>CM060920.1:31747500-34247500 GCA_030737875.1 Allium sativum | reverse complement strand
AGCTGATAAGTAATGGATTTATCAGAGACTCAACATACCCGGACTGGATTTCAAACCCGGTCTTGGTGAAGAAATCCAATGGAAAATGGCGCACCTGTATTGACTTCTCAGATTTGAATAAAGCCAGCACAAAGGATAACTTTCTATTCCCTAGAATTGACCAACTATTAAATTCGACGGCGGGCCACGAACTCCTCTCTTTCATGGATGCCTACTCGGGACACAATCAGATCCCCATGCACGTCCCGGACCAAGAGCACACTAGCTTCATTATAGATTTGGGATTATACTGCTATGGATGCCTTTCAGCCAAAAGAATGTCGATGCCACATATCAGCGATTGGTGAATAGAATGTTCTACAACTAGATCGGGAAAACGATGGAGGTATATGTTGATGACTTGTTAGTGAAGTCCAAACAATCATCCGATCACACTGCCAATTTAGCAGAAATGTTTGAGATTCTCTGAAAGTACGGGATGAAGCTGAATCCTTCGAAATGCTCATTTGGAGTAGCATAGGGGAAATTCCTAGGATTTATCGTCAATTCGCGTGGGATTGAGATTAACCCGGATTAGATCGCAGCAATACGAGACATTCAGAAGCCTAGGCAAATTAAGGATGTGCAAAGCCTCGCAGGGAATGTAGCGGCATTGAGTAGATTCATCTCTAAAGCTTCGGGCAAATGCATCCCGTTCTTCGATTTAATAAAGCGAGGAAAGCGCAACTTCGAATGGACCACCGATTGTGTTGAAGCATTCCAGAATCTTTTGAATCACTTGGAAAGACCTCCAATTTTATCTAAACCCGTGGATCATGAAGAATTATTCGTGTACTTAGCAGTTTCACCTAATGCGATCAGTTCAGCTTTGGTCAGAGAAGAAGATAAGGTGCAAAGACCAGTGTATTATATGAGTATGAAGTTGGCGGCAGCCGAGCGAAACTGTCCAATAATAGAAAAGCTTGCATATAGTTTGTTGATTTCATCAAGGAAGCTTCGCCACTATTTCCAAGCTCACCCAATTACTGTGTACACTGATCATCCGCTTAAACAAGTACTGCAAAGGCCAGAAGCATCAGGAAGACAGCTCAAATGGAACATTGAGCTAAGTCAGTTCGATCTAAATTTCCAACCCCGACGATCGATAAGGGGGCAAGTACTTGCAGACTTCATAGCAGAGTTTATTATCCCAGAAGATGATGTAATAAGCGAAGAAGGCAATCCGCCAAAGCTACTTCTCGATCCCAACGCCTGGAGGTTGTACACTGACGGAGCTAAAAATGATAGATGATCTGGTGCAGGAGTGGTGCTTGAAACTCCATAAAAAAGACTAATATATTGTGCTCTCAGATTGGAGTTTTGCGCCACTAATAACGACTCTGAATACAAAGCCCTAATTGCTGGACTGAAACTCGCAACGGAATTGGGGATAACAAAGCTAGAAATCTTTTGTGACTCCAGTTTAGTTGTGAATCAGGTTAATGAGAAGTTTCAGGCCAAAGGTCCAAGACTATATCATATTTGGAGAAAGTGAAGGAGCTACTGGGTGGTTTCGAGCATCGCAGCATATCCCATATTCCTCGAGCGAAAAACCAAAAAGCAGATAAATTGGAAAAGATGGCTAGTTCTGATAATCCCGAAAACGCAGATCTAGTCCCGATTAAAATCCTACAGTCACCTAGTATAGATCAGACGGAAATTGATCTGGTACTAGACGTTGAACCTGAAAAGGAGTCGTGGATGACTCCTCTGAAGAATTTTCTAATGGGTGGAACGCTTCCTACCAAGAAAAGTGAGAGGCGTTCAGTAATTCGAAAGGCCTCCCGGTACGTGTTGCAAGGGGGAGTCCTGTACATACAAGGATTCTCAATACCCCTCCTCCAGTGTATCGCCCATGGTGACATCAAGCGCGTATTACAAGAAGTACACGAAGGCGAATTTGGAGATCACACGGGAGGACAAACATTGGTGAAGAAAATAATACGATATGGTTATTTCTGGCCAACCGTAAGTAAGGATGCGGCTAAATACGCGCGACGCTGTGACACTTGTCAGAGAATTTCTAAGATCAGCATGGCACCACCTAGTTAGTTAAAGACAATGACGAGTCTGTGTCCTTTCGCTATGTGGGGGATTGATATCATTGGAAGCCTCCCCATAGCAAAGGGCAAAGCAAAATTCGCTATCGTGGTCGTGGATTATTTCACCAAATGGGTAGAAGCGGAGCCATTGACCACACTCACAACCAAGTGAATAATCAACTACGTTGTTAGGAACATTATATGACGATTTGGGATTCCAAGAATCATCATAACAAATAGTGGAACTCAGTTTGACAGCACTGCTTTCAGAGATTTTTGCCAGAAGTACCTAATCGAGAAAAGGTACACCTCGGTGACACATCCGCAAGCGAACGGCCAAGTTGAGGGGGCAAACAAAGTGATTAAATCCATCCTGAAGAAGAGATTGAAGCGGGCTAAGGCTTTGTGGGTAGATGAATTGCCCTTAGCGTTATGGGCATATAGAACAACCTATAAGTCTGCAACGGGCCATACACCATTCTCCCTCGCTTTTGGAGCTGAAGCAGTCATCCCAGTTGAGTTAGAAGTACCTTCTCACCGAGTCACCTATTACGACCCAATGACCAATAACGAGTTGCTCCTTGAATCCCTGGACATGATCGAAGAAAAGAGGGACGAAGACGACTTTCGTGCCTTAAGGCATAAGCAGCAGATAGCTCGGTATTACAACAAAATTCCGAGCTAGAACCTTTGAACCCAGAGACTTGGTTCTAAAACGTGTCTTCCCATACTCAGTGCATATGGGTCCGAAATGGGAAGGACTGTATTCCATTCTGCGAAGGCTTGATAATGGAACCTTCAAGCTAGCAGCAGTGGATGGAGATGAAATCCCCAGAGTGTGGAATGCCCAGCATTAGCGGCCTTACCTGACGTGAAATTGTCAATTTTATTCTTTTGTTTTTTAGGACCATGTAAGAAGGCACGACTTGCCCAGAACAGTCTGGTTACTTGAATAAAATATTATAAAGTGGACGTAGGTCATGATCCGACTGAACCACTGTAAAAACAACACGTGTCATTTCCTTTCATTGCAACCTTTCTTATCTTCTTTATTTTAATTAACGTAAATTCTTAACATTCTTGGATTTGTTATAAACTTTGCAGCAACCGCAAAACAACCAATTCGAAGATCCTTCTACCAAAGTGGGAGGTGAACAACAATTGGAGTTTCAAATGTTCAACGAAGTAAATCACACTATCATTTGCACTCTAACTCTCAAGATTAGAGAGAGTATAAAGGACGCGAAGATGACGTCCGCGAGGCGTGAAGGCGCACCATGATAAAACCGCCTTGCCAACACTCTAACCCGCTGAAGGATCGGGAAAGCATAAAGGCGCTAGAGACTTAGCGCCTCCAGAATTTATGCCCCACTGAAGGATCGGTGAGTAGACCTGAGACGAGCTCGAACTCTAACCCGCTGAAGGATTGGGAGGGTATAAAAGTGCTAGAGATTTAGCGCTAAAAGAATTATTCCCCCCCTCATTCTTGGGAATAGGGGGCAACACACACATGACTCTAATCAATCATCAATAAGCCCTGGCCAGGCATCATATTGATGATTGATTGGGGGCATATGTACGCACACCTATTTCTGAATAGGAAGTACACAATTTTTTAATTTTTTACTGATAATGTGATTCATGATCCAACTTTTGATTTGACTGTTTATGATTGAATGCGATAATTTAAACTTGCAAGTATGCAGGTCTAGTTCCACTTCCAGGTGACTGATTTGTCTGGAAGGGAAAGTCTTGCCCGTATCACAGGTGGGATAAAAGTCAAGGCTGACGGAGATTAATCATCCCCTTCCGCTGCTATGCTTGCTGTTCAAGATGTTGCACAAAGATGCAAGGAACTTGGAATCACTACATTGCATATTAAATTAAAGGCAACAGAAACCAATTTTCATTTACTAAGATGCAGGGATACAAGACAAGACAGCTAAACAAAAGTGAGGGCCACACCCAAAATTACATTTCTTGGCCAGTGAAAAGCCTAAAAGCCTAAGAACAAAATATGAACTAACAACTGCTTCCTACTTATGCTTGGGGGACTATTTTGACTTCCTATCCTTTTTCTGCTTCCCCCTACTCCTCCTTGATAACATCAGAACGGCCACCTCTTTTCCTCTTCCTCTTGTCGATAAAAGTGTCTTGCGGAATGCTAGAAGGCTAAGATGAGAGCTGTGCAGTTATTGATTTGGCAGAGAGCTTTATAATCAATCCTGTTTTGGGGTCAACCTCCGAAATAGGAAGCACATCCAGAGGCCCCTGCTCCTCTTTCTTTAAGGCCAATTGCTTCACTTGCCTAGCCTGCCTGTCATCCAAGGTCTCATCATCATCATTTTCGATCTCCTCAGTAATGGTGACCTACTATTCATCGTCTCCGTAGTCACCATCTGTGTCTCGCAAGGCAGCAATGACCTCAGCATCTGCAGGATCATCAGTGCTGGATACCACGGGTGCCACGGTGACCCTATCACCGCCCTCGGTCTGCCTTGGGGTCTCGGAGATTTCAACATTAGTACCTGAGGGGACATCGACTTTCTCTACTTCTGCCTTCTCTTCTGCATCTTTATCAGTCGACTTGCCACATGTATTATGAGAAGCACATGTTATTACTTCAGGAGAAAAGGTGGTCTTTTTATTCGGCTGCTCCGTCAGGCGACGACAAGTTATAACTACTTTCACAAGTTGTGGAGAAAATATGGAAATACCTCCACCCGACTCTTCATCCAGGTTTACAGCAGAAGCTCCAGCAGCCGGAGGAGTTGGGAGCAAGGGAATCAACGGATCATCAGGGCTGTATTCCTCAACTTCGGAAGCCTTAGGTTCTACTGCCGAGCTTGAGCCTTCATCAACTTTATCCTTGCCCTTAGCCTTAACTTTTTCCCACTCGATCTCTTTTCGGATCAAGCGTCTGCCTTTTTCCAAAGCTTCAGGTTCTTCACCCTTGAGAAGGGTCTGCATCAATTGGCTCTCATCAATTGACTTCTCACCCTCGACAATTGCGTCCCATATATTGGCCAGAGTTACGTGATAGTCCGGAATCCAAGAGATGTCTCGAGTTCTGATGACTTGGCCCAAGAAATCAAATAACAACTCTTTTAATCCCCTTATATCATTTTCGGCTGCCGCAAGGTTGTCAGCGGTGATGGAAGCAGATTCAAAAATGCTGTTAGCATTACTCTCAGAAAGAGCTGCTCGCCCCTCAGCTTGAACAAGTTGGTCACTCAAGATCTCTTTTTCTTTCTCAGCGGCCGCGAGACTGTCTTTCAAGTCCGATCTCTCCTTCTCCCAGGCGGCCTTCTCAGCATCAAAATGGCCCTGCCCCGTCTTTGAATCAGTATTAGCCATTCTAAGATACTCTATTTACTTTTTCAGAGACAATCGTTCTTCGCTGTTGGAGTGGAGCTCACTAGTAAAGCGCTTCCTAGCGTTCTCCAATTCTATCTTGTAGTTTTCTGCGTCTCGCCGAGCTAAAGCCAATTGGACATGTGCATCTTCTAGCTCCTTTTCCATTTTTCGTCTGGCCCTACCTTCATTTTTTATTTTCACTCTGCATCTGGCCGCGTCAGTCTCTAAGCGACAGATGGCATCTGAAAGATGAACGGTGTGTTTTTTCATCGCCTCGTATTATTTGGAAGCATGACACACGTACCCTATCACTTCAGTATCCCAATCCCTGGGAACCGGCTCGAGATCTGGAACAAACATCATCCTCTCAAAGAAAATATCGGGGAATTCCTTACGTAAGCGCGCTAGCTTAGTCTAATTTTCGGGGCTATGGACGGCGTCCCGTGTAGCGAGACTATCAGAGTCGTGATCACCAGAGGAAACTAGGGTTTCCTTGCCCTTATTTACGATCTTGCCCTCGTCTTTACTCTTGTCCTCTGGCTCGTGCTGTTTCTTGGAAGATTGGACGTGAGAAGGCGTACTTTTTGGAGGGGTAAATCCATAGGATGTTGCTTACCCCAAGCCGGTGGCAATGGGCGACTATGAGGCTTTCTGGAACCTTGCTTGGAAGGAGATCGGGATCGTGTAGAATAAGACTGATGAGGGTCGCGAGGCCGATAACTATCTCTTCCCCGACTATCACTGCGAGCATGATCTGGATTTCAGTGAAGACTGGGTGTGCCCTCACGGAGGGAGTGATAAGAATAAGATCGTTTATGAGTCATCTTACCTGCAAAAGAAATAAGTACATATTAAAACCTTGAATACTGTTGGTATGAAAGTGCGGTGTCAAGTGGTGCATGTGATTTGTGCATCCCGCGAAATTCCCCCCTACGGACCAGGGCCCAGAGTTAGGCTCGTCTGTGTGGCTTCTTTTTTTCTAACTGGGGAATTTGCCTCTTAGGAGATAGGAAAAATTGGCTCCCATCTAAAATCTTCTTGTGTATAGACATCATCTGGTAAAGTAATTTTATTCAATTCTCCGATTATCTGCTCCTCTGTTAATTCATCACGAACTACCGACTCAACCGGTAGTGAAGCTCTTGAGGGAAAATTCCTCGGAGAGGCTGGGATTTCCTTAAGCTCATCAGCCCGGGTCTCTTCTCCTTTATATACATTTAAATCTTCGTCGTCCTAGTCAATCATTGGTGAAGGACTCTTATGAAGTTTGTTTGTCTCTGTCGCCTGTGACGTTCCTTCTCCTTTAGCCGAGGGCACAAACTTGTAAGGTTTACCACCCGCACCAAGTCCAAATCTTATATTCAGATGATGATGCTTGTGAAGTTTCTCGTCAGTAACACATTTCTTGATCCTTAAGAAGTCAGACTTGCTTTTAAGAAGAAGGGATAGCCGATTACTATACACCGAGCCTTCTGTCTTTGGGAAAGTGTGATCTACATTGGGAAAAGAAACATGTTAACGCTTCGGTTTCCTAAACAGGTTACTCATTCAAAGGCTCAAAACTTACTTGATTTAAGCCATCTTCTCGCACAACCAGTCTGTAGCTTTATATAAAACCAATTAGCTGTGGGATTCTCTATGTTGCTATAACCATCAGATAGAACCTTCCGGTTGGCTACTGATTCAAAGAAAGAGAAATTTGGAGTCGCCGTGGAACGGTGCTTGAAAAGGTAGTAGAACTTCAAGTCTTTAAAAGTGAGCTCAGTTTGCTGGATTTCCACATACGTGATGTATAGAGTGTACAGGGCTGCATAGGCATTGGGATGAAGCTGCATTGGAGCAATACACAATCGTCTTAAGGTTTCAATGACGACTGGGGGAAATGAAGGAATAGCGCCTACCCAGCACATGAGTCAGCTGACTGCCATGTACCCTTCTGTAGCAAGGTGAGGTCAATCTTCGCTTTCGGGTGTTCTCACATCGTCCCAGGGAATCCCGTGTTTCAAGCAAATTTTCTTAAGTTTTATATCTTCTAGTTTGGAAGCTAAAGAGTCAGTGAATTTCTCAATTTCTATAACGCCAGGGATCTCATAGGGAGCTCGATCATCCACCTTGGATTCCTCCTCGAGCGAAGTACTCTCAGATGAATTTGATTCCTTCTCTGCCCCATATTCGGATTCAAAATCCCCACCCTCTGGATTAATTGGAGGAACCTCAGGATTATGGTGTTCTGACATCTCTGGGTCCACCTCTGTTTCAGATCTTTTAGCAGAACGATTACCCGACATTGCTATTTTGGCGAGCAAACTTGAAAGATTAGAAAATAATTACCCTCGGACCTCGTGCGTGTGCAAGTGCTCGTGTGTGCAAGTGTGTACGATACTGCGAAATAGGATCACAAAGTAAAAATGGATAAGCGCGATGAGTACAATATTAAGTCATGTTGTCAATCGGTCCAAGAAGTCCATCTCGAAGGCTCTAACCTAACTGTTTAATGTACTGCAATTATGATGCATTGATTAAAATCCATTTGTGTTGGGATTGTCAACCGGGTCGGTTCGTTGGAGAAATTGGAGCTCGGATCGTGATAAAAGCGAAGAGAAGTGGAGTCGGATCGGCCCGAGGGAATCAGATCGTTGAACTAGGTCCTGGGAATAATAACGAGACATCGTCTCACGAGGGAGGATCCAGACCTGTCCCCCCTGGTATCTCCACGAGCCCACACTCCTCGATCCAATCCGTTGTCCAAGACTGCTCTTCCACTTCCCTTTTTGCTTTCGCCACTACCACTACCCTAGTCGAAGCCCTATCCACGAATCAACCTGGCACCTTCCTCCTTCCACCTCCGTCCTCATCTCCATTAATGAACTCGAGCAGTTGAACCCAACACCACCGTTGCTCTCAAAGTCACAAGTTTTGCAAAATTCCGCCGTCCTTGCTTTTCAAAAACTCAAGAGAAATAATAATAATATCATTTGATTACGTTTCAATGATTAGGAGACAAATGGATTTTGAAAATTGAAATTTGGGTTTCAAGAAGATGAGCGGTGGCGGCAGGAAGAAGAAGAAGGGGAAAGGAAGGAGGAGGCCCGGTTTATATAAGCAAAATCCGCGACCCTTAGTATTCCCCTATTTGTCCTATTCGGACCGAGAAAACCGATGGGCCACGAACCAAAGCCCATCGCGCGTCGTGGAGAAGCCCATCGCGCTTCGTCGGAAAGCCCAAGCGATCACCGAACCAAAACAAACGCCTCACCCCACGGATCGTGGGTTGTTTTTGTAACAACCCGTATTTTAATAAAGTGTAATAACCATAAATCAGGGCAGAATTAATTTTTTATATATGAATCAAGGGCAACGGGTTACGCCATTATGTTCTTCTCGAAATTTTGCTTGGAAACGAGTCCGAGTTTTCGAAAATCGGAGTCCCTATGACCAAGTTATGACCCTTCGAAGTTTTCAGAAATTTTCAAGTTCAAAACAGCTCAGAATTTGAATTCAAATTTCGAATTCAAACCCCAGAATGCACTGGGCAGGAAATTTCCCGCCTAGGACCATGTCGACCTAGGGGTCGACCATGTAGTCGACATGCCCAGGACCAGGTCGACCATAGACTCGACCTGGGGGTCGACCTGGTGACAGAACCCATTTTTGAGTCTGAGTTCGTTTTGATGTTTCTGGCCTCATTTCTGTCCACATTGATTGGCCTGACCCTATATAAACAGCCCCTAACACTAGTCTCTCTACACAAAATTCTCTCTGACCTTATGCTGCTCTAATTATGGATGAAAAGTTAGAGAATGGGACTACTTCTTCTACGTTGAAACTACGTTAAGAGAATTGCTGATTTGGGGATTTCTGTTAGGACTCGACTAAGTATATAAAGATTCAACATCGACTTTCTTTTTCTAATTCTCGAACCACGATCTGTAAGCCCCAATTACTTTTAGATTTAAACTGTAAACATAATATGAATATGTTGTAAATTGAAATTGGACCTGTGTATGATGATTGTTTTACAACCATTCTTGTTCATCTTGGATCTTCACTTTTGGGTATATTACTATGACATTGATTTGGGGCCTATTCATGTTGTAAATCAAAAAGGAGAAACCCCTCATATTATCATGCCTGTAATGTTGAATCTGCTATTAGTCACAAGTTTATGACTATCACCTTATGTCAACCGTTACCATGACTATCACCTTATGTCAACTGTTATCATGACTAGTACCGTATTTTGCTAGATTTGGAATCTTAATGTTTGAGGCCGATATTCCATATGCCAGTAATGTTGTAATCACTTATCCCAAATTGTACCATGCTATGCTAGTAATTACTTTTGCCACCTTATACCCATCCCTTTTTTTATGTTATTCCCTAATTAGATTTATTTGTATCGATTCGAGTTTACTTGCGATGGGAATACGATTTCGGTAGAATAGGTAAAACATGAATTGGCTTTGAACTTGAAAATGAACGTTATTATAACTTTAACCTGTATATGGACAAGAACTTGACATAAAATTTACATGAAACCTGACATGAAACTCGACATGAATTTTGACATGAAAACTTGAACATCGACATGACACTTAGATAAACTTGAAAATGGCCAACTCAAAGTTGGGTTGAGTTTGCAGTGTAAATCTGCTTGGAACCGCCCGGCGAATCCAGTTACTGCAAATAATATGATTCAATATGGGTAGTTGGTCATATCGCACGTAAAACCCGAGGTTAGACTATGTTGTGGTGTAAATCTGCTCGGAACTTCCCGGCAAATCCAGTGACCACAACAATTAGTCTAATGTGAGAGGTTGGGTGCATTAATGAATTAATGCCACATGATAGGGTTAAGTCATGAACCACTTGAATATACTTAACAATTTGACACGATGATTTGATAGGGTTAAGTCATGAAGCGCTTAAACACACTTAACCAATTTAATACATGATTTGGATAGGGTTAAGTCACGGATTTGAATGACAACACTTAACCCATTAGAAACCCTAGTTACGCGGTCCTTTTCAGCAGTAACCCACTTAGATGTATCACGATACCCTGGGACTAGGCAGGGTGGGGCACGATTACTGGGCTGATTGTAATTGACCAGAACGACGGCTGAGTAGGTGCGTCATTGTAGGTTCAGGCGTACTATGGTTGTGCGCGTAGTCCGGAGTTGAAAAAGCAGGCATTGGGAACCAGTAGGTTTACACTGTGCGGGCTTGATTAGTGTCGGTGTTTGGCACCCTAGGGCTTGATACACCATATGGTGGACCCAGCATAGGTGACTACATTTCATGATAGGGCAGTATGACACAGACACATGACGAAGTAGAACTTGTAGGGAGCCGATCGATTAGTAGATCGTACCGTAGGACCCCGTATTGGGTCACTTCATGATATTGGGCCAAGGGATCATTTCATGATTAATACTTGACATGGGTTAGAACACTAGTACAGTTGGTGCAGTGAACCTTGAACATGCGATGCTATACTTGAGTTATCTCGTTATCTTAGTTTATCATGCCAGACTTATCATTATCCTTATGTTTATTTTCAGTTTATACCTGTCTTGTTACCTTTACTAGTTTTTATACTGAAAGTCACTCGGACTTACCAGTCTTTATGACTGACCTGTTTTCTTTCTCCTCTTTTACTTTCGTTTTCCCCCCAGGTTCTCAGGGAGGAAACTCTAGCACTTAGCTTGGATATCTCTTGCTTTCTGTTCTGCTCATGTACGGTTTGGACTTGAGCTATGCTATGGCTGCTTTTCTGCTTTCTTTGGGGAATAAATTACTTTTGCTATTTCAAGTTTATGCTTCTTTATTTAGAACTTGGTGTAATGGAATAATTTGTACCTTGGATATATGAGGTTTTGACTCTTTTCTTGAAAGTAATGAAATTTGTTTTTTTTAATTTCTACTGCTGCTTTATTTATGTTCTGCCTTGTGGTATCTCTGTATATGTTTACCTAGATAATACTCCAGCAAAACTAGTGCATTCCCTTTGTGAGTGACCCTAGCGAAAGTGGGGTGTTACATTTGGTATCAGAGCAGAAGGTTACCAGACAGGACAAAAGTTTTAAAAACCTTCTAAAACTATTTTCCAAAACCGTATATAAAGAAGCATTTTTCAATAAAAGTTTTATGTTTAAAAAGGCTATTCCCCAAAAGCGATTAGCACTTTCCTTCGTTTCCTCGTTTGAATTTTTTTCTTTTCGTTTTTCAGCATGTTTGATCTTAACCTTCCTAAGGGAGTACCCGTACCTAGATGGTTCCGAAGGTACTTGGAAGCAAGAGCCAACGGCGCGGGCCCGGAAGACATCCCTCCTCCTCCTCCCCTAGTGGTCGCGGTTCCTCCTCCTCCTGGTACCGCCTTTGCCAAAATATTCAAAGGCTTTAAAGCAATGGGAGGCAAGAACTTCGTTGGAACTGAAACCCTCGTTGAGGCACGAAACTGGCTAAAGGAGACTGAATACTTGTTCATTATCTTCGATGTGGAGGACCATAGGAATGTTCAGTTGGCAGCATGGTTGTTGAAAGAGGAAGCTGCATTTTTGTGGGAAGTCACCAATGCTACTAGGCCAGTTGAGACTTGGGCAGAATTTAGAGAGAGGTTTGGGCTAAAATTCTTATCGTCAGCTGAAGAGAACCTTCAGATGGAGAGGTTCCTAGCACTCAAGCAAGGGGACATGTCTGTTAGGGAGTACGTGAATAAGTTTAATCAGCTTGCTCGGTTTGGTTTGGACTTGGTTAACACGGCCCAGAAAAAGGCTGTACACTTTGCTCGAGGATTGAATGAGCCACTACACAGTTTGGCCAAAACTCATATACCCATGGGGGCGACCTTTGAAACTTGGTGGATATGGCTCTACTTCATGAGGAAGACAAAATAGCAAAAAGGAGGTTAAGCCTAATGAGACTCAGAATTAGAAAGCTGACTTCAAGAAGGGAGGCAACAAGAATAACAAGAATAACAAGGGCAACAACAACAATAATAACAAGGCACATGAGACAAGGAAGTGTAACTTTTTTGGCATTATGGGACATCTAGCTAAAGACTGTAGAAAGAAGAAGAGAAAGTATGGTGAATGCTTTCATTGTGGAGACGTTGGACACATCAGCAAGGATTGCCCTAAGAAGCAAGGACAGTGGCAAGGGCAGATCCAGCGAGCAGGACCTTCTGGAGGGCAGTTGCATGCTCTCAACACCACTCCAGCACTTGACCGAGGTAGTAATATTTCCGTTGAAAGTCTTGTTTACATTTCTGAATTTCCTGTTTGAAACTTGTTTGACTCTGGCGCATCACATACTTTTATTTCTTCTGATTTTGTTGAAAATCTGCACCTAAGTACTAGTCTAGTTGAGGATCCCGTTATAGTTTCAAATCCAATTGGGGGCTCTGCTCATCTATCTATGATTTGTGTGGATTTGAGAATTTCTATCTTAAACGTAGAATTCAAGTTTAATGGTTATGTTCTCGGATTTATGGGATACGGATTGATCCTAGGTATGGATTGGCTGTCCAATTATGGAGCCATTCTTGATTGTGAACAAAGGGTAGTGAGGCTGATGACTCGCCTTGGTAATACCCTTGAAATTTCTTGTAACCCTGAGGGTCCAGTCATGTTGTGTTATCTTGAATCTCTTGACTCGTCCATCGAGAACTTGCAATCTGTAAGAGTAGTCCGAGAATATCCGATGTCATTGACGACGTGAAGGGGTTACCCCCTAAACGCGAGATACACTTCCGAATTTATCTTGTTGATAAAACCAAGCCAGTTTCATTGCCTGTTAGGCACATGGCCCCGAGAGAAAGAAGAGAGCTTAGTAAACAAGTTAAGTAGTTGCTTGAGAAAAATTTCATAAGACGAAGCATTTCTGAATGGGGTGCTCCGGTGATATTCGCTACTAAGGCGGATGGTTCGCTTCGTCTATGCGTAGATTATCGTGAGTTAAACAAGCTAACAAAGAAAAATATGCACCCACTACCAAGAATCGATGATCTGTTTGACCAGCTTGTAGGAGCATCTGTTTTCTCTAAACTCGATCTAGCCACATGATTCCGTCAGCTTAGAGTGGCTGAGGATAGCATTGACAAAACTGCGTTTAGGACTCCAGATGGGTTCTTCGAATGGCTCGTTATGCCGTTTGGGTTAACGAATGCACCCGCGTACTTTGTGGATTTGATGAGTAGGGTGTTTCAGGAGTTCCTTAACAAGTTTGTAGTAGTTCGCGTAGACGATATTCTGATCTTCTCAAAGGATGAAGAAGAGCATGCTAGACATCTCAAGGAAGTCATGGATACGCTTAGAGCGCATCAGTTAAAGGCTAAGTTCTCCAAATCCCGTTTATGGAGGAAGGAAGTTCGGTTTCTTGGTCATGTAGTTTCTAAGAAAGGCATAGCCGTGGACCCCGCAAAGGTGGTTGCGGTGCAAGACTAGAAAGTTCCTAAGAATGTGACTGAAGTGAGAAGCTTTCTCGGTTTGGCAGGCTACTATAGGAAGTTCATTAAGGACTTCGCTAAGATTTCAGCACCTCTTACTAGGTTAACGAAGAAAAACCTAGCGATTGCATGGGACATAGAATATGAGATTGCTTTTCAGAGAGTCAAGGGAGCCCTCACCACAGCTCCAGTTTTGGCATTACCCGATGGAGGTAAGATGTTTACCGTGTACACAGATGCATGTGGCACGGGATTAGGCGCAGTCCTAATGCAAGAAGAGAAAGTGATATTCTATGGGAGTAGACAACTTAAAGTTCATGAGAAGAACTATCCCACACATGACTTGGAGTTAGCGGTGACCGTTTTTGCACTTAAATCTTGGCGGCATTATCTTCTAGGGGAGAGGTTCGAGCTGTATACCGACCACAAATCGCTTAAGTACCTCTTCTGACAGAAAGATCTGAATCTGAGACAACAGCGATGGATGGAATTCTTGGCATCATTTGACTTTGATATAGCTTATTCCCCTGGCAAGGGTAACATGGTGGCGGATGCGCTAAGTAGGAAAAGGTTGACCTTGAGCCCCTTGTTTGTTTAAAGGAAAAGTCTAGAGTTTATAGCAACCTTTGATTTTACACCTGCTGTTGAGTCATTGACTGTTACATTAGCATCTCTTGAGTTAAGACCTACACTTCTAGATCAAGTAGGGACTTCACAGAAGGAAGACCCACAGATAGTTGAAATCATGGACAAGCTGATTAGTGCTGAGACATCAAGTCACCTCGGTAGGTATGCCATAGATGACAAGGGATGGCTAAGGCGTGATGGAAGGCTATGTGTCCCACAAGTGGGAGAGTTAGTAAGGAAAGTTCTCGAGGAGGCGCATCACTCGAAGATGACCATATATCCCGGAGCGGATAAGATGTACAGGGATATGAAACGCATTTTCTTTTGGGCTGGAATGAAAAAGGACGTGGCTGAGTTCGTTTCGAAGTGCATGGTGTGCCAACAAGTAAAGGCCGAATCGAAGAAGCCTGGTGGGCTATAACATCCTTTGGAGGTTCCGCAATGGAAATGGGAGAGTATCTCGATGGATTTCGTGGATGGACAACCTAGGTCAAGGAAGGGAAATACTTGCATATGGGTCATAGTTGATAGACTCACGAAAAGTGCTCACTTCATTCCGGTGAAAAGCAAGAGGACCGCATCATGGCTAGCGTCTATTTACCTTCGAGAGATAGTACGGCTACACGGGGTTCATTCTAGTATAGTTAGTGATCATGACCCGATTTTCACTAGCCAAATTTGGAATAGTCTGCAAGAAGCAATGGGTACACGACTGAGCTTAAGCACGGCCTATCACCAGCAGATGGATGGACAAACCGAAAGGGTAAATAGGGTACTAGAGAATCTTTTGAGTCTATGCATTATTGACTTTTGTGGTACTTGGGAAGACCATCTTCCTCTCGTGGAGTTTGCGTATAATAATAGTTACCAAGCTAGCATCGGAATGGCACCGTTCGAAGCCCTGTATGGAAGACCGTGCAAATCTCCAACTTGATGGTGGGAGACGACATACAGGCTTATACTTGGGCCCGACATGATAAGGGGCACTTCTGAGAAGGTTGAGTTGATACGAAGACGGATGAAAACGGCCCAAGATAGACAAAAGTCTTATGCGGACAAGAGAAGGACAGACCTAGAGTTTGAAGTCGGAGATATGGTCTTTATAAAAGTTTCTCCTTTACGCAATGTGGTTCATTTGGAGCGGTTGGAAAGCTAGTACCAAGGTTCGTAGGACCATTCCCTATCACTGAGAGGGTTGGGCAGATGGCCTATAAGGTAGAATTGCCCGAGAGGCTGACCAGAGTACACATTGTCTTTCATGTCTCGCATCTCCGAAAGTGCTACATGAATCAGCCGAAGTGGTTGAGCCAAGCATCCTTGAAGGCGTTGAAGTGGAAAAAGAAGCAACATTGAGGCGAGTTCCGATTCATATCTTAGGAACGGAGATCAAGAAGCTGAGGAATCGTGAAGTCAAGCTACTTAAAGTACAATGGAATGAAGCCCAAGAAGACGCAACTTGGGAAACCGAAGAGAAGAGACGCGCGCTTTACCCATTTCTGTTTAGGGTACATTCTCCATCTCTTGTTCCTATAAGCTTGAAAACCTTTCATATCATGCTTTTACTACCTACGTTTGTCATGTTATCTTCTCGATCTTATCTTGAGAACCTTAGATAGAAACATATGGTTGTAAACATGTGATTGAAACATGTTATGGTTGATGTTTGCAAATGGTTGCAAATGTTTTCAAATGATTGCTAGTGGATGCAGGACACACATTAAGCACTAGATCGGCTCAGTCACATTTTCATGTTGCATGTGCATGAGTTCTTATACTTGTACATGGATGGAACTTGTTATGCTATCACTTGGATGTTGCATATGAATGAATGGTTGTGCACTCATGTAGAGATTATAAATTATGTTAGGAATTTTCATACATGTTGGACTCATTACACATACATATTTTGCATTAAGGAGGTTTACTGAATAAGTAACCGCTTGATCTTTTGCATTAGATAA
The DNA here is from genome assembly GCA_030737875.1 of Allium sativum. Taxonomy (NCBI): domain Eukaryota; kingdom Viridiplantae; phylum Streptophyta; class Magnoliopsida; order Asparagales; family Amaryllidaceae; genus Allium; species Allium sativum. The sequence continues at coordinate 34,231,025 of CM060920.1, read as the reverse complement.
GCACATATGCACACACTTTCTGCATATGTTCGTACAGCACTAGAAATCTTTTAAGGACAATGGTTGCATGTGGATGATGCTTTGAGTAGATGGATGATAGGACGCATCCTCCCTAACTTAGAAATTTCGGGGACGAAATCCTTTAAGGAGGGGAGAATGTAACAACCCGTATTTTAATAACATGTAATTAAATCAGGGCAGAATTAATTTTTTAAATAAGAATCAAGGGCAACGGGTTACGCCATTACATTAGTCTCGAAATTCTGCTAGGAAATGAGTCCGAGTTTTCGAAAATCGGAGTTCGTATAACCAAGTTATGACCCTTCGTAGTTTTCAGAAATTTTCAAGTTCAAAACAACTCAGAATTCGAATTCAAATTTCGAATTCAAACCCCAGAATGCACTGGGCGGGGAATTTCCCACCCAGGACCAGGTCGACCTGGGGGTCGACCATGTAGTCGACCTGCCCAGGACCAGGTCGACCATAGAGTCGACCTGGGGGTCGACCTGGTGACAGAACCCATTTTTGAGTCTGAGTTCGTTTTGATGTTTCTGGCCTCATTTCTGTCTACATTCGTTGGCCTGACCCTATATAAACAGCCCCTAACACTAGTCCCTCTACACAAAATTCTCTCTAACCTTATGCTGCTCTAATTCTGGTTGAAAAGTTAGAGAAAGGGACTACTTCTTCTATGTCGAAACAACGTTAAGAGAATTCCTGATTAGGGGATTTCTGTTAGGACTCGACTAAGCATATAAATATTCAACATCGACTTTCTTTTTCTAATTCTCGAACCTCAATCTGTAAGCCCTAGTTACTTTTAGATTTAAACTGTAAACGTAATACGAATATGTTGTAAATTGAAATTGGACCTGTGTATGATGACTGTTTTACATCCATTCTTGTTCATCTTGGATCTTGACTTTTGGGTATATTACTATGACATTGATTTGGGGCCTATTCATGTTGTAAATCAAAAAAGAAAACCCCCTCATATTATCATGCCTGCAATGCTGAATCTGCTATTAGTCACATGTTTATGACTATCATCTTATGTCAACCGTTACCATGACTATCACCTTATGTCAACTGTTATCCTGACTAGTACCTTATTTTGTAAGATTTGGAATCTTAATGTTTGAGGCCGATATTCCATACGCCAGTAATGTTGTAATCATTTATCCCAAATTATACCATGTTATGCTAGTAATCATTTTTCCACCTTATACCCGTCCCTTTTTTTATGTTATTCCCTAATTAGATTTATTTGTATCGATTCTAGTTTATGTGTGATGGGAATACGATTTGGGGAGATTAGGTAAAACATGAATTGGCTTTGAACTTGAACATGAACGTTATTATAACTTGAACCTGTATATGGACAAGAAAATGACATGAAATTTACATGAAATCTGACATGAAACTCGACATGAATTTTGACATGAAAACTTGAATATGGACATGACACTTAGATAAACTTGAAAATGGACAACTCGAGGTTGGGTTGAGTTTGTAGTGTAAATCTGCCCGAAACCGCCCGGCGAATCCAGTTACTGCAAACAATAGGATCCGCTGTGGGTAGTTGGTCATATCGCACGTAAAACCCGAGGTTAGACTATGTTGTGGTGTAAATCTGCCCGGAACCGCCCGACAAATCCACTGACCACAACAATTAGTCTAATGTGAGAGGTTGGGTGCATTAATGAATTAATGCCACATGATAGGGTTAAGTCATGAACCACTTGAATATACTTAACCAATTTAACATGATGATTTGATAGGGTTAAGTCATGAACCGCTTGAACACACTTAATCAACTTAATACATGGTTTGGATAGGGTTAATTCATGAATTTGAATGACAGCACTAAACCCATTAGAAACCCTAGTTACGCAGTCCGTTTCAGCAGTAACCCACTTAGATGTAACACGATACCCTGGGACTAGGCAGGGTGGGGCACGATTACTAGGCTAATTGTAAGCGACCAGAACGACGGCTGAGTAGGTGCGCCATTGTAGGTTCAGGGGGACTATGGTCGTGCACGTAGTCCGGAGTTGAAAAAGCGGGCATTGGTCACCAGTAGGTTCACACTGTGCGTGCTTGATTCGTGTCAGTGGTTGGCGCCCTAAGGCTTGATACACCCTATGGTGGACCCAACACAGGTGACCACATTTCATGATAGGGCCGTTTGACACAGACACATGACGAGCTAGAACTTGTAGGGAGCCGATCGATTAGTAGATCGTACCGTAGGACCCCGTAATGGGTCACTTCATGATATTGGGCCAAGGGATCATTTCATGATTAATACTTGACATAGGTTAGAACACTAGTACAGTTGGTGCAGCGAACCTTGAACATGCGATGCTATACTTGAGTTATCTCGTTATCTTAGTTTATCACGCCAGACTTATCATCATCCTTATGTTTATTTTCAGTTTATACCTGTCTTGTTACCTTTACTAGTTTTTATACTGAAAGTCACTAGGACTTACCAGTCTGTATGACTGACCTGTTTTATTTCGCCTCTTTTTCTTTCGTTTCCCCCCGGGTTCTTAGAGAGGAAACTCTAGCACTTAGCTTGGATATCTCTTGCTTTCTATTCAGCTCATGACCGGTTTGGACTTGAGCTATGCTATGGCTGCTTTTCTGCTTTGTTTGGGGAATAAATTACTTTTGCTATTTCAAGTTTATGCTTCTTTATTTAGAACTTGATGTAATTGTAACACCCTACCTCTGTTAAGGTCACTCACAAAGGGAATGCCTTAACTTTGGTGGAGCATTTTAGTAAACAGAACTGAAACTCACAAGACAGATAAAATAGTACTTGAAAAATTTATAACTTTATTACAGTGGAAAACCGAAATCGGTATGGTTACATCTTTCCAAATCACAATATCAGAATTCAAGTACAAAATATCAGTCTTGTACAAAAGCCTTCAGAATGCATAGTTCAAAATCATAATCCCCATAGAACGGAAGCTATACAGAGCCAAGCCATACTTTAAGCGCTTCAAGCAGAAGAAATCCAGATCAGGCTAAAGTATTCCCTCCTTGGATAACCTGGGGGGGAACGGAAGAAAGGAGGCGAAACAACAAGGGTCAGACAAAAAGTCTGGCAAGTCCAGTGACTTTCAGCATATGAACAGATAATAATAATATGATATGAACATAAGACTGGATGTGAGATAACTGTAACAGGTGTAGCAGATATAACAGAAGAACAGAATGACATAAACTACTGCTTCACACTTCTCTGCACTAATTCTAGTATAACAGAATTAGGTGTCACCCTAATGTCTAAACTGAAGCAGGAACGGGTACAGAATAATTTAACAGAAACAGAATGCTAATAATGGGCCTTTACTACCCGATCAGAAACAGACAGAAGCCGAAACATATTAATCCCTATGGAAACAGAATGTAGAATTAGGTGTACACTAGTAATGGGCTTTTACCACCCGAACAGACGGTACCACGAAGAAACAGACAGGTGTTACCACCCAACAGAAACAGACGGTACCAACAGAAACAGACAGAACTAAGTGTACCCTAAAACCCTACCCCAAGCGATCGGCTCCCTAATACATAAATATCCTGTGTCGGCCCCACAGTAGGGTGTATCACTCCCTAAAGTGACAACCAATTGGCACAGACCTATTTATAGATGTCACGGCGTCTTATATCCTCAGAGGGAGATCGGGATCCATGCACGCACATGACCCGGTTGGAACGCAGCATCAACACCCCTCGCCATTATCAGAATGAACCACTTATAATTAGTTCAGTAAGCGTGCCCGGACCCTACCTACTGTTGGGTCAAAGTTTTGATACCAGAAAGGGTTACTGACTAATATGGGTCCCAAACAACAGACGACAGAAGTAATTCCCCTCCTAACCTTGTGTCCCCAGACTAACAGATTTCAGATTAACTTGTTTACAAGTTCGGACATACAGAATTCAGATTTACTAGTTCACAGATTAAGTTAACAAGTTTTCAGACTAACAGATCAGATGTACAGATTTTTCAGATTTGTCTAACTTTGTATTGGGCCTACAAATTCATGGACGGGTTTACTACACCTATTAATCCAGTTGGTTTAACCCTATTTCCCCAAATACGTTTTAGACGTCATTCTTATCTTAGATTTGCATTAATTAATTATTAATACCCTGACCTCTCACATTAGGTAGCTAGCTTGTGGCCCCTGGATGGGCCAGGCGGTTCCGGGCAGACTTCTGCCACAAGCCATACCTAACCTCGGGTCTTAAGCAGGTTATGACTAACTTCTCACATTAGAACCTATTGTTTGCGGCTACTGGATGTGCCGGGCGGTTCCGGGCAGAATTACGCCGCAAACTCGTTCTAACCTCGAGTTAGTCACGTTTATCTTTGCGGCCAATTAATTAATAATTTACCGTTTATGCGTACTCCCAATATATATGCCAATTCAGATTATATCAATAACAGGATGATTATATCAACACAGCAGATAACAGATTTTAGCAGATAACAGATTAGGCATCTCAACAGACAGATTTAACAGATTAGGCACTTCAATCTAATTTGCAGTTTAGGCAACATAACAAAACTAGCAGTTTAGGCAACTTGGCAAATTAGCAGATTTAGCAAATTTAATATTTCTAAAGGTTCTATTTACATGCCTTGCCTAATCATAAATTAGGCCTAAATTCATATGCCTACATAATTGTCATGATTCACAATATGAACATATACTCCATGTTTGCATAAATTTACATAGCGCAGAATATGGACATAATTTACCATATAACATATGTTCCATCTTTGTTAAACTAGCATTTTACAGCAGATTCACATATAAATTATACCAAATATAACCGTTAATTACAATGCATGCCATATGTCCAAAAATACCTATTTAGGTGTAATCGCAATAATAGATATCCTAATTGATGTAAATATTTACACCTAAGTTTCCATATCTTCTTCTTTTTAAGTCATGAATCATTATGCAAAATATACCCAACAATCTAAATCTTTAAATCATACCTTCTAAAAATCAGATCTTGACTTTTATATGCATTTTGTCCAAAGTCTCAAATCATATGTAATCTTACAATGGTTCCACTCTTCTTTTATCACAGAATACGCATAGGTCTAAAACTAGTTTACAACATATGCTTATTTTTCTAATTAATTACAGATCTAAATAACATATGTTCATTTCTCTAATTAGTTACAGATGTACACTATGCATACAACATATATAAATTACATGTTTACAGTCAAATTCATGCATCCAATCCCAAGTCATATGTCAATATATTTTATGCCTCAGATCTAAAGTCATACATTCAATTCAGTCTTGTCAAATTTCGCATCATTCATTATTTGTCCCAAAATTTGCGTTCATACGTTAATTTCTTATGAGATTAGGCACAGGCTCGTGGTAGCCTGGCTATAGAAACAGAAAGGAAGCAGAAAGGGATACAGAACAGTCACGGAAAAACAGATCTGATAGATATACAATCTCAGATTCAGATTTAAAAACGTATCAGAATTATAATTAATGTTTATAGCAGAAAATAACTGTACTTGCCTTGATAGGATTAAAGAAAGAACTTTAGTTGTTACAGAATTGTTGCAGAAGCTTTTAACTCAAATTTGAATTTAGGATGATGTTGATTTGCTTCTAATTTTGATTCCAGCAGAGCAGCGACGCCATTTTTATTTTTATCAGAACAGAGGCAGAGAAGAAGCAGAATAGAATTGTGTATAGAGGAGGCTAGGTCTTAGGATGTATTTATAGGTGTAGTTAGTTGTTTTTGGCCTTTAGATAAACCCTAAAACAGATCAGAACCGTCAGAATTCATCATAGGCTCACCAGAACAGCCCAAAAACCCATCCAGATGCAACCAGGCCGACCTGGCTCGACCAGGGAGTTCGACCCCCAGGTCGACCCTAGGGTCGACTCCCAAGTCGACCTTGTCCCCTCCAGGTCGACCCCCAGGTCGACCTGGTCTAGGCGGGAATTTTCCCGCCTGGCTCGTTTTCTGCATTTTTGAAATCTGTTTCTTTTTTCTGATTTTTCGTGAAACTTCTGAAGGCCATATCTCGGTCATACTGACTCCGATTTACGAAATTTCAGACTCTATTTCGCATATTTTTCCGAGACGAACGCAACCGCGAAACCCGTTTCCCTTAATTCTGATTTTATATTTTAATTATACTCAGATTTGTAATTCTTAAGTTCACAGAAAATACGGGGTGTTACATTCTCCCCTCCTTAAAGGATTTCGTCCCCGAAATCTTCAAGTTAAGAAGAATGTGTCCTACCATCCAATCACTCATCTACTCAGTCATCATCCACAAGCGTCCATTGTCCTTAGAAATTTCTAGTGTTGTATGAACATTTGCAAAAGTGTGTGTATATGTTCCTTATCTAACGCAAAGATCAGGCGGTCTACTGATTTAGTTGACCTCCTTAATGCGAATTATGTCAGTGCCATGAGTCCAATATTTATGCAATTTTCCTATTTGATACCTATCATTTCTATATGAGTGCACAACCATCCACTCATATGCAACATCCATGTGCTGATTCAACCATTTTGCATCCATAAAAATTTAAAATGCTCACACATCCATATGCAGTATGAGAGTGTTTTCGAGCCGATCTAGTGCCTAGTGTGTGTATATGCGTCCACGAGCAACCACTTGCATCCACTTGCAACCATCAAACATAACATGTCTCAAACACATGTTTACACCCATTAGTTTCTACCTAAAGTTCGAAGATTCGATCGATAGGATACAGTCGAATGATGGAGGCGAGTACAGATAGAACAAAAACTTGGTTCCCATTAGACATGGGTCCTAAGTATCGGCCCCAAAGACCGAAACCAACATCAAATTGATACCCAGAGGATTACCTTCTTTAGACAATGTCAAAACTGGAAATCTTATCAGAAGTATTCAGATATTTACAGGCTACTGGTACAGATCAGGTTCCCTAATGACTCTTAGGAAGTTAAGCATGATAAAACCATACCCCACGAAAACTCAGAATGTATGCGTCATACTTGACGCCTAACACAGATATCCCTCAAACCCCAATCTGAAACAGATGAGCCATAACCCTTATGGGTCTGAGTCTACAGCAGAATTCAGAAATAATACTAGTATTAAAGTGCAGAGTATCGATTACGAAATCAAAATACCAAAATCAGAAAAAGTCTTAACTCCACAATCAGATAAAGAAATTAAACCTACTATAGAAATTTTCCTATTTCTATCCTAGCCACTAGCCTCAAGATTATTCGCTTGCCCTCCTTGTCCTCGTCTCTTCGGGAAGTCCCTAGTGAAGTGTCCCATCTCCCCACAGTTGAAGCAAGCACCCTTCCTTTTTCTGCAATCCTTGTTCAAATGAGTCGAGCTTCCACAAGTAAAGCACTTTTTCCCCTTCTTATCTTCAGTCTTCTCATCCTTCTTTTGGGTTTCCTTTTTGGGCCCCGCTTTCTTATTCTGTGGTTCTTCCTTCTTTGTCTCTTTCGGGCCCTTGTCTTCCTCGTGCAATAGTGCCATGTCCACCAATTTCTCGTAAGTCGCTCCCATGGGTACGTGGGTCATGACTAGGCTGTGCAGTGGCTCATTCAATCCTTTAACAAAGCGGAGGGCCTTTTTATGCTGAGTGTTGACTAAATCCAATCCGAACCTAGCTAGTTGGTTGAACTGGTTGACGTATTCCTTGACCGTCATACTTCCTTGCTTAAGAGATAAGAACTTTTCTAGTTGTAAACTCCGTTCAGCTTGCGAGAGAAATTTTGTCTCAAACCTTGTTCTGAAATCCATCCATGTCTCAACCGGCCTCTCGGCGTTAGTGACTTCCCACCAGTAGGAAGCTTCGTCTTTGAGCAGCCATACCGCCAACTGTACCTTCTGCCTATCGTCCACCTCGAAGATAACGAATAGATCCTCAGTTTCTTTGAGCCAATTCCTCGCTTCTACGAATGATTCAGTTCCTTTGAAATCCTTCCCACCCATGGCCCTAAAATGTCTACAGATCTTTGAGAAAGCAATTGCACGATGAGGGGGTGGGGGAGGGGGATCATTTGCTGGACCTGCAGCGGTGGTCCTAGCCTCAAGATATTGACGAAACCAACCGGGTACATGAACACCCTCTGGTATCTCAGATGCTTCAGACATGCTGAAAAGAAAAAGGAAAGGTTCAATAGAAAAAGGACTGGAAGAAAGATATATGGCTCTTGGGGATCATGTTTTTCAAAATAAGCTTTATTTTTGAAAATACTTCCTTTCAAAACCTTTTTGAAAACAGTTTTCAAAAACTTTACCCAATCTGGTAACCTTCAGCTCTGATACCAAGTGTAACACCCCACCTCTGTTAAGGTCACTCACAAAGGGAATGCCTTAACTTTGGTGGAGCATTTTAGTAAATAGAACAGAAACTCACAAGACAGATAAAAAATAGTACTTGAAAAATTATAACTTTATTACAGCGGAAAACAGAAATCAATATGGTTACATATTTCCAAATCACAATATCAGAATTCAAGTACAAAATATCAGTCTTGTACAAAAGCCTTCAGAATGCATAGTTCAAAATCATAATCCCCATAGAACGGAAGCTATACAGAGCCAAGCCATACTTTAAGCGCTAAAAGCAGAAGAAATCCGGATCAGGCTAAAGTATTCCCTCCTTGGATAACCTTGGGGGGGGGAAACGGAAGAAAGGAGGCGAAACAACAAGGGTAAGACAAAAAGTCTGGCAAGTCCAGTGACTTTCAGCATATGAACAGATAATAATAATATGATATGAACATAAAACTGGATGTGAGATAACTGTAACAGGTGTAGCAGATATAACAGAATAACATAATGACATAAACTACTGCTTCACACTTCTCTGCACTAATTCTAGTATAACAGAATTAGGTGTCACCCTAATGTCTAAACTGAAGAAGGAACGGGTACAGAATAATTTAACAGAAACAGAATGCAAATAATGGGCCTTTACTACCCGATCAGAAACAGACAGAAGCAGAAACAGATTAATCCCTATGGAAACAGAATGTAGAATTAGGTGTACACTAGTAATGGGCCTTTACCACCCGAACAGACGGTACCACGCAGAAATAGACAGGTGTTACCACCCAATAGAAACAGATGGTACCAACAGAAACAGACAGAACTAAGTGTACCCTAAAACCCTACCCCAAGCGATCGGCTCCCTAATACATAAATATCCTTTGTCGGCCCCACAGTAGGGTGTATCACTCCCTAAAGTGACAACCAATTGGCACAGACCTATTTACAGATGTCACGGCGTCTTATATCCTCAGAGGCAGACCGGGATCCATGCACGCACATGACCCAGTTGGAACGCAGCATCAACAACCCTCGCCATTATCAGAATGAACCACTTATAATTAGTTCAGTAAGCGTGCCCGGACCCTACCTACTGTTGGGTCAAAGTTTTGATACCAGAAAGGGTTACTGACTAATATGGGTCCCAAACAAAAGATGACACAAGTAATTCCCCTCCTAACCTTGTGTCCCCAGACTAACAGATTTCAGATTAACTTGTTTACAAGTTCGGACATAACTAATTCAGATTTACTAGTTCACAGATTAAGTTAACAAGTTTTCAGACTAACAGATCAGATGTACAGATTTTTCAGATTTGTCTAACTTTGTATTGGGCCTACAGATTCATGGACGGGTTTACTACACCTATTAATCCAGTTGGTTTAACCCTATTTCCCCCGATACGTTTTAGACGTCATTCTTATCTTAGATTTGCATTAATTAATTATTAATGCCCAGACCTCTCAGATTAGGTAGCTAGCTTGTGGCCCCTGGATGGGCCGGGCGGTTCCGGGCAGACTTCTGCCACAAGCCAGACCTAACCTCGTGTCTTAAGCAGGTTATGACTAACTTCTCTCATTAGAACCTATTGTTTGCGGCTACTGGATGTGCCGGGCAGTTCCGGGCAGAATTACGCCGCAAACTAATTCTAACCTCGAGTTAGTCACGTTTATCTTTGCGGCCAATTAATTAATAATTTACCGTTTATGCGTACTCCCAATATATATGCCAATTCAGATTGTATCAATAACATGATGATTATATCAACACAACAGATAATAGATTTTAGCAGATAACAGATTAGGCATCTCAACAGACAGATTTAACAGATTAGGCACTTCAATCTAATTTGCAGTTTAGGCAACATAACAAAACTAGCAGTTTAGGCAACTTGGCAAATTAGCAGATTTAGCAAATTTAATATTTTTAAAGGTTCTATTTACATGCCTTGCCTAATCATAAATTAGGCCTAAATTCACATGCCTACATAATTGTCATGATTCACAATATGAACATATACTCCATGTTTGCATAAATTTACATAGCGCAGAATATGGACATAATTTACCATATAACATATGTTCCAGTCTTTGTTAAACTAGCATTTTATAGCAGATTCACATATAAATTATACCAAATATAACTGTTAATTACAATGCATGCCATATATCCAAAAATCCCTATTTAGGTGTAATCGCAATAATAGATTTCCTAGTTAATGTAAATCTTTACACCTAAGTTTCCATATCTTCTTCTTTTTAAGTCATGAATCATTATGCAAACTATACCCAACAATCTAAATCTTTAAATCATACCTTCTAAAAATCAGATCTTGACTTTTATATGCATTTTGTCCAAAGTCTCAAATCATATGTAATCTTACAATGGTTCCTCTCTTCTTTTATCACAGAATATGCATAGGTCTAAAATTAGTTTACAACATATGCTTATTTTTCTAATTAATTACAGATCTAAATAACATATGCTCATTTCTCTAATTAGTTACAGATGTACACTATGCATACAACATATATAAATTACATGTTTACAGTCAAATTCATGCATCCAATCCTAAGTCATATGTCAATATATTTTATGCCTCAGATCTAAGGTCATACGTTCAATTCAGTCTTGTCAAATTTCGCATCATTCATTATTTGTCCCAAAATTTGCGTTCATACGTTAATCTCTTATGAGATTAGCCACAGGCTCGTGGTAGCCTGGCTATAGAAACAGAAAGGAAGCAGAAAGGGATACAGAACAGTCACGGAAAAACAGATCTGACAGATATACAATCTCAGATTCAGATTTAAAAACATATCAGAATTATAATTAATGTTTATAGCAGAAAATAACTGTACTTGCCTCGATTGGATTAAAGAAAGAACTTTAGTTGTTATAGAATTGTTGCAGAAGCTTTTATCTCAAATTTGAATTTAGGATGATGTTGATTGGCTTCTAATTTTGATTCCAACAGAGTGGCGACGCCATTTTTATTTTTATCAGAACAGAGGCAGAGAAGAAGCAGAATAGAATTGTGTGTAGAGGAGGCTAGGTCTTAGGATGTATTTATAGGTGTAGTTAGTTGTTTTTGGCCTTTAGATAAACCCTAAAACAGACTAGAACCGTCAGAATTCGTCATAGGCTCACCAGAACAGCCCAAAAACCCATCCAGATGCACCCAGGCCGACCTGGCTCGACCAGGGAGGTCGACCCCCAGGTCGACTCCCAAGTCGACCTGGTCCCCTCCAGGTCGACCCCCAGGTCGACCTGGTCTGGGCGGGAGTTTTCCCGCCTGGTTCGTTTTCTGGATTTTTGAAATCTGTTTCGTTTTTCTGATTTTTCGTGAAACTTCTGAAGGCCATATCTCGGTCATACTGACTCCGATTTACGAAATTTCGGACTCTGTTTCGCGTATTTTTCCGAGACGAACGCAACTGCGAAACCTGTTTCCCTTAATTCTGATTTTATATTTTAATTATACTCAGATTTGTAATTCTTAAGTTCACAGAAAATACGGGGTGTTACAGTAATGGAATAATTTGTACCTTGGATACATGAGGTTTTGACTCTTTTCTTGAAAGTAATGAAATTTGTTTTTTTTAATTTCTACCACTGCTTTATTTATGTTCTGCCTTGTGGTATCTCTGTGTATGTTTACCTAGATAATACTCCACCAAAACTAGTGCATTCCCTTTGTGAGTAACCCTAGCGGAAGTGGGGTGTTATAGTTTTGGCGATCCAACCCGATTGACAATGGTCAAAAATGAAAACTCAAAAATGCCTGTAAAAATTCAAAAGTTTACCTGGCAATTTGACAATGAAGTCTCCAAAAACTCCGGAGATGAGAATTAACCAATGAACAAAGAAATGATTGAAGATTTAACTGAGTATTTATACTAATCGAGAGACACGACTTTTTGGAAGCTGTACGACGTTCCAGACGGACACGGCCTTTTGATTTACATCGCTTCATGAGAAGGTAACTTGGAAATTTCGAAGCATGTTCCATCCTTGATGAAACATACTTCGAGAGGGCAAAATGTTGGCTAGCTTTTGTACCAAGCCACCAAGATTCAAATGCTAGTTCAAGATGAAGCTTTACTTGTGGAAAGTCCTTAACCCGATCGCGATCGCCCCCGCTAGCCCGATCCGACCCGCTCGTGTTCGCCCGATCCGATCCGGTACCAAAAACCAAGATGTAGGCCACGACCAAGTCTTTCACGATCCGCGAATGCAGGATCCAATGACACCTATCCATAACGGCCATCTTGACTATTTCTCCATCAAGCTACGTACCAGTTCGAGGTCGTCGGGATTTGTGCCACGTATCATCGCGATCCACCTACAATTATCAGCTATAAATAGCCCAGATTTGGCATTTTTCAGGATCTTTTGGCGATTAAGAGCTCTGATTCCACTATTATCATACCTACATTTTTTTCACTCAGAGCTATTTCGAAATTACTGAAAAAATCATATTTGTAAGAATGAGATTGAGCGAAATCATTGATTATATTGGCATTCGGCATATAATCGACAACATATAAAGTGGACGTAGGCTCGTTAACGGCAAACCACTATAAATCTCGTGTCTTTCCTTCTTTTTCTTCATTTTGTTAGATATAATTCTCTACAAATTAGAACAATTTGGGTGTTAGAGCCAATTTTGGATCTAACATACCCCTATTTTTTAACTACTGTGAAAGGTTGGTTTTTGCAGCACCCAATCCAAGTGACTCATCATCTTTAATATTTGTCGATATGTCCTTATTATGCTTAAACTACCTCTACTTCTATTAATACTTCAAAATAGTCTTTCTTTTTTATCCTACCCCTAATTCCCTAAATATACCTTACTTCCAACAATTACTCCTATTTTTTAACTACTGAGTGGGGTTGGTTTTTGCAGCACACAATCCAAATAATTCATTATCTTTCATGTTTGTCAATCTACCCCTACTATGCTTAAAATGCCCCTACTTCTCTTAATACTTCAAAATAACCGTTCTTTTTAATCCTACACCTAATTCTCTATATAGCCTTTACTTCCAACAATTACACCTATTTTTAACTACTGTGAAGAGTTGGCTTTTGCAGCTCCCAATCCAGACGATTCATCGCCTTTCATATTTTTCTATTTACCCCTACTATGCTTAAACTCCCCTTATTTCTCTTAATACTTCAAAATTGTCCTTCTTTTTAATCCTTCCCTTAATTCTCTAAATGGCCCATACTTCTAACAATTACCCTATTTTTTTACTACTGTGAAGGGTTGGTTCTCGCAGCACCTAATCCAAATGATTCATCATCTTTCATATTTCTCGATCTACCCCTACTATGCTTAAACTACCCTTACTTCTCTTTAATACTTCAAAATAGTCCTTTCACCAGCACAAAACATGATATTTGCGTCCAATATTTTGCAGTATTCGCGTCTGTTCCAATGTGGATGCAAATTCAATGGACGCGAATAATAAAATATTTTTTCTTCTGTTGTTAGACGGATGCAAATCTGACATATTTGCGTCTATTACAGCGTACAATAGACGAGAATACATAGTTATTCGCATCTGCCTTATTATTGCGGTAGATGCAAATACTAATGTATTTGTGTCTGCCTTTGTATTACAACAGATGCAAATAGTTGTGCGTTGTTTTTTTACTATTCAGTCTATTTGCATCTTTTTTACAACTACAACATATGCAAATTTGTTATTTTAATGACCCTTTTATCACTAGAATCATTTAACTAAAATGTGCACCAAAATCAGAAAAACTGCTGTAGATGTGAAACTACAGCGACACAACAGCTAACACTGCATCAAGGACTAAAATATGGACAAGAAACTAAACTGAATTGGATAACACCAAACATAAAATGTTTAAAGGTCCTTTAAAGTGATTATAGGCTCCAAGCATCACAACACATATGGCGAAAGCAGTAGACAACAATGAACCAATGACAACAAACCATGAATCAAAATTCAGCCAGCTTTGAACTACTTCATTCAACACTGATCTTCTTAGGTAATAGACTGTTATGCATTCCTCAAGCCCTAAATGATAATTCAATAGAAAAAATTTAATGCTAGCAAGCTACATACTATTATTTATGGCAAGCTAAATAAAAATGATGTGGTAAATTGCTTAAAAAAACATTAGAAGGTTTAAGCTACCATAGTTGCTTACACATATATCGTAATTATCGACTGTGATTGTCTTGAATAAGGAGCAACTACCATGAGAAGGTTTAAACTGTTATACACATCCTTATGATCTTCAGCTAACCATTCATCTTTAATTAGGTCATCCAAAAACACCTAGTAATAAAAGAAGATGATTCAGAGCAATTCTAGGATCAAATTTTGTGAAAAGCATATGTTAGAAACAATACTTCAACCTCGTCTAGTTCCTAATCAAAATCGCAGACTACCTGCACACACACAATTAGAATAAACAAACATCAACACATTATATTTCAATTCAAAGTAAAATTATTTTGAATATAAACTCACCGGTCGTTCAATAGGGTACATTATACTGACAACCGTGTCAATTTCATCTTCATCGGGTTTGAGTGGATGAAGATCTGCATATGTAAAATATTGCTTTACGTTTCGGTCATACTGCCAAAATTATTTGGATTAAAAAACTACTTTCAAACATATAATTTGATGCAACACGAACACTGCAAATAAAAGTCTAAATAACTCACAGCGTAGTCAATAGTAAAATTGCTTGATGCTTTCAATTTTAAGACTTTGTAAAGCAGACCTGAAAGAAAAATGACATTAATAACATGGAGCTAAAACAGAGATTAATGTTTTGATCAAAAACTTCTTTATGATTTCAACATATAATTACCACACAAATTGACTTGTACATATTATTATTATTTTACTGTAAGAAGCATCAAAAAAGACAATTTCCTATATATATTAATCATAATTTTGTTGTGATTCATGTGCATATAGCATATGTATAAAACCTACAATATATACTGAACCAGCAAATTAAAACGTTTACTACTGAAAGAATTAAATATCACTAAAACTAAAGCAAAAACTAAATGGTGTAGAAGAGAGAAGGAATGAACACGTAGGGATATAAATAGGTAGCCAAAAACTCATGTAAATGCTTCCAATATCATAATCCTTTTGCATTTTCAGTAAAATATTCTTCTTCAGCATCTGTAAGGTGAGCTACAAACCACGTTCACTCAATTTTACACCGTTCTCATACCTAAAGAATTATTTCTACAATTTGTAACTAAAAAAAAACATTCCACGGTGCTAATGTTATTAAATCAACATGAAATTGAAACATAAAATAAATGACCGCCCCTTTCTATGGATCTTTTCCATTCATCGGCTCTCCCTGTAAATTGTTAAGAGAATCGTAAAAATTCTGATAAATGTACACCTATCATACTGCATGAGCAAGTTATGTGCATGTATCATGAGGCTTATGCTTGTATGTATGAATCATTTAATGTTCATAAACTAATTATTTCTCTTCATCTGTTGTTTCAACCTTCTACATATAACACCTACAACAACTAGCCAATGATCATTTATTTCAAGTGGTTAGACTTCCGGTTCGAGTTCTTGCTAGAAATGTAGGGTTCCATCGGTTAAGCATACATTAACAACCATTTTTATATTCACAGAAAAAAATAACATCTTCTGCTGCTGCTTTCACAGTTTCAAATGACAAAAGATCAAGCAATTCCTTGCCCAATTAATCAAATTTACATAAAAAAATTCCAGTTAGCAGTTTAATTAACAAGATAAAAATTCGATTCTTCATTATAGTTTTGGAGGATCATAGGATGCATGAAGACTCTAATAATCCAATCAGCCTTTAATCCAGTGATAACAAGAGAGGTTAAAAATATTGTATTGTCAACATTCATAAATATAGAAACAATTTCATTTGCTATTATTCCTTGCAACATTAAATTATTTCTTGTTAAAAAGAACTTCATTGCCCAGTGAGCACTGGTAACAGTGGTAAATACAATGGAAATAATACTAAAGATCTTGAGTCTAATTCTGTAAATGTAAATTGCTACCAAATTCAGGAGGAAAAAAAAAATCTTTTAAACTATTTCAGTTGAAGAATTTGCCTTCATAATTACAGATGGCATTCCACATATAGTTTACAATGGGAATCGGGATGTAATATTGGTTTATAGATAGGTTTTTTCGATATAAACTGGATGATGTACCAAGTCTGATGCAACATGTTTTGATATACATTACTTATGATTAAGATAACACATAAAATACCAAAGGAGAAGCAATGGTCAGTTGATAGTTGGCTTACATTATATCTTAAAAAAAACAAGAGAAAAAGAACGGTAATGATGTAAAGAGATCACACGAAAACTTACTTGGTTGCCAAGAGATGGGATTACTTGATGCACATTCCATTGGGAGTCGACAACGCCGATTTGTTCATGTGTAGACGGTTTGAATAAACATATACGAATTAGTCGAACCATATAATAACCAAATTTACATGTCTATTAATTAGTTGAAAAAGTAAAAATTAATCACCTCTACACATCTTTGCAATGCAAAATCCGACCCCCATCCATGAGCTAAATCGTTCTGCAAAAAAGGGGGAAAGAAGAAGGAAAAAGAAGCTTGAGCCAATAATTAACTTGCTATGAAAATTACATGCAACTTTTGAATCATTGTCTTCCATTCCACTAAATCTTATTCTCACTTTTGAATCTTCTTAACTTTCTCAATCTCAACCTGTGTAGAAGAAAATAAGTAATGCATTCTGTCTGAATGTTAGGAAAACAACATTGAGTAGCACTTGACAACGGTAATGCTGATACATGGGAGAAAAAAATTAGAAATTCCATATATTGGATATTAAGAATTCTATAAAAAATAAATCGTATATGTTACTTTAATAAAAGAAAAGACCAACACCGATAATACTTCTTATATAGCTGACATGAATTTTCACTTAGACTATCAAGTCTTATAGATAATCTCATACCTTCTAACTACTTAGAATTATACTCGTATAACAAAAAAATATAGAGATTAAATGTACCTGAAAACTAAGGGCAATGCATCAGCAAAGCAAGATAAGCTTAACTGCATAATGACTGTTCAGGGCTGGATCGACCATCTTGTCCAATACATCGATATTGTGTAGCTGTGAGGCTGCCTATCTTACCAATGATAACACTGCAAGAAATGCATGTAAAAAATATTCAAAGAATTCGTGATGTATGCTCTAAAAAAGGAAGAGCTTGATATAAGCAATATGGACTAGGAGAGTACCTTTCATATTCAACATGTTCCTGACTCAGACGTATATGAAATTCCTCATCTCACTAGTGAGTACAAGTGAACCAAAATTTCTTGCTATCCAAATATGGTACTCGAGAATCATGAAACATAAAATCAAAGATAGTTATATGACTTCCAAACAAGTTGAATTATATACAATTACAAGAAAGTATGAAGGAATTAACTTGACTAGAGACGGAAAACTTAGAGGAAAACAACTGATTTCCCCTCATGAATCAATCGAATGATATATAGACAAGAGGATTGTTTGCTGTTTCACTTTCAAATTACATAAGCATATAGACATACCATACCATCTTGAAGAAGAACAGTAATTGCATTTGGATCTTTGTGCGTAGGTAATCCGTACGTCAGTTCAAGATGTGGGCATAGTGGGTATTAGTTCATTTCCATATGCTGACCTTGTTTTCCAAGCGACTTTACTATGTTGTCTTTATCAAGGCCAAGACTTTTTGATATCTCCTCCATTAGTATCAGTGCTAATTCCCTCAATTTCTTTGAATATTAAACTACCACCTCTCTATTCTCGATTTATTATTTCAGAATATTCAATTTTTGATATTTGATGAAAGTAAGTACTTTTAATGTGAATGATTAAAACCTGAATTGAGGAGTATTACAAGGTCAGTCTTGAGCAAAGTTTTCAATAGGATAGAAGTGAAGTCTTAGATAATCTCTCAAATTGTACTTTTTCAGTTGATACGTTGAAGATAGTTGATAGTCTGGTCTCCTTTGACGGGTTGTTTGAGAAGTTCTTTAACCTTTCGGACTCGGGCAGACCGAATAACTCTTTTGCAGTACTCAGCATTGAGTTTATCAAATCTTCGGGTATACCATGATTTTTTATTTGAAAAAGAGAGTAAATATTTTAGAGCATGCTTTTCAATATATAACATATATAAGCAACCTATGTATGTAAAAATGCATGATGAAACTACAGATTTAACTGCAATTTTTAACTCCTGACTGGAGCTGCAAACCTAAAATTCAGTTTTGAAACTACAGTTTTCAGTATAAGTTTGAAATACAACTCAAAATTGAATTTTTAAACCACACTTGCAAAACTACCGTTTTGTAGCTGTTTCCGCCTGTGCAATTTAGGAGTGGATGTAATATTAAACTAACTACTATTTTAATAAAAGGGCAAATAATTATGAACTGGAGCATTAATGGTATTTAGCACACATTACTATGTTCATATCCTGATTAGTGCCCAACTCAGCAAATGAACTTAGTATTTTCATAATGAAACAAAAGAATACCCTGACTTTCAATTTACAATAAAGTAAAAAAATGTATTATGATAATATAATAAATAAATCATGTTTTTAACTAAAGGTATTAATGTTGAATTTCATGATAAGGACAACTTATGCCCCAAATCAAATAAGAAATAAAATGATTAGTGGATAGCTATTAGGGTACATAATTTGATTGATCAGTAGAATCATCAAGGACTAAAATTACTAACCTATCTGAAGGCCACTGGAGCCTGCATGTAGCTTCAATAGATGACTTGTAATCCTAAACAACACAACATTTTCTGATAGCTCAATCTTAAGCACGAGTATTTATCTTGTATTGTAGTATAGAAAGTCACTTTTTTATTATTAATGAATAAATAACTGTACACAACTAATTCACCGTTATTTCAAGTGAATTAAAAGTTTTGGATCATTCAGTGTTTTGCGTAGATAATCTTAGTGTCAAACAGATCATGTCTTTAGATTTTTGTTTAATTTCTCACGTATGCATACGTGTCTTTCATTGTGAATAGGAACCTGAACGAGCACCATAGGATGAATATGATTACGTATCTCTTCATGTACCTGAATCGGTTTCCATTCATACATTCTATTTAGCCTCCATTTAAAAATCTTTGCAAAAAGATTAACGCAATCCGTTAAACATTCTCTGCTACTAACATAACCACCATTATCATGCACAAAGCAACACCCAGCCGTAGCAATGATGCCAATATATGCGCTCTTAACTCAATAAATTTCTCTTTATAAAATGCCCACTGCTTATATTAAAATAAATTATGGATTATATATTAAAAGAGTGAAAGGCAGTTTATCTACCGTCGAAGCCAATACAAAACAAATAGGAAAAAAATGATGATGTTACGTCACACAACAAGTAAGAGCCCTATATAACGATTTCAGCACAAAGGAATGTACGGTTTAAAATTTCATATGGAAACAACTAGAAGACCTCTTGCATTTGAGAAAAAAACATGTATTATTGCCAAAAGTGTATTATAATATGACTATAGCACCAGCAAGTGGCGAAGCACCAGTGAAATAAACATGAACGGTGATTTTGCGAACTAAGCAGTCCATGGATACCATACTAGTATACATTGCTAAATATTGTGACTACACAGTTATAAACAATGAAAGCACAAGCGTGCAATATAAAAATAAGCCATTATTGGTATATTTTCATTCCATTTAGAAACCAGTTATTCAGGTTCTTAACATTCAACGATCTAACATGCTAGTCAAATATTTAGCGGTCCCATTGTCAGCTAATAAACTGGAAAGCACCAACTTTGGAGAATTAATTGAAAAAATAATAAAGGCCAAGACTCATTGAGCAGCAGGTACTTAAATACCAGTAAGAGGAACTCATTAAGACTGCGATTCATCCTATTATATTATTTTGGATGCAACCAGTCCAGTACCCAGGAGTTTCATCCACAAAATAGAACGAATTTGTGCTAATTTCTTGTGGAAAGTACAAAGTTAGCTGGCAAACTGTGCGCAAGCCAAAAGCGTAAGGTCTTGAAATGAGGAAACTAGATGAAGTTGAGTAGGCATATAGCATATGCTATTAAACTAATCTAGGTGCATTTGTAAGAAAATAACCTTTGGGAAAAACGTATACATGATAGGTATACTAAGTTTATAATTTATAGATAGTCAAAATAGATAATATTGCCTTTTAGCGTGGAAGTTATTGTTAAAAGCAGAGTAAAGAGCGAGTTCAAAGACAAATAACACAAATGTTTGGTTTAAGGCCTGGGTTAAAGGAAATTCATTATCTAATTTTTTTTTAATTTTTTTTTTGCGATGGTCATTCCTGGCTTTATTTAACACATGCAATGTCACTATAGATAGACTTATCACAGCAACAAAGAATATGAAGGACAGAAAGGTAGACTCAATGTAGAACAAGACCGAGATGATGAACCTTCCATCGTAACCGAAAGCAAATTGTGCACCGTTAGGGTATGTCTCAATAAATTTGTCGAAGTCCATGCACTTCTGTTTGAGCAATCCTGTGTAGCAACATATGAATATGCATATGAAGAACAGGAACAAGCTCAGCTAGCCACCTTGTGAAAGTGCATATGGCATGGATAGCTCTCCAATTCCTTCATGAAATACATCATCATAATCAACTTGTTAGATAGTGTTAAAATCACATGAAAATATTGCATTGATGCATTCAAACGCACATATATTATAGCACATGTTTCTTCGATTTGGGTACCTATGTGCTTCTATGATTGTGCTGTTAAACCAAGAGATTTATCACAATTTGGGTTATTTTGAAATTTTAGCTAGCCATAAATTAGGTGATGCAGTAAATTGGTTAGGACGGTAACATCTTCGTGACTATTGCTGTAGATTTTTTATAAACAGTATTTTTCAATAACTAACCAATCCATGCATATAATACTCCGTAAATTGCAAGGAAGAATCAACCGTATTAGATGAATAACTTCACAAGATATAAAATAGAAATAAAATCAAACATATAGGGAAAAAAGACCTAAAAGAGCATTGGTATTATTGAAGCAAGTTCTAGCGAATGGAGCATTTCTAAAATCATTTTTGTTGAAGCTTGTGAGAAGAAGCATATTTAAGTCAATTGCGGTAGCTTCTTCTTTGCTAGGGCAGACGACAACCATTACAACCATTACTATGCTTAAACTACCGCTACTTCTCTTAATACTTCAAAACAGTTCTTCTTTTTAATACTACCCTAATTCTCTAAATAGCACTTACTTCCAACAATTACCGCTATTTTTTAACAACTATGAAGGGTTGGTTATTGCAGCACCCCAATCCGAATGAATCATCATTTTTCATATTTATCGATCTACGCCTACTATGCTTAAACTACTCCTACGTCTGTTAATACTTTAAAACACTCCTTTTTATTCCTACCCCTAATTCTCTAAATAGCCCTTACTTCCAACAATTACCCCTATTTTTTAACTACTGTGAAGGTTTTGTTTTTGCAGCATCCAATACAAACGATTCATCATTTTTCATATTTGTCGATCTACCCCGACTATGCGTTAGACCAAATCTGGGCCTAACGCCCGAATGCACCGTGAAATCCTCACAATCCCAAATCTCAATTCATAGATTGCAAAAACAATAAACTAAAAGGAGACGCACGAGGTTATTATTGTGGTTCGGCTCAAACCAAGCCTACTACGATTAAACTACCCCTACTTCTCTTAATACTTCAAAATAACCCTTCTTTTTAATTCTCCCCCTAATTCTATAAATAGCCCTTACTTCCAACAATTACCTCTATTTTTAACTACTATGAACAGTTGGTTTTTGCAGCACCCAATCTAAATAATTCATGATCTTTCATATTTGTCGATCTACCCCTACTATGCTTAAACTACCCATGCATATCTTAATACTTCAAAAACAACACTTCTTTTTAACCCTACCCCAAATTCTCTAAATATCCCTTACTTCCAAAAATTACCCCTATTTTTTACAATTGTGAAGGGTAGATTTTTGCTGCACCCAATCCAAACGATTCATCATCTTTCATATTTGTCCATCTACACCTACTATGCTTAAACTACCCCTACTTCCCTTAATACTTCAAAACAGTCCTTCTTTTGGATCCTGCCCCTAATTCTCTAAATAGCCCTTATTTTCAACAATTACCCCTATTTTTAACTAATGTGAAGGATTGGTTTTTGTAGCACTTAATTCAAATGGTTCATCATCTTTCATATTTGTCGATCTACCCCTACTATGCTTAAACAATCCCTACTTCTCTTAATACTCCAAAACAGTCCTTCTTTTTAATCCTAACCCTAATTCTCTAAATAGCACTTACTTCTAATAATTACCCCTATTTTTTAACTACTGTGAAGGGTTGGTTTTTGCAGCAATCAATCCAAATGACTAATCATCTTTCATATTTGTCAATCTACCCATACTACGCTTAAAATACCCCTACTTCTGTTAATACATCAAAACAGTCCTTCTTTTTAATCCTACCCCTAATTCTCTAAATAACCCATACTTCCAACAATTACCTCTATTTTTTAACTACTGTGAAGGGTTGGTTTTTGCATCACCCAATCCAAATGATTCATTATCCTTCATATTTGTCGATCTACCCCTACTTGTCTTAAACTACCCCTACTTCTCTTAATACTTCAAAACAGTCCTTTTTTATCCTACCCCTAATTCTCAAAATAGCCCTTACTTCCAACAATTACCCCTATTTCTTAACTGTTGTGAAGGGTTGGTTTTTGTCGCACCCAATCCAAATAATTCATCATATTTCATACCTATTGATCTAACCATACTATGCTTAAACTGCCCCTACTTCTCTTAATACTTCAAAACATCCCTTCTTTTTAACCCTACCCCTAATTCTCTAAATAGCCCTTACTTCCAAAAATTACCCCTATTTTTTATTACTATGAAGGGTTGATTTTTGCAGAACCCAATCTAAACGATTCATCGTCTTTCATATTTGTCGATATACACCTACTTTGCTTAAACTACCACTACATCTCTTAATACTTTACAAACAATCCTTCTTTTTAATCCTGCCCCTATTTCTCTAAGTAGCCCTTAATTTCAACAATTACCCTTATTTTTTGACTACTGTGTAGGGTTGGTTTTTGCGGCACCTAATTCAAATGATTCGTCATCCGTCATATTTATCGATCTACCCCTACTATGCTTAAAGTACTTCTAATTCTCTTAATACTACAAAATAGGTCTTCTTTTTAGTACTACCCCTAATTCTCTAAATATCACTTCCTTCCAACAATTACCCCTATTTTTTAACAACTATGAAGGGTTGGTTATTGTAGCACCCCAATCCAAATGAATCATCATTTTTCATATTTATGGATCTACGCCTACTATGCTTAAACTACTCCTGCCTCTGTTATTACTTCAAAACACTCCTTTTTAATCCTACCACTAATTCTCTAAATTGCCCTTACTTCCAACAATTACCCCTATTTTTTAACTACTGCGAAGGTTCGGTTTTTGCAGCACCCGATCCAAATGATTCATCATCTTTCATATTTATCGATCAACCCCTGCTATGCTTAAACTGCCCCTACTTCTCTTAATACTTCAAAACAATCCTTCTTTTTCACCCTTCCCCTAATTCTCTAAATAGCACTTACTTCATAAATTTACCCCTATTTTTACTACTGTGAAGGGTAGGTTTTTGCAGCACCCCACACAAATGATTCATCATCTCTCATATTTGTCGATCTACCCCTACTATGTGTTAGACGAAAATCTGGGCCTAACGCCCAAATTCTGTGTGAAATCGTCACAATCCCAAATCTCATATCACAGATTACATAAATAGTAAAATAAAAGGGCACAAACGAGGTTTTATTGTGCTTCGGCTCAAACCAAGCCTATTACGCTTAAACTACCCCTACTTCTCTTTGTACTTCAAAATAATCCTTCTTTTTTATTCTCCCCCTAATTATCTAAATAGCCCTCACTTCCAACAATTACCTTTATTTTTTAGCTACTATGAAGGGTTGGTTTTTGCAGCACCTAATCTAAATAATTCATGATCTTTCATATTTGTCGATCTACCCCTACTATACTTAAACTACCCCTATATATCTTAATACTTCAAAAACAACTCTTTTTTTAATCCTACCCTAAATTCTCTAAATATCCCTTACTTCCAAAAATTACCCCTATTTTTTACAACTGTGAAGGGTAGGTTTTTGCTGCACCCAATCCAAACGGCTCAAACCAAGCCCATTATGCTTAAACTACCCCTACTTCTCTTAATACTTCAAAATAGTCCTTCTTTTGGATCCTGCCCCTAATTCTCTAAATAGCCCTTATTTCAAACAATTACCCCTATTTTTAACTAATTTGAAGGATTTTTTTTTGCAGTACTTAATTCAAATGTTTCATCATCTTTCATATTTATCGATCTACCCCTATTATGCTTAAACTACCCCTACTTCTCTTAATACTTCAAAACAATCCTTCTTTTTAATCCAACACCTAATTATCTAAATAGCACTTACTTCTAATAATTACCCCTATTTTTTAACAACTGTTAAGGGTTGGTTTTTGCAGCACCTAATCCAAATGATTCATCATCTTTCATATTTGTCCATCTACCCTTTCTACGCTTAAAATACCCCTACTTCTGTTAATACATCGAAACAGTCCTTCTTTTTAATCATACCCCTAATTCTCTAAATAGCCCTTACATCCAACAGTTACCTCTATTTTTTAACTACTGTGAAGGGTTGGTTTTTGCAGCTCCCAATCTAAATGATTCATCATCCTTCATATTTGTCGATCTACCCCTACTTGTCTTAAACTATCCCTACTTCTATTAATACTTCAAAACAGTCCTTTTTTTATCCTAATGCTAATTCTCTAAATAGCCCTTACTTCCAATAGATACCCCTATTTTTTAACTATTGTGAAGGGTTGGTTTTTGCCGAAGCCAATCCAAATAATTCATCATCTTTCATATTTGTCAATCTACCCGTACTATGCCTGAACTGCCCCTACTTGTCTTAATACTTCAAAACATCGCCTCTTTTTAACCCTACCTCTAATTCTCTAAATAGCCCTTACTTCCAACAATTACCACTATTTTTTACAACTCTGAATGGATGGTTTTTGCCGCACCCAATCCAAACGATTCATCGTCTTTCATATTTGTCGATATACCCCTACTTTGCTTAAACTACCCCTACTTCTCTTAATACTTCAAAACAATCCTTCTTTTTAATCTGCCCCTATTTCTCTAAGTAGCCCTTACTTCCAACAATTACCCCTATTTTTTAACTACTGTGAAGTGTTGGTTTTTGCAGCACATAATTCAAATGATTCGTCATCCTTCATATTTGTCGATCTACCACTACTATGTTTAACTACCGCTACTTCTCTTAATACTTCAAAACAGTTCTTCTTTTTAATACTACCCCTAATTCTCTAAATAGCACTAACTTCCAACAATTACCCCTATTTTTAAACAACTGTGAACGGTTGGCTATTGATGTACCCAATCCAAATGATTCATCATCTTTGCTATTTGACGATCTACCCCTACTATGCTTAAACTACCCCTACTTCTATTAAAACTTCGAAATTGTCCTTTTTTTAATCCTACAACTAATTCCCTAAATAGCCTTTACCTCCAACAATTACCCCTATCATTCTACATCTGTGAAGGGTTAGTTTTTGCAGCACCCAATCCAAATGATTCATTATCTTTCATATTTTTCGATCTAACACTATTATGCTTAAACTACCCCCGCTCTCTTAATACTTCAAAACAGCCATTCTTTTTAATACTACCCCTAATTATCTAAATAACCCTTACTTCCAAAAATTACCCCTATTTTTTAACTATTGTCAAGGGTTTGTTTTTACGGCACCCATTCCAAATGATTCATCGTCTTTCATATTTTTCGATCTGCCCCTACTATGCTTAAACTACCCCAACTTCTCTTAATACTGCAATACAGTCCTTCTTTTTAATCTGGCCCCTAATTCTCTAAATAACCCTAACTTCCAGCGATTACCCCTATTTTTTAACTACTATGAAGGGTTGGTTATTGCAGCACCCAATCCAAATGAATCATCATTTTTCATATTTGTCGATGTACGCCTACTATGCTTAAACTACTCCTGCCTCTGTTAATACTTCAAAACACTCCTTTTTAGTCCTACCCCTAATTCTCTAAATAGCCCTTACTTCCAACAATTACCCCAATTTTTTAACAACTGTGAAAGTTTTGTCTTTGCAGCATCCAAAAAAAACGATTCATCATCTTTCATATTTGTCGATCTACCCCGACTATGCGTTAGACCAAAATCTGGGCCTAACGCCCAAATGCAGTGTGAAATCCTCAAAATCCCAAATCTCAGATCATAGATTGTAGAACTGTAAAATAAAAGGAGACACACGAGGTTTTTACTGTGGTTCGGCTCAAACCAAGCCTATTACGCTTAAACTACCCCTACTTCTCTTAATACTTCAAAATAATCCTTCTTTTTTATTCTCCCCCTAATCCTCAAAATAGCCCTTACTTCCAACAATTACGTCTATTTTTTAACTACTATGAAGGGTTGGTTTTTGCAGCACCCAATCTAAGTAATTCATGATCTTTCATATTTGTCGATCTACCCCTACTATGATTAAACTACCCCTACATCTCTTAATACTTCAAAAATAACCCTTCTTTTTATTCCTACCCCAAATTCTATAAATAACCCTCACTTCCAAAAATTACCCCTATTTTGTTCAACTGTGAAGGGTAGGTTTTTGCTGCATCCAGTCCAAACGATTCATCATCTTTCATATTTGTCTGTCTACACCTACTATGCTTAAACTACCCCTACTTCTCTTAATATTTCAAAACACCTTCTTTTGGATCTTGTGCCTAATTCTCTAAATAGCCCTTATTTCCAACAATTACCCCTATTTTTAACTGATGTGAAGGGCTGACTTTTGTAGCACTTAATTCAAATGATTCATCATCTTTCATATTTGTAGATCTACCCTTACTATGCTTAAACTACCCCTACTTCTCTTAATACTCCAAAACAGTCCTTCTTTTTAATCCTACCCCTAATTCTCTAAATAGAACTTACTTCCAATAATTACCCCTATGTTTTAACTACTGTGAAGGGTTGGTTTTTGCAGCACCCAATCCAAATGATTCATCATCTTTCATATTTGTCGATCTACCATACTACGCTTAAAATACCCGTACTTCTGTTAATATTTCAAAACAGTCCTTCTTTTTAATCCTACCCCTAATTTTCTAAAAAGCCCTTACTTCCAACAATTACCTCTATTTTTTGACTACTGTGAAGGGTTGGTTTTTGCAGCACCCAATCCAAATGATTCATCATCCTTCATATTTGTCGATCTACCCCTACTTGTCTTAAACTACCTCTATTTCTATTAATACTTCAAAACTGTCCTTCTTTTTTATCCTACCCCTAATTCTCTAAATAGCCATTACTTCCAACAATTAACCCTACTTTTTAACTATTGTGAAGGGTTGGTTTTTGCCGCACCCAATCCAAATAATTCATCATCTTTCATATTTGTCGATCTACCCGTACTATGCTTAAACTGCACCTACTTCTCTTAATACTTCAAAACATCCCTTATTTTTAACCCTACCCCTAATTTTCTAAATAGCCCTTACTTCCAACAATTACCCCTATTTTTTACTACTATGAAGGGTTGGTTTTTGCAGCAACCAACCCAAACAATTCATCGTCTTTCATATTTGTCGATATACCCCTACTTTGCTTAAACTACCACTACTTCTCTTAATATTTCAAAACAATTCTTCTTTTTAATCCTGCCCCTATTTCTCTACGTAGCCGTTACTTCCAACAATTACCCTTATTTTTTAACTATTGTGAAGGGTTGGTTTTTGCAGCACCTAATTCAAATGATTCATCATCCTTCATATTTGTCGATCTACCCCTACTATGCTTAAACTACCGCTACTTCTCTTAATACTTCAAAACAGTTCTTCTTTTTAATACTAACCCTAATATTCTAAATATCACTTTCATCTAACAATTACCCCTATGTTTTAACAACTATGAAGGGTTGGTTATTGCAGCACCCCTATCCAAATGAATCATCATTTTTCATATTTGTCGATCTAGGCCTACTATGCTTAAACTACTCATGCCTCTATTAATACTTCAAAACACTCCTTTTTAATCCTTCCCCTGATTCTCTAAATAGCCCTTACTTCCAGCAATTACCCCTATTTTTTAACTACTGTGAAGGTTTAGTTTTTGCAGCACCCAATCCAAATGATTCATCATCTTTCATATTTGTCGATCTAGCCCGGCTATGCTTAAACTTCCCCTACTTCTCTTAATACTTCAAAATATTCCTTCTTTTTAACACTACCCCTAATTCACTAAATAGCACTTACATCATAAAATTAACCCGATTTTTACTACTATGATGGTTAGGTTTTTGCAGCACCCAATACAAACGATTCATCATCATTCATATTTGTCGATCTACCCCTACTATGTGTTAGACGAAAATTTGGGCCTAACGCCCAAATGCTCTGTGAAATCCTCACAATTTCAAATCTCAGATCATGGATTGCAGAAACCGTAAAATAAAAGCTGACGCATGAGGTTTTTATTGTGCTTCGGCTCAAACCAGGCTATTATGCTTAAACTACGCCTACGTCTCTTACTTTAAAACAATCCTTCTTTTTAATTCTCCGCCAAATTCTATAAATATCCCTTACTTCCAACAATTACCTCTATTTTTTAACTACTATGAAGGTTTGGTTTTTGCAGCACCTAATCTAAATAATTCATGATCTTTCATATTTGTCGATCTACCCTTACTATGCTTAAACTACCCCTACATCTCTAAATACTTCAAAAACAACCCTTCTTTTTAATCCTACCCCAAATTCTCTAATTATCCCTAACTTCCAAAAACTACCCTTATTTTTTACAACTATGTAGGGTAGGTTTTTGCTGCACCCAATCCAAACGATTCATCATCTTCCATATGTCCATCTACACCTACTATGCTTAAGCTACCCCTACTTCCCTTAATACTTCAAAACGGTCCATCTTTTGGATCCTGCGCCTAATTCTATAAATAGCCCTTATTTCCAACAATTACCCCTATTTTTAACTAATGTGAAGGATTGGTTTTTGCAGCACTTAATTCAAATGGTTCATCATCTTTCATATTTGTCGATCTACCCCTACTATGCTTAAACTACCCCTACTTCTCTTATTACTCCAAAACAGTCCTCCTTTTTAATCCCAACCCTAATTCTCTAAATAACACTTCTAATAATTTCCCCTATTTTTTCACTTCTGTGAAGGGTTGGTTTTTGCAACATCCAATCCAAATGATTCATCATCTTTCATATTTGTCGATCTACCCATACTACGCTTAAAATACCCCTACTTCTGTTAATACATCAAAACGGTCTGTAACACCCCGAAAATTCGATAACTGTGAAATTCATAAATTGAAGTATAATCAAATTCAAATCAGAGAACTAAGGGAAACGGGATACGCCATTGCGTTCGTCTCGGAAAAATACGCGAAATAGAGTCCGAGTTTTCGAAAAACGGAGTCCGTATGAAGAAGATATGGCCTTCGGAAGATTTGAATTAAATTTAAAACTCAAACAGAATTAAATAATAATTTTGAAATGGGGCCCAGTGGGCCAGGCGGATAAAACACCCGCCTAGCCACCCAGGTCGACTGGGCTGTCGACCTGGGCTACCCATGTCGACAGGGCTGTCGACAGCCCTGTCGACAGGGGTATCGACCTGGTCGAGCCCAGTCAACCTGGCTGGCCAGGTCGGTGTGTGGTCGAATTTCTGTGGTCTGCTTTGTCATTAGGGCTAGGTGGCGGGTTTTTATTGGTCTCTCTTCCTAATGAATGGCTATGATTTAACCTAGCAACATCAAGGGTCCTAATTAGTTCCTAACCTCTATATAAACAACCCTAGACCAAACCCTAATCTATTCATTAAAAATTAAGAACATAGCCGCCATGTTGCTGAGGAACGACAAAGCATAGCCGCCAACTAAAGAGAGGATTAGGGAGGAAGTTCTAAGGCCTAAAGCAATTCAAAGCAACCTAAAGCTAATCAATTCAACAAAGGAATTTGCGTCTTCAATCCCAAAACGAGAGAATTCATCAAACCATTGTAAGTAGAGTATTACTTTGGTATAATAAACAACTGTGTTGATGTGTATGCTTGGATTGTGGCAATGGAAGTAATTTATATTTGTGCAAATTTATGTATTCATTATAAAGAACTACATGCGGTAGTTCTATGCAAATAAACGTTTGGGATATTGCGCAAATTGTGTATAAATCATTATATGATGTATGATCGTTATGTGATTAAATTCATGCAAATTTGAGGCTTTGTTATTAGGCCATTATGATGTATGTTTTTATGTATAAATCATTTTGCAAGTAATTGAAACAAGTTTGGTTATTATAGTTCATATGAAACTATGTGGAATTTTGACACCATGTATTAGTCATGCTTTTGCAAACTTATGAATATGGCTAGGAATGATATTTGGCATAATTGAGATCTATGATTAAGTCTATCTTGTTTTAAAGAATTATATGATGACATATGTGAGACATGGTTAGATTAGACTCAAAAATCCCCTTTTTGCAAGTTTAAAGCAAACACCATGTTTAGGAATATTTATGCATAAGTATGTTTATACCATCGTTATGTGATTAGGCTTAAATCATGATTAAGTTGAAATATGCTATGTTCATGCTAGAAGTATTTATGCCATGCTTATGTTTGACAATATGCCATGTTTATGCTAAAAGTATTTAGGCCATGCTTATGTTTGACATTATGCCTAAATAAGAATATAGGTTCATGTTGTAGTTAAACCTATGCAAGTTTACATGCCTTGATTTATGTCACCTATGTTGTATGACCAAAATACATGTCACCACTATGCAAGTACACCAATTTCTATTATGTATTTTCCAACGTCATATGCAAGTTCATGCGCTCACTTTCCCCTCTTTGTGTATACGCCATAAGCCTCCCCTTTCGCATGGCTAAATTGGGCTTTAAAAGGCTAAGCCCAATATATATGAACGGACGTGTAAAACGGGGGAAAAACAACGTTGGGTTAAAATGAATTAATGAATGAAAATATGAAATAGAAGGGCCCAAAATCAAGTATGGGTTGGGCCCATGATTGGTGTAACCCTTACACCGTTAACTTAATAATGGGCCGCAAATATTTACATATAAGAAATAAAGAAGAATGACAAAATATGTAAATGTAGAAAAGACGATGTGTTTAACCCGAGGTTGGATTGAGTTGTGATGTAAACCTGCCCGGAACCGCCCGGCTGTCCAGTAGTCACAACAATACCTATCCAATGTGGGAGGTTAAACATGGAGCCCAGCAAAGACCCGAGGTTAGACTGAGTTGTGGCGTAAGACTGCCCGGAACCAACCGGCAACAGGCAGCCACAACAATACCTGTCTAATGTGAGAGGTCAGGGCCTTAATAAGACAATTAAGGCTGAGTCAGGATGGTTAGGATTAAGTGAACTAAAGACTTAATCAAAATGGAACATGCTAAACTAAACGGACTGGTGGGGTTAGGTTAGGAAACACTTAACCAACTTAGCATGTTGGCTAGAGATAGAAAACCTAGTAACGGGGGGACCCTTTTCAGCAGTAACCCTAGAAGGTGTATCAGGATACCCTGAAACTAGGCAGGGTGGGGCACGATTACTGGGCTGATTGTAAGAGGTCAAAAATCGACGGCGGTGGTGTAGCAGTGTAGGTTCTAACGGTGTGCGGGCGTGCACGCACTCCGGCGCAGAAAAATAAAGCACTGGACACCAGTAGCATACCTTTGCACTCTAAGGTTGTGTCGGGTTGCCACTATGGGACTTGATACACCCCATGGTGGGACCAGCATAGGTAACTACAGACATCGGGGGGCCGTAAGACACATGTAACTTTGCGAGTAGGAGCCGATCATCGTAGAAAGGATCACACTACCCTGATTATGGGGTGCAAATTGGAAACTAGTTTATATGGGTTCATAGATTAACATGGGGTACGATAGTATATTTGACCCTAGATAACTTAACCAAGTTCTTAGTGTTTGCCCACTTCTCGTTTATACTTATCATACCCAGTTCTTTATTCATAGACAAAGTAGTACTAGACTTACTCAGGCTTTATGTCTGACTCTATTTTTCTTTCGTCTTCTTTCTTCCGTTTCCCCCCCCCCAGGTCCTCAGGGAGGGAACACAGCAGCTTGACCTACCTCAAACATCCAGCTTGAAGAAGAGAAATGTATTGCTTGGACTTTTCTGTTTTGAACTATGGCTTTGGACAATTCACTATGGGGCTTTGGCAGTTTATCTATGTTTTATTTATGCTTCTTTAAAAATAATGTACTCAAGACAGATTATGAAAGTGTTATGTTATGTTTTTTTGGAAAGGATGTTGTTGTAACACGTATTTGACTTGATGAAATAAAGTTTGTTGTTCTTCCGCTGTTTACAAATATGTGTTCTTATATCTGTCTTGTATATCTGTGACTTGTACTTATAAACCTCCACCAAAATTAGGGCATTCCCTTTGAGAGTGACCCTAACGGAGGTGGGGTGTTTCACTTGGTATCAGAGCATAGGTTTACCAGATAAGATAAAAAGTTTTGAAAATTTATTTTCAAAAAGGAAATTTAAAGAAGCATTTTTAAAAGAAAAATATTATTTTAAAAAAAAAAAAAAAAAAAAAAGGGCAAAGTCCACTCCCCAAAGCCATAGGTATTATCTCTTATCCTTCGTTTTGAATCTATCCTTTTTGTTTCAGCATGTCCCAAGAACTTAACTTGCCTGAAGGGGTGCCCATACCTGGTTGGTTTAGACGTTTCTTAGAAGCTAGGGCCACTCAGCCAGGTCCTACCGTTCCTCCTCCTCCAGCTGAAGGGAATCATCCAGCCGCAGCAGCACCTTTTCCTCCACCTCCTCCACGGGGAAACACATTCGCTAAGATATGTAAGGATTTTAAAGCTATGGGAGGAAGGGATTTCCATGGAACTGAGTCCTTCGTAGCAGCTAGGAATTGGCTAAAAGAAACGGAGGACCTATTCATCATCTTTGAGGTAGAAGATAGACAAAAGGTACAACTAGCGGTGTGGCTATTGAAGGGCGAGGCTTCCTACTGGTGGGAAGTCACCAATGCTGAAAGACCAGTGGATACATGGGAGGACTTTAGGGCAAGGCTTGAGACTAAGTTTCTCTCAGATGCAGAAAGAAGTTTGCAGTTGGAAAAATTCTTATTCCTTAAGCAAGGAGACAAGACTGTTAGAGAGTATGTGAATCAGTTTGATGAGCTGGCTAGGTTTGGGCTTGACCTAGTCAATACCCCGCATAAGAAGGCTCTCCGTTTCGTCAAGGGGTTAAATGAGCCATTACATAGTTTGGCCATGACCCATATACCCATGGGAGCCACGTATGAAAGATTGGTGCAAATGGCATTGCTGAATGAAGAGGACAAGGGCAAGAAGGAGACCAAGGCAGAAAGCTCTCAAGGGAAGAAAGAGGGTTTGCAGCCTAAGAAGACAGACTTCAAGAAGGGCGGAAAGGGCAACAAAGAGAAGAGGAAGTGTAATTTCTGTGGCAAAGTGGGGCACTTAGTAAAGGACTGCCGGAAAAAGAAGGCCAAGGAGAATGGTGGGTGCTTTTCTTGCGGTCAGACAGGCCACAGAGCTAAGGACTGCCCAAAGAAACGAGGGCAGGGGCAGGGGTCTGGATCCACTCCAGGGGCACAGGTTCATGTGCTAGAAGCGCCACCATTGCAACAACGAGGTACAAATACTTCTGTAGAAAGTGTAGTTTATCTTTATGATCACCCCGTTCGCACTTTATTTGATTCTGGCGCATCACACTCCTTTATCTCGTCTGCTTTAGTAGAATCTCTGCACCTAAAAACTAGTATGGTAGAGGACCCCTTAATTGTTTCAAACCCAATTGGGGGCCCAGCTCATTTGTCTATGATCTGTCGGGATTTGAAAATCTCTATTCTAAGTGTAGAATTTGAATGTAGTGCCTTTGTTTTG
This sequence comes from Allium sativum, assembly GCA_030737875.1. Taxonomy (NCBI): domain Eukaryota; kingdom Viridiplantae; phylum Streptophyta; class Magnoliopsida; order Asparagales; family Amaryllidaceae; genus Allium; species Allium sativum. The sequence goes on along the minus strand of CM060920.1, from coordinate 34,196,408 downwards.
GGCTTTTCGGGGTATGGTTTGATTTTGGGTATGGATTGGCTATCCAGTAATGGGGCCATCCTTGATTGTGAGAAAAGGGTTGTTAGGCTCCTAACCCAGCTCGGTAATACTTTGGAAATTTCTTGTAATCCCTCGTATGCGGTTATGCTTAGTTATCTTGAATCGCTAGATGCCTCCGTTGAAAATTTGAAATCAGTTAGAGTGGTCCGGGAATATCCGGATGTCTTCGAAGAGGTGAAGGGCTTGCCTCCGAAGCGGGAAATAGACTTCCGCATATATCTTGTAGATAATGCAAAGCCCGTTGCGTTGCCCGTTAGACATATGGCTCCACGAGAAAGGAAAGAGCTCAGTAAACAGATTAAAGAGCTTCTAGAAAAGGGGTTCATTAGGAGGAGCATTTCAGAATGGGGCGCTCCAGTGGTATTCGCTACAAAGGCGGATGGTTCACTCCGTTTATGTGTTGACTATAGGGAGCTCAACAAGCTAACGAAAAAGAATAGGCACCCTCTCCCTAGAATTGACGATTTATTTGACCAGCTTGTAGGAGCGTCTGTTTTCTCCCAACTCGATTTAGCAACCGGTTTTCATCAGCTAAGGGTGGCTGAAGATAGCATCGATAAAACGGCTTTCAGAACCCAAGACGGTTTCTTTGAATGGCTTGTCATGCCTTTCGGCTTGACAAATGCACCTGCTTACTTCGTGGACCTGATGAGTAGGGTATTTAGAGATTTCCTCAACAAATTCGTAGTGGTCTTCGTAGATGATATCCTTATCTTCTCAAAGAGTGAAGAGGAACATGCTCGGCACTTAAGGGCAATCATGGAAACTTTGCGAGTCCATCAACTAAAAGCCAAATTCTCCAAATGCCACTTTTGGAGGGAAGAGGTGAGGTTCCTTGGGCACATAGTATCCAAACAAGGGTTAGCGGTGGACCCTGCTAAGGTAGTGGCGGTACAGGATTGGAAGACACCAAGGAATGCAACTGAGGTCCGAAGCTTTCTAGGACTAGCAGGTTTCTATCGAAAATTTATAAGGGATTTTGCGAAAATTTCAGCTCCGCTCACGAAATTGACTAAGAAGAATCTAGTATTCAATTGGGACTTGGACTGCGAGTTTGCTTTCCAACGGCTGAAAAGGGCTCTTACAACAGCCCCAGTTTTGACGCTGCCAGATGGGAGCAAGATGTTCACTGTTTATACGGATGCATGTGGGACAGGGCTAGGCGCCGTCTTAATGCAAGAAGGAAGGGTAGTAGCTTATGGCGGGAGGCAATTAAAGGTGCACGAAAAGAACTACCCAACCCACGATCTTGAGCTAGCCGCCATCGTCTTTGCACTCAGGTCTTGGCGACACTATCTCCTAGGTGAGAAGTTCGAACTTTACACTGACCATAAATCGTTGAAATATCTTTTCTCGCAGAAAGATCTTAACTTGAGGCAACAAAGATGGATGGAGTTTCTTGCCTCGTACGATTTCGAAATCTCCTATACTCCGGGCAAAGGCAACGTAGTGGCAGACGCGTTGAGCCGAAAGAAATTGACCCTAAGCCCGTTGTTTGTTGAAAGACAAAGCCTAGAGTTTATAGCCAGCTTCGACTTTAGGCCCTCCTCCGATTTCGTACCGGGCTTGCTTGCATCTCTCGAAGTGCGCCCAACTTTAGTAGATTCAGTAGGGGCAGCACAACGCGAAGACCCTCAGCTTGTGGAAATAATTGATAGGCTAATTAGGGGTGAGACTTCAAGTCACCTCAACAGATACTCCATTGACGATAAGGGTGTACTAAGGCGAGATGGAAGACTATGCGTCCCACAGACAAACGATTTAATAAAGAAGGTTCTCGAGGAAGCACATCACTCCAAGATGACGATACACCCCGGCGGAGATAAAATGTACAAAGACATAAAAAGGACTTTCTTCTGGAACGGCATGAAAAAGGACGTGGCAGAATTCGTTTCTAAGTGTATGGTGTGCCAACAGGTTAAGGCGGAACAGAAAAAGCCTGGCGGACTGCTACATCCTTTGGAGGTCCCACAGTGGAAGTGGGATAGCATCTCAATGGACTTCATCGATGGGCTGCCTAGGTCTAGGAGAGGCAACACTAGCATTTGGGTAATAGTGGATAGGCTTACTAAAAGCGCCCACTTTTTACCTGTCAAAAGTAAAAGAACCGCCTCATCCCTAGCATCACTTTACCTCAAGGAAATCGTGCGACTCCATGGAATACCATCTAGCATCGTTAGTGACCGAGACCCCATCTTCACCAGCGAGTTTTGGCGGAGTCTGCAGGAAGCAGTAGGAACGCAGCTATGCTTGAGCACGGCCTATCATCCCCAAACCGACGGCCAAACGGAGAGAGTGAACAGAGTTTTGGAAGACCTCTTAAGGCTATGCGTCCTCGACTTCGGAGGGACATGGGAAGACCACCTTCCTTTGGTGGAATTTGCCTACAACAACAGCTATCAAGCAACCATAGGAATGGCGCCCTTCGAAGCTTTATACGGAAGACCGTGCCGATCGCCCACTTGTTGGTGGGAGTCCACAGATAAGCTCATACTTGGGCCAGACATAATCCGAGAGACTTCAGAGAAAGTGGACTTAATACGAAGAAGGATGAAGACGGCCCAAGACAGACAAAAGTCCTATGCCGACAAGAGAAGGACCGACCTTGAATTCGAGGTTGGAGACAGAGTTTTTCTCAAGGTATCACCGCTAAGGAACATTGTTCGTTTTGGAACCACAGGAAAGCTAGCGCCAAGATTCGTAGGGCCATTCCCTATTATCGAGAAAATTGGGAAAATGGCTTATAGATTAGAGCTACCCGAGAAGTTGGCTGGAGTCCACAACGTTTTTCACGTTTCACATCTCCGAAAATGTCTGCATGAGTCAGCTGAAGTGGTAGAGCCGAATATCCTCGAAGAGGCCGAAGTGGAACGCGAAGCAACCATAAGAAGAATTCCAACCCGCATCTTAGGAACGGAAGTGAAGAAGCTACGCAACCGCGAAGTCAAGCTCGTCAAAGTTCAGTGGAGCGACGCCGAGGGAGACGCGACTTGGGAAACTGAAGCTAGAATACGCACTGCTTACCCTTTTCTGTTCGAGGGTACATCCTTGATCTTTCTTTTTCCTTAAGTTGCGCTTTTATCTATCTTTTTAGGTATATTTCCTCGACCGTATCTTTTAGGGTAGAAACCTTTTGGATGAAAACATGTAATTGAAACATGTTATGTATGAATGGTTGCAAGTGGTTGCAAGTGATTGCTAGTGGTTGCTCGTGGTTGCATATACACACACAATCTAGGTTTTAGATCGGCTCAGTCACTTCATATTGCATATGCATATATGTTTGTATTCGTGTGTGGTTGAACTATAATGTGTTGTCATGTGGATGTTGCATTTGTATTGAATGGTTGTGCACTCATGTAAAATCAAGAATAGGAAAATTTTGCATACATAATGGATGCATGGCACTTACATAATTTGCATTAAGGAGGTCAACTGAATCAGTAGACCGCCTGATTTTGCATTAGATAAGTACATGTACACACACACTTTGCATATGATCATGAAGCATTAGAAGTCTTTTAAGGACAATGGATACTCGTGTTTGATGGATGAGTAGATGGATGATTGGATGTTAGGATTTACATTCCTCCTAACTTGAAGATTTCGGGGACGAAATCCTTTTAAGTGGGGGAGAATGTAACACCCCGAAAATTCGATAACTGTGAAATTCATAAATTGAAGTATAATCAAATTCAAATCAGAGAACTAAGGGAAACGGGATACGCCATTGCGTTCGTCTCGGAAAAATACGCGAAATAGAGTCCGAGTTTTCGAAAAACGGAGTCCGTATGAAGAAGATATGGCCTTCGGAAGATTTGAATTAAATTTAAAACTCAAACAGAATTAAATAATAATTTTGAAATGGGGCCCAGTGGGCCAGGCGGATAAAACACCCGCCTAGCCACCCAGGTCGACTGGGCTGTCGACCTGGGCTACCCATGTCGACAGGGCTGTCGACAGCCCTGTCGACAGGGGTATCGACCTGGTCGAGCCCAGTCAACCTGGCTGGCCAGGTCGGTGTGTGGTCGAATTTCTGTGGTCTGCTTTGTCATTAGGGCTAGGTGGCGGGTTTTTATTGGTCTCTCTTCCTAATGAATGGCTATGATTTAACCTAGCAACATCAAGGGTCCTAATTAGTTCCTAACCTCTATATAAACAACCCTAGACCAAACCCTAATCTATTCATTAAAAATTAAGAACATAGCCGCCATGTTGCTGAGGAACGACAAAGCATAGCCGCCAACTAAAGAGAGGATTAGGGAGGAAGTTCTAAGGCCTAAAGCAATTCAAAGCAACCTAAAGCTAATCAATTCAACAAAGGAATTTGCGTCTTCAATCCCAAAACGAGAGAATTCATCAAACCATTGTAAGTAGAGTATTAATTTGGTATAATAAACAACTGTGTTGATGTGTATGCTTGGATTGTGGCAATGGAAGTAATTTATATTTGTGCAAATTTATGTATTCATTATAAAGAACTACATGCGGTAGTTCTATGCAAATAAACGTTTGGGATATTGCGCAAATTGTGTATAAATCATTATATGATGTATGATCGTTATGTGATTAAATTCATGCAAATTTGAGGCTTTGTTATTAGGCCATTATGATGTATGTTTTTATGTATAAATCATTTTGCAAGTAATTGAAACAAGTTTGGTTATTATAGTTCATATGAAACTATGTGGAATTTTGACACCATGTATTAGTCATGCTTTTGCAAACTTATGAATATGGCTAGGAATGATATTTGGCATAATTGAGATCTATGATTAAGTCTATCTTGTTTTAAAGAATTATATGATGACATATGTGAGACATGGTTAGATTAGACTCAAAAATCCCCTTTTTGCAAGTTTAAAGCAAACACCATGTTTAGGAATATTTATGCATAAGTATGTTTATACCATCGTTATGTGATTAGGCTTAAATCATGATTAAGTTGAAATATGCTATGTTCATGCTAGAAGTATTTATGCCATGCTTATGTTTGACAATATGCCATGTTTATGCTAAAAGTATTTAGGCCATGCTTATGTTTGACATTATGCCTAAATAAGAATATAGGTTCATGTTGTAGTTAAACCTATGCAAGTTTACATGCCTTGATTTATGTCACCTATGTTGTATGACCAAAATACATGTCACCACTATGCAAGTACACCAATTTCTATTATGTATTTTCCAACGTCATATGCAAGTTCATGCGCTCACTTTCCCCTCTTTGTGTATACGCCATAAGCCTCCCCTTTCGCATGGCTAAATTGGGCTTTAAAAGGCTAAGCCCAATATATATGAACGGACGTGTAAAACGGGGGAAAAACAACGTTGGGTTAAAATGAATTAATGAATGAAAATATGAAATAGAAGGGCCCAAAATCAAGTATGGGTTGGGCCCATGATTGGTGTAACCCTTACACCGTTAACTTAATAATGGGCCGCAAATATTTACATATAAGAAATAAAGAAGAATGACAAAATATGTAAATGTAGAAAAGACGATGTGTTTAACCCGAGGTTGGATTGAGTTGTGATGTAAACCTGCCCGGAACCGCCCGGCTGTCCAGTAGTCACAACAATACCTATCCAATGTGGGAGGTTAAACATGGAGCCCAGCAAAGACCCGAGGTTAGACTGAGTTGTGGCGTAAGACTGCCCGGAACCAACCGGCAACAGGCAGCCACAACAATACCTGTCTAATGTGAGAGGTCAGGGCCTTAATAAGACAATTAAGGCTGAGTCAGGATGGTTAGGATTAAGTGAACTAAAGACTTAATCAAAATGGAACATGCTAAACTAAACGGACTGGTGGGGTTAGGTTAGGAAACACTTAACCAACTTAGCATGTTGGCTAGAGATAGAAAACCTAGTAACGGGGGGACCCTTTTCAGCAGTAACCCTAGAAGGTGTATCAGGATACCCTGAAACTAGGCAGGGTGGGGCACGATTACTGGGCTGATTGTAAGAGGTCAAAAATCGACGGCGGTGGTGTAGCAGTGTAGGTTCTAACGGTGTGCGGGCGTGCACGCACTCCGGCGCAGAAAAATAAAGCACTGGACACCAGTAGCATACCTTTGCACTCTAAGGTTGTGTCGGGTTGCCACTATGGGACTTGATACACCCCATGGTGGGACCAGCATAGGTAACTACAGACATCGGGGGGCCGTAAGACACATGTAACTTTGCGAGTAGGAGCCGATCATCGTAGAAAGGATCACACTACCCTGATTATGGGGTGCAAATTGGAAACTAGTTTATATGGGTTCATAGATTAACATGGGGTACGATAGTATATTTGACCCTAGATAACTTAACCAAGTTCTTAGTGTTTGCCCACTTCTCGTTTATACTTATCATACCCAGTTCTTTATTCATAGACAAAGTAGTACTAGACTTACTCAGGCTTTATGTCTGACTCTATTTTTCTTTCGTCTTCTTTCTTCCGTTTCCCCCCCCCCCCCCAGGTCCTCAGGGAGGGAACACAGCAGCTTGACCTACCTCAAACATCCAGCTTGAAGAAGAGAAATGTATTGCTTGGACTTTTCTGTTTTGAACTATGGCTTTGGACAATTCACTATGGGGCTTTGGCAGTTTATCTATGTTTTATTTATGCTTCTTTAAAAATAATGTACTCAAGACAGATTATGAAAGTGTTATGTTATGTTTTTTTGGAAAGGATGTTGTTGTAACACGTATTTGACTTGATGAAATAAAGTTTGTTGTTCTTCCGCTGTTTACAAATATGTGTTCTTATATCTGTCTTGTATATCTGTGACTTGTACTTATAAACCTCCACCAAAATTAGGGCATTCCCTTTGAGAGTGACCCTAACGGAGGTGGGGTGTTTCACGGTCCTTCTTTTTAATCCTACCCCTAATTCTCTAAATAACCCTTACTTCCAACAATTACCCTTATTTTTTAACTACTGTGAAGGGTTGGTTTTTGCATCACCCAATCCAAATGATTCATCATCCTTCATATTTGTCGATCTACCCCTACTTGTCTTAAACTACCCCTACTTCTATTAATACTTCAAAACAGTCCTTCTTTTTTATCCTACCCCTAATTCTCAAAATAGCCCTTACTTCCAATAATTACCCATATTTTTTAACTATAGTGAAGGGTTAGTTTTTGCAGCACTTAATTCAAATGGTTCATCATCTTTCATATTTATCGATCTACCCGTACTATGCTTAAACTGCCCATACTTCTCTTAATACTTCAAAACATCCTTTTTTTTAAGCCTACCCCTAATTCTCTAAACAGCCCTTACTTCCAAAAATTACCCCTGTTTTTTATTACTATGATGGGTTGGTTTTTGCAGAACCCAATCTAAACGATTCATCGTCTTTCATATTTGTCGATATACCCCTACTTTGCTTAAACTACCCCTACTTCTCTTAATACTTTAGAAACAATCCTTCTTTTTAATCCTGCCCCTATTTCTCTAAGTAGCCCTTAGTTTCAACAATTACCCCTATTTTTTGACTACTGTGAAGGGTTGATTTTTGCAGCACCTAATTCAATTGATTCATCATCCTTCATATTTATCGATCTACCCCAACTATGCTTAAACTACAGCTACTTCTCTTAATACTTCAAAACAGGTCTTCTTTTTAATACTACCCCTAATTCTCTAAATAGAACTTACTTCCAACAATTACCCCTATTTTTTAACAACTATGAAGGGTTGGTTATTGCAGCACCCCAATCCAAATGAGTCATTATTTTTCATATTTATCAATCTACGCCTACTATGCTTAAACTACTCCTGCCTCTATTAATACTTCAAAACACTCCTTCTTAATCCCACCCCTAATTCTCTAAATTGCCCTTACTTCCAAAAATTACCCCTATTTTTTAACTACTGTGAAGGTTTGGTTTTTGCAGCACCCGATCCAAATAATTCATCATCTTTCATATTTGTCGATCAACCCCTGCTATGCTTAAACTGCCCCTACTTCTCTTAATACTTCAAAACAGTCCTTCTTTTTAACCCTTCCCCTAATTCTCTAAATAGCTCTTACTTCATAAATTTACCCCTATTTTTACTACTGTGAAGGGTAGGTTTTTGCAGCACCCAATACAAATGATTCATCATCTTTCATATTTGTCGATCTACCCCTACTATGTTTTAGACGAAAATCTGGGCCTAACGCCCAAATGCTGTGTGAAATCCTCACAATCCCAAATCTCTGATCACAGATTGCAGAAACAGTAAAATAAAAGGAGACACAAGAGGTTTTTATTGTGCTTCGGCTCAAACCAAGCCTATTACGCTTAAACTACCCCTACTTCTCTTAATACTTCAAAATAATCCTTCTTTTTTATTCTCCCCCTAATTCACCAAATAGCCCTTACTTCCAGAAATTACCTTTATTTTTTAACTACTATGAAGGGTTGGTTTTTGCAGCACCTAATCTAAATAATTCATGATCTTTCATAATTGTCGATCTACCCCTACTATGCTTAAACTACCCCTATATATCTTAATACTTCAAAAACAACTCTTCTTTTTAATCCTACCCTAAATTCTCTAAATATCCCTTACTTCCAAAAATTACTCCTATTTTTTACAACTGTGAAGGGTAGGTTTTTTGCTGCACCCAATCCAAACGATTCATCTTCTTTAATATTTGTCCACCTACACCTATTATGCTTAAACTACCCTTCTTCTCTTAATACTTCAAAACAATCTTTCTTTTGGATCCTGCCCCTAATTCTCTAAATAGCCCTTATTTCAAACAATTACCCCTAGTTTTAACTAATTTGAAGGATTGTTTTTTGCAGCACTTAATTCAAATGGCTCATCATCTTTCATATTTGTCGATCTACCCCTATTATGCTTAAACTACCCCTACTTCTCTTAATACTTCAAAACAGTCCTTCTTTTTAATCCTACACCTAATTCTCTAAACAGCACTTACTTCTAATAATTACCCCTATTTTTTAACTACTGTTAAGGGTTGGTTTTTGCAGCACCCAATCCAAATGATTCATCATCTTTCATATTTGTCCATCTACCCCAACTACGCTTAAAATACCCCTACTTATGTTAATACATCAAAACAGTCCTTCTTTTTAATCATATTCCTAATTGTCTAAATAGCCCTTACATCCAACAATTTCCTCTATTTTTTAACTACTGTGAAGGGTTGGTTTTTGTAGCTCCCAATCCAAATGATTCATCATTCTTCATATTTGTCGATCTACCCCTACTTGTCTTAACTATCCCTACTTCTATTAATACTTCAAAACAGTCCTTTTTTATCCTACCCCAAATTCTCTAAATAGCCCTTAGTTCCAACAATTACCCCTATTTTTGAACTATTGTGAAGGGTTGGTTTTTGCCGCAGCCAATCCAAATAATTCATCATCTTTCATATTTGGCGAACTACCCGTACTATGCCTGAACTGCCCCTACTTCTCTTAATACTTCAAAACATCCCTTCTTTTTAACCCTACCCCTAATTCTCTAGATAGCCCTTACTTCCAACAATTACCCCTATTTTTTACTACTATGAAGGGTTCGTTTTTGCCGCAACCAACCCAAACGATTCATCGTCTTTCATATTTGTCGATATACCCCTACTTTGCTTAAACTACCACTACTTCTCTTAATATTTCAAAACAATTTTTCTTTTTAATCCTGCCCCTATTTCTCTACGTAGCCCTTACTTCCAACACTTACCCCTATTTTTTAACTACTGTGAAGGGTTGGTTTTTGCAGCACCTAATTCAAATGATTCATCATCCTTCATATTTGTCGATCTAACCCTACTATGCTTAAACTACCGCTACTTCTCTTAATACTTCAAAACAGATTTTCTTTTTAATACTAACCCTAATATTCTAAATATCACTTTCATCTAACAAATACCCCTATTTTTTAACAACTATGAAGGGTTGGTTATTGCAGCACCCCTATCCAAATGAATCATCATTTTTCATATTTGTCGATCTAGGCCTACTATGCTTAAACTACTCATGCTCTGTTAATACTTCAAAACACTCCTTTTTAATCCTTCCCCTGATTCTCTAAATAGCCCTTACTTCCAGCAATTACCCCTATTTTTTAACTACTGTGAAGGTTTAGTTCTTGCAGCACCCAATCCAAATGATTCATCATCTTTCATATTTATCGATCTACCCCTGCTATGCTTAAACTTCCCCTACTTCTCTTAATACTTCATAATATTCCTTCTTTTTACCCCTACCCCTAATTCACTAAATAGCACTTACATCATAAAATTAACCCTATTTTTACTACTATGATGGTTAGGTTTTTGCAGCACCCAATACAAACGATTCATCATCATTCATATTTGTCGATCTACCCCTACTATGTGTTAGACGAAAATTTGGGCCTAACGCCCAAATGCTCTGTGAAATCCTCACAATTTCAAATCTCAGATCATGGATTGCAGAAACTGTAAAATAAAAGCTGACACACGAGGTTTTTATTGTGCTTCGGCCCAAACCAGGCTATTACGCTTAAACTACGCCTAAGTCTCTTACTTCAAAACAATCCTTCTTTTTAATTCTCCGCCAAATTCTATAAATATCCCTTACTTCCAACAATTACCTCTATTTTTTAACTACTTTGAAGGTTTGGTTTTTGCGGCACCTAATCTAAATAATTCATGATCTTTCATATTTGTCGATCTACCCTTACTATGCTTAAACTACCCCTACATCTCTAAATACTTCAAAAACAACCCTTCTTTTTAATCCTACCCCAAATTCTCTAATTATCCCTAACTTCCAAAAACTACCCCTATTTTTTACAACTATGAAGGGTAGGTTTTTGCTGCACCCAATCCAAACGATTCATCATCTTTCATATTTGTCCATCTACACCTACTATGCTTAAGCTACCCCTACTTCCCTTAATACTTCAAAACGGTCCGTCTTTTGGATCCTGCTCCTAATTCTATAAATAGCCCTTATTTCCAACAATTACCCTTGTTTTTAACTAATGTGAAGGATTGGTTTTTGCAGCACTTAATTCAAATGGTTCATCATCTTTCATATTTGTCGATCTACCCCTACTATGCTTAAACTACCCCTACTTCTCTTATTACTCCAAAACAGTCCTCCTTTTTAATCCCAACTCTAATTCTCTAAATAACACTTCTAATAATTTCCCCTATTTTTTCACTACTGTGAAGGGTTGGTTTTTGCAGCATCCAATCCAAATGATTCATCATCTTTCATATTTGTCGATCTACCCATACTACGCTTAAAATACCCCTACTTCTGTTAATACATCAAAACAGTCCTTCTTTTTAATCCTACCCCTAATTCTCTAAATAACCCTTACTTCCAACAATTACCCTTATTTTTTAACTACTGTGAAGGGTTGGTTTTTGCATCACCCAATCCAAATGATTCATCATCCTTCATATTTGTCGATCTACCCCTACTTGTCTTAAACTACCCCTACTTCTATTAATACTTCAAAACAGTCCTTCTTTTTATCCTACCCCTAATTCTCAAAATAGCCCTTACTTCCAACAATTACCCATATTTTTTAACTATAGTGAAGGGTTAGTTTTTGCAGCACTTAATTCAAATGGTTCATCATCTTTCATACTTATCGATCTACCCGTACTATGCTTAAACTGCCCATACTTCTCTTAATACGTCAAAACATCCCTTATTTTTAAGCCTACCCCTAATTCTCTAAACAGCCCTTACTTCCAAAAATTACCCCTGTTTTTTATTACTATGACGGGTTGGTTTTTGCAGAACCCAATCTAAACGATTCATCGTCTTTCATATTTGTCGATATACCCCTACTTTGCTTAAACTACCCCTACTTCTCTTAATACTTTAGAAACAATCCTTCTTTTTAATCCTGCCCCTATTTCTCTAAGTAGCCCTTAGTTTCAACAATTACCCCTATTTTTTGACTACTGTGAAGGGTTGATTTTTGCAGCACCTAATTCAATTGATTCATCATCCTTCATATTTATCGATCTACCCCAACTATGCTTAAACTACAGCTACTTCTGTTAATACTTCAAAACAGGTCTTCTTTTTAATACTACCCCTAATTCTCTAAATAGAACTTACTTCCAACAATTACCCCTATTTTTTAACAACTATGAAGGGTTGGTTATTGCAGCACCCCAATCCAAATGAGTCATTATTTTTCATATTTATCAATCTACGCCTATATGCTTAAACTACTCCTGCCTCTATTAATACTTCAAAACACTCCTTTTTAATCCCACCCCTAATTCTCTAAATTGCCCTTACTTCCAAAAATTACCCCTATTTTTTAACTACTGTGAAGGTTTGGTTTTTGCAGCACCCGATCCAAATAATTCATCATCTTTCATATTTGTCGATCAACCCCTGCTATGCTTAAACTACCCCTACTTCTCTTAATACTTCAAAACAGTCCTTCTTTTTAACCCTTCCCCTAATTCTCTAAATAGCTCTTACTTCATAAATTTACCCCTATTTTTACTACTGTGAAGGGTAGGTTTTTGCAGCACTCAATACAAATGATTCATCATCTTTCATATTTGTCGATCTACCCCTACTATGTTTTAGACGAAAATCTGGGCCTAACGCCCAAATGCTGTGTGAAATCCTCACAATCCCAAATCTCTGATCACAGATTGCAGAAACAGTAAAATAAAAGGAGACACAAGAGGTTTTTATTGTGCTTCGGCTCAAACCAAGCCTATTACGCTTAAACTACCCCTACTTCTCATAATACTTCAAAACAATCCTTCTTTTTTATTCTCCCCCTAATTCACCAAATAGCCCTTACTTCCAAAAATTACCTTTATTTTTTAACTACTATGAAGGGTTGGTTTTTGCTGCACCTAATCTAAATAATTCATGATCTTTCATAATTGTCGATCTACCCCCACTATGCTTAAACTACCCCTATATATCTTAATACTTCAAAAACAACTCTTCTTTTTAATCCTACCCTAAATTCTCTAAATATCCCTTACTTCCAAAAATTACTCCTATTTTTTACAACTGTGAAGTGTAGGTTTTTTGCTGCACCCAATCCAAACGATTCATCATCTTTAATATTTGTCCACCTACACCTATTATGCTTAAACTACCCTTCTTCTCTTAATACTTCAAAACAATCTTTCTTTTGGATCCTGCCCCTAATTCTCTAAATAGCCCTTATTTCAAACAATTACCCCTAGTTTTAACTAATTTGAAGGATTGTTTTTTGCAGCACTTAATTCAAATGGCTCATCATCTTTCATATTTGTCGATCTACCCCTATTATGCTTAAACTACCCCTACTTCTCTTAATACTTCAAAACAGTCCTTCTTTTTAATCCTACACCTAATTCTCTAAATAGCACTTACTTCTAATAATTACCCCTATTTTTTAACTACTGTTAAGGGTTGGTTTTTGCATCACCCAATCCAAATGATTCATCATCTTTCATATTTGTCCATCTACCCCTACTACGCTTAAAATACCCCTACTTATGTTAATACATCAAAACAGTCCTTCTTTTTAATCATACCCCTAATTGTCTAAATAGCCATTACATCCAACAATTACCTCTATTTTTTAACTACTGTGAAGGGTTGGTTTTTGTAGCTCCCAATCCAAATGATTCATCATTCTTCATATTTGTCGATCTACCCCTACTTGTCTTAACTATCCCTACTTCTATTAATACTTCAAAACTGTCCTTTTTTTATCCTACCCCAAATTCCCTAAATAGCCCTTAGTTCCAACAATTACCCCTATTTTTGAACTATTGTGAAGGGTTGGTTTTTGCCGCAGCCAATCCAAATAATTCATCATCTTTCATATTTGGCGAACTACCCGTACTATGCCTGAACTGCCCCTACTTCTCTTAATACTTCAAAACATCCCTTCTTTTTAACCCTACCCCTAATTCTCTAGATAGCCCTTACTTCCAACAATTACCCCTATTTTTTACTACTATGTAGGGTTCGTTTTTTGCAGCAACCAACCCAAACGATTCATCGTCTTTCATATTTGTCGATATACCACTACTTTGCTTAAACTACCACTACTTCTCTTAATATTTCAAAACAATTCTTCTTTTTAATCCTGCCCCTATTTCTCTACGTAGCCCTTACTTCCAACAATTACCCCTATTTTTTAACTACTGTGAAGGGTTGGTTTTCCAACAATTACCCCTATTTTTAACCAATTTGAAGTATTGGTTTTTGCAGCACTTAATTCAAATGATTCATCAACTTTCATATTTGTCGATCTACCCCTACTATGCTTAAACTACCCCTACTTCTCTTAATACTCCAAAACAGTCCTTCTTTTTAATCCTACCCCAAATTCTCTATATAGCACTTACTTCCAATAATTACCCCTATTTTTTAACTACTTCCAATAAATCATCCTTCATATTTATCGATCTACCCCAACTATGCTTAAACTACAGTTACTTCTCTTAATACTTCAAAACAGGTCTTCTTTTTAATACTACCCCTAATTCTCTAAATAGAACTTACTTCCAACAATTACCCCTATTTTTTAACAACTATGAAGGGTTGGTTATTGCAGCACCCTAATCCAAATGAGTCATTATTTTTCATATTTATCAATCTACGCCTACTATGCTTAAACTACTCCTGCCTCTATTAACACTTCAAAACACTCCTTTTTAATCCTTCCCCTAATTATCTAAATAGCCCTTACTTCCAGCAATTACCCCTATTTTTTAACTACTGTGAAGGTTTGGTTTTTGCAGCACCCAATCCAAATGATTCATCATCTTTCATAATTGTCGATCTACCCCTGCTATGCTTAAACTGCCCCAACTTCTCTTAATACTTCAAAACAGTCCTTCTTTTCAACCCTACCACTAATTCACTAAATAGCACTTACATCATAAAATTACCCCTATTTTTACTACTATGTAGGGTAGATTTTTGCAGCACCCAATACAAAAGATTCATCATGTTTCATATTTGTCGATCTACCCCTACTATGTGTTAGACGAAAATCTGGGCCTAAAGCCCAAATGCTCTGTGAAATCCTCACAATTTCAAATCTCAGATCATAGATTGAAGAAACTGTAAAATAAAAGGTGACACACGAGGTTTTTATTGTGCTTCGGCTCAAACCAGGCCTATTACGCTTAAACTATGCCTACGTCTCTTACGTCAAAACAATCCTTCTTTTTAAATCTCCCCCTAATTCTATAAATAGCCCTTACTTCCAACAATTACCTCTATTTTTTAACTACTATGAAGGTTTGGTTTTTGCAGCACCCAATCTAAATAATTCATGATCTTCCATATTTGTCGATCTACACCTACTATGCTTAAACTACCCCTACATCTCTTAATACTTCAAAAACAACCCTTCTTTTTAATCCAACCCCAAATTCTCTAAATATCCCTCACTTCCAAAAATTACCCCTATTTTTTACAACTATGAAGGGTAGGTTTTTGCTGCACCCAATCCAAACGATTCATTATCTTTCATATTTGTCTATCTACACCTACTATGCTTAAACTACCCCTACTTCCCTTAATACTTCAAAACGGTCCTTCTTTTGAATCCTGCCCCTAATTCCCTAAATAGCCCTTATTTCCAACAATTACCCCTATTCTTAACTAATGTGAAGGATTGGCTTTACAGCACTTAATTCAAATGGTTCATCATCTTTCATATTTGTCGATCTACCCCAACTATGCTTAAACTACCGCTACTTCTCTTAATACTCCAAAATAGTCCTCCTTTTTAATCCTAACCCTAATTCTCTAAATAGCACTTACTTCTTATAATTACCCCTATTTTTTCACTACTGTGAAGGGTAGGTTTTTGCAGCACCCAATCCAAATGATTCATCATCTTTCATATTTGTCGATCTACCCATACTACGCTTAAAATACCCCTACTTCTGTTAATACATCAAAACAGTCCTTCTTTTTAATCCTACCCCCAATTCTCTAAATAACCCTTACTTCCAACAATTACCTCTATTTTTTTAACTACTGTGAAGGGTTGGTTTTTGCATCACCCAATCCAAATGATTCATCATCCTTCATATTTGTCGATCTACCCTTACTTGTCTCAAACTACCCCTACTTCTATTAATACTTCAAAACAGTCCTTATTTTTTTATCCTACCCCTAATTCTCAAAATAGCCCTTACTTCCAACAATTATCCCTATTTTTAAACTATTGTGAAGGGTTGGATTTTGCCTCACCCAATCCAAATAATTCATCATCTTTCATATTTATCGATCTACCCGTACTATGCTTAAACCGCCCCTACTTCACTTAATTCTTCAAAACATCCCTTCTTTTTAACACTACCCCTAATTCTCTAAATAGCCCTTACTTCCAACAATTACCCCTATTTTTGACTACTATGAAGGGTTGGTTTTTGCAGCACCCATTCCGAACGATTCATCGTCTTTCATATTTGTCGATATACCCCTACTTTGCTTAAGCTACCAATACTTTTCTTAATACATCAAAACAATCCTTCTTTCTAATCCTTCCCCTATTTCTCTAAGTAGCCCTTAATTCCAACAAATACCCCTATTTTTAACTACTGGGAAGGGTTGGTTTTTGCAGCACCTAATTCAAATGATTTATCATCCTTCATATTTATCGATCTACCACTACTATGAATAAACTTCCACTACTTCTCTTAATACTTCAAAACAGGTCTTCTTTTTAATACTACATCTAATTCTCAAAATAGCACTTACTTCCAACAATTACCCCTATTTTTTAACAACTATGAAGGGTTGGTTATTGCAGCACCCCAATCCAAATGAATCATCATTTTTCATATTTGTCGATCTACGACTACTACGCTTAAACTACTCCTGCCTCTGTTAATACTTCAAAACACTCCTTTTTAACCTTAACCCTAATTCACTAAATTGCCCTTACTTCCAACAATTACCCCTATTTTTTAACTAATGTGAAGGTTTGGTTTTTGCAGCAGCCAATCTAAATGATTCATCATCTTTCATATTTGTCGATCAACCCCTGCTATGCTTAAACTGCCCCTACTTCTCTTAATACTTCAAAACAGTCCTTCTTTTTAACCCTTCCCCTAATTCTCTAAATAGCACTTACTTCATAAAATTACCCCTATTTTTACTACTGTGAAGGGTGGGTTTTTGCAGCACCCAATACAAATGATTCATCATCTTTCATATTTGTCGATCTACCCCTACTATGTGTTAGACGAAAATCTGGGCCTAACGCCCAAATGCTGTGTGAAATACTCACAATCCCAAATCTCAGATAATAGATTGCAGAAACAGTAAAATAAAAGTAGACACATGAGGATTTTATTGTGCTTGGGCTCAAACTAAGCCTATTACGCTTAAACTACCCCTACTTCTCTTAATACTTCAAAACAATCCTTCTTTTTTGTTCTCCCCCTAATTCTCTAAATAGCCCTTACTTCCAACAATTACTTTTATTTTTTAACTACTATGAAGGGTTGGTTTTTGCAGCACCTAATCTAAATAATTCATGATCTTTCATATTTGTCGATCTACTCCTACTATGCTTAAACTACCCCTACATCTCTTAATACTTCAAAAAGAACTCTTCTTTTTAATCCTACCCCAAATTCTCTAAATATCCCTTACTTCCAAAAATTACCCCTATTTTTTACAATTGTGAAGTGTAGGTTTTTGCTGCACCCAATCCAAACGATCCATCATCTTTCATATTTGTCCATCTACACCTTTTATGCTTAACCTACCCCTACTTCTCTTAATAATTCAAAACAGTCCTTCTTTTGGATCCTGCCCCTAATTCTCTAAATAGCCCTTATTTCAAACAATTACACCTATTTTTAACTAATGTGAAGGATTGTTTTTTGCAGCAATTAATTCAAATGGTTCATCATCTTACATATTTGTCGATCTACCCCTACTACGCTTAAAATACTCGTACTTCTGTTAATACTTCAAAACAATCCTTCTTTTTAATCCTACCCCTAATTCTCTAAATAGCCCTTACTTCCAACAATTACCCCTATTTTTTAACTACTGTGAAGGGTTGGTTTTTGCAGCACCCAATCCAAATGATTCATCATCCTTCATATTTGTCGATCTAACCCTACTTGTCTTAAACTACCCCTACTTCTATTAATACTTCAAAACAGTCCTTTTTTTTATCCTACCCCTAATTCTCTAAATAGCCCTTACTTCCGACAATTACCCCTATTTTTTAACTATTGTGAAGGGTTGGTTTTTGCCACACCCAATCCAAATAATTCATCATCTTTCATATTTGTCGATCTACCCGTACTATGCTTAAACTGCCCCTACTTCTCTTAATACTTCAAAACATCCCTTCTTTTTAACCCTACCCCTAGTTCTCTAAATAGCCCTTACTTCCAACAATTACCCCTACTTTTTACTACTATGAAGGGTTGGTTTTTGCAGCAACCAATCCAAACGATTCATCGTCTTTCATATTTGTAGACAAACCCCTACTTTGCTTAAACTACCCCTACTTCTCTTAATATTTCAAAACAATCCTTCTTTTTAATCCTGCCCCTATTTCTCTAAGTAGCCCTTACTTCCAACAATTACCCCTATTTTTTAACTATTGTGTAGAGTTGGTTTTTGCAGCACCTAATTCAAATGATTCATCATCCTTCATATTTGTCGATCTACCCCTACTATGCTTAAACTACTGCTACTTCTCTTAATACTTCAAAACAGTTCTTCTTTTTAATACTACCCCTAATTCTCTAAATAGAAGTTACATCGAACAATTACCCCTATTTTTTAACAATTATGAAGGGTTGGTTTTTGCAGCACCTAATCTAAATAATTCATGATCTTTCATATTTGTCGATCTACCCCTACTATGCTTAAACTACTCCTACATCTCTTAATACTTCAAAAATAACTCATCTTTTTAATCCTACCCCAAATTCTCTAAATATCCCTTACTTCCAAAAATTACCCATATTTTTTACAATTGTGAAGGGTAGGTACCCAATCCTAACGATCCATCATCTTTCATATTTGTCCATCTACACCTATTATGCTTAAACTACCCCTACTTCTCTTTATACTTCAAAACAGTCCTTCTTTTGGATCCTGCCCCTAATTCTCTAAATATCCCTTATTTCAAACAATTACACCTATTTTTAACTAATGTGAAGGATTGTTTTTTGCAGCAATTAATTCAAATGGTTCATCATCTTTCATATTTGTCGTTCTACCCTTACTACGCTTAAAACACTCGTAGTTCTGTAAATACTTCAAAACAGTCCTTCTTTTTAATCCTACCCCTAACTCTCTAAATAGCCCTTACTTCCAATAATTACCACTATTTTTTAACTGCTGTGAAGGGTTGGTTTTTGCAGCACCCAATCCAAATGATTCATCATCCTTCATATTTGTCGATCTACCCCTACTTGTCTTAAACTACCCCTACTTCTATTAACACTTCAAAACAATCCTTCTTTTTTATCTTACCCCTTATTCTCTAAATAGCCCTTACTTCCGACAATTAACCCTATTTTTTAACTATTGTGAAGGATTGGTTTTCGCCACACCCAATCCAAATAATTCATCATCTTTCATATTTGTCGATCTACCCGTACTATGCTTAAACTGCCCCTACTTCTCTTAATACTTCAAAACATCCCTTCTTTTTAACCCTACCCCTAATTCTCTAAATAGCCCTTACTTTCAACAATTACCCCTATTTTTTACTACTATGAAGGGTTGGTTTTTGCAGCAACAAATCCAAACGATTC
The DNA here is from genome assembly GCA_030737875.1 of Allium sativum. Taxonomy (NCBI): domain Eukaryota; kingdom Viridiplantae; phylum Streptophyta; class Magnoliopsida; order Asparagales; family Amaryllidaceae; genus Allium; species Allium sativum. The sequence goes on along the minus strand of CM060920.1, from coordinate 34,176,597 downwards.
AACGTCTTTCATATTTGTCGATATACCCCTACTTTGCTTAAACTACCCCTACTTCTCTTAATATTTCAAAACAGTCCTTCCTTTTAATCATGCCCCTATTTCTCTAAGTAGCCCTTACTTCCTACAATTACCCCTATTTTTTAACTATTGTGAAGGGTTGGTTTTTGCAGCTCCTAATTCAAATAATTCATCATCCTTCATATTTGTCGATCTACCCCTACTATGCTTAAACTACCACTACTTCTCTTAATACTTCAAAACAGTTCTTCTTTTTAATACTACCCCTAATTCTCTAAATCGCACTTACATCCAACAATTACCCCTATTTTTTAACAACTATGAAGGGTTGGTTATTGCAGCACCCCAATCCAAATGAATCATCATTTTTCATATTTGTCGATCTACGCCTACTAATCTTAAACTACTCCTGCCTCTGTTAATACTTCAAAACACTCCTTTTTAGTCCTACCCCTAATTCTCTAAATATGCCTTACTTCCAGCAATTACCCCTATTTTTAACTACTGCGGAGGTTTGGTTTTTGCAGCATCCAATCCAAATGATTCATCATCTTTAATATTTGTCGATCTACCCCTGCTATGCTTAAACTGTCCCTACTTCTCTTAATACTTCAAAAAAGTCGTTTTAAACACTACCCCTAATTCTCTAAATAGCACTTACTTCATAAAATTACCACTATTTTTGCAACTGTGAAGGGCAGGTTTTTGCAGCACCCAATACAAACGATTCATCATCTTTCATATTTTTCGATCTACCCCTACTATGTGTTAGACGAAAATCTGGGCCTAACGCCCAAATGCTCTTTGAAATCCTCACAATATCAAATCTCAGATCATAGATTGCAGAAACTGCAAAAGAAAAGGTGACACACGAGGTTTTTATTGTGCTTCGGCTCAAACAAAGCCTATTACGCTTAAACTACGCCTGCTTCTTATACTTTAAAACAATCCTTCTTTTTTATTCTCGTCCTAATTCTATAATGGCCCTTACTTCCAACAATTACCTCCATTTTCTAACTACTATGAAGGGTTGGTTTTTGCAGCACCCAATTTAAATAATTCATGATCTTTCATATTTGTCGATCTACCCCTACTTTGCTTAAACTAAACCTACATCTCTTAATACTTAAAAAACAACCCTTCTTTTTAATCCTACCTCGAATTCTCTAAATATCCCTAACTTCCAAAAATTACCCGTATTTTTTACAACTGTGAAGGGTAGTTTTTTTCTGCACCCAATCCAAATGATTCATCATCTTTCATATTTGTCCATCTACACCTACTATGCTTAAACTACCCCTACTTCCCTTAATACTTCAAAACGGTCCTTCTTTTGGATCCTGCTCCTAATTCACTAAATAGCCCTTATTTCCAAATATTACCCCTATTTTAAACTAATGTGAAGGATCGGTTTTTGCAGCAATTAATTCAAATGGTTCAACATCTTTCATATTTGTCAATTTACCCCTACTATGCTTAAACTACCCCTACTTCTCTTAACACTCCAAAACAATCCTCCTTTTTAATTCTAACCGTAATTCTCTAAATAGCACTTACTTCTAATAATTACCCCTATTTTTCAACTACTGTGAAGGGTTGGTTTTTGCAGCACCCAATCCAAATGATTCATCAACTTTCATATTTGTCGATCTACCCATACTACGCTTAAAATACCCCTACTTCTGTTAATACATCAAAACAGTCCTTCTTTTTAATCCTACCCCTAATTCTCTAAGTAGCCCTTACTTCCAACAATTACCTCTATTTTTTAACTACTGTGACGGGTTGGTTTTTGCATCACCCAATCCAAATGATTCATCATCCTTCTATTTATCGATCTACCCCTACTTCTATTAATACTTCAAAACAATCCTTCTTTTTTATCCTACACCTAATTCTCAAAATAGCCCTTACTTCCAACAATTACCCCTATTTTTTAACTATTGTGAAGGGTTGGTTTTTACCTTACCCAATCCAAATAATTCATCATCTTTCATATTTATCGATCTACCCGTACTATGCTTAAACCGCCCCTACTTCTCTTAATACTTCAAATCATCCCTTCTTTTTAACCCTACCCCTAGTTCTCTAAATATCCCTTACTTACAACAATTACCCCTATTTTTTACTACTATGAAGGGTTGGTTTTTGCAGCACCCAATCCAAACGATTCATCGTCTTTCATATTTGTCGATATACCCCTACTTTGCTTAAACTACCCCTACTTCTCTTAATACTTCAAAACAATCCTTCTTTTTAATCCTGCCCCTATTTCTCTAAGTTGCCCTTAATTCCCACAGTTACCCCTATTTTTTAACTACTGTGAAGGGTTGGTTTTCGCAGCACCTAATTCAAATGATTCTTCATCCTTCATATTTATCGATCTACCCCTACTATGCTTAAACTACCGCTACTTCTCTTAATACTTCAAAACAGGTCTTCTTTTTAATACTACACCTAATTCTCTAAATAGCACTTACTTCCAACAATTACCCCTATTTTTTAACCCTATTTTTTTACTTCTGTGAAGGGTTGGTTTTTCCATTAATCAATCTAAACGATTCATCATCTTTCATATTTGTCGATCTACCCCTACTATATGTTAGACGAAAATCTGGGCCTAATGCCCAAATGCTATGTGAAATCCTCACAATCCCAAATCTCAGATCACAGATTGCAGAAACAATAAAATAAAAGGAGACACACGAGGTTTTTATTGTGCTTCGGCTCAAACCAAGCCTATTACGCTTAAACTACCCTACTTCTCTTAATACTTCAAAACAATCCTTCTTTTTTATTCTCCCCCTAATTCTCTAAATAGCCCTTACTACCAACAATTACCTTTATTTTTAAACTACTATGAAGGGTTGGTTTTTGCAGCACCCAATCCAAATAATTCATGATCTTTCATATTTGTCGATCTACCCCAACTTTGCTTACACTACCCCTACATCTCTTAATACTTCAAAAACAACTCTTCTTTTTAATCCTACCCCAAATTTTCTAAATATCTCTTACTTCCAAAAATTACCCCTATTTTTTACTACTGTGAAGGGTAGGTTTTTGCTGCACCTAATTCAAACGATTCATCATCTTTCGTATTTGTCCATCTACACCTATTATGCTTAAACTACCCCTACTACTCTTAATACTTCAAAACAGTCCTTCTTCTGGATCCAGCCCCTAATTCTCTAAACAGCCCTTATCTCAAACAATTACCCTTATTTTTAACTAATGTGAAGGATTGTTTTTTGCAGCACTTAATTCAAATGGTTCATCATCTTTCATATTTGTCGATCTACCCCTATTATGCTTAAACAACCCCTACTTCTCTTAATACTTCAAAACAGTCCTTCTTTTTAATCCTACCCCTAATTCTCTAAATAGCACTTACTTCTAATAATTACCCCTATTTTTTAACTACTGTGAAGGGTTGGTATTTGCAGCACCCATTCCAAATGATTCATCATCTTCCATATTTGTCTATCTACACCTACTACGCTTAAAATACCCCTACTTCTGTTAATACATCAAAACAGTCCTTCTTTATAATCATACCCCTAATTCTCTAAATAGCTTTACATCCAACAATTACCTCTATTTTTTAACTACTGTGAAGGGTTGGTTTCTGCAGCTCCCAATCCAAATGATTCTTCATCCTTCATATTTGTCGATCTACCCCTACTTGTCTTAAACTACCCCTACTGCTATTAATACTTCAAAACAATCCTTCTTTTTTATCCTACCCCTAATTCTCTAAAGACCCTTACTTTCAACAATTACCCCTATTTTTTAACTATTGTGAAGGGTTTGTTTTTGCCGCAGCCAATCCAAATAATTCATCATCTTTCGTATTTGTCGATCTACCCGTACTATGCCTAAACTGCCCCTACTTCTCTTAATACTTCAAAACATCCCTTCTTTTTAACCCTACCCCTAATTCTCAAAATAGCCCTTACTTCCAACAATTACCCCTATTTTTTACTACTATGAAGGGTTGGTTTTTGCAACACCCAATCCAAACGATTCATCGTCGTTCATATTTGTCGATATACCCCTACTTTGCTTAAACCACCTCTACTTCTTTTAAAACTTCAAAACAATCCTTCTTTTTAATCCTGCCCCTATTTCTCTAAGTATCCCTTAATTTCAACAATTACCCCTATTTTTTGACTACTATGAAGGATTGGTTTTTGCAGCACCTAATTCAAATGATTCATCATCCTTTATATTTATCGATCTGCCCCTACTATGCTTAAATTACTGCTAGTTTTCTTAATACTTCAAAACAGGTCTTCTTTTTAATACTACCCCTAATTCTCTTAATAGCACTTCCTTCCAACAATTACCCCTATTTTTTAACAACTATGAAGGGTTGGTTATTGTAGCACCCCAATCCAAATGAATCATCATTTTTCATATTTATGGATCTACGCCTACTATGCCTAAACTACTCCTGCCTCTGTTAGTACTTCAAAACACTCCTTTTTAATCCTACCACTAATTCTCTAAATTGCCCTAACTTCTAACAATTACCCCTATTAACTACTGTGAAGGTTTGGTTTTTGCAGCATCCAATCCAAATGATTCATCATCTTTTATATTTGTCGATCTCCCCCTGTTATACTTAAACCGCCCCTACTTCTCTTAATACTTCAAAACATTCCCTCTTTTTAACCCTACCCCTAATTCTCTAAATAGCACTTACTTCAAAAAATTACCCCTATTTTTGCAACTGTGAAGGGTAGGTTTTTGCAGCACCCAATACAAACGATTCATCATCTTCCATATTTGTCGATCTACCCCTACGATGTGTTAGACGAAAATCTGGGCCTAATGCCTAAATGCTTTGTGAAATCCTCACAATTTCAAATCTCAGATCATAGATTGCAGAAACTGTAAAATAAAAGGTGACACACGATGTATTTATTATTCTTCAGCTCAAACCAAGCCTATTACGCTTAAACTACGCCTACTTCTCTTACTTCAAAACAATCCTTCTTTTTTATTCTCCCCCTAATTCTATAAATAGCCCTTACTTCCAAAATTTCCTCTATTTTTTAACTACTATGAAGGGTTGGTTTTTGCAGCACCCAGTCTAAATAATTCTTGATCTTTCATATTTGTCGATCTACCCCTACTATGCTTAAACTAACCCTACATCTCTTAATACATCAAAAACAACCCTTCTTTTTAATCCTACCCCAAATTCTCTAAATATCCCTTACTTCCAAAAATTACCCCTAGATTTTACAACTGTGAAGGGTAGGTTTTTGCTGCACCCAATCCAAACGATTCATCATCTTTCATATTTGTCCATCTACCCCTACTATGCTTAATCTACCCCTACTTCCCTAAATACTTCAAAACAGTCCATCTTTTGGATCCTGCTCCTAATTCTATAAATAGCCCTTATTTCCAACAATTACCCCTATTTTAAACTAATGTGAAGGATTGGTTTTTGCAGCACTTAATTCAAATGGTTCATCATCTTTCATATTGGTCGATTTACCCCTACTATGCTTAAACTACCCCTACTTCTCTTAATACTCCAAAACAATCCTCCTTTTAATTCTAACCCTAATTCTCTAAATAGCACTTACTTCTCATAATTACCCCTATTTTTTAACTATTGTGAAGGGTTGGTTTTTGCAGCACCCAATCCAAATGATTCATCATCTTTCATATTTGTCGATCTACCCATACTACGCTTAAAATAGACCTACTTCTGTTAATACATCAAAACAGTCCTACTTTTTAATCCTACCCCTAATTCTCTAAGTAGCCCTTACTTCCAACAATTACCTCTATTTTTTAACTACTGTGAAAGGTTGGTTTTTGCATCACAGATTCATCATCCCTCATATTTATCGATCTACCCCTACTTTTTTTAATACTTCAAAACAGTCCTTCTTTTTTATCCTACCCCTAATTCTCAAAATAGCCCTTACTTCCAACAATTACCCCTATTTTTTAAATATTGTGAAGGGTTGGTTTTTGCCTCACCCAATCCAAATAATTCATCATCTTTCATATTTATCGATCTACCCGTACTATGCTTAAGCCGCCCCTACTTCTCTTAATACTTAAAAACATCCCTTCTTTTTAACCCTACCCGTAATTCTCTAAATAGCCCTTACTTTCAACATATACCCCTATTTTTTACTACTATGAAGGGTTGGTTTTTGCAGCACCCAATCCAAACGATTCATCGTCTTTCATATTTGTTGATATACCCCTACTTTGCTTAAACTACCCCTACTTCTCTTAATAAGTCAAAACAATCCTTCTTTTTAATCCTGCCCCTATTTCTCTAAGTGACCCTTAATTCCAAAAGTAACGCCTATTTTTTAACTACTATGAAGGGTTGGTTTTTGTAGCACCTAATTCAAATGATTCATCATCCTTCATATTTATCGATCTACCCCTACTATGCTTAAACTACCGCTACTTCTCTTAATACTTCAAAACAGGTCTTCTTTTTAATACTGCACCTAGTTCTCTAAATAGCACTTACTTCCAACAATTACCCCTATTTTTTAACAACTATGAAGGGTTGGTTATTGTAGCACCCCAATCCAAATGAATCATCATTTTTCATATTTGTCGATCTACGCCTACTACGCTTAAACTACTCCTGCCTCTGTTAATACTTCAAAACACTCCTTTTTAATCCTACCCCTAATTCTCTAAATTGCCCTTACTTCCAACAATTACCCCTATTTTTTAACTACTGTGACGGTTTGGTTTTTGCCGCACCCAATCCAAATGATTCATCATCTTTCATATTTGTCGATCAACCCCTGCTATGCTTAAACTGCACCTACTTCTCTTAATACTTCAAAACAGTCCTTCTTTTTAACCCTTCCCCTAATTCTCTAAATAGCACTTACTTCGTAAAATTACCCCTATTTTTACTACTGTGAAGGGTAGGTTTTTGTAGCACCCAATACAAATGATTCATCATCTTTCATATTTGTCGATCTACCCCTACTATATGTTAGATGAAAATTTGGGCCTAACGCCCAAATGCTGTGTGAAATCCTCACAATCCCAAATCTCAGATCATAGATTGCAGAAACAATAAAATAAAAGGAGACACACGAGGTTGTTATTGTGCTTCGGTTCAAACCAAGCCTATTACGCTTAAACTACCCCTACTTCTCTTAATACTTCAAAACAATCCTTCTTTTTTATTCTCCCCCTAATTCTCTAAATTGCCCTTACAACCAACAATTACCTTTATTTTTTAACTACTATGAAGGGTTGGTTTTTGCAGCAACTAATCCAAATAATTCATGATCCTTCATATTTGTCGATCTACCCCTACTTTGCTTAAACTACACCTACATCTCTTAATTCTTCAAAAACAACTCTACTTTTTAATCCTACCTCAAATTCTCTAAATATCCCTTACTTCCAAAAATTACCCATATTTTTTACAACTGTGAAGGGTAGGTTTTTGCTGCACCCAATCCAAACGATTCATCATCTTTCATATTTGTCCATCTACACCTATTATGCTTAAACTACCCCTACTTCTCTTAATACTTCAAAACAGTCCTTCTTTTGGATCCTGCCCCTAATTCTCTAAATATCCCTTATCTCAAACAATTACCCTTATTTTTAACTAATGTGAAGGATTGTTTTTTGCAACACGTAATTCAAATGGTTCATCATCTTTCATATTTGTCGATCTACCCCTATTATGCTTAAACTACACCTACTTCTCTTAATACTTCAAAACAGTCCTTCATTTTAATCCTTCCCCTAATTCTCTAAATAGCACTTACTTCTAATAATTACCCCTATTTTTTAACTACTAAGAAGGGTTGGTTTTTGCAGCACCCAATCCAAATGATTCATCATCTTTCTTATTCGTCTATTTACACCTACTACGCTTAAAATACCCCGACTTCTGTTAATACATAACAGTCCTTCTTTTTAATCATACCCCTAATTCTCTAAATAGCCCTTACATCCAACAATTACCTCAATTTTTTAACTACTGTGAAGGGTTGGTTTTTGCAGCTCCCAATCCAAATAATTCATCATCCTTCAAATTTGTCGATCTACCCCTACTTGTATTAAACTACCCCTACTTCTATTAATACTTCAAAACAATCCTTCTTTTTTATCCTACTCCTAATTCTCTAAAAATCCCTTACTTCCAACAATTACCCCTATTTTTTAACTATTGTGAAGGGTTGGTTTTTACCGCGGCCAATCCAAATAATTCATCATCTTTCATATTTGTCGATCTACCCGTACTATGCCTAAACTGCCCCTACTTCACTTAATACTTCAAAACAACCCTTCTTTCTAACCCTACTCCTAATTCTCTAAATACCCTTACTTCCAACAATTACCCCTATTTTTTACTATTATGAAGGGTTGGTTTTTGCAGCACCCAATCCAAAGGATTCATCGTCTTTCATATTTGTCGATATACCCCTACTTTGCTTAAACTACCTCTACTTCTCTTAATACTTTAAAACAATCCTTATTTTTAATCCTGCCCCTATTTCTCTAAGTAGCCCTTACTTCCAACCATTACCCCTATTTTTTAACTACTGTGAGGGGTTGGTTTTTGCAGCTCCCAATTCAAATGATTCATCATCCTTCATATTTGTCGATCTACCACTACTATGTTTAACTACCGCTACTTCTCTTAATACTTCAAAACAGTTCTTCTTTTTAATCCTACCCCTAATTCTCGAAATAGCACTAACTTCCAACAATTACCCCTACATTTTAACAACTATAAAGGGTTGGCTATTGAAGCACCCAATCCAAATGATTCATCGTCTTTGTTATTTGATGATCTACCCCACTATGCTTAAACTGCCCCTACTTCTATTAATACTTCGAAACAGTCCTTTTTTTAATCCTATAAGTAATTATCTAAATAGCCTTTACCTCCAACAATTATCCCTATCTTTCTACTTCTGTGAAGGGTTGGTTTTTGCAGCACCCAATCCAAATGATTCATTATCTTTCATATTTTTCGATCTACCACTACTATGCTTAAACTACCCCTGCTTCTCTTAATACTTCAAAACAACCATTCTTTTTAATACTACCCCTAATTATCTAAATAAACCTTACTTCCAAAAATTACCCCTATTTTTTAACTATTGTGAGGGGTTGGTTTTTGCGGCACCCATTCCAAATGATTCATCGTCTTTCATATTTTTCGATCTACCCCTACTATGCTTAAACTACCCCAACTTCTCTTAATACTGCAAAACATTCCTTCTTTTTAATCTTGCCCCTAATTCGCTAAATAGCCCTAACTTCCAACGATTACTCCTATTTTTTAACTACTGTGAAGGGTTGGTTTTTTGTAGCACCCAACTGAAATGAATCATCGTCTTTCATATTTGTCGATCTAGCCTACTATGCTTAAACTATCCCTACTTCTATTAATACTTCAAAACAGTCCTTTTTTTGACCCTACTCCTAATTCTCTAAATAGCTCTTACTTCCAACAATTACCACTATCATTCTACTTCTGTGAAGGCTTGGTTTTTGCAGCACCCAATCCAAATGATTCATCATCTTTCATATTTGTCGATCTACCACTACTATGCTTAAACTACTTCTACTTCTCTAAATACTTCAAAACAGCCGTTGTTTTTAATACTACCCCAATTTCTCAACATAGCCCTTACTTCCAAAAATTACCGCTATTTTTTAACTACTGTGAAGGGTTGGTTTTTGCAGCACCCAATCCAAATGATTCATCGTCTTTCATATTTGTTGATGTAACCCTACTTTACTTAAACTACCCCCTACATTTATTATTGCTTTCATTTATTCATTTGTTTATTAAATTTTTTTGCATTATTCTTTTCTTTATTTATAAATCATTCATCATTCTACTTCTGTGAAGGGTTGGTTTTTGCAGCACCCAATCCAAACGATTCATCGTCTGGTTTTTGCAGCACCAAATCCAAATGATTCATCATCTTTTATATTTTTCGATCTAACCCTACTATGCTTAAACTACCCCTACTTCTCGTAATACTACAAAACAGTCCTTTTTAATTATGCCCCTAATTCTTTAAATATCCCTTACTTCCAGCAAATACCCCTATTTTTTTACTACTATGAAGGGTTAGTTTTTTCAGCACCTAATCCAAATGATTCATCATCTTTCATATTTGTCGATCTACCCTACTCTTCTTAAAATACCCCCTACTTTTATTATTGTTTTCATTTATTCAATTTTTTTTGCATTACTCATTTCTTTCTTTGTAAACCAATTATCATTGTACTTCTGTGATGGGTTGGTTTTTGCAGCACCCAATCCAAATGATTCATCGTCTTTCATATTTTTCGATCTACCCCTACCATCCTTAAACTACCCCTACTTCTCTTAATACTTGAAAACATTCATTATTTTTTATGCAACCCCTTATTTTCTAAATAGCCCCTACATCCAACAATGACCCCTATTTTTTAACAACTGTGAAGGGTTGGTTTTTGCAGCACCCATTCCAAATGATTCATCATCTTTCAAATTTGTCAAACTACCCCTGCTATTATTAAACTGTCCCTACTTCTCTTAATATTTCAAAACAACCCTTTTTTTAATCCTACCCCTACTTCTCTAAATAGTACTTACTTTTAAAAATTACCCCTATTTTTTAACTACTGTGAATGGTTGGTTTTTTTGCAGACCCCTATCCAAACGGTTCATCGTCTTTAATTTCTATCGATCTGACCCTACTATGCTTAGACTACCCCTAATTCTGTTAATACTTTAAAACATTCCTTCTTTTTAATCCTAACCCTAATTCTCTAAATAGCCCTTACTTCCAACAATTACCCTTATTTTTTAACTACTATGGATGGTTGGTTTTTGCAGCACCCAATCCAAATAATTCATCATCATTTATATTTTTTGATCTACCCCTACTATGCTTAAACAACCCTACTTCTCTTAATATTTCAAAACAACCCTTCTTTTTATTCCTAGCCCTAATTCTATAAATTGCTCTTAATTCAAACAATTACCCCTATTTTATATTACTATGAAGTGTTGGTTTTTGCAGCACCTGATCCAAACTATTCGTCGTCTTTCATATTTGTCGATGTACCCCTACTATGCTTAAACTACCCTTACTTCCCTTAATACTTCAAAACAGTCCTTCTTTTTAATCCTACCCCAAATTCTCTAAATAGCCTTTACCTCCAACAATTACCCCTATTTTTTTAACTACTTTGAAGGGTTGATTTTTGCAGCACCCAATCCAAATTATTCATCATCTTTCATATTTGTCTATCTACACCTACTATGTTTAAACTTCCTATACTTCTACTAATACTTCAAAACAGTCCTTATTTTTTATCCTACCACTAATTCTCTAAATAACCCTTACTTCAAACAATTACCCTATTTTTTAACTATTGTGAAGGGTTGGTTTTTGCAGCACCCAATCCAAAAAATTTATCATCTTTCATATGTGTCGATCAACCCATACTATGCTTAAACTGCCCCTACTTCTCTTAATACTTCAAAACAATCCTTCTAATTAATCCTTCCCCGAATTCTCTAAATATTTCTTACTTCCAACAATTATCCTTAACTTTTAACTACTGTGAAGGGTTGGTTTTTGCAGCAACCAGCCCAAATGGTTCATCATCATTCATATTTGTCATTCTACCCCTATTATCCTTAAACTATCCCTACTTCTATTAAAAGTTCAAAACAGTCCTACTTTTTATCCCTACACTTAATTCTCTTAATAGCTCTTACTTCCAACAATTACCCCTATTTCTTAACTACTGTGAAGGGTTGTTTTTTGCAGCACCCAATCGAAATGATTCATCATCTTTCATATTTGTCGATCTACCCTACTATGCTTAAACTACCCCTACTTCTATTAATATTTCAAAATAGTCCTTTTTTTAATCCAACCCCTAATTCTCTAAATAGGCCTTACTTCCAACAATTACCCCTATCATTCTACTTTTGTGGAGGGTTGGTTTTTGCATCACCCAATCCAAATGACTCATCGACTTTCATGTTTGTCGATCCACCCTACTATGCTTAAACTACCATACTTCTCTTAATACTTCAAAACAACCCTTCTTTTTAATCCTACTCCTAATTCTCTAAATAGCCCATCCTTCCAAATAATACCCCTATTTTTTTTACTACTATGAAGGGTTGGTTTTTGCAGCACCCAATCAAAAAGATTCATCATCATTCATATTTGTCGATCTACCCCTCTTAATACTTCAAAACAGCCCTTCTTTTTAATACTATCCCTAATTCTCTAAATAGCCCTTGCTTCCAACAATTACCCCTATTTTTTAACTATAGTGAAGGGTTGGTTTTTGCAGCACCTAATCCAAATGATTCACCGTCTTTTATATTTGTCGATGTGCCCCTACTATGCTTAAACTACCACTTACTTTTATTATTTTTTCATTTATTCATTTTGTTTATTCGACTTTTTCTACATTATTCACTCCTTTTTTTTATAAACCAATTATCGTTCTACTTCTGTGAAGGGTAGGTTTTTGCAGCATCCAACCAAAACGATTCATCGTCTTTCATATATGATGATCTACCCTTACTATGTTTAAATTACCCCTACTTCTCTTAATACTTCCAAACAGTCCTTCTTTTTTATCATGCCCCTGATTCTTTAAATATCCCTTACTTCCAGCAAAAACAGCTATTTTTTAACTACTGTGAAGGGATAGTTTTTGCAGCACCTAATCGAAATGATTCATCATCTTTCATATTTGTTGATCTAACCCTACTCTTCTAAAACTACCACCTACTTTTATTATTGTTTTTATTTATTCATTTGTTTATTCAATTTTTTTGCATTATTGATTTCTTTCTTTGCAAACCAATTATCATTGTACTTCTGTGAAGGGTTGCTTTTTGCAGGACCCAATCCAAATAATTCATCATCTTTCATATTTTTCGATCTACCCCTGCTATGCTTAAACTACCCCTACTTCTCTTAATACTTCAAAACAGTCATCGTTTTTAATGCTACCCCAAATTCTCAAAATAGTCCCTACATCCGAAAATTACCCGTATTTTTTAACAACTATAAAGGGTTTGTTTTTGCAGCACCCAATCCAAATGATTCATCATCTTTCATATTTGTCGATCTACCCTTACTATTATTAAACTACCCCTACTTCTCTTAAAACTTCAGAACAACAATTTTTGAATCCTACCCCTAATTCTCTAAATAACACTTACTTCTAACAATTACCCCAATTTTTTAACTACTATGAAGGGTTGGTTTTTGCAGACCCCAATCCAAATAATTCATTATCTTTCATATTTGTTGATCTACCCGTACCATGCCTGAACTGCCCCTACTTCTCTTAATACTTCAAAACATCCCTTCTTTTTAATCCTACCCCTAATTCTCCAAATAGTCCTTACTTTCAACAATTACCCCTATTTTTAACTATCGTGAAGGGTTGGTTATTGCAGCAGCCAATCCGAATGATTCATTGTCTTTCATATTTGTCGATCTACCCCTCTTACGCTCAAACTACCCGTACTTCTATTAATCCTTCAAACGTACCTTCTTTTTAATCCTACCCCAAATTCACTAAATAGCCTTTACTTCCAACAATTACCCCTATTTTTTTAGCTACTTGGAAGTGTTGGTTTTTGCACCACCCAAACCATATGATTCATTATCTTTCATATTTGTCGATCTACCCCTACTATGCTTAAACTGCCCCTACTTCACTTAATAATTCAAAACAGCCTTCTACTTAATCCTACCCCTGATTTTCTAAATAGCCCTTACTTACGACAATTACCCATATTTTTTACTACTATGAAGTGTTGGTTTTTCCAGCATGCAATCCAAACGATTCATCGTCTTTCATATTTGTCGATCTACCATTACTATACTTAAACTACCCCTACTTCTCTTAATACTTCTAAACAGTCCTTCATTTTAATCCAGCGCCTAATTCTATAAATAGCCCTTACTTCCAACAATTACCCCTATTTTTTAACTACTGTGAAGTGTTGATTTTTGTAGCACCTAATTCAAATGATTCATCATCTTTCATATTTGTTGATCTACCCCTACTATGCTTAAACTACCCCTACTTCTCTTAATATTTCAAAATAGTCATTCTTTTTAATTCTACCCCTAATTCTCTAAATATAACTCACTTCCAACAATTACCCTTATTTTTTAACAACCGTGAAGGGTTGGTTATTGCAACACCCAATCCAAATGATTCATTGTCTTTCATATTTGTCGATCTAAGCCTACTATGCTTAAACCACCCCTACTTCTGTTAATACTTCAAAATAGTCCTTCTTTTTAATCCTACCCTTAATTATTTAAATAACCTTTGCTTCCAACAATTACCGCTATTTTTTAATTACTGTGAAGGATTGGTTTTTGCAGCACCCAATCGAAATGATTCATCATTTTTCATTTTTGTCGATCTACCCCTACTATGCTTAAAATACCCCTAATTCTATTAATACTTCAAAACAGTCTTTTTTTTAATCCTACCCCTAATTCTCTAAATATCCCATAATTTCAACAATTACCCCGATCATTCTACTTCTATGAAGAGTTGGTTTTTACAGCACCCAATCCAAATGATTCATCATCTTTCATATCTTTCGATCTAACCCTACTATGCTTAAACTAACCCTACTTCTCTTAATACTTCAAAATAGTCCTTCTTTTTAATCCAACCCCTAGTTCTCTAAATAGCCCTTACTTCCAACAGTTACCCCTATATTTTAACAGCTGTGAAGGGCTGTTTTTTGTAGCACAAAATCCAAATGATTCATCATCTTCTATATTTATCGATCTACCCCTACTATGCTTAAATTACCCCTACTTTTGCTAATACTTCAAAATAGTCCTTCTTTTTAATCCTACCCCTAATTCTCTAAATAGCCCTTACTTTCAACAATTACTCCTATTTTTTATTACTCCTTTTTATTACCTACTGTGAAGGGCTGGTTTTTGCAGTACCCAATCCAAATAATTCATCATCTTTCATATTTGTCGATCTACACCTAAAATGCTTAAACTGCTCCTACTTCTATTAATACTTCAAAACAGTCCTTCTTATTAATCTTACCCTAATTCGCTAAATATCCCTTACTTCCAGCATTTACCCCAATTAATTTACTACTATGAAGGGTTGGTTTTTGCAGCAACCAGTCCATATGATTTATCATCTTTCATCTTTGTCTATCTACCCCTATTATGCTTAAACGATCCCTACTTCTATTAATACTTCATAACAATCCATCTTTTTTATCCTACCCCAAATTCTCTAAATATCCCTTACTTCCAAAAATTACCCCTATTTTTTAACTATTGTGAAGGGTTGGTATTTACTGCACCCAATCAAAATAATTCATCGTTTTCCTTGTTTGTCGATCAACCCCTACTATGCTTAAACTACCCCTACTTCTCTTAATACTTCAAAACAGTACTTTTTTAACCCTAATTATCTAAATTTCCTTTACTTCCAACAATTACTCCTATTTTCTAACTACTATGAAGGGTTTGTTTTCGTAGCAACAAATCCAAATGATTCATCATCTTTCATATTTATCGATCTACACTTACTATACTTAAACTACCCCTACTTCTATTAATACTTCAAAACAGTCCTTCTTTTATAATCTATCCTTAGTTCTCCAAATAGCCCTTACTTCCAACAATTACCCCTATTTTTTAACTAATGTGAAGGGTTGGTTTTTGCAGCACCCAATCCAAATAATTCATTATCTTTCATACTTGTTGATTTACCCCTACTTCTCTTAATACTTCAAAACAGTCCGTCTTTTTAATCCTACCGCTAATTCTCTAAATAGCCTTTAATTCCAACAATAACCCCTATTTTTTAACTACTGGGTTGGTTTTTGCAGCACCCAATCCAAATGATTCATCATCTTTCATATTTGTCGATCTACCCCTATTATGCTAAAACTACCCCAACTTATATTAATACTTCGAAATAGTCCTTTTTTATCCTGCCCCTAATTCTCTAAATAGCCCTTACTTCCAACAATTACCTCTATTTTTTAACTACTGTGAAGGGTTGGGTTTTGCAGCACCCAATCAAAATAGTTCATCATCTTTCATATTTGTTGATCTACCCCTACTATGCTTAAACTGCCCCTACTTCTATTAATGCTTCAAAACAGCCCTCCTTTTTAATCCTACCCCTAATTCTCTAAATAGCCCCTACTTCCAACATTACCCCTATTTTTTACTATTGTTAAGGGTTGGTTTTTACAGCGCCCAATCCAAATGTAACGACCTTTGTTTTCGCGATCCTAGTTATCGGCATAAGCTCAATGTCGGCTATCCAAGCATCGGAAATATGGGATAGTTAATGAAAGAAGTTCGAGCATGAGGATGGATAAGATAGAAAATTTGAATAGAAGAAGAAGAACATACAATATCAGAGTAAACACGAATCTCACAGCGGAACGAATAAAATATAGTATGCAACATAACTTGGAAATACAAGTCTGTCATTTGAGTACAACACTTACATCACAGCAGAAATAAATAATAGCTTTATAATCCAGAAGCCTCCTCCTCCAGCTCTCCAAGTATGTCTATAAAAATCTGACTACTTGACTGCCCGTATAAAATTGGGCACCTAAGAGTTTAGGGAAAACAAAACAAAATAAACTCCAAGTTAATCATGGGACTGGTATGAGTAAAACCATTTAAAACAGTTTTAGCAATTAAACGATATCTCATAAGACAACACCGTATAATGGAACGGGGTTTTCCCTTATGAGAATCCAAAACACTTGGTCCAACACTCAAAAATCCTTTTGAAAGAAACGATAATCTTTATATCAAAATCCTTTTGATATTATAACAGTGCCTATCAACCACAATATAATAATCATCTAGCAGAACGCTTTCATCTCACGTTCCACATACATAATATATAGTCAAAAACCGCTGGCGCTTATTGGTTAATGAATCCCAACTAGCAAGGTATGGGACCACCTTCCGACAGTGTATCCGTAGAGACGAATACACCGGGTTCAACAAGAATATCTTGCAAACCAGGAAAAACATGACCAGTCACTCATTCCGCTTGAGTGTATCGAATATATTATCACCAACGGTTGGGATCAGCAACCGTTTCCCGAAAGGGACAGAATTGAAATAGATTATAGAAATAAATGGAATTTCTCTAGATCTGGTGACAACACACACTAATTGGCAGCTAACCACTTAGCCATGCGACCTACCCGAATGTACACCATTCCTGGTTGTGAATCTAGAGGCCATAACGTATAGATCACACCTTTATTGTAATACTCCACGTCCGTTAATGTCACTCACAAAGGGAATGCATTAAGTTTTGCGGAGCATTATAAGTAAACAAAACGGAATATTACAAGACATAAAAAGTAATACTTGAAAATTTTGTAGTTTTACTGCAGCGGAAACAAAAATAAGTTAATTACATTACCAAATACCAAAATCAAGTACATAATATCAGTCTTGTTCAAAACCTTCAGAGTACATAATTTTAAAGCCATAATCCCCAATAGAAAAATGCCATACGCAGAATCAAAGCCAAGCAATACACCTTTCAACTTCAAGCTGGAAGAAAGAGATATCTGCACTAAGCTTGAGTTCCTCCCTAAGAACCTGGGGGGGGGGATGGAAGAAAAGAGGCGAAACAAACTAGGTCATACATAAGTCTGGTGAGTCCAGTGACTTGAACAATATAATTATTAAAGTAACAGGATAAAATCATAAATTGAAAAGCAAGAAATGACTGTAGAATAAACAGGCATGGCAAAGCAGACAAGATGAACAAGATATAACGTTGATTGCGCTTCTAATCACTACAGGATAATTACTACACTGCGTCAATGCTAGTAACACCGTATCATTACTAGTTACACCGCACCCTTACTAGTCCCATACTAAATGTTGATCCCTCTTACTAATCATGATAATGGTAGTTTCGTGTAATCCTAGCTGCTATCGTAGGTGCCCCTTTTTGCTCCTACCCCTACGAGTTGTACCCACTACCTTCCTCATTCGATCGGCTCCCTAACTCGCATGTATTATTACTTGTGTCATTCGGCCTCACTTGTATGTAGATACTTGTGCTGGCCCCTTCATGGGGTGTATCAATTCCCATTATGGCAAACTAACACAATTCAAGATGCACAGTGTATACTACTGATGCCCAGTGCCTGCTTTTTCCACTCTGGAGCAAGTGCACGCCCATACTCCATCAGAACCTACACTGCTGCACCACCTGCCACTATTTTGATCGCTTATAATCAGCCAAGCAATAGTGTTCCATCGTGCCTAGCTCAGGGTACCATGATACATCTATGTGGGTTACTGTTGAAATGGGTCCCTATTACTAGGGTTTCCTAATCAATATGTTATAATGGTTAAATGTTCTCAATTTAACTTAACCCCACCCATTTGCATAATTAACATGTTGTACTGGTTAGGTGTTGCCTATTCATATGTTACTTAACCTTCTCATTGATTCGCACATGTTTATTTAACAGTTAAGTTTGTGGGCCTATATATACTTACATTACCCACTTACCCAAGATTTACATAACCCTTCCCCTTATCAGGTCCATATGTATTATTGGTTAAGCTTGCCTTAACCTTATCCAGTTTGTTCATGTAATATTGGTTAAGTTGTCTTCTTGTCCATGTTAACTTAACCCACCCACCTAACATGTTGTATTGGTTAAGTGTCGCTTGTTCATATGTTACTTAACTTTTCCATCCTTAGCATGTTTGTTCCTTAGCTTTAATTTATAAATTAAAGCACCAACCTCTCACATTAGAACTGTTGTTTGCGGTTGTCGGATGTGCCGAGTGGTTCCGAGGAGACTTCAACAGCAAACTCATTCTAACCTCGGGTTTTTGGGCTTAATGCGCAAACCACTCACATTAGATCTAAGTTGTGGCGGTTGCTGGATGTGTTGGGCGGTTCCGGGCAGTCTTACACTGCAACTCAATCTAACCTCGGGTTAGGAACAATCATCTTTTAGCCAATTTACATATTTACCATTCACGTCCAATTTATATGTAAATTATCCATAAGTGTGGTCAATTCAAGTTATGCCACATTTTCTAGTTATGCCCAAAATTAATTATATGATTACAACCCCTTTTTATGCCAATTACATAATATTCAACTTTTACATTAACTTTTCTCCAATGTTCCCAAGTCGTTCGTACGTATAGTTCATGTGATACATTAGGCTTGCAATTAGACCAACTCATAAAAAGAAGGGAAGAAACACATGATCTCATAACTAGCATAAATAATATATATCTAAGACGACATAAATCTAGTAAACATATAAAAATAGATCCAATCAACATATTGAATGCGAACTAGCATGGATCTAAACATAAGCTTGCACGGATTTAAACATATAAACATATAGTTCTAAACATATGGACTGATATGGATCTAATCATAAAAACATGCAAATCTAAACATATGAACATATAGTTCTAAACATATGGACTGATATGGATCTAATAATATAAACATGTAGATCAAACATATGAACATATAAAATATGATCTTACATGTATGAACATGAATTGCATATAATCTTTCATAACTTGCATAGATCGAGCAAACTTGTGTACATAACTTGCATACGTAATTATGCATGTGAATTAACATAGAACATAACTTGCATATAATGAATCAAATCAAGCATAAATCAAAACATAGTTTGCAAAGACATAAACTTTATATGATTTACAAACATTTTCATATAGTCCAATTCATAACTCATCACAATCACGTTTAAACAATTATCTTGTGAAAGTAACTGCACTCACAGAAAATGGATCTTGAATACTGATGTCTGATTTCTGACGTTGCTAAGCTAATCCGTTGATGTAGGCGTTGATTCGTTTGTTGTTGTTCTAGAATTCCTTTCTGCAATTCCTAGGCTTCGAATCTTTATCTCTTATCTTTTTATTTTTAATCTAGAATTTGATTTGCTATGGTGGCGGCTAGGTTAGTTTGTAGATGAACAGCATGACGGCATTATAGTTTAGGATTATGAGGTTAGGGTTTAGGTTTAGCTATGTATATATAGATGTCTAGGATCAATATGGGCCTTTAGATCAATCTAGGAGTCATCAAATTCATCCAAACCCAAGAAAGCCAACCAGAACATGACACGTATGCCCTAACACCTCAAAAAATCGTCACTGTCCAGATCATGTCGCTAAAGTCGACCCCTACAGGGTGGTCGACACCTATGTCGACACCTCTATAGGGCGAGTCGACGCCTGTGTCGACACCCTATGTCGGGACTTTTCCCACCCAATCTTCTCTACAGACTTGAATTTTGAACTCGATTTCTTTTACTATTAATTTAATTTCTGCTTAAACTTGAAAACTTCTAACCTCAATAACATCTTCATACGGAGTCCGATTCACGCAAACTCGGACTCTGTCTCAAGCGGAATTCCGAGACAAACGCAATGGCATAACCCATTTCACTCAATTCTTCTTTCAAAGATTAATTATTCTTTAATTGTCTCTTATGTCCCATTTTAAAATTACGGGGTGTTACATTCCCCCCTACTTAAAGGATTTCGTCCCCAATATCTTCAAGTCAAGAAGAATGTGTATCCTACCATCCAACAGCCATCTACTCAACCCTTCAATCACAGGCATCCATTGTCCTTGAATAGTTTTCTAATGCTTTCATGACCATATGCATAGTGTGTTTACATGTCCTTATCTAATGCAAAATCAGGCGGTCTACTGAGTCAGTTGACCTCCTTAATGTGAATCATGTCAGTGCCATGAGTCTATCGTGTATGCAATTATTTCTAATCGTACTTTATAACTTCTACATGAGTGCACAATCATTCATACAAATTCAACATCCATATGACAACACATCAAGTTTCAATCCATATACAAATACATATATGCATATGCAATATGAAAGTGACTGAGCCGATCTTGTGCCTAATGTGTGTGCAAATGCATCCACGAGCAACCACTAGCAAACACTTGCATCCACCAAACATAACATGTGTCAAACACATGTTTACAAACATAGGATTTTCTACCTAAAGATCAAGAATGCAAAAGAGAGGATATACTAAATGATAGGACAAGTCTAAACTAAGTGATAGGAAAAGGAGAAATTAAGAGTATACCCTTAAAAATGAAAGGGTACAGCGTACGCATCTTGTCTCCCGTCTTCCAAGTCGTTTCTCCTTGATCATATCTCCCCTGGATTTTAACCAACTTGACCTCTCTATTGCGTAACTTCTTGATCTCCGATCCAAGGATGCTTGTAGGAGCTCGTCTAATCATGGCATCTTTCTCCACTTCCACTTCTCTAAGCAAGCTCGGCTCCACTATTTCTGCGGTATCATGTAAACACTTCCTCACATGCGAGACGTGAAACATGTCATGAATACCACTAAGTCTTTTCAGGAAATTCACTCTGTACGCCATCTATCTAATTCTTTCTATAATAGGAAAGGGTCCTACGAACCTCGGTGCCATTTTCCCCACCGATCCAAAATGGACTGTGTTCCCCCATGGTGACACTTTAATAAAAACCCTATCTCCAACATTGAACTCAAGGTCGGTTCGTCTCTTGTCAGGGTTTGACTTTTGTTGGCCCTGTGCCTTCTTCATTCATATTCAAATCAAGTCTATATCCTTAGAAATTTCCCTAACCATATCTGGCCCAAGTAAAATCTTATCCGAAGATTCCCAACAACAAGTTGGTGATCGACACGGTCGTCCATAAAAACCCTAATACTTGCTTAATAACCGTTGTTATAAGCGAACTCCACAAATGGAAAGTGCACTTCTCATGTCCTCCAAAATCTAGGATGCATAACCTCAAAAGATCTTCAAGGATTCCATTCACCGTTTCTGTCCGTCCATCCATCTGTGGACGATATGCAATGCTCAAACATAACTGCGTACCTACTGCCTTTTGCATATAAACTTTTCCTGTTGCATGAAAAACTACTTCAAGCTATGCCTCGCAAGTACCGGTATATACTGTGAACGGTTTGCTCCCATCTAGCAAAGTCAAAACTATGGCTGATACCTTTGCAAATCCCTTAATGAACTTCCTATGGTTGCCCACCAACACAAGAAAACTTCTTACGTCCGTTACTTTTCTAGGAACCTTCCAATCTTGGATTGCCACCACCTTTGTAGGATCCACTGTTATCCCCTCCTAAGAGACCACGTGTCCTAAGAACATCACCTCTTTCCTCCAAAAATGACATTTGGAGAACTTAGCTTTGAGTTGATGTGCTCTAGGGTCTATAAAACGTCCCTAAGATGTAGGGCATACTCTCCCTCGCTTCTAGAGAAAATCAAAATACTGTCCACAAAGACTACCACAAACTTGTTTAGGAACTCCCTAAACACCCTACTCATCAAGTCTACGAAATATGTGGGTGCATTCGTCAAACCAAAAAAAAAAGGTATGACGAGCCCTTCGAAGAAACTGTTAGGAGTCCTAAAAGCAGTCTTATCTATGCTATCCTCAGCTACCCTCAACTGGTGAAATCCTGTCGCTAAGTCCAATTGCGAAAAAACCGAAGCACCAGCTGATTGACAGAACAATTCATCTATCCTCGGCAATGGGTGTCTATTCTTCTTCATGAGCTTGTTCGTCTCCCTATAGTCCACGCACAATCTAAGCGAACTGTCAGTCTTCGTAGCAAAAACAACTGGAGCACCCCATTCTGAAATGCTTCTTCTTTTGAACCCTTTCTCAAAAAGCTCCCCAACTTGTTTATTGAGTTCCCTCCTCTCTCTCTCTCTCTCTCTCGGAGCCATGTGGCGCACTAGCAATGCAACTGGCTTTTCATTATCTACAAAGTATATTCGGAGGTCTATCTCGTGCCTCGGGTAAGACCCCGAACCTCTCAACGATGTCACCATACTCACAGATTACACGAACTGATTTCAGATCATCGATGAACTCATCAAGAGATTCTAGGTAGCTATCCATCACTGAACCCCTAGGGTCACAAGAAACATCAAGGGTCTTTCCACAATGAGTCAACAGCCTAACTACCCTCTTTTCCCAGTCTTGGATGGCACTATGCCTGACTAGCCAATCCATCCCTAGAATTAAGCCATAGCCCGTGAAACTAGGAACGAAGGCGTTGCATTCAAACCCAACGCCCAAGATAGAAACTCTCAAATCCCTACAAACTAAAGATAAATGAGCCGAACCACCAATAGGATTTGAGACTACAACGGGATCCATAACTAGACTAGTATTTTGGTGCAGTGTTTCGACTAATGAACTATATACAAACGATTGCGAAGCGCAAGAGTCAACCAAAGTTCGAATAGGATGACTGAAAAAGGAAAATCAAACTTTCAATAGAAATGCTTCTATCCCTCTCCTGTCCTGGTGCCACGAGAGCATGAACCTGTCCTCCATAAGTAGGTCATGTCCTTTGTCCATGCCCTTGTCCTTACCTCCTTGGGTAATCGTAAATCATATGTCCTGCCTCACCGCAATGGTAACAACTATGCTTCTTCTTCTTCCTACAGTCCTTAATTACATGGCCCGTTGTGCCACAATTAAGACACCTTCTTTTGTTACGGGGGTTAATTATTCTTTCACTTCCTTGAGCCAATTTATATCCTCGACAAACATCTCAGTCCCATGAAAAGGTTTACGCCCATCGCACCGAAGTCCTTCCATATCTTAGGAAAGGCGTCTAAATGCATTGAAAGAGACTCAAGAAGGAAAAAGGAAGAGATTCGAAACAAAGAATCGAAAGATAGATATATGGCTTTCGGGATCATGTTTTTCATAATAAATCTTTCTCTTGAAAACTCCTTTGAAACATGTTTTTCAAAATAATACTTTTGAAAACAGTTTTCAAATTCTTTAATTTGTTCTCGTAACCTTCAGCTATGATACCACGTGTAACACCCCACGTCCATTAATGTCACTCACAAAGGGAATGCATTAAGTTTCGTGGAGCATTATAAGTAAACAGAATGGAATATTACAAGAAAGAAAAAGTAATACTTGAAAATTTTGTAATTTTATTGCAGCAGAAACAGAAATAAGTTTGAATACATTTCCAAATACCAAAATCGAGTACATAATACCAGTCTTATACAAAACCTTCAGAGTATATAATTTTAGAGCCATAATCCCCAATTGAAAAATTCCACACGTTGAATCAAAGCCAAGCAACACAACTTTCAACTTCAAGCTAGAAGAAAGAGATATCTGCACTAAGCTTGAGTATTTCCACCCTAAGAACCTTGGGGGAGGGGGAACGAAGGAAAAGAGGAGAAACAAACCAGGTCAGACATAAGTCTGGTGATTCCAGTGACTTTATCAATATAATTATTAAAGTAATAGGATAAGAACATAAACTGGAAAGCAAGAAATGACTGTAGAATAAAAAGGCATGATAAAGCAGGCAAGATGAACAAGATATAACGTTAATTGCGCTTCTAAACACTACAGGATGATTACTACACTGAACCAATGCTAGTAACACCGTATCATTACCAGTTACGCCGCACCTTTGCTAGTCCTACACTAAAAGTTGATCCCTTTTACTAATCATGATAATTGTAGTTTTGTGTACTCCAATCTTCTATCGTGGGTGCCCCCCACGAGTTGTACCCACTACCTTCCTCGTTTGATCGGCTCCCTAACTCGCATGTATTATTACTTGTGTCATTCAGCCCCGCTTGTATGTAGATACCTGTGCTGTCCCCATCATGGGGTGTATCAATTCCCATAATGGAAACCCGACACGATTCAAGATGCATAATGTGTAATACTGATGCCCAGTTCCTGCTTTTTCCACTCCAGAGCACATGCACGCCAATACTCCGTCAGAACCTACACTACTGCACCACCTGCCGCTATTTCGACAGCTTATAATCAGCCCAGTAATCGTGCCCCACCCTGCCTAGCTCATGGTACCATGATACATCTATGTCGGTTACTGCTGAAATGAGTCCCCGTTACTAGGGTTTCCTAATCAACATGTTATAACGGTTAAGTGTTCCTAATTTAACTTAACCCCACCCATTTGCTTAATTAACATGTTATACTGGTTATGTGTTGCATATTCATATGTTACTTAACCTTCTCACTGATTCACGCATGTTTTTTTAACGGTTAAGTTTATGGGCCTGTATATACTAATATTAACCACTTACCCAAGATTTACATAACCCTTGCCCTTATCAAGTCCATATGTATTATTGGTTAAGCTATCCTTAATCCTATCCACTTTGTTGATGTAATATTGTTTAAGTTGTCTTCTTGTCCATGTTAACTTAACCCACCCACCTAACATGTTGTATTGGTTAAGTGTCACCTGTTCATATGTTACTTAACCTTTCCATTCTTAGCATGTCTGTGCCTTAGCTTTAATTTATTCATTAAGGCACCAACCTCTCACATTATAACTGTTGTTTGCGGTTGCTGGATGTGTCGGGCGGTTCCGGGCAGACTTCTACCGCAAACTCATTCTAACGTCGTGTTTTTGGGCATAATGCGCTAACCCGTCACATTAGAACTATTATGTTGCGGTTGCTGGATGTGTTGCGCGGTTCCGGGCAGTCTTACACCGCAACTCAATCCTATATTTACCATTCATGTCCAATTTTATATGTAAATAATCCATAACTGTGGTCAATTCAATTTATGCCACAATTTCTAGTTATGCCCAAAATTAATTATATGATTACAACCCCTCTTTATGCTAATTACATAATATTCAACTTTTACCTAAACTTTTCCCCAACATTCCCACGTTGTTCGTTTGTATAGTTCATGTGATACGTTAGGCTCGCAATTATCCCAACTCATCAAAAAAGAAAAAGGGAAGAAACACATGACATCATAACTGGCATAAACAATATAGATCTGAGATGGCATAAATCTAGTAAACATATAAAAATAGATCCAATCAACATATTGAATGCGAACTAGCATGGATCTAAACATAAACTTGCATGGATTTAAACATATGAACACATAGTTCTAAACATACGGAGTAATATGGATCTATTCATGTAAACACTTAGATCTAAACATATGAACATATAGTTCTAACCATATGGACTGATATGGATCTAATCATATAAACATGTAGATCTAAACATATGAACAAATAAAATATGATCTTACATGTATGAACATGACTTGCATATAATCTTTCTTAACTTGCATAGATCGAGCAAACTAGCATACATAACTTGCATATGTAATTAGGAATATGAATTAACATAGAACATAACTTGCATATAATCAATCAAATCAAGCATATATCAAAACATGGTTTGCAAAGACATAAACTTCATATGATTTACAAACATTTTCATACAATCCAATTCATAACTCATCACAAGTACGTTTAAATAATTATCTTGTGGAAGTAACTACACTCACAGAATATGATCATGAATCTTGAGATCTGATTTCGGAAACTGCTAAGCTAATCCATTGATGTAGGCGTTGATTTGTTCGTTGTTGTTCTAGAATTCCTTTCTGCAATTGCTAGGCTTTGAATCTTTATCTCTTTTCTTTTTGTCTTTAATCTAGAATTTGATTTGTTATGGTGGCGGCTAGGCTAGTTTGTAGATGAACAACATGACAACATCATAGTTTAGGGTTGTCGGGTTAGGGTTTAGGTTTAGCTATGTATATATAGATGTATATGATCAATATGGGCCTTTAGATCTTTAACGACCCAACTTTCGAACACTTCGGAAGTCGTGCCATTAATAAGAATAAGAATAGATAAAAGATAAAATCATAGAAAACATCAGAATCTCACAGTGGATTTTTTTACAAAAGATGATACTTCATAATATTACACAGCGGAACATCTTACATCGGAGCATCATATCTCTAGTGATACAAGCCATTCATAGTACATATTTATTTATACATATCATAGATGACCAAACTGACAGACTTAATTGTATAGTAGATATGATAAGTAGACCAGCAGAGAGTTCTGTTCCAGCATTCCATGTTTTTATCGAATCCTGATTCACTTGTCTATTCATAACAAGTTTTATGAATACCCAAGAGTTTAAGGGAAACACAGAAAATTAAACTCCGGGTCAGTCAGGGGACTAGTATGAGTAATCAGTTTTAAGCAGATTAAAAAAATATCTCATAAGACAATGACGTAAATACAGAACGGGTTTTACCTTAAGATATCAAAACACTTTGTATACTTTAAATCAGATATTATCATAGTGTCTATAAATTTTCACAAATAATTTAGAATCTAGAAGAATGCTTGCATCTCACATTCTCCTATATAGTATACAAATAAAAACCGCTTGGCGCTTATGGAAATTGGGTTTCCAACTAAGACAAGGTATGGGACCACCTTCCGATGATGTATCCCTAGAGGCGAATACACCTGAGTTCATCAAGAACGTCTTGCAACCCGGCCCACACATGATCGACCACTCATTTCGCTTGAGTGCATCGAATGTATATCACCAACGGTTGGGCTCAAACCATCGTTTCCCGAAAAGGGACAGCATCGAAATAAATTAAAGAAGTAAAAGGAATTTCTCTAGATAGGTGATTATACACCCTAATGGGAGCGACCCACATAGCCATGATGCCTGCCCTATTTTTTCATTTCCTAGGTGTGAGGCTTGAGGCTAGACTTACGTTTTTGATTTCTTTGAATGCCACATCGTCAAATCCATCGGAAATCACTAATTGATTTCCACAAAAATACTCTGGTTGTTAGGCTAAAGAGGTTTCCCTTTTGTGCCAGTAACTGGTACGTTTGAAGAGAACAACGTACGTGATTCCTTTGGAAATACTCTGTCAGACATTCGTCTATACAAGTTGTCCTGGGATTGCACAAACCGAAGGCACTATTCAAAAATAGCCCTTGTATATCGTCATCTTCAATTTAAAAATCTCTTACGCGCGGCGTATAATAAAATCAAAGTGAAATATTTATTTTGGTTTCTTTGAAATGATTAGCGAATATTTTCTTTTTAATATAACATGATTAAAATCCAACTCACATACATAATTACAGTCAAACTCAACCGTATATAATCATCTGGTCTATATCTGGTATTTTGATCATGTCTAAAAAATGAACAGTTTCAGTGTGCGCACTGCACACTATTTTTTCTTTTCATTTTGTTCGTCAATTATTGAAATGAAATACGTACATCATCCTTTAGAAAATTATCACTCAAAATCATTCCTTAAATATGATATTTCACAAATTCCTTAAATCTATGATTCCCAATTTTTATGTCAGCTTTTACACTTAATACATCTTCGTCATTCCCTTATACTTGATTTACTGCTTCTTTCTAAATATCAATAAAATTCCTTTTATTTTTCATCAATCTAAACACGCTTAAAAATATGATTTATAGTTCCTATTTTATAAAAATACATAACTGTACTTGATCAGTTACTTGTATTCAGACTATAGATTTAAACTGACAATTTTAGCGTATAAGTTACATACAGTTTTTCTTTTACCTTGTTTGTTTAAAATATAAATATTTCAGTAGAAAATAAATTCTAGTGTAAATCATAAACTAAATTTATAATTTAACAAAATTATAACTTCTGTGCTGACTTCTCGATGTCCCTCAAAAACCTATCTGATCTTCTACACCGGATTGGCTTCCTTTTGTTGACTTTTGAATATTTCATTAGAAAAATCATTTTTCATTCTAATTATAAATAAAATTTATAATTTCATTTAAATTACAATTTCTGTATTTAAATTTCAAATATTGACAAAAACTGCGTTATATCCTGATTCACTTCTCTTTTTCCTTTGTTAATTAAATAAAAATTCTATTTTTATTTAAATATTTATTTTCTCCTTTTTTTTAAAACATTATTTAATTTACAAACTAATTTAAATACAAAATACATTCAAATTTTCTTTATTTAAAAACTTAAATTACCAAAGTACCACAAAGTACCGGGTTGAAACCCACGGTGTGCACTCATGGAATCGGCCTTGGTCACCATGGTTTTGCGAAGTACCACCCTGGCCGATCACTTACCATAGTACCACATTTGAAATCATGGGATTTCACCCCCAGATCACTCCCAGACCACATGATCCCTTACTACCTGGTAGTAGCACTTGGTAGTACCAGGGCCAAAGTACCACATTACAATTTCATGTAATTTCCACTGCCCGATCACCCTAGCTCCCATGCGCCAGCCCTCCTTCTTCCTTCCACCATGGTTGTGCACGTGCACGTGTTGTTCACCCACCATCACCTCATCCCGACGATTCCTCCAGACGTCGCTTCACCACCTGAGACCGACCCCACCCTCGAGAACCCTAACAAACACCTGGAACGAAAACTGATGGTGCCACCCTGCGTCAAGACCAGACCCCGATGCAAGAAAGAACCTCGCACCACAACCCCCTTGTCCAGCCATCACCGTACTCCACCATCACAATGTCGACTTCCTCCTCCTTCGATCTCACCTAGTGTGACGGCCTCAAATTCAACCACGTCTGAGCAGTTCAAGTTTCAAAACGACATCAATTTTGCAACATAAAAACTTAAATCCACTTGGTTTGCTCAAACAAATCAACAGAAAAATTATTTTTCATTTTTCCTATAATCTCTTGTCCTCCACGTTGCTCTCCCCCTAACGGCACAGACTCCGATAGCCTTGCTTGCCGGAATTTGATCAAAGTACATTTTTTTGATAATCTCGAGAATTCCGCCAAATCCCATCACTAAAAATCTTGAATTTATTACTACATACTAACGTATTCGTATACCTGAATTTGTGATCGGTGATGTTTGAAATTTTGAGTTAACAGAGAGCCTACTGTGTTTCTCCTGTTTCTAGTATTAGGGTGTTTAAAGCTTGTTCCCTTTTCACTCCTTGCTTGAAATGGTTTTGTTGGTGATATAGTGGTGTAACCTAATCTTTAATTCTATGGAATCATCTCCCTTAAGGTCATTGACTAAGAATCATAAAAAAAATCTATGTAAACAACAGGTTTTTGTTAACCTGTTAGTGCAAGTTTATAAGCCAAATGTTAATCAATAAACAAAAGTTACCTACCCCTTGATAGTTGATTAGAAAATATATTCAAACAAGTTTTGCATTCCACAAGTAACAAAAAAAAGGCAAGTTTACCCTTTTGACAGTTCAAACAGCAAATGCAGGGGTTATAAAACAAGTAATTTAAAAATAGTTTACTCACCAAAATTGCTTGAAACTTTAGCTTCCTTCTTACTGAACTAGTATGGAAGACTTGTTTTATTGTGTGATGAAAAGAAGGCATACTCAGGTTTATTTATTGTGGTAGAAATCATTAAAATATTGGTGCATAAAAAAAGTGTGACGACCCGGAAAATCTGAACCAATTTAAAAATTTTAAATTGGCTATTTTAGTGGATTTTAAATATTTAAAATAAATATTTTAAATAATAACGATGAAAAGTAAGCTTGAATTGACATTTGAAAACGAATATAATTAATTCTAATTATAATCCAGGCCCGAAAGGGCGTGGTAGTTTCAAAATTTGAATTCAAACATTGTCTGACTGTAATGGTGCAAAACAAAATGGATTTGAGTGAAACCAAAATATTTAAATCTGTTAATGAATATCTTTCTAATGAATCTGAAGAATCGAAGTTTCATAGTAGGAAGCAAAAGTTATGGCCAAATGAATTTTCAGAAAGTTCGCTATAGAATTATATAGCCCGTGAAAATGACCATTTTGCAAACGAACTCGGAATTCGATGAAACCACTTTTGTTGGATCCGGGATGTGAAGTTATTACTAGGTTTCAAATTTCATAATTTTTGAAGTTAGTATGTGAGCGTGGCAAAAGAAAATGTGTTTGATCGATTTCTATTAAATTGGATCGACTAGAAATGAGCGATTTTTCAAACAGCCTCAGAATTTGACAAAACTAGTTTTGTTGGGACCGTGTCGTCAAAACATCGCTAGATTTATTTTTCTGGAATTTTTCGAATTAGTTTGTGGCTCTGGCAAATTGAAATGTATGTTAAAATTAAATATTGAATGTTTTATATTTTAATTTGAAGAAAAACTGACAGAAACATTCAAATGGGCCTTCGAAACATATCCCATTGCGTTCAGAACGAGGGTAAAATGCTAGGGACGACAGTCGTTGGGTCTGGATTGGGGTTCGTGAGTGAAAGAGGGTATTTTTGAAATTTAAAAATATATAAATTAATAAAAAAAATCCTATTGGCTAACCACTCCTTCTCTCTCCCCGTCACAGCCGCAACGAACGGCGGAAATGCTCCAGAGCTTCCCAGCTTGATTTCTCCTCCAATCCTCAATGAAATCGCATGATTCTTGATCCATTCCAAAGCTCTCAGCACCCTATCCAAATCCATACAAGGATTGAATTTTTTCGTCGCGTTTTGGGGCCAGTTCGACCTCGTGAAGTTCGGGTGCTTGAGGAGCCGCCGCCGTCGCCAAAGGGGTTCAAACCCAACCCCACCACCGCGCGCCTGAGCGCCTCCCCTCCCCCTTCGACCTCGAGCAACCCGATCCCCGTATCGGTCAACGGATTAGCTGAAAATAAGAAACCTAGTTTCGAACCAAATTGTTGAGGTGCGACTGAAACTAATTTAAACTATATTATAGCGGTTAAAGCGCTACCGTTTTTGTTTTCAGTGTAACAATCATATCTTTTTGGTTTCTTGACGAAATTCGGTGAAACAAGAGACAGTAGACTCGTGGGGACGTCTTCTACATTCTAGAAGAGACCGCATATTTTTCTGAGCCTTCTGCTATTTTTGTTGGAGTGGAACCCAATGTGAGATTTCTAATTTATAAACAATACGGAAAATGGCGATGTATAAATTATATAGTTGATGTATGACTTGCATAAGCGTTGTACGCCTCATGTGTAAGCGTTGTATAGGTCGTACGTTCGATGTATAAGTTATATATGCGTTGTAAAAATTATATTATTGTTGAAATAGAAGTGAAATGCATATATAAAATATATATATATGTATATATATATACGCCCCTCGTCCACAAACCATGGACGATATTTATTGGTTGTGATTGTTGTGAAAATTGGTTGATTACAAATGGTTGATTAAAATTGTTTGTGGTAGAAATTGATTGATTGTGGTTGAAAAATACCCGTTTGTGGATGAGAATTATTTTGTTGAAACCCACATAGGATTAGTTTGTGGAAATGTGTGCGAACTAGATGCATGAAATCCCCATTGTCAAAAGCTGCGAGGCTTTAAGGTAGAGCGAGGAGTCGTACTAGGGACGACCCCGGTTTTAACTACCCTGCCATTATGCTGCCGAAATTTTGAATAATATTCATGTGTTAGAATTATTTTCATGTGTTGAAACTATATTCGTGTGTTGAATGGAAATTCATTCGTTGAATAGAAATTCATGTGTTGAATGGTATTCGTGTTTTGAAATAAATCGTTTTATAATAAAAACCATATTTTTATCACCTATATGAACTATATAAACTAATCATGTTTTGAAATAAATTGTTTTACAATAAAAATCTCATTTTTACTATATACATGAATAGTTAAAAATAGCGAAGTGTTGAAATAATTGTCGGTTGGATAAAAATATCATTTTTATCAAATGTATGAAAAGAATATAGTTTTGAAATCGAAACATCGATATATATATATATATATAAATAGAATTGAAATATATCGAATAACGAAGCTGCAGTTCGTGTTTTGAAACCGTGATTTCAAATGATTAGTACGGGAGATCCGACCATTGGATTTTGCCGAAACCGTAACCGTTGGGTTCGCTTTGGAAATATCTTTCCAGCGACACCAACTTTGCAAATATCCAATGGTTGGATTGTCTGGAAAGTTTAATTCAAATCTGAAGAAAAACAGCGCCAGAATCAATTATATTTATATATATATATATATAAATATAATAAAATTAAATCGAATAACGACGCTGCAGTTCGTATTTTGAGATTGAAACCTCAAACGATTGTACCGGGAGATCCGACCGTCGGATTTTCCCGAAATTGGAACCGTTGGATTCATTTTGAAAAGATCTTTCTAATGATGTAAATTTTGTGAAGATCCAACGGTTATATTTTCAGATGTGTGTAAATCAAATCTAAAGAAAAATAGCGCCACGGCCGCGTTATGGCCCGAAGCGTCGTTTTAATAAATTGGCTATTTTAAAATAAATAAAAATAGCGATAAATCGTTATAAGATATTATAAACGATATGGAATGTGAAATTTAGAAATTAACTGAAGGTTGGCTAAGTCGAATGGTTTCCTGGGTTTTCATCTGATGTTGGTTTCGGCCTTCGGGGTTAATATTTGGGAAATCGTTCTCTTACTGATTTACGGTTAGTGACTAATGAATTGAAATGATGCGTATGTTGTGTTTGTTTAACACTTGTTTATTATATACGCAAGTTGCTCAGAAAGACCGGGTTTATCTCATTCTGAATAATTGAATCGACGATAAGAAATCGAAGATGAAGACGGTGGTCGAAGACCGGAGTTCTTCACCTCGTTTGGATGGTAACTGATGTCCTGATTGGGAGGCATCTCGAAATATGGATAATGAGTGGTGATCCTCCAGGAGTACGTGGAGATCGATGGGTATGCGAGGTATATAGTGCCTCCGGTTTCGTTCATACCCGGAACGAACTTGTAAATGGACTGTGTGTCTGACATTGGATTTTATTCTTTGTTGATTGATCTCTATTAAATATACATCTGTTTGGCGGCGGAGAATTTATTCTTTTGTTAACGCTCTTCTCTGAGACACATGAGCTCAAAGGTTGTATATCGATGGACATCAGTCGCATGGCATAAATTGCTAGTGTGGCATGCCTAAGTGGCAAATGATCAAAGCTTCTGTTGAATAGCAAAGTTTTGTGGTGATGATCAAAGCACTTCCTGTGTGGCGTAGCTTTGTGTATAACGTGAATTCGCGAACCTCACACCCCGGTATGAACCAGAAACGGGAGAGGACCTCAGGGAGGGCATGCGTTTCTTCCTAGCTAGAGGTGGTGTCGGTGCTTAAACTGACTGACATTTATATTATTTTCACCTATGTGGTTGTTTCTGTTGCGAGGCACCTCGGATATATCGGTCGATCCGGGACCGATGGAGTCATTCGTTGGCTCATTTGCGCATCATAGGGCGGGGAGACGTATTGTTCAGGCATAATAATCCACATCGGTGGACCGGCCCTGACTATCCAAGGGTCACTTGAGCTCTGATCTTGAGACATGGTAGGCTAGATTGTCTCGAAGTCGGTAAGGACTATCTTTTGCCTTGGTTCATGACGGAAATCCAATTTCCAAATACGTGACTGTGCGATTTTGATTGTATTACTATATATGGCGACATAGTGGTATGTGGCATTAATGCTGTCTATAATTGATACTTATGATTTGAAATTGTTTTTGAAACATATAAACACTAGTAATAATATCAAATGCTTTTGTTTTAGGGTGCGTTTTTTACCGGTCCCTATTAAGTTTCAAAATATAAAAAAAACCCGGTGATAAACATAATATAGAATACATCCCTATTTTTGAACTTCCGCTAAAAAAATTCCAGATCTACCCTTATACACCTAAAAAACTATCCAACAACTGTTTGTCCTCATTTACTCAGTCAATCGCTCCTATTATCTCGCCCATAAACCTAAATCAACAATTCTGGAAAACAGTCGTTCAATCCAACAGCAATTTTTTTATTACTTTTTTTTTATTTTTACGAAAAACTAATATAAAAAAATATTACATAAAATGATTTTTTTATTACTTTTTTTTTATTTTTTACAAAAAACTAGACAATTATATACATATATTACGTAAAATTGCATACATTTATGCAACTAAGTGTAATAATTGCATGCATATATTAATATTATGCAAAAAATAAATTATTAGTTTTGCGTAGCTAAGTGAAATAATTGCATACATATACAGAACTGTACTGCGTAATTGCTGGAACAAAAAAAATGACAAAAAAGTAAAAACATATAATTATAACAAGATGCTTATATATATATATGCAAATAACAGAAACATTTGCATACTTACATGAAAAATTTCATAACATTTACATGTACTACATCAAAAAATAAGTACAGACCACATTTACATGTACTACATCAAAAATTTCAAAACAATTACAAAGCCGAGATGACGGTCTTTTGAAGAACAAATAATTTTGTTAAGACCCAGCTTATTGCGCAAACCACATCTAGTAGTCTCTGTAGAAACACATGCAAATTTCAATCATTTGGAAAAGGATGGACGACCAATCTTCAACAACACGATAACACCAATATCTGCCGGAACACTGTTATATAAAAAAAGAAAATCAACATTAGTAGGCTTAATGTGCAGAAACCTAAATTAAAAAAAATTGCTTCAGAATAATATAAATACATGCGTACAATTCATCAAAATAACAATAATTTCTGAATATTTATATGCAAGTATTCCAGATATATGCATAGAAATATGAATATATTTGTAAAATAATATGTTTTTCGGTTTGTTTGATAAAAAATTGCATACATATATGCATATATTAAAAATAGCTGCATATTTGTCCGCAACTTTTTATCAGAAGTTCAGCAAAAATCAGATATTTTCCTTCATCTTACACAATAATTTCTAAATATTTATTCCAGATATATGCATAGAAATATGAATATATTTGTAAAATAATATGTTCTTCTGTTTGTTTGATAAAAAACTGCATACATATATGCAAATATTAAGAATAGCTGCATATATGTCCGCAACTTTTCATCAGAAGTTCAGCAAAAATCAAAGATATTTTCCTACATCTTACAGATCGCGATTTTGAATATTTTTCTGTTTGCATTTTCATCAAAAATTGCGTACATATATGCATATATTTAAGAATAGCTGCATAATTGTCCGCAACTTTTTAACAGAAATTCAGCAAGAATCAACCATGTTGCAAAAGAAAACTTTAAAACTGTATACACTCTCAATTAAAACACACATTACAAATTGTCATTCCAGGGAGTTGTCGAATGAGTTTTACAGATAGAAAATATAAATATAGTGACATACAAATAATATTAAAACATGGTCAAATGATTGAATTACTAGCCGCCCAAAAAAACTAGAAGAATACCTTTGGCTGAAATCACTTCGTTGTCGCGCCCGTCTGCCTGGATTGCTAATCTCTCCTTCTATGCAAATTGAAATCCAAATCGCTTGACTGGATTCGATGCGATGCCTGCCAGAATCACTGGAATCGCTGCTGACTCTTCGCTAGAACCAAAAATTGAACGCGATAAGAATTTTGGGGATTAAGGGGTTTCGGTTGAAGGAGGAAGCAGCCACCGATTAGAGGCCATCAATTTCGTTGGAGCCGCCGCCGCCATGAAGAACGAATTTTAGGTTTCTGGAAAAGAAAAAAAAAAGTAAATACGTAATGAATAGATCCAACCTAGCTAAATACGGCGTGAATTAAGAAAAAGGGCACTTTTGTAAAAATACCAGCCGCTGTTTGAAATTAGGGATGTAATTTATATGTTTTGAAACAGGAGGATGTGAGCCTAATTAAGTTTGCTTTTAGGGATGTGTGCCTAATTTTCACATTAGAAAAAGGGCTGTTTTGAAGTATTAACAGAAGTAGGGGTAATTTAAACATAGTAGGGGTAGATCGACAAATATGAAAGATGATGAATCATTTGGATTAGGTGCTGCAATAACCAACCCATCATGGTAGTTAAAAAATAGGGTAATTGTTAGAAGTAAGTGCTATTTAGAGAATTTGGGGTAGGATTAAAATGAACGACTGTTTTGAAGTATTAAGAGAAGTAGGGGTAGTTTAAGCATAGAAGGGGTAGATCAACAAATTTGAAAGATGATGAGTCCCTTGGATTAGGTGTTGGAAAAACCAACCCTTCACAGTAGTTTAAAATAGGGGTAATTGTTGGAAGTAAGGGCGAATTTAGAGAATTAGGGGCATGATTAAAAATAAGGACTGTTTTGAAGTATTAAGAGAAGTAAGGGTAGTTTAAGCATAATAGGGGTAGATCGACAAATATGAAAGACGACGAATCATTTGGATTAGGTGCTGCAAAAACCAACCATTCGCAGAATTTAGAAAATAGGGTTAACTGTTGGAAGTAAGGGCTATTTAGAGAATTAGGGGCAGGAATAAAAATAAGGACCGTTTTGAAGTATTAAACGAAGTAGGTGTTGTTTAAGCATATTAGGGGTAGATCGACAAATATGAAAGATGATGAATCATTTGGTTTGGTTGCTGCAAGAACCAACCCTTCACAGTAGTTAAAAAATCGGGGTAATTGTTGGAAGTAAGGGCTATTTAGAGAATTAGGGGTAGGATTAAAAAGAATTGTTTTGAAGTATTATTGGAAGTAGGGGTAGTTTAAGCATGGTAGGGGTAGATTGACAAGTATGAAAGTTGATGAATAGTTTGGATTAGGTGATGCAAAAACCAACCCATCATAGTAGTTAAAAAATAGGGCTAATTGTAGGAAGTAAGGGCTATTTAGAGAATTAGTGGTAGGATTAAAAAGAAGGACCGTTTTGAAGTATTAAGAAAAGTAGGGGCAGTTTAAGCATAGTAGGGATAGATTGACAAATATAAAAGATAACGAATCATTTGGATTAGGTGCTGAAAAAACCAATCCTTTATAGTAGTTAGAAAATAGGGGAAATTGTTGGCAGCAAGTGATATTTAGAGTATTAGGTGTAGGATTAAAAAGAAGGGTTGTTTTGAAGTATAAAGAGATGTAGGGGTAGTATAAGCATAGTAGGGGTAGATCGACAAATATGAAAGATGATGAATCATTTGGATTGGGTGCTGCAAAAACCAACCCTTCATAGTAATTAAAAAATAGGGGTAATTGTTGGAAGTAAGGGATATTTAGGGAATTAGGTGTAGGACTAAAAATATGGACTGTTTTGAAGTATTTAGAGAAGTAGGTTGTGACGTCAAGGAATTTCGCTCGGTCCGAACCAGTCGCTAAACCGACTCAGACCGTTCGAAACGCCCTATCGTTCGAGAACACGACAGAACAGAACGCATATAAAAGAACATATCATTGTATATTACAACAATGCATCAGATTACAAGAATATACAGAGTATAAATGAATATTACACAGAAATATCAGAGATTTAAATTACATTTAAATACATAGCAGCGGAAAATAATACAATACACAACTAGAAGAGATATACGGATACAAAGCTTTCCGGATATCGTTCCAGCTGTAAACCAGGATCCTGTGAATATAAATCTGCAAAAACCAAAACTACTAGCTGCCCGTGTCAAAATAGGGGCACCCAGAGTTTAGGTTAAAACAATAAACTCCAGGTCAGTCATGTGACTGGTGTGAGAACTAAAACAGTTATTAATCTTTATTTTTAAAGGTAAATCAAGGGACCACGCCGTATAACACGGAACGGGTTTCCTCCCAAGAATACCAGTGCATAAAACAACAGCGCAATGCTAAATAAAGAAAAATGAAGCTGTTATAAGACCCAGGTCCTATCACACAATGCAACGCAAGCCGGGGGATAGGGTTTTCCCTTATAACAGCCAAAGAATGCTTGATACGTTTAAAACAAATCATTTGATACTATAATAAGTGCATAGTGTATAAAACAACTTCAAATCATAAGTATCAATCATAGGCGGCATGGGTACCATATATCATGTCGCCATATATAGTTTTACAAATAAAACCGCACATATCACGTATTTGGAAATTGGATTTCCATCTATGAACCGAGGCAAAAGATAGTCCTCAACCGATTCGAGACGCTCTAGCCCGTGTCTCAGGATCAGAGCTCGAGTGACCCTTGGATCGTCAGGGCCGGTCCACCGATGTGGATTAAAATGCCTGAACACTGCGTTTCCCCACCCTTTGGGGTGTCAATGAGCCAACGAATGACTCCATCGGTTCGAGAACGACCGATCAATCCGAGGCGCCTCGCAACAGCAACAACCACATAAGTCAAACTCGTCAGGGCGTGTAAAACCACTGACGCCACTTCTAACTAGAAAGAAACGCATGCCCTCCCTGAGGTCCGTCTCCCGTTTTTGATTCATACCGGGTGTGAAACTCGCGAATCAAACGTTACACAAAGCTACGCCACAAAGGCCGTGCTTTGATCATCAACCACAAGACTTTGCTTTTCAACAGAAGCCTTGATCATTTGCATCTTAGCATGCCACACAGGCAAGCCATCCTATGCAACCGATATCAGTCACACAGAATGAAATCCGATGTCAGACACACAGTCCATTTACAAGTCCGTTCTGGGTCTGAACGAAACCGGAGGCACCTAGTACCCCGCATATCCATCGATCTCCAAGCACGTCTGGACGATCACTAATTGTTTCCATCTTCTTGGGTGTACAGCCCAATCAAGATCATCAGTTATCACCCAAACGACGTGAAGACCTCCGGTCTTCGACCATCGTCTTCATCTTCGACTTATCGTCGTATCAGTTATTCAGAATGGGATAAACCCGGTCTTTCCGAATAACTCGCGTATATTTAAATAAGTGTTACACAAACACAACATACGCCTCATTCCAATTCATTAGTCACTAACCGTAAATTAATCAAGAGAATAACTTCCCAAATATTAACCCCGAAGGCCGAAACCAACATCAGATCAATATCCAGAAAACCATTCTGCTTGGCCAACCGACAGTTAGTTTCTAAATTTCACGTTCGTAGGGAAAGGTTCCCATAAATTTTATCAAAGATAAATTCCTTGAATTTATTCTTTAATCTACTTTTGAATAACAATTCAAACTAGTCGGGATTAGCGAACCTTACCGAAGTAATCATTTGTTTTAATTTCCCAATCCCAACCTATTCATCCCATGAAGTAAAACTGGTTATACTTCATATCTAACACCACGGTGTTATCGGTAAATTCAATTACCATTTCACGTTCAAATCTAATTAAAGATTTAACTATCGCCTGGAGCAAAACTGGTGATACTCCATTTTCGATCTTTTCAATCTAATTAAAGATTCATTAAAACTCCACTTAGTTTTAATCTTTGACTGGGTTAAAGAATCAGTGTCATTTAAAAACACGGTTCACGATAAACCCAAAATCACATTCATTAATCATCGGGTTAAAGAACGAGTGTTATTTAAAACACTGTTCACGATAAACCCAAAAATCATTCCATTAATTATCGGGTTAAAGAACAAGTGTTATTTAAAACACTGTTCACGATAAACCCAAAAATCAATACTAATTCAATTCCAATTAAATATCATTTAATTGGTACACTTCATTAAATCTAAATAAAAAGATTTAATCTTTTCTCAACTGGGTTCAAGAACAGTGTTAGTGAAGACACCATTCACGACAAACCCAAATCACATTCGATATTAAATACAAGGCTCTGAATAGAAAATATCCCGGCTTATATTCAATATCAAATTCTACGATTAACAAATGTCGTATTGGAAATAACGATATAAATATATATCTTTCAAATTTCCATAACAACATCTGTAAATCACGAATTTCAACATCGAAATATTCCGGAGACAATTTCGATTCAAATCCACTCCAATGCAATCATTGGAAAATTTGGTTATTTTTAAAACCCTTTTCAAATTCAATTTATTTCTTTAAAAATAAATAGAATTATATTTCTAGTTCAAAACTAGTTCATTTCGATAAAAATCTATTTTTATCTTTTCAAATATGGAGTTTTTCATCCCAATTCTTTCTAAATCATTTCTTATGATTTTACACAAATTATTACTATTTTTAATAATTTTATCAAGGCCCGTACAGTCGATTTCCAACAA
Source organism: Allium sativum (assembly GCA_030737875.1). Lineage (NCBI taxonomy): Eukaryota > Viridiplantae > Streptophyta > Magnoliopsida > Asparagales > Amaryllidaceae > Allium > Allium sativum. The sequence goes on along the minus strand of CM060920.1, from coordinate 34,135,661 downwards.
TGGCCATCGAACTGCACTTACAACGACCTTTTTCGAATTTGATTTGGACATAATTCCAAATCCAACCGTTAGATTTCAAATTTATCACATTTGTTAGAAAGCTCTTTTCGATACGAACCCAACGGTTCCGGTTTTAGGAGAATCCGACGGTCGGATCTCCCGTAATGTCCGTTTGAAATAAATGGTCGAAATTCGCGAACTGCCGCGGCGCGGCGCGTTCTATTCAGGCCATTATATTATATATATAATATATATAATATATATTTCGTCGATTTCTATTTAAAACGAATTATATGAATAGTTTTAAATTCGTTTCAAAAGCAATTTCAATTCCCATTTCAAACCAAAGCAAAAATGGAATTCTTCTTTATAAATTCGTTTTAAAATTCATTTCTATTCAATTCAAATTTCAATTCAATTTGAATTCATTTCAATTCACTTTCAATTCAATTTGAAATCGTTTTCAATTCAATTCATTTCGAAATCGTTTTCAATTCAATTCATTTCGAAATCGTTTTCAATTCAATTCATTTCGAAATCGTTTTCAATTCAATTCATTTCGAAATCGTTTTCAATTCAATTCATTTCGAAATCGTTTTCAATTCAATTCATTTCGAAATCGTTTTCAATTCAATTCATTTCGAAATCGTTTTCAATTCAATTCATTTCGAAATCGTTTTCAATTCAATTCATTTCGAAATCGTTTTCTATTCAATTCATTTCGAAATCGTTTTAAAATCGATATAAATATCGTTCACGTCAAAATGGCGTCAATCTAATCAACACGGCTTCATAAAGTTCTATTTTCAAATATTCTATTTCAAATATTTCTTTTTCAAATATTTCTCTTTTAAAACTGGAATGAGGCCCAATCAATTACCATATAAAGTTAATTATATGGATTTTCATACAACACATGTATATCATAGCATTGAAAAATAATCAACCATCAACCAAAGTGCACTACACTGTATAAGCATCAAATATAGATATTCAACGCTTATAACAGTCTGTCAATCAATCGATCGACATATTTAATCAATCAGGATGAGTGAACTTCAAATTTCATCCTAACACCCGTGTGGGGTTTCAAACAATCAAACACATATTTTATTTGTGCAGTTGGGCGATGTGTAAAATTTATCGACCCAATCAACGTCATTCAAATAGGTGTACATAAACGAACCGTCTGGTTTGTAAATGAATATTTTATTTTTTTTCTCACATTCACGTTAAAAATTATATTTTTAACGATAAAACATTTTATTTCAACATATGAATTTCTATTCAGTTCATTCTTTAAATAAAATGATATTTTTATTTTTCTAACTTATTTTAGAAAATTTCGGCGGCATAACGGCACGATACTAGAAACGGGACAAGGCCTAGCCTTATCCCCGGTCTAGTGAAGGCCCACGCCATTCACACATCAATCAAATCAATTTCATCTCACCAAACAATTCAATTCAATCACATAATCAAACTAATCTATGCAACCAAACAAACAAGTCCATGGTTTGTGGACGATTGTGTCGGGTGCTACTAAGTACCGTCTGCATCCTAGTATATATATATAACTAGAAAAAAATTAAATTGAAAGGTGAGAAATTCTCACAGATAGCTATCCTAGCTCCACGGCATTTCATTGATAGAAAACTTCATTGCTATCGCATCTTCGTCATCTTCGTCGTCCGCTTTTACTACCTATGTAAAAATCGAATTTTGACTTCGTTATTCAATATATAAAAATCGAATTTTTAGTTCGCTATTCAATATATAAAAATCGAATTTTTAGTTCGCTATTCAATATATAAAAATCGAATTTTTAGTTCGCTATTCAATATATAAAAATCGAATTTTTAGTTCGCTATTCAATATATAAAAATCGAATTTTTAGTTCGCTATTCAATATATAAAAATCGAATTTTTAGTTCGCTATTCAATATATAAAAATCGAATTTTTAGTTCGCTATTCAATATATAAAAATCGAATTTTTAGTTCGCTATTCAATATATAAAAATCGAATTTTTCTATCGAAGTTCAATATATAAAAATTCTATTTTTCTATCGCTATTCAAATGAATAAAAATCTCATTTTTGTCATGATGTTTATATAATAAAAATCAATTCTTTAATATGACAAAAATCATGTTTTCACGTTCGCTTTCAACATATAAAAATATGATTTCTCAACATATAAAATATGATTTTTACTTTTGCTTTCAACATATAAAAATATGATTTCTACTTTTGCTTTCAACATATAAAAATATGATTTCTCAACATATAAAAAATATGATTTTTCAACATATAAAAATATGATTTTTCAACATATAAAAATATGATTTTTACTTTTGCTTTCAAATCTTTTTCTACTAAAAGATTAGTCTTTTTCCTATTTTAAAGTTCAAAATAAAATCAGTTTTTCTCTTTTAAAAATAAATCAGTTTATACTTTTTAAAAATAAATCAGTTTATACTTTTATATAAAATCAGTTTTTATACTTTAAAAATTTCAGTTTTTCTACTTTATAAATTTCAGTTTTTCTTTTTAACCCCTTTTTCTGTATTTTAATGAAAACGAAATTAAAATAAAATAAAATAAGAAAATAAAAGTAAAATAAAAATACCAGCGAAGGAGGCGGTGGCCAGGCCCGGCGGCATCGTCGGCGGCTGAGGGGCTTCAGGGGGGGGGGAGGTTCGGTTGCGAGATGGGGGTTCCACCGATGTCGTCGGTCTTCGCGTTCTTGGGGGGGGCGATGGTCAGGGGAAGGAGAAGAAGGGGGTCGCGGAGGAGAAGCAGGCGGAGGAGAGTGGAGGCCGCGCCTGAGGCGCGGTGATGGGATGAACGGAGGTGGGGTTTCGTCTCGATTCGATCTTCTTTTTTTTTTTTTTTTCTTCGAAAACTCAATTGAAAAAACTCGGGGGGGGGGGGGGGGGCTGGTTAAAAGGGGGGGGGGGAAAGGAGTTTTTTTTTTTTATATTTAATTATTTTAAATTTTACTTTATAAAGCAACCTTTATTTTCGACCTCAAAACGAGGCCCACCGCCTGTCGTCCATAGCGTTTTACCCCCATTCCGAACACAATGGGATATGTATCGTAAGCTGGATCGACAGTTTCGATCAGTTTCCTTTTAATTTACATTTAAATCACTATATTGAATTTTAAACGTACATTTCAATTTACCGGGGTCACATACTAACTAGAAAAATTTCAGAAAAATATTTTCTAGCTTCGTATGGACGATACGGTCCTAACAAAAGTGGTTTCATCGAATTCTGAGACCGTTTGAAAAATGGCCAATTTCCAGTCGATTAAAATCAACTAAAACTGGTCAAACGCGTTTTCCTTTGCCACGCTCACATATTGATTCGAAAAATTATGAAATTTGAAACCTAGCAATAACTTGACACTGCGGATCCAACAAAACTGGTTTCGTCGAAATCCGAGGTCGTTTGCAAAATGTCCATTTTTAAGGGCCTGAATTCCATAGCGACTATTCAGAATTTTCAACTGGACATATCTTATCATTTATAAAGTGAAATCTCAGTTTGTTAACTTCGTTACAAAGATATAGTTATACAGATTCAAATATTTCTTGTTTCGTTCAATTTTGACTGATATTGAATTCTGTATATTCATTTGAAATTAGAAATCGAATTTTCGAACTACCGCGCCATTTTCAATTTCTTTTATAATTATATATAATTATTATATATTCTAACGACGACGTATATAATATATACGTTCGAATTATATTCAAAATAAATTTATCGTCGATATTATTTAAAATAATTCATTTTAAATAATCAAAATTCACTAAAATTGCCAAAATAAAAATTTTAAACTGGCCCAGATTTTACGGGTTGTTACAATCTCCCCCACTTAAAACTTTTCGTCCCCGAAAAGGAACAAAGTCGAAAGTGGTTTGATTAATCAGTCCTACGCTCGATCTGGCTTCCATTCTCCAACTCTTTAGTTTCTGAGAATTTTCAAAACTTCAAAAATTTGGCTAACACCCTAAATTTTCGAAAAATTTCGCCATAACCTCCCCTGCAATGGGAGCATCGGGGAATTTCAAATAGCTTCCCCGGTCCTTCAGATCTCAAAAAGAAAAAGAAAAAGCCAAGCGGCTAGCCAATAGGCTCACAAAATCATCATCACCCAAACAAAACAGGAAATTATGTAGTAAACATGTACCTATTTGTCGGGCAAACAAATTTTATTCTCTGGCTCTAGCCTCCTTGCTATGACCTGTTCAATGATATATATGTATATGCAAACAGATGCAACCAATTTTCAATACAATTCAATATGTGTTTAATTAGGCATAAAGGTTCAAAATTAGCAAACAAATGAACAAACAACACAAACATCAATCAATTAGTTGATTAGAGTTTGAAATTCATAATTTTGATACATATACAAAAGTCATGTTTTTGATGCCAATTCACAACAATGTATTCTAGCTATATATAAGTTTTGGTTCTCACACCAGCCTAATGGAAATATATAGAAAATCACACCTTCGAAACACGAACATAAATGTTGATGATGCGATCGCTATCATCAATAATATCTCCGGGCGACTAGAGTGTGATGCTATATCTATCCAATATATTAAAACTTCGAATATACGTTCATGACGCGTATACGCGAAATCTATATATACTCGATTGTCCACATTCATATAAATAATCAAATACGAATAATTGATTTAAATTTTCAAAACAAAAATTTGTTTTCATTTTCAAAAATATACTCTTCACACTCGTTCTAGGATACTACTGATCCCATTTCTAACGAGTCATTCCATTGGATATTACTAATCCAATATCTGATGAATTCTTTCGTATGGTTCTAATGTGCCTTGTTCTCTGAGCTTTGTAAACCAAAGCTCTGATACCAACTGTGACGTCAAGGAATTTCGCTCGGTCCGAACCAGTCGCTAAACCGACTCAGACCGTTCGAAACGCCCTATCGTTCGAGAACACGACAGAACAGAACGCATATAAAAGAACATATCATTGTATATTACAACAATGCATCAGATTACAAGAATATACAGAGTATAAATGAATATTACACAGAAATATCAGAGATTTAAATTACATTTAAATACATAGCAGCGGAAAATAATACAATACACAACTAGAAGAGATATACGGATACAAAGCTTTCCGGATATCGTTCCAGCTGTAAACCAGGATCCTGTGAATATAAATCTGCAAAAACCAAAACTACTAGCTGCCCGTGTCAAAATAGGGGCACCCAGAGTTTAGGTTAAAACAATAAACTCCAGGTCAGTCATGTGACTGGTGTGAGAACTAAAACAGTTATTAATCTTTATTTTTAAAGGTAAATCAAGGGACCACGCCGTATAACACGGAACGGGTTTCCTCCCAAGAATACCAGTGCATAAAACAACAGCGCAATGCTAAATAAAGAAAAATGAAGCTGTTATAAGACCCAGGTCCTATCACACAATGCAACGCAAGCCGGGGGATAGGGTTTTCCCTTATAACAGCCAAAGAATGCTTGATACGTTTAAAACAAATCATTTGATACTATAATAAGTGCATAGTGTATAAAACAACTTCAAATCAAAAGTATCAATCATAGGCGGCATGGGTACCATATATCATGTCGCCATATATAGTTTTACAAATAAAACCGCACATATCACGTATTTGGAAATTGGATTTCCATCTATGAACCGAGGCAAAAGATAGTCCTCAACCGATTCGAGACGCTCTAGCCCGTGTCTCAGGATCAGAGCTCGAGTGACCCTTGGATCGTCAGGGCCGGTCCACCGATGTGGATTAAAATGCCTGAACACTGCGTTTCCCCACCCTTTGGGGTGTCAATGAGCCAACGAATGACTCCATCGGTTCGAGAACGACCGATCAATCCGAGGCGCCTCGCAACAGCAACAACCACATAAGTCAAACTCGTCAGGGCGTGTAAAACCACTGACGCCACTTCTAACTAGAAAGAAACGCATGCCCTCCCTGAGGTCCGTCTCCCGTTTTTGATTCATACCGGGTGTGAAACTCGCGAATCAAACGTTACACAAAGCTACGCCACAAAGGCCGTGCTTTGATCATCAACCACAAGACTTTGCTTTTCAACAGAAGCCTTGATCATTTGCATCTTAGCATGCCACACAGGCAAGCCATCCTATGCAACCGATATCAGTCACACAGAATGAAATCCGATGTCAGACACACAGTCCATTTACAAGTCCGTTCTGGGTCTGAACGAAACCGGAGGCACCTAGTACCCCGCATATCCATCGATCTCCAAGCACGTCTGGACGATCACTAACTGTTTCCATCTTCTTGGGTGTACAGCCCAATCAAGATCATCAGTTATCACCCAAACGACGTGAAGACCTCCGGTCTTCGACCATCGTCTTCATCTTCGACTTATCGTCGTATCAGTTATTCAGAATGGGATAAACCCGGTCTTTCCGAATAACTCGCGTATATTTAAATAAGTGTTACACAAACACAACATACGCCTCATTCCAATTCATTAGTCACTAACCGTAAATTAATCAAGAGAATAACTTCCCAAATATTAACCCCGAAGGCCGAAACCAACATCAGATCAATATCCAGAAAACCATTCTGCTTGGCCAACCGACAGTTAGTTTCTAAATTTCACGTTCGTAGGGAAAGGTTCCCATAAATTTTATCAAAGATAAATTCCTTGAATTTATTCTTTAATCTACTTTTGAATAACAATTCAAACTAGTCGGGATTAGCGAACCTTACCGAAGTAATCATTTGTTTTAATTTCCCAATCCCAACCTATTCATCCCATGAAGTAAAACTGGTTATACTTCATATCTAACACCACGGTGTTATCGGTAAATTCAATTACACTTTCACGTTCAAATCTAATTAAAGATTTAACTATCGCCTGGAGCAAAACTGGTGATACTCCATTTTCGATCTTTTCAATCTAATTAAAGATTCATTAAAACTCCACTTAGTTTTAATCTTTGACTGGGTTAAAGAATCAGTGTCATTTAAAAACACGGTTCATGATAAACCCAAAATCACATTCATTAATCATCGGGTTAAAGAACGAGTGTTATTTAAAACACTGTTCACGATAAACCCAAAAATCATTCCATTAATTATCGGGTTAAAGAACAAGTGTTATTTAAAACACTGTTCACGATAAACCCAAAAATCAATACTAATTCAATTCCAATTAAATATCATTTAATTGGTACACTTTATTAAATCTAAATAAAAAGATTTAATCTTTTCTCAACTGGGTTCAAGAACAGTGTTAGTGAAGACACCATTCACGACAAACCCAAATCACATTCGATATTAAATACAAGGCTCTGAATAGAAAATATCCCGGCTTATATTCAATATCAAATTCTACGATTAACAAATGTCGTATTGGAAATAACGATATAAATATATATCTTTCAAATTTCCATAACAACATCTGTAAATCACGAATTTCAACATCGAAATATTCCGGAGACAATTTCGATTCAAATCCACTCCAATGCAATCATTGGAAAATTTGGTTATTTTTAAAACCCTTTTCAAATTCAATTTATTTCTTTAAAAATAAATAGAATTATATTTCTAGTTCAAAACTAGTTCATTTCGATAAAAATCTATTTTTATCTTTTCAAATATGGAGTTTTTCATCCCAATTCTTTCTAAATCATTTCTTATGATTTTACACAAATTATTACTATTTTTAATAATTTTATCAAGGCCCGTACAGTCGATTTCCAACAATGGCCATCGAACTGCACTTACAACGACCTTTTTCGAATTTGATTTGGACATAATTCCAAATCCAACCGTTAGATTTCAAATTTATCACATTTGTTAGAAAGCTCTTTTCGATACGAACCCAACGGTTCCGGTTTTAGGAGAATCCGACGGTCGGATCTCCCGTAATGTCCGTTTGAAATAAATGGTAGAAATTCGCGAACTGCCGCGGCGCGGCGCGTTCTATTCAGGCCATTATATTATATATATAATATATATAATATATATTTCGTCGATTTCTATTTAAAACGAATTATATGAATAGTTTTAAATTCGTTTCAAAAGCAATTTCAATTCCCATTTCAAACCAAAGCAAAAATGGAATTCTTCTTTATAAATTCGTTTTAAAATTCATTTCTATTCAATTCAAATTTCAATTCAATTTGAATTCATTTCAATTCACTTTCAATTCAATTTGAAATCGTTTTCAATTCAATTCATTTCGAAATCGTTTTCAATTCAATTCATTTCGAAATCGTTTTCAATTCAATTCATTTCGAAATCGTTTTCAATTCAATTCATTTCGAAATCGTTTTCAATTCAATTCATTTCGAAATCGTTTTCAATTCAATTCATTTCGAAATCGTTTTCAATTCAATTCATTTCGAAATCGTTTTCAATTCAATTCATTTCGAAATCGTTTTCTATTCAATTCATTTCGAAATCGTTTTAAAATCGATATAAATATCGTTCACGTCAAAATGGCGTCAATCTAATCAACACGGCTTCATAAAGTTCTATTTTCAAATATTCTATTTCAAATATTTCTTTTTCAAATATTTCTCTTTTAAAACTGGAATGAGGCCCAATCAATTACCATATAAAGTTAATTATATGGATTTTCATACAACACATGTATATCATAGCATTGAAAAATAATCAACCATCAACCAAAGTGCACTACACTGTATAAGCATCAAATATAGATATTCAACGCTTATAACAGTCTGTCAATCAATCGATCGACATATTTAATCAATCAGGATGAGTGAACTTCAAATTTCATCCTAACACCCGTGTGGGGTTTCAAACAATCAAACACATATTTTATTTGTGCAGTTGGGCGATGTGTAAAATTTATCGACCCAATCAACGTCATTCAAATAGGTGTACATAAACGAACCGTCTGGTTTGTAAATGAATATTTTATTTTTTTTCTCACATTCACGTTAAAAATTATATTTTTAACGATAAAACATTTTATTTCAACATATGAATTTCTATTCAGTTCATTCTTTAAATAAAATGATATTTTTATTTTTCTAACTTATTTTAGAAAATTTCGGCGGCATAACGGCACGATACTAGAAACGGGACAAGGCCTAGCCTTATCCCCGGTCTAGTGAAGGCCCACGCCATTCACACATCAATCAAATCAATTTCATCTCACCAAACAATTCAATTCAATCACATAATCAAACTAATCTATGCAACCAAACAAACAAGTCCATGGTTTGTGGACGATTGTGTCGGGTGCTACTAAGCACCGTCTGCATCCTAGTATATATATATAACTAGAAAAAAATTAAATTGAAAGGTGAGAAATTCTCACAGATAGCTATCCTAGCTCCACGGCATTTCATTGATAGAAAACTTCATTGCTATCGCATCTTCGTCATCTTCGTCGTCCGCTTTTACTACCTATGTAAAAATCGAATTTTGACTTCGTTATTCAATATATAAAAATCGAATTTTTAGTTCGCTATTCAATATATAAAAATCGAATTTTTAGTTCGCTATTCAATATATAAAAATCGAATTTTTAGTTCGCTATTCAATATATAAAAATCGAATTTTTAGTTCGCTATTCAATATATAAAAATCGAATTTTTAGTTCGCTATTCAATATATAAAAATCGAATTTTTAGTTCGCTATTCAATATATAAAAATCGAATTTTTAGTTCGCTATTCAATATATAAAAATCGAATTTTTAGTTCGCTATTCAATATATAAAAATCGAATTTTTCTATCAAAGTTCAATATATAAAAATTCTATTTTTCTATCGCTATTCAAATGAATAAAAATCTCATTTTTGTCATGATGTTTATATAATAAAAATCACTTCTTTAATATGACAAAAATCATGTTTTCACGTTCGCTTTCAACATATAAAAATATGATTTCTCAACATATAAAATATGATTTTTACTTTTGCTTTCAACATATAAAAATATGATTTCTACTTTTGCTTTCAACATATAAAAATATGATTTCTCAACATATAAAAAATATGATTTTTCAACATATAAAAATATGATTTTTCAACATATAAAAATATGATTTTTACTTTTGCTTTCAAATCTTTTTCTACTAAAAGATTAGTCTTTTTCCTATTTTAAAGTTCAAAATAAAATCAGTTTTTCTCTTTTAAAAATAAATCAGTTTATACTTTTTAAAAATAAATCAGTTTATACTTTTATATAAAATCAGTTTTTATACTTTAAAAATTTCAGTTTTTCTACTTTATAAATTTCAGTTTTTCTTTTTAACCCCTTTTTCTGTATTTTAATGAAAACGAAATTAAAATAAAATAAAATAAGAAAATAAAAGTAAAATAAAAATACCAGCGAAGGAGGCGGTGGCCAGGCCCGGCGGCATCGTCGGCGGCTGAGGGGCTTCAGGGGGGGGGAGGTTCGGTTGCGAGATGGGGGTTCCACCGATGTCGTCGGTCTTCGCGTTCTTGGGGGGGGCGATGGTCAGGGGAAGGAGAAGAAGGGGGTCGCGGAGGAGAAGCAGGCGGAGGAGAGTGGAGGCCGCGCCTGAGGCGCGGTGATGGGATGAACGGAGGTGGGGTTTCGTCTCGATTCGATCTTCTTTTTTTTTTTTTTTTTTTCTTCGAAAACTCAATTGAAAAAACTCGGGGGGGGGGGGGCTGGTTAAAAGGGGGGGGGGAAAGGAGTTTTTTTTTTTTTATATTTAATTATTTTAAATTTTACTTTATAAAGCAACCTTTATTTTCGACCTCAAAACGAGGCCCACCGCCTGTCGTCCATAGCGTTTTACCCCCATTCCGAACACAATGGGATATGTATCGTAAGCTGGATCGACAGTTTCGATCAGTTTCCTTTTAATTTACATTTAAATCACTATATTGAATTTTAAACGTACATTTCAATTTACAGGGGTCACATACTAACTAGAAAAATTTCAGAAAAATATTTTCTAGCTTCGTATGGACGATACGGTCCTAACAAAAGTGGTTTCGTCGAATTCTGAGACCGTTTGAAAAATGGCCAATTTCCAGTCGATTAAAATCAACTGAAACTGGTCAAACGCGTTTTCCTTTGCCACGCTCACATATTGATTCGAAAAATTATGAAATTTGAAACCTAGCAATAACTTGACACTGCGGATCCAACAAAACTGGTTTCGTCGAAATCCGAGGTCGTTTGCAAAATGTCCATTTTTAAGGGCCTGAATTCCATAGCGACTATTCAGAATTTTCAACTGGACATATCTTATCATTTATAAAGTGAAATCTCAGTTTGTTAACTTCGTTACAAAGATATAGTTATACAGATTCAAATATTTCTTGTTTCGTTCAATTTTGACTGATATTGAATTCTGTATATTCATTTGAAATTAGAAATCGAATTTTCGAACTACCGCGCCATTTTCAATTTCTTTTATAATTATATATAATTATTATATATTCTAACGACGACGTATATAATATATACGTTCGAATTATATTCAAAATAAATTTATCGTCGATATTATTTAAAATAATTCATTTTAAATAATCAAAATTCACTAAAATTGCCAAAATAAAAATTTTAAACTGGCCCAGATTTTACGGGTTGTTACATAGGTGTAGTTTAAGCACAGTAGGGGTAGATCGACAAATATGAAAGATGATGAATCATTTGGATTGGGTGCTGCAAAAATAAACCCTTAACAGAAGTTTAAAAATAGGGGTAATTATTGGAAGTAAGGGCTATTTAGAGAATTAGGGTTAGGATCAAAAAGAAGGTATGTTTTGAAGTATTATAAGAAGTTGGGGTAGTTCAAGCATAGTAGGGATGGATCGACAAATATGATAGATGATGAATCATTTGGATTGGGTGCTGCAAAAACCAGCCCTTCACAGTAGTTGACAAATAGGGGTAACAGTTGGAAGTAAGAGTTATTTAGAGAATTAGGGGTAGGGTTAAAAAGAAGGGTCATTTTACATTATTAAGAGAAGTAGGATAGTTAAAGCATAGTAGGGGTAGATCGACAAATATGAAAGATGATGAATTATTTGGATTGGGTGCTGCAAAATCCAACCCTTAACAGTACTTAAAAAATAGGGATAATTGTTGGAAGTAAGTGCTATTTAGAGAATTAGGGGTAGGATTAAAAAGAAGGGCTATTTTGAAGTATTAAGAGTGGTAGATCGACAAATTTGAAAGACGATGAATCGTTTGGATAGGGTGCTACAGAAACCAACCCTTCACAGTAGTTAAAAAATAGGGGTAATTGTTGGAAGTAAGGGCTATTTAGAGAATTAGGGGTAGGATTAAAAAGAAGGGTTGTTTTGAAGTATTAAGAGAAGTAGGGGTAGTTTAAGCATAGTAGGGGTAGTTCGACAAATATGAAAGATGTTGAATCATTTGGATTGGGAATGGCAAAAACAAACCCTTCACAATAGTTGGAAAATAGGGATAATTGTTGGTAGTTAGCTCAATTAATAGATTTAGGGGTATGATTAAAAATAAGGGCAGTTATGAAGTATTAAGAGAAGTAGGGGTTGTTTAAGCATAGTAGGGTAAATCGACAAATATGAACGATGATGAATCATTTTGATTGGGTGCTACAAAAACCAAATCTTCACAGTAGTTAAAAAATAGTGGTAATTATTAGAAGTAAAGGCTATTTAGAGAATTTCGGTTAGGACTAAAATTTTGACTTTTTTGAAGTATTAAGAGAAGTAGGTGCAGTTTAAGCATAGTAGAGGTAGATTGACAAATACGATAGAAGATGAATTATTTGGATTGGATGCGGCAAAAACCAATCCTTCATAGTAGTTAAAAAATAGGGGTAATTGTCACAAGTAAGGGCTATTTAGAAAATTAAGGGTCGGATTAAAAAGGATTGTTGTGACGTATTATTAGAAGTAGGGGTAGTTTAAGCATATTAGGAGTAGATTGACAAATATGAAAGGTGTTGAATCATTTGGATTGGGTCCTGCAAAAACCAACCCTTCACAGTAGTTTAAAAATAGGGGTAACTGATGGAAGTAAGGGCTATTTAGAGAATTAGCGGTAGGATTAAAAAGAAGGACTGTATTGAAGTATTAAGAGAAGTAGGGGTTGTTTAACCATATTACGGGTAGATCAACAAAAGTGAAAGATGATGAATCATTCGGATTGGGTGCTGCAAAAACCAATCCTTAAAAGCAGTTAAAATAAAGGGTAATTGTTAGAAGTTTGGACTATTTAGATAATTAGGGGTAGGATTAAAAAGAAGGACTATATTGAAGTATTAAGAGAAGTAAGGGTAGTTTAAGCATAGTAGGGGTAGATCGTTAAATATGAAAGATGATGAATCATTTGGATTGGGTGCTGCAAAAACCAACCCTTCATAATACTTATAAAATAGGGTTAATTGTTTGAAGTTGGGGATATTTAAAGAAGTAGGAGCAGGATTAAAAAGAAGAACTGTTTTGACGTATTAAGAGAAGTAGAGGTAGTTTAAGCATAGTAGGCGTAGATCGACAAATATAAAAGATAATGAATCATTTGGATTAGGTGCTGAAAAAACCAACCCTTCACAGTAGTTAAAAAATAGGTGAAATTGTTGGTAGTAAGTGCTATTTAGAGAATTAGGGGTAGGATTAAAAAGAAGGGTTGTTTAGAAGTATAAAGAGAAGTAGGGGTAGTTTAAGCATAGTAGTGGTAAATCGACAAATATGAAAGATGATGAATCATTTGGATTGGGTGCTGCGAAAACCAACCCTTCATAGTACTTATAAAATAGGGTTAATTGTTGGAAGTTTGGGATATTTAAAGTAGTAGGAGCAGAATTAAAAAGAACAACTGCTTTGACGTATTAAGAGAAGTAGAGGTAGCTTAAGCATAGTAGGGGTAGATCGACAAATATGAAAGACGATGAATCATTTAGATTGGGTGCTGCAGAAACCAACCCTTCATAGTAGTTAAAAAATCAGGGTAGTTGTTGGAAGTAAGGGTTATTTAGAGAATTAGGGGTAGGATTAAAAAGGACTGGTTTGAAGTATTATTAGAAGTAGGGGTAGTTTAAGCATAGTAGGGGTAGATTGACAAGCATGAAAGTTGATGAATTGTTTGGATTAGATGATGCAAAATCCAACCCTTCATAGTAGTTAAAAAATAAGGCTAATTGTAGGAAGTAAGGGCTATCTAGAGAATTAGGGGTAGGATTAAAAAGAAGGACTATTTTGAAGTATTAAGAAAAGTTGGGGTAGTTTAAGCATAGTAGGGATATATCGACAAATATAAAAGATAACGAATCATTTGGATTAGGAGCTGAAAAAACCAATACTTCACAGTAGTTAAAAAATAGGGGAAATTGTTGACAGTAAGTGCTATTTAGAGAATTAGGTGTAGGATTAAAAAGAAGGGTTGTTTTGAAGTATAAAGAGAAGTAGGGGTAGATTAAGCATAGTAGGGGTAGATCGACAAATATGAAAGATGATGAATCATTTGGATTGGGTGCTGCAAAAACCAACCCTTCACGGTAGTTAAGAAATGGGGGTAATTGTTGGAAGTAAGGGTTATTTAGGGAATTAGGTGTAGGACTAAAAATATGGAATGTTTGAAAGTATTTAGAGAAGTAGGTGTAGTTTAAGCATAGTAGGGATAGATCGACAAATATGAAAGATGATGAATCATTTGGATTGGGTGCTGCAAAAACAAACCCTTCATAGTAGTTAAAAATTAGGGGTAATTATTGGAAGTAAGGGCTATTCAGAGAATTAGGGTTAGGATCAAAAAGAAGGTCTGTTTTGAAGTATTGTAAGAAGTTGGGGTAGCTTAAGAATAGTAGGGATAGATCGACAAATATGATAGATGATGAATCATTTGTATTGGGTGCTGCAAAAATCAACCATTCACAGTGGTTAAAAAATAGGGGTAACTGTTGGAAGTAAGACCTATTTAGAGAATTAGGGGTAGGGTTAAAAAGAAGGGTCGTTTTACATTATTAATAGAAGTAGGACAGTTAAAGCATAGTAGGGTTAGATCGACAAATATGAAAGATGATGAATTATTTGGATTGGGTGCTGCAAAATCCAACCCGTCACAGTAGTTAAAAAATAGGGATAATTGTTGGAAGTAAGGGCTATTTAGAGAATTTGGGTAAGAATTAAAAAGAAGGGCAATTTTGAAGTATTAAGAGTGGTAGATCGACAAATTCGAAAGACGATGAATTGTTTGGATAGGGTGCTGCAAAAACCAACCCTTCACAGTAGTCAAAAAATAGGGGTAATGGTTGGAAGTAAGGGCTATTTAGAGAATTAGGGTAGGATAAAAAAGAAGGGTTGTTTTGAAGTATTAAGAGAAGTAGGGGTAGTTTAAGCATAGTAGGGGTAGTTCGACAAATATGAAAGATGTTGAATCATTTGGATTGGGAATGGCAAAAACAAACCATTCACAGTAGTTGGAAAATAGGGATAATTGTTGGTAGTAACTTCTTTTAAGAGATTTAGGGTTATGATTAAAAATAATGGCAGTTATGAAGTATTAAGAGAAGTAAGTGTAGTTTAAGCATAGTAGGGTAAATCGACAAATATGAACGATGATGAATCATTTAGACTGGGTGCTACAAAAACCAAATCTTCACAGTAGTTAAAAAATAGTGGTAATAATCAGAAGTAAAGGCTATTTAGAGAATTAGGGTTAGGACTAAAAATTGGACTTTTTCGAAGTATTAAGAGAAGTAGGTGTAGTTTAAGCATAGCAGGGGTAGATTGACAAATATGATAAAAGATGAATTATTTGGATTGGATGCTGCAAAAACCAATCCTTCACAGTAGTTAAAAAATAAGGGTAATTAAAGGAAGTAAGGGCTATTTAGAGAATTAGGGGTAGGACTAAAAAGGATTGTTTTGACGTATTATTAGAAGTAGGGGTAGTCTAAGCATATTAGCAGTAGATTGACAAATATGAAAGGTGTTGAGTCATTTGGATTGGGTCCTGCAAAAACCAACCCTTCACCGTAGTTTAAAAATAGGGTTAACTGATGGAAGTATGGGCGATTTAGAGAATTAGCGGTAAAATTAAAAAGAAGGACTGTATTGAAGTATTAGGAGAAGTAGGGGTTGTTCAAGCATAGTATGGGTAGATCAACGAAAGTGAAAGATGATGAATCATTCGGACTGGGTGCTGCAAAAACCAATCCTTCAAAGTATTTAAAAATAAGGGTAATTGTTAGAAGTAAGGACTATTTAGACAATTAGGGGTAGGATTAAAAAGAAGGGCTATATTGAAGTGTTAAGAGTAGTAGGGGTAGTTTAAGCATAGTAGGGGTAGATCGTTAAATCCGAAAGATGATGAATCATTTGGATTGGGTGCTGCAAAAACCAACCCTTCACAGTAGCTAAAAAGTAATGGTAATTGTTGGAAATATGGGCTACTTAGAGAATTAGGGGTAGGATTAAAAAGAAGAATTGTTTTGAAGTATTAAGAGAAGTAGGGTAGTTTAAGCATAGTAGGGTTATATCGACAAATATGAAAGATGATGAATCATTTGGATTGGGTGTTGCAATAACGACATTTGTTAAAAAATAGGTGTAATTGTTAGAAGTAAGTACTATTTAGAGAATTAGGGGTAGGATTAAAAAAAAGGTCTGTTTTGAAGTTTTAAGAGAATTAAGGGCAATTTAAGCATTATAGGGGTAGATCGACAAATATGAAAGAGGATGAATCATTTGAATTAGGTGCTGCAAAAACCAACCCTTCACAATAGCTAAAAAATAGGTGTAATTGTTGGAAGTAAGGGCTTTTTAGTGAATTCGGGGTAGAATTAAAAAGAAGGTCTGTTTTGAAGAATTAAGAGAAGTAAGGGTAGTTTAAGCATAGTTGGGGTAGATTGACAAATATGAAAGGTGATAAATCATTCGGATTGGGTGCTGCAAGAAACAACCCCTCACAGTAGTTAAAAATTGGGGGTAATTGTTGGAAGCAAGGGCTATTTAGAGAATTAGGGGTAAGAATAAAAAGAAGGACTATTTTGAAGTGTTAAGAGAAGTAGAGGTAGTTTAAGCATAGCGGGGGTAGATCGACAAATATGAAAGATGGCGAATCATTTGGATTAGGTGCTGTAAAAACCAACCCTTCACAGTAGTTAAAAAATAGGGGTAATTGTTGGAAGTAAGGGATACTTAGAGAAGTAGGAGCAGGATTAAAAAGAAGGACTGTTTCGATGTATTAAGAGAAGTAGAGGTAGTTTAAGCATAGTAGGGGTAGATCGAAAAATATGAAAGATGACGAATCATTTGGATTAGGTGATGCAAATACCAACCCTTCACAGTAGTTAGAAAATAGGGGTAATTGTTGTAAGTAAGGGCTATTTAGAGAAGTAGGAGTCGGATTAAAAAAAAGGACTGTTTTGATGTATTAAGAGAAGTAGAGGTAGTTTAAGCATAGTTGGAGTAGATCGACAAATATGAAAGACGATGAATCGTTTGGATTTGATGCTGCAAAAACCAACCCTTCACAGTAGTTAAAAAATAGGGGTAATTGTTGGAAGTAAGTGCTATTTAGAGAATTTGTGTAACACCCCACGTCCATTAATGTCACTCACAAAGGGAATGCATTAACTTCCATGGAGGTTTTAAGTGAATATAGAAGAGAAAAATTACAACAAGACAGATAATAAGTAGTACTTGGAAATCTAAAACTTTATTTCATTGTCGCAGAAATTGAACATGTTTGTTACATCATAAAACCATAAATCAGAGTCAAGTACAATATCCATCTTGATAAAACAAAATACATAATCCCATTACATAAATAGCCATTAAGGAAGATAACAAGCTGGACTTTACTTTAGCGGTCCAAGCTTTCCAAAAGAGAGAATAAGTAATTCAATCAGACTCCACTAGAGCTGGGTCCACCCTGAGGACCTGGAGGGGGAAAAAGGATAGAAATAGAGGGGGTCAGACATAAAGTCTGGCGAGTATGATAATTCTAACAATACTATTATCAAAATAACTAGATGAAGGCATAAGCTGGAAAACAAGGAAATGTCTATCAACCATTGGGTATGGAAGAGCAGATAAAGATAACGTTAAAGGCACACCTAATACTAACGAATAATTACTACACTGCACCACACCAGTCACCCTAAAGGTTGGTCCCACTTGCTTCACTTAGAAATTTTACAAATAGCTTCGTGTACCCCTAGCTGACTACATAGGTGCCGCCTGCCCCTATCTCCGCTAGGTGTACCCCACTACCCACTTGCGATCGGCTCCCTACTCCTAGATACCCGTGCTGGTCCCACAGTGGGGTGTATCACTCCCCTAAAGTGGCAACCCGATACAACTTGAGGATGCATATACCTACATGATGCAACAACGTCTTACCTACCAGCCCGGGTCCACACACGCATATGAAACCCGTTGGACTTGCGTTGCCACCGCTAACCCGTTTGGCCTCTTATAATCAAGCCCAGTATGCGTGTCCCGTCCTCGACTTGGATCCAGCTCACAAAGATACGTTTGGGTTAATGGTTGAAATGGGCCCCCACAAGCTATCCACCTAAGCTTGTCCCCACTAGTATATCCCACTTAACCCTCTTCTTAGTCATGTTCATTCACATGTGTGTTTGGTTAAGTCTTACTAATCGTATTTCAAATGCCACTAAATGCACATACTGGATTCCTCATGCAGCCCAAGGCACCTACTTAACCGCCATGTCCCACTTCACATGTTTATCTGGTTAAGTATTTCTTAATTCATTAAGGCCATAACCTTATAAAGACCTCTCACATTAGACTGGCATTTATGGCAGCTGGATTTGCCGGGCGGGTCCGGGCAGTCTTACACTATAAAAGAGTCTAACCTCGTGTCTTTACAACTGTTATGCTTTAATTTGGGCCTAGTACCTCTCACATTGGGATGACATTTGTGACTACTGGATTCGCCGGGCGGATCCGGGCAGTTTTACGTCACAAACAAGTCCAACCTCGTGTCCTAAGCATTGATTAACACTTATAATCTTTTACCCCAGTTTTAAATATATCCCTATTCAAATCATTAATTAATTCCAGTTTTAATGATGTCCATAATTGACTCAATTACGGCCATCCACTTATGGTATGCAAAATCATATCAATTGCACCCCAATTTCTTAATATTAAATCCTTAATATTACCCCTACCCCACGTTATACGTTCGCATATTCAAGGCAAAATATATGTTAGACTCGAATAGTCTAACTCATAGCACAAAGGTAAATTGTCACAACATATAGACAAATAAAATACATCTAATCATAATAGGGGTGAAACTTGCACAAAACTACACATGTCATGGATCTAAAGGTGTCAACTTGTTTGGTTAAATGTCATAACTTACATAATATGATCATAAACCAAGTTCATGTATAAACATGCATATTTGGTTTATGCAACACAATGATGGTTTGAACTAGCATCTAACACATAGAACTCACACATGTCACAGCATAATTCTGGATCTAAATAAATGTCACAATTCTAGATCTAAATAGATGTCATACAATATGTGAGATTATACATACTAATAAATCTAAACTTGCATAGGTACATGTGATTTATCATGTGAATCATCATAGCCCAAATATATATAATCAACATCATGATTCATAAGCTAACTACAACATAATAACATCATGGCTTTGTAACATCGCAACTTAGCATAGAAGCTTGCAACATATATAATATCATCATAGCATGATTTACAACATATAGGATATCATCATCACATAACATAGGTTTTACAACATATAGGATATCATCATCACATAACATAGGATTTACAACATACATGATAGCATAAGGTTTACAACAACATATATGACAATTCACATCATTTTCTTATGATCCATATCACATCTTAATCTAATTAGTTTGCTAGTAATCTTATTAAGATCATCGTACTCACAATTAGAGAAGAAAGAGAGACTTGATTAGCTTTAGAGTTGAGTAGAATTAGAGTTTTGGTTAGCTTTCTTCCTTCTTAGTTGGCGGCGGCTACACTGAGTTCCATGGCGATGGCATGACGGCGGCTATTCTATTTTTCATGTGAATTTAGAGTGAGACTACCTAGGTATATATAGAGTTTAGGGTTTATTTAGACCGTCAGATCAACTCAGAACTAATCTGAACTGTTAAATTAGCCAACTCAGCCCTAAAGACACATCAGCAGCTCAAGATTGGGCTCTACCAAAACCTGGCCGACTGGACCAGGTCGACACTCAAGTCGATTGCGCAGTCGACCTTGTCCTGGGGGTGTTGACTGCCCAGTCGACCTGGTCCTGGGCGGGTGATTTTCCTCCTAGCCGGTTTGACTTCGAATTTTGAATTTTCCTGCGAGCTGATTTGAATTTTCTGAAACTTCCGACGGCCATATCTCCTTCATACGAAGTCCAAATCACGCAAACTCGGACACTATTTCAACCAGAATTCCGAGACGAACACAATGGAGCAAACCGTTTCCCATAATTGTCATGTCTGAGATTAGTTATTCTTTAATTTGTGAATATTAATATTAACAGATTTACGGCGTGTTAGATTCTCCCCTCCTTAAAGGATTTCGACCCCGAAATCTCCAAGTTAAGGAGAATGTATATCCTAACATCCAAACAACCATCTACTCAACCATCAAACACAAACATCCATTGTCCTTATAGACTTCTAATGCTTTCATGTTTAAATGCACAGTGTGTGTATATGTCTATATCTAATGCAAAATCTGGCGGTCCACTAATTCAGTTGACCTCCTTAATGCAAATCATGATAGTGCCATGCGTCCATTATGTATTCAAAAGTTCCTTAATGCTACATATTATCTCTATATGCATGCACAATCATCATCTAAATGCAGCATCCATATGATAAAAAAAAAATTCCTCGTACATCCATTTTACTAAATACATCCACATATATGCAATATGCAATATGAAGTGACTGAGCCGATATAGTGCCTAATAGTGTGTGTATATGCGTCCACGAGCAACCACTAGCAAAAACTTGCATCCACATTGCATCCATCATACATAACATGTCTCACACACATGTTTCAACCATAGGATTATCCTAACTAAAGGTCAAAGATACTAGCAAGCGGACATACTAAAGATAAGATAAGTACAAGCTAAGCGATAAAGGAGAAATTAAAAGACATACCCTCAAAAAGAAAAGGGTACAACGAACGCATCTTCACTTCTGTCTCGCAAGTAGCGTTGCTCTCATCATCTCCCCATTGTACTTTGACTAGTCTGACCTCTCGATTCCTCAACTTCTTGATCTCCGACCAAAGAATGCATGTAGGAGCTCGTCGCATCTCGCTCTATCTCTACCTCTCTAAGCAAGCTCGGCTCTACCACCTCCGCAGTCTCGTGTAGGCACTTCCTCTAATATGATATATGGAATACGTCGTGTACACCACTAAGTCTCTCAGGCAACTCCACTCTATACGCCATCTGTCAAATCTTCTCCTTACTAGGAAACGACCCTACGAACCTTGGTGCTAATTTCCCAAAGGACCCAAAGCGAACAACATTCCGTAATGGAGACACTTTGATATAGACCATGTCCCCAACATCAAACTCAAGATCTGTCCTCCTTTTGTCTGCATAAGATTTCTGTCTATCTTGCGTCGTCTTCATCCTCCTTCGAATCAAGTCGATTTTCCGAAGTCTCTCTAATCATATCGGGCCGAAGTAAGATCTTATCCGTAGATTCCCACCAACATGTAGGTGAACGAAAAGGTCATCCATAAAGAGCTTCGAAAAGTGCCCTGCCAGTGCTGGATTGAAAGTTGTTATTATATGCGAACTCTACCAATGGAAGATGCTCTTCCCATGTACCCCCAAAGCCTAGGATACATAGCCACAAAAAATCCTCTAGAATACGATTCACGCTCTCGGTTTTGCCATCCATATGAGGATGATATGCGGTGCTCAAACATAATTGAGTCCCTACCGCTTCTTGTAAGCTCCTCCAAAATTCGCTAGTGAAGATAGGATCACGGTCGCTTACTATGTTAGAAGGAACACCATGCAAACGAACAATCTCTCGAACGTATACAGAAGCTAACCGTGGAGCAGTCCTCTTGCTCTTCACGGGAATGAAATGGGCGCTCTTAGTAAGTCTGTCTACTATAGCCCAAATTCCCGTATTACCCTTCCTTGATCTTGGTAATCCATCCACAAAGTCCATCGAGACACTTTCCCATTTCCATAGTGGGATCTCCAATGGGTGAAGCAACCCACCGGTTTCTTTTGCTCCGCTTTTACTTGTTGGCACACCAAGCATCTAGCAACATACTCGGCCACATCCCTCTTCATACCGGCCCAAAAGAAAACTCGCTTCATGTCTTTGTACATCTTATCCCCGCCGGGATGAATGGTCATCTTCGAATGATGCGCATCATCAAGAATAGTCTTCCTCAAGTCCTCTTCTCGTTGTACACAAAGTCTACTATCCCTACGTAACCAACCCTTATCATCTAGGTTATACCTACAGAGATGGCTTGATGACTCCCCTCTTTTGAGCTTTTCTACTAACTCAACCAACTGTGGGTCGTCTCGCTGTGCCTCATCAATCCGTCCCAAAAGCGTAGGTCTGACCTCCAAGGATGCTATCAAACCGGGTACAAAGTCAATGGAAGGTCTAAAATCAAACATAGAGAAGAATTCTAAGTTTCGTCGTTCAACAAACAACGGACTCAAGGACAACCTTTTCCTACTTAAGGCGTCTTCCACCACATTACCCTTGCTAGGGGTATATGTTATTTTGAAATCGTAGGACGCTAAGAACTCCATCCACCTTTGCTGCCTTAAGTTCAAGTCCTTCTGAGAGAATAAGTATTTTAAAGATTTGTGGTTAGTGAACAATTGGAATTTCTCGCCAAGAAGGTAATGACACCAAGACTTAAGCACGAAAACAATTGCGGCTAACTCTAGGTCATGTGTAGGGTAATTTTTCTCATGCACCCTTAACTGCCTTCGACCATAGGATATTTCCCTACCCTCTTGCATTAAGACCGCGCCTAGACCTGTCCCACAAGCATCGATATAAATAGTAAATGGATTACTCCCGTCTGGCAGCACTAAGACTGGAGCTGAGGTCAAAGCTCTCATTAAACGTTGGAATGCATCATCACAATCTACGTCCCACGCGAAAACTAGGTTCTTCTTCGTCAGGCGTGTCAATAGAGCTGATATTTTTGCGAACTCATTGATAAACTTCCTATTGTAGCCAGCCAACCCAAGAAACTCCTTACTTCGGCAGCATTTTTAGGGACCTTCCAATCTTGGATGGCCACCACCTTCGCGGGATCCACAGCTATCCCTTCTTTGGTAACCACGTGCCTTAAGAATCGCACTTCCTCTCTCCAGAAGTAACACTTAGTAAATTTAGCTTTAAGGTTATGCGCTCGTAGAGTCTCCAACACTTCCCTAAGTTGTAGGGCATGCTCTTCTTCATTCTTAGAAAAGATCAAGATGTCGTCTACAAAGACCACCACGAATATATTAAGGTATTCCCTAAACACCCTACTCATCAAATCAACGAAGTATGCGGGGGCGTTTGTCAAACCGAAGGGAATCACTAGCCATTCATAGAAACCGTATGGAGTCCTAAAGGCAGTCTTGTCAATGCTATCCTCAGCCACTCTCAGCTGATGGAATCCATTGGCTAAGTCCAACTGCGAAAACATTGAGGCGCCAACTAACTGATTGAAGAGATCGTCAATCCTCGGCAGTGGGTGTCTGTTCTTCTTAGTAAGCTTATTAAGTTCTCTATAGTCCACACAAAGTCTAAGGGACCCATCCGCCTTCGTGGCAAATACTACTGGAGCACCCCACTCCGATATACTACATCTTATAAACCCCTTCTCAAGCAACTCCTTCACTTGCTTATTGAGTTCCCTCCTTTCACGAGGAGCCATGTGGCGTACTAGAAAGGATACTGGTTTTGCATTATCCACAAGTTATATTCGAAAATCTATCTCCCTCTTCGGAGGCAAGCCCTTCACCTCCTCAAACACATCCGAGTATTCACGGACCTCTCTAACAGATGGTAGATTCCCCACAGACGCGTCAAGCGATTCTAGATAACTTAGCATAACGAAATTTATGGGATTACAAAAGATTTCGAGAGTGTTGCCAAGGCGAGTCATGAGCCTAACTGCTCTCCTTTCACAATCAAGAACGGCCCATTTCTGGATAACCAATCCATTCCTAAAGTTAGCCCATAGCCCGTGAAGCCCAAAACATAAGCATCACATCTAAACTCAACGCTAAGATAGAAATTTTCAAATCCAAACACATCATGGACAAATAGGCTGAGCCCCCAATTGGATTCGAAACAACTAAGGGATCCTCTACTAAACTGGTGTTTAAGTGCAGTGATTCAACTAATGATGTAGAAATAAACGAATGCGATGCGACCGAATCGAATAAAGTACGAACATGATGATCAAACTGAAAAACTAAGCTTTCAACGGAAATGGTTCTACCTCGTTCTTGCAGCGGTGGGACGCGAGAGCCTGAACTTGTCCCCTTGCCTGCCTTGGTGCCATAAGAGCCTGCACCTGTCCTCCCGAGGTAGACCCTGCCCTCTGCCCCTTCTTTGGGCAGTCCTTCACTAGATGTCCCGCTTCACCACAGTGAAAACAGCTAGTCTTCTTTTTCTTTCTGCAATCCTTGCTGAGATGGCCTGGTGTCCCACAGTTAAAGCATCTTTTCTTTCCTTTTCCATTATTGTCTTTACCACCCTTCTTGTTTTGCTGTTGTGCTTCCTTCTGATCCCCTTTCTTCTCGGGTGCCTTATTAGAATTAGCGCCTTTCTCCTCGTGCATGAGTGCCATGTCTACTAGCTTCTCAAAGGTGGCCCCCATAGGGATGTGGGTCATAGCCAACCCCTGCAACGGCTCATTCAAGCCATTAACGAACCTCAGAGCCTTCTTCTCCTGCGTGTTCACCAAATCTAAGTCAAACCTTGCCAATTGGTTAAATTTGTTGACGTACTCTTTCACTGATAGATTTCCCTGCTTCAATGTCAAGAACCTTTCCATGTATAGATTCTCTTCTGCCCTTGAGAGAAACTTTGCCTCAAACCTACGTCTGAAATCTGCCCATGAATCAACAGGACGCTCCCCATTAGTGACCCCCCACCAAAACGAGGCCTCTCCCTTCATTAACCAAGCTGCTAATTTGACTTTCCTCCCTTCTTCTACTTCAAAGATTTCTAGCAATTCTTCTACCTCCTTAAGCCAATCTTTAGCTTCCACAAACGTTTCTGACCCTTGAAAAGGTTTTCTACCCATAGCCTTAAATTCCTTGCATGTCTTTGCAGAAGTATCAGCGCGAGGAGTGGGAGGAGGAGGAGCGGGTGCAACTGGTGGTGAAGGAACATTGGCTGGACCTGCAGCGGCCCTAGCCTCTAATAACCTCCTATACCATCCTAGTATCGTTACACCCTCCGGAAGGTTAAGATCTTCAGCCATGCTGAAACGAAAAAGGAAAGATTCGAAATGGAGAATTCGAAAGATAAAGATATATGGCTAGTGGGGATCATATTTTTCATAAAAACTTTCCTCTTTAAATTACTCATCAAGACATGTTTTTGAAAACATTTCTTCCAAAAATACTTTAGAAAAATAGTTTTTCTAAAATTTTTATCTGTTCTTGTAACCTTAAGCTCTAATACCACGCGTAACACCCCACGTCCATTAATGTCACTCACAAAGGGAATGCATTAACTTCCATGGATGTTTTAAGTGAATATAGAACAGAAAAATTACAACAAGACAGATAATAAGTAGTAATTGGAAATCTAAAATTTTATTTCATTGCAGCGGAAATTAAACATGTTTGTTACATCATAAAACCATAAATCAGAGTCAAGTACAATATCCATCTTGATAAAACAAAATACATAATCGCATTACATAAATAGCCATTAAAGAAGATAACAAGCTTGACTTTACTTTAGCGGTCCAAGCTTTCCAAAAGAGAGAATAAGCAATTCAATCAGACTCCACTAGAGCTGGGTCCACCCTGAGCACCTGGAGGGGGAAAAAGGATAGAAATAGAGGGGGTCAGACATAAACTCTGGTGAGTATGATAATTCTAACAATACTATTATCAAAATAACTAGACTAAGGCATAAGCTGGAAAACAAGGAAATGTCTATGAACTATTGGGTATGAAAGAGCAGATAAAGATAACGTTAAAGGCACACCTAATACTAACGAATAATTACTACACTGCACCACACCAGTCACCCTAACGGTTGATCCCACTTGCTTCACTTAAATTTTTTACAAATAGCTTCGTGTACCCCTAGCTGACTACATAGGTGCCGCCTGCCCCTATCTCCGCTAGGTGTACCCCACTACCTGCTTGCCATCGGCTCCCTACTCGTAGATACCCGCGCTTGTCCCACAATGGGGTGTATCACTCCCCTAAAGTGGCAACCCGTTACAACTTGAGGATGCACGGCTTATACCTACACGATGCAACAACGTCTTACATACCAGCCCGGGTCCACACACGCATATGAAACCCGTTGGACTTGTGTTGCCACCGCTAACCCGTTTGGCCTCTTATATTCAAGCCCATGCGTGTCCCATCCTCGACTTGGGTCGAGCTCACAAAGATACGTTTGGGTTACTGGTTGAAATGGGCCCCCACAAGCTGTCCACTTAAGCTTGTCCCCACTAGTATATCCCACTTAACCCTCTTCTTAGTCATGTTCATTCACATGTGTGTTTGGTTAAGTCTTACTAATCATATTTCAAATGCCACTAAAGGCACCCACTAGATTCCTCATGCCACCCAAGGCACCTACTTAACCCCCATGTCCCACTTTACATGTTTATCTAGTTAAGTATTTCTTAATTCATTAAGGCCATAACTTTATAAAGACCTCTCACATTAGACTGGCATTTATGGCAGCTGGATTTGCCGGGCGGGTCCGGGCAGTCTTACACCATAAAAGAGTCTAACCTAGTGTATTAACAACTGTTATGCTTTAATTTGGGCCTAGGACCTCTCACATTGGGCTGACATTTATGACTACTGGATTCGTCGGGCGGGTCCGGGCAGTTTTACGTTACAAACGAGTCCAACCTCGTGTCCTAAGCATTGATTAACACTTATAATCTTTTACCCCAATTTTAAATATATCCATACTCAAATCATTAATTAATTCCAATTTTAATGATGTCCATAATTGACTCAATTATGGCCATCCACTTACGGTATGCAAAATCATATCAATTGCACCCCAATTTCTTAATATTAAATCCTTAATATTACCCCTACCCCACGTTATACGTTCGCTTATTCAACACAAAATATACGTTAGACTCGAATAGTCTAACTCATAGCACAAAGATAAATTCTCACAACATATAGACAAATAAAATAGATCTAATCATAATAGGGGTGAAACTTGCATAAAACTACACATGGCATGGATCTAAAGGTGTCAACTTGTTTCGTTAAATGTCACAACTTACATAATATGATCATAACCCAAGTTCATGTATACACTTACATATGTGGTTTATGCAACATAATGATGGTGTGAACTAGCATCTAACACATAGAACTCACACATGTCATAACATAATTCTAGATCTAAATAGATGTCACAATTCTAGATCTAAATAGATGTCATACAATGTGTGAGATTATACATACTAATAAATCTAAACTTGCATAGGTACATGTGATTTATCATTTGAATCATCATAGCCCAAATATATATAATCAACATCATGATTCATAAGCTAACAACAACATAATAACATCATGGCTTTGTAACATCGCAACTTAGCATAGAAACTTGCAACATATATAATATCGTCATAGCATGATTTACAATATATAGGATATCATCATCACATAACATAGGATTTACAACATATAGGATATCATCATCACATAACATAGGATTCACAACATACGTGATAACATAAGGTTTACAACAACATATATGACAATTCACATCATTTTCTTATGATCCATATCACATCTTAATCTAATTAGTTTGCTAGTAATCTTATTAAGATCATCATACCAACAATTAGAGAAGAAAGAGAGTCTTGATTTGCTTTAGAGTTGAGTAGAATTAGAGTTTTGATTAGCTTTCTTCCTTCTTAGTCGGCGGCGGCTACACTTAGTTCCATGGCGATGGCATGACGGCGGCTATTCTATTTTTCATGTGAATTTAGAGTGAGACTACCTAGGTATATATAGAGTTTAGTATTTATTTACACCATCAGATCAACTCAGAACTAACCTGAACCATTAAATTAGCCAACTCAGCCCTAAATACCCATCAGCAGCTCAAGATTGGGCTCTGCCAAAACCTGGCCGACTGGACCAGGTCGAGACCGAAGTCGACTGCGCAGTCGACCTGGTCCTGGGGGTCTCGACTGCCCAGTCGACTCCCCAGTCGACCTGGGGTGCTGGGCGGGAAATTTCCAGCCTAGTCTGTTTTACTTCGAATTTTGAATTTTCCTACGAGCTGATTTGAATTTTTTGAAACTTCCGATGGCCATATCTCCTTCATACGAAGTCCAAATCACACAAACTCAGACTCTATTTCAACCAGAATTCCAAGACGAACACAATGGCGTAACCCGTTTCCCAGAATTCCCACGACTATGATTAGTTATTCTTTAATTTGTGAATATTAATATTAACAGAATTACGGGGTGTTATAATTAGGGGTAGGCTTAAAAAGAAAACATGTTTTGAAGTATAAAGAGGGGTACATCGACAAATATGAAAGAAAATGAATACTTTGAATTGGGTGCTGCATTAACCAACCATTCACAATAGTTAAAAAAGGGGTAATTTTTGGCAGTAAGAACTATTTAGAGAATTAGGGCAGGATTAAAAAGAAGGGTTGTTTTGAAGTATTAAGAGAAGTAGGTGTAGTTTAAGCATTGTAACTTTAGATCGACAAATATGATAGATGATAAATCATTTGGATTGTGTGCTGCAAAAACCAACCCTTCACGATAGTTAAAAAATAGAGGTAATTGTTGGAAGTGAGGGCTATTTAGAGAATTAAGGGTAGGATTAAAAAGAAGGGTCGTTTTGAAGTATTAATAGAAGTAGGGAAGTTTAAGAATAGTAGGGGTAGATCGACAAATATGAAAGATGGCAAATTATTTCGGTTGGGTGCTGCAAAAACCAACCATTCACAGTAGTTAAAAAAATAGGGGTAATTGTTGGAAGTAAGGGCTATAATAGAATAATGGGTCAGATTAAAACGAAGGGCTGTTTTTAAGTATTAACAGTAGTAGGGGTAGTTTAAGCATAGTAGGGGTAGATCGTCAAATATGACAGGTGATGAATCATTTGGATTGGGTGCTGCCGAAACCAACCATTCATAGTAGTTAAAAAAGGGGTAATTTTTAGCAGTAAGTGCTATTTAGAGAATTAGGATATGATTAAAAAAAGGGCTGTTTTGAAGTATTAACATAAGTACGGGTAATTTAAGCATAGTAGGGGTAGATCGACAAATATGAAAGATGATGAATCATTTGGATTAGGTGCTACAATAACCAACCCATCTTAGTATTTAAAAAATAAGGTAATTGTTAGAAGTAAGTGCTATTTAGAGAATTTGGGGTAGGATTAAAAAAAGGACTGTTTTGAAGTATTAAGAGAAGTAGGGGTAGTTTAAGCATAGAAGGGGTAGATCGACAAATATGAAAGGTGATGAATCACTTGGATTAGGTGTTGCAAAAACCAACCCTTCACAGTAGTTAAAAAATAAGTGTAATTGTTGGAAGTAGGGGTGAAATTAGAGAATTAAGGGCATGATTAAAAATAAGGACCGTTTTGAAGTATTAAGAGAAGTAAGGGTAGTTTAAGCATAATAAGGGTAGATTGACAAATACGAAAGACGATGAATCATTTGGATTAGGTGCTGCAAAAACCAACCCTTCATAGAATTTAGAAAATAGGGTTAATTGTTGTAAGTAAGGGCTATTTAGAGAATTAGGGGCAAGAATAAAAACAAGGACCCTCTGAAGTATTGAAAGAAGTAGGTGTTGTTTAAGCATATTAGGGGTAGATCGACAAACATGAAAAATGATAAACCATTTGGATTGGGTGCTGCAAAAACTAACCCTTCACAGTAGTTAAAAAGTCGGGGTAATTGTTGGAAGTAAGAGCTATTTAGAGAATTAGGGCTAGGATTAAGAAGGACTGTTTTGAAGTATTATTAGAAGTAGGGGTAGTTTAAGCATAGTAGGGGTAGATTGACAAGTATGAAAGTTGATGAATCGTTTGGATTAGGTGATGCAAAAACCAACCCTTCACAGTAGTTAAAAAATAGGGGAAATTGTAGGCAGTAAGTGCTATTTAGAGAATTAGGGGTAGGATTAAAAAGAAGGGTTGTTTTGAAGTATAAAGAGAAGTAGGGGTAGTTTAAGCATCGTAGGGGTAGATCGAAAAATATGAAAGATGATGAATCATTTGGATTGGGTGCTGCAATAACCAACCCTTCACAGTACTTATAAAATAGGGTTAATTGTTGGAAGCTAGGGATATTTAAAGAAGTAGGAGCAGGATTAAAAAGAAGAACTGTTTTGATGTATTAAGAGAAGTAGGGGTAGTTTAAGCATAGTAGGGGTAGATTGACAAGTATGAAAGTTGATGAATCGTTTGGATTAGGTGATGCAAAAACCAACCCTTCACAGTAGTTAACAAATAGGGGAAATTGTTGGCAGTAAGTGCTATTTAGAGAATTAGGGGTAGGATTAAAAAGAAGGGTTGTTTTGAAGTATAAAGAGAAGTAGGGGTAGTTTAAGCATAGTAGGGGTAGATCGACAAATATGAAAGATGATGAATCATTTGGATTGGGTGCTGCAAAAACCAACCCATCACAGTACTTATAAAAGAGGGGTAATTGTTGAAAGTAAGGGCTTTTTAGAGAATTTGGGGTAGGATTAAAAAGAAGGTTCGTTTTGAAGTATTAAGGGAAGTAGGGCAGTTTAAGCATAGTAGGGGTAGATCGACAAATATGAAAGATGATGAATTATTTTGATTGGGTGCTGCAAAAACCAAACCTTCACAATAGTTAAAAAAATAGAGGTAATTGTTGGAAGTAAGGGATATTTATAGAGTTTGGGGTAGAATTAAAAACAAGGGCTATTTTGAAGTATTAAAAGGGTAAATCGACAAATCTAAAATACGATGAATCGTTTGGATAGGGTGCTGCAAAAACAACTGTTCACAGAAGTTAAAAAATGCAGGTAATTGTTGGAAGTAAGGTCAATTTAGAGAATTAGTGGGAGTGTTAAAAAGAAGGGCTGTTTTGATGTATTAAGAGAAGTATGGGTAGTCTAAGCATAGTAGGGGTAGATCGAAAAATATGAAAGATGTTGAACCTTTTGGATTGGGTGCTGCAAAAACCAACCCTTCACAGTAGTTAAAAAATATGGGTAATTGTTGGAAGTAAGGGAAATTTAGAGAATTAGGTGTAGGACTAAAAATAAGGACAGTTTTGAAGTATTAAGATAAGTAGGTGTAGTTTAAGCATAGTAGGGGTAGATCGACAAATATGAAATATGATGAATCATTTGGATTTTGTGCTGCAAAAACAAACCCTTCACAGTATTTAAAAAATATAGGTAATTATTGGAAGCAAGGGCTATTTAGATAATTAGGGATAGGATATAAAAGAATGTCTGTTTTTGGAGTATTATTAGAAGTAGGAGTAGTTTAAGCATAGTAGCGGTAGATCGATAAATATGATAGATGATGAATCATTTGGATTGGGTGCTGCAAAAACCAGCCCTTCACAATAGTTTAAAAATAGGGGTAACTGTTGGAAGTAAGGGCTATTTAGAGTATTAGGGGTAAGGTTAAAAATAATGGCCGTTTTAAATTATTAAGAGTAGTAGAACAGTTAAAGCACAATAGGGGTAGATCGACAAATATGAAAAATGATGAATTATTTGGATTGGGTGCTGCAAAATCCAACCCTTCACAGTAGTTAAAAAATAGGGGTAATTGTTGGAATTAAGGGCTATTTAGAGAATTAGGTGTAGGATTAAAAAGAAGGGCTATTTTGAAGTATTTAGAGTGGTAGATCGACAAATCCGAAAGACGATGAATCGTTTAGATAGGGTGCTGCAAAAACCAACCCTTCATAGTAATTATAAAATAGGGGTAATTGTTGGAAGTAAGGGCTATTTAGAGAATTAGGGGTAGTATTAAAAAGAAGGGTTGTTTTGAAGTATTAAGAGAAGTAGGGGTAGTTTAAGCATAGTAGGGGTAGATCGACAAATATGAAAGATGTTGAATCATTTGGAATGGGTATTGCAAAAACAAACGCTTCACAGTAGTTAGAAAATAGGGGTAATTGTTGGAAGTAAGGTCTATCTATAGAACTAGGGGTATGATTAAAAAGAAGGGGAATTATGAAGTATTAAGAGAAGTAGGGGTTGTTTAAGCATAGTCGGGGTAAATCGACAAATATGAAACATGATGAATCATTTAGATTGGGTGCTGCAAAATCCAAATCTTCACAGTAGTTAAAAAATAGTGGTAATTATTAGAATTAAGGGCTATTTAGAGAATTAGGGTTAGGGCTAAAAATAAGGACTTTTTTGAAGTATTAAGAGAAGTAGTTTTAGTTTAAGCATAGTAGGGGTAGATCAACAAATATGAAAGAAGATGAATTATTTGGATTGGATGCTGCAAAAACCAATCCTTCACAGTGGTTAAATAATCGGGGAAATTGTTGGAAGTAAGGGCTAATTAGAGAATTAGGGGAAAGATTAAAAAGGACAGTTTTGAAGTATTATTAGAAGTAGGAGTAGTTTAAGCATATCAGGAGTAGATGGCCATATATGAAAGGTGTTGAATCATTTGGATTGGGTCCTGCAAAAACCAACCATTCATAGTAGTTAAAAATGAGGGGTAACTATTGGAAGTACAGGCTATTTAGAGAATTAGTGGTTGGATGAAAAAGAAGGACTGTATTGAAGTATTAAGAGAAGTAGAGGTAGTTTAAGCATAATAGGGGTAGATCAACAAAAGTGAAAGATGATGAATCATTCGGATTGGGTGTTGCAAAAACCAATCCTTCACAGTAGTTAAAAAATAGGGGTAATTGTTGGAAGTAAGGACTATTTAGATAATTAGGGGTAGGATTAAAAAGAATGACTATATTGAAGTATTAATAGAAGTAGGGTTAGTTTAAGCATAGTAGGGGTAGATCGAGAAAAATGAAAGATGAGAATTATTTAGATTGGGTGCTGCAAAAACCAACCCTTCACATTAGATAAAAAATAGGGGTAATTATTGGAAGAATGGGCTATTTAGAGAATTAGGAGTAGGATTAAAAAGAAGGGCTATTTTGAAGTATTAAGAGGGGTAGATCGACAAATCTGAAAGACGATGAATTGTTTGGATTGGGTGCTGCAAAAACCAACCCTTGATAGTAGTTAAAAAGTAGGGATAATTGTTGGATGTAAGGGCTATTTAGAGAATTATGGTTAGGATTAAAAAGAAGGGTTGTTTTGAAGTATTAAGAGAAGTAGGGATAGTTTAAGCATAGTAGGGGTAGATCTACAAATATGAAAGATGTTGAATCATTTGGATTGGGTGCTAAAAATACCAACCCTTCACAGTAGTTAAGAAATAGGTGAAATTGTCGGATGTTAGTGTTGTTTAGAGAATTAGGGGTAGGATTAAAAAGAAGGACCATTTTGAATTATTAAGAAAAGTAGGGGTAGTTTAGGCATAGTAGAGGTAGATCGACAAATATGAAAGATGATGAATCATTTGGATTAGGTGTTGCAAAAACAAACCCTTCACAGTAATTAAAAAATAGGGGTAATTGTTTGAAGTAAGTGTAATTTAGAGAAGTAGAAGCAGGATTAAAAAGAAGGACTGTTTTGATGTATTAAGAGAAGTATAGGTAGTTTAAGCATAGTAGGGGTAGATCAACAAATATGAAAGACAATGAATCATTTGGATTAGGTGCTGCAAAAACCAACCCTTTATAGTTGTTAAAAAATATGGCAATTGTTAGAAGTAATGGCTATTTAGATAATTAGGTGTAGGCTTCAAAAGAGGGGCTGTTTTGAAGTATTAAGAGGGGTACATCGACAAATATGAAAGACAATGAATAGTTTGGATTGGGTGCTGCAGAAACCAACCCTTCACAGTTGTTAAAATGTCTTAATTATTGGCAGTAAGGGATATTTTGAGAATTGGGGTAGGATTAAAAAGATGGGTTGTTTTGAAGAATTAGGAAAAGCAGGGGTAGTTTAAGCATAGTAGGTTTAGATCAACAAATATGAAAGATGATCAATCATTTGGATTGGGTGCTGCAAAAACCAATCCTTCATAGTAGTTTAAAAATATTTGTAATTGTTGGAAGTAAGGGTTGTTTAGAGAATTAGAGGCGGGATTAAAAAGAAATACTAGTTTTAAGTATTAAGAGTAGTAGGTGTAGTTTAAGCATAGTAGGGGTAAATTGACAAGTATGAAAGACGATGAATCGTTTGGATTGGGAGCTGCAAAACCAACCCTTCACAGTAGTAAAAAACAGGGGTAATTGTTGGAAGTAAGGGATATTTAGATAATTAGGGGTAGGATTAAGAAGAAGGGTCGTTTTGAAGTATTAAGAGAAGTAGGGCAGTTTAAGTATAGTAGGGTTAGATCGACAAATTTGAAAGATGATGAATTATTTGGATTGGGTGCTGCAAAAACCAACCCTTCACCTTAGATAAATAATAGGGGTAGTTGTTGGAAGAATGGACTATTTAGAGAATTAGGGGTAGGATTAAAAAGAAGGGCTATTTTGAAGTATTAAGAGGGGTAGATCGACAAATCTGAAAGACGACGAATCGTTTGGATTGGGTGCTGCAAAAACCAACCCTTCACAGTAGTTAAAAAATAGGGGTAATTGTTGGAAGTAAGGGCTATTTAGATAATTAGGGTTAGGAATAAAAAGAAGGGTTGTTTTTAAGTATTAATAGAACTAGGGGTAGTTTAAGCATAGTAGGGGTAGATCGACAAATATGAAAGATGATGAATCATTCGGATTAGGTGCTGCATAAACCAACCCTTCACAGTAGTTAAAAAATAGTGGAAATTGTCAGAAGTAGGTGCAATTTAGAGAAGTAGAAGCAGGACTAAAAATAAGGACTGTTTTGATGTTTTAAGAGAAGTAGAAGTAGTTTAAGCATAACAGGGTAGATCGACAAATATGAAAAACAATGAATCGTTTGGATTGGTTGCTGCAAAAACAAACCCTTCATAGTTGTTAAAAAATTTGGGTAATTGTTAGAAGTAAGGGCTATTTAGAGAATTTGGTGTAGGCTTAAAAAGAGGGGCTGTTTTGAAGTATTAAGAGGGGTACATCGACAAATATGAAAGCCAATGAATAGTTTGGATTGGGTGCTGCAGAAACAAACCCTTCATAGTAGTTAAAATGTATTAATTGTTGGCAGTAAGGGATATTTAGGGAATTGGGGTAGGATCAAAAAGAAGGGTTGTTTCGAAGTATAAAGAAAAGCAGGGGTAGTTTAAGCATAGTAGTTTTAGATCGACAAATATGAAAGATGATCAATCATTTGGATTGGGTGCTGCAAAAACCAACCCTTCATAGTGGTTTAAAAATATGGGTAATTGTTGGAAGTAAGGGCTATTTAGAGAACTAGGGGAAGGATTAAAAAGATGGACTGTTTTGAGGTATTAAGAGAAGTAGGTGTAGTTTAAGCATAGTAGGGGTAGATCGACAAATTTGAAAGATGATGAATCATTTGGATTGGGTGCTGCAAAAACCAACCCTTCACAGTAGTAAAAAAATCGGGGTAATTATTGGAAGTAAGGGCTATTTTGATAATTAGGGGTAGGATTAAAAAGAAGGGTCGTTTTGAGGTATTACGAGAAGTAGGGCAATTTAAGCATAATAGGGGTAGATCGACAAATATGAAAGATGATGAATTATTTGGATTGGATGCTGCAAAAAAACCAACCCTTCACAGTAGTTAAAAAATAGGGGTAATTGTTGGAAGATTGAGAGGTTTAGAGAATTTGGGGTAGGATTAAAAAGAAGGGCAATTTTGAAATATTAAGAGGGGTAGATCGACAAATCTGAAAGACGATGAATCGTTTTGATTGGGTGCTGCAAAAACCAACCCTTCACCTTAGCTTAAAAATAGAGGTAATTATTGGAAGTAAGGGCTATTTAGAAAATTAGGGTTAGGATTAAAAAGAAGCGCAGTTTTGAAGTATTAAGAGAAGTAGGAATAGTTTAAGCATAGGAGGCGTAGATCGATAAATATGAAAGATGTTGAATCATTAGGGTTGGGTGCTGCAAAAACAAACCCTTCACAGTAGTTAGAAAATAGGCGTAATTGTTGAAAGTAAGTGCTATTTAGAGAATTAGGGGTAGGATTAAAAAGAAAGACTATTTTCAAGTATTAAGAGAAGTATGGGTAGTTTAGGCATAGTAGGGGTAGATCGACAAAAATGAAAGATAATGAATAATTTGGATTGGGTGTTGCAATTACCAACCCTTCACGGTTGTTAAAAAATAGGGGTATTTGTTGGATTTAAAGGCTATTTAGAGAGTTAGGGGTAGGACTAAAAATAAGGACTGTTTCAAAGTATTAAGAGAAGTAGGTGTAGTTTAAGCATAGTAGGGGTAGATCGACAAGTATGAAAGACGATGAATCATTTGGATTGGGAGCTGCAAAAACCAACCCTTCACAGTAGTAAAAAAATAAGGGTAATTTTTCGAAGTAAGGGCTATTTAAATAATTAGGGGTAGGATTAAAAAGACGGGTCGTTTTGAAGTATTAAGAGAAGTAGGGCAGTTTAAGCATAGTAGGGGTATATCGACAAATATGAAAGATGATGAATTATTTGGATTGGGTGTTGCAAAAACCAACCCTTCAAAGTTGTTAAAAAATAGGGTAATTGTTGGAAGAATGGCCTATTTAGAGAATTAGGGGTAGGATTAAAAAGAAGGGCTATTTTGAAGTATAAAGAGGGGTAGATCGACAAATCTGTGAGACGATGAATCGTTTGGATTGGGTGCTGCAAAAACCAACCCTTCACAGTAGTTAAAAAATAGGGGTAATTGTTCGAAGTAAGGGCTATTTAGAGAATTAGGGTTAGGATTAAAAAGAAGGGTTGTTTTGAAGTATTAAGAAAAGTATGGATAGTTTAATCATAGTAGGGGTAGATCTACAAATATGAAAGATGTTGAATCATTTGGATTGGGTGCTGAAAAAAATCAACACTTCACAGTAGTTAAAAAATAGGGGAAATTTTTGGAAGTAAGTGCTATTTAGATAATTAGGGGTATGATTAAAAAGAAAGACCATTTTGAAGTATTAAGATAAGTAGGGGTAGTTTAGGCAAAGTAGAGGTAGATCTACAAATATGAAAGACGATGAATCATTTGGATTAGGTGCTGCAAAAACCAACCCTTCAACGTAGTTAAAAAAAGATGGTAATTTTTGGAAGTAAGTGTAATTTAGAGTACTAGAAGCAGGATTAAAAAGGACTGTTTTGATGTATTAAGAGAAGTAGAGGTAGTTTAAGCGTAGTAGGGGTAGATCGACAAATATGAAAGACGATGAATCGTTTGGATTGTGTGCTGCAAAAACCAACCCTACATAGTTGTTAAAAAATATGGGTAATTGTTAGAAGTAAGGGCTATTTAGAGAATTAGGTGTAGGCTTAAAAAGAGGGGCTGTTTTGAAGTATTAAGAGGGGTACATCG
The DNA here is from genome assembly GCA_030737875.1 of Allium sativum. Classification (NCBI taxonomy): domain Eukaryota; kingdom Viridiplantae; phylum Streptophyta; class Magnoliopsida; order Asparagales; family Amaryllidaceae; genus Allium; species Allium sativum. The sequence goes on along the minus strand of CM060920.1, from coordinate 34,097,883 downwards.
ACAAATATAAAAGACAATGAATAGTTTGGATTGGATGCTGCAGGAACCAACCCTTCTCAGTAAATAAAATGTGTTAATTTTTGGCAGTACATGATACTAAGAGATTTGGGGTAGGATTAAAAAGATGGGTTGTTTTGAAGTATTAAGAAAAGCAGGAGTAGTTTAAGCATAGTTGGTTTAGATCGACAAATATGAAAGATGATCAATCATTTGGATTGGGTGCTGCAAAAACCAACCCTTCATAGTAGTTTAAAAATATAGGTAATTGTTGGAAGTAAGGGCTATTTAGATAATTTGGGACGGGATTAAAAAGAAGGACTGTTTTGAAGTATTAAGAGAAGTAGGTGTAGTTTAAGCATAGAAGGGGTAGAGCGACAAATATGAAATATGATAAATCGTTTGGATTGGGTGCTGCAAAAACCAACCTTTCACAGGAGTAAAAAAATGGGGTAATAGTTGGAAGTAAGGGCTATTTTGATAATTAGGGGTAGGATAAAAAAGAAGGGCCGTTTTGAAGTATTAAGAGAAGTAGCGCAATTTAAGAATAGTAGGGGTAGCTTGACAAGTATGAATGATAATGAATTATTTGGATTGGATGCTGCAAAAACCAACCCTTTACAGTAGTTAAAAAATAGGGGTAATTGTTGGAAGATTGGGAGGTTTAGAGAATTAGGGGTAGGATTAAAAAGAAGGGCAATTTTGAAATATTAAGAGGGGTAGATTGACAAATCTAAAAGACGATGAATCATTTTGATTGTGTGCTGCAAAAACCAACCCTTCACCTCAGTTAATAAATAGGGGTAATTATTGGAAGTAAGGGATATTTAGAGAATTAGGGTTTGGATTAAAAAGAAGGGCTGTTCTGAAGTATTGAGAGAAGTTGGGAAAGTTTAAGCATAGTAGGGGTAGTGTAACACCCCGTATTTTTAATATAATTAAAAATAAAATAAAATATATAAAAATATGCGTATGATGAGTAAATAATGGTGATGCATAAGAAGAATTAATTAATACATGGAAGAGAAGAAAAATTAGTTCGATAATGATGTATGTAACGGAAAAGATAGTAAAATAAGGATAACTAATTCAAGAATCAGTAATTAGGTAAAATGGACATCACCATTGCGTTCCTCTCGGAAAAATACGCGAAATAGAGTCCGAGTTTTCGAAAATTGGAGTCCGTATGACCAAGATATGGCCAAAACAACATTTCAGCAGACTTTCTGGCAGACTGACCCAGGTCGACCATAGTGTCGACACTATTGTCAACCTGCCCCCCCCCCCCCCCACCACCCCAGGTCGACTCTAGTGTCGAACCCCCCTCTGTACAGGTCGACCTGGTCGGCCTGGAGTTGCCCAGAACCCATTTTTGAGGCCCGGGATGAGTTTTGATGGTCCGGATTGACTCTAGGGTTGATCTAATGGCCTAAATGAGTTTCCTACACCTATAAAATAACACCTAGACCTAACCTAATTCATAACAAATCATTCTTACACCTAAATGCTGCTGAAATCTCTCTTGAGCCATGGTCGTCGTCTCCAAATTAAATCTTAAGCGTTCAAACCCAAATCAAATCAAAGATGAATGCTTCTACAACAAATTCAAGAGGATAGATCAATGACACTGCAACTTTCTACGACAAATTCACTCCCTAATTCATTAGCCGTTCTCTGTAAGTTCTAGTTGCTTTCCGATTTAAATATTTAATTATAATGTGGCCATGAATTAAAGTGGAATTGGATTAAGTATGATCTATTCCTGTTGCTTTTTGAATCTTTAGTTTTGAGACTTGTCGACCTTTATTCTCATGACAAGTTTGTGATTTATTCAGCAGTTTTCTTGATTCGTAATGATGTTATCATCAAGTTCTAATCTTTATGCCTATCATGATGTTGTTTTTCTCTCTGATCTATTTATTATGCAAAATTCTACCTTTCCTCTATTTGTTTTCTTTTGATGAACCTTGGTCAATTTCGGACCAAGGCCTAAACTGCAATTTGCTAGCGATTGAATACGGGGGAAATATTGGGATATTGCCTTGTTGGAAATATGTGTTTGGTAGAATAGGAGGTATAATATGAAAACATGGAATACATGTAGTTGGTATGAAACTTGACCTGTGTAAAATATGGCAAGAATATTGATACATATATTTGGCTAAAAATTGATCTATGTGAATTGGGCATAGCTTTGTAAACATGTAAACTATGAATCTTGATATATGTATAAAAAGGCACTTGGTATATATGTAGAATTGTCTAAGATTAGGCATATATAAATTTGGCATACATGTAAACAGGCATGAATTGAACATATGTAAATTTGGTATTAATTAGGCATATGTAAAACGGACATGTAATCTAGAACTTGGGCATATGTTAAATAGGTGAAATTTGTGGTTGAAACACATATGATAATTTATGTCTTGAAAAGGGTCTAATATGAACACGCCTAAATAGGTTTTGGGTAGTTGCCATGTAATAGCCTTAAAGGAGGGATAAATATAAATTGAGATAAGTTGCCTTTAATGGCCTAAGATAAATTGTGGTAAAATTGGTATGATTTTGCATACCATTAATAGATGGACATAATTGAGTCAATTATGGACATCGCTAAACTAGGAATTAATTGATAATTTGAAAAGGGGAAATAAATTCAAATTGGGGTAAATGATTATAAGTAATAATCAATGCTTAGGACACGAGGTTGGACTCCTTTGTGACGTAAACCTGCCTGGAACCGCCCGGCGAATCCAGTAGTCACAAATGTCAGCCCAATGTGAGAGGTCCTGGGCCCAAATTAAAAGCGTAAAAGTTGTAAAGACACGAGGTTAGACTCTTTTATGGTGTAAGACTGCCCGGACCCGCCCGGCAAATCCAGCTGCCATAAATGTCAGTCTAATGTGAGAGGTCTTTATAAGGTTACGGCCTTAATGAATTAAGAAATACTCAACCAGATAAACACATGGTGGGACATGGGGGTTAAGTGGGTGACATGTGGGTGACATGCGGAAATACAAATAGTAAATAAGAACACTTAACCAATATGATATAAATGGGTGGGTTAAGTAATATGATTAGGTTAATCTGTACACTTAACCAATTTAATATGTTGACTACGGGAGTGGGTAAGATTAAGCAAATGTTTAACCACTATAACATGATTAAACTGGACTAGAGAGTGAGGTTAAGTTAATGAGAACACTTAACTAATGCAATGGGTTAATTAGACAAGTGGTTGCGGTTAAGTAGTAACACTTAACCAACATAACAGGACAAGTGGATGGGCTAAGTTAACTTGAATAAGTTGACAACACTTAACCATTATAGTACGACTAGTGGATGGGGTTAAGTTAACATGCACTTAACCCATTTGATGTGATGCGTGGTAGGGTTAAGTAACACATGAGGTTAAGTTAACAAGGAAATTCTTAACCAATGTAACCAGATAGACGAATGGGGTTAAGTTAATAAACCACATTTAACCAATCAAACATAATAAGCGAGAAAGGTTAAGTTAATGAAGGTAAGCACTTAACCATGGTAACATAACGAGTAGAAGGGTTAAGTACATATCGGGTTGGTGGGTAATATTAGCAAATATAGGCTCACATACACTTAACCATTAAATACACATGCTTGAATCAGTAGCGGGGTTAAGTACATATCGGGTTAGTGGGTAATATTAGAGAATATAGGCCCACAGACTTAACCATTAAATACACATCAGTAGCGCGGTTAAGTACACATCAGGGTTGGTGGGTAATATCAGAGAATATAGGCCCACAGACTTAACCATTAGAAAAACCTAGTAACGGGGACCCATTTCAGCAGTAACCCACATTAGGTATCAACGGAACCCTGAGCAAGGCAGGATGGGGCACGATTACTGGGCTGATTATAAGAGGTCAAATTAGCGGTGGTTGGTGAAGCAGTGCAAGTTCTAACGGAGTGCGGGCATGCACACACTTCAGCGCAGAAAATTTAGCCACTGGGCATCAGTAGGTATAAAGCTATGCATCTTGATTGTGTCAGGGTTGCCACCATGGGACTTGATACACCCCATGGTGGGACCAGCACAGGTATCTACAAGTAGGGGGCCGGGTGACGCAAACGAGAACTAGGTCAAGTATGGAGCCGATCGATAAGGTAGTAAGGGTGCATCAAATATATACATGGCCATTGGGGTGATCGAGGTGGAATCCTCATAATCAATGTACACCTGAAGGCTACCATAATTGCGGGAGTTGGAATCACGTTGTAATTATTATATAACACGGGTTACTAGTTGGGACACTAGTAGGGGGTACGGATCCTTGTTACACAGGACACTAGTTGGGATACTAGTAGGAGTACAAATCATTCCATGTAAGACACTTATGAGGATGCTAGTTAGGTGGTGCAGAGAAAATAGATATCGTTTTAATGGTAAAGCTTAGAAACCTTGCGATGTTATTCTTGATAGAAACCATGCGGTGGGATACTTGATAGGAATTATGGGATGTTATACTTGTTTCCTCGTGCCCGAAGTTTATCTTGTTACCTTAGTTTATCTTGTTATCATAGTTTATCTTGTTATCTTTGTTTATCTTGCCTACCTAGTCATCATGCTTAAGTTTACTTTCAGTTTATTCATGCCAGGTTATCTTTACCTATTTTTATGCTGAAAGTCACTAGAACATACTCAGTCTTTATGACTGACCCATTTTGTTTCGCCTCTTTTTCTTCCGTCCCCCCCCCCCAGGTTCACAGGGTGGGAATACAGCTTAGTTCGGATCTTACCAAGCTCCAAGGCTCTTTCATGTATGGCTTGGATTTCTTTTGGCTATGGCCTGCTTTGCTTTATTGGGGAATACTGCAGTTTGTTTTTATGCTTCTTTGTTTTTGAGCAAGACAGATATTTTAACTATGAAATTGGGTATTGGAAGTTGATGGGCTTTTCTTAGGCTTTTCTTGTAAACATTTATATTTAATAAATGATTTGAAGTACTTCCACTTTATTTTCCGCTGCTTTATATATGTCTGTCTTGTAATATTTCTGTTCCAGTACCCATAATACTCCATTGAAGTTAAGGCATTCCCTTTGTGAGTGACCTTAACAGATGTGGGGTGTTACATTTGGTATTAGAGCAGAAGGTTACCAGACTGGGCAAAAGTTTTCAAAAACCTTCTGAAACTAGTTTTCAAAACATTTACAAAGAAGCAAATTTTCAAGAAAATTTTGTTTTGATTAAAAGGCTTATTCCCCAAAGCCATATTCACTATTTTTTGATTCTCTCTTGAAATCTCTTCTCTCTCTCTTTTCACCATAGTTTCGTGGGCATCCGACACAGGTCGGACGGCAAAGGAGTGCCTAACCTCCATCTGTAGCCGTAGTAGTTCCATCTGCGTCTAATCTTATTTCAAGTTGGGTAGAGTTGCCGTGCGTTGGAGGTAGCTTTGAGAGACTTGTCAACAAACTATACAAGGATAGTAAGAACAAGGAACTAGTTGTTATAGCTTAATCCACGAAGGGGGAAAAAGGTGAAAGGAAAGAGGCCTAAGTGAAAGAATAGAAAAACCCATGACAAGAGAGAGTATCTTTAGTGAGAAGGGACATGCAGTTAAGTATTATAGGACAAGGGCAAGGGACAAGATCGTCGAGAGGGCAATTGAATGCTCTCACTACTAGCGTACCTAAGAGAGTGGTAACGTTTCTGTTATAAGTTTAGCCTTTCCTTTCTATCATCCCACTAGAACTTTGTTTTTGTACATCGCATCCTTTTAATTCTGCTTCGAAAGTTGAGTCTCTGCACCTCAGTACTAGCATAATAGAGGATCCCATTTTTGTCTCAAGTCCTGTTGGGGAAATCGGCTCATTTATTCATGACTTGTTTGGATTTGAGAATGTCTATGCTAAGTGTTGAGTCTAGAAGTAATGTTTATGTTTTGGGCTATGGGTTGATTCTAGCGATGGAGTGGTTATCCATTAAGGGTGACCTTCTCGAATTTGAAAAATGGGGTAGTTAGACTCTTGACTTGCCTCGGTAATACCCTCGAAGTCGCATGTAACCTTTAGTGTTCTATCATGATTTGTTTCCTATAATCTCTTGACACATTTATTGGTAATTTATAATCCGATCGAGTAGTGTTCGCCACTAAGGCAGATGGGTCATTTCACTTATGCATGAGTTGTAGAGAATCACCTTAGTAAGTACATTTGGCAACATGGTTGACATCTGTTTATTTCCAAGATATAGTTCTTCTGCGTGGAGTACCTGATAGTAAGTGAACGAGATCCAAGATTCACTAATGAATTTTGGAGAGCTTGCATGAAACCATGAGTACGCAGTTATGTTTGAGCCGAGTATACTAGAAGGAGAATAAGTGAAAGTGGAACGAGAGGCAACAGTGAAATGGGTTCCAACTCATATTTTGGAAACAAGAATTAAGATGCTACAAAATTGTGAAGTTAAAAACAGTCAAAGTACAATGGAGTTAAGCTCAAGGAAATGCGACTTAGAAGATTGAAGACTATATTCGCTCATCATATCTCTTTTTAAGAGTATATCCTTGATTCCTCTTTTCCTATAGAGCTTACTCACATGCTATCTTTTGTGTATATCCTCTCGGTCCTATCCTCAATCCAATTTCTGTTGCAAACCCCATAGGGAGTATGACTCATCTGTTAGTAACACATGTTGGGGCTTGAGGGTGTTCGTTGGGTTGACTAAACTTTTTGGGTTAGTTTTAAGAAGGGATTTCTTGTGACCTTAAAGGATTCTGTCATTCTTAGTTTCCCAGAATCATATATAGTGGTTTGGTTGAGTAATTCTTTGGGTGTCAGTCTGATGTTGATTTCAGTCTTCGGTGCTGATGCTTACAGAGTTCTTCTCCTAATCAATATATATATGGCATAGATTTCCAGTTTTGACATTGCCTAATGAGCACAAAGTTTTTACTTGCTTCTATCATTCGACTATACCTTTAGATAGGAACAATTGGGTGTAAACATGTGTTTGAGACATGTTATGATTGATGGTTGCAAGTGGCTGCAAGTGGTTGCTCGTGGATGCATTTACACACATTAGGCACTAGATCGGCTCAGTCACCTTTCATATTGCATATGCATGAGTGTTTACACCTGTTTGTGGATGAAATTGAATGTGTTATCATGTGAATGTTGCATATGGATGGATGTTTGTGCACACAGATAGTGTTTATGTGACTAGGACTATTTGCATACATGTTGGACTCATGGCACTAAACATATTTTGCATTTAGAAGATCAATCAGGCCTGATCATTTGCATTAGACAAGGAACATATACACACACTTCTTGCATATTTTCATACAGCATTAGAAATCTCTTAAGGACAATGAATGCCTGTGATTGATGATTGAGTAGATGGATGATGGATGGTAGGACACATTCTTCTTAACTTGAAGATTTCGGGTACGAAATCCTTTAAGGAGGGGAGAATGTAACATCCCGTATTTTTAATATAATTAAAAATAAAAATATATACATAAAAATATGCTTATGATGGGTAAATAATGATGATGCATAAGAAGAATTAATTAATACATGGAAGAGAAGAAAAATTAGTTCGATAACGATGTATGTAACGGAAAAGATAGTAAAATAAGGATACCTAATTCAAGAATCAGGAAATAGGTAAAATGGACATCACCACTGCGTTCCTCTCGGAAAAATACGCGAAATAGAGTCCGAGTTTTCGAAAATCGGAGTCTGTATGACCAAGATATAGCCAAAACAAGATTTTAGCAGACATTCTGGCAGACTGACCCAGGTCGACCATAGTGTCGACACTATAGTCGACCTGCCTCCCCCCCCCAAGTCGACTATAGTGTCGAACCCCCCTCCGTACAGGTCGACCTGGTTGGCCTGGGGTAGCCCAGAACCAAATTTTGATGCCCGGGATGAGTTTTGATGGTCCGGATTGGCTCTAGGGTTGATCTAATGGACTAAATGAGTTTCCTACACCTATAAAATAACACCTAGACCTAACCTAATTCATAACAAATCATTCTTACGCCTAAATGCTGCTGGAATCTCTCTTGAGCCATGGCCGCCGTCTCCAAATTAAAGCTTAAGCGTTCAAACCCAAATCAAATCAAAGATCAATGCTTCTACAACAAATTCAAGAGGATAAATCAATGACACTGCAACTTTCTACTACAAATTCACTCCCTAATTCATTATCCATAATGTGGCCATGAATTAAAGTGGAATTGGATTAAGTATGATCTATTCCTGTTGCTTTTTGAATCTTTAGTTTTGAGACTTGTCTACCTTTATTCTCATGACAATTTTGTGATTTATTCAGCAGTTTTCTTGATTCGTAATGATGTTATCATCAAGTTCTAATCTTTATGCCTATCATGATGTTGTTTTTCTCTCTGATCTATTTATTATGCAAAATTCTACCTTTCCTCTATTTGTTTTCTTTTGATGAACCTTGGTCAATTTTGGACCTAGGCCTAAACTGTGATTTGCGTGCGATTGAATACATGGGAAATATTGGGATACTGCCTTGTTGGATATATGTGTTTGGTAGAATCGGAGGTATAATATGAAAACATGGAATACATGTAGTTGGTATGAAACTTGACCTATGTAAAATATGGCAAGAAAATTGATACATATATTTGGCTAAAAATTGATCTATGTGAATTGGGCGTAGCTTTGTAAACATGTAAACTATGAATCTTGATATATGTATAAAAAGGCATGAAACTTGGTATATATGTAAAATTGTCTAAGATTAGGCATATATAAATTTGGCATACACGTAAACAGGCACGAATTGAACATATGTAAATTTGGCATTAATTAGGCATATGTAAAACGGACATGTAATCTAGAACTTGGGCATATTTTAAATAGGTGAAATTTGTGGTTGAAACATGTAACACCCCACGCCCGCTATGGTCACTCTCTAAGGGAATGCCATAACATCGGTGGAGTATTTTGAGTGAATATAGAAAAGAGTAATTACAGCGAGACAGATATAAGTAATACTTGGAAATTTAAAACATCATTTCAATTGCAGCGGAAAATAAAACATGTCTGGTTACATCACAAAACCATAATAGAAGTCAAGTACAAATATCCATCCTGCTAAATAAAAATACATAATCCCAATACATGAACTGATAGCCATAAAAGAAAAGGGTAAACTGAGCTCTACATCTAGGGTCCAAGCTCCAAGAGAGAAATAAAAGCAGCCTGATCAAAGCCCACTCGTGCTGGGCCCACTCTGAGAACCTGAGGGTTGGGAAAAAGATAAAAACAACGGGGTCAGACATAAGTCTGAGCGAGTCCTATAACTTTAACAATACAATCATTAAAGTAATCAGAGAAGACATAAATTTGACATACGGTGATGTCTGGTGATGAATGGCTACACTAAGCAGCTTGGTAGACTTAGGATAAGTTAAGATAACTGTAAAGACGCATTTACCCACCCAAGGATAATTACTACACTGCACCACACCAGTCATTTCTACTTAAAGGTTGATCCCTCCCAAGGACTTAGAAAATTTCCCCAGTAGTCTCGTATACCCCTAGCTGACTACATAGGTGCCGTCTGCCCCTATCTCCACTAGGTGTAACCACTACTCCCAACTGATCGGCTCCCTACCGTAGATACCCGTGTCGGTCCCACAGTGGGGTGTATCACTCCCCAAAGTGGCATCCCGATACAACAAACGGTGCACGGCTTATATCTACACGATGCAACAACATCTTACCTACCAGCCCGGGTCCACACACGCATATGAAACCCGTTGGACTTGCGTTGCCACCGCTACCCCGTTTTGGCCTCTTATAGTCAAGCCCAGTACGCGTGTCCCGTCCTCGACATGGGTCGAGCCCAATAAGATACATATGGGTCACTGGTTGAAATGGGCCCCCCACAAGCTACCCACCTAAGCTTGTCCCTTTTTCTAGTGCATCCCACTTAACCCTTTTAATAATCATGTTCACTTACATGTTTAAAGTTTGGTTAAGTCACTTAATTATATTTCAATTGCCACCCAAGGCACCCACTAGATTTCCACATGCCACCCAAGGCACCCACTTAACCCCTCATGTCCCACTACATGCTAATATGGTTAAGTGTTTCTTAATTAATTAAGACCATGATCTCCCATAAAGACCTCCCACATTAGACTGGCTGTTATGACCGCCTGGTTAAGCCGGTAGAGTCCGGGCAGTCTTACGTCATAACAGAGTCTAACCTCGTGTCTTTACTTTAATCACGTATTTAATTATGGCTAAGACCTCTCACATTGGGCTGACATTTGTAGCAACTGGTTAAGCCGGTAGAGTCCGGGCAGTCTTACACTACAAATGAGTCCACCCTCGTGTCTTAGTCGATTAATTACACCTAATTAATCACCCCCATATTAATTATCCCTAATTAATATCAAGTTTTTCATAACATGGGTAGACCTAACTCAATAGGTAAATTCCCATGGGGTAGACCTAACTCAATAGGTAAATTCCCACTTGTGTTAATTTATTTTTATGGTATGCTTAATCATACCCAATCATACTTTTATTTACATATTTATTAACCCCATCGTTCCCCACGTAAATCATTCTCATTTCATGACATAATAAAGGGAAGATCCATCCCAAATATCATGGGTTTAACCAAATCTTAGCATATAACTTTGTCATGGGTTAAGAGGATGTCAACTTGCATATATGAGCATATATTAACCCAACTACATTTAACCCAAACTTGCATATTATCATACACATGACTTGCATAACATGTTGCATATGAACTTGCATATTATCATACACATATCTTGCATAACATGTTGAACTTGCATATAAGCATTCTCATAACTTGCATAACATGTTAATCATGCATTTAAGCATACACATAACTTGCATAAGCATTCTCATACTTGCATAAGCTTGCATAACTTGCATATCATGTTAAACTTGCATTTAAGCATATACATAACTTGCATATGAACTTGCATAACAACCTACACATAACTTACATAACATCATACACATAACTTGCATATGAACTTGCATAACAACCTACACATAACTTACATAACATCATACACATAACTTGCATATGAAATTGCATAACTCACTTGTTAAACATGCATAAACTCACTTATTAAATATGCATAAACCCACTTATTAAATATGCATAAACCCACTTATTAAATATGCATAAACATAGGAAAACATAGAGTAGCATATCATTACAAATGATTCAAACTCACTAATCCGCATTCAAGACCATAAGTCTCATTACACCCAATCTACTTACTTTAGCAATTAGTGTTAAAGTGATAGAAACTCACCAAAACCAATATTAACAAACTTATGAAGTAGAACTAGTTGCTATATATGAAGAAGATGATGATTAGGGGTTGATTAGCTTGCAACTTCCTTCATAAATTAGTGGAGGCTCCTCTTAAGTTTGATTTTGGCGGCATGAGGCCATCATTTCTATTTTTAGTATGGATTAGGCTTGCATTAGGGTGTATTTAAAGGATTAGGGTGTGTTTTAGACCATAGGATTAGCCCTAGGTTAGATTAGGTCCGTTAGATTTAGGAAATCTCTAGAACCCAGCCCAGCCCTAGCCAGAAAACCAGACCTGGTGCACCCAGGCCCTCTGGCTCGACACGCCGTGTCGACAGGCAAGTCGACAGGCAAGTCGACCCCCCAGTCGACAGGCCTGTCGACAGCCCTGTCGACATGGGTAGGGCGGGAAATTTCCCGCCTGGCCCCCGCTGGCTCCAATTTCAAAATCTGGTCTTGCATTTCTAAATCTGTTTTTAACTTGATTTTTCTGCCAACTTCATTGGGCCATAACTGGGCCATACGGACTCCGATTTACAAAATTTCGGACTCTATTCTGCGTATTTTTCTGAGACGAACGCAATGACGCAGCCCGTTTCCCCCATTTCTCACATTTGAGATTATTTATTCTGCAATTAGTGAATTTTAGCATTAACCGAAATTCGGGGTGTTACATTCTCCCCTCCTTAAAGGATTTCGTCCCCGAAATCTCTAAGCTAAGGAGAATGCATATCCTACCATCCAAACAACCATCTACTCAATCCATCAAACACGGGCATCCATTGTCCTTAAAACAATTTCTAATGATGTATGAGCATATGCAAAAAGTGTGTGTATATGTTCCCTATCTAATGTATGAACATATGCAAACCATGATAGTGCCATGCATCCATTATGTATGCGAGAGAACCCTATCGACACATACAATATCTACATGAGTGCACAATCATTCACAAAAATGCATCATCCATATGATAACACAATCATTATACATCCATAAATATAGCTTCCTACACACAATTTTATGCAATATGCAATATGAAGTGATTGAGCCGATCTAGTGCCTAGAGTGTGTGTATATGCATCCACGAGCACCCACTAGCAAACACTTGCATCCACTTGCATCCATCAACCATAACATGTCTCAAACACATGTTTCAACCATAGGTTTACCCTATCTAAAGGTCAAACAGTACTAACGAGAGGACATACTAAAGATAAGATAAGTACTAGACAACGATAGAGGAGAAAGTAAAGACATACCCTCAAAAAGAAATGGGTACAATGAACGCATCTTCGCTTCCATCTCCCAAGTTGCGTCGCTCTCATCTTCTCCCCATTGCACTTTGACTAGTTGAACCTCTCTGTTTCTCAACTTCCTAGTCTCTGACCCAAGGATGCGAGTAGGAGCTCGTCGAATCGTTGCATCACGTTCTACTTCCACTTCTCTAAGCAAGCTCGGCTCTACCACCTCTGCGGTCTCATGTAAGCACTTCCTCAAATGGGACACATGGAATACATCATGTACACCACTAAGTCTGTCGGGCAACTCCACTCTATATGCCATCCGTCCAATTCTTTCCTTAATAGGAAATGGCCCTACGAACCTTGGTGCTAACTTCCCAACAGATCCAAAGCGAACCACATTTCGTAACGGAGACACTTTGACAAAGACCATGTCCCCAACTTCAAATTCAAGATCCGTTCTTCTCTTGTCCGCATAAGATTTTTGCCTATCTTGCGCTGCTTTCATCCTTCTTCGAATCAAGTCAATCTTCTCAGAAGTCTCCCTAACCATATCAGGCCCAAGCAAGATCTTATCTGTAGATTCCCACCAACAGGTAGGCGATCGACAAGGCCTTCCATAGAGAGCTTCGAAAGGAGCCATACCAATACTGGACTGAAAGCTATTATTATATGCGAATTCCACCAATGGAAGATGCTCTTCCCATGTACCTCCAAAATCTAAGATACAAAGCCTCAAAAGGTCTTCTAGAACACGATTCACCCTCTCAGTCTGGTTGTCCGTCTGAGGATGATATGCGGTGCTCAGACACAATTGAGTCCCCACTGCTTCTTGCAAACTTTTCCAGAACTCGCTAGTGAAGATAGGGTCTCGATCACTCACTATGCTAGAGGGTACCCCATGAAATCGAACTATCTCTCAAAGATATACTGAAGCTAGCCATGGAGCTGTCCTCTTGCTCTTCACAGGTATGAAATGGGCGCTCTTAGTAAGTCTGTCTACCACCACCCAAATTCCTGTATTACCCTTTCTCGATCTGGGTAACCCGTCAATAAAATCCATCGAGACGTTATCCCACTTCCATTGCGGAACTTCCAATGGGTGAAGCAACCCACCTGGTTTCTTTTGCTCCGCCTTCACTTGTTGGCAGACCAAGCATCGAGCGACATATTCGGCCACATCTTTCTTCATACCGGCCCAGAAGAAAACCCTCTTCATGTCTTGATACATCTTGTCCCCACCGGGATGAATGGTCATCCTAGAACGGTGTGCATCATCAAGAATAGCCTTCCTCAACCCTTCGTCTTGCGGTACACAAAGTCTACCGTCTCTACGCAAGCACCCCCTATCGTCTAGGGTGTACCTACTCAAATGGCTGGACGACTCCCCCCTTATGAGCTTCTCTACCAACTCAACCAACTGTGGGTCGTCCCTCTGTGCTTCCTCAATCCTCCCCAAAAGAGTAGGTCTGACCTCCAAGGATGCTAGCAAACCGGGTACATAATCAATGGAAGGTCTGAAATCAAACATCGAGATAAACTCCAAGCTTCGTTGTTCCACGAACAATGGACTTAAGGACAACCTTTTTCTGCTCAAGGCGTCCGCCACCACGTTACCCTTGCCATGGGTATACGCTATCTCGAAATCATAGGATGCTAAGAACTCCATCCACCTTTGCTGTCTCAAGTTCAAATCCTTCTGAGAAAACAAGTACTTCAATGATTTGTGGTCAGTGAACAATTCGAATCTCTCACCAAGCAGATACTGGCGCCAAATCTTAAGCGCAAAAACAATAGCGGCCAATTCTAAATCATGGGTAGGGTAATTTTTCTCATGCACTCTCAACTGCCTTCCACCATAGGCTATCACCCTTCCCTCTTGCATTAAGACTGCGCCAAGTCCTGTCCCACAAGCATCGGTATAAACAACAAATGGCTTGCTCCCATCTGGCAACACTAAAACTGGAGCAGTGGTTAAAGCTCTCTTTAACCGTCGGAAAGCATCATCACAATCTACGTCCCATGCGAAAACAAGATTCTTCTTCGTTAAGCGGTTTAATGGGGCTGATATCTTCGCGAAGTCTTTGATAAACTTCCTATAGTAACCCGCCAACCCTAAGAAACTTCTTACTTCGGTAGCAGTCTTCGGAACCTTCCAATCTTGTATTGATACTACCTTCGCGGGATCCACAGCTATCCCCTCCTTGGAGACCACGTGCCCCAAGAACCGCACTTCCCTCCTCCAGAAGTGACATTTAGAGAATTTAGCCTTAAGGCTATGTGCTCGAAGAGTCTTCAATACCTCCCCAAGATGTAGGGCATGCTCTTCTTCACTCTTAGAAAATACTAAGATATCATCCACAAAGACCACCACGAATTTATTAAGGAACTCCCTGAACACCCTACTCATCAAATCAACAAAGTATGCAGGGGCGTTCGTCAACCCAAATGGCATCACCAGCCACTCATAGAAACCATCCGGAGTCCTAAAGGCAGTCTTGTCTATGCTATCCTCAGCCACCCTCAACTGATGAAACCCGTGGCTAAGTCCAACTGAGAAAATACTGAAGCGCCAACCAACTGATCGAAAAGATCATCAATCCTCGGCAATGGGTGTCTATTCTTCTTTGTGAGCTTGTTGAGTTCTCTATAGTCTACACAAAGTCTGAGTGACCCATCCGCCTTCGTAGCAAAAACTACTGGAGCACCCCACTCCGATATACTTCGTCTTATGAACCCCTTCTCAAGCAACTCCCCTACTTGCTTATGGAGTTCCCTCCTCTCACGAGGAGGCATGTGGCGCACTGGTAAACATACAGGTTTAGCATTATCCGCCAGATATATTCGGAAGTCAATCTCCCGCTTCGGAGGTAAGCCCTTCACCTCCTCAAACACATCCGAGTATTCCCGGACCACTCTAACAGATTGCAAACTCTCGACCGAAGCGTCAAGCGATTCAAGATAACTTAGCATAACAGAATCCATGGGATTACAAGAGATCTCGAGAGTGTTACCCAAGCGGGTCATGAGCCTAACAACTCTCCTTTCGCAATCAAGAACGACACCATTACTGGATAACCAGTCCATGCCCAAAATCAACCCATAGCCCGTGAAGCCCAAAACAAAAGCATCACATCTAAACTCAATGCTAAGTATAGAAATCTTCAAACCCAAACATATCATGGACAAGTAAGTGGAGCCCCCAATTGGGTTTGAAACAACCAAGGGATCATCTACCAGACTGGTGTCTAAGTGTAGTGACTCAACTAATGATGATGAGATAAACGAATGCGATGCGCCTGAATCAAACAATGTACGGACAGGATGATCAAATAGAAAAACCAGACTTTCAACGGAGATAGTTCTACCTCTTTCCTGAATCGGTGGAACCGCGAGAGCCTGTACTTGCCCCCTAGCCTGACTCGGTGCCATAAGAGCTTGCACCTGTCCTCCTGAGGTAGATCCCGTCCTTTGCCCCTTCTTAGGGCAATCCTTCACTAGATGCCCTGCTTCGCCAGGGTGAAAGCAACCAGTCTTCTTCTTCTTTCTACAATCTTTGCTTATGTGGCCTGGTATCCCACAATTGAAGCACTTCTTCTTCCCCTTGCCACTGTTGCCTTTCCCACCTTTGTTTTGCTGTTGTTGCTGAGGTCTCTTTTGATCTCCCTTCTTCTCGGGTGCCTTATTAGCATTGGGACCCTTCTCTTCTTCATGCATGAGTG
Source organism: Allium sativum (assembly GCA_030737875.1). NCBI lineage: Eukaryota > Viridiplantae > Streptophyta > Magnoliopsida > Asparagales > Amaryllidaceae > Allium > Allium sativum. The sequence goes on along the minus strand of CM060920.1, from coordinate 34,081,571 downwards.
CCATGTCAACTAGCTTCTCAAAGGTGGCCCCCATAGGGAATTGGGTCATAGCCAACCCATGCATCGGTTCATTCAAGCCTTTCACGAACCTCAAAGCCTTCTTCTCCGGTGTATTCACCATGTCTAGGCCAAACCTTGCCAATTGATTAAACTTGTTGACATATTCCTTCACTGAGAGATTTCCTTGCTTTAGAGTCAAGAATCTTTCCATATACAAGTTTTCCTCCGCCATTGAGAGAAACTTTGCCACAAATCTTTGCTTAAAATCCGCCCAAGAGTCAACGGGGCGTTCTCCATTAGTGACCTCCCACCAGAATGAGGCCTCTCCCTTCATTAACCAAGCAGCCAACTTGACTTTCTTTCCTTCTTCCATCTCAAAGATATCTACCAATTCTTCCACCTCTTTAAGCCAATCTCTAGCCTCCACAAAAGTTTCAGATCCTTGAAAAGGTTTCCCTCCCATAGCTTTGAATTCCTTGCAAGTCTTAGCAAAAGTATCCGTGCGAGGAGGAGGGGGAGGAGGAAGATCGGGTGCTACGGTTGGTGGAGGATCATTTGCTGGACCCGCAGTGGTGGCCCTAGCCTCCATCAATCTCCTATACCATACTGGTATCGTCACACCCTCCGGAAAGTTAAGATCCTCAGCCATGCTGAAACGAAAAAGGAAAGATTCAAAACGGAGAATTCGAAGGACAAAGATCTGGCTATTGGGGATTATGCTTTTCTTTCAAAAACTTTTCTCTTTAAAGACATGTTTTTGAAAATATCTCTTCCAAAAATGTTTTTAGAAAAATAGTTTTCTAAAAATTTTATCTGTTCCGGTAACCTTTGCTCTGATACCACGTGTAACACCCCACGCCCGCTATGGTCACTCTCTAAGGGAATGCCATAACATCGGTGGAGTATTTTGAGTGAATATAGAACAGAGTAATTACAGCGAGACAGATATAAGTAATACTTGGAAATTTAAGACATCATTTCAATTGCAGCGGAAAATAAAACATGTCTGGTTACATCACAAAGCCATAATAGAAGTCAAGTACAAATATCCATCCTGCTAAATAAAAATACATAATCCCAATACATGAACTGATAGCCATAAAAGAAAAGGGTAAACTGAGCTCTACATCTAGGGTCCAAGCTCCAAGAGAGAAATAAAAGCAGCCTGATCAAAGCCCACTCGTGCTGGGCCCACTCTGAGAACCTGAGGGTTTGGAAAAAGATAAAAACAACGGGGTTAGACATAAGTCTGAGCGAGTCCTATAACTTTAACAATACAATCATTAAAGTAATCAGAGAAGACATAAAATTGACATACGGTGATGTCTGGGGATGAATGGCTACACTAAGCAGCTTGGTAGACTTAGGATAAGTTAAGATAACTGTAAAGACGCATTTACCCACCCAAGGATAATTACTACACTGCACCACACCAGTCATTTCTACTTAAAGGTTGATCCCTCCCAAGGACTTAGAAAATTTCTCCAGTAGTCTCGTATACCCCTAGCTGACTACATAGGTGCCGTCTGCCCCTATCTCCACTAGGTGTAACCACTACTCCCAACTGATCGGCTCCCTACCGTAGATACCCGTGCCGGCCCCACAGTGGGGTGTATCACTCCCCAAAGTGGCAACCCGATACAACAAACAGTGCACAACTTATATCTACACGATGCAACAACGTCTTACCTACCAGCCCGGGTCCACACACGCATATGAAACCCGTTGGACTTGCGTTGCCACCGCTACCCCGTTTTGGCCTCTTATAGTCAAGCCCAGTACGCGTGTCCCGTCCTCGACATGGGTCGAGCCCAATAAGATACATATGGGTTACTGGTTGAAATGGCCCCCCCACAAGCTACCCACCTAAGCTTGTCCCTTTTTCTAGTGCATCCCACTTAACCCTTTTAATAATCATGTTCACTTACATGTTTAAAGTTTGGTTAAGTCACTTAATTATATTTCAATTGCCACCCAAGGCACCCACTAGATTTCCACATGCTACCCAAGGCACCCACTTAACCCCTCATGTCCCACTACTTGCTAATATGGTTAAGTGTTTCTTAATTAATTAAGACCGTGATCTCCCATAAAGACCTCCCACATTAGACTGGCTGTTATGACCGCCTGGTTAAGCCGGAAGAGTCCGGGCAGTCTTACGTCATAACAGAGTCTAACCTCGTGTCTTTACTTTAATCACGTATTTAATTATGGCTAAGACCTCTCACATTGGGCTGACATTTGTAGCAACTGGTTAAGCCGGTAGAGTCCGGGCAGTCTTACACTACAAATGAGTCCACCCTCGTGTCTTAGTCGATTAATTACACCTAATTAATCACCCCCATATTAATTATCCCTAATTAATATCAAGTTTTTCATAACATGGGTAGACCTAACTCAATAGGTAAATTCCCATGGGGTAGACCTGACTCAATAGGTAAATTCCCACTTATGTTAATTTATTTTTATGGTATGCTTAATCATACCCAATCATACTTTTATTAACATATTTATTAACCCCATCGTTCCCCACGTAAATCATTCTCATTTCATGACATAATAAAGGGAAGATCCATCCCAAATATCATGGGTTTAACCAAATCTTAGCATATAACTTTGTCATGGGTTAAGAGGATGTCAACTTGCATATATGAGCATATATTAACCCAACTACATTTAACCCAAACTTGCATATTATCATACACATGACTTGCATAACATGTTGCATATGAACTTGCATATTATCATACACATATCTTGCATAACATGTTGAACTTGCATATAAGCATTCTCATAACTTGCATAACATGTTAATCATGCATTTAAGCATACACATAACTTGCATAAGCATTCTCATACTTGCATAAGCATGCATAACTTGCATATCATGTTAAACTTGCATTTAAGCATATACATAAATTGCATATGAACTTGCATAACAACCTACACATAACTTACATAACATCATACACATAACTTGCATATGAACTTGCATAACAACCTACACATAACTTACATAACATCATACACATAACTTGCATATGAACTTGCATAACACACTTGTTAAACATGCATAAACTCACTTATTAAATATGCATAAACCCACTTATTAAATATGCATAAACCCACTTATTAAATATGCATAAACATAGGAAAACATAGAGTAGCATATCATTACAAATGATTCAAACTCGCTAATCCGCATTCAAGACCATAAGTCTCATTACACCCAATCTACTTACTTTAGCAATTAGTGTTAAAGTGATAGAAACTCACCAAAACCAATATTAACAAACTTATGAAGTAGAACTAGTTGCTATATATGAAGAAGATGATGATTAGGGGTTGATTAGCTTGCAACTTCCTTCATAAATTAGTGGAGGCTCCTCTTAAGTTTGATTTTGGCGACATGAGGCCATTATTTCTATTTTTAGTATGGATTAGGCTTGCATTAGGGTGTATTTATAGGATTAGGGTGTGTTTTAGACAATAGGATTAGCCCTAGGTTAGATTAGGTCCGTTAGATTTAGGAAATCTCTAGAACCCAGCCCAGCCCTAGCCAGAAAACCAGACCTGGTGCACCCAGGCCCTCTGGCTCGACACGCCGTGTCGACAGGCAAGTCGACCCCCCAGTCGACAGGCCTGTCGACAGCCCTGTCGACATGGGTAGGGCGGGAAATTTCCCGCCTGGCCCCCGCTGGCTCCAATTTCAAAATCTGGTCTTGCATTTCTAAATCTGTTTTTAACTTGATTTTTCTGCCAACTTTATTGGGCCATAACTGGGCCATACGGACTCCGATTTACAAAATTTCGGACTCTATTCTGCGTATTTTTCCGAGACGAACGCAATGACGCAGCCCGTTTCCCCCAATTCTCACATTTGAGATTATTTATTCTGCAATTAGTGAATTTTAGCATTAACCGAAATTCGGGGTGTTACAAAACACATATGATAATTTATGGCTTGAAAAGGAGCTAATATGAACACGCCTAAATAGGTTTTGGGTAGTTGGCTTGTAATAGCCTTAAAGGAGGGATAAATATAAATTGAGATAAGTTGCCTTTAATGGCCTAAGATAAATTGTGGTAAAATTGGTATGATTTTGCAAACCATTAATAGATGGACATAATTGAGTCAATTATGGACATCATTAAATTTGGAATTAATTGATAATTTGAATAGGGGAAATAAATTCAAATTGGGGTAAAATATTATAAGTAATAATCAATGCTTAGGACACGAGGTTGGACTCATTTGTGACGTAAACCTGCCCGGAACCGCCCGACGAATCCAGTAGTCACAAATGTCAGCCCAATGTGAGAGGTCCTGGGCCCAAATTAAAAGCGTAACAGTTGTAAAGACACGAGATTAGACTCTTTTATGGTGTAAGACTGCCCGGACCCGCCCGACAAATCCAACTGCCATAAATGTCAGTCTAATGTGAGAGGTCTTTATAAGGTTACGGCCTTAATGAATTAAGAAATACTTAACCAGATAAACATGTGGTGGGACATGGGGGTTAAGTGGGTGACATGTGGAAATACGAATAGTAAATAAGAACACTTAACCAATATGATATAAATGGGTGGGTTAAGTAATATGATTAGGTTAATCTGGACACTTAACCAATTTAATATGTTGACTACGGGAGTGGGTAAGATTAAGCAAATGTTTAACCACTATAACATGATTAAACTGGACTAGAGAGTGAGGTTAAGTTAATGAGAACACTTAACTAATACAATGGGTTAATTAGACAAGTGGTTGCGGTTAAGTAGTAACACTTAACCAACATAACAGGACAAGCGGGTGGGCTAAGTTAACTTGAATAAGTTGACAACACTTAACCATTATAATATGACTAGTGGATGGGGTTAAGTTAACATGCACTTAACCAATCTGATGTGATGCGTGGTAGGGTTAACTAACACATGGGGTTAAGTTAACAAGGAAATTCTTAACCAATGTAACCAGATAGACGAACGGGGTTAAGTTAATAAACCACACTTAACCAATCAAACATAATAAGCGAGAAAGGTTAAGTTAATTAAGGTTAACACTTAACCATGGTAACATAACGAGTAGAAGGGTTAAGTACATATCGGGTTGCTGGGTAATATTAGTAAATATAGGCTCACATACACTTAACTATTAAATACACATGCTTGAATCAGTAGCGGGGTTAAGTACATATTGGGTTGGTGGGTAATATCAGAGAATATAGGCCCACAGACTTAACCAATAAATACACATCAGTAGCGCGGTTAAGTACACATCAGGGTTGGTGGGTAATATCAGAGAATATAGGCCCACAGACTTAACCATTAGAAAAACCTAGTAACGGGGACCCATTTCAGCCGTAACCCACATTAGGTATCAACGGAACCCTGAGCTAGGCAGGATGGGGCACGATTATTGGGCTGATTATAAGAGGTCAAATTAGCGGTGGTTGGTGCAGCAGTGCAGGTTCTAACGGAGTGCGGGCGTGCACACACTTCGACGTAGAAAATTTAGCCACTGGGCATCAGTATGTATAAAGCTGTGCATCTTGATTGTGTCAGGGTTGCCACCATGGAACTTGATACACCCCATAGTGGGACTAGCACAGGTATCTACAAGTAGTGGGCTGCGTGACACAAACGAGAACTAGGTCAAGTAGGGAGCTGATCGATAAGGTAGTAAGGGTGCATCAAATATATACATGGCCATTGGGGTGATCGAGGTGGAATCCTCATAATCGATGTACACCTGAAGGCTACGATAATTGCGGTGGTTGGGATCACGTTGTAATTATTATATAACACGGGCTACCAGTTGGGACACTAGTAGGGGGTACGGATCCTTGTTACACAGGACACTATTTGGGATACTAGTACGAGTATAGATCATTCCATGTAAGACACTTATGAGGATGCTAGTTAGGTGGTGCAGAGCAAATGATATCGTTTTAATGGTAAAGCTTAGAAACCTTGCAATGTTATTCTTGATAGAAACCATGCGGTGGGATACTTGATAGGAATTATGGGATGTTATACTTGTTTCATCGTGCCCGAAGTTTATCTTGTTACCTTAGTTTATCTTGTTATCATAGTTTATCTTGTTATCTTAGTTTATCTTGCCTACCTTGTCATCATGCTTATGTTTACTTTCAGTTTATTCATGCCATGTTATCTTTACCTATTTTTATGCTGAAAGTCACTAGAACATACTCAGTCTTTATGACTGACCCGTTTTGTTTCTCCTCTTTTTCTTCCGTTCCCCCCCCCCAGGTTCACAGGATGGGAATACAGCTTATTTCGGATCTTACCAAGCTCCAAGGCCCTTTAATGTATGGCTTGGATTTCCCTTGGCTATGGCTTGCATTGCTTTATTGGCGAATACTGCAGTTTGTTTTTATGCTTCTTTGTTTTTGTGCAAGACAGATATTTTAACTATGAAATTGGGTATTGGAAGTTGATGGGCTTTTCTTAGGCTTTTCTTGTAAAAATTTATATTTAATAAATGATTTGAAGTACTTCCACTTTATTTTCCGCTGTTTTATATATGTCTGTCTTGTAATATTTCTGTTCCAGTACCCATAATACTCCATTGAAGTTAAGGCATTCCCTTTGTGAGTGACCTTAACAGATGTGGGGTGTTACACGTAGATCGACAAGTATGAAAGATGTTGAATCATTAGGATTGGTTGCTACAAAAACCAACCCTTCACAGTAGTTAGAAAATAGGGTAATTGTTCGAAGTATGTGCTATTTGGAGAATTAGGGTAGTATTATAAAGAAGGACTATTTTGAAGTATTAAGCAAAGTGTGGTAGTTCAGGAATATTAGGGGTAGATCGAAAAAAATGAAAGATAATGAATCATTTGGATTAGGTGGTGCAAAAACCAACCCTTTACAGTAGTTAAAAAATAGGGGAAATTGTTGAAAGCAAGGGCTATTTAGAGAATTAAGGGTAGGAATAAAAAGAAGGACTATTTTGAAGTATTAAGAGAAGTAGGGGTAGTTTAAGCATAGAAGTGGTAGATCCACAAATATGAAACATAATGAATCATTTGGATTGGGTGACGAAAAAATCAACCCTTCACAGTAGTTAAAAAATAGAGGAAATTGTTGGAAGTAAGTGCTATTTAGAGAATTAGGGGTAGGATTAAAAAGAAGGACCATTTTGAAGTATTAAGAGAAGTAGAGGTAGTTTAGGCATAGTAGGGGTAGATCGACAAAAATGATGAATCATTTGGATTAGGAGCTACAAAAACCAACCCTTCACAATAGTTAAAAAATAGGGGTAATTGTTGGAAGTAAGGGAAATTTAGAGAAGTAGATGGAGGATTAAAAAGAAGGACTGTTTTGATGTATTAAGAGAAGTAGAGGTAGTTTAAGCATAGTAGGGGTAGATCGACAAATATGAAAGACGATGAATCGTTTGGATTGGGTGCTGCCAAAACGAACCCTTTATAGTAGATAAAAAATAAGGGTAATTTTTAGAAGTAAGAGCTATTTAGAGAATTAGGTGTAGGCTTAAAAATAGGGGTTGTTTTGAAGTAATAAAAGGGGTACATCGACAAAAGGGGTACATCGACAAATATGAAAGACAATGAATAGTTTGGATTCGGTGCTACAGAGACCAACCCTTCACAGTAGTTAAAATGTGTTTATTGTTGGCAGTAAGGGATATCTAGAGAATTAGGGTAGGTTTAAAAATGAAGGGTTATTTTGAAGTATTAAGAGAAGTAGGGGTAGTTTAAGCATGTAGGTTTAGATCGACAAATATGAAAGATGATAAATAATTTGGATTAGGTGCTGCAAAAACCAACCCTTCACAGTAGTTAAAACTAGGTGTAATTGTTGGAAGTAATGGAAATTTAGAGAATTAGGGGCAGGATTTAAAAGAAGGCTTCTTTCAAAGTATTAAGAGAAGAAGGTGTAGTTTACGTATAGTAGGGGTAGATCGACAAATATGAACGATGATGAATCATTTGGATTGGGTGCTGCAAAAACAAAACCTTCACAGTAGTAAAAAAAAAGGTGTAATTTTTCGAAGTAAGGGCTATTTAGAGAATTAGGGGTAGGATTAAAAAAAAGGGTCGTTTCGAAGTATTAAGAGAAGTAGGGAAGTTTAAGCATAGTAGGGGTAGATCCACAAATATGAAAGATGATGAATTATTTGAATTGGGTGCTGGAAAAGCCAACTCTTCACTTTAGTTAAAAAATAGGGGTAATTGTTGGAAGTAAGGGCTATTTAGAAAATTAGGGGTATGATTAAAAAGAAGGGTTGTTTTGAATTGTTAATAGTGGCAGCGGTAGATCGAAAAATATGAAAGATGATGAATCATTTGGCTTGTTACTGGAAAAACCAACCCTTCACAGTAGTTAAAAAATAGGGGTAATTTTGGAAGTAAGGGCTATTAAGAGAATTAGGGGTAGGATTAAAAATAAGAATTATTTTGAAGTATTAACAGAAGTAGAGGTAATTTAAGAATAGTAGGGTTAGATCGACAAATATGAAAGATGATGAAGCATTTGGATTGGGTGCTGCAAAAACCAACCCTTCACAGTTGTAAAAAAATAGGTGTAATTGTTGGAAGTAAGTGCTATTTAGAAAAATAGTGGTAGGATCAAAAAGAAGGACTGTTTTGAAGTATTAAGAGAAGTAGGGGTTGTTTAAGCATAGTAGGGTAGATTGACAAGTGTGAAAGACGTTGAATCTTTTGGATTGGGTGCTGCTATAACGAACCCTTCACAGTAGTTAAAATTAGGGGTACTTGTTGGAATTAAGGGCTATTTAGAGAATTAGGTTTAGGATTAAAAAGAAGGGCTATTTTGAAGTATTAAGAGGGGTAGATCGAGAAATATGTAAGATGATGAATCGTTTGGATTGGCTACTGCAAAAACCAACCCTTTACAGTAGTTAAAAATTAGGGGTAATTGTTGGAAGTAAGGCTATTAAGAGAATTAGCGGTAGGATTAAAAAGATGGGTTGTTTTGAAGTATTAAGAGAAGTAAGGATAGTGTAAGCATTGTAGGGGTAGATCGACAAATATGAAAGATGATGAATCATTTGGATTGGGTGCTGCAAAAACCAACCCTTTACAGTAGTTAAAAAATAAGGGTAATTTGTTGGAAGTAAGGGTTGTTTAGAGAATTAGGGACAAGATTAAAAAAAGTAATGTTTTGAAGTATTAAGAGAAGTAGGGGTAGTTTAAGCATTGTAGAGGTAGACCGACAAACATGAAAGATGATGAATCATTTGGATTTGGAATTTGATTTGCTATTTTTTCGAATATGATGCACCATTTATATTTCTGTTTCATCCCCATAAACGAGTTTTCAAAGGTCATATAGGGAAATCCTGGACTTTCAAATAGATGTTGCGCCTCTAGACTCTAATGTTTCACCCAATAGACGGGGGTTGTTCCGCCGACCAAAATTTTTATCATATTCAAAAATATAGTAAATCGAATTCCGACAACGGTCAAACCCCCTTTGACCAACAAAAGGCATGTGAAAAATTGAGCTAAAAAAGTTTTCGAATTTCCCAATAGTCATTATGATTGAATTGCTTGATTACTGAACTAAGATGGGATTATTGGAACCTGTTTGTCCTATAGATATATGAGAGAGCTTCGTTTTGGCTGGTTATGGTTCTAGTAACTCAAAATGGATAGAAAGTTATGGTTGGCGGAACAACCCACGTCTGTTGGGTGCAAAATCGAATTCTTGAGGGGCAACATCTATTTGAAAATCCATGTCTGCACTGTATGACTTTTGAAAACATTTTTATGGGGATGATATTGAAATATAACAATATCCTCCATACTCCAAAATATAGTAAATCGAATTCCTACAGCGGTCAAACCCCCTTTGGCCAGCAAAACAGCATGTGAAAAATTGAGCTAAAAAAGCTTTTGATGTTCCCAATAGTCATTAAGATTGAATTTCTTGGTTACTGAACTAAGACGAGACTGGTGGAACCAGTTGGTCCTATAGATCTATGAGAGAGCTTCTTTTTGACTTATTATGGTTCTAGTAACTCAAAATGGATACGAAGTTATGGTTGGCAGAACAACCCACGTCCATTGGATGCAACATCGAAGTCTTGAGGTGCAGCAACCGTTTGAAAATTAAGGATTGCACTGTATGACTTTTGAAAACTCGTTTATGGTGATGAAATTGAAACATAACATGGTGCATAATATCCATTTGACCAACAAAACGGCATATGAAAAATTGAGCTAAAAAAATTTCGAAGATCCCAATAGTCGTGAAGATTAAATTTTTTGGTTATTGAACAAAGATAAGATTGGTGGAACTAGTTAATCCCATAGATGTATGAGAGAGCTTCATTTTGACTGGTTCTGGTTCTAGTAGTTCAAAATGGATACAAAGTTATGGTTAGCGGACCAACCAATGTCTATTGGGTGCAACATCGAAGTCTTGAGGTGCAACATCCGAATGATAATCCAAGAATTCACCGTATGATTTTTGAAAACTCATTTATGGGGAAGAAACTGAAATATAACATGGTGAATAATATTCCTAAAAATTGGAAATCCAATTCCTACCACGGTCAATACCCCTTTGACCAACAGTACAACATGTGAAAAATTGAGCTAAAAAAGCTTTCGATGTTCCCAATAGTCATTAAAATTGAATTTCCTGGTTACTGAACTAAGATGAGATTGGTGGAACCTGTTAATCCTATAGATCTGCGAAAGAGCTTGAAAATTGAGCTAAAAAAGCTTTCGATGTTCCTAATAGTCATTACGATTGAATTTCTTGGTTACTTAAGTAAGATGAGATGGTGGAACATGTTAGTCCTATAGATCTATTACAGGGCTTCGTTTTGACTGATTATGGTTCTAGTAACTCAAAATGGATACAAAGTTATGGTTGGCGGAACAACCCACGTCTATTTGGTGCAACATCGAAGTCTTGAGGTGCAATATCCATTTGAAACTCCAGGATTGCACTGTATGACTTTTGAAAAGAAGTTTATAGGGATGAAATAGAAATATAACATGGTGAGTCATATTCCAAAAAATAGTAAATCAAATTCCTACCACAGTAAAACCTCTTTGACCAACAATATGGCTTGTGAAAAATTGAGCTAAAAAAGGTTTCGATGTTCCCAATAGTCATTAAGATTGAATTTCTCGGTTATTGAGCAAAGATCAGATTAGCGGAACCTGTTAGTCCTATAGATCTATGAGAGAGCTTCATCTTGACTGGTTATAATTCATACAGTGCAATCTTGGATTTTCAAACGGATGTTGCACCTCAAGACTTCAATGTTTCACCAAATAGACGTGGGTTGTTCCGCCAACCATAACTATGTATCATATTCCAAAGTATAGTAAATCGAATTCCGACCAAAGTCAAACCCCCTTTGACCAACAAAACGTCATGTGAAAAAATGAGCTAAAAAAGCTTTTGATTTTCCCAATAGTCATTATGATTGAATTTCTTGATTACTGAACTATGTTGAGATTAGTGGAACCTGTTTGTCCTATAGATACATGAGAGCGCTTCGTTTTGAATTGTTGTGGTTCTAATAACTCAAAATGGATAGAAAGTTATGGTTGGTAGAACAAGCCATGTCTGTTGTATGGAACATTGAAGTTTTGAGGTGCAACATCTGTTTGAAAATCCTAGTTTGCACTGTATGACTTTTGAAAAATCGTTTATGGGGATGATATTGAAATATAACATGATGCACCATATTCCAAAATATAGTAAATCGAATTCCGACCACGGTTAAACCCCATTTGACAAGCAAAACGGCATGTGAAAAATTGAGCTAAAATAGTTTTCGATGTTCCTAATAGTCATTAAGATTGAATTTCTTGGTTACTTAACTATGATGCGATTGGTGGAACATGTTTGTCCTGTAGATCTATGAGAGAGCTTCTTTTTGACTAGTTATGGTTTTAATACCTCAAAATGGATACAAAGTTATGGTTAGCAGAACAACCCACGTCTGTTGGGTGCAATATCGAAGTCTTGAGGTGCAGCAGCCGTTTGAAAATCCAAGATTGCACTGTATGACTTTTGAAAACTGGTTTATGGGGATGAAATAGAAAAATAACGTGTTGCACCATATTCCAAAATATAGTAATGTGAATTCCGACCACGGTCAACCCCCTTTGACCAACAAAATGGCATATGAAAAATTGAGCTAAAAAAGCTTTCGATGATCCCAATAGTCATTAAGATAAAATTTCTTGGTTACTGAAATAAGATAAGATCGGTGGAACTTGTTAATCCTATAGATATATGAGAGAGCTTCGTTTTGACTAGTTATGGTTCTAGTAATTCAAAATGGATACAAAGTTATGGTTGGTGGAACAACCCACATCTATTGGGTGCAACATCGAAGTCTTGAGGTGAAACACCTGCATGATAATCCATGATTGCACTGTATGACTTTTGAAAACGCGTTTACGGGGATGAAGTTGAAAAATAACATGGTGAATAATATTCCAAAAAATAGTAAATCAAATTCCTACCACGGTCAAACACCCTATGACCAACAATACGGCATCTGAAAAATTGAGCTAAAAAAGCTTTTGATGTTCCCGATAGTCACTAAAATTGAATTTCTTTGTTACTGAACTAAGATGAGAATGGTGGAATCTGTTAGCCCTATATATCTGTGGGAGAGCTTAAAAATTGAGCTAAAAAAGCTTTCGATGTTCCCAATAGTCATTATGATTGAATTTCTTGATTATTGAACCAATATGAGATACTCGTTTTGAGTAGTTATGTTTCTAGTAATTCAAAATGGATACAAAGTTATGGTTGGCGGAACAACCCACATCTATTTGGTCCAATAACGAAGTCTTGATGTGGGACATCCGTTTGAAAATCCAAGATTGCACTGCACGACTTTTGAAAACGAGTTTATGGGGATGAAATAGAAATATTACATGGTGAAATATTTTCCAAAAAAATAGTAAATCGAATTCCTACCACTATAAACCACCTTTTACCAACAATACGGCACGTGAAAAATTGAGCTGAAAAAGCATTCGATGTTCCCAATAGTCATTAAGATTGAATTTCTGGATTATTGAACAAAGATTAGATTAGTGGAACCTGTTAGCTCGATGGAACAATGAGAAATCTCCATTTTGACTGGTTATAATTCATATTATGCAATCTTGGATTTTCAAACGGATGTTGCACCTCAAGACTTCGATGTTTCACCCAACAGACATGGTTTGTTCCACCAACCATAACATTGTATCATATTCCAAAATATAGCAAATCGAATTCCGACCATGGTCAAACCCCCTTTGACCAACAAAACGACATATGAAAAATTGAGCTAAAAAAGCTTTCGATTTTTCCAATAGTCATTATGATTAAATTTCTTGATTATTGAACTAAGATGAGATTAGTGGAACCTTTTTGTCCAATAGATATATGAGAGAGCTTCATTTTGACAGGTTATGGTTCTAGTACCTCAAAATGGATATAAAATTATGGTTAGAGGAACAACCTACCTCTGTTGGGTGCAACATCGAAGTCTTGAGGTGAAATATCCGTTTGAAAATCACAATTTGTAGTGTATGACTTTTGAAAACTCGTTTATGGGGATGATATAGAAATACAACATGGTGCACCATATTACAAAATATATTAAATCGAATTGCGACCATGGACAACCCCCCTTTGACCAACAATACGACATGTGAAAAATTGAGCTAAAAAGCTTTCGATGTTCCCAATAGTCATTAAGATTGAATTTCTTGGTTACTGAACTAAGATGAGATTGGTGGAACTTGTTAGTCCTATAGATCTATGAGAGAGCTTCGTTTTGACTGGTTATGGTTCTACTAACTCAAAATTGATACAAAGTTATGGCTGGTAGAAGAACCCACATCTGTTGGGTGCAACATCGAAGTCTTGAAGCGCAACATCCGTTTGAAAATTCAAGATTGCACTATATGAATTTTGAAAACTCGTTTATGGGGATGAAATAGAAATATAGCATGGCGCATCATATTCCAAAATATAGCAAATCGAATTCCGACCATGGTCAACCCCCTTTGACCAACAAAACGGCATTTAAAAAATTGAGCTAAAAAAGCATTCGATGTTCCCAATAGTCATTTAGATTGAAATTCTTGGTTACTGAACTAAGATGAGATTGGTGGAACCTGTTAATCCTACAAATATATGGGAGAGCTTCGTTTTGACTAGTTATGGTTCTAGTAATTCAAAATGGATACAAAGTTATCGTTGGCAGAACAACCCACGTCTATTGGGTGCAACATGTCTTGAGGTGCAACATCCGTTTGAAACTCCAAGATTGCACTGTATGACTTTTGAAAACTCGTTTATGGGGATGAAATAGAAATATAACATGGTAAATCATATTCCAAAAAATAGTAAATCGAATTCCAACCACGGTCAAACCACCTTTGACCAACAATAAGGCATGCGAAAAATTGAGCTAAAAAAGAATTTGATGTTCCCAATAGTCATTAAAATTGAATTTCTTGGTTACTGAACTTAGATGAGACTGGTGGAACCTGTTAATCCTATAGATCTGTGAGAGAGCTTAAAAGTTGAGCTAAAAAAGCTTTCAATGCACCTGATAGTCATTATGATTAAATTTCTTTGTTACTAAACTAAGATGAGATGGTGGAACCTATTAGTCCTATAGATCTATGAGAGGGTTTCGTTTTGACTAATTATGGTCCTAGTAACTTAAAACGGATATAAAGTTATGGTTCTGGGAACAACCCACGTCTATTGGGTGCAACACTGGAGTCTTGAGGTTCAACATTCGTTTGAAACTCCAAGATTGCACTGTATCACTTTCGAAAACTCATTTATGGGGATGAAATAGAAATATAACATGGTGCATCATATTCCAAAATATAGTAAATTGAATTTCAACCACGGACAACCCCCATTGACCAACAAAATGGCATTTGAAAATTTGAGCTAAAAAAGCTTTTGATGTTCCCAGTAGTCATTAATATTGAATTTCTTGGTAACTGAGCTAAGATGAGATTGGTGGAACCTGTTAATCCTATAAATATATGAGAGAGCTTCATTTTGACTGTTTATGGTTCTAGTAATTCAAAATGGATACAAAGTTGTGGTTGGCGGAACAACCCACGTCTATTGGTTGCAATATCGAAGTCTTAAGATGCAACATCCGCATGAAAATCCAGGATTACACCGTATGACTTTTGAAAATTCGTTAATGGGGATGAAATTGAAATATAACATAGTGAATCATATTCCAAAAAATAGTTAATCGAATTCCTGCCACGGTAAACCCCCTTTGACCAACTATACGGCATGTGAAAAATTGAGCTAAAAAAGGTTTCGATGTTCCGAATAGTCAGTAAGATTGAATTTCTTGTTTACTGAAAAAAGATGAGATTGGTGGAACCTTTTAATCCTATAGATCTATGAGAAAGCTTCGTTTTGACTGTTATAATTCATTCAGTGCAATCTTGGATTTTCAAATGGGTGATGCACCTCAAGGCTTCGATGTTGCACCCAATAGATGTGGGTTGTTCCGCCAACCATAACATTGTATCATATTCCAAAATATAGTAAATCGAATTCCGACCACGTCAAACCCCTTTGACCAACAAAACGACATGTGAAAAATTGAGCCAAAAAATCTTTCGATTTTGCCAATAGTCATTTTGATTGAATTCCTTGGTTACTTAACTAAGATGAGATTGGTGGAATCTGTTTGTCCTATAGATATATGAGAGAGCTTCATTTTGACTGGTTATGGTTCTAGTAACACAAAATGGATACAAATTTATGGTTGGCGGAACAACCCATGTTTGTTGGGTGCAACATCGAAGTTTTGAGGTGCAACACCCATTTAAAAATCCAAGATTACACTGTATGACTTTTGAAAAATCGTTTATGGAGATGAAATAGAAATATAACATGGTAAATCATATTCCAAAATATAGCAAATCGAATTCCCACCACGGTCAACCCCTCTTTGACCAACAATACGACATATGAAAATTTGAGCTAAAAATAGCTTTCGAAGTTCCAAATAGTCATTAAGAATGAATTTCTTGGTTACTGAACTAAGATGAGATGGATGCAACCTATTAGTCCTATAGATCTTTGAGAGAGCTTCATTTTAACTGGTTATGGTTCTAGTAAGTCAAAATGGATACAAAGTTATGGTTGGCAGAACAACCCACGTCTGTTGGGTGCATCATCGAAGTCTTGAGGTGCAACATCATTTTGAAAATACAAGATTGCACTGTATGAATTTTGAAAACTTGTTTATGGAGATGAAATAGAAATATAACATGGTGAATCATATTCCAAAATATAGTAAATCGAATTCCGACCAAGGTCAAACCCTTTTAGACCAGCAAAATCGCATGAGAAAAATTGAGCTAAAAATGCTTTTGATGTTCCTAATAGTCAATAAGATTGAATTTCTTTGTTACTGAACTACGATGAGATGGGTGGAACTTGTTAGCCCTATAGATCTATGAGAGAGCTTCGTTTTGGCTGGTAATGGTTCTAGTAACTCAAAATGGATACAAAGTTACGGTTGGCGGAACAACCCACGTCTATCGGGTGGAACAAGTCTTGAGGTGCAACATCCGTTTGAAACTCCAAGATTGCACTATATGTCTTATGAAAACTCGTTTATGTGGATGAAATAGAAATATAATATGGTGAATCATATTCAAAAAAAATAGTAAATCATATTCCGACCACGGTCAAACCCCCTTTGACCAACAATACGGCATGTGAAAAATTGAGCAAAAAAAGCTTTTGATGTTCCCAATAGTCACTAAAATTGAATTTCTTGGTTACTGAACAAAGATGAGAATGGTGGAACCTGTTAATCCTATATATCTGTGAGAGTGCTTAAAAATTGAGTTAGAAAAGCTTTCGATGTTCCCAATAGTCATTATGACAGAATTTCTTGGTTACTGAACTAAGATGAGATAGTGGAACCTGTTAATCCTATAGTTCTACGAGAGGGCTTCATTTTGACTGGTTATGGTTCTAGTGACTCAAAATGGATACAAAGTTATGGTTAGCGGAATGACCCACGTCTATTGGGTGCCACATCAATGTCTTGAGGTGTAACATTCATTTGAAACTCCAAGATTGCACAGTGTGACTTTTGAAAACTTGTTTATGGGGATGAAATAGAAATATAACTTTCTGAATCGTATTCCAAAAAATAGTAAATTGAATTCCTACCATGGTAAACCCCCTTTGACCAACAATACGACATGGGAAAAATTGAGTTAAAAAAGCTTTTGATGTTCCCAATAGTCATTAAGATTGAATTTCTTGGTTATTGAACTAAGATGAGACTAGTGGAACATGTTAATCCTATAGATCAATGAGAGATGTTCGATATAACCGGTTATAATTCGTACAGTGCAACCTTGGATTTTCAAACGGATGTTGCACCTCAAGACTTCGATGTTGCACCCAATAGATGTAGTTGTTCCGCCAACTATAACTTTGTATCGTATTCCAAAATATAGTAAATCGAATTCCGACCACAGTCAAACCACCTTTGATCAACCAAACGACATGTGAAAAATTGAGCTAAAAAAGCTTTCGATTTTCCCAATTGTCATTATGATTGAATTTCTTGACTACTGAAATAAGATGAGATTTTTGGAAACTGTTTGTCCTATATATATATTGGAGGGCTTCATTTTGACTAGTTATGGTCCTAGTAACACAAAACGGATGCAAAAATATGATTGGCGGAACAACCCACGTCTGTTGGGTGCAACATTGAAGTCTTGAGGTGCAACATCCGTTTGAAAATCCAGGTTTGGACTGTATGACTTTTGAAAACTCATTTATGGGGATGAAATAGAAATATAACATGGTGAATCATATTCCAAAATATAGTAAATCAAATTCCGACCACGGTCAATCCCCCTTTGACCAAAAATACGATATGTGAAAAATTGAGCTAAATAAGCTTTCGATGTTCCCAATAGTCATTAAGATTGAATTTCTTGGTAACTGAACTAAGATGAGATGGGTGCAACCTGTTTGTCCTATAGATCTATGAGAGTGCTTCATTCTGACTTGTTATGGTTCTAGTAACTTAAAATGGATACAAAGTTATGGTTGGCAGAACGACCCCACGTCTGTTCGGTGTAACGTCGAAGTCTTGAGGTGCAACATCGGTTTGAAAATCCAAGACTGCGCTGTATGACTTTTGAAAACTTGTTTATGGGGATGAATTAGAAATATAACATGGTGAATCATATTCCGAAATATAGTAATTCGAATTCCGACCACGGTCAAACCTCCTTTGACCAACTAAACGATATGTGAAAAATTGGGCTAAAAAAGCTTTCGATGTTCCCAATAGTCATTAAGGTTGAATTTCTTGGTTATTGAACTAAGATGAGATGGGTGGAACCTGTTAGACCTGTAGATCTATGAGAGAGCTTCATTTTGACTGGTTATGGTTCTAGTAACTGAAAATGGATACAAAGTTATGGTTGGCGGAACAACCCACGTCTATTGGGTGCAAAAAGTCTTGAGGGCTACATCTGTTTTGAAACTCCAACAATACACTGAACTGCTTTTGAAAACTCATTTATGGGGATGAAATAGAAATATAACATGGTGAATCATATTCGAAAGAGTAGTAAATCGAATTCGGACCACGGTCAAACCCCCGCTGACCAACAATACGACATGTGAAAAATTGAGCTAAAAAAACTTTCGATGATCCTAATAGTCATTAAGATTGAATTTCTTGGTTACTGAACTATGATGAGATGTGTGGAACCTATTAATTCTATAGATCTGTGAGAGAGCTTCAAAATTGAGCTTAAAAACCTTTCGATATTCCCAATAGTCATTATGATTGAAATTCTTAGTTACGGAACTAAGATGAGATTGGTGGTACCTGTTAGTCCTATAGATCTATGAGAGGGCATCGTTTTGACTTGATATGGTTCTAGTAACTCAAAATGGATACAAAGTTGTGGTTGGCGGAACAACCCACGTCTATTGGGTGCAATAAATCTTGAGGTGCAACATCCATTTGAAACTCCAAGATTGCACTATATGACTTTTGAAAACTCGTTTATGGGGATGAAATAGAAATATTCGAATTCCAACCACGGTCAAACCCCCTTTGACCAACAAAAAGGCATGTGAAAAAATGATACAAAGTGTAACAACCCACACCCGCTATAGTCACTCACTAAGGGAATGCCATAGCATCGGTGGAGTATTTTTAGTGAGTATAGAACAGTAAAATTACAACAAGACAGATATAATGTAATACTTGAAAATTTAAAACATCATCTCATAGCAGCGGAAAGTAAAACATGTTTGGTTACATCATAAAACCATAACAAGAGTCAAGTACAAAATATCCATCCTGAATAAAATAAGTACATAATCCCACTACTCATAACAAATAGCCATAACAGAAAAGATAAGATAAGCTGAGCTCTACATCTACGGTCCAAGCTCCAAGAGATAGATAAAGCAAACTGATCAAAGCCCACTAGCACTAGGCCCAACCTGAGGACCTGAAGGAAAAAGATAAAAACAACGGGGGTCAGACATAAGCCTGAGTGAACCCTATCTCCTTAATAATACAATTATTAAAGTAATTAGGGTATGATATGAACTCGGTATGGTATCTTTGGGGATAATGACTACACTAAGTTGCCCACGAACACAGGACGAACTAAGATAACCGTAAAGACGCATCTACCCACCCAAGGATAATTACTAACTGCACCACACCAGTCACTCCTACTCAAAGGTTGATCCCACCCAAGGATATCAAAGATAGATATAACCAGTAGTTTCCTGTACCCTAGTTGACTACATAGGTGCCGTCTGCCCCTATCTCTACTAGGTGTACCCCACTACCCCAAGCGATCGGCTCCCTAACGTAGGTATCCGTGTTGGGCCCACAGTGGGGTGTATCATTCCCCAAAGTGGCAACCCAAAAGCAACACCGGTGCACGGGTTATACCTACACGATGCAACAACGTCTTACCTCCCAGTCCCGGGCCCACACACGCATATGAAACCCGATGGGCCTGCGTTGCCACCGCTAACCCCGTTTTGGCCACTTATAGACAAGCCCAGTATGCGTGTCCCGTCCTTGGCTTGGGCCGAGCTACAAAGATACATATGGGATACTGGTTGTAATGGGCCCTCCACAAGCTACCCACCAGAGCTTGTTATTAATCTAGTGTTCCCCACTTAACCCTTTAATCATGTTTAATTACATGTTTCACTTGGTTAAGTATTCTAATCGTATTTTCTATTGCCACCCAAGGCAACCCACTAGATTCCTCATGCCACCCAAGGCACCCACTTAACCCCTCATGTCCCACTACATGCTAATATGGTTAAGTGTTTCTTAATTAATTAAGACCGTGATTCCCCATAAAGACCTCCCACATTAGACTGGCTGTTATGACCGCCTGGTTAAGCCGGTAGGGTCCGGGCAGTCTTACGTCATAACAGAGTCTAACCTCGTGTCTTTACTTTAATCACGTATTTAATTTGTGCCTAAGACCTCTCACATTAGACTGGCTGTTATGACCGCCTGGTTAAGCCGGTAGGGTCCGGGCAGTCTTATGTCATAACAGAGCCTAACCTCGTGTCTTAGTCGATTAATTACACCTAATTAATCACCCCCATATTAATTATCCCTAATTAATATCAATTTATTCATAACATGGGTAGACCTAACTCAATAGGTAAATTCCCATGGGGTAGACCTAACTCAATAGGTAAATTCCCACTTATGTTAATTAATTTTTTATGGTATGCTTAATCATACCCATTTCAACATACTTTTAATTAACATATTAATTAACCCCATCGTTCCCCACGTAAATCGTCATTATGACATAACATAATAAAGGGAAGATTTACCACACATAACATGGGTTTAGCATATAACTTTATCATGGGTTAAGAGGATGTCAACTTGCATATATGAGCATGTATTAACCCAACTATATTCAACCCAAACTTGCATATTATCAAACATGTGTCTTACATAACATGTTGCATATGAACTTACATATCATCAAACATGTGATTTGCATAACATGTTGCATATGAACTTACATATCATCATACATGTGATTTGCATAACATGTAGAACTTGCATTTTAGCATATACTTAACTTGCATAAGCACTCACATACTTGCATAAGCATTCATATACTCGCATAAGCTTGCATATCATGTTAAACTTGCATTTCAACATATACATAACTTGCATAAACATTCACATGCTTGCATAGGCTTGCATATTATGTTAAACTTGCATTTCAACATATACATAACTTGCATAAACATTCACATACTTGCATAGGCTTGCATATTATGTTAAACTTGCATTTCAACATATACATAACTTGCATAAACATTCACATACTTGCATAGGCTTGCATATTATGTTAAACTTGCATTTCAACATATACATAACTTGCATAAACATTCATATACTTGCATAAGATGTTAAACATGCATATAAGCATATACATGACTTGCATAAGTACTCACATACTTGCATAACATGTTTGCATAATGGATCCATATTCACTTAGTGTTTTGCATCATAAACATCATGAAACAACTTGCATAAAAATATCATGATTACATATTATGAAACTTGCATGACATAAGGCATATAACTTGCAAAACACATAATATTCACTACATCAAGCTTGCATAAATATATGGATCCACAAACATAGCCATACTTTATCACATCTTATCATAATCAATTCAATAATTGATTATTAAGGGGATAGAAGCTCACCAAAACAAGATTAGCAAGTTAAATGAAGCAAATCCCAATGATTAAGTAGAAGAAGATGTAGATTAGTTTGCAAACCCTCTTAGGATTTTTAGTGGAGGCTCTCCAATTTTCTAAGTGGTGGCATAATGGCCTTAGATCTATTTTTGGTAAGGATAAGGGGGGTATTAGGGTGTATATATAGATTAGTTAGATGTTTTAGGACCATAGGATATACCCTAGAACCAATCCTAGCCTTTAAAGCATGTCTTGGGGAAAAAGTCAAGTGTAGGAACCATTTAGGGCCCAAAAAAAACAGCCCAAAACTCATCCCGGGCCTCAAAACATGAGCAGTTTTCGTTTTTGATTTTTCGTGAAACTTTGACGGGCCATAACTTGGTCATACGGACTCCGATTTACGAAAACTCGGACTCTATTTCGCGTATTTTTCCGAGACGAACGCAATGGCACAGCCCGTTTCCCCTGATTCAGAATATTAAATTTAATTCTGCTCTGATTTATGTTATAACAAGTTATTTAACATACGGGGTGTTACACAAAGTCTTGAGATGGGTTATTGTTCTTTAACTCAAAATGGATACGAAGTTATGGTTGGCAGAACAACCCACGCCTGTTGGGTGCAACATCAAAGTCTTGAGGTGCAACATCCGTTGGAAACTCCAATATTGCACTTTATGACTTTTGAAAAATCGTTTATGGGGATGAAATAGAAATACAACACGGTGCATCATATTCCAAAAAATAGAAAATCAATTTCCAACGACGGTCAACGCTCCTTTGACCAACAAAACGATATGTGAAAAATTGAGCTAGAAAAAATTTCGATGTTCCCAATAGTCATTAATATTGAATTTCTTGGTTACCGAAATTAAGATGAGATTGGTGGAAATAATTAGTCCTATAGATCCATGAGAAAGCCTCGTTCTGACTGGTTACGGTTATAGTAACTCAAAACGGATACAAAGTTATGGTTGGCGGAATCACCCACGTCTGTTGGTTGCAAAATCGAAGTCTTGAGGTGCAACATTCATTTGAAAATCCAAGACTGCACTGTATGACTTTTGAAAACTCGTTTATGGGGATGAAAAAGGAATACAACATGGTGCATCATATTCCAAAATATAGAAAATCAATTCCTACCACGGTCAACCACCCTTTGACCAAGAAAAAGGAATGTGAAAAATTGAGCTAAAAAGGCTTCCAATGTTCCCAATAGTCATTAAGATTGAATTTATTGGTTACTGAACTAAGATGAGATGGTCATAACATGTAAATCTTATAGATATATGAGAGGGCTTTATTTTGCCTGGTTATGCTTCGGGTAACTCAAAATGGATAGAAAGTTATGGTAGGTGGAACAACCCATGTCTGTTTGGTGCAACATCGTAGTCTTGAGGTGCAAATCCATTTGAAACTACAAGACTTCACTGAATGAATTTTGAAATCGCGTTTATGGGGATGAAATAGAAATAGAAATATAATTTGGTGCATCATATTCCAAAATATAGTAAATAGAATTCCTACCACGGTCAGCCCCCCTTTGACAAACAAATAGACATATGAAAAATCGAGCTAAAAAAGCTTTCGATGTTCCTAATAGTTATTAAGATTGAATTTCTTGGTTACTGAACTAAGATAAGATTGGTGGAACCTATTAGTCTTATAGATCTATGCGAGAGCTTCATTTTGACTAGTTATGGTTCTAGTAACTCAAAATGGATACAAAGTTATGGTTGGCAGAACAACCCACGTCTGTTGGGTGCAACATCGAAGTCTTGAGGTTCAACATCCGTTTGAAAATCCATGATCGCACTGTATGACTTTTGAAAAATCGTTTATGGGGATGAAATAGAAATATAACATATTCGATCATATTCCAAAAAATAGTAAATCAAATTCCTACCATGGTTAAACCCCCTTTGACCAACAAAATGGCATATAAAAAATTGAGCTAAAAAAGCTTTCAATGTTCCCAATAGTCAATAAGATTGAATTTCTTAATTATTGAACTAAGATGAGATGGGTGGAACCTGTTCGACCTACAGATCTATGAAAGAGCTTCGTTTTGATTGGTTATGCTTATAGTAACTCAAAATGGATACAAAGTTATGGTTGGCGGAACAACTCACGTCTCTTGGGTGCAACATAGAAGTCTAGAGGTGCAACATCAATTTGAAACTCCAAGATTGCGCTGTATGACTTTTGAAATCTCGTTTATGGGGATGAAATAGAAATATAACATGGTGAATCATATTCCAAAAAATAGTAAATCGAATTTCTACCACGGTCAAACCCCCTTTGACCAACAATACGACCTGTGAAAAATCGTGCAAAAAAAGCATTCGATGTTACCAATAGTCATTAAGATTGAATTTCTTTGTTACCGAACTAAGATTAGATTGGTGGAACCCACGCCTGTTTGGTGCCACATCGAAGTCTTGAGGTGCAACATCCGTTTAAAAATCCAAGATTGCAATGTATGACTTTTGAAAACTCGTTTATGGGGATGGAATAGAAATAAAACATGGTAAATCGTATTCGAAAAAATAGTAAAACGAATTCCTACTACGGTCAACCACCCTTTGACCAACAAAATGGCATTTGAAAAATTGAGCTAAAAAACTTTCGATGTTCCCAATAGTCATTAAGATTGAATTTCTTGGTTACCGAACTAAGATGTGTTGTATATAACGGTGTTGTGTACACAATTATATGAATTTTGTTTGATGATAACAACCAAATAAAGATTATTTTTAATGTGTTTGTTGATGTACTGTTCTATATTTACATTACAGACAGAAATATAATATTTATATTTAAATAAAATACAGCTGTACAGAAATTCAAATTTTCAACAGTATATTGTTTAAATATAAATATTTTTTTTCAATCATTCAAACAGTACACATTTTATAACTCCACTATTTGTTTATCTTAGTAATACATCACACTTCATTTCACTGATGTACATTTTTCATCTATACATACATTGTTACATATATACACTGACACTCTGTGTTCCTGTATTCTATTGTCTTTTGTCTTCGGTCTTCACAGCATTCACACAGTTAGTCCAGTCTTCATACCTGTCACATAAAAACAGAAACACACAGTACACTGCAACAGAAATTTTAAACTGAATATATGCGAATATAAATTGTATTTTTAAAAATTTTATTTGCCTCAGATTTCTGGTGTGTTTCTTATCATTTTTCATGACTTGATCTGATCTGTGTCCAGTCAGTTTGTAAATATATAATACAGGGACAGGAAAATTGGTTTGATCGACTGCACATACACACGTGTATAAATATACACGTGTACATTGCCTCGCCAATCAGCGAGCAACTGAGGAGTAGCCACATGGACCATCTCGACTCAGTGCACACATGAAAACAACTCAATATAAAGTCAACATCAAGCTCAAGGGTCGAGCAACAAAGTCAACACAGTAAATCATGGTCCAAATCAAAAGTCAAGATAAAAGGCATGAGTGATCGAGAAATAAGTTCAAATCAATATAGCAACTAGACAGCAAACATGGCTCGACAAATACAAAACTATAAGTCAGTTTAAGCATGAGTGCATATTGCAAATTAGTCTACAAAGTACAAAAAAAATAACATGAATGGCAGCAGACAACATGAGTTAAACTGCATGGTGTATGGGTGCATGATCAAGCATGGTCGAGAGTGTGAAACACAATGATGGACTCGGTGGAAAAACTGGTGCATACAGCAAAAATGATAAGTTTGCATGGGTTCAAGTAACTAAACAATGGCCAACATACATGAAGCTGTACATGAGTGTGCATCAAGCAAACGGTGTGTGCAAAAATCAGTTTCAACATGTGAATATAATGGTAACATGTTCAAGAAAGAATTCATGGTGCTACACTATGGCATGGAAGTATGGCTCATGCTCATGTCGCAAACAAGTCAAAACTGGTGGTGCAAGGGTCAAACTAGAAAATGGTTCAACACAAATGTACACAGGTCGCAAGTTCAAGTAAATATCAATGGTGAAAAGAAAAGTGATCAAGTGTCGAGCAAATCTCAGCAATATAAACAAAGTGCCAAATGGGCAAGTCAAAGCATTTCAAGCATTTCAGTTTAAAAGTGTCAAGACAGTTCAAGTGCAAAAGTGGTCGAGACAGTGGCAATTAACATGATGGTTCAAATGCAAACAAGCAAGTGCAAAATTTCATTTCAGAAATTTCAGAAAACAATTTTTCATGGAAAGAATGCATACAGAATTGTGCATTCAAATTGTTTGGCTAAAATCAAGTTTCATGTCAATGGTGATAACACAAATATGATGGATATGTGAAAAACAGTAAAGCATCAAGGTAATACATATGAGCGTACAAGGAACAGATCAGTGTAAAGATCATTTCAGGTTCAGCATTGAAATCACAAGTGTGAAAGTGGCAAGTCAAAGAAATTCCTAAATCTCAGCAAATCAATTCATATATGGACAAAAAGAGAAAAAAATTGCAAATCTCTTTCCAGTAATGCTCATGTCGAATTCAAAGAATTCAGAAAATCATTTTTGGCAAGCAATACAATCATGCAAGGGAATTCTATTAAGGGCAATGCGATTTTCAATTTGGTTCCATTTTTTAAATTGAAAAACTATCCAGAAATATAGTTGCATACTTGGCAACTGGTTTTTAATCAAGCAAATACAGTGATCCATTTTTTTTGGATAAGAAATCAGGGAACAAATCAAGCAATGAATTCAAATTGCTGGGGAAGGTTTTCAAGACCACAAATATATATTGTTGTTCCAGAATTGAATTATTCAATTAATGGCGAGTTGTGCAAAATTTTTCAAGGGACCATATATTATTCTTTTCCAAAATTTGTCAAAGCTAATCATGCATGGAATATAAAGTAGAAGACAAACAGACTGATTTCAAACATGGCAAGAATTTTCAAATTCAATCAGAAAGGAAAATTGCATGAACAATCTTGGCAAGTTATCTTATACACAAAGAATCAATTTGGGAAAGGTTTTAATCTCGGTAATTTCCAAAATTCAATCTAGGGAACAATATCCAAATTCATCAAGTCATATGTACACGCAAGAAACAATTTTTATCAGAATTTCAAAAAGGAAAAACCGCAATCTCAGACCAAGCCACATACACGAAATCAGAGCTCAATTAATGGATTTCCTAAATCCTATAATAATCACACCAATTCATCACAGGCTGTATTAAAAAAAATCATACATAAAAAAAAAAAATTTCAGAGCAATCACTTTTTAAATCGGAGAACTTACAAAGGGTTTTGATTGATATCTCAAGCCAAAGCAACCGAAGAACGGAACCATCATTGCATTCGATATTACAGAGGAATTCCAGAAACAAAATCATCAATTGCAATTTGATTTGGAAGATTTTAGAAACCCTAGGAAGCGGCCGCCATTTTTAATTTCCAGAGCAAAAGAGAGAAGGATCGGGACACAAATGAAAAGGGTGCAACGCAAACTTAGTGGGCCGGCCAAGTTAACTCAACTAAAAAGGGGATGACCCCTCATCTTTTAACTCCTTTATTCAATTAGGGTTTTAAGTTTCCTTGTTTAATTTGTTTTGTTTTTTAATTGTTTTACTTTTGAATTTGATTTGTAATCGATCAAACAGTTTCTAGTCTGTAAAACTAGGGTTACTGGCTACAGGGTTGTAGGCAGGGCAAATCTGATCTTGGGGACAAAGATCAGTCAGGGTTTTTAGTATAGGGTTAGTAAAGAAGTAGGTATTGCGAGTGTATAAAACTGTATAGGCGGTTAGCGAGGGTCGCGAGTATGTAAGTTTGTGTATGCGGGAGTCTGTATAATTCTATAATAAAACCTTGGGGAATGCTGCAGTAGGCAGGGTTGCCGAAGCTGGGTATATCTGTGTGTTATTTATTTACAGCTTCTATTTACTCTGATCATTATTAGTGTTGTGATATTTTCTAATATTATATACTCAGTTAAAAACTGTGATAAACCCTATTCACCCCCCCTCTAGGGTTAATCTAGATCTAACATTTGGTATCAGAGCTTGGTTTTTGATTAACTCTAGAATCATTTTTTCCCCTTGTTGTCAGTCTTCTGAGAGCCAGTCCAGTTCATCTCCAAATATTTTCAATGGAACAGATTTTTCAAACTGGAAATCTGAAATAGAATTTTGTTTAAAATCTGTTAATATTAAATGTTGGGATACTGTTATCAAAGGGAGTGATATGTCTGATAATAGAAACATTGTTTTCGATTCTCGTGCTATAAATATCATATTTGACTATCTCAGTACAGAACAGTTTATTTACGTATCTCACTGTTTGACTGCGCAGGATGTCTGGAGAACTCACAACAAGCTCTATGGAAAAACCGATGACTGCTCAAAACCCCAGAATACCAACTCAAGTTCAGAACTGTGCTTGACTGGATTTACCAAGGATGAATCAGACAATGGAGACTCAACAGATGATGAGACAGGAGGTTATTCATTTGAAGATTTAGTTCATTTTTGTACTGAATTAACAAAAGCTGTTGATAGTCTCAAATTTAAAAATAAATCTTTAAAATCTGAAAAACTTGAGTTGATTACCAAAAATAACATTTTGGAATTAAAACTTGAAAATATCAAGAATTTAAAAAACTCCGACTGCAAAAATTGTTTAAAATTCAAAGCTGATTTAGCTCATCAAAATGAAGATTTCAAAAGACTTGAAAATGAAATCATAATTTTAAAAGAAAATGAGAATGAACTAATTTGTAAAAACAATTTTTTGCAAAAGGAATTGGATAATTTCAGGATGTCTGAAGATTCCAAATTTGAAATTAATGAAAGAGAGAGCCTATTTAAAACAGAATCTATTTTGAAAGAACTTGAAGCGGTGATTGAAAAATACAAGTGTTCTGAAAAACAACAATTCGAAAAACAAATTCAGTTTGAATCTGAGATTTTTGAATCCAAGACCAAAATTATACTTCTTGAAAATGAAAAATTTCTTTTGAAACAAAATGATACTGAAAGGAGAAAGATCAGTATAAATCGTTGTTTGGATCTAATGAAAGAAAATTCTGATCTTAAATCCAAAATCAACGATCTTGAATTGAGCTTAAAGCGTTTTTCAACCGGTGAAAAATCTTTTAATATGTTGTTGAAAAATCAATTTTCTACTGGAAATAAACGTTGTCTTGGTTTTGGGAAATCAAATGTTTCTAAAAATTTGAATTCATGTGAATTGAAAAATCCTCCAAACTGTTTTGTAAAGAATCGATTTGAAAATTCAAACTCTGAAAATTTCAAAGGATTTTTGAATCCAAATCGTGATGTGAAATTAGTTTATAATAATACATCTAAACAATCCTGGACCAGAAAAAGAAGTAAAACAAACTTCGTTAAATTCAAACGAATTTGGGTTCCAAAGGGTACAAAGATAAATTCAGATGGATTGTTATATAAACAAGTTTGGGTACCTAAAGCTATGAATTCAACTTTGAGTGGTTATACAAATTTTGTTAGACCACTCGATCCTATCAACTGTTAGGTACCTAAAGTGGTTGAGGAACAAATGTGCTGAAAAGAGAAACTGACTCAAGCTGCTTCATATCATTGAATCATCCACTGTTCCTTAGCCAAGTCAGTTGAGTTAGAGATTCTGATTTACACTGGATTCTGGTATGATATCTAAACTCACCTCCGTAAATATTTTCTGTTTTGATTTTTTTTGCTTATTTCTTCTTCTCAATTCTATCTCTTTCTTCTGTCTTTTCTGATTTGATTTATCACTGCCATATTTTTTTTGTGCTTCTTGAATTGCAGTATTTGAATTGCAGTATTCATGATATTCTAGAAATTTGTTTTGTGTGTATAGAACTCTAATACTTTTAATCATGTCCAAATACTAAATTTTTTTTCTGCAATTGTTTTGAAGTTTTTTTTTTCTGTTTTCTGAATTCCTAACGGTGTTGACGTATTCTTATTATATCTTGAACACTGTTAATCTGAATTCTAAATTGTTTTGAAGATCTGAAAATTATATGGAAATTCACACACCTTTGTTGTTATAAGTTTATTCCAATTCATTTTAGAAAAGCTCAAGATATTATACTCGTTACAGCACACTGTTATTTATTAGTTGTGACAATTCTAGTAATTTTTAGATTGTCTTGAATATTTTTTTTTAAATGCCTTGTCTCAGTGATACATCTTAAAATTCATTTTTATTCATGATTAGTACAGTTGAAATTAGTTTGTTTGAAATCATCCGAAATTCCTGATATTTTGAATCTCACACACCTCCTAAATTTGAAATTATCAACCTTGTGTGACTGATTCATTAAATGCCAGAACTTGACATTGATACAAGTGATTTCAAATAAATTACTTTAATTTTCTAGTTCATGAATACCTCTCAAATTTGATGTAAATGATCTGAATTTAATCCCACACTTGTCGGTGATACTTGTGAAAAACTCTTTGAAAATCTGGTCTTAAATCTCATTGTAATTTCATGATTATTTGTTTTGAGTATCTGTTTGTTTAAAATCATTTGAAAATTATTGATTTATTGAATCATACACATACCTTAGATCTGAAATATATAATCTGGTGTGATTGATTCATTGAATCTTAAGATCTACATATTTCCTCAAATGATTTCAAATAAACTGTATTGTTAATCTTGAATCATATTTTATGATCATCAGAAACATCGTCAGACAAGTCTGTTGTGATATTGATTTTTCTGTGCTGCTCTGATACTTTTTTTTTCCTGCTAGTCTTTGTATATACCGTTTGCTGATTTGTCAAATGTGCCAAATTTATTTGTCTTATCTGCTTATGATCTGAGTTTGGATATCATTGTCTAGGATACCTGTGTTAACCACCCATGTCATGTTAAAATCCTCATTAATAGAGACACCAAGTGGTATCAGAAGTGCTTATATTTGTTTCACCCATCTGTACTGAGATTCAAATTTTCACCTTGTATAGATCCACACATATTTTTTATACAAATAAATGTGCTAAATTTGTCTGGCTAAGTTCGTGTTTAAGTTTCTTTGGTCTGAGATGTCGATGATAGTCCATCAGGGTGAAATTAAATTCCTCGATAAAGGAGACTACAATTGGTATCAGCTTTTGCATCCATTTGTTTTTACACTTTCACCTTTTATAGACACCATATACATTTTTTCCCCTTAAATTCCTCTTGTAATTGATTTTCAATTTTAAAATTATTTATTTTTTATTCATTTAGAAATTGAAATCAATATCCAATTTGTGCTGTGTTTATAATTCATCAAAATTATTATCAGTTTTTGAAATTGTGATGAATTGTGACAGTAGTATATTTCACAACAAGAGGAGATTTTATTTGGATTTTCATGATGGTTGAATATTTATTATAACATCTTTGAACTGGCAATTATTTCACGACCATCACCTTTATCTGTCACCCGTTTGCCATCCATCATGATTTTATATTAATGTGGAGAGTTTTTTTTTAAAAAAGGAAAAATCATTTTGTTTTAAAACAGTGAAAATTATTTGTGATAGAAATGGGACTATATTATTATTCAGAATTAGTGAGAATTGAAAATTTTCAATAATCCCTGTACAGTCGAGCTTATTTCATAATATAATTAATTTAGAAATTTAGTTCACGGTCCATTTCTGTGCCTACCACATTTCTATCATCCATATTGGTTTCATATACCGAGGAGTTTTTTTTATAAAGCTGAAAATGATAAAAATATAATTAATATATAAGAGTGTCTCTAACCTCATTTAAAAATCCAAGCTCTGGTTATGCACGGTTATGAGACGTCTTATAATTTAAGCTGCGACTGATCCCATTTAAAAATCCAAGCTCTGGTTATGCGTTGTCAGTGTGCTCTTAAATAAATAAATAAATAAATAAATAAATAAAAAAGGGAAAAAGTGCTAAAAATAGAAATAAATTTGAAATTCTCTTTTGAGTATAAAAACCAGCCTATCAATCCATCTTCTAATCTGTGAAATGTGTTAAAATCTTATGACGTATTATGATTTGTTGATTGATAGGTATTGGGATTTGAGATTATTCGATTTTCTCACTTAAGTTGAATTATTAATTATAGTCCAAATTCGTCAATTTTTTTGTTTTTTTTATAAAATTCCTTGAAAATAAATTGGAAATCATTTTTATAACTCTCCCCGTCTATATAAATTTCATCGTAAATCCGTCATTATCTGAAATGTGAAATATGCCACTAGTTCTCCGTTTATTATGATTTTTGTTTGACTGGTTGAAATTTATGATGACCGTTCTTCCTCTTAAGCTGAAATTATATTTTTAGTCAATTTTCTTCTGTATTTTAAAATCTGTATCCTTTTGATGATAACAAAAGGGGGAGAATGGATTAGATTTTGATTTATGAGTGAATATTTTATAAATGTTTTTACTTTTGAAAATTCATTCTCATTCTGTTCAATTCACTCATGCACAGTCATAGGCGGAGCTAATAAATAGGGGGAGTTCATTTTTCCATTGCAAAACACATTTGTTGGATTCAAAATCTTTTATTTGTTTGTCATCATCAAAAGGGGGAGATTGTTGTATATAATGGTGTTGTATACACAATTATATGATTTTTGTTTGATGATAACAACCAAATAAAGATTATTTTTAATGTGTTTGTTACTGTACTGTTCTATATTTACATTATAGATAGAAATATAATATTTATAT
Organism: Allium sativum; assembly: GCA_030737875.1. Taxonomy (NCBI): domain Eukaryota; kingdom Viridiplantae; phylum Streptophyta; class Magnoliopsida; order Asparagales; family Amaryllidaceae; genus Allium; species Allium sativum. The sequence continues at coordinate 34,049,030 of CM060920.1, read as the reverse complement.
TTAAATAAAATACAGCTGTACAGAAATTCAAATTTTCAACAGTATATTGTTTAAATATAAATATTTTATTTCAATCATTCAAACAGTACACATTTTATAACTCCACTATTTGTTTATCTTAGTAATACATCACACTTCATTTCACTGATGTACATTTTTCATATATACATACATTGTTACATATTTACCCTGACACTCTGTGTTCCTGTCTTCTATTGTCTTTTGTCTTCGGTCTTCACAACATTCACACAGTCAGTACAGTCTTCATACCTGTCACATAAAAACAGAAACACAAGTACACTGCAACAGAAATTTTAAACTGAATATATGCGAATATAAATTGTATTTTTAAAAAATTTATTTGCCTCAGATTTCTGGTGTGTTTCTCATCATTTTTCATGACTTGATCTGATCTGTGTCCAGTCAGTTTGTAAATATATAATACAGGGACAGGAAAACTGGTTTGATCGACCGCATATACACACGTGTATAAATATACATGTGTGCATTGCCTCGCCAATCAGCGAGCAACAGAGGAGTAGCCACATGGACCATCTCGACTCAGTGCACACATGAAAACTACTCAATATAAAGTCAACAGCAAGCTCAAGGGTCGAGCAACAAAGTCAACACAACAAATCATGGTCGAAATCAAAAGTCAAGATACAAGGCATGAGTGATCGTGAAATAAGTTCAAATCAATATAGCAACTAGACGGCAAACATGGCTCGACAAATACAAAATTATAAGTCAGTTTAAGCATGAGTGCATATTGCAAATCAGTCTACAAATTTCAAAAAAATAACATGAATGGCAGCAGACAACATGAGTTAAACTGCATGGTGTATGGGTGCACGATCAAGCATGGTCGAGAGTGTGAAACACAATGATGGACTCGGTGGAAAAACTGGTGCACACAGCAAAAATGATAAGTTTGCATGGGTTCAAGTAACCAAACAATGGCCAGCATACATGAAGCTGTACATGAGTGTGCATCAAGCAAATGGTGTGTGCAAAAATCAGTTTCAACATGTGAATATAATTGTAACATGTTCAAGAAAGAATTCGTGGTGCTACAGTATGGCATGGAAGTATGGCTCATGCTCATGCCGCAAACAAGTCAAAACTGGTGGTGCAAGGGTCAAACTAGAACATGGTTCTGCACAAATGTACACAGGTTGCAAGTTCAAGTAAATATCGATGGTGGAAAGCAAAGTGATCAAGTGTCGAGCAAATCTCAGCAATATAAACAAAGTGCCAAATGGACAAGTCAAAGCATTTCAAGCGTTTCAGTTTAAAAGTGTCAAGACAGTTCAAGTGCAAAAGTGGTCGAGACAGTGGCAATTAACATGATGGTTCAAATGCAAACAAGCAAGTGCAAAATTTCATTTCAGAAATTTCAGAAAACAATTTTTCATGGAAAGAATGCATACAGAATTGTGCATTCAAATTGTTTGGCTAAAATCAAGTTTCATGTCAATGGTGATAACACAAATATGATGGATATGTGAAAAACAGTAAAGCATCAAGGTAATACATATGAGCATACAAGGAACAGCTCAGTGTAAAGATCATTTCAGGTTCAGCATTGAAATCACAAGTGTGAAAGTGGCAAGTCAAAGAAATTCCTGAATCTCAGCAAATCAATTCATATATGGACAAAAAGAGAAAATAATTGCAAATCTCTTTCCAGTAATCCTCATGTCGAATTCAAAGAATTCAGAAAATCATTTTTGGCAAGCAATACAATCATGCAAGGGAATTCTATTAAGGGCAATGCGATTTTCAATTTGGTTCCATTTTTTTAATTGAAAAACTTTCCAGAAATATAGTTGCAAACTTGGCAACTGGTTTTTAATCAAGCAAATACAGTGATCCATTTTTTTTGGACAAGAAATCAGGGAACAAATCAACCAATGAATTCAGACTGCTATGGAAAGTTTTCAAGACCACAAATATATATTTTTGTTCCAGAATTGAATTATTCAATTAATGGCAAGATGTGCAAAAATTTTCAAGGGACCATATATTATTCTTTTCCAGAATTTGTCAAAGCTAATCATGCATGGAATACAAAGTAGAAGACAAACAGACTAATTTCAAACATGGCAAGAATTTTCAAATTCAATCAGAAAGGAAAATTGCATGAACAATCTTGGCAAGTTATCTTATACACCAAGAATCAATTTGGGAAAGGTTTTAATCTCAGCAATTTCCAAAATTCAATCTAGGGAAAAATATCCAAATTCATCAAGTCATTTGTACACGCAAGAAACAATTTTTATCAGAATTTCAAAAAGGAAAAAACTGCAATCTCAGACCAAGCCACATACACGAAATCAGAGCTCAATTAAAGGATTTCCTAAATCCTATAATAATCACACCAATTCATCACAGGCTGTATTAAAAAAAATCATACATCAAAAAAAAAAAAAATTCAGAGCAATCTCTTTTTAAATCAGAGAACTTACAAAGGGTTTTGATTGATATCTCAAGCCAAAGCAACCGAAGAACGGAACCATCATTGCATTCGATTCTACAGAGGAATTCCAGAAACAAAATCATCAATTGCAATTTGATTTGGAAGATTTCAGAAACCCTAGGAAGCGGCCGCCATTTTTAATTTCTGGAGCAAAAGAGAGAAGGATCGGGACACAAATGAAAAGGGTGCAACGCAAACTTAGTGGGCCGGCCAAGTTAACTCAACTAAAAAGGGGATGACCCCTCATCTTTTAACTCCTTTATTCAATTAGGGTTTTAAGTTTCCTTGTTTAATTTGTTTTGTTTTTTAATTGTTTTACTTTTGAATTTGATTTGTAATCGATCAAACAGTTTCTAGTCTGTAAAACTAGGGTTACTGGCTACAGGGTTGTAGGCAGGGCAAATCTGATCTTGGGGACAAAGATCAGTCAGGGTTTTTAGTATAGGGTTAGTACAGCAGCAGGTATTGCGAGTGTATAAAACTGTATAGGCGGTTAGCGAGGGTCGCGAGTCTGTAAGTTTGTGTATGCGGGAGTCTGTATAATTCTATAATAAAACCTTGGGGAATGCAGCAGTAGGCAGGGTTGCCGAAGCTGGGTATATCTGTGTGTTATTTATTTACAGCATCTATTTACTCTGATCATTATTTGTGCTGTGATATTTTTTAATATTATATACTCAGTTAAAAACTGTGATAAACCCTATTCACCCCCCCTCTAGGGTTAATCTAGATCCAACAAGATGAGATTGGTGGAACGTGTTTTTCCTATGGATCTGTGGGAGAGCTTCATTTTGACTGGCTATAGTTCTATGGATAAAATAGAAATACAACATGGTGAATAATATTCCAAAAAATAGTAAATTGAATTCCGACCACAATCAAACCCCCGTTGACCAACAAAACGGCATGTGAAAAATTAAGCTAAAAAAGATTTCGATGTTCCCAATAGTCATGAAGATTGAATTTCTTGGTTACTGAACTACGATGAGATGGGTGGAACCTGTTAGTCCTATAGGTCTATTAGAGAGCTTCATTTTGAGTGGTTATGGTTCTAGTAACTCCAAATGGATACAAAGTTATGGTTCATGGAGCAACCTATATCTGTTCGGTGCAACATCGAAGTCTTGTGGCGCAACAACCGTTTGAAAATTCAAGATTGCGCTGTATGACTTTTGAAAACTCGTTAATGGGGATGAAATAGAAATATAACATGGTGCATCATATTCGAAAATATAGTAGATCGAATTCCTACCAAGGTCAACCACCGTTTGACCAAGAAAACGAAATGTGAAAAATTGAGCTATAAAGTCTTTCGATGTTCCCAATAGTCATTAAGATTGAATTTATTGGTTACTGAACTAATATGAGATGGTCGGAACCTGTTAATCATATAGATATAGGAAAGGGCTTCGTTTTGCCTAGTTATGTTTCGGGTAACTCAAAATGGATACAAAGTTATGGTAGACGGAACAACCCATGTATGTTGGGAGCAATATCGTAGTCTTGAGATGCAAATCCATTTGAAACTCCAAGACTGCACTGTATGAATTTTGAAAACTAGTTTATGGGGATGAAATAGAAATATAACATGGTGCATCGTTGTAACACCCCACACCCGCTCAGGTCACTCACAAAGGGAATGCCTTAGCTTCGGTGGAGTTTTTAAGTGAATATAGAACTGAAAAATTACAACAAGACAGATATAAGTAATACTTGAAATTTAAAACATCATTTCATTGCAGCAGAAGGTAAACATGTTTGGTTACATCTCAAAGACCAACAAGAGTCAAGTACAAAATATCCATCTCGTTAAAACATAAGTACATAATCCCACTACATACTAATAGCCATAATAGAAAAGATAACCGAGCTTTTCTTCAAGAGTCCAAGCTCCAAAAGATAGATAAAGCAATCTGATCAAAGCCAACTAGTGCTAGGCCCACTCTGAGAACCTGAGGGTTGGGGAAAAAGATAAAAACAACGGGGTCAGACATAAGTCTGAGTGAACCCTATAACCTTAACAATACAATCATTAAAGTAATTAGGGAATGATATAAACCTGGTACGGTACGACTGGGAATAAATGACCACACTAAGTAGCCAACTAGACTTAGGATAAACTAAGATAACGGTAAAGACGCGCCTATCCACCCAAGGATAAATAATATTCTGCACCACCCCAGATCTACCCACCCATGGATAATTCCTACACTGCACCACACCAGTTCCACCCACCCAAGGGTAATTCCTACTTAAAGGTTGATCCCCACTAAGTGTACTTAGTAATTTTTAATAGTAGTTTCGTGTACCCCTAGCTGACTACATAGGTGTCGTCTTCCCCTATCTCCACTAGGTGTATCCACAACTTAGTAATTTTAATAGTAGTCTCTTGTACCCCTAGCTGACTACATAGGTGCCGTCTGCCCCTATCTCCACTAGGTGTACCTGCTACTCCCCAAGCGATCGGCTCCCTACCGTAGATACCCGTGCTGGACCCACAGTGGGGTGTATCACTCCCCAAAGTGGCAACCCGAAAATGGTGCACGGCTTATATCTACACGATGCAACAACGTCTTACCTAACAGCCCGGGTCCACACACGCATATGAAACCCGTTGGACTTGCGTTGCCACCGCTACCCCGTTTTGTCCTCTTATAGTCAAGCCCAGTATGCGTGTCCCGTCCTCGACATGGGTCGAGCCCAATAAGATACATATGGGTTACTGGTTGAAATGGGCCCCCACAAGCTACTACTTAAGCTTGTCATTTTATCTAGTGCATCCCACTTAACCCCTTTTTATAATCATGCCCACTTACATGTTAAGGTTTGGTTAAGTCATCTAATCATATTTCAATTGCCACTCAAGGCCCCCACAAGCTACTACTTAAGCTTGTCATTTAATCATATTTCAATTGCCACTCAAGGCCCCCACAAGCTACTACTTAAGCTTGTCATTTAATCATATTTCAGTTGCCACTCAAAGCACCCACAAGCTACTACTTAAGCTTGTCATTTAATCATATTTCAATTGCCACTTAAGGCCCCCACAAGCTACTACTTAAGCTTGTCATTTAATCTAGTGCATCCCACTTAACCCCTTAATCATGTTTAATTACATGTCCCACTTTGGTTAAGTATTCTAATCTTATCTTCTATTGCCACCCAAGGCAACCACTAGATTTTCCCATGCCACCCAAGGCACTTACTTAACCCTTTATTCATGTTTAATTACATGTTCCACTTCAGTTAAGTATTCTAATCGTATTTTCTATTGCCACCCAAGGCAACTACTAGATTTTTCCACATGCCACACAAGGCACCCACTTAACCCCTCATGTCCTCTTCATGCTAATATGGTTAAGTGTTTCTTAATTGATTAAGAACGTAACCGTTGTAGAGACCTCTCACATTAGACTATCTCTTATGGCAGCTGGATTTGCCGGTCGGGTCCGGGCAGCCTTACACCATAACCGAGTCTAACCTCGTGTCTTTACACTTGTCACGTATATAGTTTGTGCCTAAGACCTCTCACATTGGGCCAATCATTTGTAGCAGCTGGATTTGTCGGTCGGTTCCGGGCAGTCTTATGCTACAAAAGGGTCCAACCTCGTGTCTTAGTCGATTAATTACACCTAATTAATCAGCCCCATATTTTGAATTAATTTTCCCTAATTAATCCCAATTTTTAACGATGTACATAATTGACTCAATTATGTCCATCCTCTTTATGGTATGCATAATCAAACCAATTTCACACCATTTCATTAACATGTATATTAATCCCATCGTTCCCCACGTAAATCGCTAACATGACATAAAAGGGAAGATTCATCACACATACAATGGGTTCAACTTGCATGACATTAACATGGGTTTTAAAGGTGTCAACATGCATATAGCATCAACCCAACTAGCATAAATAATCAACCCAAACTTGCATGAATCACATATGTCATAAGGAGGTTAACTTGCGTAGGTTATTTATGTCATACAAAGGGGTAAACTTGCATATGTATGTATGACATACAATGGGGTTAACTTGCATATGTATGCATATCATAATAAGGTGTAAACTTGCACATGTTACTTGCATATCATCAAACACCAAACTTGCATAACATGTCATATATGAACATGCATATAATCAAACACCAAACTTGCATAACATATCATATATGAACTTGCATATAATCATACACCAAACTTGCATAACATGTCATATATGAACTTGCATGTAATCATACACCAAACTTGCATAACATATCATGTATGAACTAGCATATAATCATACACCAAACTTGCATATCATGGTGTCATAATGGATCAATGTTTCTCATATGACTTGCATATCTTGCATAACATCATAAACACCTAGCATATGACTTGCATAACCTGCATAACTTCATGAACATATATCATATGACTTGCATAACTTGCATAACACCACAAACACATAGCATATGACTTGCATAACTTGCATAACATCATGAACATGTATCATATGACTTGCATAACTTGCATAACTTCATGAACAGATAGCACATAACTTGCATAACTTGCATAACATCACAAACACATAGCATATGATAACATAAACTTGCATTGATCCACATTCATAGCCATAACCTCATTATATCCTATCATAATCATTTCAACAATTGGTCATTGAGGCTATAGAAAACTCACAACTTGTTTATTAGCACTCCTAAGAAGAAGATTAAGTTGCTAGAGTTGATTAGAGATTGATTTGAGAAGCCATCTTCCTCTTTAGATTGATGGAGGCTCCTTCAAGTTGCATTTTGACGGCATAACGGTGTTGTAACTATTTTTAGTATGAATTAGGGTAGTATTAGGGTGTATTTATAGATTAGTTAGGTGTTTGAGGCCCTTAGATTAACCCTAAATTAGATTAGAGCCGTCAGATCTCGTCACAAGCCACCAGACCCAGCCCAAAAGCCAAACTGATGCACCCAGGTCACCTGGGCTCGACCAGGGAGGTCGACTCCCAGGTCGACCCTAGGGTCAACTCCACAGTCGACCTGGGGGGTAGGTCGACTCCCCAGTCGACCCCCAGGTCGACCCCCTGGGTCTGGCGGGATTTTTCCCGCCACTTCTGAAAATCTGTTTTTAAATTTCTGAAAACTTTTTTGGGCCTTATCGGGGTCATACGGACTCCGATTTTCGAAAACTCGGACCCTATTTCACGTATTTTTCCGAGAAGGAACGCAATGGCATAGCCCGTTTCCCCTGATTCAGATTTTAAAGTTTAATTCTTCCCTGTTTTATATTATAGCAAGTTATTCAACATACGGGGTGTTACATTCTCCCCTACTTAAAGGATTTCGTCCCCGAAATCTCTAAGTCAAGAAGAACGTATCCTACGAACCAAACAACCATCTACTCAAACCATCAAACACTGGCATCCATTGTCCTTAAAGTTTCTAATGCTGTATGAACATATGCAAAGAGTGTGTGTATATGTTCCTGTCTAATGCAAAATTAGGCGGTCTACTAATTTAGTCGACCTCCTTAATGCAAACCATGATAGTGCCATGCATCCAATATGTATGCGAAAGAACCTTATCGAAACATACTATTTCTACATGAGTGCACAATCATTCACCAAAATGCATCATCCATATGATAACACAACCATTATACATCCATTAATATAGCTACCTACACACAATTTTATGTAATATGCAATATGAAGTGATTGAGCTGATCTAGTGCCTAGAGTGTGTGTATATGCATCCACGAGAAACCACTAGCAAATACTTGCATCCACACGCATCCATCAAACATAACATGTCTCAAACACATGTTTCAACCATAGGTTTTCCCTATCTAAAGGTCAAAGGTACTAATGAGAGGACATACTAAAGATAAGATAAGTACTAGACAAACGATACAGGAGAAGTTAAAAGACACACCCTAAAAAAGAAATGGGTACAATGAACGCATCTTCGCTTCTATCTCCCAAGTAGCATTACTCTCCTCTTCTCCCCTTAGCACTTTGACTAGTCGAACCTCTCTGTTTCTCAACTTCCTAATCTCTGACCCAAGGATGCGGGTAGGACCTCGTCGAATAATCGCATCACGCTCTACCTTTACTTCCTTAAGCAGGCTCGGCTCTACCACCTCTATGGTCTCATGTAGGCACTTCCTTAAATGTGACACATGGGATACGTCATGTTCCCTATGCAACTGAATTATCTCTCGATGGTAAACCGAAGCTAGCCATGGAGCAGTCCTCTTGCTCTTCACAGGTATGAAATGGGCACTCTTTGTAAGTCTGTCTACCACAACCCAAATTCCCGTATTACCCTTCCTCGATCTAGGTAACCCATCAATAAAATCAATCGAGACGCTATCCCACTTCCATTGCGGAACTTCCAATGGGTGAAGCAACCCACCGGGTTTCTTTTCTCCGCTTCCACCTGTTGGCACACCAAGCATCTAGCGACATACTCGGCCACATCTTTCTTCATACCGGCCCAAATGAAAACTCGCTTCGTGTTTTGGTACATCTTGTCCCCACCGGGATAAATTGTCATCATCAAGAATAGCCTTCCTTAAACCCTCGTCTTGCAGTACACAAAGTCTACCATCTCTACGCAAGCACCCCTTATCGTCTAGGGTATATCTACTCAAATGGTTGGACGACTCCCCCCTTATGAGCCTCTATACCAACTCATCCAACTGTGGGTCGTCCCTCTATGCCCCGCCAATCTGTCTCAAAAGAGTAGGTCTGACCTCCAAAGATGCTAGCAAATCGGGTATAAAGTCAATGGAAGGTCTGAAATCAAACATCGAGATAAATTCCAAGCTTCGTCGTACCACGAACAATGGACTCAAGGACAACCTTTTTCCGCTCAAGGCGTCCCCCACCACGTTACCCTTGCCAGGGGTATACGTCATCTCGAAATCATAGGATGCTAGGAACTCCATCCACCTTTGATGTCTCCAGACTATGCGCTCGAAGAGTCTCCAACACTTCCCTAAGATATAGGGCATGCTTTTCTCCACTTCTGGAGAAAACCAGGATATTCTCTCATACAAAATCGTCACAACTATCCATCTCTCACGCAGACCATCCTAGTCGAACTCGACATCCCCCAAGTGCAAGCCCCAAAGGCCTAAACCAATATCAGACAAAAACCCAAGGGACACCTCCTTTGAATTCAGACGACCTACGTGAGATGATACTAGTAAAAACGGCTAAATGATTAAGCCCTTGTCCAACTCTGGATGTCCTTGCCAGTCTCGCTCCAAAACCCCCGTTGATCAAGTAACTGACTTTGCTTAACCTATTAAGCACATACAAAAACTTATTTCGCTTTTCTTCACTCTTAGAAAATACTAAGATGCCATCCCCAAAGACCACAACGAAGTTATTTAGGTACTCCCTGAACACCCTACTCATCCAATCAACAAAGTATGCGGGGGCATTCGTCAAACCAAATGGCATCACCATCCACTCATAAAAACCATCCGGAGTCCTAAAGACGGTCTTCTCTATATTATCCTCAGTGACTCCCAACTGATGAAACTCCGTGGCCAAGTCCCACTGCGAAAAAATTATGGCGCCAACCAATTGATCAAAGAGATCATCAATCCTTGGCAATGGGTGTCTATTCTTCTTTGTGAGCTTGTTAAGCTCTCCATAGTCCGCACAAAGTCTGAGTGACCCATTCGCCTTCGTGAAAAAAAAACTACTGGAGCACCCCACTCCGATATACTTCGTCTTATGAACCCCTTCCCAAGCAACTCCCCTACTTGCTTATGGAGTTCCCTCCTCTCACGAGGAGCCATGCGGCGCACTGCCAAAGATACTGGTTTAGCATCGTCTACCAGATATATTCGGAGGTCTATCTCCCGCTTCGGAGGTAAGCCCTTCACCTCCTCAAACTCATCCGAGTATTCCCGAACCACTCTAACAGATCGCAAACTTTCGACCGAAGCGTCAAGCGATTCAAAATAACTTAGCAAAACAGAATCTATGGGATTACAAGAGATCTCGAGAGTGTTCCCCAAACGGGTCATGAGACTAACAAGTCTCCTTTCGCAATCAAGAACGGCACCATTACTGGATAACCAGTCCATGCCCAAAATCAACCCATAGCCCGTGAAGCCCAAACAAAAGCATCACCCCTAAACTCAACGCTAAGTATGAGGATTTTCAAACCCAAACATATCATGGACAAATAAGTGGAGCCCCCCAATTGGGTTTGAAACAACCACGGGATCATCTACCAAACTGGTGTCTAGGTGCAGTGACTCAACTAATGATGATGAGATAAACGAATGTGGTGCACTAGAGTCGAATAAAGATCGAACAGGATGATCGAGAGAACCAAATTTCAACTTAGACGGTCCTACCCCCATCAGGTATACCCATCGTGAGGGAATACATCCACCCTACAGAAGATCCTGTACTTCGTCCTTACCTCTTCGGACAACCCCAAGGTGTCCTATTCCTCCAAAAAAACTAGCCTTCCCCTTCATATTCTCCTTTCGTTGCCTTCTTACCACGATGAGGTTTCGTCCTTTATTTACCTAATAGCTATTTGAACCTTCCTCTCTCGTCCATCTTAACGGTACCCATAAGCCCTCCACCTCCTTGGACTAACTTCTTAGCCTAGCAAACGACTTAGTCCCTTTAGGTGGTTCTTCCGTCCTTCATACGGAAGTCCTTACTTATCTTAAAAAGACATCTATACACGGAGGGAAAATTCAAAAAGAGAAAGAGGAAGAGATTCAAAACGGAGAATCCGAAGGATAAGGATATGGCTATTGGGGATTATGCTTTTCTTTCAAAAACTTTTCTCTTAAAAGACATGTTTTTGAAAATACTTCTTCCAAAAATGTTTTTTGAAAAATAATTTTCTAAAAGTTTTATCTGATCTGGTAACCTGGCTCTGATACCACATGTAACATCCCACACCCGCTAAGGTCACTCACAAAGGGAATGCCTTAGCTTCGGTGGAGTATTTAAGTAAATATAGAACTGAAAAATTACAACAAGACAGATATAAGTAATACTTGAAATTTAAAACATCATTTCATTGCAGCAGAAGGTAAATATGTTTGGTTACATCTCAAAGACCAACAAGAGTCAAGTACAAAATATCCATCTCGTTAAAACATAAGTACATAATCCCACTACATACTAATAGCCATAATAGAAAAGATAACCGAGCTTTTCTTCAAGAGTCCAAGCTCCAAAAGATAGATAAAGCAATCTGATCAAAGCCCACTAGTGCTAGGCCCACTCTGAGAACCTGAGGGTTGGGGAAAAAGATAAAAACAACGGGGTCAGACATAAGTCTAAGTGTGCCCTATAACCTTAACAATACAATCATTAAAGTAATTAGGGTGTGATATAAACCTGGTACTGTACGACTGGGGATAAATGACTACACTAAGTAGCCAACTAGACTTAGGATAAACTAAGATAACGGTAAAGACGCGCCTATCCACCCAAGGATAAATACTATTCTGCACCACCCCAGATCTACCCACCCAAGGATAATTCCTACACTGCACCACACCAGTTCCACCCACCCAAGGGTAATTCCTACTTAAAGGTTGATCCCCACTAAGTGTACTTAGTAATTTTTAATAGTAGTTTCGTGTACCCCTAGTTGACTACATAGGTGCCGTCTTCCCCTATCTCCACTAGGTGTACCCACAACTTAGTAATTTTAATAGTAGTCTCTTGTACCCCTAGCTCACTACATAGGTGCCGTCTGCCCCTATCTCCACTAGGTGTACCTGCTACTCTCCAAGCGATCGGCTCCCAACCGTAGATACCCGTGCTGGCCCCACAGTGGGGTGTATCACTCCCCAAAGTGGCAACCCGAAAATGGTGCACGGCTTATATCTACACGATGCAACAACGTCTTACCTACCAGCCCGGGTCCACACACGCATATGAAACCCGTTGGACTTGCGTTGCCACCGCTACCCCGTTTTGGCCTCTTATAGTCAAGCCCAGTATGCGTGTCCCGTCCTCGACATGGGTCGAGCCCAATAAGATACGTATGGGTTACTAGTTGAAATGGGCCCCCACAAGCTACTACTTAAGCTTGTCATTTTATCTAGTGCATCCCACTTAACCCCTTTTTATAATCATGCCCACTTACATGTTAAGGTTTGGTTAAGTCATCTAATCATATTTCAATTGCCACTCAAGGCCCCCACAAGCTACTACTTAAGCTTGTCATTTAATCATATTTCAATTGCCACTCAAGGCCCCCACAAGCTACTACTTAAGCTTGTCATTTAATCATATTTCAATTGCCACTCAAGTCCCCCACAAGCTACTACTTAAGCTTGTCATTTAATCATATTTCAATTGCCACTCAAGGCCCCCACAAGCTACTACTTAAGCTTGTCATTTAATCTACTGCATCCAACTTAACCCCTTAATCATGTTTAATTACATGTTCCACATTGGTTAAGTATTCTAATCTTATCTTCTATTGCCACCCAAGGCAACCACTAGATTTTCCCATGCCACCAAGGCACTTACTTAACCCTTTAATCATGTTTAATTACATGTTCCACTTCGGTTAAGTATCCTAATCGTATTTTCTATTGCCACCCAAGGCAACTACTAGATTTTTCCACATGCCACCCAAGGCACCCACTTAACCCCTCATGGCCTCTACATGCTACTATGGTTAAGTGTTTCTTAATTGATTAAGAACGTAACCGTTGTAGAGACCTCTCACATTAGACTATCTCTTATGGCAGCTGGATTTGCCGGTCGGGTCCGGGCAGCCTTACGCCATAACCGAGTCTAACCTCGTGTCTTTACACTTGTCACGTATATAGTTTGTGCCTACGACCTCTCACATTGGGCCAATCATTTGTAGCCGCTGGATTTGCCGGTCGGTTCCGGGCAGTCTTATGCTACAAAAGGGTCCAACCTCGTGTCTTAGTCGATTAATTACACCTAATTAATCACCCCCATATTTCGAATTAATTTTCCCTAATTAATTCCAATTTTTAACGATGTACATAATTGACTCAATTATGTCCATCCTCTTTATTGTATGCATAATCATACCAATTTCACACCATTTCATTAACATGTATATTAACCCCATCGTTCCCCACGTAAATCGCTAACATGACATAAAAGGGAAGATTCATCACACATACAATGGGTTCAAATTGCATGACATTAACATGGGTTTTAAAGGTGTCAACATGCATATAGCATCAACCCAACTAGCATAAATAATCAACCCAAACTTGCATGAATCACATATGTCATAAGGAGGTTAACTTGCATAGGTTATTTATGTCATACAAAGTGGTAAACTTGCATATGTATGTATGACATACAAAGGGGTTAACTTGCATATGTATGCATATCATAATAAGGTGTAAACTTGCACATGTTACTTGCATATCATCAAACACCAAACTTGCATAACATGTCATATATGAACATGCAATAATCAAACACCAAACTTGCATAACATATCATATATGAACTTGCATATAATCATACACCAAACTTGCATAACATGTCATATATGAACTTGCATGTAATCATACACCAAACTTGCATAACATATCATGTATGAACTAGCATATAATCATACACCAAACTTGCATTTCATGGTGTCAAAATGGATCAATGTTTCTCATATGACTTGCATATCTTGCATAACATCATAAACACCTAGCATATGACTTGCATAACTTGCATAACTTCATGAACATATATCATACGACTTGCATAACTTGCATAACACCACAAACACATAGCATATGACTTGCATAACTTGCATAACATCATGAACATGTATCATATGACTTGCATAACTTGCATAACTTCATGAACATATAGCACATAACTTGCATAACTTGCATAACATTACAAACACATAGCATATGATAACATAACCTTGCATTGATCCACATTCATAGACATAACCTCATTATATCCTATCATAATCATTTCAACAATTGGTCATTAAGGCTATAGAAAACTCACAACTTGTTGATTAGCACTCCTAAGAGGAAGATTAAGTTGCTAGAGTTGATTAGAGATTGATTTGAGAAGCCATCTTCCTCTTTAGATTGATGGAGGCTCCTTCAAGTTGCATTTTGATGGCATAACGGTGTTGTAACTATTTTTAGTATGAATTAGGGTAGTCTTAGGGTGTATTTATAGATTAGTTAGGTGTTTTAGGCCCTTAGATTAACCCTAAATTAGATTAGAGCCGTCAGATCTCGTCACAAGCCACCAGACCCAGCCCAAAAGCCAAACTGATGCACCCAGGTAACCTGGGCTCGACCAGGGAGGTCGACTCCCAGGTCGACCCTAGGGTCGACTCCCCAGTCGACCTGGGGGGGAGTTCGACTCCCCAGTCGACCCCCAGGTCGACCCCCTGGGTCTGGCGGGATTTTTCACGCCACTTCTGAAAATCTGTTTTTAAATTTCTGAATACTTCTTTGGGACTTATCGAGGTCATACGAACTCCGATTTTCGAAAACTCGGACTCTATTTCGCGTATTTTTCCGAGACGAACGCAATGGCATAGCCCGTTTCCCCTGATTCAGATTTTTAAGTTTAATTCTGCCCTGTTTTATATTATAGCATGTTATTCCACATATGGGGTGTTACAATCGTATTCCAAAATGTAGCAAATCGGATTCCTACCACGGTCAGCCCCCCTTTGACCAACAAATAGACATGTGAAAAATCGAGCTAAAAAAGCTTCTGATGTTCCTAATAGTTGTTAAGATTGAATTTCTTGGTTACTGAACTAAAATGAGATTGGTGGAACCAATTAGTCCTACGGATCTATGCGAGAGCTTCGTTTTAACTAGTTATGGTTCAAGTAACTCAAAATGGATACAAAGTTATGGTTGGCGGAACAACCCACGTCAGTTTTGTGCAACAACCAAGTCTTAAGGTGCAACATCCGTTTGAAAATCC
Organism: Allium sativum; assembly: GCA_030737875.1. Classification (NCBI taxonomy): domain Eukaryota; kingdom Viridiplantae; phylum Streptophyta; class Magnoliopsida; order Asparagales; family Amaryllidaceae; genus Allium; species Allium sativum. The sequence continues at coordinate 34,033,584 of CM060920.1, read as the reverse complement.
AAGATTGCACTGTATGACTTTTGAAAACTCGTTTATGGGGATGAAATAGAAATATAACATATTGGATCATATTCCAAAAAATAGTAAATCGAATTCCTACCACGGTCAAACCCGCTTTGACCAACAAAACGGCATACGAAAAATTGAGCTAAAAAAGCTTTCCATGTTCCCAATAGTCATTAAGATTGAATTTCTTAGTTATTGAACTAAGATGAGATGGGTGGAACCTGTTAGTCCTATAGATCTACGAGAGAGCTTCGTTTTGACTAGTTATGGTTATACTAACTCAAAATGGATACAAAGTTATGGTTGGCGGAACAACCCACGTCTGTTGGGTGCAACATAGAAGTCTTGAGGTGCAACACCCATTTGAAACTCCAAGATTGCGCTGTATGACTTTTGAAAACTCGTTTATGGGGATGAAATAGAAATATTACATGGTGAATCATATTCCAAAAAATAGTAAATCGAATTTCTACCACGGTCAAACCCCCTTTGACTAACAATACGGCCTGTGAAAAATCGTGCTAAAAAAGGATTCGATGTTTCTAATAGTCATTAAGATTGAATTTCTTGGTTACTGAACTAAGATGAGATTGGTGGAACCCACGTCTGTTTGGTGCAACTTCGAAGTCTTGAGGTGCAACATATGTAAAAATCTCACCAATAGCTATCCAATACCAAGACTCTTCCTTTATAGAAATCTCACCAATAGCTATCCAATACCAAGACTCTTCCTTTATAGAAATCTTCGCCTTTTGTCGCTTTCGCCCGTATTCTCTACATATGTAAAAATCGAATTTTTACGATGCTATTCAATATATAAAAATCTGATTTTTACTTCGACTTTCAATATCTAAAAATCTGATTTTTTTTTTACTTCGACTTTCAATATATAAAAATCTGATTTTTACTTCTTAAAGTTCAAATCCTTTTTCTTTTTTAAAGTTTTTAAATTAAAAATCAGTTTTTAAATCTGTAAAAAAAATCAGTTTTAAACTTCTAATTAAAAATCAGTTTTAAATCCTAATTAAAATCATTTTTAAATCATTTTTAAAATCAGTTTTATATGCTTTTTAAAATCAGTTTTATATGCTTTTTAAAATCAGTTTTTCCTTTTAAGAAAATCGGTTTTAAATTATTTTTTAAAAAAATCAGTTTTTCCTTTTTAAGAAAATCAGTTTTTAAATCTGTAAAAATAAATTAACAAAACAACAAAAAAAAACTTACAGAGGGGGGGGGGGGTTTCGCAGATCGTCGGAGGGAAGGCGGCTCGAGGGTGGCGCTCGGGGTTCGCCGGTGGTGGCAAGCGGTTGGGTTTGGGTCGCTGCGAATCGTACTGGGGGAGGAAAGAGAAGGGGAGGGGAGAAGGAGAGAGATGGGGGTCTGGCGAAGTGGAGGAGGGGAAAGGCGGGGCAAGTGGCGGCGGTGGCAGCGCTTCCTGGTCTGCGACGCGATTTAGATTTAGGTTTTCTTTTTTTTTTTCTTTTTTTTTTCTGTTCGAAGTGGAGAGAGAAGAGGGAATAGGGGGGGGGGGGGGTTTATATAAAATATATATATTTAATTATTTAATTTTCAAAAAGTTGACTTTTACATACGACCTCTAAACGAGGCCCACCGCCTGTCGCCCATAGCGTTTTACCCCCATTCCGAACACAATGGGATATGTATCGCAAGCTGATTTGATCGTTACAATCAGTTTCCGTTAAATTTACATTTAAATCACTATATTGAATTTTAAACGTACATTTCAAATTACCGGGGTCACATACTAACTAGAAAAATTCCAGAAAAATATTTTCTAGCTTCGTATTAACGATACGGTCCTAACAAAACTAGTTTCGTCGAATTCTGAGACCGTTTGAAAAATGGCCAATGTCCAGTCGATTAAAATCAACGGAAACTGGTTAAGCGCGTTTTCCATTGCCACGCTCACATATTGATTCGAAAAATTATGAAAATTGAAACCTAACAATATCTTGTCACTGCGGATCTAACAAAAGTGGTTTCGTCGAAATCCGAGGTCGTTTGCAAAATGTCCATTTTTAAGGGCCTGAATTCCATAGCGACTATTCAGAATTTTCAACTGGACATATCTTTTGATTCCCGCTATCAAATTTCGATTGGTCAGATTCGTTGGAAAGATATCATCAATTAGATCCTAATGTTTTTGGTTTCACTAAAATCCGGATTGTTTTGCACCCGGTATATTCAAATGAAGTTTGAAATCGAATTATCGAACTACCGCGCCATTTTAAATTCTATATATAATTATAATTAATTATATTCGTTTTTAAATGTAAATTCAAACTCAGTTTTCATTTCCATTATTTAAAATATTTATTTTAAATATTTAAAATCCATTATTTTAGCCAATTTAAAAAATTTAAATTGGTTCAGATTTTCCGGGTCGTTACAATCTCCCCCACTTAAAACTTTTCGTCCCCGAAAAGGAATAAAGTCGAAAGTGGTTTGATAAATCTACAATCATACAATACAACAACCAATTCAATTGTTTTAACCTTCAAAAATATACTAATTAAATCCTATACCCTTTAAAAATCTTTCAGACTATATAATTTAAAAGTGCACATCTATGAAAAGAAACTAACAATAGAGTAGAGAACTGAATGGTAATGCAAAGTATGGTAAATGTACCTTGCACCGGAGTCAATCAGAGATATCTACTCGGCATCTAGGATAAGCTTTCTGAATGCTCTCCTCAGTTTCCCAAGTACAATCTCGCGGATCTCCACTCCATTGCACTTTGACTAAGTGAACCTTCTTGTTCCTCAGCTCTTTGGTTTCTTTGCCGATAATCTTTAGCGGCTCTCGCCTCACAGCTAATTCTGGAGTAATTTCAATATCCTGCTGAGCTGCTTCTTCCACGATCAAGTCTGTATCATGAACGTGCTTTCGAAGTGGAGATATATGAAATACATCATGCACTCCAGGCAACCAGTCTGGCAATTTAACTTTATATGCGAGAGTTCCAATCCGTTCCAGAATAGGAAACGGACCAATGAATTTGGGTGCCAACTTTCCAGTTTTACCGAACCGGATAACTCCTCTCATCGGCGATACTTTCAAATATACATAGTCGCCAACTTCAAAGGATATATCTCTTCTTCTTCTATCGGCATAGCTCTTTTGTCGGCTTTGAGCAGCGAGTAATCGCTTCTTAATAAAATCGACTTTGTCGGCAGCTTCTCGAATCATATCGGGACCCAACACAAGTCTATTTCTAGGCTCGACCCAACAAGCAGGAGATCGGCACGGTCTACCATACAATGCTTCGAATGGCGACATTGTCAGGCTTGCCTGATAGTTGTTGTTATAAGAGAATTCAGCCAAATGCAGATGGTCTTCCCATGATCCACCGAAATCTATTACACAAGCCCGCAATAGATCTTCTAAAATGCGATTCACCCTCTCAGTCTGACCGTCTGTCTGAGGATGATAAGCGCTGCTCAAGTTCAACTTCGTTCCTAGCTCGACCTGAAATGCTTCCCAGAATTTGCTAGTGAATATTGTATCCCTATCACTGACTATGCTGAGCGGCACTCCATGTAGTTTAACGATTTCCCTGAAGTAAATCTGCGCCAGACTCTGAGCAGTTCTGTTTGATCTGACAGGTATAAAATGGGCGGTCTTCGTGAAACAATCTACGATCACCCAAATACTGTCATTTCCTTTTCTGGTTCTGGGCAGACCATCGATGAAATCCATAGAAATATGTTCCCACTTCCAGCCAGGAACTTCTAGCTGTTGTAATAATCCAGCTAGTTTCTGCTGGTCGCTTTTGACTAGCTGGCAAGTAGGGCATCGGCTAGCATATAAGGAAATGTCCCTTTTCATCGACTTCCACCAGAAAGTGCGTTTGATGTCATTATACATTTTTCTTACTCCCGGGTGGATACTGAGTTTTGACTTGTGGCATTCATCCAGTACTTCCTTTCGAAGCTCGGGAATGTTAGGAACACATATTCGACCTTTGAGCCTTAGAATCCCATCATTATCAACTTGAAAACTCGAGGGTTCGCCTTGTTGAATTATCCCACTGATCTTCTGAATGAAGTGATCATTTTCCTGAAGAGCAGATATTTTATCTAGCAATGAAGTCGTGATAATAAAACTGGCGATCATCTCATTCTTCCGACTTAACGCATCGGCCACGACATTGGCTTTCCCTGGAGTATATATAATTTCAAAGTCATATGCTGCAAGAAACTCCAGCCAACGTTGCTGCCTCAAATTCAAGTCTTTCTGAGTGAACAGATACTTTAATGACTGATGATCTGTAAATAGTTCGAATCTCTCACCGAGAAGATAGTGTCTCCAGATTTTCAAAGAGAATATGATAGCCAATAACTCAAGATCATGAGTTACATAGTTTTTCTCGTGTGGCTTAAGTTGACGGCTAGCATAAGCAATCACTTGACCCCTTTGCATTAACATTGCGCCAAGGCCTTCTCTAGAAGCATCAGTCCAGACTTTTAAATCTTGGTTGCCATCGATGATGGTTAACACTGGAGCTGTTGTTAGTCTTAACTTTAGCTCCTCAAAAGCCTCCTCACTCTCTTGAGTCCATTTGAACTTAGAATGCTTCTTTGTAAGCTTCGTTAAGTGGCCAGATATCTTAGAAAAGTCTTTAACGAACTTTCGGTAATAGCTAGCCAATCCGAGAAAACTGCGGACTTCAGTGGGAGTACTAGGCTGTTTCCAATTCTGAATAGCTGTAATTTTGCTTGGATCCACAGCAATTCCTTCTTTCGATACTACGTGGCCTAGAAATTTTACTTCATCTTGCCAGAAGATACATTTGGAAAATTTGGCTTTTAATACATTCCGTCTCAGAATTTCTAGAACCTGTTCCAGATGCTTTTCATGTTCGGCCTTTGATTTAGAGAAGATTAGAATATCGTCAATAAAAACCAGAACAAATTTATTCAATACTCCTCTGAATACTCTGTTCATTAGATCGACGAAGTAAGCGGGAGCGTTACATAAGCCGAATGGCATTACTAACCACTCGTAGAATAGGTCGGGACCTCTGAACGCTGTCATTGGAACACACTCTTCGGCAATTCGGAGTTGATGGAAGCCTGTAGCTAGGTCCATTCGTGAAAATACTTGTGCGCCATTTAATCGATCTAACAAGTCATATATCCGCGGCAATGGATATTTGTTCTTTATTGTCTGCTTGTTTAAATCACGATAATCTACACATAGCCGCAGAGTACCGTCAGATTTTGGGACAAACACGACTGCTGCACCCCAATCAGAGAAACTAGGACTGATCAGGCCCTTCCATACTAGCTGTCGTGTTTGATTGTCTAATTCCTCCTTCTCCTTCAAGCACATCCTTCGAATAGCGTGAACTACCGGCCTTGCATTGGGAACTAAAGCAATCTTGAAATCTATTTCTCTCTGCGGAGGTAAGCGAACAACTTCCTCGAACACATCCGCATAGTTCTTGACGACAGGGATATCTTTGATGAGGTCGGGAATATTCACTGTGATTTCGGGGACATTTCCTATTTGGGATGGAGAAACATTCAAAGCTGCCCAGAAGTCTTTTCTATTAGCATTTTGACCTTCACAGGGAATGGTTATATAATCGCCTGATTTAATCTTCGCTTTTACGACTCTGTCGGCGCATTTAACTTCAGCTTCATATTTGGTCAACCAGTCTAACCCCAAGATAAGATCAAACTCTTTAAAATTCATGACGGCTGCGATGGTAGGAAACTGATAACGAGAAAAAGCAACAGGTACTCTACAAATCCAACTGAGATCAATGGAACCCCCAACAGGATTCTGGACAGTCATGGGTTCCTTCAGCTTTTTCAAATTCAAATCTAGTTTCTTAGCTGCATCCTTGGCAATGAAACTTCGTGACGCGCCTGTGTCAAACAGTACTTTGACTGGAATGTTTTTGACAGTTAGCGTGCCTTCTAAAACATCAGCCCTTTCTTGACTAGCTGAGGGCTCGGAAGTTTCTGCTACTTCACTTACTTGAACTATTTCAGTCTTCTGAGATAGCGGGCAGTTTTTTGCAATGTGCCCCGCCTGATCGCACTTATGGCATCCTCTGCCCTCAGGAACCTTCTTACTGGGTTCAAATCCACTCTTTCTTCGTTTGTTCCAAGATCTGCAACTCACCGCCAAATGTCCTTTTCTATTGCAGCTTGAGCACGTGGCAGTCGTTATTCGTTCGTTCCCAGATTCAGCCCTTTTTCTCTTGGCACTGGGCTTCTTATTGATCTCCGACCTTGTACTGGCTTCAGGAATATCAGTTTCTGACTCTGTTTTGTCACTAGAATAGACTTCTTCTTCGTCGCATAACATTCCTTTCTTATGGAGATCTTCATACTGATAGGCCATATATATCATTTCAGAAAAAGGAAGCTTCACATGCCCCAATACTTTATTCTGGTATTTCCTTTGAAGGCCATGGATAAATCTAAGATTCTTCCTCTTCGGATTTTGAATTAGATGAGGGGCAAAGTGAGAAAGTTCATTGAATTTCTTATGATATTCGGGAATGGTCATGTCTCCTTGTATTAGATAAGAAAATTCATCGCATAATCGCTCAGTTGCTTCGGGAGGAGTAAATCTTTCTAAGAAAATCACTTTGAATCTGTCCCAGGTGATATCACCTTCTGGATTACCTTTGATAACTGAATCCCACCAGAATAAAGCTTCATCCTTGAGAGCCCAAGAGGCCAGTAATCTTTTCTGGTCATCCCTCAGTTTTAATGCTTCGAAGATTTTCTCAACCGAACGAATCCAAGCTTGTGTTTTCATAATTGCTTCTTCACCCGTAAAGGGTTTTCCACCCAGATTTCTATATTTCATGAATAGAGCTTCTATATCCGGGTCAGTATTACTTCTTCTGTTTCTGGCACTCATTTTCTAGTTCTTCTGCAAATAGCAGATCAAGTGTCAGGTCAACAGAAAAGATATTTCAAAACATAGAGACAAATACTTGAATGTAAATGTGTCTATCGAGGTGTTATTTCATTCTGCTACTCATACTAGGATATTACTGATCCTATCTGTATGGAGTGACCCGTCCTAGAACACTACTGGTTCTATTTCTGACGAGTTCGTTCAAATGTTATATTCCAGAACTAAGCTTAACCAAAGCTCTGATACCACGATGAGAAAACCCGATTTCCCGTTCTCACGGAAACAAGGTTATCTTTGGAATATAACACAGAAACAGATAACAGCAGAACAGAATTAAATAAATACACCAGATAATGAACAATAAAATATACTGGATAAAAGTATCATCAGAGTTACACAGTATACAGGATCTTACTTAGTACAAATACAGTTCAGCTATACATAAATGTCTACAGCGGAAATATACAAAATATGTACAATAGGAGCTGAACAGCATAAAAAGAATAAATGATAGAATCCATCTTCAGCTCCAGCTATCCAGAAAAATAACCAGCTAAACCTGAATACAAGGCTGCCCGTGTAGAAAAAGGGGCACCCGAGTTTGAAAGTGAAACAAACTACGAGTCAATCATGGGACTGGTATGAGAAATCCACTCAACACATATATAATTGGCTAATCACAGGACCACGCCACTTTCGTGGAACGGGTTTACTCCATTGGATTGCCAGTGCTTTTAAAACAAAACTTTCTTTTAAACATCGCTATGCTTTTTGTAAAAATGAAGCCGTTATAAGACTCAGTTCCCATCACACAATGCAACGCAAACCGGAGGATAGAGTTTTACCTTATAACGGCTAAAATATGCTTGATACGAATAAACAAAGGCATTTGATATTATTGCTAGTGTTTATATGTTTTGAAAACAATTTCAAATCATACCTATCAATCATAGACGGCATGGGTACCATATATCATGTCGCCATATATATATACAATCAAAACCGCACGATGTCGTATTTGGAAATTTGATTCCCGTCATGAACCAAGGCAAAAGATAGTCCTTACCGAATTCGAGACGCTCTAGCCCGCCCCTCAGGACCCAGACTCAGGTGGGCCCTTGGATCGTCAGGGCCGGTCCACCGATGTGGATTAAAATTCCTGAACACTGCGTTTCCCCACCCTTTGGGGTGTAAATGAGCCAACGAATGACTCCATCGAACCCGAATTGCCCGATCAAACCGAGGCGCCTCGCAACAGCAACAACCACATAGGTGAAAAGTATATAAATGTCAGGGCTGGTAGGTCACTGACACCACCCTAGCTAGAAAGAAACGCATGCCCTCCCTGAGGTCCTTCTCCCGTTTTAGGTTCATACCGGGGTGTGAGGCTCGCGAATTCACTTTATACACAAAGCTACGCCACACAGGCGGTGCTTTGATCATCACCACAAGACTTTGCTTTTCAACAGAAGCCCTGATCACTGCATCTTAGCATGCCACACAGGCAATTCATGCCATGCGACTGATGTCCATCCATATACAACCTCTGAGCTCGTGCGTCTCAGAGAAGGGCGTTAAGCAAAAGAATAAATTCTCCGCCGCCAAACAGATGTATATTTAACAGAAATCAATCAACACAGAATAAACTCCAATGTCAGACACACAGTCCATTTACAAGTCCGTTCTGGGTCTGAACGAAACCGGAAGCACTAAATACCTCGCAAACCCTTTGATCACCACGTACGTCTGGACGATCACCACTCATTATCCATATTTCGGGATGCCTCCCAATCAGGACCTCGGTTACCATCCAAACGAGGTGAAGATCTCCGGTCTTCGACCACCGTCTTCACCTTCGACTTTAAATCGTCGGTCGATTATTTGAAATGAGAATTAACTCGGCCTTTTCAAATAATTTACGTATATTTAGAATTTCAAATCAATTTATTTCAATGGTCAAAATATTCGACAACACCAATTATGTTCTTTAATGTAATTTTCACATCAAACACATTCGACCATCAAATATCACACAAATTCAAGAAAATTCAGTTTATTTCCATTCCATAACGCTTCTGATATTTTATAACTATTTATCGCTATTTTTATTTATTTTAAAATAGCTAATTTATTCAAAACGACGCTTCGGGCCATAAAGCGGCCGTAGCGCTGTTTTTCTTCAGATTTGATTTACACATATCTGAAAATCTAACCGTTGGATCTTCACAAAATTTACATCATTAGAAAGGTCTTTTCAAAACGAATCCAACGGTTCCAGTTTCGGGAAAATCCGACGGTCGGATCTCCCGGTACAATCGTTTGAAGTTTCGATTTCAAAATACGAACTGCAGCGTCGTTATTCGATTAAATATAATTATATTTATATATATAAATAAATATAATCGTTTATGGCGCTGTTTTTCTTCAGATTTGAATTAAACATTCCAGACAATCCAACCGTTGGATTTTTACAAGGTTGGTGCCGTTGGAAAGATTATTCCAAGGCGAACCCGACGGTTGAGGTTTCGGGAAAATCCAATGGTCGGATCTCCCGGTACAATCGTTTGAAGACACGGTTTCAAAATACGAACTGCACGGCCTCGTTTCGTTTTAATTTTATTTATATTCATATATTTATATAATATAGTTCATTCAATGATTTCCATATCGTTTTCACTTCAAATATTTTTCTAACACCTTAAAATGTTGGAAAATTTCGCCATAACCTCCCCTGCACCGGGAGCATCGGGAAATCGCAAATAGCGTTCCCGGTCCTTCTAATCTCAAAAAGAAAAAGAAAAAGTCAAGCGGCTAGCCAACAGGCTCATAAAATCATCACCCAAACAAAACAGTAAATGTGTACCTATTTGTCGGGCACAAAATTTTATTCCTCTTCTCTAGCCCCTTTGCTATAACCTGTTCAATGAATATGCATGTACATATATACACAGTTCTTGTCATTTATCATTTTCTATTCGACTTCATATTTGATTTCTATTTGGTTTAAAAACACCATTCATTCTAATGTTACATAAATAGGTGCAAATCATTTCATTAGCTAATTAATGAATATTTCAACTCATATATGTTTATTTTGAACAAGTGGTTATTTTTAACACTTCACATTTCAACGATTTATGCCTACAATAAAAATGTGATTTTTATTGTAAAACAATTCATTTCAAAACACTATTCTTCTATATAGTTCAAGTTGGTGATAAAAATGGGATTTTTATCATAAAACAATTTCTTTTAAAACGAGGTTATTTTACACAGTTCATATAGTCGATAAAAAGATGATTTTTATTATCAAACAATTTATTTCAAAATATGAATACCATTCAACACATGAATTTCTAATCAACGAATGAATATCAATTCCACACATGAATGTTTTCTATACAATGAATAAATATAGTTTAAGCATATGAAAATAATTCAAACACACGAATATTATTCAAAATTTCGGCAGCATAACGGCAGGGTAGTTAAAACCGGCACCGTCCCTAGTACGGCTCCTCGCTCTACCTTAAAACCTCGCGGTTTTTGACAATGGGGATCATGCATCTAGTTCGCACGCAGGCGGCATGTATATATTTATTTCATTTCCACAAACTAATCCTATGCGGTTTCAACCAAATATTTTCCAATCACAAACGGGTATTTTTCAACCACAATCAAATCAATATCAACCACAAACAATACCAAACAACCATTCGCTATCAATCATTTTTCACAACAATTTCAACCAATAAATATCGTCCATGGTTTGTGGACGAGGGGCGTATGTATATATATATATATATATTTATATATAGCAATTCACTTTTAATTCACACATATATATATATTTTTAAATCAGAAATCTCACCAATAGCTATCCAATACCAAGACTCTTCCTTTATAGAAATCTTCGCCTTTTGTCACTTTCGCCCGTATTCTCTACATATGTAAAAATCGAATTTTTACGATGCTATTCAATATATAAAAATCTGATTTTTACTTCGACTTTCAATATCTAAAAATCTGAATTTTTTTTTTTTACTTCGACTTTCAATATATAAAAATCCGATTTTTACTTCTTAAAGTTCAAATCCTTTTTCTTTTTTAAAGTTTTTAAATTAAAAATCAGTTTTTAAATCTATAAAAAAAATCAGTTTTAAACTTCTAATTAAAAATCAGTTTTAAATCCTAATTAAAATCATTTTTAAATCATTTTTAAAATCAGTTTTATATGCTTTTTAAAATCAGTTTTATATGCTTTTTAAAATTAGTTTTTCCTTTTAAGAAAATGGGTTTTAAATTATTTTTAAAAAAAATCAGTTTTTCCTTTTTAAGAAAATCATTTTTAAATCTGTAAAAATAAATTAACAAAACAACAAAAAAAAAACTTACAGAGGGGGGGGGTTTCGCAGATCGTCGGAGGGAAGGCGGCTCGAGGGTGGCGCTCGTGGTTCGCCGGTGGTGGCAGGCGGTTGGGTTTGGGTCGCTGCGAATCGTACTGGGGGAGGAAAGAGAAGGGGAGGGGAGGAGGAGAGAGATGGGGGTCTGGCGAAGTGGAGGAGGGGAAAGGCGGGGCAAGCGGCGGCGGTGGCGGCGCTTCCTGGTCTGCGAGGCGATTTAGATTTAGGTTTTTTTTTTTTCTGTTCGAAGTGGAGAGAGAAGAGGGAATAGGGGGGGGGGGTTTATATAAAATATATATATTTAATTATTTAATTTTTCAAAAAGTTGACTTTTACATACGTCCTCTAAACGAGGCCCACCGCCTGTCGCCCATAGCGTTTTACCCCCATTCCGAACACAATGGGATATGTATCGCAAGCTGATTTGATCATTACAATCAGTTTCCGTTAAATTTACATTTAAATCACTATATTGAATTTTAAACGTACATTTCAAATTACCGGGGTCACATACTAACTAGAAAAATTCCAGAAAAATATTTTCTAGCTTCGTATTGACGATACGGTCCTAACAAAACTAGTTTCGTCGAATTCTGAGACCGTTTGAAAAATGGCCAATTTCCAGTTGATTAAAATCAACGGAAACTGGTTAAACGCGTTTTCCTTTGCCACGCTCACATATTGATTCGAAAAATCATGAAAATTGAAACCTAACAATAACTTGTCACTGCGGATCTAACAAAAGTGGTTTCGTCGAAATGCGAGGTCGTTTGCAAAATGTCCATTTTTAAGGGCCTGAATTCCATAGCGACTATTCAGAATTTTCAACTGGACATATCTTTTGATTCCCGCTATCAAATTTCGATTGGTCAGATTCGTTGGAAAGATATCATCAATTAGATCCTAATGTTTTTGGTTTCACTAAAATCCGGATTGTTTTGCACCCGGTATATTCAAATGAAGTTTGAAATCGAATTATCGAACTACCGCGCCATTTTCAATTCTATATATAATTATAATTAATTATATTCGTTTTCAAATGTCGATTCAAACTCAGTTTTCATTGCCATTATTTAAAATATTTATTTTAAATATTTAAAATCCATTATTTTAGCCAATTTAAAAATTTTAAATTGGTTCAGATTTTCCGGGTCGTTACACACCAGTCACATGACTGACCCAGAGTTTATTTTGTTTTGTTTTCCCTAAACTTTTAGGTGCCCAATTTTGTACGGGCAGTCAAGTAGTCGGGATTTACAAATACTTGAAAAGCTGGAGTAGGAGGCTTCATAATTATATAGCTATGGTTTTTCCGCTGTGTTGTAAGTGCTGTACTTTGGAAATGATATGTATATTCAAGTACAGATTTATATTTCAATGTTATGTTATATATTATATGTTATTCATTCCGGTGTGAGGTTCGTGTTACTCTGATGTTGTGTTGTTCTTCTTCTTCTATTCTAAGTTTCTATCTTATCTATTCTCACCCTCTAATTTCTTTCATGGACCATCCGGTGTTTCCGATGCTTGGTTAGTCGATATGGTGTTTTATGTCGATAACCAAGGTCTCAAAAACCCTGGGTCATTACAGTGGTATCAGAGCTTAAGGTTAAGTAATTACCATGGCTCTGTTGCGTGACGTATTAGAGATGGGGTTAGTAATACCCTAGATTGTGTTTGAGTGTATATATACGAGCGCGTTTTTGTTATTTGATATAAAGTAGTTTTGCATTATGGAGATTTATTAGTTGAGTTGTTTATGAGTTCTGGTCGATTAGTTTGATCCATTGTATCGGTGGGAGTTTCTAAACACACGAGTACGATGGATCGACACGATATGTTTTGAAAAGAGGGTAAATGAAATTAATTTTACCCAAAGTATATTTCGATATAGAGAAGATATATATATATTAGAATTATAATATATTGGTTGTTGTTATAATCGAATGAGATTATATAAAGTAAAACGGTTATATATATAACCAATCAAAATTCGTATAAGTGTTATGAATTAAATCTGAATTTAAATTAGAATTGAAATTAAAACCCTAGAAATATGGAAAGGTGTTTGTAAATGGATTTGAATTGAATATATGAGAATTTTAAAATCCTGGGAGATTTTAAATTGTTTTAAAGCATTGTAAATGGTATTTTGAAATGAATTTCAAAATAGAAATGTTTAGAAATGGTTTTGAAAGGAATACAGTACTGAACTCACTTCGATCGCCGGTAAATAGATTCCGATTATGATCATGACATCATCGGTGTTCATTTTCAAGTGGTAAGTGACGGATTACTACCAAAGAGTTTGTTTTTGAATTGTTTGAGAAAAGCAAGTTGTTTTGAATTCCGAAAAGGAATATTTGATTTTTAAAAGCTAAGTTATTTAAAATACCAAGAAAAAAATGGTTTGAATTAAAATCAGTTAAGGAAGTGGAAATTTAACTGGATTAGAAGGATATCGAGAAATTTGGATTTAAGTGATAGAAAAATGAAATGAGATTCGGTTTGGATATAAGAGAATGGTTGCGTTGAGGATAAAAACTGATTGGAAATTGATTTGGATGCATTTGTATATGCTGAATTTGCAGTAAATGGAAAGAATATAATGATATGCCCGACAAAAAGGTACAAGTTTTTATTTCGTATAAGCATGAGATTTATGAGCCGATTTGGCAAGTCGCTTGGCTATTTGATTTTCTTTTGGGTTGGAGAAGGCCCAAAGAGGCGAGTCGTAGTTGTACCGATTGACCAGTACAAAGGAGGTGCTGGCGAAATTTTTCGAAAAGTTAAGGTGTTAGTAAATTTTCAAGATTTTTGAAATTTTTCGTTAGTAAGAATTAATTAATATTTTAATTGAAATAAATTAGTACAATTGAATCTGAAGTTAATAAGTAAGCCAAATAATTTTTAACGCAGTTAATAGAGTTTGTTTTCTACCTTAGCAATTTCGAGGAGGAAATTATTTTAAGGGGGAAGAATGTAACGACTCGTATTTTCAACAATATATAATTAATTTATTTAATTATTTAAATAGTGAAAATGGTTGTTTAATTAAATTATATTGAATATTTAATTAATATAAATAATAGAATAATATATTTAATTTTGAAATAATCAGAAATAGTGAATTGACAATATAATGTGAACTGGACAATTCAAAATAGATATAATTAAGTTTGGAATTGAATTCGAATAATGAATATATTATATAAACGACAGTTGAACGTATAATTATAATACAACTAAAATCGAGCTCGAAATGGCACGGTAGTTCGCTATTTGGCGATTTGAACTTCAATTGAATATAAAGGGTCCGTTTTAAATCGGATATCTGTGAAACAAGAAACGTTCAGAGCTGGTGAATTATATTTTTCTAACGGAAGAGAAAAATCGTGATTTCATTGTGTAGATTTTGAGTTATGTCGGAAACAAATTTTAGAAAAGTCGCTATGGAATTCCTTTGAAATTTATAAATATATATTTATATTATAAAAGGATTTTATATATAAATCGAATATCGATATAATTTTTAATTTTGAAATATCGAGTTATAAATCCCAGTGGAACTGTATGATATTCTATTGTGGATATATACGATAATATTTATTTTTAAATATTAAAATTAGTTATTTTTAAATATATTTATGTATTTAAATGGGTTATTTAGAGCTTTAAAAATAGCCAGTTTTGCACACGACCTCCGTTTTCGACGAAACTAATTTTGTTGGATCCGCAGTATTAAATTATTCGAAGATTTCAATTTCCGTGATTTTTGAAGTCAGTATGTGGTCGTACCGATTTTTAATGTGAAAAACAGTCAGTATTTTGACAGTTAAAAATACGTTGTGGGAGTAAACAGAGTCGGAATTCGACGAAACCAGTTTCTTTTGGACCGTAATGTCGAACTGTAGCTGCATGTCCATTTTCGTGATTTTTGGGTATCGTATGAGATCATAGGAACTTTTAAAGACGAATACAAACAGCGTAATACTAAAAATGAAAATAATAATGAATATAGAAAAGATTATAATTATCCTATATAATGTCATTAACTACCCAAACCCTTGTTCATTTTTCTTCAGCGGTCAAAACCTGCGCCGTCTCCATTTCTTGTTCAAAACGTGAATAATTCCCTCTTTGAAAAATCATAACAAATTAAAACAATTACTATAAATCTCCATACTAATATATTCAGTTTCCTACATTGATGCTCTTCCTTTTTATACGATTTTGGTGAGATTCGAACATGTTTTTGTTCCCTGATTTATTTTCCCAGCGAGGTTATGTTCGACCAAGTTCATCGATTTAGCGGTTTTGAGCTCGACTGAGGTTTGTTTTGGGTTTGTGATGCAAAACCGAGTTGGTAGGTGTTTGAGGATGTTCTGAAAACAAAAGTGTAGATGTTGTCATGTAGTAGTGCGTGATGGGATTCCGTCGCCTTTGAGATGGTGAGCTCGAGCGTGATGGAAATGGTATGAGGAAGACGAGGAGTTGAAGAGAAATAACTTTGCATTTCATGTTTGAGTTTTTTTGGAGCAAAGTAACAGAGAATGGTGTGGATGTATTCGGTAATGGCTGTTGTAATTTAGGGAGCAGGTCACGGCATTTGTTGGTGATGGAGAAAGAACTGTGCGGTTGGGTATTTTGGTGAGGAGTTGGGCCGGCTACAAGAGTTAAGCCGAATAGGAAATTATATTATGTTTGCTTTTAATTTAAATTGTGTTCAAACTTTAAAAATGTGTAACTTGGTCATACGATATGAGAATCAGACGAAACAAGATCCGTTAGGATCGTATGGACGGGAGCAACACAATGGAACTGACTGGGAGTGAATCAGAGCCTATTACAATTTATAGCAAAATAAATTGTCCGTCTGAATCCAGCAGTGGTTATCGTTATTAACGATGATCGTCCAATGTGAATAAATCTCACTAACTCGGAACAGTTTATATTTTTATAACGTATTTTTAGAACTGATAAATATTGGTTGATTGTTATGAGTTGACTGTTTGGATGAACTCCTAGTCAATTGGTTGAAATTATAGATAACGATATATATATAAGTCGTTAATCAAATATTGATTCGGTTTAGCAGAATATTTCATAGTGAAATGAATTCGATGTTAATTATATTGTTTAACATCTGTGATGCAGGGAAATAGGTTGAGGGACACAACTGGGTTCCTCAATATATAAAATACTGTTTTGTTTCATATATTGTGATATATGATGTGATATATTATCTGTTGTTGATTATGTGGGTTTGAATGATATCGATCACTGTTGTTTGGTATTTTAAATACCGTATGAAATAATGGGATGTAAAAAGAGGATTTTCGAAGTATATTTTGAAAATAAATTATTTATATAAAATCAATGGATTTTATATATAAAAGGAAAAGGATTTTATAAAAGGAAATAATTATAAAATCAAAGAGTTGAAAAGGAAAATATTTGTAAAACAAATATAGAGGAAAATATTTGTAAAACAAATATAAAGGAAAATATTTGTAAAACAAATATAAAGGAAAATACTTGTAAACGAAGTGTAAAAAGAAATATTTATTTAGAAAATAAATAAAGTTATAAAAAGAAATATTTATATAGGAAATAAATAGAATTATCAAAAGGGAATTGTTTGATAAACAAATAGAATTATATAAAAAAGAGAATTTTACACTAGGAAATTTTAGACCCGTGCTTCGCACATGGGTATAACAGAATATGAATTTAAAATAGATTTTAAGAGAAATTGTTTTAACAGATAAAGTAAGAAAATAAATTTATAAATAATATTTTATGAATTAAATAAAATATTTATTATTGGATAAATAGAATATACAAAACAGGACTTATATGGAGAAGTAAGAATCAATTTCAACATCGATATTTGAACCTGAATATTGACGAAGAGTAAATCAGTTAGAGTTAATCAGTCAAATTTAATCAATTAGAATTAACCAGTTAGAGTTAATCAGTAGAGTTAATGGTATATTAGTTATTCAATTAGAGTAAATCGAATATTAGTTATTCGAATAAAGAGTTAACTAGATAGAGTTAATTGAACATAGTTAACCGAATTAGGATTTTATTGAATATTAGTTATTCAATTAAAGTTGATCGAATATAGTTATTTGAGATAGAGTTAGTCAAACATTGTTATTCAGGATGAGCTGCCATTTCGTACGATTGCTAGCGTAATTCGCAGGGCTGCAGATAGCCTACGGCGGTTGGATGTTTCCTGAGGGAATCAGGCGTAACCATTGTGATCGCTACGATCTAGAGTCAAGCGAATGGAGTTAAATCGGATATTAGCTATTCGAAATAAAGTTAAAATAGACAGTTTATTCGAATAGAATTAAAAGAGTTAATCGAATATAGTTTATTCAAATAGAACGAAGGTGTAAATCAAAAGAAAGGAGTTATCGAATATAGTTTATTCGAATAGAGTCAAAGGAGTTATCGAATATAGTTATTCGAATAGAGTTAAAGGAGTTATCGAATATAATTTATGCGAATAAAGTTAAAGTAGTTATCAAATATAATTTACTCGAAGAAAGGAGACAATCGAATTTAGTTATTCGAAGTAGTTAATCGAATTTAGTTATTCGAAGGAGTTAATCGAATTTCGTTATTCGAAGGAGTTAATCGAATTTAGTTATTCGAGGGAGTTAATCGAATATAATTAATTCGAAGGGAGTTAATCGAATATAATTTATTCAAAGGGAGTTAATCAAATATAATTTATTCGAAGTGAGTTAATTGAATATTTATTTATTTGAAAGTGAGTTAATCGAATATAGGTTATTCGAAGTGAGATAATCGAATAAGAGTTATTCGAAGAGAGTTAATCGATCAGAGATTACACGAAGGAGACTTATAAGTCGAATTTGATTATATCGAATTTGGGAAAGTATTATTTACTTTCCGGTTTTTAAATCAAGATTTATTTATTTAATAAATTTATTAATTTTTATTTATTCAACTTAAGGAATAAAAGTTATATTTGAAGTTAGATATTTCAAAAGTAGGGATTACAACGTTATCGTTATAACCAATGTATTTACAAAAGAAGTGGATTTGTAAATAGAATCTGTGAGGTTCGCACGGAAGTTGTTAAAGTTTTAAAAAGATAAACTTTGTCTATTCCGAAGTTAAAACGTTGTTTAGTTAAGATCTGAGAGGTAATTATACCCCAACTTGATTGACTTCCTTCTTAACTAAGGAATGGTTAAAGTTTGATAGTAAAGGTAGGTTAAGTGAATTTAGTTAATGAGCGTAATGGTTTGTGTTGGCATAGCGATGTTTATTTAAACATCAATTTAAATCAAATGAAGGAGTTTTGGAAATGTTTTCCAAAAAAAATTAGGAAATGTTTTCCAAAAAAGAATTAGAAATGTTTTCTGATAATACAAAATAAGAAATGGGAATAAATATGGAAACGTTTTCTAGTGATTAATAACGTATATTTTCTAAGTTTAGAAAATAAGGATTTACGAATATATGAAAACAGGAAATAAGGAAATGAATAAATTAATGTTGAATTAATTTAAAGGGATAAATGTTGAATGTTGATTGATTGCTAAAATTTCCATTTGGAAATAATATCGTTATTTGAACATGAGTTTTCTTTTGATAGTTAAATCAGAGACAATCAAAGTTTTGACCATTTTTCCGTAGTCAATACGAAGAGACCGGTTGTGTTATTATCCAAGAACCACTCTGTATGGGCGTTAGCGTTTCGAATCAAATAGATCGAAGACAAATTGAAGACGAAGTTTTGCAAGGGCTATCCTGTTTACAGAATAGTGCTTTCGGTTGGTCCAGTCCTAGGACAACCTGTATGGAAGAATGTTTGACAGAGTATATCTGGTGGATCACGTGAGTTGATCGTTTCAATCGTATTTACGTTGGTGGCGGAGGAATTCTTTTCTCTTAGCTTATACCCATGGTATTTTTGGGGAAATCAATTTGTGGTTTGACGGGTATGACGAGGAGGCATTCAAAGTAAATGAATGAGTAATCTGTTGAAAGACACGTTATGACCTCCAGCCTCATCAACAAGGAAATGACAGAAACCGAGCAGGCAACATGGCTAAGTGGGCCGCACCCAAGTACGGTATATTGTCACCATCTAGAGAATATTCTTATTTGTTACTTCTTTCTATTCTGCATCTCCTGGGAATGGTTATGTTGGTTTACCAAATGTAAGGTGACAATATATTTGATGAACTCAAGCGAAATGAGTGGTCGGTCATGTGTGGTCGGGTTGCAAGATGTTCTTGTTGAACTCCAGTGTATCGCTTCTAGAGTACACTGAGCGGAAGGTGGATCCATACCTTGTCATAGTTGGAATCCATTCCCCAAATAAGAGCCCGCGGTTTTGATTGTATATTATATATGTAGAAAGTTAGACGCAAGCGTTTCTACTAGATTGATATTACTTAAGTTAGACATTATTATAATATCAGAATAATATTGTTTGACAAATGATTTAGGTTATCGTAAGGTAAAAACCATCCGTGTTTATGTGTGGATCGGTCCTACAATTATTCTTTCTTTTGAAAGGATTTTTAAAGTTAAACAAATGATTTGAGTTTACTCACACCAATCACATGATTGACCCAGAATTTATTTTGTTTTGTTTTTCCTAAACTCTTGGGTGCCCAATTTTGTATGGGCAGTCAAGTAGTCGGGATTTATAGATACTTGAAGATCTGGAGCAGGAGGCTTCAGAATTATATAGCTATGGTGTTTTCGCTGTGTTGTAAGTGCTATACTTTGGAAATGATATGTATATTCAAGTACAGATTTATATTTTAAAGTTATGTTATATATTATATGCTATTCCTTCTGCTGTGATGTTCGCGTTACTCTGATGTTGTGTTTTTCTTCTTCTTCTATTCTAAGTTTCTATCTTATCTATTCTCACCCCCTAATTTCTTTCATGGACCATCTGGTGTTTCCGATGCTTGGTCAGTCGATATGGTGTTTTATGTCAATAACCAATGTCTCAAAAACCCCGGGTCGTTATAGAATATCTCGGTTACTGAACTAGGATGAGATTGGTGTAACATGTATGTCCTATATACCTATGAGAGAGCTTCGTTTTGACTGGTTATGGTTCTAGTAACTCAAAATGGATACAAAGTTATGGTTGGCGGAACAACCCACGTCTGTTGGGTGCAACATCGAAGTCTTGAGGTGCAACATCCATTTCAAAATCCAAGAATGCACTGTATTACTATTGAAAACTCGTTTATGGGGTTGAAATAGAAATATAACATGGTGCATCTTATTCAAAAAATAGTAAATCGAATTCCGACCACGGTCAAACCCCTATTGACCAACAAAACGACATGTGAATAATTGAGCTAAAAAAGATTTCGATGTTCACAACAGTCATTAAGATTGAATTTATTGGTTACTAAATTAAGATGAGATTGGTGGAACTTGTTAGTCCTATGGATAAATGAGAGGGCTTCGTTTTGACTGGTTATGGTTCTAGTAACTCAGAATGGATACAAAGTTATGGTTGGCAGAACAACCCATGTCTGTTGGGTGCAACATTGAAGTCTTGAGGTCAACATCCATTTGAAATTTCAAGATTGCACTATATGACTTTAAAACTCATTTATGAGGATGAAATAGAAATATAACATGGTGAATAATATTCCAAAAAATAGTAAATCGAATTCCTACCATGGTCAACCCACCTTTAAGGTGCAACATCCGTTGAAACTCCAAGATTGCACTGTATGACTTTTGAAAACTCATTTATGGGGATGAAATAGAATTATAACATAGTGCATTGTATTCCAAACTATAGTAAATCGAATTCCGACCATAGTCAAACAACATTTGACCAACAAAACGGCATGTGAAAAGTTGAGCTAAAAAAGATTTTGATGTTCCCAAAAGTCATTAAGAATTAATTTCTTCGTTACTGATCTAAGATGAGATGGGTGGAACCTGTTAGTCCTATAGATCTATGAGAAATCTTCGTTTTGACTGGTTATGGTTCTAGTAACTCAAAATGGATACAAAGTTATGGTTGCCGGAACAACCCATGCCTATTGGTTGCAACATCGAAGTCTTGAGGTGCGACATCCATTTGAAAATCCAAGATTGCACTGTATGATTTTTGAAAACTCGTTTATGGGGGTGAAATTGAAATATAACATGGTGAATCATATTCCAAAAAATAGTAAATTGAATTTCAACCATGGTCAAACCCACTTCGACCAACAAAACAGACTTTGAAAAATTGAGCTAAAAAAGCTTTCGATGTTCCCAATAGTCCTTATGATTGAATTTCATGGTTACTGAACTAAGATGAGATGGGTGGAACCAGTTTGTCCTATAGATCTATGAGAGTATTTTGACTGGTTAAGGTTCTAATAACTCAAAATGGATACAAAGTTATGGTTGGCGGAACAACTCACGTCTGTTGGGTGCAACATCGAAGTCTTGAGGTGCAACATCTGTTTGAAAGTCCAAGATTGCACTGTATGACTTTTGAAAACTTATTTATGGTAAAGAAAAAGAAATATAACATGGTGAATCTTATTCCAAGAAATAGTAAACCGAATTCCGACCACGGTGAAACATACTTTGACCAACAAAACGGCATGTGAAAAATTGAGCTAAGAAAGCTTTCGATGTTCCCAATAGTCATTAATATTGAATTTCTTGGTTACTAAAATAAGATGTGATGGTTGGAACCTATTTGTCTTATAGATCTACGAGAGAGCTTCGTTTTGACTGGTTATGGTTCTAGTAACTCAAAATGGATACAAAGTTATGGTTGACGGATCAAACCATGTCTATTGGGTGCAACATCGAAGTCTTGAGGTGCAACATCCATTTAAAAATCCAAGATAGCAATGTATGACTTTTCAAAACTCGTTTATGGGGAAGAAATAGAAATATAACATGGTGCATCATATTTCAAAAAATAGTAAATCAAATTCCGACCACGGTCAAACCCCCTTTGACCAACAAAACGGCATGTGAAAAATTGAGCTAAAAAAAATCTTAATATTCCCAATTGACATTAAGATTGAATCTCTTGGTTGGTGAACTAGGATGAGCTTGGTGGAACCTCATATTCCTGTAGATATATTAGAGGGCTTCGTTTTGACTAGTTATGGTTTTAGTAACTCAAAATGGATACAAAGTTATGGTTGGTAGAACAACCCACGTCTGTTGGGTGCAACATCGAAGTCTTGAGGCACAACATCCACTTGAAAATCCAAGATTGCACCGTATAACTTGTGAAAACTCATTTATGGGATGAAATAGAAATATAACATGGTGAATCATATACTAAAAATTAGTAAATCGAATTCCTACCATGGTCAACCCCCTTTGATGTGCAACATTCATTTGAAACTCCAAGATTGCACTGTATGACTTTTGAAAACTCATTTATGGGGATGAAATAGAAATATAACATGGTGCATCATATTCCAAAATATAGTAAATCGAATTCAGATCACGGTCAAACCACCTTAATCCTATAATACATCATGTGAAAATTGAGCTAAAAAAGTATTCAATGTTCCCAAAAGTCATTAAATTGAATTTGTTGGTTATTGAACTAAGATGAGATGGTTGGACCCTGTTAATCCAACAGATAAATGAGAGAGCTTCGTTTTGACTGGTGTTGACATCAAAAGTTGGTCAATAGTGACAGTCAACCCCCAATCATGTGATGAACACACGAATAAAGATTATAAAATGTAGTAAAAGTAAAAAAGAACAGGGAGCACACATAGAGTTTTATAGTGGTTTGGCAAAGACGGTGCCTACGTCCACTTTATATATTATTTCTTTTTTTTCAAGGTTACAAGTATAATGCTTTTTCTTTTTGAAGACGAGAAAGAAGATGGCTATTTTCCCTTCTTCATTTTGAGATTGAGAGAAATGAAAGGAGGTCTAAAAGAAGTCTAGAAAAAAAAGAGTCCATCCTTTTCCTCTTCAAGTTTCGAGGTATTTATCGGTGGAAAGTGCGGCTTGGGTTGTTGCAATATGGTTCGGCCATTTCGGGAAAGTTGGACACGTGGAATTCATCAATTGTTTTGAATAGCGGATGGAGACTGATTCCTCTGTCCATAAACAGTATCCTGGGAAGTTGCGGCCGACGTGGCATCCACGGAGAGGTATATCAAAAGTAGAGCTTTGTCCGGATATGGTTTGACCACTTTTATTGTCTTGGAGGTCGGGATATATGGTGGAATGGTTATGCAGAAGATTTCCATGCTGGCCAGAGATAATCGGTCAATGCGCCTTTTACGGAAGCGAGATACCCGGTCGACTAGGAGAGCGATTCTTCTGGAGTGATCTGCCGATCGACTAGGCTGGACTTGGGCCGAGATGTGACTGCTTTGGACCGTACGTCTGCTCGGCTTTCTGAAGTGCGGCTTATATTCATTTGTGCATTTCGGCTTTGGTCTGGCTCGTTGAGACTCTTGCCAAAAAGAGGGTTAACACTTTGCCCCTAAGAATGCATCTTTATTAGTAGAGGGAGGTGTGTTCTAAAATTTGAACCGAAGCACAAACGCTTGAGCATCTATGGTCACGCCGGTCCGTATTAAGGCCAGAAAACCGACGGTTCCGATTTTGTATTAAGGCCAGAAAACCAACGACCATACCAGGTCGTATTAAGGCCGGAAAGCCGACAATGACCGGGAACCGTATTAAGGCTGAGATGGCAATCGCTAATTGTATGAGAGTTTGTTCCTGCAAATACAAAAAAACCAATCTCGATTTGGAGAAGGCTGATGGGTAGAGCATTTTATTTCACTTGGCTTTGAAGGGTAGCGAGCATTAACCATGCCCGGCTTAGTGGCGAACATTGACCATGTCTGGCTTAATGGCGAACGCTAACCAGGTTCGGCTTAGTGGCGAGCATTAACCATGCTTGGCTTAATGGCGAATGCTAACCAGGTTCGGCTTAGTAGCAAGCATTAACCATGCTCGGCTTAAAGAAGTGGCGAGTATTAATCATACTCGGCTTAGGGCAAGTGTATGTGTTTTTATGCTAGACTCATGTTAAGTTAGTTTGTCCTGCGAGCTATGAATGCTCGTGGCGTAAAAAGAAAAGAGGGAGTATAATCTATACTTGGTATTTAGAACACATCACCTCACTCGGTTAAAGGAGTAGGCGTTTAGAAAAAAGGTGGTGGGCTTTCGCGCTGACCACATATAACAGGGGGAGAGCATTTATTCATGCTCGGCTTAGAGGTGTTCAATCATTAACCATGTTTGCAAAAATAAAATTGATAATTGCTAAATAACTATTACAAAGAAAAGAAATTCTATGGGGACAACCATTGATTTCAGGACATGCCTAGGAGCTAAATCCTAACACCATACATGTGTTCATCAAGGTGTCCTTATTATTGAAAGGAATACATCAAAAGAAAAGATAAACAATCTAATTAAAGATAATGCCTCGAGTGCTAGTCTCAGGGTCCTTTCCGTTTCTAGGAGCTCGAGGACCAACCTGAGGAGCATGGGCAGAAGGTCGTGGTGGCATGGCCGAGGCGCGATTTTTTACGTATTCGGGAATCTCTCCTTTTCTGACTCGTCCTTCGATGAGATTGCCCAGATGTTGGCATTCATTTGTATTATATCTAGCTACGTTATGGGATATACAATACTTGCTAGAATCGAGTACCATTTGGGTTGGGTCTCGTCGAGGTTGTCTTGGTGTTGGTAAGGACTCGCATATGTCGAGATAGATATCGAACAAAGAGGAATTAAGCTCAGAGTATTGGTCGTACTTGTTTTCATTTCGAGGTCGCACATTGCGCTCGTTCTTCTCTGGGGCCTTTCCTCTTCCTTTATTCTAGCTGTTATCATTGAATGGACCTTGTTCTTTGGCTACTAAAACCTCAAGGCTCTCCATTTCAAGGCTGGCATCCTCTTGTCGGAGGGATCTCTCGGCCTCGGAGTAAAAGTTGTCTATATCCTTAGGAGGATCTCTGGTTAAAGAGATTGAGAATTCTGATCAATTTTGAATCCCGCGGTGGCGGCCATGAGTACCATCGATGGCTCGGGCCGATCGGCAGATGCTACGACCACGTTGAATATTTCAAGGAAGGACCTGAGCGTCTCTCTGGATCGCTTCTTGATGGTAGATAGGAACATGAAACTTTTCTGTCGAGAGATATGCACTCCGAACTATTCGATGAAGGTGTGACCAGATTGTTCCAACCGCTGATTGACTCTGTAGTCAGTTGTCGAAACCTCATACCGGGTATGTCTATGAGAAAGAAGGGGAAGCACTTAGCCATGACATTAGTCGATGCACCGAGTACTTCCATATGTCGCATGTATCGCATGAGATGGATGGTCGGGTCAGTGCGATCGTTATATGGCTCGATAGCTCAGAACTTGAAGTCCGGAGGGTTTCGAGAATTTCTGATTTCCTTGGTGAAGGGGCTGCGATTGATATTATCTATGTCTTGCTACGAAAAGTTGCCCGAGTAAAACGTCGAATGATGCTCGCAAGCTAACTCCCATCTCCAAGGAGTCGTTGCCATGAATTTAGCTCCGCATTCTGAGAAGGTTCCGCCTAGGGGTCTGGCAAAAGCGTGATCGGAATTGCGGCCGTTGGTTGGGATCGGCCTCCGAGGGTTAAGTAAAGGTGTGAGGTAAGATGAGCCACAGTTGGTGGTTCTGGGCATAATGGCCCCTCTTGAACCTGATGAGTTGTGGGTCGAGCCATGCCCATAACAAAGGATCTAGGTTGATCCAGCATAGCATGTGATGTTCGGAGCTCGGCGTTGCCCCCGTTTGGAGCGAGGTTATGAGGGTCTACGGTAGTGTTTTCTTCCTCCACGGTGAGGACGGGTATAGTGGGGTGGCTTCCCCCATTCGAAGGGAAGGATGTACCAGCTCTTTGTTGAGGGGAAAGAGTGGTCAGTCTGGTCGGCGATAAGATTCTGGGTTGTAATGGGAATGGTATGGATTCTGACCGGCCTAGATGTTCCTTGACTGGTTCGATAGGTTGAGATGTTCCCGAGAATGGAGGCAAGGTGTTCGACCGATCTAGATCTTGATCACCCGCCTCTTGAGATTCTGTGGCCACAGGTGCGCTGGTCACTGGATGTGATATTCCTAGTTGTGAAGTATTGGTTGGTGGGACCAAACCATGATAAAATAAAGGTGTAGCTCGATCGGTAGCTTGATTTTGTGCAAACCGAAAGTCTGTTGTTGCCCTAGTCTCATTTGGTGGAGGAATTGATGTTGAAGCATTCAATCATGTCTCAAATGGACCGAGAACCTGATCCCTCAACTGCTGCTGTCGTTCAAGGAGTTTACCCTGAGATTCCATTTGTTCTCTGAATTCGATCATTATCTTATCCATGTCATCCCGAGTAACATGTCGAGATACATCTTCGTGAAAGGAATCTTCGAGACTTGCTTCTGTAGCAATGTTATCGCCAGCATCAGTAGTCATAGGGCGAGAAGATGTTGTGTCTTTCTTTCGCTTGTTTGCCATAAGCAGTAGTGAGCAGAGGCTCCAACAGAGCATCGGTATTCGCCCCCCTTCCTGGTGCGCCAAAGTGTTGACGTCAAAAGTTGGTCTCTAGTGACAGTCAACCCCTAATCGTGCGATGAACACACGAATAAAGATTATAAAATGCAGTAAAAGTAAAAAAGAACAGGGAGCACACACAGAGTTTTTATAGTGGTTCGGCAAAGACGGTGCCTACGTCCACTTTATATATATATATATATATATACATATATATATATATATATATATATTGATGGTTACAAGTACAATGCTTTTTTTGTTTGAAAAAGAGAAAGAAAATGGCTATTTTCCCTTCTTCATTTTGAGATTGAAAGAATGAAAGGAGGTCAGAAAGAAGTCTAGAAAAAAAAGAGTCTGTCCTTTTCCTCTTCAAGTTAGAGGTATTTATAGGTGGAAAGTGCAGCTTGGGTTGTTGTAATATGGTCCGACCATTCCGGGAAAGCCTGGATGTGTGGAATTCATCAATTGGTTTGAATAGCGGTTGGAGACCGATTACTCTGTTCACAAATAGTATCCTTGGAAGTTGCGGCCGACATGGCATCCACGGAGAGGTATATCAAAAGAAGAGCTTTGTCCGGATATGGTTTGACCACTTTTATTGCCTTGGAAGTCGGGATGTACGGTGGAATGGCTTTGCAAAAGATTTCCATGTCGGCCAGAGATGATCGGTCAATGCACCTTTTATGGAAGCAAGATACCGGGTCGACTAGGGGGGCGATTCTTCTGGAGTGATCTGCCGAACGACTAGGCTGGACTTGGGCCGAGATGTGACTATTTTGGACCATGCGTCCGCTGGGCTTCCTGAAGCGCGGCTTATATTCATTTGCGCATTTGGCTTTGGTCTGGCTCGTTGAGACTCTTGCCAAAAAGAGGGTTAACAAATAGTTATGGTTCTAGTAACTAAAAATGGAAACAAAGTTATGGTGGGCGGAACAACCCACGTCTGTTGGGTGCAACATTAAAGTCTTGAGGTGCAACATCCGCTTGAAACTCCATGATTACACTGCATGAATTTTGAAAACTCGTTCATGGGGATGAAATAGAAATATAACATGCTGAATCATATTCCAAAAAATAGTAAATCGGATTCCAACCATGGTCAAACCCCCTTTAACCAACAAAATGACATGTGAAAAATTGAGCTAAAAAAGCTTTCGATGTTCCCAATAGTCATTATGATCGAATTTCTTGGGTTATAGTTCTAGGATGAGATTAGAGGAACTAGTTTGTCCTATAGAGCTATGATAGAGCTTCGTTTTGACTGGTTATTATTCTAGTAACTCAAAATGGACACAAAGTTATGGTTTGCGGGACAACCCATATCTGTTGGGTGCAACATCAAAGTCTTAAGGTGCAACATCTGTTTGAAACTCCAAGATTGCGCTGTATAACTTTTGAAAACTCATTTATGAGAATGATATAGAAATATAAAATTGTGAATTGAATTCCAAAAGATAGTAAATCTAATTCTGACCACGGTCAAATCCCTTTTGACCAACAAAAAGCACATGAAAAAGCTTTCGATGTTCCCAATAATCATTAAGATTGAATTTCTTGGTTACTGAACTAAGATGAGATTGATGGAACTTGCCAGTCATATAGATCTATGAGAGTGCTTCGTTTTGACTGGTTATGGTTCTAGTAACTCAAAATGGATACAAAGTTATGGTTGTCAGAACAACCCACGTCTGTTAGGTGCAACATCGAAATTTTGAGGTGCAACATCGAAATCTTGAGGTGCAACAACCATTTGAAACTCCAAGATTGCACTGTCTGACTTCTGAAAACTCATTTATGGGGATGAAATAGAAATACAACATGGTGAATCATATTCCAAAATATAGTAAATTGAATTTCGACCACGGTCAAACCACCTTTGACCAACAAAACAGCATCTCAAAATTTGAGCTAAAAAAGCTTTTGATGTTCCCAATAGTCATTAACATTGAATTTCTGGGTTACTGGACTAGGATGAGATTGGTGGAGCCTGTTTGTCCTACAGATCTATGAGAGAGATTCATTTTGACTGGTTATGGTTCTAGTAACTCAAAATGGATACAAAGTTACGGTTGGCGGAACAACCCACGTCTGTTGGGTGCAACATCGAAGTCTTGAGGTGCAACATCCGTTTGAAAATCCAAGATTGCACGGTATGACTTTTGAAAACTCATTTATGGGGATGAAATAGAAATATAAAATGGTGAATCATATTCCAAAAATTAGTAAATCGAATTCAAACCATGGTCAAAACCCCTTTGACCAGCAAAACGACGTATGAAAAAATGAGCTAAAAAAGCTTTTGATGTTCCCAATAGTCATTAAAACTGAATTTCTTGGTTACTGAACTAAGATGAGGTTAATGGAACCTATTAGTCCTATAGATATATGAGAGAGCTTAGTTATGGTTCTATTAACTCAAAATGGCTACAAAGTTA
Source organism: Allium sativum (assembly GCA_030737875.1). Taxonomy (NCBI): domain Eukaryota; kingdom Viridiplantae; phylum Streptophyta; class Magnoliopsida; order Asparagales; family Amaryllidaceae; genus Allium; species Allium sativum. Next base: position 34,004,275 of record CM060920.1, on the reverse strand, counting down.
TGATTGGCAGAACAATCCACGTCTGTTGGGTGCAACATCGATGCCTTGAGTTACAACATCCATTTTAAAATCCAAGATTGCAATGTATGACTTTTGAAAACTCGTTTGTAGGGGTGAAACAGAAATATAACATGGTGACTCATATTCCAAAAAATAGTAAAGAGGATTCTTACCACGGTCAACCCTCCTTTGACCAACAAAACGACATGTGAAAAATTAAGCTAAAAAAGCTTTCGATATTCCCAATAGTCATTATGATTGAATTTCTTGGGCATTGAACTAAGATGAGATTGTTGGAACCTGTTTGTCCTATATATCTACGAGAGGGCTTCGTTTTGACTGGTTATGGTTCTAGTAACTCAAAATGGATACAAAGTTATGGTTGGCAGAACAACCCACGTCTGTTGGGTGCAACATCGAAGTCTTTATGTTTAAAATCTGTTTGAAAATCCAAGATTGTACTGTATGACTTTAGAAAACTCATTTTCGGGGATGAAATAGAAATATAACATGGTGTATCATATTCCAAAAAATAGTAAATCGAATTCCGACCACGGTCAAACCCCCTTTGACCAACAAAACGGCATGTGAAAAATTTAGCTAAAAAAGCTTTCGATGTTCCCAATAGTCATTAAGATTGAATTTCTTGGTTACTGAAATAAGATGAGATGGGTGGAAACTGTTTGTCCTATAGATCTACGAGAGAGCTTCGTTTTGACTGGTTATGGTTCTAGTAACTGAAAATGGATACAAAGTTATTGTTGGCAGATCAACCTACGTCTATTGGGTGCTACATCGAAGTCTTGAGGTGTTACATCCGTTTGAAAAATAAAGATTGCGCTGTATGACTTTTTAAAACACGTTTATGGGGATGAAATAGAAATATAACATGGTGCATCATATTCCAGAAAATAGTAAATCAAATTCCGACCACGGTCAAAGCGCCTTTGACCAACAAAACGACATATGAAAAATTGAGCTAAAAAAGCTCTTGATGTTCCCAATAGACATTAAGATTGAATTTCTTGGTTGCTGAACTAAGATGAGCTTGGGGAACTTGTTAGTCCTATAGACATATGAGAGGGCTTCGTTTTGAGTAGTTATGGTTCTAGTAACTCAAAATGGATACAAAGTTATGGTTGGCAGAACAACCCACGTCTGTTAGGTGCAACGTCGAGGTCTTGAGGCACAACATCCGTTTGAAAATCCTAGATTGCACTGTATGACTTTTGAAAACTCATTTATGGGGATGAAATAGAAATATAACATGGTGAAACTTACTCCAAAAAATAGTAAATCGAATTCCTACCACGGTCAACTCCCTTTGAGGTGCAACATTCTTTTGAAACTCCAAGATTGTACTGTATGAGTTTTGAAAACTCATTTATAGGGATGAAATAGAAATATAACATGGTGCATCATATTCCAAAATATAGTTAATCGAATTCAGACCACGGTCAAACCACCTTTATCCAACAATACGGCATTTGAAAATTGAGCTAAAAAAGCTTTCAATGTTCCCAAAAGTCATTACAATTGAATTTCTTGGTTACTGAACTAAGATGAGATGGTTCGACCTTGTTAATCCCACAGATATATGAGAGAGCTTCGTTTTGACTGGTTATGGTTCTAGTAACTCAAAATGGGAACAAAGTTATGGTTGTTGGAACAACCCACGTCTGTTGGGTGCAACATTGAAGTCTTGATGTGCAACATTCGCTTGAAATTCCATGATTACACTGTTTGAATTTTGGAAACTCGTTTATGGGGATGAAATAGAAATATAACATGGTCAATCATATTCCAAAAAATAGTAAATCGAATTCCAACCACGGTTCAGCCCCCTTTAAACAACAAAACGGTATGTGAAAAATTGAGCTAAAAAACCTTTCGATGTTCCCAATAGTCATTATCATTGAATTTTTTGGTTACTGAACTCGGATGAGATTGGTGGAATCAATTTGTCCTATAGATCTATGAGAGAGCTTCGTTTTGACTAGTTATAGTTCTAGTACTTCAAAATGGATACAAAGTTATGGTTGGCAGAACAACCCACGTCTGTTCGGTGCAATATCGAAGTCTGGAGGTGCAGCGTCTATTTGAAATTCCAGGATTGCGCGGTATGAATTTTGAAAACTCGTTTATGCGAATGAAATAGAAATATAACATGTTGAATCATATTCCAAAAGATAGTAAATCAATTTCGGACCACGGTCAAACCCACATTGACCAACAAAACGGCACGTGAAAAATTGAGCTTAAAAAGCTTTCGATGTTCCCAATAATCATTAAGATTGAATTTCTTGGTTACTGAACTAAGATGAGGCTGGTGGAACTTGTTAGTCCTATAGATCTATGAGAGGGCTTCGTTTTGACTGGTTATGGTTATAGTAACTCAATGGATACAAAGTTATGGTTGGTAGAACAACCCACGTATGTTGGGTGCAACATCGAAATCTTGAGGTGCAACATCCATTTGAAACTCCAAGATTGCACTGTATGACTTTTGAAAAATCATTTATGGGGATGAAATAGAAATACAACATGTTGAATCATATTCCAAAATATAGTAAATCGAATTTCGACCAAGGTCAGACCACCTTTGACCAACAAAACGACATGCGAAAAATTAAGCTAAAAAAGCATTCGATGTTCCCAATAGTCATTAAGATTGAATTTATTGGTTACTGAACTAATATGAAATGGGTTGAAATTGTTAATATTATAGATCTATGAGTGAGCTATGTTTTAACTGGTTATGGTTCATGTAACTCAAAATGGATACAAAGTTATGGTTGGTGGAACAACTCACGTTTGTTGGGTGCAACATCGAAGTCTTGAGGTGAAACATCCGTTTGAAAATCCAAGATTGCACTGTATGAATTTTGAAAACTCATTTATGGGGATGAAATAGAAATATAACATGGTGAATCATGTCTATTACCTATAATAGAAAGTAAAATACACGATTTGCTGATGTGGCATAGTTTATTTCATTTTGAATCCGACGTGGCATACTTTCAGAACATCCTCTCTCCAGTACTAACATTAATTGTAACAACCGTATTTCCTCTTCTCCAAAAACAATTTCTCCATATACCGTTTCGATAGCATCTCCAACTGTTTTTCTTCCACCCCCAAAATCGTAACCCTCCCACCCCAAAATCATAATCCGTCGTATATTTGAAAAATTAGTAATTATACATCGAGATCCGATTGTCTTTGGTTGACCGTTCTTTGTGAATTGACAAGGGTTGCGAATATCTCATCCTTCATGCCTCAATCGCTGCTTGAACAGGGTATGAATTCAAGTTCCCTTCTTCTCTTAGTTTCTTATGTAGTCGTATAGTTTATATTTGGTGCTACTTCCAATTCTATTTTCCAAGTAATTATAAGTTCTTCCTCATCTTCGTACCATGATAGTTAATTTTTCTACGGTAACTGACTTTCAGATATGGTGTAATATTGGATAAAGTTGAGAGCGATTTCTCAAAATTGGATATTTCATAATAAAATGTTCGAATTTTTAACGTAGACCTGATATTCAACAATCTGTGCTCTTCTTAGGTACTGCTCAAAATCTAATCTTTCATTCCTTTTAGGCTAATTTAGCAACATTTTTCTTTAGAATGGTCCATTTTATCTCCCTGGTTAGACTATTAGTGGGTATTTGTTGAAATATAATGTATCCTGAGATCGGAGGGATTTGAATAGGCGGAAAAAGTTGTTGAATGTTTGGAAAATTTTGAACAATTTGCCTTGAATCGCATTTTCTTCTTTTGATAGTACGCACGGTAAGCTAAGGTATTCATTACCTTTATTGAAATGGGCCTTTCCTTTTTCAATTTTTTTTTTTTATCTATTTCCCTTTTTTGAAAAAAAAAGGTATTTGGTTTGTTTATAGTCAATAATGAAGTAGGCAGTCATTTGTTATTATATAGCGCTGGACTTAGTCGTTTAGAATGAATATAACATGAGTACAATTTCACATTAGGTTCTTCACCTGTCGAACAATTACAGTACTCTATCGATTATTTCTAAAAGTGATATACCAACAAATATCAAAAAATGAGTCAATTAGGTCAGTAGTCTGTGAATTTTGGTGTTACATATGAGGTAATTGATTTTGGTGTTACTTTGCCTATACCCACTATAGTTATATTGGCCTACGCTTGCTTTGCTCAAGTTATGTCGATTTAGGCCTATTTTTTAACTAACGGGTTCTCCGAAAAACCTATTTTTCGATAAATAACGGTAGTCCTATTACAACTGTCAAGTTGATTAATTTTCTATTGCTTCATAAATGGGAGGGTTCCACTGTCGTCCTTGCTGGCAGTTTAATTTACAATTACACGCCATGAACTGTATGATTTCTGTAGTGCAATATGTTTTCCACTACTTCTTACATCATAATTTATCTATCCCAAATTAGGTATATGAAGAATCTGGATAATGGTGATTCAACGGTTATGTACTTAGCGATTGGGGTTATCTGTGGGAAGAATTCGACAAAGACAGTGATATGGAGGAATTGGGCCCGTGGAAGGATGTAACCAACTATGCAAACAAAGGTATATTATGTTTCCGATTTGTAACATTCATTATTTGTGTTGTGTTCTCTTAGAACCAAAACCATATTTATATAAAACAACACAAGGGATTAGAATGGTGTTACCACTGTTGTAACATATTACTTACTGGCACTTAGATTGTGTATGTAATGTCCTAATTTTTTTAAAATTAATCAGTCTAATTGTTATCAGAACAAGTTCTATTTAGTTTTATTAATATCTCATCTTTATACATGTAGACGATGCTTATTTGGCTGGAATTTGTCTCGGAATTCATAGTTTATTTTCTTTTACTTTTTGTTCACATGTACATTTGAACTTAATATCTTGATCAATTGGGTCAAATAGTTTAAATTTCATTTTAATTGACTTAATTCTAATTCATGATTGTTGGAAATGTTTTAAATCAGAAAAGTTCTGCTATTCAGTTCCTTTTAACACTAAGAGGAGATGGGTGCTTATTATTTGGAACATGCAAACATTGATCATCTTCGACTACATTTTGAAAATTTGGTCATTGATATAAGCAGTGGTTTCACAAGTAATATGTTTCATTAATGGATTTGCTAAATTACACTTTAGCAACAAATGGTAGATGAAAAAATAACATGTAGAAAAAAATAAGCAAGATGTTATGTATTATTGCCATATAATATGTCATTGCCATGATTGAAACTTGGGTTCTTTGGCAGAAAAAGTTTCATTGACGAATCCCCATACATTTTGATTCTTATCATATCCATTTAATCTTAATATCGCGTAGCAGTATTGGTACATTAGTCGACTATCCTGATTGCAAGGTTACATTTCTTTTCTGATTCTATGGTACAAGTAAATTCCTACCAAAGCACTATGTTCTTCGACTTCTAAAAGCCCTTTTTATAATTAATGGTAAAATTTTAAAACTTTATCTAAAAAACACACATTTATGATGAGTGTTTTATTTTGTTTTTCTTAAGAATCCTTGGACAACATTGCAAGTGTTATCAAAGTAAAACGGAAGATGAAGTATATATAATATAATAGAAAGTTCATCGGACGTCAACATGATTCTTCTGTATTGGTGTGAATCCCAAATTAATCATAAACCACATATTTTGCCATGGCTTTAATTGGCACATGATTACATTCTTTAATGGGAAAAGGTACATTAACATAATTTGCTTTATTTGTGTGCATTCATTCTTCAGCAATTTTAATAATAAATTGTCACAATTAACTTTATTTAACAGAAGTAAATGCGTGCGTAATCTGATATTATTTGTATGCATTTAATCTCCAACAATTCAGACAAAATTTTAGTAACATAATTGTAAAAAAAGAATTAATACTTTGATTTAATTTTGTTTTGAATGATTTTACAGAACTGATTTATGAATTGATCAAAGACAAAGTGTAATCAAAATGTTGTAATGATAATCTGAATTCAGAAATAACGTTACAGCTATGTATTTATAATGTACAAACTGATTTGGGTCATTATCTTGTTACAGCCCATCTTGTATGTGAAAAGAAGTTGGGCTTCGGCTTCGGCCTTCTATGCTTTGGTTGAATACTTATCACTTGAGATCCGATGTGTCCATTAATTTCCTCCCCGCAAATTAGTGCTAAGGTTAGGTTTTTCATGTCTTCCATCTGAGCGATTTTATAATTTGGTCTTTGATTCATCTTCTCTTCTGCTCGAGTTCATAGATTTCTTCGTCTTCAAGGTCTCTGAGCTGATAGATCTATTTGATTGAGAGGCGCTTGAGCTCTTCGTATCTCTAGTATGTTGATTGTCTTCAATCTTCTTGTCTTTGTTGTCAAGCTTGTTAATTTCCTTTAGATCTAACTGTTTCATGGCATCTTCATCTTGTTTGTTGAAGATTTTTGTTATCTTCAGCAGCTCTCTGAACTTGATATAGTTGGCATGAGACAGAGGCTTGGTGAGGGTGTCTGCTCTCTAGTAAGTGGCAGGTAAGTGTCTGACCTCTAGATTCCCTTTGATTACTTGCTCTCTTACGAAGTAAAGATCAATTTCTACATGTTTTGTTCTTGAGTGCAGAATAGGATTTGCTGACATGAACATTGCACTCTGATTGTCACACCATATTATAGACTGTTTTGGCTTTATGTTTAATTCAGAGAGTAAGGATCTTAGCCACATAATTTCAGATGTTGCATTGGCAATACTTCGGTATTCAGCTTCAGTACTTGACCTTGATACTGTTGACTGTTTCTTAGAACACCAAGATATTATATTATCACCAATATATATGCAGTATCCTGTGGTTGACTTTCTATCATCTGGATCTGATGGCCAATCTGCATCAGCATATCTTGTAATAGTGTTGTTGTTGCATGCCTTGAACTTGAGTCCATTGCCTATGGTTGCCTTTAGGTACCTTAGTACCCTTTTAACTGCTTTCTAGCGTATGTCCAATGGGTCCTGCATAAATTGACAAACCTTGTTAACACTCTATGATATATTAGGCCTGGTAATTGTTGCATATTGTAATGCACCAACTACACTTCTGTATTGTTTTATAATTGGTATAGGTTCTCCCCTGTGTCTAGATAAAGTCTGACTGCTGACCATTTGTGTTGGTTGACCTTTAGCTTCCTCCATTTGAGTCTTGGCTATGAGTTCACCAATATACTTCTTTTAAGACAGATTTATTTCTGTTGGCAATCTTGAGTTTACCTCTATAGGAAGTCACTTAGTTCTCCCAGGTCTTTGACAGAGAATTGATTGTCTAAATATTGCACAAGTTTGTTTACTTCTTTGCTGTCATTACCTGTAATTATTAGATCATCAACATATATAAGAATATAAATAGTGCAGTTGTTACCAGACTTTATGAAAAGATAATCATCATATTTGGTAAATTGAAATCCATGTCACTTAATGTGGATTTCGGCTTATCAAACCAAACCCTAGCGGCTTGTTTTAGACCATAAATTGCCTTGTGGAGCTTGCATACAAGTCTAGAATCTTTAGTGTATCCCTGTGGCTGTTCCATGTGCACATCCTCATTGAGAATTCCATTAAGGAATGCATTATTAACATCAAGTTACCATAGCTTCCACCCTTTGCTTATGGCAATAGATATTATTACTCTGATTGTTGAAGGTTTGACTACAGGGGAAAAGGTTTCTTTGTAGTCAAAGTCTTGTTGCTGTGTAAATCCCTTTGCAACTAGTCTTGCCTTGTAACTTTCTATAGACCCATTTGACCTTCTTTTAATTTTATAAGTCCACTTGCAACCTATGATATTCTTGCTTTGAGGGGGTTCAACCAGTTTCCATGTCTTGTTTTGCATAAGTGCTTGGTAATCAGTGTCCATAGCTTTAACCCATCTGCTGTCAGTTTTTGCTTGGTCATGGTTGCATGGTTCTTCATGATTCGTGAGTGCATCATATATTTTGGGCTTGAAGATACCACTTTTGGCCCTAGTAATCATTGGATGAGTTGATTTTCCTTGAGTTTGAGTGTCAAGTGTTACTCCTTCACTGGTTTCTGGTTCATTATTACTTTCATTTTCATTTTATTCATTATTGATGTTGTCCTCATTGTCATGAGAAATAGGTGACATGCTGGGCTGTGTTGATGAATGAATAGTACCACTATCAGGTGATGTTGTTTCTTCATGCACCATATCAGGTTCACCTATACTAGTGAATTCAGAATATACAGGTATGGGAGGCATGGACACAAAAGCATTACGAAGTTTTCTGGTTGTTTTGATAGTGTTATCATTATATGGAAATATTCTTTCATTGAACATTACATGTCTACTAATGTAAACATGACCACTATCATCAAGACATTTATATCCCTTTTGGTTGTTAGCATACCCTAAGAAAGTACGTGGTTTGGACCTATAGTCAAATTTATGTTTGTTGTATGGTCTTAAGTAGGGATATCAAAGACATCCAAAGGTTTTTAGAAAATTATAATCAGGTTTTCTATTAGGCAACACCTCAAATGGACTTATGCCTTTGAGGACTTTAGTTGGTAACCTGTTTATAAGGTATACAGCAGTCTTAAAAGAAGCAGGCCAGAATTTTAATGGTAGTTTAGCTTGATCTAGTAAGATCAAACCTGTCTCCACAATGTGTCCATGTTTCCTTTCAACAAGACCATTCTGTTCTAATGTATGAGGACATGTAATTCTATGAACTATTCCCCTTTTTTGGAAGTAGTCTCTCAGTGGTTTATATTCTGCACCACCATCTGACTGAAACACTCTGACTTGAGAGTTTGTTTGCTTTTCAGCTTGTGTGATAAAGTGTATAACAGTTTGATATGTGTCAAATTTTGATTTTAGTAGATATAACCAAGAAAATCTACTATAAAAATCTACAAAAGAAATGTTGTAATTATACCCATAGTCTGAATTGATTGGTGCTGGACCCCATAGGTCAGTAGCAATTAATTCAAGTGGTTTAGTGTACTCTGTGTTTGAGTGAGTGAATGGTAATTTGTGTGACTTACCCATTTGACAACATGTGCATAGATAAGGCAGAGAAATTTCATTACACTTGATATTGTTTTCAGTAATAATTTGTTGTGTAACACTAGCACTAGGATGGCCTAGTTTATTGTGCCAAACATCAAAGACACCGATCTCTTTTTTAGAGACATTTTGACTAAAATTGCAATTTAAAGTCCTTCTTCCATCACTTCCACAATGATTTTGATTGAATTTGTACTGTCCCTTGACTTCATTGCCCTGCAATAAAAGTTTCTTAGTCAGGATGTCTTTGATTAAGCAATAATCAGGATAGAATTCAAAGTAGACGTGATTATCCTGAGCAAATTGAGATACACTTATAAGATTTTTCTTTATGTCTGGTACTCTCAATAAATTTTTTAAAAGATGGTTTTCATTACCATTTAAAGTACCACAACCAGTACGAGTTATGCAAATGGACTTACCATTGCCCATTCTAATAGACTGATTACCTCTGTACTTTTTACATCCTAGATTACGATTCTCCAAAAAAATTGTTACATGGTCGGTTGCCCCTGAATCTGGATACCAGCTTTCATCAATTATATGTTCTGGTCTAGTAGTTTCATCGCTGCTGGTAGACTTTCCCTCATTTTTACCAGTTTGATCATTTTGCATTTAAGCAACATTAGCACTAGCATTGTTTCTTTGATTGTTTGAGGACTGGTTAGGAGTAAAATTTTGATTGAACCTGAAATAGTACTTTAGGGCAGTATGTCCAATTCTTTCACAAACTGACATTTGGGTCTATTGCTGTTATTGTTTCTCCCTCTATCTCTTCTTCTATTGTTAGAACCTCCTCTCTATGGATTTTGACTAGACCTTTGATCTCTATGTCTGAAACTGTTAGCATAATTGATAGATAGGTCTGTTTCTTGAGTTCTCTTGCTCTCCAATCTTGCCTCATGTGACAATAGAATTCCATGTACTTCGTCAAAAGTAGGTGTAGTTCTTTGAGATGAGATTATGGCTTCAATAGCTTCATATTCATAACTCAGTCCATTCAAGATGTTCAATACCTTTTCTGATTCTGTTACTTTATGGCCTGCTGCCTCAAGTTGATCAGACAGTGTCTTCATCTTTGGGAGATATTCTCTCAGAGTACTGTTTCCTTTCTTGGTATTTTGAATTTGTCTTCTGTAGTGCATTATCTTTGCAGATGATTGAGCATTAAAGTTCTTCTCAACATTTGTCCATATCTCATTTGATGTCTTGCATCCAACAATTTGAGAAATTAGGTTATTGCTTATGGATGACAATAACCATGCACTCACTAGTCTGTCCTGTCTATGGTATTTTATGTATTCTTCATTTGGAACAACAACATTATCTGCATTTGTGATATATGCCGCTGGAACAGGTAAAGTGCCATAAATGTATCCTTCAAGGCCATATCCTTGATTGGCTTTTTCAACTTGATATTTCCAGTTCAGATAGTTTGTTTCATCAAGTTTTATTGACACTAGTTGATTTTGAGGACTAATAGATGTTTTAACTAATTGATCAACAGGTGATGAGATAATGGTTGGCTGGTTTTGAGATGAGACAGAGGCTGATGGTGTTTTATCACTCATGATTACAGAGAATTACCAATCAAGAAATGGTTAAAACAAGAAAGGATATATCTTGATCAAATCCTGAATGCTAAAACAAGAATTGTATTTGAATGTATGGTAAGACAATACTTCAAATTGATTTCTTGATTTTCTGGTGATCTTGACTTGATCTTTTTAAAACTTTCCTTTCAACTTTGTTGTAGAATACTGATCTTCAGGATCAGTTGCAGTCAGTGGTGATTAGTGGCGAGGCCTGGATCTTGTGCAGCCGGTGAAAACACTAGGCACGGCAAGGATCTGGTGTAGATAGTAATTGCTGCTTGGCGTGGAACTGATCAGGTTGATCACAACAACTCTCAAATGAGGAGTGAAAAACACTCTGATGAGAGGAATCCCCAAATGATGAATTTACACTGATGGGGATGATGATTCTATACATATCAGATGATGAGTAATGATTCTTGCTATTTAGCAATCGCTCTTATTCTGATTTATGAATGATTTTACAGAACTGATTCTTGCTGTTTAGCAATCGATCTGATTCTTGCTGTTTAATTCCGTTTTGAATGATTTTACAGAACTGATTTAGGAATTGATCAAAGACAAAGTGTAATCGAAATGTTGTAATGATAATCTAAATTCAGAAATAACGTTACAGCTATGTATTTATAATGTACAAACTGATTTGGGTCATTATCTTGTTACGGCCCATCTTGTATGCGAAAAGAAGTTGGGCTTGGGCTTTGGCCTTCTGTTCTTTGGTTGAATACTTATCACTTGAGATCCGATGTGTCCATTAATTATTGTGTCATTATGTACTTTGATGTCAATTTTTTCTAACAATAACTAAATTGCTGCAGTTTTATTTAGTATACGTAAAATGCATGTTTATGGAAACATAAAATTTATGTGATTATCTATAAGAGTTGTCAACAATTGAATTTAACACTGAATAAAATTAGAATAACCCCCTAGCCTATCAGCTGCAAAAAAACGTAACAATGGCTGACATTTTTAGCATTATTTATTTAATAACAATTGACATTTGTGACAGAAAAATGAAGATGATGCATAACATACTTTTCCCTAGCCATATATTGGTCAACGAAATGTAAATCATTATCATTATTTTTAGGCTCAAAATTTTCATTTTTAAATATTATTCTAATATTGAAGGTTACAGTAAAACAACAGAAAATTATATATTTTCTAAATATCCACATGTTGTTCTTTCTATAAACTTGGAGATTATATCATTTAATACACTTAATTTCCTATGCATAGTCAGAGAAAAATGCCATGTACTGAATTTAATGTTCCCTATACCATGTTGTGCATGCAATATGCATATTTGAACCCAATTAGGTATGATTTAGTACAACTCCAAGGAAAAAGGTACATGCAAAAAAAAGTACCAATATGTTTTTAAAGCATGTTTTACACATAAATAAAGATAAGTGTAATAAATAAAGATAAGAGTTTTAATCCTCCACATACTATCGTGGTATATGTGCCAATTCATAGAAGAATTCAAAATAAATGTGTAAATTAAATATTTATCTATCTATCTATAAAATATTATAAATAAATGTTTTGAATCCACGGTATTATTAATTATTCAAAATATATGAATTAGAAAGAACTAAATAAAGGGTGGTTGTAATTAAATGGTTCACCATGTGTTAAACACCAACTAATAAAGCCGATGTCACTCGCCCAAAGTCAGTTGATAATTTTATGCTTGGCAAATACCCCTACCTTGACCCGATCTCTTATACATTGAAGGATATGTTTCCTGGTCAAATTACAATCCTCAAGTGGTATTCTTTTAGACTTGATCACATGTGGTCAGATATCTTTTACCTTCACGAAAGATTTACAAGACATGAAAATAGCTGAATTTTTTGTTATTCATACTGCTTCACTGTAACTTAAGCCATTTACATTGGCGCTGTCATGTATGGTATTTATTGTCATTGACATTCGCCATTAAATGACTGTGTATGTGTTTATATTTCTAATTCTGTTTTCCAAGTAATTATAAGTTCTTCCTCATCTTTGTACTGTGATAATTAAAATTTTCTTTGGTAAATGACATTCAGTTATATGGTGAAATATTGGATAAAGTTGAGAGCAGTTTCTCAAAATTAGATATTTCATTATAAAATGTTTGAATTTTTAATGTAAATATGAGATTCACGAATCTGTGCTCTTCTTAGGTACCCCACAAAATTTAATCTTTCATTCCTTTAATGGAATTTAGATTAATTTTGCCACATTTTTCTTGAGAACGATCCATTCTCTATCCTTCGTTAGACAATTAGTGGGTATTTGTTGAAATATAATGTATCCTGAGATCGGAGGGATTTGAAAAAGGGGGAAAAGCTGTTGAATGTGCGGAAAATTTTGAACAATTTGCCTTGAATCGCATTTTCTTCTTTTGATCGTATGCACAATCAGCTAAGGTATTCATTGCATTTATTGAAATAAACCTTCCCTTTTTGGAAAAGGAAAAAGAAAAAAGTTTTTTTTTTTTATAGTCAACAATGAAGCAGACATTCATTTGTTATTATTTTTCACTTGATTTAGTTGTTTAGAGTGAATATAACATGTGTACAATTGCACATTAGGTTCTTAACCTGCCGAACAATTACAGTAAACTGTCGATTATCTCCAAAAGTTGATATGCCAACAAATCTCAAAAAAAGAGTCAATTAGGTCAGCAGTCTGAATTTTTATCTATATTCTAAGACATTTTTTTTTCATCAAAAAATCTATTTTCTAAAACAAGTGAATTTCATTATCTGTTGTTCAATAAAATTTGTTTCTACCCAATTATCTTTTTCCAGTTTCGCTATCAAGCAATAATTTCATCACTGGTTCACCCTACAACAGAAATACCCTTTTGCAACTGCCAAAAACAGTTGTAATAGGTGTATTACAACTTGCGCCCAGCAGTCCTAATATCCAGAGTTGTAGTAGCGGTTTATTTTACAACTGTTTGTGATAGTTGTAAAAATGTTTATTACAACCATTAATAACAGTTGTAGTACTTCTATAACAACAGCCAACATCAGTCTTTATATCCGGAGTTGTAACAGCGGGTCTATCTTACGACTGTTTTGGTCTGTTGTAAAAGGAGTTATTACAATGATTAGTGACAGTTGTAACAGAATTATTGACAACTGTCAGATACTGTTGTAAAAATTCTTTTCACAACAGCTAATGGATGTTGTTAAAAACGTTTGCAGTAACTATTGGGGCTTTTTGCAACATCGGCTAATTGTTGTTATAAGTTCCTTTAACAACAATTGCTAGTAGTTGCAAAAGACTCACTTACAACTGCTACTAACTGTTGCAATTAACTTTTCAACAACTGTTATAAGAGTTGTATTATAATCTACTACAACTGAAAACTGCCCTCAATACTTTCATAGCTGATATTTAATATAAAATTTTACAGCATTACGATTAAAACAAATATTTCATAACAACGAAAACTGTTCGCATTTATAATAATAAAAAACAATTCAAGTTACACCCTCTTAGAATTTTTAACTTCAGTACATTACATAGCCAAATTCATAACATAGTCAAATCGTAGCCAAATCCATAACATAGTCAAATCGTAGCCAAATCCATAACATAGCTAAATATAAGTACATATACATACTAATCAAAAGAGATGTACTCCTTAGGCCAAGCGATAGTCGTCCCAATTGCTTGCCCAATAGTATAGATATCTGAAGTAGGCCTGTATAAATTAGCTTGGGGATCCACCGCCGTATCAACCCAAACCTTCCAAGCATCTGTTCCTAATGGTACATAGTGCACTAAAACAGCAGGATCAGTTGATGCAATTGTTGCTTCTGCAACAACATTTCTTTGCCAACTAAATAGTCTGCACTTTCTAGAAATTACTTGTGTATTACCACCACTTGAGAGATTATTGCTACTATGATATGACTGCAAAAAAATAACAAATAGGTAAATGCAAATATAGTTATCAAACAGCGTAATAGGTTAAAAACATAATCTGTAAAATTTCATTTTGTAGCTTTCCCATTTACAAACATGGAGGCTGTCGTCAAAGCAGTAAGTGCTGTTTTGATTTCAGAAAAATGTTAATAGAAGAAAGCTCATTTTTTCGTACTTAGTTCCTTTTTCATTGAATGTAGTAAGCATAAAGTCAATATTAGACATAAGGAACATCTGTAGAAACAACATATGCCAATTGTCAAATGAAAAAATAACCATGGCCAACATGTTAGCTTGAGTGAAAGCACAAAATAACATAAATCATAGCTCGAATGGTGATTGGCCGTCTATTCTAATATAATGGCAGTTATGATGGTTCACACATTGTCCACGGAAGGTAAAATTCATTGGAAAATGCCACATCGATTAAAGAAGGACCCAAAAGCAGCAAATACCTCTCAAAACCATAACAGTCTAAAGAAAAAAATGGGAATGGCCACTGCACTTATAAATCGGCATGCATATGACAGAACAACAAATCCAACTCAAGGTTATTTATTATTTAACTAAATTACTTGTTTGGCGCTTACATGCTAAGTGGCTTTTGAGATTTTTTTTTCGGTTTTAAAATGGTAACTAGATAAGGTGAAATAACTACAGCATATCGATAAATGGTTGGACAGTTTCACTGAACTACAGTAACATCCATGCAAATATGCACATATTATATGATGCCATATATCTCCAACTATCAGCAAGTTCAATTTCCAAATTTTGGGCGTTGCCTGAATAATTTTACTCAAGGCAATAATCACCACAAAAGGTAATTAAACATCAACAAAGCCATGGAATGTAGTAAGCATAAATTCAATATTAGACATAAGCAACATCTATAGAAACAACATATGCCAATTATCAAATGAAAAATAACCATGGCCAATGTGTTAGCTTAATTGAAAGCACAAAATAACATAAATCATAGCTCGAATGGTGATTGGTCGTCTAGCTAATGGAAAATCAGAGCAAACAATTGAGGAACTACATGGAATCATGGATCAGGTTTGAATATATGATATTTTAATTTTAGAATGATTTTCGAACTATATATTCATCTCCTAAAGATTCCTATTGTGCAAGAAAGTGAGTTCGTCAAAACTTTTGTATTAGTCTATTAGACATTGAACTATTTACAATGAATTATTATTCGTAAGTGAAATAATTTTAGCTACTTCAGTAAATTCCGTTTGCTGGACAGGAGAGTAAAGCGAAGGCATGATTATAAGACCACTTCACAAGCAGAACTCGAGAAACACCGGAAAGAAAGATATCACACGGGTTGTTAGCTGGGATAGTTCGTGTTGCAGAAAAATGTCGTTTGTGGTTCCAACTTATGTTCTTTGGCTGCAAGCTGCTACACTTTGTGGACATTTCCGAGGAATGCCAAATTCTTTCGCATACCATTCATCAGCATCAGGATGTGGTGGCATGGCTATGATCGTACTTGGTTCAAGCAAAGAAATTATCTACTATTGGATGGAAAGAGTAGTGAGGGAGGTGGTGATTGGCAGGAATATGACAATCAACAAGAGAAAGAATCCCACTCATTCTCAATTGAAAATAATTATGACATGAGGTTTCAGCTCAACAACAAGGAGTACAGATTTTGTTTCATAAAAATAATTAATTAATTAAAACATTCAAGGAAAGCGAAGTACATATTTCCCACTCATTCTCAATTGGAAGCCTTAACCGTTCAATTTGCACAGTTAAGGTTTCCTAAGAGTTTATGAAACCTCATGTCATTTAATCTATCTATCAACGCCCTCCTTTGAATTTTTGTGCATTTCTGGTAATAAAATTCTATACTTTTTGGTGGTGTTTATATCTCTAGACCATCTTTGTAGAATATTTTCGACATCATTTAGCTCACATAAAAGAAGTAAACATAGGTCTGCTAGCAATATTGGTGTTCCACCCCTGAAGGAACTTGAAACACCCCACCTCCGTTAAGGTCACTCACAAAGGGAATGCCTTAACTTTGGTGGAAATTTATAGGTAAAAGTCACAGATAAAGCACAAGACAGATGTAAACACATATACATAAGCAGCGGAAAACAAACAGACTTTCAATTCATAAATACGTGTTCATACAAAACATTCCCATAATTGGCTCACAATAACTTCCAAAACATTCCCATAATTGGCTCACAATAACTTCCAAAACATTACAACATCATTTCTGTCTTGATTATTGAATAAAGAAGCATAAAACATAATTACAAAAACTGCATAAATCCCCATAGGATGTGTCCAAAAGCCATAGCCAAGGAAAGAGAGTCCAAACCATACACCTACTATCTTGAAGCTTGTAAAGAGTCTGACTAAGCTGGATTGTTTCCTCCCTGTGGACCTTGGGGGGAACGGAAGAAAAGAAGACGAAAGAAAAACAGAGTAAGACATAAAGCCTGGTAAGTCTAGTGACTCTTCAGTATGTGAAAAAGAATAAGAGCTTGACAGGAATAAAGTGGAAATAGGAAAGTATCATTAACTAGGGTAAAGTAGTTTAGAACCGAGTATACTATCGCACCCCACACTATATCTCTACACCTACTTGTACCTGTTCTGACTGGAACCCCATGATCAAGGTGAAGTGATCCCCTTTTTCTAAAGATCGGCTCCTACTCGCATAATCATATGTGTCATACGGCTCCCATTGATTGTAGATGCCTATGCTGGTCCCACCATGGGGTGTATCAAGACCCATGGTGGCGGCCCGACACAATTCTAGAATACATAGGTTATACTACTGATGCCCAGTGCCCTGTTTGTCTTCTCCGAAGTGTGTGCACACCCGCACTCCATTAGAACCTACACTGCCGCTCCAACCGCCGTTGCTTTTGAGTGCTTATAATCATCCCAGTAATCGTGCCCCACCCTGTCTAGTTTCAGGGTACCATGATACCTAATTTGGTTACTGCTGAAATGGGTCCCCATTACTAGGGTTTTCTAGTCAAACATGTTAAGTGGTTAAGTGTCTGTATTAACCTAACCCCACCCATCAGTTTTTGTTAACATGTTGAGTTGGTAAGTGTTTTAGTTAACTTAACCCTACCAATCCTAACTTAGCTTTAATTTATTCATTAAAGCGCCGACCACTCACATTAGATAGGTATTGTTGCGGTTACTGGACAGCCGGTCGGTTCCGCGCAAGCTTACACCGCAACTCAGTCTAACCTCGGCTCCTTATTTGGCTTAGTGCCTTAACCTCCCATATTGGATAGGCATTGTTGTGATTAATGGGCAGTCGGGCGGGTCCGGGCAGGTTTACATCACAACTCAATCCAACCTTGGGTTAGCACAATCGTATTTTCTAGATTTACATATTTGTTCTTTGTATGTAAATGTGTTAACAATTAAATGTTATGGCCCATTTTCAAGTTCATAATTTTTGGTGTAAAAATTAATACCATTTAAATGTCAACAATTTATTAGCATGTGCAAATCATGCCAATACACATTTTTTCATGTTTAATCCCAACGATATTCCCCCATTTGTACGTTCGCAAGGTTATAATGAATGTTGGGCTAGATATTTCAGCCTAACTTATAAACATAGAAGGGAAAGCCAAGAACATGAAATATTCTAAATAACATAAAGGGTGTGTAACATATGAACTTGCAATTTTGCGATCTAATTAACATAGGTTTCAACTTGTCATGGGAACTTGCATTCAAATAAGAATCTAATAGGTGTCACATGAAATGGCCTAATTTAGACTTGCATAAAACATAAGCCTAAACATATTTTTATCTAGGCGTAACTTCAAACACAAACTAGCTTGTGACAAAGTTATTACATGTCCATAAAAATGTCTAATTTTGACATTAACCCAAAAGTGTGAACTAGATCAAATCATATATCCTATTATAACATGAAACTTGTAATAGTCATGTGAAACTAAATGGTACTTCGCATAGACCCAATTACAAACTTGCAAGGAACATGAGAACATATACATGGGGTTTAATAATGTAGGCATAATGGTCTTAACATAGAACATGTGTATATAAGTCTTAACTTGGACATAAAAAAATGTATACAATCTATGTTAAACATATGAACATATAGGTGTAAATCCTAACATTAACCATATACTTGTATGTGATGTTTCCTTCATTCTAATAGCACAACAGGTTCAACATCAAGTCAATTATACCACAAACATCCCAATACCATTTACAATACAATCATTGCAATACACAGATATGAATTTGCATCGTCTTTATACAATAGTAAAATTCCATTTCCACTTTACATCGAATCAAGTCTTAATTTTATTTTCATCGGAAAAATCACTATACTTACAACAAACGACGATCTTGAGTTCGGGTTTTTGAGTTCTGAATTTGCAATGCTTTCCTTTGGGTAGATAAACGTTGTTTGAATCTTGTTTTTACTTTAGTTTTGCTCGTCTCTAAGCTTTCTCCAACTGACGGCTACTCTTAGTTTCCTCCCAGCAGCATGACGGCTCCACCTCTATTTTTTTGTGTGAATTTTGGTTTGAGTCTTAGGTTGTATTTATAGAATTTCAGTTTGATTTGAGCCGTCAGATGAGCATAGAGTGAATCCAGACCATATACACCAAGAGGAGCCAATCAGGAGGTGACAAGTCCGCCCTAGTGGCACACCAGAGCTCAGAAATTCGACCAGAACCCGACCAGGCCAGACAAGACCTGGCCAGGTCAACTGGGTAGGTCGACCCCCAGGTCGACCACATGGTCGACCTGGTTACCCAAGTTGACCCTCCGGTCGACCCCCTGGCCAACCTGGGTCCTGGGCGGGAATTTTCCCGCCCAGCCCATTTTGGTTCTGTTTTCGAATTTTGAATTGTTTTAATTTTAAATTGAATTCTGAAATTTCCGGAGGTCATAACTCCTTCATACGGAGTCCGATTGTAACGACCCGCATTCTACGCATCATAGGATCGTAGAATATTTAATTCTTTCACATACAGAGTCGTATGGTCATGTAACTTTGGGAGGCGACTATTGGGGTCATTTCCCATGTTCATGATTTTTGCCAATTTTTAAGTGACCGTTTTGCCCCTAGCTGATACTGTTCAGGCCATAACTTTTGACTGGAAAGGAATTTTGACCTAAAACCACTTCCATTAGATTCGTTTGATGGTTTACAATTTCGTAAAGTGGTCACATTAGCCAAACGCACTCACTGTTTGGGAGATTTGGAAGAAACAAGTTTCGGATAGTGAAAAACAGCTTAATTGGGCTTAACCGGGTGATTAACAGCTAGGCCCAAAGGGGAATTTCGGGATTAGAGGTATTTAAGGGATGTTAGGGTTATAATTTCGGGTTTTCACTCATTTTCCAGTCGCCACAAACATTTTTGAACCCCTAACAATGGCCACCAACATCTAGAATCATCCCTAATCACCTCTTAATCAAGTTTTGTCTTAAACTACACCAAATCAAGGCGGATTAGCACGAGAATCGGGGTAGAGCTGCTGTGTAACATTGGGAACAGCGCCAAATAGAGATTCATTTCAGTTTTGAGGTTTTATTTGTGGCTAAGGTGAGTGATTTGCATAGTTTTGCACTAATTACAGTTAATTAAGGGTAATTAGTGAAGATTTGCGAATTTATACATTAATAAATTCTAGAAAAATACTTATAAATTCTTACACACCATTTTATGCCTTTATTAGAAGTTTGGAATGATTTTGTTAAGTTTTGTTAATCCTATGGTGAGTTTTACCTAAACATGCTTAAGGGAAAATAAGGGGTTTTGGGTATGTTTGATCAATTTTACATGCTATGATTTATGTTTTGGTGTTTGGGGTCGATACTACATGTTGTTATGACTGTATAGCATGCTTTGTGATTGTTTAGAAGTGTTAGATTGGTCGAAAACGCCGTCGAATAGCGTAAAACAAGTAGCAGGGAAGCTGTGCAGGGACCTGATCGCGGACCGCCCCTACGTGCCATGACCCGAATCGGAGACCACGATCCGATGGTGGTAGGAGCTCGAACTCGAACCGTGTCACGCGCTGGAGCACCCGATCGCATTCCATCTCCACGATCAGACCTCACTCCACGATCTGCACCACTTCGAAGGCCACGAACCAGAGGCTGACGCTACGAGTCACTTCAAGCTCACGATCCGAACCAGAGGAGGACGATGGAGCTCACAATGCGATGGGTACCAGGGTGCCAAGACCCGATCTGACAGGGGTGCCACGAACTGATGAAGCACGATCCGATGATGGCGACCCGACCTGGAGAGCATATCACGATCCGACCTGGCGAAGGTAGCACGATCCGAGCTGGAGCTTGACCACGAGCTGGTGACTGCGAACCGAACTAGGAGACTATGAATTGAATGAAGACCGACCCGGAGGAGGAGACTAAAACCCGAGATGCAAAGGAAGTCCAAATGAAAAGTTAGAGCTCATGATCCAGTTGGGAACCAATGAGTTCACTTCATGAGTTGGGCTTTGTTGCGGGACGTGTGCAAAGGGGTTACCGATGTCTATAGCTTTGGACCACTATGGGTAGGAGGTACGAGGACGGATTCAGTGCCATAATGGCATGGGTAGGACCGTGGGCTACACCTAATGAAGTAGGTTCATTTGTAATGATTGGTCATGACTCTACGTGGTAGGCTTGATTATAGCAGGGATTCTACAAGTCGGACTCCGTCGTTACCACAATTTGTAATGATTTGTAATGATTTGTAATGATTGGTCATGACTCTACGTGGTATGCTTTACGCACTAAGTGAGAGAACGTGAGGATGGTTGCCATGATTGATTGTTTGTTATCACTATGACATGCACACCCCCACCCCCGTATTCTTTACACCACGTTTAGTGGCACCTTAGAGTATTGTACAGTATGTAATGCTAACTCTTTAGTTGCAGGTCCAGGTTCAGGTATGGTTTAGTATACCTGTTATTGTTCTGTTTAGCTGCTTATCGCTCGTACCAGACTTTTTGTCTGACCCAGAGTTTTATGTCTCATCTTATTACTCCGAGAGCTCACACGAGCAAACTAGAGACATGTTAGCTGGTGATGCACGAGTAGCTGTGTCGGAGATGAGCAGGAGGCTTCCACGTATGATATATATATAGATATTCTCCCAGGGTGATTGCGGTCACTACTTTGGGCATTAGTGGTGTACCTTTCTTTCTTCTGTTTAGAGACAGTAATTTGGAAAGTTGTAATAAGCTGTATTTTGGATTTCCGCTACTCTGATGATGTTGGTTTTAGTTTTCAGCTTATATATCGTCTCGCTTGTTTTATGTCAAAGTATGTTGCTATTATATTTTATTCCATGAGCTCTGAGATATTTTACAGGTCCCTTGTTGATTTTTTTTCGTCTTATTTCTTTTCTTCTGACGACCGTCCCATGCTAACTGGACTTGTGTACAACGCACTTTTGGAGTAAATGTCTGTTGGTGCGGGGCGGGCTGTCACACTTGGTATCAGAGCTCTAGGTTGCGTAGTTAACCTAGGGAAAGACACCAGGGAGAGATAATACATATAAGAGAGCACGTATTTGTGATTATTTTGATTTTCAAAATTGGTTTTCAGAGCTATATATATATATACTTTTAGTATAGTTAAGGACGAAGTCGTACTGCAATGGCACCACAAAGAAGATGGTTAATCGTTTCTCTTTACAGATTGAACGATGAGCCGATATACGAGGGGAAATGGTAGAGGATCCAATAATGGCCCTAACATGAGGACGATGTTTACTGGCCTCATGAGAGAAACGCTTAGGGATGTGCAGAGGGCAACTCCCAATGCCGGTAATGGAGGTGGTCCAGTAGTGCAGGCGCCTAGTGCCGATTTCGCCAAGCTTAATAAGGATTACACTAGTCTTGGTGGGAAGCCGTTCCACGGAACGGAGTTGGTTACGGATGTTCAGGATTGGCTGGATAGCTGCGAGCATATCTTCGAAGACCTGGGTATCGAGGATGCGATGAAGAGAAGGCTAGCATCCCGTCAGCTGCAAGGACGGGCAATGAATTGGTGGAATACTATAAAGGCAGCTACTCCAGAGGATCAATTTACTTGGGATCAGTTTAAGGTTCGCTTTAGCGATAAGTTCATTCCAGCTGCTCAGAAGTCAGTGTTGTTTAAGAGATTCTTGGAACTCAAGTAGAATGGCAAAGCTTTCTCGGAGTATATTGCCGAATTCGACACTTTGTCGAAGTATGGGTTATCCCTCATTGACACTCCTGAGAAGAAGAATGAGAAGTTCATTACAGGCTTGTATCAGTGCTTGGGGGAAAGGCTTATTAACCACATCGATGAGACGTTGGAATCGGTTGTGGGGAAAGCATTAAGGTCAGAGAGTCTTTCACCTAAGTCATAGACCGAGGTTGCATCTGCAGTGGAGCCAAAGCCGCCAGAAAGCGGTGGAGGAAAGAATGGTTCTCAGAATAAGAGAAAGCAGAATCAGACTAAGGATGGCCAGAAGAAAAAGAATAAGAAGGATGTTGAGTGCTTCAGCTGTGGTAAGAAGGGACATTATGCTAGTAACTATCGGGCCAAGCCAGCGGATAGGATGTGCTTCAACTGTGGCGAGGTGGGACATCACAAGGACAAGTGTCCGCAACCCCCTAAAGAAAAGCAGATGGTGAAAGCATATGCTCTTAATGCTATTCCTTCTTCGTCGAATGCCCCAACTGCGGCGGAGAAGGGAAAGAATGTCGTTATCCAAGGCATGCTTTCTATTTATGATGTTCCTGTTAGAGTTTTGTTTGATACCGGAGCTTCCAGTTGCTTCATATCTAGTGACCTGGTGGATAGGTTGGGATTGGAACCCGAGATAGTCGATAGACCTTTAGTACTGACGAACCCGATTGGTGGTTCGACTAACCTTAGCATGATTTGTCGTAATGTGGTCTTATCGAGTCATGGATGCATGTTTGTTTGTGATTGCTTTGTTTTGGGCTTTACTGGGTTTGGCATTATTTTGGGAGTAGATTGGCTCCAAAGATACGGGGTGGTGGTAGATTGTGAGGGCTTTTTGGTGACAGCTGGAGCGGATGATGGGCGGAGGGAAGTGTTTGGTTGTCTACCCGGTGATGGGGTAATGGCTAGTTTTCTAAATTCCCTCTACATCCTGCATAGTGAGTTGTCAAGTTTGCCCGTGGTTGGCCAGTATCCGGACGTCTTCGAGGAGGTTACCGGGCTTCCACCACACCGAGGGATTGAGTTCCGTATTGATTTAGTGAAAGATGCCAGACCTATAGCGATGCCACTTCGTCGTATGGCATCAAGGGAGCAGCGAGAGCTCGGGGTGCAAGTCAGCGATATTTTAAAGAAGGGATTTATCAGAAGGAGTGTTTTTGAGTGGGGAGCACCAGTTGTGTTTGCTACCAAGGCGGATGTTTCCCTTCGATTGTGTGTAGACTACCGCGAGTTGAATAAAGTGACGAGGAAGAACAAGTATCCTCTACCACGGATAGATGATTTGTTTGATCAGTTGAGTGGCGCGAGAGTATTTTCCCAGTTGGATCTCGCGATAGGTTTTCATCAGCTTAGAGTGGAAGCTGAGAGTATAGCTAAAACGGCATTTCGGACGCCGTCTGTATTTTATAAATGGTTGGTCATGCCATTTGGGTTGACTAATGCACCAGCATACTTTGTGGATCTTATGAATAGGGTATTCAGAGACCAGGTGAACAAGTTTGTTCTTGTGTTCGTGGACGATATCCTTGTTTATTCGAGGACAGAGGAAGAACACAAGGAACACTTGAGGGTAGTGATGGAGGTGTTGAGAAAACACCAATTGAAAGCAAAGTTTTCAAAGTGTCACTTCTGGAAGAGGGAAGTGAGATTCTTGGGCCATGTTGTTTCATAAAATGGTATTGCCGTGGACCCTGCGAAGGTGGCTATGGTACAAGATTTGTCTACGCCCAAGAATGCAGCGGACATAAGAAGTTTCTTGGGATTAGCTGGATATTATCATAATTTTATCCAAGACTTCTCCAAGATAGCAGCACCGTTGACTCAGTTGACCGAGAAGTATCAAGCTTTCATCTGGGACGAAAAGTGCCAGAATGCATTCAAGTGTCTAAAGGAAAAGTTGATGGGCGCACCAGTGTTAGTCATTCCTAAGGGGAATGAAGAGATGACGGTATACACGGATGCTTGTGGTACCGGACTAGTTGCAGTATTGATGCAAGGAGGTAGGGTTGTAGCTTATGCTAGTCGGCAATTGAAGCCGCATGAGAGAAGATACCCTACCCATGATTTGAAATTAGCAGCGATCGTATTCGCATTGAAGATGTTGAGACATTATCTCTTGGGAGAAAGACTCGAGTTGTTCACTGATCATAAGTCACTAAAGTATCTTTTCTCCCAAAAGGATATAAATCTCCATCAGCAAAGATGGTTAGAGTTCTTAGCTTCCTATGATTTTGATATCACATATACACCCGGAAAGGGCAATGCGGTAGCTGATGCCTTGAGTAGGAGACATGCCAGTTTAGGGGCTTTGTTTCTTGAATGGAAGCAACTTGAGTATATCGCTAGGTTTGATTTCAGACCAAAGTGAGAACTGGATCCAGAAATGTTAGCAAGTTTGACGATCAGACCCACTTTTATTGAGCGGATTGGTTCCAGTCAGAAGAACGATCCTAATCTATTGGAAATCATCTCGAAGTTAGAGATGGGAATCGACGGAGAGATGAACAAGTATGGGCTTGATCGAGATGGATGGCTTAGAAAGAATGGTAGACTAGTTGTACCCAATGTCAATGGATTGAGAGATGAAGTGGTTAGAGAATGTCATCACTCAAAACTGACTATACAACCCGGTGGTAACAAGATGTATCGAGACATGAAGCAGACTTACTACTGGGAAGAAATGAAAAGAGACATTGGGAAGTTTATATCCAAATGCATGAACTTCAAGTTAGTTATAGCTGAGCAAAAGAAACCTCGTGGTTTGTTGGAACCATTATAAATTCCAGAATGGAAATGGGAACAAGTCTCAATGGATTTCATTGATGGGTTACCAAGGACTAGATCGGGCCATGATAGCATTTGGGTGATTGTGGACCGATTGACCAAGAGTGCAAGATTTATACCCGTCAAGTCGAATAGAACGGCAGCTAAGTTAGCTGAGCTATATGTGAAGTGGGTAGTGTGATTTCATGGAATACCTAAAGGCATTGTGAGTGACCGAGATCCGTTGTTCACTAGTGGATTTTGGAAGAGCTTACAAGAGGCGTTAGGATCAGAGTTACATCTCAGTACCGCGTATCATCCTCAAACGGACGGACAGACAGAGAGGGTGAATCGAGTATTAGAAGACCTCTTGAGAACCTGTGTATTGGATTTTGGTGGATCATGGAATGACCATTTGCATCTAGTAGAGTTTGCATATAACAATAGCTATCAGTCCAGTATTGGTATGGCTCCATTTGAAGCTTTGTACGGAAGACCGTGCAACTCACCGTCATGTTGGGTAGAAACTGGTGAAAAGTTTGTACTCGGACCCGATGTGATAAGAGAAACTTCAGCTAAGATTAAGATTATCCAACAGCGAATGAAGGCTGCCCAATATAGGCAGAGGAGTTATGCCGATAAAAGGAGAAGAGATTTAAATTTCTCCATTGACGACTTGGTGTTTGTCAAGATTTCTCCGTTGAAGAGCGTCATACGATTTGGCAGGAGAGGTAAGTTAGCACCAAGATTTGTTGGTCCATTCCCAGTTCTTGAGCAAATTGGGAATTTGGCATATAAAGTTGAATTACTAGAGACGATGACAGGGGTTCATAACGTATTTCATGTTTCCCAGTTAAGGAAATTCGTGCACGACCGCGATGAGACTATTTCACCTGATCAGTTAGATGATATCGAAGTTGAACCCGAGGCGGTTGGGAACCGCAAGCCTATGCGTGTTGTTGGGAATGATACGAAACAACTTCGAAGGAAAGCGGTGAATCTAGTCAAAGTCCAGTGGGGCAAGAATGAGAATGACTGTACTTGGGAGACAGAGGAGAGCATTAGGAAGACGTATCCAGAACTCTTTGCCTCGTAAGATTTCAGTTTCGATTTAGTCTTTCCGCATGCTAGGATAGATTTGTTTGTGTTATGCATGATTGATTGTTGTGTATGGCTGGTAGGCATGCGGGATTCTTTGTATGTTTTGGGTTAAGGAATTTCGGGGACGAAATTTCATAAGGGGGGAGAGTGTAACGACCCACATTCTACACATCATAGGATCGTAGAATATTTAATTCTTTCATATACGAAGTCGTATGGTCGTGTAACTTTGGGAGGCGACTATTGGGGTCATTTCCCATGTTCATGATTTTTGCCGATTTTTAAATGACCGTTTTGCCCCTAGCTGATACTGTTCTGGTCATAACTTTTGACTGGAAAGGAATTTTGACCTGAAACCACTTCCATTAGATTCGTTTGATGGTTTACAATTCCATAGAGTGGTCACATTAGCCAAACGGACTCACCCTTTGCGAGATATGGCTGAAATAAGTTTCAGATAGTGAAAAACAGATTAATTGTGCTTAACCGGGTGATTAACAGCTAGGCCCAAAGGGGAATTTCGGGATTAGAGGTAATTAAGGGCTGTTAGGGTTAGAATTTCGGGTTTCCACTCATTTTCCAACTGCCACAAACATTTTTGAAGCACTAAAAATGGCCTCCAACATCTAGAATCATCCCTAATCACCACTTAATCAAGTTTTGTCTTAAATTACATCAAATCAAGGCGGATTAGCACGAAAATCGGGGTAGAGCGGCTGTGTAACATTGGGAACATCGCCAAACAAAGATTCATTTCAGTTTTGATGTTTTATGTAACAACCCGTATTTTAAACAACACGTTATAACTTAAAACAGGGCTGAATTAAATGTTAAAATCTGAATCAGGGAAAAAACGGGTCGCACGAAATAGAGTCCGAAATTTCGTAAATCGGAGTCCGTATGTTCAAGATATGGCCTCGCAAAGTTTCATGAAAAATTCAAATTCAAAAACAGATTCAAATTTTCAGAATTCAGGGTAGGCTGGAAAAATCCCGCCCAGACAGGTCGACATGGGGGTCGACACTAGAGGGTCGACCTCCCCCCAACCAGTTCGACACTAGAGTCGACTTGGGGGTCGACCTGTGTGTCAACCTCCCCCCAGGTCGACTGGGGAGTCGACCTGGGTGTCGACCTCCCTGGTCGGCCAGGTCAGCCTGGTGCACCTGTTTTGGCTCCTGGGTCTTGTTTTGGGGGCTTGTGACGATTTTAGATGGCTCAGATCTATCCTAAGGTTTATCCTATGGCTAAAACTAATCCTAAACACTATAAAAAGACCCTAAGACCTAGCTTAAATCATACTATTTCATTTTAGCCTCATGCAGCCGCCATTAAACCTAGAACTCTAAATTAAAAATACAAAGAACAAAATTAAAGAAGACGAAGGATGATTCTTGAAGTCTACAACTAGAAGCTACAACAACTATGATGCTTAGACAACGGATTTGGGGCTATTTGATTTAAAGTTTTGATTTGGATTGCTTGCTTCATATTGTAAGTTCTACGTCACTTTTTAGGCAAAAACGCTGAAATAACATGGACATGCTATGAATTGAAAACGGATTTAGGAACTATTATTAATCCATGTTTATATTGTTTAACTTTGAATCAAAATTTGGGAATATTGCTATGTTAATGTTGCAAGTTAAACTTATCATGATGTTGATGTTGTTATGAATCACTTGGGCTTAATTTTATTGCAAGTTGAACAAATACATGTCCATGGAATCATTATGTTCATTGAAATCCTCATGTTGATTAAACCATGCCTATGATGCTAATTAAACCATGTCTATTATATTAATGAAACTATGCATGTGATGTTAATATACCTATCATGCTAATTACAAATTGGGAATTGCTAGGTCATGATGAAAAGTTGGAATCATTATGTTTATAATGCTAGATGAGAATCATTATGTTAAAAATACTAAATTGGAATCCACTATGCCTATTAGAATTACCATGCCTTTAATGTTTCATGTTTGTAATAAAATTATTATTATGCCCGCAATGATCATTATGCCTAGGATGTAAAGTTGAATTCATCATGTTGAACTAAGTTGGAACCATTACTATGCCAAGTTATCATCATGCTAGTATTGAAACCATGTGATATGTTATAGCCCGTTTATTATGCAATTGATGTTGGAATTGTCACGTATGCCTATCACATGTTTGGTGTTATTCCACTTTATCTCTTGAATTGTTTATGCTTGTGAACGAAGTACGTTTATATACGTTGGGGATACGATTGGGTAGAATAGGCAAAACTTGAATGGATTATAATCATAAACCGTGAAATTTGTCATAAGTAGAACATGAAATATGGCACGAAAACTCGACTTGAACATGCCATAAATTGACTTGAAACATGCTTTAGTTGGGCATGAAATTGACATATGAACATGCTATGAAAATAGCACGAATCTGATAAGAACATGGGAATGACTTTAGAAAACAAGAAAGTGGCCAACTCGAGGTGGGGTTGAGTTTGTAGTGTAAACCTACCCGGAACCGCCCGGCAAATCTAGTTGCTACAAACAATAGGATCCAATGTGGGTAGTTGGTCACATCGCGCTTGAAACCCGAGGTTGGGTTGAGTTCGTAGCGTAAACCTGCCCGGAACTGCCCGGCAAATCCAGTGGCTACGAACAATAGGATCCAATGTGAGTGGTTCGGTGCATTAACGAATCAATTAATGCCAATTAAGGTTAAGTCATGAACATGAAAAGACAACTTAACCAACTTGAACACGATTTGTAGGGCTAAGTCATGAACTTGAAACGACAACACTTAGCCAACTTGACATGACACGTAGGCGGGTTAAGTCATGAATTTAAATGACATACTTAACCATCTTGACACGACTAGACTGGAAAATGATTAAGTCACGAATTACATGACTTATTCTGTTAGGCGCGTTAAGTCACGAATTACATGACTTAACTGTTAGGCGAAACCATAGACACGACCCTTTTCAGCAGTAACCCCCTAGATGTATCAAGTACCCTAGGGCTAGGCCGGGTGGGGCACGATTACTGGGCTGATTGTAAGAGGTGAACGACGGCAGTGGGGTATGCCAGTGTAGGTTCGGTGGACTACGGTCGTGCACGTATTCCGGGGCAGGAACTGGGTATCCGTAGATTTATCTGTGCATCTTGAATCGTGTCAGGGGTTGACACCCTAAGGCTGATACACCCGAAGGTGGACCCAACACAGGTAACTACAATCGTGATTAGCCGTATGACACGGACACTTGACGAGCTAGAACTTGTAGGGAGCCGATCGACTAGATAATCGCTCCGTTAGACCCCGTACTTGGGTCAGACCCCGTTTCAGGGTCATTTCATGATATTGGGCCGTGGGATTTATTTCGTGATTAACTTGTGATATGGGCTTAGTATACTTGTACAGTCGATGCAACGAATCTCGAACATGTGATGCTTTACTTGACTTGTCATGACTTATCCTGATCACCCTAGTCTATCTTGTTCACCTTGACACCATTCTTAAGTTTAGTACCAGTTCATAAATGACAGGTTGTTTTAACCGTTTTTACACTGAAAGTCACTAGGACTTACTCAGTCTTTATGACTGACCCTTTTCCTTTCGCCTCTTTTTCTTTCGTCCCCCCCACCCCCCCAGGTTCTCAGGGAGGAAACACTAGCTCTTAGCTTGGATATCACTTGCTTTGGCTTAGCATGTACGGTTTGCTATGGCTGCTTCTTTTTACTACACTTGGGGAATAAGCTGTTTTTCTGTTTTTAAGTTATTGCTTCTTTGGCTATTATTACAAGACAGTTGTAATGAAGTTATTTGAAATGTTTGTAAGAGACATGGTTTATTTTGGAATAAAATGAAGTTCTGTTTTGCTCATAAATTCTTCCGTTGTTTACTAAATTTTTTTATTAATGTTCTGTCTTGTGATAATTCTGTGATGTTATCTCGATAATACCCCTCCAAAACTAGTGCATTCCCTTTGTGAGTGACCCTAGCGGAGGTGGGGTGTTACATTTATTTGTGGCTAAGGCGAGTGATTTGCATAGTTTTGCAGTAATTAGGGTTAATTAAGGGTAATTAGTGAAGATTAGCGAATTTATACATTAATAAATTCTGGAAAAATACTTATAAATTATTAAACACCATTTTATGCCTCTGTTAGAAGTTTGGACTAATTTGGTTAAGTTTTGTTAATCCTATGGTGAGTTTTACCTAAACATGCTTAAGGGAAAATAAGGGGTTTTGGGTTTGTTTGATCCATTTTACATGCTATGATTTATGTTTTGGTGTTTGGGTCGATACTACATGTTGCTATGACTGTATGGTATGCTTTGTGATTGTTTAAAAGTATTAGATTGGTCGAAAACACCGTCGAATGGCGTAAAACAAGTCGTAGGGAAGCTGTGCAGGGACCGGATCGCGGACCGCCCCTATGTGCCACGACCCGGACCGGAGACCACGATCGAATGGTGGGAGGAGCTCGAACTCGAACCACATCACGCACTGGAGCACCCGATCGCATGCCATCTCCACGATCGGACCTCACTCCACGATCTGCTCCACATCGTAGGCCATGAACCAGAGGCTGACGCTACGAGTCACTTAAAGCTCACGATCCGAACCAGAGGAGGACGAAGGAGCTCACGATGCGATGGGTACCAAGGTGCCACGACTCGATCCGACAGGGGTGCCACGAACTGATGAAGCACAATCCGATGATGGCGATCCGACCTGGAGAGCATATCATGATCCGACCTGGCGAAGGTAGCACGATCCGACCTAGAGCTTGACCACGAGCTTGTGACTGTGAACCGAACCAGTAGACTATGAACTGAATGAAGACCGATCCGGAGGAGGAGACTAAAACCTGAGATGCAAAGGAAGTCCAAATGAGAAGTTAGAGCTCAGGATCCAATTGGGAACCAACGAGTTCACTTCATGAGTTGTGCTTTGCTGCGGGACGTGTGCAAAAGGGTTACCGATGTCTATAGCTTTGGACCACTATGGGTATGAGGTACGAGGACGGATTCAGGGCCACAATGGCATGGGTAGGACCGTGGGCTACGACCAATGAAGTGGGGTCATTTGTTAAGCTTGGTTATAGCAGGGATTCTACAAGTCGGACTCCGTCCTTACCTCAATTTGTCTAGTGTTCCAAAGTGGTGGATGTCGTATGCTTTACGCACTGAGTGAGAGACGTGAGGATGGTTGCCATGATTGATTGTTTGTTATCACTATGAAATGCACACCCCCCACAACCGTATTTTTTATACCATGTTCAGTGGCACCTTAGAGTATTGTACGGTATGTAGTGCTAACTCTTTGGTTGCAGGTCCAGGTTCAGGTATGGTTTAGTATACCTGTTATTGTTCTGTTTAACTGCTTATCGCTCATACCAGACTTTTTGTCTGACCCAAAGTTTTATATCTCTTCTTATTACTCTGGGTGCTCACACGAGCAGACTAGAGACAGGTTAGCTGGTGATGCACGAGTAGCTGCGTCGGAGACGAGCAGGAGGCTTCCACGTATGATATATATATAGATATTCTCCTTGTGTTGCTGCGGTCACTACTTTGGGCATTAGTGGTGTACCTTTCTTTCTTTTGTTTAGAGACAGTAATTTGGAAAGTTGTAATAAGCTGTATTATGGATTTCTGCTACTCTGATGATGTTGGTTTTAGTTTTCAGCTTATATACTGTCTCGCTTGTTTTATGTCAAAGTATGTTGCTATTATATTTTATTCCATGCGCTGTGAGACATTTTATAGGTCCGTTGTTGATTTTTTTTCATCTCCTTTCTTTTCTTCTGACGACCGTCCCGTGCTAACTGGACATGTGTACAACGCCCTTTTGGAGTAAATGTCTGTTGGTGCGGGGCGGGCTGTCACACCGATTTACGCAAACTCGGACTCTATCTCAAGCAGAATTCTGAGACGAACACAATGGAGAAACCCGTTTCCCTTTATTCTTTTATTTAAAATTAATTATACTTTTAATTTGTGAAACTTAATGTTACAGAATCACGGGATGTTATATTCCCCTCTCTTAAAAGGATTTCGTCCCCGAAATCTTCAAGTTCGGAAGAATGTATATCCTACATTCCAATCGTCCATCTACTCAACCATCATACACAAGCATCCATTGTCCTTAAAAGATTTCTAATGCTTCATGATCATATGCATAGTGTGTGTATATGTCCTTATCTAATGCAAAAATCAGGCGATCTACTGATTCAGTTGACCTCCTTAATGCAAATCATGTAAGTGTCTTGAATCCATTACGTATGCAAATTTTTTTCCTACTCATAATTCTACATGAGTACGCAACCATTCATATAAATGCGACATCCATGTGACAACACCTAAAGTTTCAGCCATATACAAATATGAGTACATATATGCATTTGCAATATGAAGTGGCTGAGCCGATCTAAAACCTAAGGTGTGTGTGTATATGCATCCACGAGCAACCACTAGCAATCACTAGTAACCACTTGCAGCAATCTTCCATAACATGTTTTCAAATACATGCTTGCATCTATTAGTTTTCTACCTAAGTAGTTAGGAAAAGGACCGAGAATATATACCTAAAAAGATAGATAGAAGCATAACTTGAGAAAAAAGAGAGATCAGAAATGTACCCTAAAAAAGAAAAGGGTAGGCCGCGCGTATTCTGTCCATAGTTTCCCAAGTCGCGTCTTCCTCGGTGTCGCTCCATTGAACTTTAACGAGCTTGACTTCACGGTTGCGTAGCTTTTTGATTTTAGTTCCCAAGATACGAGTTGGAACTTTCCTCATAGTTGCTTCTCGTTCTATCTCAACTTCTTCTAGAATATTTGACTCCACCACTTCCGCAGACTCATGTAAACACTTTCGTAGGTGAGAAACATGAAAGACATTGTGCACTCCAGCCAACCTTTCGGGCAGCTCTACTCTACAGGCCATCTTACCAATCTTCTCGATGATAGGGAACGGCCCTACAAATCTCGGTGCTAGCTTTCCTGCGGATCCAAAGAGAACAACGTTCCTTAAAGGAGATACCTTAAGGAAAACCCTGTCCCCAACCTCAAACTCAAGGTCGGTCCTTCTTTTGTCGGCGTAGGACTTCTGTCTATCTTGGTCCGTCTTCATCCTTCTTCGTATTAAGTCCACTTTCTCTGAAGTCTCTCTAATCATGTCTGGCCCAAGTATAAGCCTATCTGTAGACTCCCACCAACAAGTTGGTGATCGGCACGGTCTTCCATACAGGGCTTCAAAGGGTGCCATGTCTATGGTTGCTTGGTAGCTGTTGTTGTAGGAGAATTCCACTAAAGGAAGATGATCCTCCTATGTCCATCCAAAGTCAAGAAAGCAAAGTCTCAAAAGATCCACTAAAATTCTGTTCACCCTTTCCGTCCAGCCGTCGGTTTGGGGGTCATAGGCCGTGCTTAAGCATAACTGTGTGCCTACATCTTCTTGCAGACTCCGCCAAAACTCGCTTGTAAAGATAGGGTCTCGGTCACTAATAATGCTGGAGGGTATTCCATGGAGTCGAACTATCTCTTTAAGATAAAGAGACTCTAGAGATGAGGCAGTCTTTCTACTCTTGACAGGTAAAAAGTGGGGGCTTTTTGTGAGCCTGTCCAGTATTACCCAAATGCTAGTATTGCCTCTCCTTGACCTAGGCATCCCATCAATGAAGTCCATTGAAATTCTATCCCACTTCCATTGTGGGACCACTAGAGGATGGAGCAGACCAACACTCTTCTTCTGCTCCGCCTTGACTTCTTGGCATATCATGCACTTAGAAACGAAATCTGCCACGTCCTTCTTCATGCCATTCCAAAAGAAAACTCTCTTTATGTCCTTGTACATCTTGTCTCCGCCAGGGTGTATAGTCATCTTGGAATGATGCGTTTCCTCGAGAACCTTCTTTATCAACTCCCTTGCTTGTGGGACACATAGTCTTCCATCCCGCCTCATCCAACCCTTATCATCGATGGTGTATCTATTGAGGTGACTAGAAGTCTCACCCCTAATAAGCTTATCAATCACATCAACAAGTTGAGGGTCTTCACGTTGTGCAGTCCCTATTGAGTCCAAAAGAGTAGGCTGCACTTCATGGGATGCTAACAAACCCGGTACAAAATCAGAGGAGGGCCTAAAGTTAAAACTGGCTATATATTCTGTAATGACCCGCATTGTCAGAGGCATTATAATTAATTTATTTAATTATATAAATAGTGATTTAGGGAATTAAATCGTCGATAATTAAATTATAGTGGTTATTTAATTAAAATTAAATAATATATTTAATTCAGAAATAATCAAAATATTGGAAATCACAATATTCTGTGAACGGGGTCGTCCCTTAGATTTAATTCAGCTTAGAGTTGGATTATATTGACGAACATATTCAATCGACGTCAGTTTGAATGTAGAATTATAATATAATTAAATTAGAGCTTGAAATGGCGCGGTAGTTCGCTATTTGGCGATTTGAACTTCAACTGAATATACAGGGTTCGTTTTAAATCAGATTTCTGTGAAACAAGAAACGTGTGGAGCTAGTGAAGTATATCTTTCTAGTGGAAGAGAAAAATCGGGATTTCGTCGGTTTGATTTTGAGTTATGTCCAAATAAAATTCTCAGAAAAACAGCGACGTAATCGTATATGGACCATAGCGGTTATTTTAATATATTTAAATATCGGATTCGAAGTTTAGGGTTCTTTTGAGTCATAGCAATAATTTATTTTTTAGAATTTTACTGTAATTTTTAATTAATCAAATAAGCGACTTTTTATTTGGAGTATTTTGCACCCTTAATCAGCGATTTTGGGGTTTCATAATATGAGTTAATCTACCGGTATTATTATATTTCTGGGATCGTGGCAATGAGCTCGATACAACGGTATTTTTACTTCTGTCTAGAGCAGATCATTTGGGGATGGAATTGTATATACATACGGTATCCTAACTCTTAAAATCAAAACAAAACAATATCCTAAGTCATTTTGGGGACCAAAGGAAGGCCATGTCTCCTTCTCATTTCAGCACCGCACAAATCCTTTGTCCCTCAAAAAGAAAATCAAGTAGAAACCAAAGCCATTCAACCACCATATATTAACTAACCCTAACGTCTTCTAAAACCAAAACCGAACACAAATATCTCGAGCCACCACCATCCCTAAATGCTAAATCGTGAAATGGAGTCTTCGGGAAATCCTTAAGAAATTCAAATGAAAACCTTCAATGAGATTTTGAAAGCAAATCTCCTTGGTTTCATTCACTTATGCTTTTCGATCCCTTCCGTGTTCTTCTGGGTGCGTGAGCCTCTGAAACCCGCGAGAACGGATCTGGCAAAAGAACGAAAATCGTGGAGATTGAGGAGGGGTTGACAGTTTGACAGAGTCGGGTTCGTATGCTGTCGAAGTTGGAGAGGATCGATGTTTTTCCCTATAGCCTGCTCGAGGTCATGATAGAGAAGTAGGGGGAGTTCATGGGTGTTATCATGGGGTTGGGGTGTAGAAGGAAGAGCTGTACAAGGCGTGAGTTTTGTTGATTCTGGAAGCAAAGGATTTCAGTGATTTTCACCGTAGTACATGCTATATAAGGTAGAAGGGGGCGGGTCTTCGAAGTGGTGTTACTGGAGGGAGTTTTGTTGGCTGATACTAGTTCCATGCGTGAAGAAGTAAGGGGGGTATGTGTTGTTGGGATGAATGCGTATGGAAACACGGACATGAGCATGTGATCGTACTGTGTTCATGACAGTGGACGTGAACAAATGCGAAGGGCAACCGTGATTGGTGAGAAACAACATGGTGTACAAGCGGTTGGGGGATTAACTCATGAATAATGAGTAACGTGGTTAGAACGTTGGAGTTACTGTCTTGAATTTTCATGGATGGATAAAAGTTGGGGCCATGGTGAGTGGTTGCGTGCAACAGCTTGCGTTCTATGAGAAGAGGAGTAAGGAGAATTTCTGGAGCAGGTATTCATGAATTTGAGGACATGCGGTTATGGGATGCAAACATGATGATGGGCCAATGTTGGTACA
The DNA here is from genome assembly GCA_030737875.1 of Allium sativum. Lineage (NCBI taxonomy): Eukaryota > Viridiplantae > Streptophyta > Magnoliopsida > Asparagales > Amaryllidaceae > Allium > Allium sativum. The sequence goes on along the minus strand of CM060920.1, from coordinate 33,967,550 downwards.
GTAAGGCCAAATATTTTCTTTATATAAAGGAAAAGAAAGGGGTATCGATTATGTGTATTTTATTGTGGTTTATTCTGGAGCGTCGAAGTGAAGAAAGGGGGTGAAGGGATCAAATGGCATGGGTTTTAAAGTCTGGAGCTGTCATATTTCATATTGGAGAAGAAAATGGTACCGGGTTTTAAAAGAGTGCGGGCCTGGATATGGTAATGGGCTGTGAAGACAAGAGTGAGGCCCAATATAGATTTATATTATTAAGTATAAAATATAAACTTATACCGTATTAACTTGTTATTATCGTAAAGTATCCATACGATATCAGAATTGAGCGAAACAAGACCCGACAGGATCGTTTGGACGGTGGCTACACAATGGAGCCGACTGGGAGTGAATCCGAGCTCGTTACAATTTATAGCAAATAAATTGTTCGATCTAAATCAAGGACAACTATCGTTAATTAACGATGACAGTCCAATGTGAGTAAATCTCACCAACTCTAAACAGTTTATAATTTCATGTTGTATTTTTAGAACTGTTAGAAATTGTCTGATTTACTGTGTGTTGACTGTTTGATTGAACTGCTAGTCAGTTAGTTGAATTTCAATACTGATTCTGTTTAACATAATATATCATATGGAACTGAAAGTGATGTTATCTATATTTTTTAACATCTGTGATGCAGGGAAACAAATTGGAGTAATCCAACTCGATTCCTCAACATTTATTTTTACTTTGATTCATATATTGTGATATATGATGTGATGTATAATCTGAAATTGATTATGTGTGTTTGAACGATATTTATCGTTGTTATATGGCATGTTAAATACCATAAGAAATATCAGAATGTAGAAAAGGGATTTTCAAAGTTTATTCTGAAATAAATTTACTTTATAAAATCAATGGATTTTATATATATAAATAAAAAGGATTTTTGTGAAAAGAAATATATTTGGTAAATCAAAAATAGAAAGGAATATATTTAGTAAAACAAATATAGAGGAGATATATTTGTGAAATCAAATATTAAGGAAAATATTTGTAAACCAATATATATAAAGGAAAATATTGTCAAAAAAAAATAGAAAGAGGGATATTTGTAAACCATTTACAAATAGATATAAAAGGATTTATTTGTGTAGGAAATAAATAAAGGTAAAAGAATTTATTATGTAGGGTATAAATAAAGTTAAAAGGAATATTTATTTGTTAGAATAAATAGAATAAAGGAGATATTTATTTGTTAAATAAATAGGATTATAAAGGAAATATTTATTTAGAAAATAGATACGATATTTTAAAAGGTAATAGAGTTAATTAATCAGAGTTAATCAGTTAGAGTTAACCAGTTAGGGTTAATCAAATAGAGTTAATCGATTTGAGTTAAAAACGAACTAGAGTTATTCGAACAGAGTTAATCAAATAGAGTTAAAGATATAGAGTTAAGCAAAAATTAGAAACTCACTAGAATTAGTAAGTTGAATGGGTTCCTGAGTATCGATCTGATGTTGGTTTCGGCCTTCGGGGTTTATACTTAGGAAGTTATTCTCTTGTTAGTTTATAGTTAGAGTCTGATAGATGTGGAAGAATAGTGATACATAATTAAGCCATGGAAATGTTTTCCAGTGTAAATAACGTATATTTTCTAAATATAGAAAATAGCAAATGTTGAATATAGGGAAACAGGAGATGAAAATGAACTAAGGAGATAAATGTTAAATGATGTTCGATCGATATAATTTCCATTTGGAAATGATATCGTTGTTTCCACACTTGTTTTCTTTGATAGTTAAATCGAAGACTATCGAAGTTTTGACTATTTTAACGTTGTTAATATGGAGAGACCGGTTGGATTATTATCCAAAGAACCACTCTGTATTTGCATAAGCGTTGCAAATCATATATGCCAAAGATAATTGAAGACGGAGTAAAATGCAAGGGTTGTTGTATAAGTCTTAGATAACAGTGACTAAGATGGATATACTGAATAGTCCCTTCGGTTTGTCCAGTTCCAGGACAACTTGTATGGACGAAGGTCTGACAGAGTATATCCAATGGATCGCGTAAGTTGATCTCTTCAAACGTATATACGTTGGTGGCGGAGGAATTCGTTTCTCTTAGCTGTATACCCGTTGTATTTTTGAGCATATCAATTCATGATTTGGCGGTTATGATGATGTGACATTCTAAGTGAATGAAGATGACTGTCTGACAGAGTATTTCCAGAAAGGTCACGTACATTGAATTCTTCAACCTTACTAAGAGTGGAAGCGGTTAAGGAAACTTCTTCAGCTAACACATAATGTACTGTTATAGACGTCAATTAGTGATTTTCGATGGATCTGACAATGTGGCATTCGAGGTGAATCTGATGTGATGATAAAGCGTAAACTCAAGCCTCATCATTCGGTAAATGACAGAAATCGGGCAGGTAGCATGGCTATGTAGGTCGCACCTATTAGGATGTATAATCACCTGATCTAGAGTTTCATTTATTTCTATAATTTATTATCGATGCTGTCCCTTATTGGGAAACGGTTGCTGATCCCAACCGTTGGTGATATACATTCGATACACTCAGAGAAATGAGTGGTCGGTTATGTGTGGCCGGGTTGCAAGATGTTCTTGTTGAACCCAATGTATTTCTCTCTAGAGGTACACTAGCAGAGCGTGGTTCCATACCTTGTCATAGTTGGAAAACAAAATATCCAATACATGCTTGTGATTTTGATTGTATATTATATATGTAGAACGTGAGATGAAAGCGTTTCTGCTAGATTGATATATATTTGTACTTAGACATTATTATAATATCAGAATGATATTGCTTGTCAAAGATGTTGGATTCTCATAAGGGAAAAACCGGTTCCGTATTCACGGCGTGGTATTATGAGATATCATATATCTGTTAAACTGTGTTAAATTATTTTACTCACACCAGTCCCATGACTGACCAGGAGTTTATTTTGTTTGTTTTCCCTAAACTCTTGGGTGCCTAAATTTGTACGGGCAGTCAAGTAGTCGGGATTTACAGATAAACTTGAAGAGCTGGAGCAAGAGGCTTTAGAATCATATAGCTATAGTTTAATTCCGCTGTGTTGTAAGTGTCGTACTCTGATAAGTGCTATTGTATACATAACTGTTATATTTCAAAGTTATGTTATATATTATATGTTATTCGTTCCGCTATGAGATTCGTGTTACTCATATGGTGTAAGTTCTTCTTTTCTTCTTCTATTCTAAGTTTCTACCTTATCTATCCTCACCCTCTAATTTCTTTCATTAATTACCGGGATTTTTCGATGTTTTGGTTATCGACATCGAGTTTATGTCAATACCAAATTCGCCAAAATTCCGGGTCATTACAGTTGGTATCAGAGCTTAAGTTAAGAATTACCTTGGCTCTGTGGCGTGACTCGGTAGAGATAGGGTTAGTAATACCCTAGATTGAGTTTGAGTGTATATATACGAGTGCGTATTTGTATTTGATATAAAAATGTTTTTATATTATGTAGATTCATTGGCTGAGTTGTTTATGAGTTTTGGTCGATCAGTTTGATCCACTGTATCGGTAGGAGTAAGTAAACACTTGAATACGATGGACCGACACAATATGGATATGTGATATATGATCATATATAGGACATATTGGTTGTGATTATAATCAGATAAGATTATAAAATATGAAATGGTATGTAAATAACCAATCAGAATTCATATAAGTAAAATATGTGAAATCAGATGAGTTAAATCTGAAATTAAAATCAGAATTGGAATTAAAATCCTAGAAATGGGAAAAGTTGTTGCTAACAGATTTGGATTAAGTATATCAGAAATTTAAGATCCTGGGAGATTTTAAATTGTTTAAAGCATTGTGAAGGATATTTTGAACTGATTTCAAAATGGAAATATTCAGAAATGGTTTTGAAAAGTGATATAGTATTGAACTCGCATCGATCGCTTGAAAATAAACTCTGATGATGACTGCAGCATCATCAGTGTTCATCTTCGAGTTCTAAGTGACGGATTACTACCAAAGATTTTGTTTTGAATTGTTTTGAGAAAAACAAGTTGGTTTGAAATTCCAGGAAAGGATATTTGATTTTTGGGAAAAGCCAAGCTATTTGAAACTCCCAGGTAAAGGCTGTTTAAGATAAAAACAAATTAAAGGAAAATTTATAAAAGCGAATAGAATTGGGATTGAATTAAATGCCAGTAAGTAAAAATCATTTGAAATAGATTAGTGTCAGTAGTATTAGACTTGATTAGAGATAATCTGGAATTATATTGGATTGGTGAGTTAAGGATTTGAAATCAAGAATAGTGCTTGAGTTTGAAAGGAAATTGTAACACCCCGAATTTTCTATTAACACTAAAGTTGCTAAAATATTAATAAGTGTGTAAGAGAGGGGATGTATCTAATATGAATATAAAAATATTAATAAGTGTGTAAGAGAGGGGATGTATCTAATATGAATATAAAAATATTAATAAGTGTGTAAGAGAGGGGATGTATCTAATATGAATATAAAAATATTAATAAGTGTGTGAGAGAGGGGATGTATCTAATATGTATATACAAACAATAATAAGTAAAGGGGGATGTATCTAATATGTACATTGTAGAAAAAATATATATATTTATGACATGAATAGAAGTTCATTAATATGCTGAGTGTTTGCTGAGTCACTTCTGACTCATTGCTGAGTCAACAAGATAAACCCCATCTTGTCTGAACGGCTGCGGTTATTTCTAGGTTAAATCTAATGTCCTAAATGAATTCTAAAATCTATAAATAAGTGGGTAGACCCTAGACCTAAATCACTTGTAAAATTAGAGAAGCTACCGTCATGCTGCTGCCATGGAGTTCAGCATAGCCGTCACAAACTAAGAAGAGGAAGCCTAATCATCTACAACTAAATCTACACAAATCAAATCAAAAGATCTCTCTTTCTCTAATTCTTTTCTTTTGTTGGTGAGTATGATGATTCTCACAAGACTATTACAAACTAATTTGACTCAGTTATTAATGGATCACAAGAAAGTGATGTGATTTGTAATTGTAAATTCTATATATTGTGGATCTCTTATTATGTTATTATGCTGTCGTATGATGTAAATTATATATGATATGTCATGCTATGTTGTAAATTCTCTTATGCTATGTCGTGCTATGTTGAGAATCATGTCAAGCTATGTTATACTATCATACTATGCCATGTTATAAATCATGCTATATTATGTTGAAAAATCATGTTGCTGGATCATGCTTAAAGTTATGTTTTTTTTCTTAATTTAAATGGATCTTGTTTATGGGAATTTGCCTATTAGGTTAGGTGTACCCATAAACTTGAAACTATAATTAAATAAAACTTGATTATGGGAATTTGCCTATTGAGTTAGGTGTACCCATATAAAACCATGTTGTTAAAAAATTAGATGATGTTGATTCACACATGTTCATATGTAAGTTTATGAAAATTGATTGAGATCATATTAGGTGAATTTTGAACAAGTTGACACCTTTAGGTCCATGACATGTATAATCTATGCAAGTTGGACATATGCAAGTTTCACCACTTATTATGATTCATTTGGTCACATATACATGTTGTTATTATGATAATCTCTTTTATGCTATGAGTTAGGCTATTCGAGTCTAACATATATTTTGCGAATAAACGTTCAAACATGGGGTAGGGGTAATATTAGGAATTAATAAATTAGGTGCAATTTTGTAAGATTTTGCATACCATGAATGGATGTCCATAATTGAGTCAATTATGGACATTGTTAAAAATTGGAAGTAATTAATAATTCAAGTAGGGAATTATTAAAATTGGGGGAAAGTGGATTATTATTAATAATCAATGCTTAGGACACGAGGTTGGACCCGTTTGTGATGTAAACCTGCCCGGACCCGCCCGGCAAGTCCAGTAGTCACAAATGTCGGCCCAATGTGAGAGGTCCTAGGCCCAAACTAAAGCATAACGGTTGTAAAGACACGAGGTTAGACTCTTTTATGGTGTAAGACTGCCCGGACCCGCCCGGCAAATCCAGCTGCCATAAATGCCAGTCTAATGTGAGAGGTCTTTATGAGGTTATGGCCTTAATGAACTAAGAAATACTTAACCAGATAATCATGTAAGGTGGGACATGGGGGTTAAGTAGGTGCCTTGGGTGGCATGAGGAATCTGGTGGTTGCCTTTAGAGGCATTTGAAATACGATTAGACTTAACCAAACACACATGTAAATGAACATGACTAAGTGGGTTAAGTGGGATGGACTAATGGGGACAAGCTTAGGTGGAATGCTTGTGGTAAATAGTGGGGGACCATTTCAACCAGTATCCCAAAACGTATCTTTGTGGGCTCGACCCAAGTCGAGGACGGGACACGCATACTGGGTTTGACTATAAGAGGCCAAAACAGGGAGCGGTGGCAACGCATGTCCAACGGGTTTCATATGCGTGTGTGGACCCGGGTTGGTAGGTAAGACGTTGTTGCATCGTGTAGGTATAAGCCGTGCATGTCCGTTGTATCAGGTTGCCACTTTAGGGGAGTGATACACCCCACTGTGGGGCCAGCACGGGTATCTACGAGTTAGGGAGTCGATCGAATAATGGGAAGTAGGGTACACCTAGTGGAGATAGGGGCAGGCGGCACCTATGTAGTCAGCTAGGGGTACGTAAAGCCATTGGGAAAGTTTCTAAGTGAAGCTAAGTGGGATGAATCTTTAGGGTGACTGGTGTGGTGCAGTATAGTGTTTATCCTTTAGTATTTAGGAGCGCCTATAACGTTGCCTTTAGCGATTGTCTATGTCCTTAATCTGCTCTTCATAGACATTTTCTTGTTTTCCAGCTTATGCCTTAGTCCAGTTATTTTGGTAATAGTATTGTAGAATTATCATATTCACCAGACTTTATGTCTGACCCCCTCTTTTCCATCCTTTTTCTCCCTTCAGGTCCGCAGGTTGGGCCAAGTTCTAGTGGAGTCTAGTTGGATCGCTTATCTTCTGGAAAGCTTGGACTGCTGAAGTAAAGTCCAGCTTGTTATCTTTCTTTTTAATGGCTATTCATGTAATGGGATTATGTACTTGTTTTATCAAGATAGATATTGTACTTGACATTGAATATGGTGTTATGATGTAATCAAACATGTTTTGACTTCTGCTACAATGAAATAAAGTTTTTGAATTTCCAAGTACTATTTTATATCTGTCTTGTTGTAATTTTACTGTTCTATATTCACTTAAAACCTCCATGGAAGTTAATGCATTCCCTTTGTGAGTGACATTAATGGACGTGGGGTGTTACAGAAATTCGACTTAGGTATAAGCGAATGGTTGTGTTAAAGATAAATTGATTTGAGATCAAGTTGGAATTACATTGGTATATGTTGGATTGATAACATGTGAAGGTGATAGAGTTGGTATGCCCGACAAAAAGGTACAAGTTTATAATTGATATAAGCATGAGATTTATGAGCCGAATCGGCAAGCCGCTTGGCTATTTGATTTTCTTTTGGGTTAGAGAAGGCCTAGAGAGGCGAGTTGGAGTTTTACCGATAGGGCTGTACAAAGGAGGTTATGGCGAAATTTTCCGAAAATTTAAAGTGTTAGAAAGTTTTCAGAATTTTTGAAAATTTTAGTTAGTTGGAATGAATAAATATTTTAGTCGATATTAATTGGTTCAGTTGAAATCAAAAATAAAGGGTAAACAAATCTTAGGAATTCAAATAGATAGGGTCATCACCTTTTAGCAATTTCGAGGACGAAATTATTTTAAGTGGGGAAGAATGTAATGACCCGCATTGTCAGAGGTATTATAATTAATTTATTTAATTATATAAATAGTGATTTGGGGAATTAAATCATCGATAATTAAATTATAGTGGTTATTTAATTAAAATTAAATAATATATTTCATTCAGAAATAATCAAAATATTGGAAATCACAATATTCTGTGAACGGTGTCGTCCCTTAGATTTAATTCAGCTTAGAGTTGGATTATATTGATGAATATATTCAATAGACGTCAGTTTGAACGTAGAATTATAATATAATTAAATTAGAGCTTGAAATGGCGCGGTAGTTCGCTATTTGGCGATTTCAACTTCAACTGAATATACAGGGTCCGTTTTAAATCGGATTTCTGTGAAAAAAGAAACTGTGGAGTTGGTGAAGTATATCTTTCTAGCGGAAGAGAAAAATCGGGATTTCGTCAGTTAGATTTTGAGTTATATCCAAATAAAATTCTCAGAAAAACAGCGACGAAATCGTATATGGACCATAGCGGTTATTTGAATATATTTAAATATCGGTTTCAAATTTGAACAGGGTTCTTTTGAGACATAGCCATAATTTAATTTTTAGAATTTTACTGTAATTTTTAATTAATTAAATAAGCGATTTTTTATTTGGAGTATTTTGCACACTTAATCAACGATTTTGGGGTTTCATAATATGAGTTAATCTACCGGTATTATTATATTTTTGGGATCGTCGCACCGAGCTCGATACAACGGTATTATTACTTCTGTCTACAACAGATCATTTGGGGATGGAATTGTATATACATACATTATCCTAACTCTTAAAATCAAAACAAAACAATATCCTAAGTCATTTTGGGGACCAAAGGAAGGTCACGTCTCCTTCTCCTTTCAGCACCGCACAAATCCTTTGTCCCTCAGAAAGAAAATCGTGTAGAAACCAAAGCCATTTAACCACCATATATTAACTAACCCTAACGTCTTCTAAACCCAAAACCGAACACAAATATCTCGAGCCGCCACCATCCCTAAATGCTAAATCGTGAAATGGAGTCTTCGGGAAATCCTCAAGAAATTCAAATGAAAACCTTCAAGGAGATTTCGAAAGCAAATCTCCTTGGTTTCATTCACCTATGCTTTTTGATCCCGTCCGTGTTCTTCTGGGTGCGTGAGCCTCTGAAACCCGCGAGAACGGATCTGGAAAAATAACGGAAGTCTTGAAGATTGAGGAGGGATTGATAGTTTGACGGAGTCGGGTTCGTATGTTGTCGAAGTTGGAGAGGATCGATGTTTTTCCCTATAGCCTGCTCGAGGTCGTGACAGAGAAGTAGGGGGAGTTCATGGGTGTTATCATGGGGTTGGGGTGTAGAAGGAAGAGTTGTACAAGGCGTGAGTTTTGTTGAATCTGGAAGCAAAGGATTTCAGTGATTTTCACCGTAGTACGTGCTGTATAAGGTAGAAGAGGGCGGGTCTTTGAAGTAGTGTTACAGGAGGGAGTTTTGTTGGCTGATTCTAGTTCCATGCGTGAAGAAGTAAGGGGGGTCTGTGTTGTTGGGATGAATGCGTATGGAAACAAGGACAGGAGCAGGTGATCATACTGTGTTCATGACAGTGGACGTGAACAAAAGCGAAGGGCAACCGTGATTGGTGAGAAACTTCATGGTGTACAAGCGGTTGGGGGATTAACTCATGAATAATGAGTAACGTGGTGACAACGTTTGAGTTATTGTCTTGAATTTTCATGGATGGATAAAAGTTGGGGCCATGGTGAGTGGTTGCGTGCAACAACTTGCGTTCTGGGAGAAGAGGAGTAAGGAGAATTTCTGGAGCAGGTATTCATGAATTTGAGGACATGCGGTTATGGGATGTAAACATGGTGATGGGCCAACGTTGGTACAGTAAGGCTAAATATTTTCTTTATATAAAGGAAAAGAAAGGGGTATCGATTATGTGTATTTTATTGTGGTTTATTCCGGAGCGTCGAAGTGAAGAAAGGGGGTGAAGGGATCAAATGGCATGGGTTTTAAAGTCTGGAGCTGTCGTATTTCAGTTTGGAGAAGAAAAGGGTACCGGGTTTTAAAAGAGTGCGGGCCTGGATATGGTAATGGGCTATGAAGACAAGGGTGAGGCCCAATATGGATTTATATTATTATGTTTAAAATATAAATTTATGCCGTATTAACTTGTTATTATCGTAACGTATCCATACGATATCAGAATTGAGCGAAACAAGATCCAACAGGATCGTATGGACGGTGGCTATACAATGGAGCTGACTGGGAGTGAATCCGAGCTCGTTACAATTTATAGCAAAATAAATTGTTCGATCTGAATCAGTGGCAATCATTGTTAATTAACGATGATAGTCCAATGTGAGTAAATCTCACCAGCTCTAAACAATTTATAATTTCATGTTGTATTTTTAGAACTGTTAGAAATTGTCTGATTTACCGTGTGTTGACTGTTTGATTGAACTGCTAGTCAGTTAGTTGAATTACTATATTGATTCTGTTTAACAGAATATATCATATGGAACTGAAAGTGATGTTATCTATATTGTTTAACATCTGTGATGCAGGGAAACAGGTTGGAGGAATCCAACTCGATACCTCAACATTTATTTTTACTGTGATTCATATATTGTGATATATGATGTGATGTATAATCTGACATTGATTATGTGTGTTTGAATGATATTTATCGTTGTTATATGGTGTGTTAAATACCATAAGAAATATCAGAATGTAGAAAAGGGATTTTCAAAGTTTATTTTGAAATAAATTTATTTTATAAAATCAATGGATTTTATATATATAAATAAAAAGGATTTTTGTGAAAAGAAATATATTTGGTAAATCAAAAACAGAAAGGAATATATTTGGTAAAACAAATATAGAGGAGATATATTTGTGAAATCAAATATAAAGGAAAATATTTGTAAACCAATATGTGTAAAGGAAAATATTGTCAAAACAAATAGAAAGAGGGATATTTGTAAACCATTTACAAATAGATATAAAAGGATTTATTTATGTAGGAAATAAATAAAGGTAAAATAATTTATTATGTAGGGTATAAATAAAGTTAAAAGGAATATTTATTTGTTAGAGTAAATAGAATAAAGGAGATATTTACTTGTTAAATAAATAGGATTATAAAGGAAATATTTATTTAGAAAATAGATACGATATTTTAAAAGGGAATAGAGTTAATTAATCAGAGTTAATTAGTTAGAGTTAACCAGTTAGAGTTAATCAAATAGAGTTAATCGATATGAGTTAAAAACGAACTAGAGTTATTCGAACAGAGTTAATCAAATAGAGTTAAAGATATAGAGTTAAGCAAAAATTAGAAACTGATTAGAATTAGTAAGTTGAATGGGTTCCTGAGTATCGATCTGATGTTGGTTTCGGCCTTTGGGGTTTATACTTAGGAAGTTATTCTCTTGTTAGTTTATAGTTAGAGTCTGATAGATGTGGAAGAATAGTGATACATAATTAAGCCATGAAAATGTTTTCCAGTATAAATAATGTATATTTTCTAAATATAGAAAATAGCAAATGTTGAATATATGGAAACAGGAGATGAAAATGAAATAAGGAGATAAATGTTAAATGATGTTTGATCGATATAATTTCCATTTGGAAATGATATCGTTGTTTGCACACTTGTTTTCTTTGATAGTTAAATCACAGACTATCGAAGTTTTGACCATTTTAACGTTGTTAATATGGAGAGACCGGTTGGATTATTATCCAAAGAACCACTCTGTATTGGCATAAGCGTTGCGAATCATATATGCCAAAGATAATTGAAGACCGAGTAAAATGCAAGGGCTATTGTATAAGTCTTAGATAAATGTGCCAATCATGCCAATACACATATTTTCATGTTTAATCCCAACGATATTCCCCCGTTTGTATGTTCGCAAGGTTATAATGAATGTTGGGCTAGATATTTCAGCCCAAATTATAAACATAAAAGGGAAAGCCAAGAACATGAAATATTCTAAATAACATAAAGTGTGTGTAACATATGAACTTGCTGTTTTGCGATCTAATTAACATAGGTTTCAACTTGTCATGGGAACTTGCATTCAAATAAGAATCTAATAGGTGTCACATGAAATGGCCTAATTTAGACTTGCATAAAACATAAGACTAAACGTATTTTTATCTAGGCATAACTTCAAACACAAACTAGCAAGTGACAAAGTTATTACATGTCCATAAAAATGTCTATTTTTGACATTAACCCAAAAGTGTGAACTAGATCAAATCATGTAATCTATTATAACATGAAACTTGTAATAGTCGTGTGAAACTAAATAGTACTTGGCATAGACCCAATTACAAACTTGCATGGAACATAAGAACATATACATGGGGTTTAATCCTGTAGGCTTAATGGTCTTAACATAGAACATGTGTATATAAGTTTTAACTTAGAGTTATAAAAATGTATACAATCTATGTTAAACATATGAACATATAGGTGTAAATCCTAACATTAACCATATATCTGTATGTGATGTTGCCTTCATTCTAATAGCACAACAGGATCAACATCAAGTCAATTATACCACAAACATCCCAATACCATTTACAATACAATCATTGCAATACACAGATATGAATTAGCATCGTCGTTATACAATAGTAAAATTCAATTTCCACTTTATATCGAATCAAGTCTTAATGTTATTCTCATCGGAAAAATTACTATACTTACAACAAACGATGATCTTGAGTTCTGGTTTCTGAGTTCTGAATTTGCAATGCTTTTCTTTGGGTAGATAAACGTTGTTTGAATCTTGTTTTTACTTTAGTTTTGCTCGTCTCTAAGCTTTCTCCAACTGACGGCTACTCTTAGTTTCTTCTCAGCAACATGACGGCTCCAGCTCTATTTTTTTGTGTGAATTTTGGTTTGAGTCTTAGGTTGTATTTATAGAATTTCAGATTGATTTGAGCCGTCAGATGATCATAAAGTGAATCCAGACCATATACACCAAGAGGAGCCAATCAGGAGGTGACAAGTCAGCCCTAGTGACACACCAGAGCTCAGAAATTCGACCAGAACCCGACCAGGCCAGCCAAGACCTGACCAGGTCGACCACATGGTCGACCTGGTTACCCAGGTCGACCCCCTGGCCGACCTGGGTCCTGGGCGTGAATTTTCCCGCCCAGCCCAGTTTGAATCTGTTTTCGAATTTTGAACTGATTTTTGAGCTGTTTGAATTTTAAATTGAATTCTGAAACTTCCGGAGGTCATAAATCCTTCATACGGAGTCCGATTTACGCAAACTCGGACTCTATCTCAAGCAGAATTCCGAGACGAACACAATGGTGAAACCAGCTTCCCTTAATTGTTTTATTTGGAATTAATTATACTTTTAATTTGTGAAACTTAACGTTATAGAATTACGGGGTGTTACAGAACTATTCGTCATAGCTGTCACACAATGCCCAGTGATTCATTTCTTTGCATGGCTTCTCTGTGCATATCTTATTTCCTCATATTGCATAAGTAAATAATTGATTAATTAATTAATTAATTTTCCTGTTTTTCATGTTGGTATAGAATATTACAATATTTCAAAGATAGACTCAAAACAAAATTTCTGTATTCTTGACGCATAGAAGAATCATAAAAGGACCTTTTCAATATTATTGTGCTTTTTGGAACTTCATTTTAACAATAATTTCCCTTTTGCGAGTAATTAATCACTACAAAAATTTCAGTTTCGTTTTTACTTTTTATATAGTGAGGTCATTGTAATAAACTCATGGTATGAGTTTATTTATTTATTTATATTTTTATGAGCTATCCAGGAAACCAATCCATAAACATAAACTCTTAGGAAATACACATTGGCCACATGTTCTTGTAATTATTTAAAAAATTGTCGGCATCGAGATTCAAACTAGAAACCTTAACTATGCAATCTGTACTTCACACCACGGTTAAGGTTTCCCACTCATTAAAACTGGAAACCTTAACTGTGCAATCCATAAACATAAACTCTTAGGAAATACAACACATTTCCCACTCATTCTCTATTGGAAACCTTAATCGTTTAATTTGACAATGCAAAAAAGGTGGGCGAGCCACAAATATAATCCCACCACGACACACCCTTCAGCTAAACCAACGTAGAGTTGGCCAACATTGTCCGAGGATGGCGCTTAGCTTTTTTGGCGCCTAACGTTAATAGCATTTGTTTCATAAAAAAAATATGCATTTGTTTCAGGTATCAAGTAAACGTTAACAGCATTTATTTTATAAAAAAATTAAAATGCACTGCACTTGCTTTATTAAAAAAGCTGCACGGATTTTTTTTATAAAAAAACTGCATTGATTTTTTTAATAAAAACTGCACTGATTTAGCAAAAAAAACTACACTGATCTTTTAAAAAAAACTGCACTGATTTTTTAAAAAAAACAAACTGCATTGATTGTTTTATTAAAAAAACTACACTGATTTATTACAAAAACTGCACTGATTTTTTATTAAAAAAACCGCACTGATTTTTTTATTTAAAAAAACTGCATTGATTTTTTGGTGCCTAGGCGAGCGCCTTGGCTACACTGACCCCTATTAAGACTAAGAGCACGACTGCAGGAATTGCAAAATCTATATGCATGTTTGCAAATAAGGTCATAGTTTTTGTTTATTCCATTACACATTCAAGGATGTTGTCACTGAAAAAATCGCGATGCATACGTTTTAACAGCAAAAGCGAACCTGAATTCTTATTCTAATTTTGTACAAAACACATTCCCCTATTTTTCGGCAAAAAATATATGCTAAATAAGGAATAGTGAAAAAACACTATTAAAAATTCATTATATATGTTTATAGGCAAGTATACTATAATTCTAATATTTCAAAACTAGTTATTAACGATCAAAACTAGTTATGATTTCCAGAATCTTCGTGTATATTGCAGTATCACCATTGGTGAGTATACTATGTGTTTATGAAAAAACACTAACTAGCTATGATCACTAACGATCAAAACTGGTTCAATCAACACCCTTTTGGAAGGTTTAAAAATGAGGAGGTAACCGTTGGTCATCGAAAAAAGGAAAAATAATAATAATAAATACTTGTGGCGTATTACCACGTGGAGTCATTGGTTCTTCCACTGCATTTTGTTTACCACTGATATTCTTTTAAAAAAATGCACTAATTAGTTGTTAAGCGCTTAGCAATTACTCATTAATACATTACATCGGTTATAACTTACAGTCATGAACATATCAGAGAGCTCTTTCATTTGAGTCTGTAAGGTAGAAATTTAATTTTCTATTTCACGTACTTTTTTGGAACTACTCATACGAGCTCCGAGCTGAGTTGGTGCAACCCCAAAACCAAGTCCTCTTATTCTACCTCTTTGTTCGCGACCAAATACCTTTGACACACCATCTTCATTCAATGATATTGTTCATTGAGAATTTTGGGTGTTTTTATGCTCTTTTATCTTGGCCTATAAATTCAAATAAACATTTTTCAAATGTTGTAATTTAATGTAAGGTTCACATATTGGAGCCAACTATGAAAACATATCCCAACTAAAATGTACAAAATTCAATTTGATGGAAATCAAAGAAATGAAAAAAACAATTTAATTAAAGAAAGGATTAAATAAAATTAAAACATACAATGAAGAAATAATTTAATGTGTATATATCCTTACTATGCAATCGGCGACAGTAGAATTCAATGGCTCTCCATTTTTCTTTGTATGGCCTTTACACCACAAATCCTCCCTGCTGATATCCGATGACAAGCGACTTTCTTTTTTCTGCACAAAGAGCTTAGAAATAAATCACAAACTGCTGTATTGGATAAATAACTTCTCTAGACAGTGATAATTAATGAATTATATAAGTTATTTTTTCTTACCATATCATCAGCTAGTCTTGCATAACCCTTTCGTCTCATAGTGTGTGGAACTACATTTTTTGCTCGTATAGATTTGTATTTATTGCTTGCCAACTGAATAAATAAAATTTATTCAAATTAAGTAAAATAAAATGCAATGAAAACAATTTTATTTTAGTCATCAAAACAAATCCAATTACCTCAAACTCATCCGTCAATTTTTCATTGACAAAATCATTCCATTCCTAAGCACTCCTGATATTATTGGGTTTTAGCATGTCTAATTTGCTGGAACCATTAGGACTTACTGCTGTAGCTTTTATGGCTTTGACTAGCCTTGATTTTGATTCTTTCCATCGCAGCCCCAACATTTGAATGAACATATCCCGATGTATGTCATCCACCTTGAATCTTGCTTGTACAAAATAAATTGTTAAGGCCAAAAAAAAAATTGGTAAGCAACTTTGATTGTGCATTGAAAGTAAATATTCATTCCTTTTGTGTTCAGGTTGGAGTTCATAGTACAACAAACTGCAGAACCATTAAAAAAAGACTTCTTTTTATGGTTTAACCAAATTGCAGACACATTAAAAATTGCACATTCTATTTGATATAATGTTTCATTACTAATGCCTTGGAATGGTGGGGAGGTTGTTTGAAACTTGAAGGGAGAAACAGAAGTAAAGAAATGAAAAAACAAAGTTGTATTGTGAACTATGAACACACAGAAACAGATGTAAACCCGGAGTACTAGAAGTAGATGCAACATAATGAAGAGCAAAACAGTGAACTTGTAGGGCGTGCACAGTATGAAAAAATAGTGAATGTAAAAACAAAGTATTGAAATACAATTGGATGCAAGAAATACAATGGAAAGTTCATAAAAATAGGTTGTATTGAAAATCTGAGTACCAATCGAAACTCGAACATAGAAGCTAAATTTGGTTAATGCAAATGCAACTGAAAAAATGCAAAACAAAAAATGGAAAACAAAAAAAGCAAAATGGAACCAAAATTATTTACATGATATAATGCAAATGCAATTTTCAACTATAGAGTGTTAGCCAAAGTTAGTAATTTCTGTTAATTGGAGGTTGTTTTTGATTGCTAACTAACTAACAAAAATTATATGATATAATACAAAAATCCATGTTATGTTCTTTATAATCCATGTTATGTTCTTTATTTTATCAGATTGAAGTTTTCCATTCAATTTGAAATTGAACGGTGTTGTAATTTCATGGATTTGATAATGAGTTTGTCAGAAGCTGCCATTAGTAAGAAGCACAACTGCAGCAGTGATATATAACCATGATTACCATGCTAGTATGGCACTTAACGATTGGGAGGTTTGCATCTCAACTTAATAGGTAGTTTGACAAAAAACTGATCATGTTTTTGGATGATATTGCTACTATGTTTACTTACTAATAATGAAGAAGAAAACATCGGCAAAACATCTTTTATAAATATTTTGGATGATTGCTGAGGTTTGCATCTCAACGGTTGCTGAGTTTACTTACTAATAATGATATTGCTGAGTTTCTTATATAATTGATCTTCTGATATGTGTTTGCAGTTAGAAATATGGAGATCTGCAGTCCTCTGAATGTGGATTATCTTACCAAAATATGGTTATATAGTCTAAATATATCCTACCACTTGCACGCCTCTTCATTTCGGCTGCTATTCAGCACAGACTCTCTCGTTTCCAATCTTCTACTGTAGACTCGTACACATAAAAAACAAATGAAACAGCATTTTTCAAGTGTTCTTTGGTTGATTGGGATAAAACTGCTATAGCAAGTAAGAGAGATTTTGGATTAGTAGAAGTATGATTACATGAACGAGCAGTAGTGGAATATCAATGCACAAAAGTTGAGAAGATTCAAAAAGACTCCCGTCAGGTTCAAATGGTTGGATTAGCTTTTTAGAGGCTGTATGAAAAAGTGGACGGGCAACCTATATTCAGTACCTCCTACGTAACCCACACGGCCTTTTATTGTTGTCGATGCGGACATGTATTCCGGCTGGATAACCTGTAACATTAAATTTCTAACTGAAAACATCTCAACCATATTTTGGATGATTTGTAGACCAATTATATAAGAAACCCAGCAACAAAGAAAACATGAAACTAATTGTGGTGTCTTATTAGAAATGTTGAAATTGTGATTAACGTTTGTAAGCGCTATAGCAATAGCAAAAAATGCTTTTCCTACGAACTGTTTTATAAAAATATTCTTTCTTTGAAATCATTTGTCTTAGTTTAAATTTTATTTTTAAGGCACAACTTTTTTTTCAAAAATTGATTTTTTATTTAAATTATTAATTAATAATTTATTTATTATATTTAACTTTTTAATTATATTAAGATTTGATAGTATCCATATAATAAAATCACTTGGTTTTAACTTTTAAGAGAAGAGACAAAGACGGACTGAGGATTATTATGGATAAAGACATTAGGCGGCTACAATTAATCCACATCAGTCAATAATTAATATTTCAACCGTTGACCAACGCTTTGCCTCCACTTTCCCTATGTTGCTCGCCTCATGCATTGTGTTTGAAAACCAAATTTAGGCAGTTGGAAATTTAGGTGGCGTTTGGTTCATTTTTTGTTCCATTGCATTTGCATTTGTTGAACATAATACAAAATTCATATGATATAATACAAAAACAACCTTCAAGTTTTGATTACTAATTTTTGTTTTGAATTTAAGTTGTTTTAATTATATATATTTGGATAAATATTTGGAATTTGTACCAATATGTTGATTTAAATCATTGAACTCAACTTCAACCTTCTCATTTGGGGTCAAAGAAAATAATTTCATCATTGTTTTTCCTCTTTTTCTCTTTGTTTTGACCATGTTTGCCTCTTCAAAGGAAGAATCTAAGTTCGTAGCTGACTCATGATGATTGTACGGCTGTGTGATAACAACATTTTGGAGAGGAGTTGATTCATGATGATCGGTTGGTTGTGTGATAACGATGTTTTAAAGGAGAGTTGAATCATGATGATTGGATGGTTGTGTGGTAGTGACACTTTGAAAGGGAGTTGAATCACTGTGATTGGACGAGCGTGTGACATTGACGTTTTTTAGGGGATTTGAATCAAGAGGACTAAGCGATTGTGTGGCAGTGACATTTTGTAGAGTGGTTGAATTATGGCAAGGAATGAAGGCTGGAGGAATTACACCATGTTTGCATGGAGATTTTCTAACATTGGCATTCATGTCCTTATTTTGAAAGGGAGTTGAATCACGGTGATTGGACGAGCGTGACATTGATGTTTTGGAGTGGATTTGAATCAAGAGGACTAAGCGATTGTGTGGCAGTGACATTTTGTAGAGTGGTTGAATTATGGCAAGGAATGATGGGTGGAGGAATTACACCATGTTTGCGTGGAGATTTTCTAACATTGGCATTCACGTCCTTATTTTGAAAAGGAGTCGAATCATGGTGATTGGATGAGTGTGTGACAATGACGTTTTGGAGGGGATTTGAAGCAAGAGGACTAAGTGATTGTGTGGCAGTTACATTTTGTAGAGGGGTTGAATTATGGCAAGGAATGATGGGTGGAGGATTTACACCATGTTTGCGTGGAGATTTTCTAACATTAGCATTCACGTCCTTAAGAGCACAAGCAATTTCAACTTCCAATGTACTTCATTCTTGATATTCTAATACCACCATTAGCCCCAGTTAGACCACGCGGAGCTGCAAGCACAACAAGAATTTGCTTCTTTGATTTTTTAGTTGCTTACTTCGAGCTCTGCAATTATTTGAACAAATATAATATTAGTAAGGATATTTTGAAATAAAATACGGTAGCAAGGTGTTCTACACAATAAAAAAAGAATGATAATACGAATGTAGCAGCAGTCAATTACAGAGAGCAGTTATGAAGGTTAGAAAATGACACTTTCAATTATTTGAAGTCTGGAAACGGATGACGAAAGTTATATATGATACACAGTCCCTCTATTTTACCTTCTCCCGAGCCCTTAATCCATGAATGGATTGGTACTAACTTAATTCAAGCTTTGTAAAATACAGTTTTTGCTCATTGAAATGTTAAATAATTCAGGTTTTCTCATGTTCTAGTTCATAAAACTGGGAGTGTAGTTCCTAACTTATAACACATTCTACATGTAAAATACAGGTTTCAGCTTTAACTATGGATACATTGGAATCACGGATTTTCAAAAGGCATCAACAGAGAAGTAAAACATAGCAGCAGTGAAGGCAAGAAAAATGAATTAAGATTCTAGCATTAGAGAATCTGATGTCCTGAAGGTGGTTGTGTTGTAGTCAAATGAACTTGAACTCATTTAATATAGATGCTATTACACAAAATAGAAATACTACTTGTGGTATTCGATGCAAGTTATGATGAAAAAATCAGAAGATGTCAGGAATTCTGAAAGTAAATCATAATTTTTTAAATTCTAGTTCATATTCCAAGTTATTGTTGAGAGTACATATCCTTGTATGCAATTACTCACTTAGCATAAAAAATATCCGAATTGATTTAAGGTTACAAAAAAATAAAAATGTAAGATACTACATGAAAAAAATAATTCAATCTAATCTACAATCCTCCAAGGCTCATATTTATAGGATAGAAATGTCACATGCGTAATTGCTTGATTTTAGCATCCATTTTGGATGACATTTAAGCATCGTTCAACTATGACTTTCAACACACCCAGGTGCTGTAACAACCCGTATTTTGATAACGTGCTATAACCATAAATCTAGGCAGAATTAAATTTTAAAATAAGAACCAAGGGAAACGGGTTGCGCCATTGCGTTCGTCTCGGAATTCTGCATGAAATCGAGTCCGAGTTTTCGAAAATCGGAGTCCGTATGACCAAGTTATGGCTCCCCAAAGTTTCAGAAATTTTTAGAGTTCAAAACAGTTCGAATTCGAATTTCAAAACCCAGACAGACTGAGAGGGAAATTTTCCGCCCAGCACCCTAGGTCGACTGGGGAGTTGACTGGGCAGTCGACACCCCCAGGACCAGGTCGACTGCGCAGTCGACTTGGGTGTCGACCTCGTCCCTGAACGTGGTTACTCTTGCTTGACCCTGTTGGCTTGTTTGAGGGCCTGTGACGATTTTTGGCGGTTCAGATCGATTCTCGGGTTTATCCTATGGCCTAAACTAGTTGTTGCTACTATAAAAACACCCTAAGACCTAGGCTAATCCACAACAAATCTTTCTAACACCATTATGCTGCTAAGTCTCCTCTTGAACCATGGCCGACGCCTCCAACTTGAAGCTTAAACATTCAAACTAGACCCAAATCGAAGGCCAACGTTTCTACAACAATTCAAGGGAATAAATCAACATCTCAACAACGATCCTACGACAATTTCTGTTCTTAGTTCTCAAAAACCACGATCTGTAAGCCCCAGTTACTCTTAGATCTAAACTCTAAACTTAATATGGACATGTGTAAATTGAAATTGAACATAAACATGATAACTACTTGAGACCTACTCTTGTATATCTTTGATCTATGACTATTCCTTTTTGATCTATTATTTTAGATCTACTCTTGTTCACCCTATATCTATTCACCTTGAACTTAGTACCGTTCATATTGAACCTTGATTTGTGGAATACTGATAAGAACTTGATTTAGGGGCTTGTTCATGTCATAACCGAAACCCTATCATTATTTTAACATGCCTGTGATGTTGTGATGTTGAAACTATTGCTAGTCACAAGTTTAGGATTATCATCTTATGTCATTTATTGCTATGTTTATCACCCTATTTCATATGCCAGTGATGTTATGATCATATCTCAAGTTACACCATGCTTGCCTTGAAATCACCTTTGCCACTTTATACCCATCCTTGTTATGTTATTCCCTAGTTACATCTATTGCCTTGATTCGAATTCACGAGCGTTGGGGATGCGATTTGGGTAGTTTAGGAAAACCTGAATTTAGTATGAACTTGAAAACATGAATATCGTTATAACTTGAGCTTGGATAGGAACATGAACTTGACATGAAATTATACTTGAAAATATGAATTTGGGACATGACACTTAGATAACTTGAACGTGGCCAACTCGAGGTTAGGTTGAGTTTGCAATATAAATCTGCCCGGAACCGCCCGGCGAATCCAGTAACTGCAAACAATAGGACCCAATGTGAGTAGTTGGTCATATCGCACTCGAAACCCGAGGTTAGACTAGGTTATGGTATAAAACTGCCCAGACCCGCCCGGCACATCCAGTAACCATAACCAAGTCTAATGTGAGAGGTTAGGGGTGCATTAAGTAAATTAATGCCACTGGATAGGGTTAAGTCATGGACCACTCGAATATACTTAACCAATTTGACACGTTGATTTGATAGGGTTAAGTCATGAACCGCTTGAACACACTTAACCAACCTGACACATGATTCGTAGGACAAAGTCTTGAACTAGAACGACACACTTAGTCAATTTGACATGACACGTAGATGGGGTTAAGTCTCGATTTTAAATGACAACTTAAACTTCTGAATGAAACCCTAGTTACGCGGTCATTTTCAGCAGTAACCCACTAGATGTATCACGGTACCCTGGGACTAGGCAGGGTGGGGCACGACTGCTGGGTTGATTGTACGCGACCAGAACGACGACCGAGTTGGTGCACCATTGTAGGTTCAGGCGGATTAGGGTCGTGCACTTAGTCCGGAGTTGAAAAAGCAGGAATTGGGCATCAGTAGGATTATCTGTGCATTCTTGATTCGTGTCGGTGGTTAACGCCCTAGGGCTTTATACACCCTATGGTGGACCTAGCACAGGTGACTGCATTCGTGATAGGGCCGTATGACACAGACACACGACGAGCTAGACTTGTAGGGAGCCGATCGATTAGATCATACCGTTGGACCCTGAATTGGGTCACTTCCTGATATTGGGCCAGGGGATCATTTCTTGATTTATAATTGACACGGGATTAGTATACCAGTATAGTTGGTATGGCGAACCTTGAATATGCAATGTTAGACTTAAGTTATCTTGTTAGCTTATTTATCATGTCAGATTTATCACCATTCCTATGTTTAATTCCAGTTTATTCATGTCTTGTTAACTTTACTAGTTTCTATGATGATAGTCACTAGGGCTTACCAGTCTTTTTGACTGACCCGTTTTCTTTCGCCTCTTTGTCTTTAGTTCCCCCCCAGGTTCTCAGGGAGGAAACTCTAGCTCTTAGCTTGGACTTTGCTTGCTTTCTGACAGCACATGTACGGTTTGGTCTTGAGCTATGCTATGGCCGCACTCATGCACTTTTTGGGGAATAATATTTTACTTATGTTATTTTAAGTACTTTGCTTCTTTAGAACTCGATGTAATGAAATAATGACTTGGCATTTTGATGTAAGAGGTTTTGACTCTATTTTTCAGTAATGAGATTTGGTTTTAAAGTTTATATCCGCTGCTTTATGTACTCTATTTTATCTATGTTCTGTCTTGTGTTATCTCTATGCCTGTTTACTAGATAATACCCCTCCAAAACTAGGGCATTCCATTTGTGAGTGACCCTAGCGAAGGTGGGGTGTTATAGGTGCATAATTGAGCTTTGCAATTCCTTCATAATTGAAGGAATGCAATATCAATGAACTTTGGTACCAACGATTTCCTTTATGTTGGTCAACAAGCTTCATTAATGAAAACCAATATTAATTTGAAGCTATATTAGCATGATGCAACACTAATATGCAGCAGCACAGCTCAATATTGCATTGGCCTTATGTGAATATCCTAAAATTTCGATATCATGGAAGGAGCAAGTTATCTGGAAAAGGTTCAAATATGTTTCCTTATCTTATTTGAAGCCAAGAGGTACCATGGAACGAGCAAATTATTTGGAAAAGGTCACCCACTTTTGAGGGCATTAGGAAAGTGATATTTCTATGCATCCTCATTAAAGTTCTTCATGTCGAATACCTACAGGATGGGATGTTATCCTCCCCAAGCAGGCAAGCAGTACTCATGCTCAGAGGGTACCCTCACTGGCATGGTGTTGACCCGAAGTACCAACATATCCATTGCGTTGGGGACATGCAGCCCCTCCTCATTAGTAAACTCAAAGAGCAAGCATGCATGTATCGCAGCCATTGACCTGTCTTCCAAATTCAATGTATGTTTGGAGGGTGTTGAGACTTTCCAGCGCCTTCGTTGGTCTCCCTATGTGCTGCACTGATCTTATTTTCCCTTAGCTTGCAAGCCTTAAACTTTTCATCAATTTGGTTGAGATTCCATTTTAGGTGTCAATCATCCCACTTCTTGATAGTTTCATTGGTGCGGAGAATTTAAAAAATAAATTCTGTATCAATTGCTTTTGTGATAATTGGTGCGGAGAATTTAAATCAGGGATTTTCATCATTGCTGGATTTTTTTCACATTGTTTGAGATGTTCTTATTTAGCCCATTTTCGACATGCATCGTGAATTATTTTTGCCAACTAAACTAGCCATCTAATGCTCTAATTCCCAAAACTCCGTTAAAACATTCCAGGACTATGCACGAACATAAACACGGCAAATAAAGCGATTTATTTTGTACTCTGTGTAACACCCCACCTCCGCTACGGTCACTCACAAAGGGAATGCACTAGCTTTGGTAGAGCATTATCTAGGTAAACATGCACAGAAATATTACAAGATAGAACATATAAGACAGCGGAAGAAGAACCAAATTTCATTGCTTTAAAATCTTGAACGGTCTAAAGCCTTTTTACATCAAAATGCCATTAAATCCACTACATCGAAATCTGTCTTGCAATAGTAAAGAAGCATAAAAACATAGTCATAAATCATTCCCCAAGTAAAACAGTAAAGCAGCCATAGCGAAGAAAGGTCCAAGCCATATATGATGATCTTGAAGCAGAAAGAAGTCCAAACAAAGTAGTAGTGTTTTCCTCCCTGGGAACCTGGGTGGAAACTGAAGAAAAAGAGGCGAAACAAAACGGGTCAGTCATAAAGACTGAGTAAGTCCTAGTGACTTTCAGCATAGAAACAAGTAAAGATAACATGACATGTATAAACTGAAAGTAAACATAAGGATGATGAAAAGATAGGCAAGTTAAACTAAGATGACAAGATAAACTATACTAACCAGATAAACTACGGTAACAAGATAAACTATGTAAACCAGATAAACAATGTATAACATCGCATGTTTAACATTCTCTGCACCAACTGTACTAGTACCCCAACCTTTATCATCCTTTCTATGTATTTGTACAGTCCCTTGCCTTATATCGTACGGGTTTCATCATGTTTTTCTATACGACTTCAACGTAGTGCCACCATTCTTGAAACCGTTTGGACTGCCACCCTTGTTCTGGCGAGGTTTCCTTATCGTGAACTATCGCGTGTTCAACTAGGATTTATTCCACCTAGGACCACTAGGGATTATGCTACCTATTGAAATTTTTCTAGATTCGATTAGGCTTTATGCCACCTAGGACCACTAGGGATTATGCTACCTAACGAACAACACCCTTTTTCCACGTAATGATCTATTAATCGATTGGCTCCCTACAAGTCCTCTCTCGTTTATGTGTCTGTGTCATACGGCCCAATCACGAAATGTAGTCCCGTATGCTAGGTCCACCATAGGGTGTATCATGCCCTAGGGTGCCAACCACCGACACGAATCAAGCACGCACAGTGTAAACATACCGGCGCCCAATGCCTGCTTTTTCAACTCCGGACTACGTGCACAACCATTGTCCGCCTGAACCTACAATGGTGCACCGACTCAGTCGTCGTTCTGGTCGCTTACAATCAGCCCAGTAATTGTGCCCCACCCTGCCTAGTTCCAGGGTACCGTGATACATCTAGTGGGTTACTGCTTAAAAGGATCGCGTAACTAGGGTTTCCGTCCAGTAGGTTAATTGTTGTCATTTAAATACGAGACTTAACCCCATCAGTCTAGCATGTCAAGTTGGTTGAGTGTTGTCATTCAAGTCGTGACTTAACCCGCCTACATGTCATGTCAAATTGGCTAAGTATGGTCGTTCAAGTTCATGACTTAGCCTTACGAATCAGGTGTCAAGTTGGTTAAGTATATTCAAGCAGTTCATGAATTAGCCCTATCAAAACATCGTGTCAAATTGGTTAAGTATATTCAAGCGGTTCATGACTTAACCCTATCAAATAATCGTGTCATATTGGTCAAGTATATTCAAGCGGTTCATGGCTTAACCTTATCAAATCATTGTGTCAAATTGGTTAAGTATATTCAAGCGGTTCATGACTTAACCCTATCATGTGGCATTAATTCATTAATGCACCCCAACCTCTCACATTAGACTAGTTGTTGTGGTCACTGGATTCGCCGGGTGGTTCCGGGAAGATTTACCCAACAACCTAGTCTAACCTCGGGTCTTAAGAGCGATATGACCAACTACCCACATTGGATCCTATTGTTTGCAGTCACTGGACTCGCCGGGCAGTTCCGGGCAGATTTACACTGCAAACTCAACCCATCCTCGAGTTGGCCATTTTCAAGTTCATTCTAATGTCGTGTCCATATTCAAGTTTCATGTCAAGTTCGTGTCAAGTTTCTAAGCGAGTTTCATGTCAAGTTTTCATGTTAAGTTTTCAAGTTTCAGCTTATGCCTATTATCAAGTTCATGATTCATATTCATAACCAATTCAAGTTTCAAGTTCATAAGCATGTTTATGTGCTTTCTAGATGTCCAATATCAACTATCAAGTCATAGTCAATTTTGTATTCAAGTTATTCCCATCGTATCAATTTCATGGTATTTGTCGCGTTCCATAATTACCTAAAAATATGGTTTGACTACCAGATTCTATTTTCTCTAATTACGTTCCGAGTTCACAATTCACATTCATGTCAATTATCAAGTTTACAATCACTTTTGTGTTCAAGTTATGCCAATTCATGTCCAAGCTAATTCATGTCAATTACCAATTCATGTCTAAGTGAATCTTCATGTTTTGACCAATATCCCCAAATCGTATTCCTATCGTGCGCGTAAGGAGATTAATCCAAAAAGGGATAAACAAGGAAATCATGACAAAGATGGGCATGTGAATAGGCATGAGATTATAATCCAAATCATATGTTCAACAGAATTGGTGTATAATAGTTTAACACATCATAGGCATGTGAATAGGATCTACAATAACAATATGAAAACCAAGGTTTAGGAACATAGGTAGACTTGCATAAATCCATTTTCAAGATTCAAGAGAGAATAGGGTGAAAAAGTCTTATCATCAAGTCAAGGTCCAAGAATTCATATTACAATCTAGCGTTTAAACAATAAACTAGGTCCAACAACATGAATGGGCATGGTTCAATCGATAAGGAATTACCCAAAATTCTAGATTCAAGAAGAAACAAGAACAGATCTAAATAGATAATCAAGCTTAGGTCCAATTTTATTTTATTCCATGTCCATATTAAATTTAACCAGTTTCAATCACAAAGTAACTAGAACTTACAGAGCGTGGATCGAGAATTAGAGTGCAGAGATTTGATTCTGGAAACTGTTGTTGCAGTTGTCGAATCTCTATTTGTTTAGTGTTGTTCTAGTTGAAAACCCCCAACTTGCAATTCCTAGATGTTGTCTTGACGAAGAAAAAGTAGTCTCTTTTAATTTAAATATTATCATTTTGATTTTCACAGAGGTAGCATAAGGACAGAAAGAATTGGTGTAGAGAGAATGAAGCTAGGAGGCTGTATATCGGTTTAGAGTCACGAATTTGGTCCAGAAATCGGTCTAGATACGGAGAAATGAACTTAGCCTTGGATCTGGGAATTCGGGGCAGGTCGACCCCCAGGTCGACTACCCAGTCGACCTGATCGAGGGGGGTCGACTACCTAGTCAACCACCCAGTCGATCTGGGTCCTGGGCAGGAAATTTCCCGCCCAGCCCGCTTTTAGGTTTGAATTCGAAAATCGAATTCGAATTTCAAGCTGTTTTGGTTTCTGAAAATTCCTAAAACTTCGGAGGGTCATATCTCCCTCATACGGAATCCGTTTTTCGAAAACTCGAACTCGTTTCCAAGCAGAATTTCGAGACAAACGCAATGAGGTAACACATTTCCCTTGATTCTTATTTTAAAATTTAATTCTGCCTTGATTTATTGTTTCAATATTTTAATAAAATACGGGTTATTACATTCTCCCTTCCTTAAAGCATTTCGTCTCGAAATCTTCAAGTTAGGAAGAATGTGTCCTACCATCCAGCATCCATCTACTCAAAACATCATCCAAAAGCAACCATTGTCCTTAAAGGATTACTAATGTTGTATGTACATATGCAGAAAGTGTGTGTATATGTACTTACCTAACGCAAAAGATCAGGCGGTTACTGATTCAGTAGACCT
The DNA here is from genome assembly GCA_030737875.1 of Allium sativum. Lineage (NCBI taxonomy): Eukaryota > Viridiplantae > Streptophyta > Magnoliopsida > Asparagales > Amaryllidaceae > Allium > Allium sativum. The sequence continues at coordinate 33,939,499 of CM060920.1, read as the reverse complement.
CCTTAATGCAAAATATGAAAGTGTAATGAGTCCAACATGTATGCAAATTCCTAACATACTTTATAATCTCTACATGAGTGCACAAACATTCGTTGATATGCAACATCCAAATGATAGCATATCAAGTTTCCATCCATGTACAAGTATAAGCACTCATGCATATGCAATATGAAAATGTGACTAAGCCGATCGAGTGCCTAATGTGTGTTATGCAACTACGAGCAACCACTTGCAACCATTTGAAAACATCAACCATAACATGTTTCAAATACATGTTTTCATCCATAGGGTTATACCTAAGGTTCTCAAGATAGGATCGAGAAGATAGAAGCAAGTAAAAACTTTGTGCCCATTTGGCAATGTCAAAACTGGAAATCTACGTCACACATATACTGATTAGGAGAAGAACTCACTAAGCACCATCCCCGACGACCGAAATCAACATCAGACTGACACCCAAAGAATTACTCAACCCAACCAATATATATGTTTCTAGGAAACTGGGCATGATGGACTCCTTTTAGGTCACAAGAAATCCCTTCCAAAAACTAGCCCATATCCTATAAAACCTCAAAAGGTTCATTCAATCCAATGAACATCCTCAAGCCCCAACATGTATTACTAACAAACGAGTCATACTCCCTATGGGGTTTGCAACAGAAATAGGATTGAGAATAGAACCGAGAGGATATACATAAAAGATAGCATGCAAGTTAACTTTACAGGAAAAGAGGGATCAAGTATATACTCTTAAAAAGAGATATGATGCGCGTATCTAGTCTTCAATCTTCTAAGTCGCATTTCCTTTTGCTTAACTCCATTGTGCTTTAACCGTCTTTAACTTCATAATTTCGTGGCTTCTTAATTCTTGTTTCCAAAATTTGAGTTCGAACTCATTTCACTGTTGCCTTTCGTCCCACTTCCACTTATTCTCCATCTAGTATACTCGGCTCAAACATAACTGCTACTCATGGTTTCATGCAAGCTCTCCAAAATTCACTAGTGAATCTTGGGTCTCGTTTACTCACTATAGGGTAGTCCACGCAGAAGAACTATCTCTTGAAAATAAATAGATGTCAGCCATGTTGCCCAATTTTACTTACTAAGGTGATTTCCTATAACTCATGCATAAGCGAAATGAACCATCCACCTTGGTGGCGAACACTACTCGAGCGGATCAACAAATGTACAAGAGATTCTAGGAAACTAAGCATGACAAAACCCTAATGGCTACACTAGACTTCCAGGGCATTACCGAGGCAAGTCAAGAGTCTAACTACCCTCTTTTCATACTCGAGAATGGTACCATTTCTGGATAACCACCCCATCCCTAGAATCAACCCATAGCCCAAAAAAATAAGCATTTCTTTTAAACTCAACGCTTAGCATACACATTCTCAAATCCAAACAAGTCATGAATAAATGAGCCGATTCCCCAACAGGATTTGAGACACAAAAATGGGATCCCTTACTATGCTAAACTAAGGTGCAGAGGCTCAACTATCGAAGCGGAATTAAAAGGATGCGATGAACAAAAACAAAGTTCGAACGGGATGATAGAAAAGAAAAACTAAACCTTCAACAGAAACATTACCACCTCCCTTAGGTATGCTAGTAATGAGAGCATACAATTTCCCTCTCGACGATCTTGTTCTTTGCCCTAGTCCTTGTCCTATAACACTTAACTACACATCCCTTTTTACCATACTAACGATATTCTTTCTTGTCATGGGTTTTATTCTTTCACTTTGGCCTCTTCCTTTTCACCTTTTCCTCCTTCGTGGATTAAGCCATATCAACAAGTTTCTTATCCTTAGGCTTGTGTTCTTTTATCCTCGTTCTTACTATCCTTGTATAGCTTGTTGACAAGTTTCTCGAAATCTACCTCCATCGCACGACAACCCTACAAAGCTTGAAATAAGATTAGTTGTAGATGGAATTACCGCGGCTACTGATGGAGTTTGGGCACTTCTTTTCCCTCCTACATGCGTTGTATGTCTACAAACTATGGTGAAAAAGGAAGAGAGAAGAGATTCAAGGAGAGAATCAAAAGATAGTGCATATGGCATTGGGGAATATGCCTTTCGTAAAACAAAACTTTTCTTAGAAAAATGCTTCTTTGTAAACGTTTTGAAAATAATTTTAGAAGCTTTTTAAAAGCTTTTGCCCAGTCTGGTTACCTTCTGCTCTGATACCAAATGTAACACCCCACCTCCGCTAGGGTCACTCACAAAGGGAATGCACTAGCCTTGGTGGAGCATTATCTGGGTAAACATACACAGAAATATTACAAGGCAGAACATATAAGACAGCGGAAGAAGAACCAAATTTCATTGCTTTAAAATCTAGAAAGGTCTAAAGCCTTTTTACATCAAAATGCCATTAAATCCATTACATCGAAATATGTCTTGCAATATTAAAGAAGCATAAAACCATAGTCATAAATAATTACCCAAGTAAAACAGTAAAGCAGCCATAGCCAAGAAAGGTCCAAGCCATATATGATGATCTTGAAGCAGAAAGAAGTCCAAACTAAGTAGTAGTGTTTTCCTCCCTGAGAACCTGGGGGGAAACGGAAGAAAAAGAGGCGAAACAAAATGGGTCAGTCATAAATACTGAGTAAGTCCTAGTGAATTTCAGCATAGAAACAAGTAAATATAACATGACATGTATAAACTGAAAGTAAACATAAGGATGATGACAAGATAGGAAAGTTAAACTAAGATGACAAGATAAACTATACTAACCAGATAAACTACGGTAACAAGATAAACTATGCAAACTAGATAAACTGCGTATAGCATCGCATGTTTAACATTCACTGCACCAACTGTACTAGTACCCCCAACCCGTATCATCCTTTCTATGTATTTGTACAGTCCCTTGCCGTATATCGTACAGGTTTCATCATGTATTTCTATATTACTTCAATGTAGTGCCACCATTCTTGAAATCGTTTGGACTACCACCCTTGTTCTGGCTAGGTTTCCTTATCATGAACTATCGCGTGTTCAACTAGGATTTATGCCACCTAGGACTACTAGGGATTATGCTACCTATTGGACGTTTTCTAGATTCGATTAGGGTTTATGCCACGTAGGACCACTAGGGATTATGCTAGCTAACGAACAACATCCTTTTTCCACGTAACGATTTATTAATCGATCAACTCCCTACAAGTCCTAGTTCGTTCATGTGTCTGTGCATACGGCCCAATCACGAAATGTAGTCACCTGTGCTAGGTCCACCATAGGGTGTATCAAGCCCTAGGGTGCCAACCAGCGATACGAATCAAGCACGCACAGTGTAAACCTACCGTGCCCAATGCCTGCTTTTTCAACTCCGGACTACGTGCACGACCATAGTCCGCTTGAACCTACAATGGTGCACCAACTCAACCGTCGTTCTGGTCGCTTACAATCAGCCCCGTAATCGTGCCCCACCCTGCCTAGTTCCAGGGTACCATGAGACATCTAGCAGGTTACTACTGAAAAGGACCGCGTAACTAGGGTTTCTGTCCAGTAGGTTAAGTGTTGTCATTTAAATTCAAGACTTAACCCCATCAGTCTAGCATTTCAAGTTGGTTATGTGTTGTCATTCAAGTTCATGACTTAACCCGCCTACGTGTCATGTCAAATTGGCTAAGTGTTGTCGTTCAAGTTCATGACTTAGCCCTACGAATCATGTGTCAAGTTGGTTAAGTATATTCAAGCGGTTCATGACTTAACCCTATCAAATCATCGTGTTAAATTGGTTAAGTATATTCAAGCGGTTCATGACTTAAACCTATCAAATTATCTTGTCAAATTGGTCTAGTATATTCAAGCGGTTCATGACTTAACCTAATCAAATCATCGGGTCAAATTGGTTAAGTATATTCAAGCGGTTAATGACTTAACCCTATCATGTGGCATTAATTCATTAATGCACCCCAACCTCTCACATTAGACTATTTGTTGTGGTCACTGGTTTCACCAGGCGGTTCCGTGCAGATTTACACCACAACCTAGTCTAACCTCGTGTCTTAAGCGCGATATGACCAACTACCCACATTGGATCCTATTGTTTGCAGTCACTGGACTCACCGGGCGGTTCCGGGCAGATTTACACTACAAAATCAACCCAACCTCGAGTTGGCCATTTTCAAGTACATTCTAATGTCGTGTCCATGTTCAAGTTTCATGTCAAGTTCGTGTCAAGTTTCTAAGCGAGTTTCATGTCAAGTTTTGATGTTAAGTTTTCAAGTTTCAACTTATGCCTATTATCAAGTTCATGATTCATATTCATAACCAATTCACGTTTCAAGTGCATAAGCATGTTTATGTGCCTTCTAGATGTCCAATATCAACTATCAAGTCATAGTCAATTTTGTATTCAAGTTATTTCCATCGTATTAATTTCATTCTATTTGTCGCGTTCTATAATTACCTAAAAATATGGTTTGACTACCAGATTCTATTTTCTCTAATTACGTTTCGAGTTCACAATTCACATTCATGTCAATTATCAAGTTTACAATCACTTTCATGTTCAAGTTATGCCAATTCATGTCCAAGCTAATTCATGTCAATTACCAATTCATGTCTAAGTGAATCTTCATGTTTTGACCAATATCCCCAAATCGTATTCCTACCGTGCGCGTATCGAGATTAATTCAAAAAGGGATAAACAAGGAAATCATGACAAAGATGGGCATGTGAATAGGCATGAGATTATAATCCAAATCATATGTTCAACAGAATTGGTGTATAATAGTTTAGCACATCATAGGCATGTGAATAGGATCTAGAACAACAATATGAAAACCAAGGTTTAGGAACATAGGTAGACTTGCATCAATCCAAATTCAAGATTCAAGAGAGAATAGGGTGAAAAAGTCTTATCATCAAGTCAAGGTCCAAGAATTCATATTACAATCTTGCATTTAAATAATAAACTAGGTCCAACAACATGAATGGGCATGATTCAATCGATAAGGAATAACCCAAAATCCTAGTTTCAAGAAGAAACAAGAACATATCTAAATAGATAATCAAGCTTAGGTCCAATTTCATTTTATTCCATGTCCATATTAAATTTAACCAGTTTCAATCTCAATGTAACTAGAACTTATAGAGCATGGATCGAGAATTAGAGTGCAGAGATTTGATTCTGGAAACTGTTGTTGTAGTTGTCGAATCTCTATTTGTTTAGTCTTGTTCTAGTTGAAAACCCCCAACTTGCAATTCCTAGATGTTGTCTTGACGAATAAGAAGTAGTCTCTTTTAATTTAAATATTATCATTTTAATTTTCACAGAGGTAGCACAAGGACAGAAAGAATTGGTGTAGAGAGAATGAAGCTAGGGGGCTGTTTATATAGGTTTAGAGTCACGAATTTGGTCCAGAAATCGTTCTAGATACGCAGAAATGAACTTAGTCTTGGATCTGGAAATTCGGGGCAGGGCGACCCCTAGGTCGACTACCCAGTCGACCTGGTCAGGGGGGTCGACTACCCAATCGACAACCCAGTCTACCTGGGTCTTGGGCGGGAAATTTCCCGCCCAGCCCGCTTCTGGGTTTGAATTCGAAATTTGAATTCGAATTTCGAGCTGTTTTGGTTTCTGAAAATTCCTGAAACTTCGGAGGGTCATATCTCCCTCATACGGAATCCGTTTTTCGAAAAATCGGACTAGTGTCCAAGAAGAATTTCGAGACAAAAGCATTTCACTTGATTCTTATTTTAAAATTTAATTCTGCCTTGATTTATGGTTTCAATATGTTAATAAAATACGGGTTGTTACACTCTGATTCTACTCTGACCCTAACCAAATTATAAAGGACAAAAAAGAAAGAAAAAAAAGAAACACATAGTGCGCGCAGATATTATGAATGAACCACATTAAATTCTGTCTTAATCCCTTGTTTTACAACTCATAAACCACCATTTGGACACTTAACGTCCCCACAGGGCCACAAGCATGTAACTATTTGACAAAAAGTGGTTCTAATACCCAAATTGACTAAAATTCTAATGAAATAGGATTGAAAACAGAAAAGAGACACAAGATTTATAGTGGTTCGGCGTTAAAGAGCCTACTTCCACTTTATATCACTTTGCTTGATGATGAAGATATAATTACAACGAGGTATTCAATCAATCTCACTCACTTTTCATATATTTTTACTCAAATGTACTCAAAATACAATTTGAATGTTGATTTGGATTATACGGGAGTGCTGGAATTAGGTTCTCTAATATGCTCAAACTCCCAAAGTGCCAAAAGATCCCTTCAAGTGAACCTTGGGGGTCTATTTATAGGTGAAAATTCTTCCTGGATTCGGATCGGATCGGGTACACGTGGCCTCCGTTCCGTCACATTCGGGATCGGGTGAAATCTTGTGAGGACGACTCATCTGGGTAGTGGCCATCTTGGGTGAAAGTGGACATAACCTGTAACACCCCACACCCGCTAAGGTCACTCATAAGGGAATGCCTTAGCTTCGGTGGAGCATTTTAAGTGAATATAGAACAGAAAATTACAACAAGACAGATATAAATAATACTTGAAAATCTAAAACATCATTTCATTGCAGCAGAAGATAAACATATTTGGTTACAATAACAAAACCAACTAATCAAAGAGTCAAGTACTAAATATCCATCCTGATAAAAACATAAGTACATAATCCCACTACATAACTAATAGCCATAATAGAAAAGATAAGCTGAGCTTTACATCACGGTCCAAGCTCCAAAAGATAGATAAAGCAATCTGATCAAATCCCACTAGTGCTAGGGCCACTCTGAGAACCTGGGGTTTGGGAAAAAGATAAAAACAATGGGGTCAGACATAAGTCTTAGTGAGCCCTATAACTTTAACAATACAATCATTAAAGTAATTAGGGTATGATATAAACTTGGTACGGTAATGACTGGGGATAAATGACTACACTAAGCAGCCAACTAGACATAGGATGAACTAAGATATCGGATAAAGACGCATCTACCCACCCAAGGGAAATAACTACACTGCACCACACCAGTCATTCCTAGTTAAAGGTTGATCCCACCCAAGGACTTAGAAAATTTAACTAGTAGTTTCGTGTACCCCTAGCTGACTACATAGGTGCCGTCTTCCCCTATCTCCACTAGGTGTACCCACTACTCCCCAAGCGATCGGCTCCCTAACGTAGATACCCGTGCTGGCCCCACAGTGGGGTGTATCACTCCCCAAAGTGGCAACCCGATACAACCAACTTTTGTGCACGGCTTATACCTACACGATGCAACAACGTCTTACCTACCAGCCCGGGTCCACACACGCATATGAAACCCGTTGGACTTGCGTTGCCACCGCTAACCCGTTTTGGCCTCTTATAGTCAAGCCCAGTACGGGTGTCCTGTCCTCGACATGGGTCGAGCCCAATAAGATACATATGGGTTACTGGTTGAAATGGCCCTCCACAAGCTACGCACCTAAGCTTGTCCCTTTTTCTAGTGCATCCCACTTAACCTTTTAATCATGTTTAATTACATGTTTCCACTTGGCTAAGTATTCTAATCGTATTTTCTATTACCACCCAAGGTAACCCACTAGATTTCCACATGCCACCCAAGGCACTTACTTGATTTCCACATGCCACCCAAGGCACCCACTTAACCCCTCATGCCCCACTACATGCTTATCTGGTTAAGTGTTTCTTAATTGATTAAGACCGTAACCTTTGCAAAGACCCCTCACATTAGACTATCTTTTATGGCAGCTGGATTTGCCGGTCGGGTCCGGGCAGCCTTACGCCATAACCGAGTCTAACCTCGTGTCTTTACACTTGTTACGTATTTAGTTTATGCCTAAGACCTCTCACATTGGGCCAATCATTTGTAGCCGCTGGATTTGCCGGTCGGTTCCGGGCAGTCTTATGCTACAAAAGGGTCCAACCTCGTGTCTTAGTCGATTAATTACACCTAATTAATCACCCCCATAATTTGTATTAATTATCCCTTATTAATTACCAATTTAACGATGTACATAATTGACTCAATTATGTCCATCCACTTTATGGTATGCATAATCATACCAACTTCACACCATTTTATTAACACAAATATTAACCCCATCGTTCCCCACGTAATACGTTGACATGACATACTTAAAAGGGAAGATTCATCACAAACACAATGGGTTCAACTTGCATAACATTAGCATCAACATGGGTTTTAAAGGTGTCAACATGCATATATGACCATAGCATCAAACCCAACTAGCATAAATAATCAACCCAAACTTGCATGAATCACATATGTCATAAAGAGGGTAACTTGCATAAGTTACTTATGTCATACAAAGGGGTAAACTTGCATATGTATGTATGACATATAAAGGGGTTAACTTGCATATGTATGCATATCATACAAAGGTGTAAACTTGCACATGTTACTTGCATATAATCAAACACCAAACTTGCATAACATGTCATATATGAACTTGCATATAATCAAACACCAAACTTGCATAACATGTCATATATGAACTTGCATATAATCAAACGCCAAACTTGCATAGCATGGTGTCATAATGGATCAATGTTTATCATAGTGATTTGCATAACAAGCATCATGAACATATAGCATAAATTACACCCAACTTGCATAACTAGCTTCATGGGCACATAGCATCAAACTTGCATAACTTGCATCATGAACATATAGCATACAACTTGCATAACTAGCATCATGAACATATGGCATAAAACTTGCATAACTAACATCATGAGCACATAGCATATGATAACATAACTTGCATTGATCCACATACACAACCATAACCTCATTATATCCTATCATAATTAGTTTAGCAATTGCTTGCTAAAGGCATAGAAACTCACAACTTGTTGATTAGCACTCCTATGAAGAAGATTTAGTTGCTAGAGTTGATTAGAAGTTGATTTGAGAAGCTATCTTGCTCTTTAATTTGATGGAGGCTCCTTCAAGTTGCATTTTGACGGCATGATGGCATTGTATCTATTTTTAGTATGGATTAGGGTAGTCTTAGGGTGTATTTATAGATTAGTTAGGTGTTTTAGGCCATAGGATTAACCCTAGGATAGTTTAGAGCCATCAGATCTCGTCACAAGCCACCAAACACAGCCCAAAAGCAAAAACAGTGCACCCAGCCAAACTGGCCGAGCCACCTGTGTCGACAGGGGTGTCGACACTACAGTCGACACGCCCCCCATGTGTGTCGACTCCCCAGTCGACACGGTGGTCGACCTGGTGCAGGCGGGAATTTTCCAGCCTAGCCCCATTTCTGCATTTGAAATCTGTTTTTCGAAATTTGAATTTTCTGAAAACTTCGTTGGGCCTTAACTGGGTCATACGGACTCCGATTTTCGAAAAATCGGACTCTATTTCGCGTACTTTTCCGAGATGAACGCAATGGCATAGCCCTTTTCCCTTGATTCAGATTTTAAAATTTAATTCTGCCCTGATTTATATTATAACAAGTTATTCAACATACGGGGTGTTACATAACCGTTTCAAATATTAAGGAGGACGTGACTTGGAGTTGTTGTCAATATGGGATCGGATCGGATGCACTACAGGTGATGGGGTCGGATTTAACCCTCTGGACCGATCCGATCCTTGAGAAGCTCTTCCTCTTTTCTGTTTGGACTGGGCAATGGGAATCCGATCCAATCCGATTTGATTTCTTTTTTCCTTTGCTTTAAATCGCTTTGTGTTGGCTAGCGAGTCTCCTATCCGAACCGATTTTGTTGAGTGAATGTTTTCGTCATTTGATATTTTATTCTTTTGTCTTTATGTGGCCTAGTTCACAAAGTAGGCTAACATTTTGCCCCCTCGAAGGACGTTTCTGCTGAAGACGAAGCGTGCTTTGACATTATTTATCTATTAGCTTTTGAACTTGAACTGCTAGATGGTTGCTTCTATTCACTTGTTGAGATGTGTCACTTCATAAAGTCGCATCTCTCGCCGCTTATATATATACACCATAGAAATTGCGAATTACTTTCTTCATTTTTAACAATTCTAGGAACTATTCTTGCTGACCAGCGATTCATCCAGGCACGGTTTTTTCTTTGTCTTCTCTTAAATTTAATTCATATGTTGAGTTACCAGGCTCTATTCATTTGGTTCGGATCCGACCTGAAAGCATTTCCTTCTCGAATTGGCCGGTTATTAAATTAACAGGCCAAATTTGGTGTTCATTGGCCTATATCCCAGTCATAACGGGATGAAACATGGGGAATACTAAGAGCCACTCCGAGTCCTTATATATAAATCCGCCTCGCCTCCATCTCTCTCCTCTTTTTATTATTCTCTCCGTCTTTTAAATTTTCCACGTAAAACCCAAGCTCTCGAAAACTTCGAAATCTCTACCTTAATCGTCAGATTTAACATATAGGTAGGCTTGTAATCTTTATTTAATTTTTTCATGGCCGACTTCGATTAGGATTTGTGGATAAATTGAGCGAATTGGGTATGAACTGCTTCATGCCTCGACGCCGCAACTCCCTCCTCCCTCGCCATCATCGTTGGTGGTTCATCCATCACCTCGAGGCGTATGGAGGGGGAAGATAGAATTTGCTCAACCCTAATTGGGGTTTTGGTGTCATTTGAGGAGGAAGGAGAAGAGGAAAATGTGGGAGATCGGACTGGGTAAGGAAACATGGATGATGGAGGAAAAGAACAGGGAAAGGAATTCACAAGATCGGATCGGGTCGGGGTAAAAGTCATAGAGAGAAGCTGGGCTCACTCAGTCGGATCGGGTCAGACTTGTGACCAAAGAGGAGGACAATAATTACCTTCTCGGATCGGACCGGGAATTGAAACAATGGAAGAAAAGGGAATGGCTGCCTAATCCGATCCGGATCGTTTCAGAAATTCTCCTCCGAACTGAACAGATTTTGATGCTTGGGAACCAACACTTATACATAGCCAAGATGAGGCCATACTCTCTGATCCGATCCCAGAGCGCACATCCGAACCGAAGAAAACAACCCGATCTAACACTTAAGAACTTGCTTAACTAGCCCATTCAATTCTTGACATGACCTCCAACTTAATGGACAGTAAGGATATTGCTTGCGAACATAAACAAACGCCGAGAACTGTTCTGAACATCATCACTTCGTCAACACTTTATATTACTGTTCCAAGCGCTTGCTTTACATCTTTCGCACACACCATACACACTTTAGTTCATACACATGCACAGGGGGACATAGGCTAAATTACTCTAATTCTTGTTATCATTTTCTCGATAGCTCATTAGATATGGCCGAAAGACGCTCGTCTAGATTGGCTGAAAAGAAAAACACTGCTAAATTGTGCGAAGATTTACCTGTTGAAGATATATCATCTACTTCAAGTTCAGGATGGGACAGTGAAGGTCCAGACTATGACATGGAAACTCGCAGCAGTGAAGTCTCTTCAGGAAGTAGTGTCTCTCTCGGTGAGGAAGAAGAAGCAGTAGTAGGTGATAACCGAGCACCCGACGAACTTGAAGATGTTGAGATTCTGGAGGTTCCTAAGGATTTGGTTAAATCTACAATTGATGACATCAGAATCCTTCGAATATGTCTAAAGCACGGGATTCTTAGAAAGGATACTTTAAAACCTTCATCCACATATCGTCCTCATAATCCTCCTGAAGGATTTATGTCCATCACTCGACTCATGTGCATGGTTGGAGCAATTCCTCCATTTCCGCCATTTGTCGTCGATTTTCTAAGACAAATGCGGATTTCCCCCATGCAATTACACCCTAACTCTTACGCTTACCTGTATACTCTGTACATAGCTTACAAAGAGATTCTAGGGGAAGAGCCTACTTTCGATGATATTCACTTCTTTAATAACTTCAAGCATCGAACTCAAGAGACTCCCTCCTTCTCGTACTTTGAGTCAGTTCCAAAAAGGAAAATTATTCTTGTGCCTTTCAGCAGCAAGGCCGGCGATTCGAAAACTGAATGGTTTTATATTAGACAGCAACCGGTTTGTGCCAGAAGGTGGACCAAATCAAGTAACACACCGACTTTCAAATTCCGACTTCATGTTCTTACGCTAACCTGGAATTAAGCATCTTTTTTATTCCTATTTGTAGTTGATAATCCAAAGCAAATATCTGGTCAGCTGTACTCCGATCGGTTGAACATGTTACTCAATGGCGACCAAAAGTTTTTAACAATCGAAGAATTTTTGAAGGATGAGTGTCTTCATCGTTATGGATTACTGTCCATTACTCGTAGTATAGGTCACGGGTCAGCCCCGTACGTGTATATTCCCCCAGTTGGCATTATCCCTGATACTGGTGAAGGTTCAAAAGGCCCTACAACACCTCTCAGGACTCCTCCCTCTCCATCTTTAACCCAAGACGATGAACTAGCTAACATTGCTGAAAAACACAGAGAGGGATACGTCGTTCCTGATGCTGCTATTTCTCCTGAAAAGTTAAAATCCCCTAATGAACTGCCACTAGATGTCCCTCAAGGAGACGTTTCTGCTACTGACGATTCCACCATTAAGGGCTTGGGAGATCTTTCTTTGCCTGAAACTCTTTATACTCCAGAAGATTTCCCGACAAACCCCCTTATTTTTACCTCTTCGGAAGAGACTACTCCCGTAAAGACCAAGGAGTCTACACGTGCCAGTCTGACTTCAGGCTCGGGTCTATTGGGGGGAATACCACTTAGGATGCACTTTGCACATTAACACTGCATGTCACAACACTTATACCCCACGTTAATGTCGACTTTGAACTTCTCTTGTTTTGTCGCACAGGTACCATATCACGTACTTATTACGATATTGGAAAGGTTCGTCGTAGCATGTCGAGACCTCCAGCTGACAGTAAGCATGATCGTCGTGAGAGTCGGGGAAGAGACGATAGAAGGCATCATGATTCTTATCGACCCCATGTTTCACGCTCTCTCTCTCCAGTTCGACCGGATTCTGACAGATATAAGAGCTACCAGATTTGCCGTGGGGGAGATACATCACAACCAAAAGACTAAACTCCTCCTCCAGATAAACATAATTAAGAAAAAAGTCCAAAGAAGTGCACTGATCTGCGGGACAAGCAAAAAACTTCTGAGAAACGACCTGAGAAAGGAGGTACATCCATCGTCTCTACTAAGCGCAAACATTTTGAATTATCATATTGCAGACCTCCGCCACTGGATGCCCATTCCCAAACAAAATTAGCTTACCTGGAGAAACAGTTCCTGGAGCACTGCTTTGGAAATATAACTTTCTTGCCCGCACTTGAGCCTGTCTCTTCAAATTGGGCAGCTGAAGCTAAGGCAATGATTGATGCGGTAGAGAAATAGTACTCTGAAATGTATAAGTATTCACGTATTCTTCCCAGAATCATTCGGAACTTGATCACAGATGTTGATGCAATGAAGAAGATTGCAGATTCTGATGAAGAGGCCTTGAAAAACATTGAGAAGGACCTGGATGATACACAATGCGAGCTTGCAGTTGCTCAGCGGGATGCCAACAATTTCAAAAATCAATTCGAAGAATTGCAAAAGCGTTATCATGGCTTATCGGAATCTCATAGTCAAGAGCGCTTAGAGTTGAAGAAACGGGCTGAGGACGCTAAATCGGAAAGTGTCAGAATGCAATCAGCGTACAACACTCTAGAGCAAGAGAAAGCCGAATTGGCGAGAAAAAATTCTGAGTTGGAATCCAAATTGCTGGAGGTTGAGACTAGAGCCGCCTTAGCTGAGGGGAATTTAGATAATGCCATCAAGTCTGCTGAAGACGCCCACAAACAGCTATCAGAAGCTCAAGAAGAATTGCAAGGTTTTGGCTAACTCATGATAGAATTTTTTGCACACATAATTCGCCGCAGATACTTTCCTGGATCGAAGATTATTCAACTACCTTAGTTCATTTATGGAATTAGATTATCGAATGGGAAAAAGATGAACTGAAGGTAGATTTTGTTGATGAAGATAAGCTCATGGAGAAATATTTGAAAAACGATGAGCCGGCACGCCTAGCTGAGGGACGTCGCCTTATTGCTGCTGCCATGGAAGAGGAAAGACGCCGAATCAAAGGAAAAAATGTTCCTGAAGTTGGTTCCTCTTCCATTTCTGCTCAAGCTACTGAAGTAGAGAGATACGATCCTGAACATCCGCGTATTCCTTGAGCGCCTCTTCTATCTCCAATACCTGAATCAACATCTTAAGCAATAGCCACCCCAATTGAGAAATCATCATAAGGTATTTCCACCTTTTCGCCTCAGTTTGTCAAGGCATTTTCTACCTTTCGTCATATCATTGGACAGTCCATCGAAGATTCTTTGTTTTCCCCTTAGTTGATAATTGTTGCTTCTCATTCTGTAGGTGTTGAACCGACCGAGAAGACTGATGTACATGAAGGAACCACCACTGGGGAAGAATCTATGGAAAAAACTCGAGAAGATCTGGATAAGGCTACCGTTATTGAATCCGGATGAGAGGCTGAAGGTAAGAAGGAAGAGACTACTGATAAGATTCCCCTGCCGCTTAACGTCGATACTTCTCATGATGATGAAATTATAGATGCTTTGAAAGACGAAGATGGTAACAATGGGCATGAAGAAGAACCCGACGTTTCTATCACTAGGGACTCAAAGAATCCTGACGACAAGACTTTGGCTGAAATGAAGGCCAAGCATGACAAGTGCATGCAGCTAAAAGTCGAGGATGTAGATCCCGAAAGCGTCAAACCTCTTGCCGTGATGGATGCCATGTCGAGGTTAGTTGTTAAGCTTTCAACTAGGTCGATTACCGAAGAGCTTGCTGAAAAATCTTCTCTTGATTCCAGCGCTCAAACTACTAGGAAGAAGTCTACTGATTTTGGAGCCTCAACCATAGAAAAGAAGAAGCCAAAGCGCCTCTTGTCTGATGCTGAGAAGGAAGCTAGACAAGCCGTTAAGAGTGCCAAGAAATCCAAGTCCACTCAAAATCCTAAGGGTTAATGTGCTTTGTTGTCTTGATGTTTTATTGGCCCGCTATTGTTATAGTGAGCGTGGCCCTTGCATCTCTTACTTGAATTCCCTGTACAAATTCATGCATTTGTGAATAAAAAGTACGTTTCCTGCAATGTCAGATAGTTATAATTTCATTGTATTGTGTTACAGTTATATATTAAAGTCGTTGTTAAAGGGGATCAACATGAACACGCATATATGCCCCAAATCAATCTTGGATAGCAGACCAAGGCTTATCCACGATTGATTAAATAAAATCATCTAATTGCCCCCAATTCCCTAGTGGGGATAATTTTCTTTTGTCATTGATGCTCGTTTCTTTTAGCATCTTTATACTCTCCTGTCTTGATATCAGGTTAGAGTCATCTTTGAGGCGGTCTCTTATCGGGGTGCACCTTCATGCCTCAGAGGACGTCGTCTTCCCGTCCTTTATACTCTCTCTCTTTTCACGAGAGTTAGAGTTAGGAATGTCGTTTTCTCATTCCTTCTGTCAAATTATTCAAATGGTCGTTTCGTTTGTTCCTGTATGTAAATTCAAGTTTCATTTCAAAATTCAGTACTTCATAATTGTGACAACAAGTCACATAAAATAATGCAGGAAAGTAAATGACACAGGATATTTTTATAGTGGTTCAGCTAAGTCGTAGCCTACGTCCACTTTATAATCTTTTGTTAATATAAACAGACTTTTCTAGGCAAGTCATGCCTTTTTACAGTGTTCATAAAAAAACAAAAGATAATGCAACATCTTTAATTCAAATATCGCATCAAGTACTGGGCATTCCAAGCCCTAGGCACTTCTTCACCATCTACGGTCGTTAACTTGAAGGCTCCTGTCTCAAGTTTCCGTTGGATGGCGAATGGTCCTTCCCACTTTGGACCGAGATGAGGAAGGGATGGAAAAACTTGCTTTAATACAAAATCCCCTGGCTCAAAGGTTCTAAAGCGAACTTTCTTGTCATAATAGCGTGCTATCTGACGTCGATGTCTTAATCCAGGCAAGTCTGCTTCGTCCCATTTCTCTTCGACTTCATCAAGGGACTCGAGGAGGAGTGCCCGTTTCGTCATTGGGTCATAATATGTCACCCTATGGGAGGGAACTTCAAGCTCCACCTGGATTACCGCTTTTGAACCAAATGAGAGAGAGAAAGGAGTATGGCCGGTAGCTGTCTTAAACGTTGTCCGATATGCCCACAAAGCCAAGGGCAATTCATCCACCCATTTTGCTTTTGCACGCTCCAACCGCTTCTTGAGGATGGATTTTATGACTTTATTTATTGCTTCTACTTGCCCATTCGACTGTGGATGGGCGACTGCAGTGTATCGCTTGTCAATCTTGTATTTCTGGCAGAAATTTCTGAATTCAGCGCCATTGAACTGGGTCCCATTATCAGTTATAATGGTCCATGGAATCCCAAATTGGCATATGATATTTCTAACCATGAAACTTATCACCGTTCTCGCTGTGATTTTGGTTAAGGGCTCAGCATCCACTCACTTGGTAAAATAGTCTACAGCGACTATTACATACTTCGCTCCTCCTTTTGCAATTGGTAGAACTCCAATGATGTCAATTCCCCACATGGAAAACGACCATGGACTCACCGTCGGCTTGAGCGGGGTCGGTGGTGCTCTGGGATCTTAGCAAACCTATGGCATTTGTCGTAGCGTCGTGAGTAATCAGCTGCATCTTTATTAATAGTCGGCCAGAAATACCCATACCGCAATACCTTCTTTGCTAAAGTCTGAACCCCCGTATGGTCTCCACACTCACCTTCGTGTACTTCCCTTAGTACACGCTTGATGTCGTTGTGCGCAATGCATCGTAACAGGGGCATAGAGAATCCTAGTCGATAAAGGGTATTGTCTTAGAGGACGTATCTGGTAGCTTTGTGAACTACGGCCCGCTTTTCACTTTTCTTTAAGGGAAGCACTCCATCACGAAGGAAATTCTTGATCGGCGTCATCCATGACTCCCTTCCTGGTTCTACTTCCAAGGCCAGCTCAATTTCCATCAACTCAAAACTAGGCGATCCCAACATCTCAATTGGAACCATTTCAGTTTCCTCTGGATTGTCGGAACATGCCAACTTCGCTAACCGGTTTTCCTTCTGGTTTTCAGCTCTTGGGATATGCATTATGCTATACCGTTTCAAGTTGCTCAACAGCTCCTCCACCTTTCCAAGATAGGAAATAAGTCGAGGTCCCCGGGCAACGAACTCCTTTCGTACCTGGCGACGACTATTTTGGAATCGCAGAATATATCTGATACCTTTATTCCGAATTCCTTAGCAAGTTTCAGCCCGGCAATCAGGGCTTCATATTCAGAGTCATTATAGGTTGATGAAGACTCTAGTGGTAGAGCGTAATATAAAGATTGTCCTTCAGGAGTAACTAAGACGACTACGGCTCCGGACCTTCGGTCGTTCTTGGCTCTGTCTGTGTATAACTTCCAAGGATCTAACTCTAATTCTTCCTCCAATTTGACCACCTTATTATCGATTGTCTCTTCCTCCGGAATTGTGAACTCTGCTATAAAGTCAGCCAAAGCTTGCCCCCTGATCGATCTCCATGGCTGAAAGTTCAAATCAAACTGACTTAATTCAATGTTCCACTTGATCAACCGCCCTGACACTTCAGGTCTTTGCAACACCTGTCTCAAAGGCTGATCAGTATATATGGTTATTGGGTGGGCTTGAAAATAATGGCGAAGTTTTCGGGAGGCGATCAGAAGGCTGTAAGCGAGCTTCTCAATCCTTGGGTAGTTTCGCTCTGCAGCTGCCAGTTTCTTACATATGTAATATACCGGTCTTTGCACCTTGTCTTCTTCCCTAACCAAGGTGGTACTAACAGCATGAGCCGATACTGCTAGATAAACAAACAGCTCTTCATGATCCACTGGCTTCGACAAAATTGGTGGTCTCTCTAGAAAGTCCAAGAGATTTCGAAAAGCCTCAACATAGTCCGGCGTCCATTCAAAAATTTTCTTTCCCCTCTTTATAAAGTCAAAGAACGGAACGCATTTGTCTGTTTCTTTGGAGATAAATCTACTCAACGCAGCCACTTTGCCCGCAAGACTTTGGACATCTTTGATTCTTCGTGGTTCCTCGATGTTCCTTATCGCTTCTATTTGACTGGGATTAATTTCAATTCCTCGAGAGCTCACAATGAAACCTAGAAACTTTCCAGATGCCACCCCCAAACGAGCACTTCAAAGGATTTAACTTCATTCGATACTTTCACAGGATACCGAACATCTCTGCCAAGTCTTGTGTTTGGCTAGAGGACTGTTTCGATTTGACAAGCATATCATCCACATAAACTTCCATAGTCTTCCCTATTTGGTTTTAAAACATCCTGTTTACCGAGCATTGGTAGGTAGCTCCAGCATTTTTCAATCCGAAAGGCATGACCATGTAACAGTACAACCCCAAATTTGTGATAAAGGTCGTGTGCTCTTGATCGGGCACATGCATGGGAATCTGGTTGTACCTGGAATATACATCCATAAAAGAAAGAAGTTCATGTCCCGTCGTTGAATCCACAAGCTGGTCTATTCTATGGATCGGGAAGCTATCTTTCGGACAAGCTTTGTTCAAATCTGAAAAATCAATACATGTCCGCCACTTCCCGTAAGACTTCTTTACCAAAACGGGATTCAATATCCAGTTGGGATATGTCGAATCTCTGATAAATCCATTCTCTTTTAGTTTCTCCACTTCCTCTTTCAGGGCTGCCGGCCTCTCCGGGCCCAGCATACGTCTCTTTTGCTTTATAGGCGGGTGTTTCGGGTTTATACTCAACGATTGATTCATGATGGATGGTGATATCCCACACATGTCAGCGTGGGTCCAGGCAAACATATCCAGGTTTGCCTTTAGAAAGTCAACCAGTTCTTTGGCTCGGTGCGGATCCAACTGGGACCCTATCTTCAAAACTTTTGCTGGATCAGCTTCATCAATGGGTATATCCACTGTCGTTTCGTTAGGAGTTGTCTTCTTATCCTCAGGTTCCTCATCTTCCTTGGGATCTAGGTCTTCAGGCATTCCCTTGGGCAACTCCTTCGGGGCTGATCCCTTTAACTACTATGGCGAACCCTCCTTTGGAGGAGGTGAAGTACTTTTAGTATCAATGTTGAGTGCCTTCATCAGCATCTTCAATTCAGCAATATAACAAGCTCGCCCAGAGACTTGATCTCCCCTCACTACTCCTGTTCCGGCTTCAATTGGGAACTTTAGCAATAAGCACCATGATGCGATGCAAGCTCTAAACTCTCTAAGGGCAGGCCTCCCTAAGAAAGTGTTGTAGGGCGAATTGATATCTAGCACTACGAACGGAAGCATTCGTATTCTTCGGCGATCCCCTTGTTCCAGGGTCACGAGTAACTCTATATACCCCATTGGAGCTGTCGATGCCCCCATTGAAGCCACGGATCCAACATTCACAGGGCTTCAAATCTCCAGACTCGAGTCCCATCTGATCAAATGATTTCTTAAACAGAATGTTAACAGAGCTTCCATTGTCTACTAGTACCTTGTGGACCAATGCCGGCTCAATGGTAGTGGTAATAACCAACGGATCTTCGGTAGGTGACTAGATTCCGGTGTCGTCTATGCTACGGAACACCACATCATCATACATTGTACTATGCTGTTTCACAGGGGTGATATCTTCAAAATCATTACACTCGTCCACATCTATGTGCTTAACTGCATTAACGTATTGATCCATCGCTCGGAAACTGCGGATGGTTGGATGGAGTCCACCTACTATTGTGTTAATGAAAATTCCTTTGCCTTTTTGTTGCGCCGTAGGCTTGGGAGCTGACTGATTCTGGTTTGGGTCCTGTCCTCCTTGCCCCCTATCCCTTGGGGCAGCCTTATACTCGTCCAATTTCCCTTCACGCAATAAGTTCTCAACCACATCTCTCAAGTGTCGACATTCATTCGTTGAATGTCTGTGGGTTCCGTGAAATAAACAAAACTTTCCGGTAGCAACTTCTTTCTCTATCGAATCTCATGGCGGTGGATTCTTGTATTGCAAAACATTATACGTGTCCAAATAGATGTTTCCAACGTATCATTCAATGGAGAATAATTTTCAAAAGTCTGAAACCGGGGTCTTTTGTCAGAATTACTCCCTCGGTTCCTGTTTCTCCTATTACCATTCCCATTACGGTTGTTGTTGCCCCCGCTTCCACCATTATTGTTTCCATTCTTGTTTCCAACATTCACTTCGACTTTCCCAGAACTTTCTCCAGATTGCTTTATAGCCACATTACTATGAACGACTTCTTTTGAAGCCGCTCCGGACTTCCTCTTTCTATTTTCCCGTGCTTCCTCCCGCCTTAACTGAATATTGGCCATCTCATAAAACGACTCTCTTGTGGGAGGCGGCTTTCCAGAAAGGTAATCTCCAAACTCTGATTCATTGCTGCTAAAATTATGCAAATGCATTAGTTTGGGAACGAGGGGAAAAACATTAAAATTGGACATAACTTGAAAGGGGAGAATTTGGCATAACTTGAATAGTGTTTATGAACATGAATTTCGGTATATAATTCATTATGAACATCCTTGGGAAAAGGGGCATGAAAACCAATAACAACATAGGTAAAATTGGCTAATAATGAAATGCCTAGAAACTACTTATTTAAGCTTATTTTGAGTTATAATGCTATGAAATAAGTTTTATCTTCCGCTGTGTTGTTTCATTTATTTATTCTTGTAATTTATCTATTCTATACAACAATAATGCTTCATGGACATTGATGCATTCCCTTTGTGAGTGAAATTAATGGACATGGGGTGTTGTCATATGGATGTTGCATTTATATGAATGATTGTGCACTCATGTAGAATCATGAATAGGAAAATTTGCATACATAATGGATTCATGACACTTACATAATTTGCGTTAAGGAGGTCAACTAAATCAGTAGACCGCCTGATTTTGCATTAGATAAGTACATGTACACACACTTTGCAAGACAATGTAACATTTGCGTGTTATTTATAGTAATTATTTTGTTTTACATGTGCAAAGTATGTGGGAGTCTGAGTAAAATTTTGATATGCGCCTCTATGTGAAGTTCAAAAGAAAAGCATCAGGATAGCTATTTTTTCAAATTGATTAACTAGCAATACAAGATGGAGATTGAATGAAGTAACAGGGCACATGATTTTGAACACAGAAAAATACAAGGGATTTTACAAGGATTATGAAAATAACTTGAGGAAGGCAGTGAATTTAGATAAAAGGAAAAGAAAATATATATTGTCTTTTTACATTTGCTAACTTATTAAATACATTCGCGAATCTTTTTTATTTTGAAGGTTATTAATTTAGACAAGAAAACAGTCAATTGATACAGCAATAATGGAGATAGAATCATATAGACATAATGAAGAGCAAAACGGTTCGTCTACCCAGTCTTCCACAAAGAAGAGGTGAAGAGGTCCAACAACTGGAAACAAATATGAATACAAGAGCCAAAATATATTGAGTGGAGCGATCATGGCAAACCCATTGGACAACTCGACGCTTGCTTAATTCTCAATAATTCGATAACAATCTTAGACTTTCGGGCGTGAAGTCGGAATTGATTCATAAAACGTTCACTCAATTCCGTGAAATTTGATACCGATCGAGTAGGAAGTCGGGTGAACCATAGTAATGCTACATCTTCCAAGTAAATTGGGAAAGCCTTAAACTTCACAGCATCAGGGGCAACTGCAACATTCATAAACCATGCGTATCGCATCAGATGTTGTCCCGGGTCAGTCCTCTAGTTATATCTGTCCATCTGCGGCAAATTAAATCATCGGGGGAACTGAAAGTTAAGAATGTCATCAGTGAAGGGAGTATGGCTTCGCTCAATACCATAATCTTCATTGGTGTAATTCCAACTCTCAGACATAATCTGGTGCACCATAGCCCACACATCAGCATTGGTCAAGGGCCGTTCAGGCTCCCCGGCCCTGATATTCCGGTTTCCTCTGGGCTCCCAATCTGGGGACACCCTTCTTCTTCCAACGGCTTCTGCTCTGCTTTGCTCCCTACGTTCTCGGTCGATCTCGGGAGGAAGGGGTCGAAGTATCGGTCCTTGAGTGGGGTTGGTAAGGTTAGGATCTGTAGCCAGGACACGAGCAATATCTTTGCGGGATCCAAGAGATCTGAAGGTCATTTGCTCCAAATTCTGAGGTCGTTCAAGCGGCCTTCTTTCACGAGGTCACTCTTCCCCTAAAGAATAAGACTGGTCCATTGTAGTGTGATGAACTGGGGATGGGGTCCTCCGCCTGTGAAGCTCACCAATCTCCCTACTCATGGTTCTCATATTCTCTTGAATCATAAGGTTGGTGCGCTCGTGGATTCTCATAGCCTCCCTAGTGCTCTCAAGCATGTCGAGAAGGCGTGAAAAATCTCCTTGCGTGACAGGCACAGACAGATTGATCTGGTCATTGGTCCTAGTGGCTGGAGTCGGAGCATTTCGAGGGGTTCGAGTAGTGGTTCTAGAATCACCTAGAGTCGGGTCGGATCAGAGCAATACAACCTGGTCGGATCGGTTCGGATTGGGGGAGCGCACTTCTTTAACATCTCCAACTCGATTCTGACTAGAGCTCTCCCTCTACGACCGGTTTGGATCGGAGCTATCCCACTACGATCGGTTCGGATGTCCAGAGCAGATCCGATCCGCTCCTGAGCTCTGCCCCCTAGACCCCGTCACAACTGCGTTTTGCTGATCTTCACCAACTTCGTTTTCTCTACCAGTCTGAACTTCCTTTCCTTTTCCTTTGTCCATAATTCTTCAACAATCAACCAACAAGTACTTAACAGTGTCAAAAAATTGGGGATTAACTTCTTTGAACTCAACGGTCCAAAAAGTAGAACGATAATCCATAAAAACAGAGAATTCAAATGACTCTCAATGAAAGCACCAAAATGTTAGACCAAAAAGTGGTTCTAACACCCAAATTGACAAAAATTCTAATGAAATAGGATTGAAAATAGAAAAGAGACACAAGATTTATAGTGGTTCGGCATTAAAGGGCCAACTTCCACTTTATATCGCTTTGCTTGATGATGAAGATATAATTACAACGAGGTATTCAATCAATCTCACTCACTCTTCATATATTTTTACTCAAATATACTCAAAATACACTTTGAATGATGATTTGGATTATACGGGAGTGCTTGAATTCGGTTCTCTAATATGCTCAAACTCTCAAAGTGCCAAAAGATCCCTTCAAGTGACCCTTGGGGGTCTATTTAAAGGTGAAAATTCTTCCTGGATTTGGATCGGATCGGGTACACGTGGCCTCCGTTCCGTCACTTTCGGGATCGGGTGAAATCTGGTGAAGACAACTCATCTGGTTAGCGGCCATCGTGGGTAGAAAGTGGACATAACCGTTCCGAATATTATGGAGGACGTGGGTTGGAGTTGTTGTCAATCTGGGATCGGATCGAATGCACTACAGGTGATGGGGTCGGATTTAACCCTCCGGACCGATCCGATCCTGGAGAAGCTCTTCCTCTTTTCTGTTTGGACTGGGCAATGGGAATCCGATCCGATCCGATTTGATTTCTTTCTTCCTTTGCTTTAAATCGCTTTGTGTTGGCTACTGAGTCTCCTATCCGAACCGGTTTTGTTGAGTGAATGTTTTCATCATTTGATCTGTTAATCTTTTATCTTCGTGTGGCCTAGTTCACAAAGTAGGCTAACAGTAACATTGAGGTTGACCAATATTTATTGTTTACACGTGTTTAAATTAGATAAAAAACATTACATGT
Organism: Allium sativum; assembly: GCA_030737875.1. Lineage (NCBI taxonomy): Eukaryota > Viridiplantae > Streptophyta > Magnoliopsida > Asparagales > Amaryllidaceae > Allium > Allium sativum. The sequence goes on along the minus strand of CM060920.1, from coordinate 33,915,721 downwards.
TGATGAGCCTGTCTAAGGATCCATAAAGCTTCATAAACAAGTGCACGTGCAGCTGTGTATGAATTATTATGAACAAAAAACACATGGCTCGTGTCATCTTATCTTTGCTTCGACGTTGATTTTGGAACCATTGAATGCCATTTCTTCCCTACCTGCCTTCTATTTTGTCATAAATACATACATGCCACTGACAACTGGATTCATTAATCGATTCACTACATAGTTCAATTCACTACACAGTTCACTACATAGTTCAATTCACATAATTTGGATTCATTAACCAAATTATCAGTTATCAATTCACTACACAATTCACTAATCGATTCACTGCACAGTCCGATTCTCTAAAGCCTAAAGAAAGCTTGGTGATACGACAAAGATATGGACTTGATGGCAAAGGTGATCGAACATTAGGAGAAATAGCTGGAAATGTGAATATATCAAGAGAGATGGCAAGAAAACATGAGCTCAAAGCATTAATGAAGCTCAAAGCTCCTGTGACTTTTGTGTACTGCTAACAAATGGAAGCAGTTTTAGGTCTATTCCTATTGATCAAGAGTTGAGCTGTCGTGTATACTTTTAATATTATGATTTCTTGCGCGTGAGATTGTCAATGGGGCGGCTTTAAATGGTTAATGTACATGGAAAACATGCTGAATATGATTTCTTACATTAACGGTAAGGGTCAAGACAATTACCTCTGCTTGATGTTACTCGTTCCTACCCATTGATGCAAACCTTTCAAGCTTATTTTATTAATTGATCAACCTGGAAAAAAATCATAATTTGTGAATAACTAACCACATATCAAATATAGTACTGTTTTAACATGCAACACAAGAATCAAAGAACTAACACAAGAATCAAAGAGACCAACACACACAAAATCAACTCAAGAGAAAAAAATGCACAAATGAATTAAAAACTGAACACAACAAATGCAAAGAAAATGCAATGTGAATAGTCTGTAAAAACAGACAGAGAATGGAATTGCTTTTTTTCAAAATCAAATCTGCACTTAATCAAATGTATGAAACACTTCTTAATATTATACGTGGAGCATATGTGTTTTTCCAAAATCAAATATGGACTTAATCAAATGTAAATGCATTGGTTATGGCTCTATTAGTACAGCAAATAATTGCATTGCATAAATGATTTTATATTTAGCGTCTCATTATCAACATTAATGTATAAAATATAAGGCAGTCGTGTAGGATGACAGAAAGTTGTTCTCACTTCTCATGCCTGTAACAGACCAAAAGCATGTTCTGTGTTGTTTTGATTTAGCGAAGGTCGTAGCGTATAAATTTTTTAGCGGTAAATATTTTATCGTTGTCAGCCCATGGAATAGATAGAAATCCATAAGGCATGCAGATTAAGATAACTAAGAATTTATCTAATTGTGGCTTTTGTAATCAGATTAAGATAACTAAGAATATATTACAACACTTTAAGAAATATGACTATATATAAAACAAGATATCAACAACGAATACTTATTCATACCAAAATGCCATCGCAATCCTTTCTTATGTAACTTTCATCCCCATTATCAACATCTCTATCATTAAATAGTGACTCATCCAATGGTTTGCTAGTCGAATTATCCTCGTCCTCGTATTTTGCTAGTTCAAGAAAACCTCTAGGAGGTGCTTTTAAAACGACATACCAATTTGAAGAGCTGCTTTCTCTAGAGAAAAACACTTGTACTGCTTGTGTTGCTAAAATGAAAGGATCGCTTGCAAATTGATTCTGAAACCGATGTAGATTAACTAATGTAAACCCATCTTCAACCTTAACTCCATGATAAATATTGGCCCAATCACACTTAAACAAAACAACTTGAAATACACGATAATCCAACATTAAAATATCACACAAAATGCCATAATAAGTAATTTTCTCAACAGACCCATCTGCACGAACAGTATTTGCCTCAATGGAAACACCGCTATTTTGCGTAGATTTCTCGTAGTCCTAGAACAGACATGTATGGATTGTGTGTCTGACATTGTAATTGACCGTGTAGCACTGATCTTTATTAATATATATCTGCTTGGTGGCGGAGAATTTATTCTCTTTCTTAACACCCTTCTCTAAGACGTATGAGCTTAGAGGTTATATATTGATAGAAATCAGTGATGCGTAGTGAATGGACAATGTGGCATACTCAAGTTATGTGATGATCTATGATGATCAAAGCATGGCTTATTTAAGCGTAGCTTTGTGTATATCGTGACCTCGACGAACCTCACACCCCGGATTGATGGTAAACTTGTGGTCAGATTTTTTATGTTCGTTTCGTATGTTCGGTGCACCGGGATGTGATGATGAAAGGGTACTACGAAGTCCCCAGTCTGGGACGATATTTGTTGGGTACTCCGATTCATGTCTGGTGGGTTAGTATAACGGAGTCTGAGTCTGGACGTTATCCGCGAGTACTAGGATGATGCGCGCAAGAAAGTTTTGTGAGCCCACAAATGATCTTTCGTACCAGGAACCATCATGTTGGAAACCCAATCTCCACTACGAGCCCATACGGTTTTGATTGTATAGCCTGCTGATTACCGGCAGGATTGTCAGTATAATGGGATGGGGGCATTATGCCTGCTAGGATTAATACATTTATTTGCAAAAAGGTTTTTCACACCATATATAGTAGTAAAAGAGGATTTTCACTTATGAATGCATTTTTTGTTATCATAAGGCAAAACTCGCCCATCTGGTGTGCGTTTGCATTGTGTGATGTGGGACGAGCTTATGATAGCTTCATTTTTCAAAAAGCCATTACGGATTTCTATGCACTGGTATTCACATGGAGTAAACCCGTTCGGCATTGGCGTCGTGGTCCGGTGAATTACCTAACTTTAAAATAAACCATAAAAACTACTGTTTTGAGTTCTCACACCAGTCCCATGACTGACCTGGAGTTTATTGTTCCCACACCTAAACATTGGGTGCCCATAATTTTTACACGGGAATTGTAACACCCCGAAATTCAGTTAATATTAACATTCACAAATTAAACAATAACTAACCCCAGATTTGGGAATTAGGGGAAACGGCTTGCGCCATTGCGTTCGTCTCGGAAAAATACGTGAAATAGAGTCCGAGTTTTTGAAAATCGGAGTCCGTATGAAGAAGATATGGACGAACGAATTTATGCAGAAAAACCGAAAACAAGCCAGAATGCACTGGCGCACTTGTGAAGTGCGTCAGCACAAAAATACACTGGCGCACTTGGGAAGTGCACCCGTGTCAAGCCAGAAACCTGCACAGCTTTCTGGTTTGATCCTGGCTCTCCTGGTGCACCTGTTTTGGTTCTCTGGTCTATTCTGTTGACCTGTGACGATTTTGATGGTTTAGATCTAAACTAGGGTTAATCCTATGGCCTAAACTACATCCTAAATCTATAAATACACCCTAAGACTACCCTAATCCATACTAAAAATAGATACAACTTCATCATGCCGTCAAAATGCGATTAGAAGGAGCCTCCATCAAATTTTAGAAGAAAATAGCTTCTCAAATCAACTTCTAATCAACTCTAGCAACTTAATCTTCTTCATAGGAGTGCTAATCAACAAGTTGTGAGTTTCTATGCCTTTAGCAAGCAATTGCTAAACTAATTATGATAGGATGTAATGAGGTTATGGTTATGAATGTGGATCAATGCAAGTTATGTTATCATATGTTATGTGCTCATGATGTTAGTTATGCAAGTTTTACGCTATATGTCCATGATGTTAGTTATGCAAGTTTTATGCTATGTGTTCATGATGCTAGTTATGCAAATCACTATGATAAACATTGATCCATTATGACACCATGTTATGCAAGTTTGGTGTTTGATTATATGCAAGTTCATATATGACATGTTATGCAAGTTTGGTGTTTGATTATATGCAAGTTCATATATGACATGTTATGCAAGTTTGGTGTTTGATTATATGCATGTAACATGGGAAAGTTGACACCTTTAAAACCCATGTTGATGCTAATGTTATGCTAAGTTGAACCCATTGTATTTGTTATGAATCTTCCCTTTTAAGTATGACATGTTAGCGTATTACGTGGGGAACGATGGGGTTAATATTCATGTTAACAAAATTGTGGTGAAATTGGTATGATGTTGCATACCATAAGTGGATGGACATAATTGAGTCAATTATGTACATCATTAAATTGGAATTAATTAGGGAAAATTAATTCAAAATATGGGGGTGATTAATTCAGTGTAATTAATCGACTAAGACATGAGGTTGGACCCTTTTGTAGCATAAGACTGCCGGGACCCGACCGGCAAATCTAGCAGCTACAAATGATTGGCCCAACTTGAGAGGTCTTAGGCATAAACTAAATACGTGACAAGTGTAAAGACACGAGGTTAGACTCTGTTACGGCGTAAGGCTGCCCGGACCCGACCGGCAAATCCAGCTGCCATAAAAGACAGTCTAATGTGAGAGGTCTTTACAAAGGTTACGGTCTTAATCAATTAAGAAACACTTAACTTGATAAGCATGTAGTGGGGCATGAGGGGTTAAGTGGGTGCCTTGGGTGGCATGTGGAAATCTAGTGGTTGCCTTGGGTGGCAATAGAAAATACGATTATAATACTTAACCAAAGTGAAACATGTAATTAAACATGATTAAAGGGTTAAGTGGGATACACTAGAGGGAGCAAGCTTAGGTGGGTAGCTTGTGGTGGCCCATTTCAACCAGTAACCCATATGTATCTTTGTGGGCTCGACCCATGTCGAGGACGGGACACGCGTACTAGGCTTGACTATAAGAGGCCAAAACGGGTTAGTGGTGGCAACGCAAGTCCAACGGGTTTCATATGCGTGTGTGGATCCGGGCTAGTAGATAAGACGTTGTTGCATCGTGTAGGTATAACCGTTGGTTGTATCGGGTTGCCACTTTGGGGAGCGATACACCCCATTGTGGGGCCAGCACGAATATCTACGTTAGGGAGCCGATCGCTTGGGGAGTAGTGGGTACACCTAGTGGAGATAGGGGCAGACGGCACCTATGTGGTCAGCTAGGGGTACACGAAACTACTAGTTAAATTTTTCTAAGCCCTTGAGTGGGATCAACCTTTAAGTAGGAATGACTGGTGTGGTGCAGTGTAGTAATTACCCTTGGGTGGGTAGATGCGTCTTTACCGATATCTTAGTTCATCCTATGTCTAGTTGGCTGCTTAGTGTAGTCATTTATCCCCAGTCATTATCGTACCAAGTTTATATCATACCCTAATTACTTTAATGATTGTATTGTTAAAGTATAGGACTCGCTCAGACTTATGTCTGACCACGTTGTTTTTATCTTTTTTTCCCCTCAGGTCCTCAGGTTGGGCCTAGCACTAGTGGGCTTTGATCAGATTTCTTTATCTATCTTTTGGAGCTTGGACAGTTGACGTAAAGCTCAGCTTACCTTTTCTATTATGGCTATTAGTTATGTAGTAGGATTATGTACTTATGTTTTTATCAGTATGGATATTTAGTACTTGACTCTTGTTTTATGGTTTTGTAACCAAACAAGTTTACCTTCTGCTGCAATGAAATGATGTTTTAGTTAACAAGTATTATTTATATCTGTCTTTTTGTAATTTTTCTGTTCTATATTCACTTAAAATACTCCACCGAAGTTAAGGCATTCCCTTAATGAGTGACCTTAGCGGGTGTGGGGTGTTACACGTGGTATCAGAGCTGAAGGTTACAAGAACAGATAAAACTTTTAGAAAAACTATTTTTCTAAAAACATTTTTGAAAGAGTATTTTCGAAAACATGTCTTTTTAGAGAAAAGTTTTTGAAAGAAAAGCATAATCCCTAATAGCCATATCTTTATCTTTCGAATTCTCCATTTTGAATCTTTCCTTTTTCATTTCAGCATGGCTGAAGATCTTAACTTTCCGGAGGGGGTAGCGATACCAGTATGGTATAGGAGATTGATGGAGGCTAGGGCCGCCGCTGCGGGTCCAGCAGATGTTCCTCCACCACCAGTTGCACCCGATCTTCCTCCCCCTCCTCCTCCTCGCACGGATACTTTTGCTAAGACTTGCAAGGAATTTAAGGCTATGGGAGGGAAACCTTTTCAAGGATCAAAAACTTTTGTGGAAGCTAGGGATTGGCTTAAGGAAACGGAAGAGTTAATAGACATCTTTGAGATGGAAGAAGGAAAGAAAGTCAAGTTAGCTGCTTGGTTAATAAAGGGAGAGGCCTCGTTCTGGTGGTAGGTCCCTAATGGAGAGCGCCATGTTGACTCTTGGGCGGATTTCAGAAAAAGGTTTGTGGAAAAGTTTCTCTCAATGGCGGAAGAAAATCTGTATATGGAAAGGTTCTTGACTCTAAAGCAAGGAGACCTATCAGTGAAGGAATATGTCAACAAGTTTGATCAGTTGGCAAGGTTTGGCATAGACGTGGTGAATACACCGGAGAAGAAGGCTTTGAGGTTCGTTAAAGGCTTGAATGAACCGATGCATGGATTGGCTATGACTCACATCCCTATGAGGGCCACCTTTGAGAAGCTAGTAGACATGGCACTTATGCATGGGGAAGAGAAGGGTCCCAATGCTAATAAGGCACCCGAGAAGAAAGGAGATCAAAAGAGACCTCAACAGCAACAACAAAACAAGGGTGGGAAAGGCAACAGTGGCAAGGGAAAGAAGAAGTGCTTCAATTGCGGGACACCAGGCCACCTAAGCAAAGATTGTTGGAAGAAGAAGAAGACTGGCTGCTTCCACTGTGGCGAAGCAGGGCATCTAGTGAAGGACTGCCCTAAGAAGGGGCAGAGGACGGGATCTACCTCAGGAGGACAGGTGCAAGCTCTTATGGCACCAGGTCAGGAAAGAGGGCAACTTCAGGCTCTCGTAGTTCCACCGATTCAGGAAAGAGGTAGAACTATTTCAGTTGAAAGTCTGGTTTTTCTGTTTGATCATCCTGTCCGTACTTTGTTTGACTCTAGCGCATCGCATTCGTTTATCTCATCATCATTATTTGAGTCACTGCACTTAGACACCAGTCTAGTAGATGATCCCTTGGTTGTTTCAAACCCAATTGGGGGCTCCACTTATTTGTCCATGATATGATTGGGTTTGAAGATTTCTATACTTAGCGTTGAGTTTAGATGTGATGCTTTTGTTTTGGGCTTCACGGGCTATGTGCTAATTTTGGGCATGGACTGGTTATCCAGTAATGGTGCCGTTCTTGATTGTGAAAGGAGAGTTGTTAGGCTCATGACCCGCTTTGGTAACACTCTAGAGATCTCTTGTAATCCCATGGATTCCGTTATGCTAAGTTATCTTGAATCGCTTGACACTTCGGTCGAGAGTTTGCAAAATGTTAGAGTGGTCCGGGAATACTCGAATGTGTTTGAGGAGGTGAAGGGCTTACCTCCGAAGTGGGAGATAGACTTCCGAATATATCTGGTAGGCAATGCTAAACTAGTATCTTTGCCAGTGGGCCACATGGCTCCTCGTGAGAGGAGGGAACTCAATAAGCAAGTAGGGGAGTTGCTTGAGAAGGGGCTCATAAGACGAAGTATATCGGAGTGGGGTGCTCCAGTAGTTTTTGCCACGAAGGCGGATGTGTCCCTCAGACTTTGTGTAGACTATAGAGAACTCAACAAACTTACAAAGAAGAATAGACACCCATTGCCGAGGATTAATGATCTCTTTGATCAGTTGGTAGGCGCCTCAGTGTTTTCGCAGTTGAACTTAGCCACGGGGTTTCATCAGTTGAGAGTGGCTGAGGATAGTATAGAGAAGACTGTCTTTAGGACTCCGGATGGTTTCTATGAGTGGCTGGTGATGCCCTTTGGTTTGACTAACGCCCCTGCATACTTTGTTGATTTGATGAGTAGGGTGTTCAGGGAGTACCTTAATAAGTTCGTGGTGGTCTTTGTGGATGACATCTTAGTCTTTTCTAAAGAGTGAAGAAGAGCATGCCCTACATCTTAGGGAAGTGTTGGAGACTCTTCGAGCGCATAGCCTTAAGGCTAAATTCTCTAAATGTCGCTTTTGGAGGAAGGAAGTGCGGTTCTTAGGGCACGTGGTCTCCAAAGAAGGGTTAGCTGTGGATCCCGCGAAGGTAGTGTCCATCCAAGATTGGAAGATTCCGAAGAATGCTACCGAGGTGAGGAGTTTCTTGGGGTTGGCTGGCTACTATAGGAAGTTTATCAAGGACTTCGCGAAGATATCAGCCCCATTAACTCGCTTGACGAAGAAGAATCTAGTCTTCACATGGGACGTAGATTGTGATGATGCTTTCCAGCGGTTAAAGAGAGCTTTAACCACAGCTCTAGTCTTAGTGTTGCCAGATGGGAGTAAGCCATTTGTTGTTTATACCGATGCTTGTGGGACAGGACTAGGCGCAGTCTTAATGCAAGAGGGAAGGGTAATAGCCTATGGGGGAAGGCAGTTGAGAGCGCATGAGAAAAATTACCCTACACATGATCTAGAGTTGGCCTCTATTGTTTTTGCGCTTAAGACTTGGCGCCATTATCTTCTGGGCGAGAGGTTCGAATTGTTCACTGACCACAAATCATTGAAGTACTTGTTTTCTCAAAAGGATTTGAACTTAAGGCAATAAAGGTGGATGGAGTTCTTAGCATCCTATGATTTTGAGATAGCATATACCCCTGGCAAGGGTAACGTGGTGGCAGACGCCTTAAGCAGAAAAAGGTTGTCCTTGAGTCCATTGTTCGTGGAACGACAAAGCTTGGAATTTATCTCGATGTTTGATTTCAGACATTCCGTTGACTTTATACCCGGTTTGCTAGCATCCTTAGAGGTCAGACCTACTCTTTTGGGATGAATTGGCGAGGCACAGCGGGACGACCCACAGTTGGTTGAGTTAGTAGAGAAGCTCATAAGGGGGGAGTCGTCCAGCCATTTGAGTAGGTACACCCTAGATGATAAGGGGTGGTTGCGTAGAGACGGTAGACTTTGTGCACCACAAGACGAGGGTTTGAAGAAGGCTGTTCTTGATGATGCACATCGTTCGAAGATGACCATTCATCCCGGTGGGGACAAGATGTACCAAGACATGAAGCGAGTTTTCTTTTGGGCCGGTATGAAGAAAGATGTGGCCGAGTATGTCGCTAGATGCTTGGTGTGCCAACAAGTGAAAGCAAAGCAAAAGAAACCCGGTGGGTTGCTTCACCCATTGGAAGTTCCGCAATGGAAGTGGGATAGCGTCTCGATGGATTTTATCGATGGGTTACCGAGATCGAGGAAGGGTAATACGAGAATTTGGGTTGTGGTAGACAGACTTACTAAGAGCGCCCATTTTATACCCGTGAAGAGTAAGAGGACTGCTCCATGGCTAGCTTCAGTTTACCTTCGAGAGATAGTTCGATTGCTTGGTGTACCTTCTAGCATAGTGAGTGATCGAGATCCCATCTTCACTAGAGAGTTTTGGAAGAGTTTGCAAGAGGCAGTAGGGACTCAGTTGTGTTTGAGCACCCATATCATCCTCAGACGGACGGTCAGACTGAGAGGGTGAATCGTGTTCTAGAAGACCTTTTGAGGCTATGTATCTTAGATTTTTGAGTTACATGGGAAGAGCATCTTCCATTGGTGGAGTTCGCGTATAATAACAGCTTTCACTCTAGTATTGGCATGGCTCCTTTCGAAGCTCTTTATGGAAGGCCTTGTTGATCACCTACATGTTGGTGGGAATCTACGGATAAGATCTTGCTTGGGCCCGATATGGTTAGAGAGACTTCGGAAAAGATTGATTTGATTCGATGAAGGGTGAAAGCAGCGCAAGATAGGCAGAAATCTTACGCGGATAAGAGGAGGACAGATCTTGAGTTTGATGTTGGGGACATGATCTTTGTCAAAGTATCTCCATTACGGAATGTTGTTCGCTTTGGGTCCGTTGGAAAGTTAGCACCAAGGTTTGTAGGACCATTTCCTATTAAGGAAAGGATTGGACAGATGGCATATAGAGTGGATTTGCCCGAGAGACTTAGTGGTGTACATGACGTATTCCATGTGTCACATTTGAAGATGTGCCTACATGAGACCGCAGAGGTGGTAGAGCCGAGCTTGCTTAGAGAAGTGGAGGTAGAGCGTGATGCGACGATTCGTCGAGCTCCTACTCGCATCCTTGGGTCAGAGGCTAAGAAGTTGAGAAACCGAGAGGTTCAACTAGTCAAAGTGCAATGGGGAGATGATGAGAGCAACGCTACTTGGGAGACAGAAGTGAAGATGCGTTCTTTGTACCCATTCCTTTTTGAGGGTATGTCTTTTAACTTCTCCTTTATCGCTTATCTTGTGCTTATCTTATCTTTAGTATGTCCTCTCGTTAGTACCTTTGACCTGTAGATAGGGTAAACCTGTGGTTGAAACATGTGTTTGAGAAATGTTATGATTGATGGATGCGTGTCGATGCAAGTGGTTGCTAGTGGTTGCTCGTGGATGCGTTTGGATGCAAGTGGTTGCTAGTGGTTGCTCGTGGATGCATATGTACACACTTTAGACACTAGATCGGCTCAGTCACTTCATATTGCATATTGCATATAATTGTGTGTAGGTAGCTATATTAATGGATGTATAATGGTTGTGTTATCATATGGATGATGCATTTTGGTGTATGGTTGTGCACACATGTAGAAATAGTATGTGTAGATAGGGTTCTTTCGCATACATATTGGATGCATGGCACTATCATGGTTTGCATTAAGGAGGTCAACTGAATCAGTAGACCTCCTGATTTTGCATTAGACGGGGAACATATACACACACATTTTGCATATGTTCATTAATCATTAGAAACTTTAAGGACAATGGATGCCAGTGTTTGATGGTTTAGTAGATGGTTGTTTGGATGGTAGGATACGTTCTTCTGGACTTAGAGATTTCGGGGACGAAATCCTTTAAGTAGGGGAGAATGTAACACCCTGAATTTTAGTTAATATTAACATTCACAAATTAAAGAATAACTAATCCCAGATGTGGGAATTAGGGGAAACGGGTTGCGCCATTGCGTTCGTCTCGGAAAAATACGCGAAATAGAGTCCGAGTTTTCGAAAATCAGAGTTCGTTTGAAGAAGATATGGACGAACGAAGTTAGGCAGAAAAACCGAAAACAAGGCAGAATGCACTGGCGCACTTGTGAAGTGCGCCAGCACAAAAATACACTGGCGCACTTGGGAAGTGCGCCCGTATCAAGCCAGAAACCTTCACAGCTTTCTGGTTTGACCCTGGATGGCCTGGTGCACCTGTTTTGGTTCTCTGGTCTGTTCTGCTGACCAGTGATGATTTTGATGGTTTAGATCTAAACTAGGGTTAATCCTATGGCCTAAATTACATCCTAAATCTATAAATACACCCTAAGACTACCCTAATCCATACTAAAAATAGATACAACGTCATCATGCCGTCAAAATGCAATTAGAAGGAGCCTCCATCAAATTTTAGAAGAAGATAGCTTCTCAAATCAACATCTAATCAACTCTAGCAACTTAATCTTCTTCATAGGAGTGCTAATCAACAAGTTGTGAGTTTCTATGCCTTTAGCAAGCAATTGCTAAACTAATTATGATAGGATGTAATGAGGTTATGGTTATGAATGTGGATCGATGCAAGTTATGTTATCATATGCTATGTGCTCATGATGTTAGTTATGCAAGTTTTACGCTATATGTCCATGATGTTAGTTATGCAAGTTTTATGCTATGTGTTCATGATGCTAGTTATGCAAATCACTATGATAAACATTGATCCATTATGACACCATGTTATGCAAGTTTGGTGTTTGATTGTATGCAAGTTCATATATGACATGTTATGCAAGTTTGGTGTTTGATTATATGCAAGTTCATATATGACATGTTATGCAAGTTTGGTGTTTGATTATATGCAAGTAACATGGGCAAGTTGACACCTTTAAAACCCATGTTGATGCTAATGTTATGCTAAGTTGTACCCATTGTATTTGTGATGAATCTTCCCTTTTAAGTATGTCATGTTAGCGTATTACGTGGGGAACGATGGGGTTAATATTCATGTTAACAAAATTGTGGTGAAATTGGTATGATATTGCATACCATAAGTGGATGGACATAATGGAGTCAATTATGTACATCATTAAATTGGAATTAATTAGGGAAAATTAATTCAAAATATGGGGGTGATTAATTAGGTGTAATTAATCGACTAAGACACGAGGTGGGACCGTTTTGTAGCATAAGACTGCCCGGACCAGACCGGCAAATCCAGCAGCTACAAATGATTGGCCCAATGTGAGAGGTCTTAGGCATAAACTAAATATGTGACAAGTGTAAAGACACGAGGTTAGACTCTGTTATGGCGTAAGGCTGCTCGGACCCGATCGGCAAATCCAGCTGCCATAAAAGACAGTCTAATGTGAGAGGTCTTTACAAAGGTTACGGTCTTAATCAATTAAGAAACACTTAACTAGATAAGCATGTAGTGGGGCATGAGGGGTTAAGTGGGTGCGTTGGGTGGCATGTGGAAATCTAGTTGTTGCCTTGGGTGGCAATAGAAAATACGATTAGAATACTTAACCAAAGTGAAACATGTAATTAAACATGATTAAAGCGTTAAGTGGGATACACTAGACGGAGCAAGCTTAGGTGGGTAGCTTGTGGGGGCCCATTTCAACCAGTAATCCATATGTATCTTTGTGGGCTTGACCCATGTCGAGGACGGGACACACGTACTGGGCTTGACTATAAGAGGCCAAAACGGGTTAGCGGCGGCAACGCAAGTCCAACGGGTTTCATATGCGTGTGTGGAACCGGGCTGGTAGGTAAGACGTTGTTGCATCGTGTAGGTATAAGCCGTGCACCGTTGGTTGTATCGGGTTGCCACTTTGGGGAGTTATACACCCCACTGTAGGGCCAGCACGGATATCTATGGTAGGGAGCCGATCGCTTGGGGAGTAGTGGGTACACCTAGTGGAGATAGGGGCAGACGGCACCTATTTGGTCAGCTAGGGGTACACGAAACTACTAGTTAAATTTTTCTAAGTCCTTGAGTGGGATCAACCTTTAAGTAGGAATGACTGGTGTGGTGCAGTGTAGTAATTACCCTTGGGTGTGTAGATGCGTCTTTACCGATATCTTAGTTCATCCTATGTCTAATTGGCTGCTTAGTGTAGTCATTTATCCCCAGTCATTACCGTACCAAGTTTATATCATACCCTAATTACTTCAATGATTGTATTGTTAAAGTGTAGGACTCGCTCAGACTTATGTCTTACCCCGTTGTTTTTATCTTTTTTTCCCCCTCACGTCCTCAGGTTGGTCCTAGCACTAGTGGGCTTTGATCATATTCTTTATATATCTTTTGGAGCTTGGACCGTTGATGTAAAGCTCGGCTTATCTTTTCTATTATGGCTATTAGTTATGTAGTGGGATTATGTACTTATGTTTTTATAGGGATGGATATTTAGTACTTGACTCTTGTTTTATGGTTTTGTAACCAAACATGTTTACCTTCTGCTGCAATGAAATGATGTTTTAGTTAACAAGTATTATTTATATCTGTCTTGTTGTAATTTTTCTGTTCTATATTCACTTAAAATACTCCACCGAAGTTAAGGCATTCCCTTAATGAGTGACCTTAGCGGGTGTGGGGTGTTACAGGAAGCCTAGTCGTTTGGTTCGCAGATTTAGCCTTGGAGTTAGTTGGAGCAGGATTCTAGAGCTATTATGTTTGGAGCATTCGCATTCTTCCGTTGAGTTTAGTATCTTTTCCGTTGTGTAACCGATGTACTGTGATGTACCTCTTGTAACTCTAATGTAATATTATTTTAATGATAATGGAAAACTTGTTTTTATTTTGTGCAAATGCGTAAGTTCCCCTAACAATCCGTCTTTGTGAACGGTTTAATTTGGTTAAATTACCGGTGAAAACCGGGCAAAAAGCCGGGTCGTTACAATAAGAAAACTCATGAGTCTGTATTTTAAGATGTGCTTCGCGCACTCGAGATTCCTAATGACATCACATACTTAAGACTTGCCTAATACAAGGTTATTTTAAATAAAAACGTCCATTTCATCTTTTCTCTATTGCCGCTATAAGAGCTGCAGTTTTTTTTCTTTGATTCCCTTTAGTTTCATCATTTCGGTCTGTGCATTTGTCTCGTTTGAATTTCTCTTTATAAAAAAATCAATCCACTTTTAAATTTCCTGTAACAATCTCAAGGTTTCCATACTTTAGTTTGCATTATAATTCTAGTTTTGCATTAATTCAAATTCAGTTTCCAGACTTCAATTATAAATTTCAGTGATCTTTTAGTAAAAGAAAAATCAGTTTTGCATTACAAGTTTCCAGACTTCACAATCTCACAGTTTTCCATTACAAAATTCTAGTGTGCTCATTTACCTACTGATATTATTACTAGACGCCCATTCAATATTTTTTGTGACATTCTACTTCAAAGATGGTTTTTATTCAGTTTCAATTAAAAAACTTCCCTTTACAGGAGACACCATAGTTGTAGTAGTTAACAAATCTGATAGGCAACCCATACAAAACCTGATAGGCTACAACATTCGAATAAGGTTGAAGTTTGGAAATATTGGTTAATCAAGTTATGTTATAACTTGACTCATAAATTTCTAATCAATGAACTAATTTATAAATCAGTGAACTAACTTATAAATCAGCGAACAAATTTATAATTTTTTAGACAAGCATCAAATTTAATCAATAAACAACATGGTAAGCATAGTTCTAATTAACAAGAAGTTTTAACTAATGTTACATGGCATTTTGACCCGGCTGCTGAACTCTTTTCAAATGAGTATGGTTCGGTGATTATCAGGCAGATCACCTAAAATGATGATCGAAAGGCCCACGTACTTATTCCAGACAAAGGCATAAGATAGCAGTGGGACAATATTAGAAAAACAATGCGATAGAATGTTCAAAATAATGTTTTCAGTTCTTGGAATCCATGTAGGCACCAATCTGGATGCACTGTGTGGTCACCATGAAGACGTAAGATCAAGGTATGACTTGAGGCACACTGTGATGACCCCAAAACCCCGTACTACGGTATTAAGGGTAATCTTTGGAATATAACACATAAACAGATAATAGTAGGACTGAAATAACTAAATACACCAGAAAATGAACAAATAATCACTAAATAAACAATAATCATCAGAGTTACACAGTATACAGGATCATACTTAGTACAAATACAGTCCAGCTATACATAAATGTCAACAGCGGAAAACAAACATAATATGTACAATCGGAGCTGAACAGCATAAAAGAGAAAAATGATAGAATCCGTCTTCATCTCCAGCTATCCAGAAAGAGCCTTCTAAAAACCTGAATACAAGGCTGCCAGTGTAGAAAGAGGGACACCCGAGTTTGCAAGTGAAACAAACTACGAGTCAGTCATGGGACGGGTATGAGAAATCTACTTAACACATATAATATGGCTAATCACAGGACCATGCCACTTTCGTGGAACGCTTTTACTCCATTGGATTGCCAGTGCTTTAAAACAAGTAAATCTTTAAAACATCGCAATGCTTTTTTTAAAAATGAAGCCATTATAAGACTCAGTTCCCATCACATAATGCAACGCAAACCGGAGGATAGAGTTTTACCTTATAATGGCCAAAATATGCTTGATACGAATAAAACAAGAGCATTTGATATTATTACTAGTGTTTATATGTTTTCAAAAACAATTTCAATCATAACTATCAATCATAGACGGCATGGGTACCATATATCATGTCGCCATATATATATATATATATATATACAATCAAAACCGCACAATGTCGTATTTGGAAATTGGATTTCCATCATGAACCAAGGCCAGGGATCATCCTCACCGCTTCGAAACGCTCTAGCCCGTGTCTCAGGACCCAGACACAGGTGGGCCTTGGATCGTCAGGGCCGGTCCACCGATGTGGATTAAAATGCCTGAACACTGCGTTTCCCCGCCCTATGGGGCGTCAATGAGCCAACGAATGACTCCATCGGCTTCACATAGTCACCGATATATCCGAGGCGCCTCGCAATAGCAAGAACCACATAGGTGAAAATAATATAAATGTCATCCAGTTTAAGCACTGACACCACCTCTAGCTAGAAGGAAACGCATGCCCTCACTGATGTCCTCTCCCGTTTCTGGTTCATACCGGGGTGTGAGGCTCGCGAATTCACGTTATGCACAAAGCTACGCCACACAGGCGGTGCTTTGATCATCAACCACAAGACTTTGCTTTTCTATAGAAGCCTTGATCACTGCATCTTAGCATGCCACACAGGCAATTCACACCATGTAACTGATGTTTATCAATCACACAGAACGAAATCCAATGTCAAACATACAGTCCATTTGCAAGTCCGATCTGGGTCTGAACGAAACCGGAGGCACTATATACCTCGCATACCCATCGATCTCCACGTACGTCTGGACGATTACCACTCATTATCCATATTTCCGGATGCCTCCCAATCAGGACATCAGTTACCATCCAAACGAGGTGAAGACCTCTGGTCTTCAATCACCATCTTCATGTTCGATTTCTTATAGTCGATTCAGTTATTCAGAATGGGATAAACCCGGTCTTTCTGAGCAACTCGCATATATAATAAACAAGTGCTACACAAACATAACAAACGCCTTATTTCAATTCATTAGTCACTAACCATAAATCAGTAAGAGAAAGATTCCCCAAATATTAACCCCGAAGGCCGAAACCAACATCAGAACAAAATCCAGGAAACCATTCAACTTAGCTAACCTTCAGTTAGTTTCTAAATTTCACATTCCATATCATTTATAATATTTTATAACGATTTATCGCTATTTTTATTTATTTAAAAAATAGCCAATATATTCAAACGACGCTTCAGGCCATAACGAGGCCGTGGCGATGTTTTTCTTCATATTTGATTTACACATATCTGAAAATCTAACCATTGGATCTTCACAAAATTTATATCGTTAGAAAGATCTTTTCAAAATGAATCCAACGATTCCAGTTTCGGGAAAATCAGACGGTCGGATCTCCCGGTACAATCGTTTGAAGTTTCGATTTCAAAATACGAACTGCAGCGTCGTTATTCGATTTTATTTAATTATATTTATATATATATATATAAATATAATCGATTATGGCGATGTTTTTCTTTAGATTTGAATTAAACATTCCAGACAATCCAACCTTTGGATCTTTACAAAGTTGGGGCCATTGGAAAGATATTTCCAAGGCGAACCCAATGGTTGTGGTTTCGAGAAAATCCGATGGTCGGATTTCCCTCAATAATCATTTGAAATCACGGTTTCAAAATACAAACTACAGCTTCGTTATTCGATTTATTTTAATTATATTTATATATATATATAAAAATATAATCGATTCTTCGATTTCAAAACCATATTCATTTCATACCTTGGATAAAAATGATATTTTTATCCAACAGACATTTATTTCCACACTTCACTATTTTTAACAATTTAGGTATATAATAAAAATGTGATTTTATTCTAAAAGAATTTATTTCAAAACACGACTATTTCATATAGTTCATATAGATGATAAAAATGTTATTTTTATTATAAAAAAATTTATTTCAAACTACGGCTATTTTATATAGTTCATATAGATGGTAAAAATATGATTTTTATTATAAAAGAATTTATTTCAAAACACGACTATTTTATATAATACATGTAGATGATAAAAATATAATATTTATTTCAAACTACGGCTATTTTATATAGTTCATATAGATGATAAAAATGTGATTTTTATTATAAATGAATTTATTTCAAAACACGACTATTTTATATAATTCATATAGATGATAAAAATATCATTTTTATTATTAAACAATTTATTTAAAACTACGGCTATTTTATATAGTTCATATAGATGATAAAAATGTGATTTTTATTATAAAGAAATTATTTCAAAACATGACTATCTTATATAATTCATCTAGATGATAAAAAATATGATTTTTATTGTAAAACAATTTATTTCGAAATACGGCTATTTTATATAGTTCATATAGATGATAAAAATGTGATTTTTATTATAAAAGAATTTATTTCAAAACATGACTATTTTATATAATTCATATAGATGATAAAAAATATGATTTTTATTATAAAACAATTTATTTCAAACTACGGCTATTTTATATAGTTCATATAGATGATAAAAATGTGATTTTTAATATAAAAGAATTTATTTCAAAACACGACTTTTTTATATAATTCATATAGATGATTAAAAATATGATTTTTATTATAAAACAATTTATTTCATACTACAACAATTTAATATAGTTCATATAGATGATAAAAATGTGATTTTTATTATAAAAGAATTTATTTCAACACACGACTATTTTATATAATTTTTATAGATGATAAAAAAATATGATTTTTATTATAAAAGACTTTATTTCCAAACACGACTATTTTATATAATTCATTTAGATGATAAAAAAAATGATTTTCATTATAAAACAATTTATTTCAAACTACGGCTATTTTATATAGTTCATATAGATGATAAAAATGTGATTTTTATTATAAAATAATTTATTTAAAACTACGGTTATTTTATATAATTCATATAGATGATAAAAATGTGTTTTTTATTATAAAAGAATTTATTTCAAAACACGAATACCATTCAACACATGAATTTCTATTCAACGAATGAATTTCTGTTCAACACATGAATGTTTTCTATAGTTTATATATATAAATAAAAAGGTGATTTTTGTTGCAAACCAATTTATTTCTAAACACGAATGTCGTTCGACACATGAATTTCTATTCAACACACGAATATAGTTTCAACACATGAAAATAATTCTAACACATGAATATTATTCAAAATTTCGGCAGCATAACGGCAGGGTAGTTAAAACCGGGGCCGTCCCTAGTACGGCTCCTCGCACTACCTTAAAGCCTCGCAGCTTTTGACAATGGGGATTTCATGCATCTAGTTCGCACCCAAGCGGCATGTATATTTTTCATTTTCCACAAAACTAATCCTATGTGGTTTCAACTCAATAATTCTCAACCACAAACGGGTATTTTTCAACCACAATCAATCAATTTCAAACCACAAACAATTCAAATCAACCGTTCGCTATCAACCAATTTTCACACCAATCACAACCAATGAATATCGTCCATGGTTTGTGGACGAGGGGCGTATGTATATATATATATAAGTAAATTTCACTTCTATTCAACACATATATAATTTTTACAATGCATGTATAACTTATACATCGAACATACAACTTATGCAATGCTTATACATGAGGTGTACAAAACTTATAAAACTCATACATCGACTATATAATTTATACATCGTCATTTTCCATATCGTTTTTAATTTAGAAATCTCACATTGGGTTTCACTCCACAAAAAATAGCAGAAGGCTCAGAAAAATATGCGGTCTCTTCTAGAATGTAGAAGACGTCCTCACGGTCCCGGCTTCTCTTGTTTCACTGAATTTCTGCAACAAACGAAAAAGATGTGATTTTTACAGTGTAATCAAAAACCGTAGCGCTTTAAACTGCTATTAAATAGTTTAATTTCAAATAGGTCGTACCTTTTCTGATTTGTTCAAAACTTGGTTTGAACTTTTCGATCAAACGGTGAAGCGGATCGATGATCGGGTTGTGCCACGGCCTGGAGCATGGAAAGGCGCGCCTGTCGATGGTAAGGGGGCCCCACTCACATCTTGAATCACTGGTGGCGGCGCGATGAAGGTCGGACCTTTGAGGGCTCAGTTCTCGAGATTCACCAGACGAGAAGGGGTGCCACGACCATGGATTTGAAGCTTGAGGGGAGCTGTTCAAAAAGCCCAACTGGGTCGAAAGCTATCGGCGCGTGTAGGAGGAGAAAACGTGGGGAAAAGATTTGAAGAACTTCCGCCGTGCGATGGATCGGGGAGAGAGAATAGGAAAGAAGGAATACGATTGGTCGGCCCCTTTTTTATATTTATTTAATTTTAAAATCCAAAAATACCCCTTGCCACATATGAACTCCAATCCAAACCCAACGACTGTCATCCCCAGCTAAATACCCCCATTCCAAACACAATGGGATATGTTTCGTAGGCCCATTCGACTGTTTCAGTAAGTTTTCCTTCAAATTAAAATATAAAACATTGAATATTTAATTTGAACGTACATTTCAATTTGCCGGGGCCACATAATAATTCTAAAAATTTCCGAAAAATAATTCCTGCTATGTTTTGATGATACGGTCCCAACAAAACTAGTTTCGTCGAATCCAGAGGCCATTTGAAAAATGGCCCATTTCTGTCGATCCAATTTAACTTTAATTGAACAAAACACATTTTCCTTCGCCACGCTCACATACTAGCTTCAAAAATTATGAAATTTGAAACCTAGCAATAATTTGACATCCCGGATCCAACAAAAGTGGTTTCGTCGAATTCTGAGGTCGTATGCAAATTGTTTATTTTCAAGGGCGATATATTCTCTATAACGACCTTTCTGAAAATTCATTTGGCTATAACTTTTGATTCCCGCTATGAAAGTTCAATTTTTTAGATCCGTTAGAAAGATATTCACTAACAGATTTGAATATTTTTGGTTTCACTAAAATCCGTTTTGTTTTGCACCCGGTACAGTCAGGCAAAGTTTGAATTCAAATTTTGAAACTACCGCGCCATTTCAGGCCTTGTTTATAATTAGAATTAATTATATTTATTTTCAAACTTCGATTCAAACATACTTTTCATCGTTATTATTTAAAATATTTATTTTAAATATTTAAAATCCATTATTTTAGGCAATTAAATTTTTTAAACTGGTTCAGATTTTCCGGGTCGCTACAATCTCCCCCACTTAAAACTTTTCATCCCCGAAAAGAAAAAAATCAAAAGTGGTTTGAATAATCAACACTACGTTCAATCTGGCTTCCATTCTCCAACTTTTCAGTTTCTGAGAATTTTCAAATTCTTCAAAAATTTGGCTAACACCCGGAATTTTCGAAAATTTTTGCCATGACCTCCTTTGTACGGGGAGGGGTTTGGAAATTTATTGGGCCGTATTTGGTACCCAATAAATCCTATAAAGCATACAAATATTTATAGTGATATATTCTGGTGTTTACAAGGGAGAGTGTATAGATAATAACTCCAGAGAATAAATTCTCGTCACCCTGTCTAAGCCTGAGGGAGTGTGTATTTTTTATTGCTCCGAAGAATAAATTCTCGTTACCTCGTCTCGTGTGGGAAATAAATAATCCATGTGCCGTATCTAATAACTAGAGAGACGTGGTTATTGTCAACTCCAGACCTGTGTGGGGTTTTTATTAATCTAGCAATTTATCGTTACAATTTTATATGGTCCATAACAGTCATCAGTTCTACCTATAATAAATAGTCCATATTTGTCATCAGTTCCACCTGCAATAAATAGTCCATAGCTGTCACCAGTTCATCCTATAATATATAGTCATCGCCATACAAGCCTCTCGCTCGTATGGTAAATCTACCACCTTGTCACACAAGCTCCAAATGCTTGTGTGGTATATGATGAAATATGCTATGTTCAAGAAGTATGTCATCTTCAAGAAGTATGCCATGCAGTGTAGCTCAAAATTAATTGTTACTATCCTATGACGACATTTGTAACGACCCGCATTCTACGCATCATAGGATCGTAGAGTATTTATTTCTTTTACATACGAAGTCGTATGGTCATGTAACTTTGGGAGACGACTATTGGGGTCATTTCCCATGTTCATGATTTTTCCCGATTTTTAAATGACCATTTTACCCCTAGTTGACACTGTTTTGGCCATAACTTTTGACTGGAAATGAATTTTGACCTGAAACCACTTCCATTGGATTTGAATGATAGTTTCTCTTTCCGTAGAGTGGTCACATTAGCCAAACGGACTCACCGTTTGGGAGATATGGCTGAAACAAGTTTCAGATGGTGAAAGACAGCTTAATTGGGCTTAACCGGGTGATTAGCAGCTAGGCCCAAGGTGAATTTCGGGTTTAGGGGTATAGGAGGTCTGATTAGGGTTAGGTTATCACTTTCATTTCAGTTTTGAGCAGCCACAAACCTCCTAGAGATCCTAGTAATGGCTTCCTACATCTAAAACACCCCAAATCACTCTCTAATTGAAGATTAGGCTTAGCAACACCAAATTAAGGAGAAAAAGCACCAAAGCAAGTTAGAGCTGCTGTTAGACATCAGTATTCGCCCCAAATCAGAGGAGTTTCAGTTCTGAGAATTTCATTTGTGGCCAAGGTGAGTGATAGCATCATTTTGACACTAATTATGGTTAATTAAGGGTAATTAGTAAGGATTAGCGAATTTATACGTAAATAAATTCTGGAAAAATTGTTAAAATTCTAAAATAATAATTTACGGCTCTGATAAAAATTTGGGTTAATTTGGACATGTTTTGCTAATAGTATGGTTAGACCATGCTTTAGGGGATTAAGGGGTGATTAGTGTTAATTAGCGAAATTAAGCGTGACAAAATTCTGGAAAAATATTCAGAAATTCAGAAACATTGCTTTAGACCTCTGTTAGAAAATTTGGCTAATTTGGTTAAGTTTTACTAATCCTATCAATAGTTGTTCTTAAACATGCTTAAGGGGAAAATATGGATTTTTGGGTATGTTTGATCCGTTTTAACCTATCATATTGTTGTTTTGGTGTTTGTGGTTGATTATGCATGTTGCTATGACTGTATGAAATGCTTTGTGATTGATTTCAATAGTTAGAATGGTCGAAAACGTCGTCGAATGGCGTAAACACTCGCTGGAAAAAGTTGCAGAAAGCTGTGCAGAGCTTCGGATCGGATCGGATCGGATGGGGGGCTCGGATCGGACATGTGAACTGGGCAAGGAAATCCAACCCGAACAGGAGTTTAGCACATAGAAGACGTGGCAAGAAGGAAGGCCATTTCCTTAGAGTTGGAGTGGACAGGGGGATCGGATCGGAACTATGGAGCAGGATCGGATCGGAGTAGGAGAGAGCGGATCGGATCGGAAGCATAATAGAGGCCAGACCGGATCGACTCACGAATGGGAGGCTACGACTGGAGCAAGACGAAGGGATCGGATCGGATCGGAGTAGATGGAAAACGAGGAAGCTGATCGAAGGAGGAGCGTGAACTCGAAGGAGGACAGCACCACGACCCGACCCGGAGGAGGAGGACCCCGACCCGACCCGGAGTGAAGCACCCGACCCGAATCGAATGGAAGATGGCAAGGATGGAGGACCGACCCGAACCGACGCTACCGAACCGAACCGAGTTCTAGGACTGTTACTGCGCGACAACTTTTCTGAAGACCCACTCCAATTCGACCAAACCCGAGATGCAAAGGAAGTCCAAGTGAGAAGTTAAAGCTCAGGATTCGGATGGGAACCAATGAGTTCACTTCATGGTTGGGCTTTGCTGCGGGACGTGTGCTAAGGAGTTGTCAGTATTCATAACTTTGGTTCACCACTAAGAGATGGATAGTGGGCCTGTAGTGATAGTTACACGGGATTGGATTCCGCCATGGCCCAAAGTATTAGGTGACCAAAGTAGTGGATATCGTATGCTTTACGCACTGAGTGAGAGAAGTGAGGATGGTTGTTATGCTTGATTGTTTGACATCACTATGACATACACACCCCCACCCCCGTATTCTTTACACCATATGTTAGCGGCACCTTAGAGTATTGTACGGTATGTAGTGCTAACTCTTTGGTTGCAGGTCCAGGTTCAGGTATGATTGGATTATACCTGTTATTGTTCTGTTTTGTTTAGCGGCTTATCGCTCATACCAGGCTTTATGTCTGACCCAGAGTTTTATGTCTCTTCTTATTACTCTGGGTGCTCACACGAGCAGACTAGAGACAGGTTAGCTGGTGATGCACGGGTAGACGATCCGGAGACGAGCAGGAGGCTTCCACGTACTATATATATAATATTCTCCCTGTGTTGTTGAAGATCACTGCTTGGGCATTGTTGGTGTATCTTCTATTTTAGCTTTCTTTTGTTTAGAGACAGTAAATTTGGAAAGTTGTAATAAGCTGTATTTGGATTTCCGCTGCTTTGAGATTGATGTTGGTTTTAGTTATCAGCTTATGCACTGTCTCGCCTGTTTTATGTCAAGTATGTTATTATTATATTTTATTCCATGCGCTGTGAGACATTCTACAGGTCCTTTGATTAGTTCATTCCCTTCTTTCCTTTCTTTTGACGACCGTCTTGTGCTAGTCGGGCATGTGTACAGCGCACTTTTGGAGGAAATGCAGGATGGTGCGAGGCGGGCCGTCACACTTGGTATCAGAGCTCTAGGTTGCGTAGTTAACCTAGGGAAGTTATCAGGGAGAGATAGTATACGTACACGAGAGAGCGTATTTGTGATTATTTTGGTTTTCAAAAGATATATATATATACTATTAGTAGTATAGGGATGAAGTCGTACTGCACTAGCACCACTATGGAGTCGTTAATCATTTCCTTTTTCAGATTGACGATGAGCCGATATGTTAGAGGTACCGGTAGAGGGGCCAATAATGGGAATGCTACCGACATGAGGGCGATGTTTACTGACCTCATGAGAGAGATGCTTAGAGATGTTCAGAGGGCAGCTCCCAATGGTGGAAATGGTGGTGGTCCAATGGTGCAGGCGCCAAGAGTCGACTTCGCCAAGCTGAATAAGGATTATACTAGCCTTGGTTGGAAGCCGTTCCACGGAACGGAGTCGGCTACGGATGTTCAGGATTGGGTGGATAGTTGCGAACGTATCTTCGAGGATTTGGGTATCGAAGATGCCATGAAGAGGAAGCTAGCATCCCGTCAGCTTCAAGGACGAGCAATGAATTGGTGGAATGCTATTAAGGCAGCAACTCCAGAGGATCAGATTACATGGGATCAGTTTAAGGCTCGTTTTTGCGATAAGTTTATACTAGCTGCTCAGAAGTCAGAATTGTTTAGAAAGTTTCTGGAGCTTAAGCAGAACGGAAGGGCAGTTTCAGAGTATGTTGCTGAGTTCGATACTTTATCGAAATATGGGTTATCTCTTATCGACACTGCCGAGAAGAAGAACGAGAAGTTCATAACTGGTTTAGATGGGTACTTGGGGGAAAGGCTTATAAACCACATCGATGAGACGTTTGAATCGATTGTAGGAAAGGCATTAAGGTCAGAAAGTCTTTACCCAAAGCCTAAGACTGAGGTCACTACTGCATCTACAATGGAGCCAAAGCCGCAAGCAGGCGGCGGAGGCAAGAATAATTCCCAAACTAAGAGGAAACAAGACCAAACCATGGATGGCCAAGGTAAGAAGAATAAGAAAGATGGCGAGTGCTTTAGCTGTGGCAAGAAGGGCCACTATGCCAGAGATTGTCGAGAAAAGCCTGGGGAAAGGAAGTGCTTTAATTGCGGCCAAGCAGGACATCACAAGAATGAATGTCCACAATCTCCTAGGGAGAAGCAAATCGTGAAAGCATATGCTATCAACGCTATTCCTTCTTCGTCGAATGCCCCAACTGCGGCGCAGAAGGAAAAAGGTGTCGTTATTCGAGGTATGCTTTCTATTTAAGATGTTTCTGTTCGAGTTTTGTTTAATAACAAGGTTTCCCATTCCTTCGTACCTAGTGACCTGGTAGATAGGTTGGAATTGGAACCCAAGATAGTCGATAGACCTTTAGTAGTGACAAACCCGATAGGTGGTTTGACTAGCCTTTGTTGGATTTGTCGTAATTTGGTCTTATCGAGTCATGGATGTATGTTTGCTGTGATTGCATTATTTCGAGCTTTACTAGGTTTGGCTTGATTTTTAGGAGCCGATCAACTCCAAAGGTATAGAGCGATAATAGGTTGCGAAGAGTCTTTGACGACCGTTAGAGTGGATGATGGACGAAAGGTGGTATTGGATCGCCTACTTTATGATGAAGATGATAACGGGAGTTAGAGAAGCAAATGTACATTGGATGTACAGTAGTTTGTTCAGGACTTGGTCATGCGATCGACGATAGTTTCAAGCAAGATTGGCGGGGATAGCCAAAGTCAGTTATGGATGCTTGAGTGTTCGGATGTTTTGCTCATATCATCTCACGTAGATTGTCTGAACTCGGAGGAGATGTTCCTTGGGTGCTTGTCTGATATTGGTTTAGGCCTTTGGGGCTTGTGCTTGGGGAATGTCGAGGTCGACTAGGATGGTTTGCGTGAGAGATAAGTGGTTGTTGTGATTCTCATTGGATGATATCTTGGTGCACTCGGGGAGTGATATGCAGCTCATAACATGGTAGGAATGTTGGATGGTATAGATTTCCCGAGTTAGACTCAATAAGGGTATGTGATGACTCGAGTGGGACTCGAGAAAGATGCAAAGTAATGGATTGTTTAGGACCCTATGTTGATGTTCTTTTTGAAAGAATAGGATGTGTTCATTGGTCAAGGAATATGCAACGAAGGTTAGGACGATTCAAGTTGGACTTGAACTCGTAAAAGAAAATAGATGTTCGATTGATCTTAGAGATGCAACGAATAGGGAGACGACTCACGTTGGACTAGAGTTTGTAGGTAATGGATACTCAAGACTGGGTCTTAGTATGGATGTGTAATAGATTGACTCGAGTTAGACTCGAGGAGGCTGCGAGGAATTGGATTGGCTCGAGTTGGACTCGAGAGGGCAGCAAGATAATGGATAGACTTGGGTGGGACTCGAGTGTTTCAGGCGGACTAAAAGCAGGGGTATCTGGGGACGCCCGTTACCTTGGATCCGTTGGACGTGATCTAGTTATCCTTGGAGGATAAACGTGCGTTGGACGTACGGTAGTCCGTTTGGAGGCTGGGCTTCCATTAGTTATTGATGTTGGTTGGACCAGACATATAGGTGTTGATGTATTCATGGCTTTTAGCAGGTGATAGATAGGACTTGTTTGATGGATGCTATGGTTGTTATGTTTGTTCCTACCTTTCTTCTCTTGAGTAGACTATCACCTGTAGGATTCTGTTGAATGGAAATGGGACGAGTTCGTTAGTCATGGTGATATAACGGATACGAAGATACTTTACGTTAGACTTGAAGTATGTTTGGGAATTGTGGAGCGTCCGTTGGTCTTGGAGATTCAGTGGATATAGGAGTTTCAAGTGGGACTTGGACTCATAGGTAGGGTACCTAGATTCATTGGATGAGTCTAGTTCACCTTTGGAAGGTGAATGTACGTTGGACGTACAGTACAGATATAGGTGGAGTACCTGGATTCATTGGATGGGTCTAGTTCACCTTTGGAAGGTGAATGTACGTTGGACGTACAGTACAGATATGGATGTAGTGCCTAGGGTCATTGGATGGATCCAGTTTGCCTCTAGGAGGTGAATATACGTTGGACATGCAGTATGGATGTAGGCAAGATTCGGGTTAGACTTGAAAGGACATTTGGAATGTAATTGGTAATTTGATGGATAGGGTTGGGTTACCTAAAAAGATGCCAAGAGAATATGACATATTTCATGTTTCTCAGTTAAGGAAGTTTATGCATGATTTTGATTTAGCTAGTTCGCCATACCGGTTGGACGATATCGAAATAGAACCCAAGGCGGTTGGGAACCGCGAGACCGATTCGCATTGTCGAGGACGATACGAAGAAATTACGAAGAGAGACGGCGAAATTAGTGAAAGTCCAAGGGGCGATGGTTCTTCCCTTGTTAGTTTTCCGCATGCTAGGATAGACTTGTTTGCTTGCTTTGCATGTTTGATTGTTGTATGTGGGTGTTAGGCATGCGGGATCCTGTGTATGTTTTGGGGTTAAGGAATTTCGGGGACGAAATTTCTTAAGGGGGGGAGAGTGTAACGACCCGCATTCTACGCATCATAGGATCGTAGAGTATTTATTTCTTTTACATACGAAGTCGTATGGTCATGTAACTTTGGGAGACGACTATTGGGGTCATTTCCCATGTTCATGATTTTTCCCGATTTTTAAATGACCATTTTACCCCTAGTTGACACTGTTTTGGCCATAACTTTTGACTGGAAATGAATTTTGACCTGAAACCACTTCCATTGGCTTTGAATGATAGTTTCTCTTTCCGTAGAGTGGTCACATTAGCCAAACGGACTCACCGTTTGGGAGATATGGCTGAAACAAGTTTCAGATGGTGAAAGACAGCTTAATTGGGCTTAACCGGGTGATTAGCAGCTAGGCCCAAGGGGAATTTCGGGTTTAGGGGTATAGGAGGTCTGATTAGGGTTAGGTTATCACTTTCATTTCAGTTTTGAGCAGCCACAAACCTCCTAGAGATCCTAGTAATGGCTTCCTACATCTAAAACACCCCAAATCACTCTCTAATTGAAGATTAGGCTTAGCAACACCAAATTAAGGAGAAAAAGCACCAAAGCAAGGTTAGAGCTGCTGTTAGACATCAGTATTCGCCCCAAATCAGAGGAGTTTCAGTTCTGAGAATTTCATTTGTGGCCAAGGTGAGTGATAGCATCATTTTGACACTAATTATGGTTAATTAAGGGTAATTAGTAATGATTAGCGAATTTATACGTAAATAAATTCTGGAAAAATTCTTAAAATTCTAAAATAATAATTTACGGCTCTGATAAAAATTTGGGTTAATTTGGACATGTTTTGCTAATAGTATGGTTAGACCATGCTTTAGGGGATTAAGGGGTGATTAGTGTTAATTAGCGAAATTAAGCGTGACAAAATTCTGGAAAAATATTCAGAAATTCAGAAACATTGCTTTAGACCTCTGTTAGAAAATTTGGCTAATTTGGTTGAGTTTTACTAATCCTATCAATAGTTGTTCTTAAACATGCTTAAGGGGAAAATATGGATTTTTGGGTATGTTTGATCCGTTTTAACCTATCATATTGTTGTTTTGGTGTTTGTGGTTGATTATGCATGTTGCTATGACTGTATGAAATGCTTTGTGATTGATTTCAATAGTTAGAATGGTCGAAAACGTCGTCGAATGGCGTAAACACTCGCTGGAAAAAGTTGCAGAAAGCTGTGCAGAGCTTCGGATCGGATCGGATCGGATGGGGGGCTCGGATCGGACATGTGAACTGGGCAAGGAAATCCAACCCGAACCGGAGTTTAGCACATAGAAGACGTGGCAAGAAGGAAGGCCATTTCCTTAGAGTTGGAGTGGACAGGGGGATCGGATCGGAACTATGGAGCAGGATCGGATCGGAGTAGGAGAGAGCGGATCGGATCGGAAGCATAATAGAGGCCAGACCGGATCGACTCACGAATGGGAGGCTACGACTGGAGCAAGACGAAGGGATCGGATCGGATCGGAGTAGATGGAAAACGAGGAAGCTGATCGAAGGAGGAGCGTGAACTCGAAGGAGGACAGCACCCCGACCCGACCCGGAGGAGGAGGACCCCGACCCGACCCGGAGTGAAGCACCCGACCCGAATCGAATGGAAGATGGCAAGGATGGAGGACCGACCCGAACCGACGCTACCGAACCGAACCGAGTTCTAGGACTGTTACTGCGCGACAACTTTTCTGAAGACCCACTCCAATTCGACCAAACCCGAGATGCAAAGGAAGTCCAAGTGAGAAGTTAAAGCTCAGGATTCGGATGGGAACCAATGAGTTCACTTCATGGTTGGGCTTTGCTGCGGGACGTGTGCTAAGGAGTTGTCAGTATTCATAACTTTGGTTCACCACTAAGAGATGGATAGTGGGCCTGTAGTGATAGTTACACGGGATTGGATTCCGCCATGGCCCAAAGTATTAGGTGACCAAAGTAGTGGATATCGTATGCTTTACGCACTGAGTGAGAGAAGTGAGGATGGTTGTTATGCTTGATTGTTTGACATCACTATGACATACACACCCCCACCCCCGTATTCTTTACACCATATGTTAGCGGCACCTTAGAGTATTGTACGGTATGTAGTGCTAACTCTTTGGTTGCAGGTCCAGGTTCAGGTATGATTGGATTATACCTGTTATTGTTCTGTTTTGTTTAGCGGCTTATCGCTCATACCAGGCTTTATGTCTGACCCAGAGTTTTATGTCTCTTCTTATTACTCTGGGTGCTCACACGAGCAGACTAGAGACAGGTTAGCTGGTGATGCACGGGTAGACGATCCGGAGACGAGCAGGAGGCTTCCACGTACTATATATATAATATTCTCCCTGTGTTGTTGAAGATCACTGCTTGGGCATTGTTGGTGTATCTTCTATTTTAGCTTTCTTTTGTTTAGAGACAGTAAATTTGGAAATTTGTAATAAGCTGTATTTGGATTTCCGCTGCTTTGAGATTGATGTTGGTTTTAGTTATCAGCTTATGCACTGTCTCGCCTGTTTTATGTCAAGTATGTTATTATTATATTTTATTCCATGCGCTGTGAGACATTCTACAGGTCCTTTGATTAGTTCATTCCCTTCTTTCCTTTCTTCTGACGACCGTCTTGTGCTAGTCGGGCATGTGTACAGCGCACTTTTGGAGGAAATGCAGGATGGTGCGAGGCGGGCCGTCACAACATTTATTAATTACACACAGAATAACCAGCACTCCGCATCCAATGGCACTCACAGGAGTTGATATAATAATAAAATTGCGCATCCAACTCATTAAGGTTTACCTATTTGTCGGGCACGCAAATAAAAACTTTACTCAACAGCTAATCCATTTACCTGTTCAAACATATATAATGCACATGTATATATTTCTAGTTAATCCTCTAATCAGTTCAATGTGTAGTTTATTCGAATAAATTCTACAATTAATTCTATTATTGATTTAATTAACTATCATTCTAATAATTTAATCAATCAAACTCTAAATCACACAACACAAACATCAAACAATTTATTTTTAACTTTTCAAAAATACTCTAATTAATACATATACTCTTTTAAAATCATTCAGACTATATGATTAAAATTTAACATTCATGAAAAGCAAACAACAACAAAGTAGAGAACATACTAGAAATTTCAAAGTAGGGTAAATGTACCTTGCACCAGAGTCAATCAGAGATATCCATCCTACACTTAGGATAGGCTTTCATAATCTTTCCTTTGTTTCCCAAGTACCATCTCGCGGATCTCCACTCCATTGCACTTTGACTAAGTGAACCTCCTTGTTCCTCGGCTCTTTGGTTTCTTTGCCAATTATCTTGATTGGCACTTTTCTCACAGCCAATTCGGGAGTAATATCTATATCCCATTGAGATGCTTCTTCCACGATCTAATCGGGATCATGTACATGCTTTTGAAGTTGAGATACGTGAAATACATTATGTACTCCAGGCAACCAATCAGGTAATTGAACTCTATAAGTGAGGGTTCCAATCCGTTATAGTATAGGGAATGGACCAATAAATTTGGTCGCCAACTTCCCAGTTTTGCCAAATCAAATTACTCCTCTCATCGGAGAAACCCTTAGATACACATAGTCACCAACAACAAGTGCTAAATCCCTTCTTCTCTTATCCGCATAGCTCTTTTGTCGGCTTTGAGCTGCTAGCAATCGCTTCTTAATGAAATCAACTTTATCCGCAGCTTCACGAATCACATCTGGTCCCAATACAAGCCTATTACCAGGTTCAACCCAACAAGCAGGAGATCGGCGCGGTCTACCATACAATGTTTCGAATGGTGACATTGTCAGGCTTGCTTGGTAGCTGTTGTTGTATGAGAACTCCGTGAAATGCAAATGGTCTTCCCAGGATCCACCAAAATCTAGAACACAAGCCCTCAATAGATCTTCTAAAATACGATTCACCCTCTCAGTCTGACCATCTGTCTGAGGATGATAGGCGGTGCATAGGTTCAGCTTCGTTCCCAGTTCTACTTGAAAAGCCTCCCATAATTTGCTAGTAAATAATGGATCTCTATCACTGACTATACTGAGCGGCACTCCATGTAGCCTAACAATTTCCTCGAAATATATCTACGCCAGACTCTGAGCAGTTCGGTTCGATCTGACAGGTATAAAATGGGCGGTCTTCATGAAGGGATCTACGATCACCCAAATACTGTCATTTCCTTTTCTGGTTCTGGGCAAACCATCAATGAAGTCCATGGAAATATGTTCCCACTTCCAACCTGGAACGTCCAGCGGTTGCAACAATCCAGTTAGTTTCTGTTGGTCGCTTTTGACTAGTTGGCAAGTAGGGCATCGGCTAACATATAAAGAGATGTCTCTCTTCGTTGACTTCCACCAGAAAGTGGGTTTGATGTCATTATACATTTTGCTTACTCCCGGTAGGATACTAAGTTTTGACTTGTGGCAATCATCCTGCACTTCCTTTCGGAGCTCAGAATCGTTAGGAACACAGATTCGACCTTTTAGCCTTAGAATCCCATCATTATCAACCTGAAAACTCGAGGGCTCGCCTTTCTGAATTATCTCTCTGATCTTCTGAATGAAGTGATCATCCTTCTGAAGAGTAGATATTTTGTCAATCAAGGAAGTCGTAATAATAAAGCTGGCGATCATTACACTCTTTCCGACTTAGCGCATCGGCCACGACATTGGCTTTCCCTGGAGTGTACAGAATCTCAAAATCATATGCTACAAGGAACTCTTGCCAATGTTGCTGCCTCAGATTCAGGTCTTTCTGGGTGAACAGATACTTTAGCGACTGATGATCGGTGTATAATTCGAACCTCTCACCCAAAAGATAGTGTCTCCAGATTTTCAAAGCGAATACGATAGCCAACAACTCAAGATCATGAGTAACGTAGTTCTTTTCATGTGGCATCAGCTGACGGCTAGCATAAGCAACAACCTGACCTCTTTGCATTAATACTGCACCAAGGACTTCTCTAGAGGAATCTGTCTAGACTTTCAAGTCCTGATTGCCATCGATTATCGTTAACACTTGAACCATGGTTAATCTTAACTTTAGCTTCTCAAAAGCCTCCTCACATTCTGGAGTGCACTTGAATTTTGAGTGCTTCTTTGTAAGCTTCGTTAAGTGACTAGATATCTTTGAAAAATCTTTAACGAACTTCCGGTAATAACTAGCCAATCCAAGAAAACTTCGGTCTTCTGTGGGAGTACTGGGCTGTTTCCAATTTTGAATAGCGGTGATTTTACTTGGATCCACAACAATTCCTTCTTTTGATACGACGTGGCCTAGAAATTTCACTTCATCTTGCCAGAACATACATTTGGACAGTTTAGCTTTCAATACATTCCTTCTCAGAATTTCTAAAACTTGCCCCAAATGTTTTTCATGTTCGGCCTTTGACTTAGAGAAGATTAGAATATCATCAATAAAAACCAGAACAAACTTATTCAAGACTCCTCTGAACACTCGATTCATCAAATCGATGAAGTATGCTGGAACGTTACATAAGCCGAACGGCATTACTGACCACTCATAGAATAAGTCTGGACCTCTAAGTGTTGTCATAGGAACACACTCTTCGGCAATACGAAGCTGATGGAAACCTGTAGCTAGGTCCATCCTTGAAAATACTTATGCTCCATTTAGACGATCCAATAAATCATCAATTCGCGACAATGGATATTTATTCTTTATTGTCTGCTTATTCAAGTCACGATAATCCATACATAGTCGTAGAGTACCGTCAGACTTTGGGACAAACACCACTGCTGCTCTCCAATCATAGAAACTAGGCCTGATCAGACCCTTCCATACAAGCTATCGAGTTTGATTGTCTAGTTCTTCTTTCTCCTTTAGATTCATTCTCCGAATAGCGTGCACTACTGGCCTTGCATTCTGAATTAAAGCGATCTTGAAATCAATTTCTCTCTACGGAGGTAAGGTGACAACTTCTTCGAACACATCTGCGTAATTCTTTACGAAAGGAATTTCTTTGATGAGGTCGGGAATATTCTCTGTGACTACAGGGATATTTTCTATTTGAGTACGAGAAGCAACCAAAGCTGCCCAGAAGTCTTTTATATTTGAATTCTGACCTTCACAGGGAATGGTTATATAATCAACTGATTTAATCGTCGCCTTAACGACTCTGTCGGCGCATTTAACCTCATCTTCATATATGGTCAACCAGTCCAATCCCAAAATAAGATCGAATTCAGTAAAATTCATGATGATAGAGATGGTAGGGAACTTATAACAAGAAAAAGAGACAGGCACCGCACAAATCCAGCTAAGATCGAGAGAACCCCCAACCGGATTATGGACAGTGATGGGTTCCTTGAGCTTTCTCAATTTCAAATCTAACTTCTTAATTGCATTCTTTGCAATAAAGCTTCGTGACGCGCCTGTATCAAACAATACTATAACTAGAATGTTTTTGACAGTAAGCGTGCCTTCCAAAACATCAGCCCTCCCCTGACTATCTGAGGGTGTTGCGATTTCTGCCACTTCATTCACATGCACTTTGGTCCTTTTTAACATCCAGCAGTCTTGCTTTACGTGACCCGCCCGATGACAAAGATCACATTCTCGGGTTGATTGAAACTTGTTCTTGGATTTAGATTCATCATTTCTTCGTTTGTTCGAAGACTTCCAACTTATCGTCAAATGTCCTTGCATATTGCAGCTTGAGCATGTGGCATTCCTTACCGGTTCTTTCTCAGATCTAGTCTTTTTTCTCTTGCCTCTGGGCTCCTTACTGACCTCAGGCATCGTACTAGCCTCAGGGTTATCAGTCTCAGACTCCCCTTTATTACTAGAACTGACTTCTTCTTCGTCACGCAACATACCTTTCTTATGGAGATCTTCATACTGGTAAGCCATGTATATCATTTCAGATAAAGGAAGCTTCACATGCCCCATAACTTTACTTTGGCATTTTCTTTGCAGGCCATGAATAAATCTCAGATTCTTCCTCTTTGTATTTGAATTAGATGAGGGGCAAAGTGAGAAAGTTCATTGAATTTCTTGTGATATTCAGGATTACACATATCTCCTTGTATCAGATAACTGAATTCATCACATAGTCGCTCAGTTGCTTCTAGAGGAAAAAAAATTCCACTGAAAATCTCTTTGAATATATCCCAGGTGATATCACCTTCTAGATTATCTTTGATGATTGTTTCCCACCAGATTAAAGCTTCTTCTTTGAGTGCCCAAGATGCCACTAATCTTTTCTGATCACCCCTCAACTGGATACGTTGAAAAATTCTTTCAACAGAACTCATCCAAGCTTGAGTCTGAATTATAGATTCATTGCCCGAGAATTGTGCTCCGCCCAGATTTCGATATCTCTTTAATAGAGCCTCTAGATCTGGTTCTGCATTTCTTCTGTTTCTAATACTCATTTTCTTGTACTTCTGCAAATAGCAGATCAAGTGTCATGTCACAGAAAAGATATTTTAAAACATAGAGACATGTACTTCAAATGTAAATGTGTCTATCGGGGTGTATTTCATTCTGCTTTACTCGTACTATGATATTACTGATCCTATCTATAATGAGTTACCCATCCTAGAACACTACCAGTTCTATTTCTGACAAGTTCGTTCATATGTTATATTCCAGCACTAAGCTTAACCAAAGCTCTGATACCACGTTGTGACGACCCCAAAACCCCGTACTATGGTATTAAGGGTAATCTTTGGAATATAACACATAAACAGATAATAGCAGCACATAAATAACTAAATACACCAAAAAATGAACAAATGATCACTGAATAAACAATAATCATCAGAGTTACACAGTATACAGGATCATACTTAGTACAAATACAGTTCAGCTATAAATAAATGTCAACAGCGGAAAACAAACATAATATGTACAATAGGAGATGAACAGCATAAAAAGAGATAAATGATAGAATTCGTCTTCATCTCCAGCTATCCAGAAAGAGCTTGCTAAAAACCTGAATACAAGGCTGCCCATGTAGAAAAGCGGCACCCGAGTTTGCAAGTGAAACAAACTACGAGTCAGTCATGGGACGGGTATGAGAAATCTACATAACACATATATAATATGGCTAATCACAGGACAACGCCACTTTTGTGGAACGGGTTTACTCCATTGGATTGCCAGTGCTTTAAAACAAGTAAATCTTTAAAACATCGCAATGCTTTTTATAAAAATGGAGCCATTATAAGACTCAGTTCCCATCACACAATGCAACGCAAACCGGAGGATAGAGTTTTACCTTATAATGGCCAAAATATGCTTGATACGAATAAAACAAAAGCATTTGATATTATTACTAGTATTTATATGTTATCAAAAACAATTTCAATCATAACTATCAATCATAGACGGCATGGGTACCATATATCATGTCGCCGTATATATATACAATCAAAACCACAAGATGTCGTATTTGGAAATTGGATTTCCGTCATGAATCGAGGCCAGAGATCGTCCTTACCGCTTCGAGATGCTCTAGCCCGTGTCTCCGGACCCAGACAGAAGTGGGCCCTTGGACCGTCGGGGCTGGTCCACCGATGTGGATTAAAATGCATGAACACGGCGTTTCCCCACACTATGGGGCGTCAATGAGCCAATGAATGACTACATCGGCTTCACATAGTCGCCGAAATATCCGAGGCACCTCGCAACATCAACAACCACGTAGGTGAAAATAATACAAATGTCAGCCAGTTTAAGCACTGAAACCACCTCTTGCTAGAAGGAAACGCATGCCCTCCCTGATGTCCTCTCCAGTTTCTGGTTCATACCGGGGTGTGAGGCTTGCGAATTCACGTTATACACAAAGTTACGCCACACAGGCGGTGCTTTGATCATTGACCACAAGACTTTGCTTTTCAACAGAAGCCTTTATCACTGCAACTTAGCATGCCACACAAGCAATTCACACCATGTAACTGACGTTTATCAATCACACATAATGAAATCCAATGTCAGACACATAGTCCATTTGCAAGTCCGTTCTAGGTCTGAACGGAACCGGAGGAACTATATACCTCGCATATCCATCGATCTCCACGTACGTCTGGACGATTACCACTCATTATCCATATTTCGGGATGCCTCCCAATCAGGACATCAGTTACCATCCAAACGAGGTGAAGACCTCCGGTCTTCAATCACAGTCTTCATCTTCGATTTCTTATCGTCGATTCAGTTATTCAGAATCGGATAAACCTATTCTTTCTGAGCAACTCGCGTATATAATAAACAATTTCTACACAAACACAACATACGCCTTATTTCAATTCATTAGTCACTAACCGTAAATCAGTAAGAGAAATATTCCCCAAATATTAACCCCGAAGGCCGAAACCAACATCAGATCAAAATCCATGAAACCATTCGACTTAGCTAACCATCAGTTAGTTTCTAAATTTCACATTCCATATCGTTTATAATATTTTATAATGATTTACCACTATTTTTATTTATTTAAAAAATAGCCAATATATTCAGACGATGCTTCAGGCCATAACGCGGTCGTGGCGTTGTTTTCCTTCAGATTTGATTTACACATATTTGAAAATCTAACCGTTGGATCTTCACCAAATTTATATCATTAGAAAGATCTTTTCAAAACTAATACAACAGTTCCAGTTTCGGGAAAATCCGACAGTCGGATCTCCCGGTACAATCGTTTGAAGTTCTGATTTCAAAATACGAACTGCAGCATCGTTATTCGATTTTATTTAATTATATTTATATATATATAAATATATAAATATAATCGATTATGGCGCTGTTTTTCATCAGATTTGAATTAAACATTCCAGACAATCCAACCGTTGGATCTTTACAAAGTTGGTGCCATTGGAAAGATATTTCCAAGGCGAACCCAACGGTTTTGGTTTCGAGAAAATCCGATGGTCGGATTTCCCTAAATAATCGTTTGAAATCACAGTTTCAAAATACGAACTACAGCTTCGTTATTCGATTTATTTTAATTATATATATATATAATCGATTCTTCGATTTCAAAACCATATTCATTTCATACCTTTGATAAAAATGATATTTTTATCCAACAGACATTTATTTCCACACTTCACTATTTTTAACAATTCAGTATATAATAAAAATGTTATTTTTATTGTGAAAGAATTTATTTCAAAACACGACTATTTCATATAGTTTATATAGATGATAAAAATGTGATTTTTATTATAAAACAATTTATTTCAAACTACGGCTATTTTATATAGTTCATATAGATGATAAAAATATGATTTTTATTATAAAAGAATTTATTTCAAAACACGACTATTTTATATAATTCATATAGAAGATAAAAAATATGATTTTAATTATAAAACGATTTATTTCAAACTACGGCTATTTTATATAGTTCATATGGATGATAAAAATGTGATTTTTATTATAAAAGAATTTATTTCAAAACACGACTATTTTATATAATTCATATAGATGATAAAAATATGATTTTTATTATAAAACAATTTATTTCAAACTACGCCAATTTTATATAGTTATATAGATGATAAAAATGTGATTTTTATTATAAAAGAATTTATTTCAAAACATGACTATTTTATATAACTCATATAGATGATAAAAAATATGATTTTTATTATAAAACAATTTATTTCAAACTACGGCTATTTTATATAGTTCATATAGATGATAAAAATGTGATTTTTATTATAAAAGAATTTATTTCAAAACATGACTATTTTATATAATTCATATTGATGATAAAAAATATGATTTTTATTATCAAACAATTTATTTCAAACTACGGCTATTTTATATAGTTCATGTAGATGATAAAAATATGATTTTTATTAAAAAAGAATTTATTTCAAAACACGACTATTTTATATAATTCATATAGACGATAAAAAATATGATTTTTATTATAAAACAATTTATTTCAAACTACGGCTATTTTATATAGTTCATATAGATGATAAAAATGTGATTTTTATTATAAAAGAATTTATTTCAAAACAAGACTATTTTATATAATTCATATAGATGATAAAAATTATGATTTTTATTATAAAAGAATTTATTTCAAAACACGACTATTTTATATAATTCATATAGATGATAAAAAATATGATTTTTATTATAAAACAATTTATTTCAAACTATAGCTATTTTATATAGTTCATATAGATGATAAAAATATGATTTTTATTATAAAACAATTTATTCCAAACTACGGCTATTTTATATAGTTCATATAGATGATAAAAATGTGATTTTTATTATAAATGAATTTATTTCAAAACACGAATACCATTCAACACATGAATTTCTATTCAACGAATGAATTTCTATTCAACACATGAATGTTTTCTATAGTTTATATATATAAATAAATAGGTGATTTTTATTGCAAAACATTTTATTTCTAAACACGAATGTCGTTCGACACATGAATTTCTATTCAACACACGACTATAGTTTCAACACATGAAAATAATTCTAACACATGAATATTATTCAAAATTTCGGCAGCATAACCGCAGGGTAGTTAAAACCGGGGTCGTCCCTAGTACGGCTCCTCGCTCTACCTTAAAGCCTTGCAGCTTTTGACAATGGGGATTTCATGCATCTAGTTCGCACGCAGGCGGCATGTATATTTTTCTTTTTCCACAAAACTAATCCTATGTGGTTTTAACTCAATAATTCTCAACCACTAACGGGTATTTTTCAACCACTATCAATCAATTTCAGACCACAAACAATTCAAATCAACCATTCGCTATCAACCAATTTTCACACCAATCACAACCAATAAATATCGTCCATGGTTTGTGGACGAGGGGCGTATATATATATATATATATATATATATATATATATATATATATATATATATATATAAGTAAATTTCACTTCTATTCAATACATATATAATTTTTACAACGCACATATAACTTATACATCGAACATACAACTTATACAACGCTTATACATGAGGTGTACAATGCTTATATAACTCATACATCGACTATATAGTTTATACATCATCATTTTCCATATCGTTTTTAATTTAGAAATCTTACATTGGGTTCCACTCCCCCAAAAATAGCAGAAGGCTCAGAAAAATATGCGGTCTCTTCTAGAATGTAGAAGACGTCCTCACGGTCCCGGCGTCTCTTGTTTCACGGAATTTCGTCAACAAATGAAAAAGATATGATTTTTACAGCGAAATCAAAAACCGTAGCACTTTAAACTGCTATTAAATAGTTTAATTTAAAATAGGCCATACCTTTTCTGATTTGTTCAAAATTAGGTTTGAAATTTTCGATCAAATGGTGAAGCGGATCGACGATCGGGTTATGCCACGGCCTACAGCGTGGAAAGGCGTGCCTGTAGATTGTAAGGGAGCCCAACTCGACATCCTGAATCACTGATTGCGGTCGTGATGAAGCTTGTGCCTCTCGCGATTCACAAGACGAGAGGGTGTGCACGACCATGGATTTGAAGCTTGAGGGGAGCTCTTCAAAAACTCCAACTGGGTTGAAGGCTATCGGCGCGTGTAGGAGGAGAAAACGAGGGGGAAAGCTTTGAAGAACTTCCGCCATGCAATGGATCGGGGAGAGAGAATAGGAAAGAAGGAATATCATTGATCAGCCCCTTTTTTTATATTTATTTAATTTTAAAATCCAAAAATACCCCTTGCCACATACGAACTCCAATCCAAACCCAACGACTGTCGTCCCCAGCTAAATACCCCCATTTCGAACACAATGGGATATGTTTCGTAGGCCCATTCGACTGTTTCAGTAAGTTTTCCTTCAAATTAAAATATAAAACATTGAATATTTAATTTGAACGTACATTTCAATTTGCCGGGGCCACATACTGATTCTAAAAATTCCCGAAAAATAAATCTAGCTATGTTTTGACGATACGGTCCCAAAAAACTAGTTTCGTCGAATTCTGAGACGTTTGAAAAATGGCCCATTTCTGGTCGATCTAATTTAACTGTAATTGACCAAAACACATTTTCCTTCGCCACGCTAGCATACTGGCTTCAAAATTCATGAAATTTTAAACCTAGCAATAATTTGACATCCCGGATCCAACAAAAGTGGTTTCGTCGAATTCTGAGGTCGTATGCAAAATGTCTATTTTCAAGGGCGATATATTCTCTATAGCGACCTTTCTAAAAATTCATTTGGTCATAACTTTTAATTCCCGCTATGAAACTTCAATGTTTCAAATCTGTTAGAAAGATATTCACTAACAGATTTTGATATTTTTGGTTCCACTAAAATCCGTTTTGTTTTGCACCCGTTACAGTCAAGCAAAGTTTGAATTCAAATTTTGAAACTACCGCGCCATTTTAGGCCTTCTTTATAATTAGAATTAATTATATTTATTTTCAAACTTCAATTCAAACATACTTTTCGTCGTTATTATTTAAAATATTTATTTTAAATATTTAAAATCCATTATTTTAGGCAATTAAAGTTTTTTAAACTGGTTCAGATTTTCCGGGTCGTTACACACACGAACCAAGGCATACCAATGTTGCTTTGAAGGGTCAGTAAGTCCATCTAGAACTCTTAGCTCGATGTCGAGCCAAGAATCCGAATTGGTACAGATTCAAAACCCAGCGTCGGGCTAGAATTTGATCATGTTTCAGGTGGGTTTTTGGAATAATTTAAAGCATGTACAAAGTTCAACATGGTCTGCAACTCAGAAAAGAACTGACTCGAATTCAGAACGAAACAACAGAGCATCAAGCTTTCAAAAATAAACCCACAACATGTTATCAGTGTAAACTCAAAATATCAAAATTGTTTACAGTAACTTCAGTTTATTAACAGAAAAATAGATTTAAACATATACTTATTTAAGCTAGAAAGCGTGAGTTTTTAAATCACCTTAATTTCAAGTAATGTATTTGTAGAAAATTAAAGAGGAAAAAAATTGCTTTTGGTTTGCTAAATACTTTATATACCTTAAAATCATCAAGAACCCAACATGTAGACAGAAACCAACATACAATAAGTTAGATTTCTCGAATCTAAGATATTACACGATTTAACCACCAGTTTGCTGTTAGATTAAATTTCATTTTTTACTAAAAAACAATGAACATCCTGGTAAGTATAGTTCTAATTAACAAGAAGTTTTAACTAATGTTACATGGCCTTTTGACCCAGCTGCTCAAGTCTATTCAAATGAGTATGGTTCGGTGATTATCAGGCGGATCACCTAAAATGATGATCGAAAGGCCCACATGCTAAGTCCAGAAAAAGGCAAAAGATAGCAGTTAGACAATATTAGAAAAACAATGCGATATAATGTTCAAATTCATGTTTTCAGTTTCTGGAACCATGTAGGAACCATTCTGGATGCACCGTGTGGACACCATGAAGACGTCAGATCAAGGTACGACTTGAGGCACACGAATCATGGCAGACCGATGTTGCTTTGAAGGGTCAATAAGTCCATCTAGATCTCTTAGCTTGATGTTGAGCCAAGAATCCGAATTGGTATGGATTCAAAACCCAGGGTCGTGCTAGAATTTGATCATGTTTTAGGTGGGTTTTTGGCATAATTTAAAGCATGTACAAAGATCAACATGAGACGACCCAAAATCCCGTTCAGACGGAAACCAGGGTTATCTTTGGAATATAACACAGAAACAGATAATAGCATAACAAAATAAAATAAATACACCAGATAATGAAGCATAAAATATACTGGATAAAAATAATCATCAGAGTTACACAGTGTACAGGATCTTACTTAGTACAAATACAGTTCAGCTATACATAAATGTCTACAGCGGAAATAAACAAAATATGTACAATAGGAGCTGAACAGCATAAAAAGAGATAAATGATAGAATCCATCTTCAGCTCCAGCTATCCAGAAAGAACCAGCTAAACCTGAATACAAGGCTGCCCGTGTAGAAAAAGGGGCACCCGAGTTTGAAAGTGAAACAAACTACGAGTCAGTCATGGGACTGGTATGAGAAATCCACTCAACACATATATATAATTGGCTAATCACAGGACCACGCCACTTTCGTGGAACGGGTTTACTCCATTGGATTGCCAGTGCTTTAAAACAAATCATTCCTTTAAACATCGCTATGCTTTTATAAAAATGAAGCCGTTATAAGACTCAGTTCCCATCACACAATGCAACGCAAACCGGAGGATAGAGTTTTACCTTATAACGACCAAAATATGCTTGATACGAACAAAACAAAGGCATTTGATATTATTGCTAGTGTCTATATGTTTGAAAACAATTTCAAATCATAACTATCAATCATAGACGGCATGGGTACCATATATCATGTCGCCATATATATATACAATCAAAACCGCACGATGTCGTATTTGGAAATTGGATTTCCGTCATGAACCAAGGCAAAAGATAGTCCATACCGAATTCGTGACTCTCTAGCCCGAGCCACAGGACCCAGACTCAGGTGGACCCTTGGATCGTCAGGGCCGGTCCACCGATGTGGATTAAAATGCCTGAACAATACGTTTCCCCGCCCTTTGGGGCGTAAACGAGCCAACGAATGACTCCATCGGACCCGGATCGTCCGATAAAACCGAGGCGCCTCGCAACAACAACAACCACATAGGTGAAAAGTATATAAATGTCAGGGCTGGTAGGTCACTGACACCACCCTAGCTAGAAAGAAACGCATGCCCTATCTGAGGTCCTTCTCCCGTTTTAGGTTCATACCGGGGTGTGAGGCTCACGAATTCACGTTATACACAAAAGCTACGCCACACAGGCGGTGCTTTGATCATCACCACAAGACTTTGCTTTTCAACAGAATCCCTGATCACTGCATCTTAGCATGCCACACAGGCAATTCATGCCATGCGACTGATGTCCATCGATATACAACCTCTGAGCTCGTGCGTCTCAGAGAAGGGCGTTAAGCGAAAGAATAAATTCTCCGCCGCCAAACAGATGTATATTTAATGGAGATCAATCAACATAGAATAAAATCCAATGTCAGACACACAGTCCATTTACAAGTCCGTTCTGGGTCTAAACGAAACCGGAGGCACTAAATACCTCGCAAACCCATCGATCACCACGTACGTCTGGACGATCACCACTCATTATCCATATTTCGGGATGCCTCCCAATCAGGACCTCGGTTACCATCCAAACGAGGTGAAGATCTCCGGTCTTCGACCATCGTCTTCATCTTCGACTTTTAATCGTCGGTCAATTATTCGAAATGAGAATTAACTCGGCCTTTTCAAATAATTCACGTATGTTTAGAATTTCAAATCAATTTATTTCAATGGTTAAATTATTCGACAACACCAATATTGTTCTTTAATGTAATTTTCACACCAAACACATTCAACCATCAAATACAACATAAATCGAGAAAATTCAGTTTATTTACACTCCATATTGCTTATGGTACTTTATAATGATTTATCGCTATTTTTATTTATTTTAAAATAGCCCATCTATTCAAAACAACGCTTCAGACCATAAAGCGGTCGTGGCGCTGTTTTTCTTCAGATTTGATTTACACATATCTGAAAATCTAACCGTTGGATCTTCAACAAATTTACATCATTAGAAAGGTCTTTTCAAAACGAATCCAACGGTTCCAGTTTCGGGAAAATCCGACGGTCGGATCTCCCGGTACAATCGTTTGAATTTTCGATTTCAAAATACGAACTGCAGCGTCGTTATTCGATTAAATATATAATTATATTTATATATATATATATAAACATAATCGCTTCTGGCGCTATTTTTCTTCAGATTTGAATTAAACATTCCAGACAATCCAACCGTTGGATTTTTACAAGGTTGGTGCCGTTGGGAAGATATTTCCAAGGCGAACCCGACGGTTGAGGTTTCGGGAAAATCGAATG
This sequence comes from Allium sativum, assembly GCA_030737875.1. NCBI lineage: Eukaryota > Viridiplantae > Streptophyta > Magnoliopsida > Asparagales > Amaryllidaceae > Allium > Allium sativum. Next base: position 33,870,996 of record CM060920.1, on the reverse strand, counting down.
GTCGGATTTCCCGCAATAGTTGTTTGAAATCACGGTTTCAAAATACGAACTGCACGGCCTCGTTTCGTTTTTATTTTATTTATATTTATATAATTATATAAATATAGTTCATTCAACAATTTCAATATCGTTTTCACTTCAAATATTTCACTAACGCCTTAAAATTTTGGAAAATTTCGCCATAACCTCCCCTGCACCGGGAGCATCGGGAAATCGCAAATAGCTTTCCCGGTCCTTCTAATTTCAAAAAGAAAAAGCCAAGCGGCTAGCCAACAGGCTCATAAAATCATCACCCAAACAAAACAGTAAATGTGTACCTATTTGTCGGGCACAAAATTTTATTCCTCTTCTCTAGCCCCTTTGCTATAACCTGTTCAATGGATATGCATGTACATATATATACAGTTCCTATCATTTATCATTTTCTATTCAACTTCATATTTGATTTCTATTTGGTTTAAAAACACCATTTATCCTAATGTTACATACATAGGTGCAAATCATTTCATTAGCTAATTAATGAATATTTCAACTCATATATGTTTATTTTGAACAAGTGGCTATTTTTAACACTTCACATTTCAACGATTTATGCATACAATAAAAATGTGATTTTTATTGTAAAACAATTCATTTCAAAACACTATTTTTCTATATAGTTCATATAGGTGACAAAAATAGGTTTTTTATCATAAAACAATTTCTTTTAAAACGAGATTATTTTACACAGTTCATATAGTCGATAAAAGGTGATTTTTATTATCAAACAATTTATTTCAAAATATGAATACCATTCAACACATGAATTTCTAATCAACGAATGAATATCAATTCAACACATGAATGTTTTCTATAGTTTTTATATATTGATAAAAGGTGATTTTTATTATCAAACAATTTATTTCAAAATATGAATACCATTCAACACATGAATTTCTAATCAACGAATGAATATCAATTCAACACATGAATGTTTTCTATAGTTTTTATATATAGATAAAAGGTGATTTTTATTATCAAACAATTTATTTCAAAATATGAATACCATTCAACACATGAATTTCTAATCAACGAATGAATATCAATTCAACACATGAATGTTTTCTATAGTTTTTATACATAGATAAAAGGTGATTTTTATTATCAAACAATTTATTTCAAAATATGAATACCATTCAACACATGAATTTCTAATCAACGAATGAATATCAATTCAACACATGAATGTTTTCTATAGTTTTTATATATAGATAAAAGGTGATTTTTACATTTTAAAACGCGAATACCATTCAACACATGAATTTCTAATCAACGAATGAATATCAATTCAACACATGAAGGTTTTCTATTCAATGAATAAATATAGTTTAAGCATATGAAAATAATTCAAACACACGAATATTATTTAAAATTTCGGCAGCATAACGACAGGGTAGTTAAAACCGGGACCGTCCCTAGTACGGCTCCTCGCTCTAACTTAAAACCTCGCGGTTTTTGACAATGGGGATCATGCATCTAGTTCGCACGCAGGCGGCATGTATATATTTATTTAATTTCCACAAACTAATCCTATGTGGTTTCAACCAAATATTTTCCAATCACAAACGGGTATTTTCCAACCACAATCAAATCAATATCAACCACAAACAATCCCAAACAACCATTCGCTATCAATCAATTTTCACAACAATTTCAACCAATAAATATCGTCCATGGTTTGTGGACGAGGGGCATAGATATATATATATATATATATTATATATAGCAATTCACTTTTATTTCAACACATATATATATATAGAAAAAGAAATTGAAGAGTGAGAAATTCTCACCAATAGCTATCCAATACTACGACTCTTCCTTTAGAGAAATCATCGCCAATCTCGCCTTTCGTCGCTTTCGTTGCCCGTATTCTCTACATATGTAAAAATCGAATTTTTACTATGTTATTCAATATATAAAAATTGCATTTCAAAAGAATATAGATTCCGCCTTCTCAAAAATAAAGATTATATTTTTAATATTCCTATGATGTAAAAATCATATTTTTATTGCTTTAAAAAATATAAAAATCATAACTTACTTCTTTTACCTAATAAAAATTCCGTCTTTTCTATTTTAAAAATATGATCTTTTCTATTCTAAAAAAAATCTGATCTTTCTATCCCAGTTCAAATCTTTTTCTTTTTAAAGTTCTAATCTTTTCCTTTTTAAAGTTCTAATCTTTTCCTTTTTTTTCATCAGTTTTTAAACCTTTTAAAGATCAGTTTTTAAACCTTTTCAAAAATCAGTTTTAAACCCTAAAATCGAAATTTTCAGATTAAAATAAAAATAAAATAAAATAAAAACAACTTACTTTATCTGCGAAGAAGGGGGGGTGACGGCCAGGCTCGGCGGCAGGAGGAGGAGCTGGCGAAGCGGAGGGGTCTCGAACGGGGGGGCTCGCGAATTTAGGCGTCGCGATGGCTCCAGGGGGGGTTTGGGTTCGTCACGGTTCGAGGTAGAAGAGGGGAGAGAAGAAGAGACAGCGACAGCAGCTCCAGGCGAAGGGGGTGGCGACGTGCAGAGGTGGATGATCGGGGAAGCGGCGGTTTAGTTTAGGTTTTTTTTTTCGAACGGTAGAAAGAAAGTGAGGAGAGAGAGAGAGAAAAGGGTTTATATAAATATTTATTATTATTAAATTTTTATTTAAAAGTTGACTTTTTATTCGAAGTCGAAATGGGACCCACCGACTGTCGTCCTTAGCGTTCTACCCCCATTTCGAACACAATGGGATATGTATCGCAAGCTGATTCGATCGTTACAATCAGTTTCTGTTGAATTTACATCTAAATCACTATATTGAATTTTAAACGTACATTTCAAATTACCGGGGTCACATACCAACTCTAAAAATTCTAGAAAATTATTTTCTAGCTTCGTATTGACGATACGGTCCTAACAAGACTAGTTTCGTCGAATTTTGAGACCGTTTGAAAAATGGCCAATTTCCAGTCGATTAAAACCAACTGAAACTGGTCAAACGCGTTTTCCTTTGCCACGCTCACATATTGATTCGAAAAATTATGAAATTTGAAACCTAGCAATAACTTCACATCCCGGACCCAACAAAAGTGGTTTCGTCGAAATCCGAGGTCGTTTGCAAAATGTCCATTTTTAAGGGCCTGAATTCCATAGCGACTATTCAGAATTTTCAACTGGACATATCTTTTGATTCCCGCTATCAAATTTCGATTTGGCAGATTCGTTGGAAAGATATCATCAACAGATTTAAATATTTTTGGTCTCGCTAAAATCCATTTTATTTTGCACCCGGTACAGTCCGACAAAGTTTGAATTCAATTTTTGAAACTGTCACGCCATTTCAGGCCTTGTTTATAATTATAATTAATTATTTTCGTTTTCAATTGTTGATTCAAACTCAGTTTTCATCGCCATTATTTAAAATATTTATTTTAAATATTTAAAATCCATTATTTTAGCCAATTTAAAAATTTTAAATTGGTTCAGATTTTCTGGGTCGTTACAATCTCCCCCAATTAAAACTTTTCGTCCCCGAAAAGGAACAAAGTCGAATGTGGTTTGATAAATCTACAATCACACAACACAACAACCAATCCAATTGTTTTTAACCTTCAAAAAATATACTAATCAAATCCTATACCCCTTTAAAAATCATTCAGACTATATAATTAAAAGTGCACATCTATGAGAAGAAAATAACAATAGAGTAGAGAATTGAATGGTAGTGCAAAGTAGGGTAAATGTACCTTGCACCGGAGTCAATCAGAGATATCTACTCGGCACCTAGGATAAGCTTTCTGAATGCTCTCCTCAGTTTCCCAAGTACAATCTCGCGGATCTCAACTCCATTGCACTTTGACTAAGCGAACCTTCTTGTTCCTCAGCTCTTTGGTTTCTTTACCGATAATCTTTAGCGGCTCTCTTCTCACAGCTAATTCTGGGGTTATTTCAATGTCATGTTGAGCTGCTTCTTCCACGATCAAGTCTGGATCATGAACGTGCTTTCGAAGTTGAGATATGTGAAATACATCATGAACTCCAGGCAACCAATCAGGCAGTTTGACCCTGTAAGCGAGAGTTCCGATCCGTTCCAGAATAGGAAACGGACCTATGAATTGGGCGCTAACTTTCCAGTTTTACCGAACCAGATAACTCCTCTCATCGGCGATACCTTCAAATATACATAGTCGCCAACTTCAAAGGATATATCTCTTCTTCTTCTATCGGCATAGCTCTTTTGTCGGCTTTGAGCGGCGAGTAATCGCTTCTTAATCAAATTGACTTTGTCGGCAGCTTCTCGAATCATATCAAGACCCAACACAAGTCTATTACCTGGTTCGACCCAACAAGCAGGAGATCGGCACGGTCTACCATACAATGCTTCGAATGGCGACATTGTCAGGCTTTCCTGATAGCTGTTGTTATAAGAGAATTCAGCCAAATGCAGATGGTCTTCCCATGATCCACCGAAATCTATTACACAAGCCCGCAATAGATCTTCTAAAACGCGATTCACCCTCTCAGTCTGACCGTCTGTCTGAGGATGATAAGCGGTGCTGAAGTTCAACTTCGTTCCTAGCTCGACTTGAAATGCTTCCCAGAATTTGCTAGTGAATATTGTATCTCTATCACTTACTATACTGAGCGGCACTCCATGCAGTCTAACTATTTCCCTGAAGTAAATCTGCGCCAGACTCTGAGCAGTTCTATTTGATCTGACAGGTATGAAATTGGCGGTCTTCGTGAAGCGATCTACGATCACCCAAATACTGTCATTTCCTTTTCTTGTTCTGGGCAAACCATCAATGAAATCCATAGAAATATGTTCCCACTTCCAACCAGGAACTTCTAGTGGTTGTAACAATCCAGCCAATTTCTGTTGGTCGCTTTTAACTAGCTGTTAAGTAGGGCATCGGCTAACGTATATTGAAACGTATCTTTTCATAGCCTTCCACCAGAATGTTCTTTTGAGATCGTTATACATTTTGGCCACGCCAGGATGGATACTCAGCTTGGACTTGTGACACTCGTCTAACACTTCCCTTTTTAACTCTGGGATGTCAGGAACACAAATCCTTCCTTTCAACCTCAAGGTCTCGTCGTTATCTATTTGAAAACACGAGGGTTCGCCTTTCTGAATCCTTTTGATCATATCCTTAATAAAGTTATCCTCCTTCTGAAGAATAGATATTTTGTCAATCAAGGAAGTCGTGATATCATGTGACGGCAAGGAATTTCGCTCGGTCCGAACCAGTCGCTAAACCGACCCAGACCGTTCGAAACGCCCTATCGTTTGAGAACGAGACAAAACAGAACGCAAACAGAAGAACATTTCACTGTATATCACAACAATGCATCAGATTACAAGAATATACAGAGTATAAATGAATAAATATTACACAGAAATATCAGAGATTTAAATTACATAGCAGCGGAAAATAATACAATACACAACTAGAAGGAGATATACGGATACAAAGCTTTCCGGATATCGTTCCAGCTGTAAACCAGGATCCTGTGAATATAATTCTGCAAAACCAAAACTACTAGCTGCCCGTGTCGAAAATAAGGGCACCCAGAGTTTAGGTTAAAACAATAAACTCCAGGTCAGTGATGTGACTGGTGTGAGAACTAAAACAGTTATTAACTCTTTATTTTAAAGTTAGGTAAATCAAGGGACCACGCCGTATAACACGGAACGGGTTTCCTCCCAAGAATACCAGTGCATAAAACAAACAGCGCAATGCTAAATAAAGAAAAATGAAGCTGTTATAAGACCTAGGTCCTATCACACAATGCAACGCAAGCCGGGGGATAGGGTTTTCCCTTATAACAGCCAAAGAATGCTTGATACGGTTAAAACAAATCATTTGATACTATTATAAGTGCATAGTGTATAGAACAACTTCAAATCATAAGTATCAATCATAGGCGGCATGAGCGCCCCATCCCAATATGTCACCATATATAGGTTTACAAATAAAACCGCAAAGTCACGTATTTGGAAATTGGATTTCCGTCTATGAACCGAGGCAAAAGATAGTCCTCACCGTCTTCGAGACTCTCTAGCCCGAGCCTCAGGGTCAGAGCGCAACGACCCTTGGATCGTCAGGGCCGGTCCACCGATGTGGATTAAACTTAAACCCTGAACATGCGTTCCCCCGCCCTATGGGGCGTAAATGAGCCAACGAATGACTCCATCGGACCCGGATCGTCCGATCAAACCGAGGCGCCTCGCAACAGCAACAACCACATAAGTCAAACTCGTCAGGGCGTGTAAAACCACTGACGCCACTTCTAACTAGAAAGAAACGCATGCCCTCCCTGAGGTCCTTCTCCCGTTTTTGGTTCATACCGGGTGTGAAACTCGCGAAGTAAACGTTACACAAAGCTACGCCACAAAGGCCGTGCTTCGATCATCAACCACAAGACTTTGCTTTTCAACAGAAGCCTTGATCATTTGCCACTTAGGCATGCCACACAGGCAATTCACTCCATGCGTTTGATATCCATCAATATATAACCCCTGAGCTCGTACGTCTCAGAGAAGGGCGTTAAGCAAGAGAATAAATTCTCCGCCGCCAAACAGATATATATTTAATAGAGATCAATCACACGGACTAAAATCCAATGTCAGACACACAGTCCATTTACAAGTCCGTTCTGGGTCTGAACGAAACCGGAGGCACCTAGTACCCCGCATATCCATCGATCTCCAAGTACGTCTGGACGATCACCAACTGTTTCCATCTTCTTGGGTGTACAGCCCAATCAAGATCATCAGTAATCACCCAAACGACGTGAAGACTTCCGGTCTTCGACCATCGTCTTCATCTTCGACTTATCGTCGTATCAGTTATTCAGAATGGGATAAACCCGGTCTTTCCGAATAACTCGCGTATATATTATAAAAGCGTTACACAAACACAACATACGCCTCATTCCAATTCAGAATATTCTTTTATTCAAATATTCCTATACTTTGGGAAAAGTTCCCATTAATTTTATCCAAGATAAATTCTTTAAATTTATTCTTTAATCTCCTTTGAATATCAATTCAAACTAGTCGGGATTAACGAACCACACCGAAGTAATCATTTATTTTATTTTCCCAATCCCAACCTATTCATCCCATGAAGTAAAACTGGTAATACTTCATATCTAACACCACAGTGTTATCGGTAAATTCAGTTACCATTTCACGTTCAAATCTAATTAAAGATTTAACTATCGCCCGGAGCAAAACTGATGATACTCCATTTTCGATCTTTTCAATCTAATTAAAGATTCATTAAAACTCCACTTAGTTTTAATCTTTGACTGGGTTAAAGAATCAGTGTCATTTAAAACACAGTTCACGATAAACCCAAAGTCACATTCCATTGATTATCGGGTTAAAGAACGAGTGTTATTTAAAACACTGTCCACGATAAATCCAAAAATCAATATCAATTCAATTCCAATTAAATATTCTTTAATTGGTACACTTCATTAAATCTAAATAAAAAGATTAACCTTTTCTCAACTGGGTTCAAGAACAGTGTTAGTGAAGACACCACTCACGACAAACCCAAATCACATTCGATATTCAATACAAGGCTCTGAATAGAAAATATATCGGCTTATATTCAATATCGAATTCTACGACTAACAAATGCCGTATTGGAAATAACGATATAAATATATATCTTTCAAATTTCCATAACAACATCCGTATAATCCCGAATTCCAACATCGAAATATTCCGAAGACAATTTCGATTCAAATCCACTCCAATGCGATCATTGGAAATTTTGGTTATTTTCAAAACCATTTCAAATTCAATTTATAATTCTAGTTCAAAACTAGTTCATTTCGATAAAAATCTATTTTTATCTTTTCAAATATGGAGTTTTTCATCCCAATCCTTTCTAAATCGTTTCCTATGATTTTACTCAAATTATTACTATTTTTAATAATTTTATCCAGGCCCGTACAGTCGATTTCCATCAATGGCCATCGAACTGCACTTACAGCGACCTTTTTCGAATTTGATTTGGACATAATTCCAAATCCAACCGTTAGATTTCAAATTTCTAATATTCATTAGAAAGCTCTTTTCGATACGAACCCAACGGTTCCGGTTTTAGGAGAATCCGACGGTCGGATCTCCCGTAATGTCCGTTTGAAATAAATGGTCGAAATACACGAACTGCCGCGGCGCGGCGCGTTCTATTCAGGCCATTATATTATATATATAATATATATAATATATATTTCGTCGATTTATATTTAAAACGAATTATATAAATAGTTTTAAAATTCGTTTCAAAAGCAATTTCAACTTCTATTTCAATTCAAATCAAAATTGAATTCTTCTTTATAAATTCGGTTTAAAATTCATTTCTATTCAATTCAAATTTCAATTCAATTTGAATTCATTTCAGTTCGTTTTAAATTCAATTTGAATTCATTTCAATTCATTTCGAAAGCGTTTTCAATTCAATTCATTTCGAAATCGTTTTCAATTCAATTCATTTCGAAATCGTTTTCAATTCAATTCGTTTCGAAATCGTTTTCAATTCAATTCATTTCGAAATCGTTTTCAATTCAATTCATTTCGAAATCGTTTTCAATTCAATTCATTTCGAAATCGTTCGAATTTCAAATCTATTCAATTTCAAATCTATTCAATTTCAATTCCAATTCGAATTCATTTACAATCAATCCTTTTCAAAATATCAGATTTTGAAATCACTTTCGATATTCATTATAAAATGAATAAAATCGATATAAATATCGTTCACGTCAAAATGGCGTCAATCTAATCAACACGGCTTCATATATTGATATTTTCAAATGTTCCATTTCGAATATTTCTATTTCAAATATTTCTATTTTAAAACTGGAATGAGGCCCAATCAATTTCCATATAATGTTAATTATATGGATTTTCATACATTACACCCATATAATAGCATTGCAAAATAATCAACCATCAACCAAAGTGCACTACACTGTATAAGCATCAAATATAGATATCTAACGCTTATAACAGCCTGTAAATCCATCGATCGACATATTTAATCAATCAGGATGAGTGAACTTCAAATTTCATCCCAACACCCGTGTGGGGTTTCAAACAAACAAACACAGATTTTATTTGTGCAGTTGGGCGATGTGTAAAATTTATCGACCCAATTAACGTCCTTCAAATAGGTGTACATAAACAAATCGTCTGGTTTGTAAATGAATATTGATTTATTCACATTCACGTTAAAAATTATATTTTAACGATAAAACATTTTATTTTAAATTATGAATTTCTATTCAGTTCATTCTATAGATAAAATGATATTTTTATTTTTCTAAATTATTTTAGAAAATTTCGGCGGCATAACGGCACGATAGTAGAAACGGGACGAGGCCTCGCCTTATCCCCGGTCTAGTGAAGGCCCGCGCCATTCACACATCAATCAAAATCACCAAACAACCAAATTCAAATCAAATCATATAACTAATCTATGCAACCAAACAAACAAGTCCATGGTCTGTGGACGATTGTGTCGGGTGCTACTAAGCACCATCTGCATCCTAGTATATATATATAACTAGAAAAAGAAATTGAAAGGTGAGAAATTCTCACAAATAGCTATCCAAGCTCCACGGCACTTCATTTGCAGAAGTCTTCGTCGTTTCGCCTTTTTGTCACCTTCGTTGTCCGCTTTCACTACATATGTAAAAATCACATTTTTATATACTGATGTCTTTAAAATAAAAATCACATTTTTATTTATTCACTTTCAATTTAAAAGTCATATTTTTATAATCACTTCATATATTTAAAAATTGAATTTTTACTATGCTATTCAATATATAAAAATCATATTTCCTTACCGCTAATATATAGATAAAAATTCTATTTTTATAACGCTATTCTCTATATAAAGATTTCGCCTTTTCAAAAATATAGATTTCATCATTATAAAAAACATCACTTTACTTCAACGTATATAAAATAAAAATCAGATTTTTATTTCGCTACATATACAAAGATGATATTTTTATATTCTCTATCCTATAAAGATTATATTTTTAATACTTTAAAAATATAAAAATCATATTTTTATCACTTCAAAAATACAAAGATCATACCTTTTACCAAATTAATTCTTTTTCTAATCAGTTTTCATAACCATTAAAAATCATCCCCTTTTCTCTAATTAATAACCGAACCTTTTCTTCGCTTTAAAACCATATTTTTAATTAATTAAAAAACTAAACTTTCTTAAAAATAAAAATCAAACTTTTCTACTTTAAAAATCCTAACTTTAACTGATTTTTTTTTTATATACTCTTTGCTAATCCTATACAAAAGAAATAAATAAATAAAATAAAACAAATTAGAAAAACTTACTTTCTCAATCGGAGGGGGGGGGTTTCTTGCTCGCGGAAGTGTGGTGGGCCCTCCAGCAGGCGGCGGAGGTGGAGCGGAAGGGGGGGTTGCGGCTGCCGATTGAAGAGGAGAGGGGGAAGAAGAAGGGGCGGCGCGGTGGTTTGGTGGTTGCGGTGGGCTCCAGCAAAGGCGGTGAGGGTTTGGGTTGGTTCGACGCCGGTTCAGCGAGGAGGAGAAGGGGAGGTGGAGGAAGAGGGGGCCACGCCCTAGTGGCGGCGCGACAGGGGGGTCGCGGCGGTGGTCGATGCCGCGCCTCCGTCCGTCGTTCGATTCGATTCTCTTTTTTTTTTTTCTATTTAAAACTGAATTCGGTAATGAATTACAGAAGGGGGCTTAGGGGATAAAGGAGAAGGAGGGGCCCAATAATATTTAATTTAATTTAATTTTTTTATTTTCTCCTAAGTGTTGACTTTTCGTCCGAGCTCGGAATCACACCCAACGACTGTCGCCACTAGCGTATTACCCCCATTCCGAACACAATGGGAAATGTATCGCAAGCCAATTCGACTGTTTGAATCAGTTTCCGTTGAATTTTCATTTAAATCACTATATTGAATTTTAAACGTACATTTCAAATTACCGGGGTCGCATACGAACTCGAAAAATTCCAGAAAAATTATTTCTAGCTTCGTATTGACGATACGGTCCTAACAAAACTAATTTCGTCGAATTCTGAGACCGTTGGAAAAATGGCCAATTTCCAGTCGATTAAAATCAACTGAAACTGGTCAAACGCGTTTAACTGCGCCACGCTCACATATTGATTCATAAAATTATGAAATTTGGAATCTAGCAATAATTTGACATCACGGAACCAACAAAATTGGTTTCGTCGAAATCCGAGGTCGTTTGCAAAATGTCCATTTTTAAGGGCCTGAATTCCATAGCGACTATTCAGAATTTTCAACTGGACATATCTTTTGATTCCCGCTATGAAATTTCGATCTTTCGGATTCGTTGGAAAGATATTACCAATTAGATCCTAATGTTTTTGGTTTCACTAAAATCCGGATTGTTTTGCACCCGGTACATTCAATTGAAGTTTGAAATCGAATTATCGAACTACCGCGCCATTTTCAATTCCTTTTATAATTATATATAAATATTTATATTCTAACGACGGCGTATATAATATATACGTTCTAATTATATTCAAAATAAATTTTCTCGTCGTTATTATTTAAAATAATCTAATTTAAATAATCAAAATTCGCTAAAATTGCCAATATAAAAGTTTTAAACTGGCCCAGATTTTGCGGGTTATTACAATCTCCCCCACTTAAAACTTTTCGTCCCCGAAAAGGAACAAAGTCGAAAGTGGTTTGATTAATCAACACTACGTTCGATCTGGCTTACATCCCCTAACTTTTCAGTTTCTGAGAATTTTCAAATCCTTCAAAAATTTGGCTAACACCCTAATTTTTCGAAAAATTTCGCCATAACCTCCCCTGCACCGGGAGCATCGGGGAATTTCAAATAGCTTCCCCGGTCCTTCAGATCTCAAAAAGAAAAAGAAAAAGCCAAGCGGCTAGCCAATAGGCTCATAAAATCATCATTACCCAAACAAAACAGTAAATTATGTAGTAAACATGTACCTATTTGTCGGGCAAACAAATTTTATTCTTCGGCTCTAGCCTCCTTGCTATGACCTGTTCAATATAAGTATATGTATATGCAAGCAAATACGACCAATTTTCAATACAATTCAATATTTGGTTCAATTAGGCTAAATGGCTAAAAATTATCAAACAATTAAACAAACAACACAAACATCAATCAATTAGTGAATTAGAGTTTCAAATTCATAATTTGATAGATATATACAAAAATCATGTTTTTTGATGCCAATTCACAACAATGTTTTGTAGCTATATATAAGTTTTGGTTCTCACACCAGCCTAATGGAAATATATAGAAAATCACACCTTCGAAACACGAATGCCAATTCTGATGATGTTCGAACTATCATCAGAATCATCTCCGGGCGACTAGAGTGCGATGCTATATCTATCCAATATATTAAAATTTCAAATACACGCGGATCAGACGTATACGCAAAATCTATATATACTGGATTGTCCACATCAATATAAATAAATAATCAAATACGAATAAGTGATTTAAATTTTCAAAACAAAACTTGTTTTCACTTTTATTTTAAAAATTTACTATTCACACTCGTTCTAGGATACTACTGATCCTATCTCTAACGAGTCATTCTAATTGGATATTACTAATCCAATATCTGATGAATTCTTTCGTATGGTTCTAATGTGCCTTGTTCTCTGCTTTGTAAACCAAAGCTCTGATACCAACTGTGACGGCAAGGAATTTCGCTCGGTCCGAACTAGTCGCTAAACCGACCCAGACCGTTCGAAACGCCCTATCGTTTGAGAACGAGACAAAACAGAACGCAAACAGAAGAACATTTCACTGTATATCACAACAATGCATCAGATTACAAGAATATACAGAGTATAAATGAATAAATGTTACACAGAAATATCAGAGATTTAAATTACATAGCAGCGGAAAATAATACAATACACAACTAGAAGGAGATATACGGATACAAAGCTTTCCGGATATCGTTCCAGCTGTAAACCAGGATCCTGTGAATATAAATCTGCAAAACCAAAACTACTAGCTGCCCGTGTCGAAAATAAGGGCACCCAGAGTTTAGGTTAAAACAATAAACTCCAGGTTAGTCATGTGACTGGTGTGAGAACTAAAACAGTTATTGACTCTTTATTTTAAAGTTAGGTAAATCAAGGGACAACGCCATATAACACGGAACGGGTTTCCTCCCAAGAATACCAGTGCATAAAACAAACAGCGCAATGCTAAATAAAGAAAAATGAAGCTGTTATAAGACCCAGGTCCTATCACACAATGCAACGTAAGCCGAGGGATAGGGTTTTCCCTTATAACAGCCAAAGAATGCTTGATATGGTTAAAACAAATCATTTGATACTATTATAAGTGCATATTGTATAGAACAACTTCAAATCATAAGTATCAATCATAGGCGGCATGAGCGCCCCATCCCACTATGTCACCATATATAGGTTTACAAATAAAACCGCAAAGTCACGTATTTGGAAATTGGATTTCCGTCTATGAACCGAGGCAAAAGATAGTCCTCACCGTCTTCGAGACTCTCTAGCCCGAGCCTCAGGGTCAGAGAGCATCGACCCTTGGATCGTCAGGGCCGGTCCACCGATGTGGATTAAACTTAAACCCTGAACATGCGTTCCCCCGCCCTATGGGGCGTAAATGAGCCAACGAATGACTCCATCGGACCCGGATCGTCCGATCAAACCGAGGCGCCTCGCAACAGCAACAACCACATAAGTCAAACTCGTCAGGGCGTGTAAAACCACTGACGCCACTTCTAACTAGAAAGAAACGCATGCCCTCCCTGAGGTCCTTCTCCCGTTTTTGGTTCATACCGGGTGTGAAACTCGCGAAGTAAACGTTACACAAAGCTACGCCACAAAGGCCGTGCTTCGATCATCAACCACAAGACTTTGCTTTTCAACAGAAGCCTTGATCATTTGCCACTTAGGCATGCCACACAGGCAATTCACTCCATGCGTTTGATATCCATCAATATATAACCCCTGAGCTCGTACGTCTCAGAGAAGGGCGTTAAGCAAGAGAATAAATTCTCCGCCACCAAACAGATATATATTTAATAGAGATCAATCACACGGACTAAAATCCAATGTCAGACACACAGTCCATTTACAAGTCCGTTCTGGGTCTGAACGAAACCGGAGGCACCTAGTACCCCGCATATCCATCGATCTCCAAGTACGTCTGGACGATCACCAACTGTTTCCATCTTCTTGGGTGTACAACCCAATCAAGATCATCAGTAATCACCCAAACGACGTGAAGACTTCCGGTCTTCGACCATCGTCTTCATCTTCGACTTATCGTCGTATCAGTTATTCAGAATGGGATAAACCCGGTCTTTCCGAATAACTCGCGTATATATTATAAAAGTGTTACACAAACACAACATACGCCTCATTCCAATTCAGAATATTCTTTTATTCAAATATTCCTATACTTTGGGAAAAGTTCCCATTAATTTTATCCAAGATAAATTCTTTAAATTTATTCTTTAATCTCCTTTGAATATCAATTCAAACTAGTCGGGATTAACGAACCACACCGAAGTAATCATTTATTTTATTTTCCCAATCCCAACCTATTCATCCCATGAAGTAAAACTGGTAATACTTCATATCTAACACCACAGTGTTATCGGTAAATTCAATTACCATTTCACGTTCAAATCTAATTAAAGATTTAACTATCGCCTGGAGCAAAACTGATGATACTCCATTTTCGATCTTTTCAATCTAATTAAAGATTCATTAAAACTCCACTTAGTTTTAATCTTTGACTGGGTTAAAGAATCAGTGTCATTTAAAACACAGTTCACGATAAACCCAAAGTCACATTCCATTGATTATCGGGTTAAAGAACGAGTGTTATTTAAAACACTGTCCACGATAAATCCAAAAATCAATATCAATTCAATTCCAATTAAATATTCTTTAATTGGTACACTTCATTAAATCTAAATAAAAAGATTTAACCTTTTCTCAACTGGGTTCAAGAACAGTGTTAGTGAAGACACCACTCACGACAAACCCAAATCACATTCGATATTCAATACAAGGCTCTGAATAGAAAATATATCGGCTTATATTCAATATCGAATTCTACGACTAACAAATGCCGTATTGGTAATAACGATATAAATATATATCTTTCAAATTTCCATAACAACATCCGTATAATCCCGAATTCCAACATCGAAATATTCCGAAGACAATTTCGATTCAAATCCACTCCAATGCGATCATTGGAAATTTTGGTTATTTTCAAAACCATTTCAAATTCAATTAATAATTCTAGTTCAAAACTAGTTCATTTCGATAAAAATCTATTTTTATATTTTCAAATATGGAGTTTTTCATCCCAATCCTTTCTAAATTATTTCCTATGATTTTACACAAATTATTACTATTTTTAATAATTTTATCCAGGCCCGTACAGTCGATTTCCATCAATGGCCATCGAACTGCACTTACAGCGACCTTTTTCGAATTTGATTTGGACATAATTCCAAATCCAACCGTTAGATTTCAAATTTCTAATATTCATTAGAAAGCTCTTTTCGATACGAACCCAACGGTTCCGGTTTTAGGAGAATCCGACGGTCGGATCTCCCGTAATGTCCGTTTGAAATAAATGGTCGAAATTCACGAACTGCCGCGGCGCGGCGCGTTCTATTCAGGCCATTATATTATGTATATAATATATATTTCGTCGATTTCTATTTAAAACGAATTATATAAATAGTTTTAAAATTCGTTTCAAAAGCAATTTCAACTTCTATTTCAATTCAAATCAAAATTGAATTCTTCTTTATAAATTCGGTTTAAAATTCATTTCTATTCAATTCAAATTTCAATTCAATTTGAATTCATTTCAATTCGTTTTCAATTCAATTTGAATTCATTTCAATTCATTTCGAAAGCGTTTTCAATTCAATTCATTTCGAAATCGTTTTCAATTCAATTCATTTCGAAATCGTTTTCAATTCAATTCATTTCGAAATCGTTTTCCATTCAATTCATTTCGAAATCGTTTTCAATTCAATTCATTTCGAAATCGTTTTCAATTCACTTCATTTCGAAATCGTTCGAATTTCAAATCTATTCAATTTCAAATCTATTCAATTTCAATTCCAATTCGAATTCATTTACAATCAATTCTTTTCAAAATATCAGATTTTGAAATCACTTTCGATATTCATTATAAAATGAATAAAATCGATATAAATATCGTTCACGTCAAAATGGCGTCAATCTAATCAACACGGCTTCATATATTGATATTTTCAAATATTCCATTTCGAATATTTCTATTTCAAATATTTCTATTTAAAACTGGAATGAGGCCCAATCAATTTCCATATAATGTTAATTATATGGATTTTCATACATTACACCCATATAATAGCATTGCAAAATAATCAACCATCAACCAAAGTGCACTACACTGTATAAGCATCAAATATAGATATCTAACGCTTATAACAGCCTGTCAATCCATCGATCGACATATTTAATCAATCAGGATGAGTGAACTTAAAATTTCATCCCAACACCCGTGTGGGGTTTCAAACAAACAAACACAGATTTTATTTGTGCAGTTGGGCGATGTGTAAAATTTATCGACCCAATTAACGTCCTTCAAATAGGTGTACATAAACAAACCGTCTGGTTTGTAAATTAATATTGATTTATTCACATTCACGTTAAAAATTATATTTTTAACGATAAAACATTTTATTTTAACTTATGAATTTCTATTCAGTTCATTCTATAGATAAAATGATATTTTTATTTTTCTAAATTATTTTAGAAAATTTTGGCTGCATAACGGCACGATACTAGAAACGGGACGAGGCCTCGCCTTATCCCCGGTCTAGTGAAGGCCCGCGCCATTCACACATCAATCAAAATCACCAAACAACCAAATTCAAATCAAATCATATAACTAATCTATGCAACCAAACAAACAAGTCCATGGTCTGTGGACGATTGTGTCGGGTGCTACTAAGCACCGTCTGCATCCTAGTATATATATATAACTAGAAAAAGAAATTGAAAGGTGAGAAATTCTCACAAATAGTTATCCAAGCTCCACGGCACTTCATTTGTAGAAGTCTTCGTCGTTTCGCCTTTTTGTCACCTTCGTTGTCCGCTTTCACTACATATGTAAAAATCACATTTTTATATACTGATGTCTTTAAAATAAAAATCACATTTTTATTTATTCACTTTCAATTTAAAAGTCATATTTTTATAATCACTTCATATATTTAAAAATCGAATTTTTACTATGCTATTCAATATATAAAAATCATATTTCCTTACCGCTAATATATAGATAAAAATTCTATTTTTATAACGCTATTCTCTATATAAAGATTTCGCCTTTTCAAAAATATAGATTTCATCATTATAAAAAACATCACTTTACTTCAACGTATATAAAATAAAAATCAGATTTTTATTTCGCTACATATACAAAGATGATATTTTTATATTCTCTATCCTATAAAGATTATATTTTTAATACTTTAAAAATATAAAAATCATATTTTTATCACTTCAAAAATACAAAGATCATACCTTTTACCAAATTAAATCTTTTTCTAATCAGTTTTCACAACCATTAAAAATCATCCCCTTTTCTCTAATTAATAACCGAACCTTTTCTTCGCTTTAAAACCATATTTTTAATTAATTAAAAAACTAAACTTTCTTAAAAATAAAAATCAAACTTTTTCTACTTTAAAAATCCTAACTTTAACTGATTTTTTTTTATATACTGTTTGCTAATCCTATACAAAAGAAATACATAAATAAAATAAAACAAATTAGAAAAACTTACTTTCTCAATCGGAGGGGGGGGGGGGGGTTTCTTGCTCGCGGAAGTGTGGTGGGCCCTCCAGCAGGCGGCGGAGGTGGAGCGGAAGGGGGGGGGGTTGCGGCTGCCGATTGAAGAGGAGAGGGGGAAGAAGAAGGGGCGGCGCGGTGGTTTGGTGGTTGCGGTGGGCTCCAGCAAAGGCGGTGAGGGTTTGGGTGGGTTCGACGCTGGTTCGGCGAGGAGGAGAAGGGGAGGTGGAGGAAGAGGGGGCCACGCCCTAGTGGCGGCGCGCCAGGGGGGTCGCGGCGGTGGTCGATGCCGCGCCTCCGTCCGTCGTTCGATTCGATTCTCTTTTTTTTTTTCTATTTAAAACTGAATTCGGTAATGAATTACAGAAGGGGGGGCTTAGGGGATAAAGGAGAAGGAGGGGCCCAATAATATTTAATTTAATTTAATTTTTTTATTTTCTCCTAAGTGTTGACTTTTCGTCCGAGTTCGGAATCACACCCAACGACTGTCGCCACTAGCGTATTACCCCCATTCCGAACACAATGGGAAATGTATCGCAAGCCAATTCGACTGTTTGAATCAGTTTCCGTTGAATTTTCATTTAAATCACTATATTGAATTTTAAACGTACATTTCAAATTACCGGGGTCGCATACGAACTCGAAAAATTCCAGAAAAATTATTTCTAGCTTCGTATTGACGATACGGTCCTAACAAAACTAATTTCGTCGAATTCTGAGACCATTGGAAAAATGGCCAATTTCCAGTCGATTAAAATCAACTGAAACTGGTCAAACGCGTTTAACTGCGCCACGCTCACATATTGATTCAGAAAATTATGAAATTTGGAATCTAGCAATAATTTGACATCACGGACCCAACAAAATTGGTTTCGTCGAAATCCGAGGTTGTTTGCAAAATGTCCATTTTTAAGGGCCTGAATTCCATAGCGACTATTCAGAATTTTCAACTGGACATATCTTTTGATTCCCGCTATGAAATTTCGATCTTTCGGATTCGTTGGAAAGATATTACAAATTAGATCCTAATGTTTTTGGTTTCACTAAAATCCGGATTGTTTTGCACCCGGTACATTCAATTGAAGTTTGAAATCGAATTATCGAACTACCGCGCCATTTTCAATTCCTTTTATAATTATATATAAATATTTATATTCTAACGACGGCGTATATAATATATACGTTCGAATTATATTCAAAATAAATTTTCTCGTCGTTATTATTTAAAATAATCTAATTTAAATAATCAAAATTCGCTTAAATTGCCAATATAAAAATTTTAAACTGGCCCAGATTTTGCGGGTTATTACATATCAAAGCTGGCGATCATTACATTTTTTTGGCTCAGCGCATCGGCCACGACATTGGCTTTCCCTGGAGTATATATTATTTCGAAGTCAAATGCTGCAAGATACTC
This sequence comes from Allium sativum, assembly GCA_030737875.1. Classification (NCBI taxonomy): domain Eukaryota; kingdom Viridiplantae; phylum Streptophyta; class Magnoliopsida; order Asparagales; family Amaryllidaceae; genus Allium; species Allium sativum. The sequence continues at coordinate 33,851,630 of CM060920.1, read as the reverse complement.
CAGCCAACGCTGCTGCCTCAAATTCAGGTCTTTCTGAGTGAACAGATACTTTAACGACTGGTGATCTGTAAACAGTTCAAACCTCTCACCCAGAAGATAATGTCTCCAGATTTTCAAAGAGAATATGATAGCCAATAACTCAAGATCATGAGTTACATAGTTTTTCTCGTGTGGCTTCAGTTGACGGCTAGCATAAGCAATTACTTGGCCTCTTTGCATTAACACTGCGCCAAGGCCTTCTCTAGAAGCATCAGTCCAGACCTTTAAATATTGGTTGCCATCTATGATGGTTAACACTGGAGCTGTCGTTAATCTTAACTTTAGCTCTTCGAAAGCCTCCTCACTTTCTGGAGTCCATTTGAATTTAGAATGCTTCTTTGTAAGCTTCGTTAAATGACCAGATATCTTCGAAAAGTCTTTAACGAATTTCCGGTAATAGCTAGCCAATCCAAGAAAACTGCGGACTTCAGTGGGGGTGCTGGGCTGTTTCCAGTTCTGAATACCTGTGATTTTACTTGGATCCACAGCAATTCCTTCTTTCGATACAACATGGCCCAGAAATTTCACTTCAACTTGCCAGAATATACATTTGGAAAACTTGGCTTTCAATACATTCCTTCTGAGGATTTCTAGAACCTGTTCCAGATGCTTTTCATGTTCGGCCTTTGATTTAGAGAAGATTAGAATATCGTCAATGAAAACCAGAACAAATTTATTCAATACTTCCCTAAATACTCTGTTCATTAGATCGACGAAGTAAGCGGGAGCGTTACATAAGCCGAACGGCATTACTAACCACTCGTAGAATAAGTCGGGACCTCTGAATGCTGTCATTGGAACACACTCTTCGGCAATTCGAAGTTGATGGAAGCCTGTAGCTAGGTCCATCCTTGAGAATACTTGTGCTCCATTTAATCGATCCAACAAATCATCAATCCGCGGCAATGGATATTTGTTCTTTATTGTCTGTTTGTTCAGATCACGATAATCCACACATAACCGTTGAGTACCGTCAGATTTTGGGACAAACACTACTGCTGCTCCCCAATCAGAGAAACTAGGTCTGATCAGACCCTTCCATACCAACTGTCTTGTTTGATTTTCTAATTCCTCCTTCTCTTTCAGGGACATTCTTCGAATAGCATGAACTACCGGCCTTGCATTTGGAATTAAAGCAATTTTGAAATCTATTTCTCTCTGCGGAGGTAAGCGAACAACTTCTTCGAACACGTCCGCATAGTTCTTGACGACAGGAATATCTTTGATGAGGTCAGGAATATTTTCTGTGGCTTCTGGGGTATTTTCTATTTGAGATGGAGAAACATCGAGAGCTGACCAGAAATCTTTTCTATTTGAAGTCGGGCCTTCACATTGTATGGTTATATAATTCCCCGATTGGGCCTTTAATTTAACAACTCTCTCGGCGCATTTAACTTCAGCTTCATATCTAGTTAACCAATCCAATCCCAGAATAAGATCGAATTCATTAAAATTCATGACGATAGAGATAATAGGGAATTTATAATAAGAAAAAGAGACTGGTACTGCACAGATCCAACTGAGATTGATGGAACCCCCAACTGGATTTTGGACAGTCATTGGTTCTTTGAGCTTCTTCAACCTCAAATCTAACTTCTTGACTGCACTCTTTGCAATAAAGCTTCGTGACGCGCCTGTGTCAAACAGTACTTTAACTAGGATGTTTTTGACATTGAGCGTGCCTTCTAAAACATCAGACCTCCCTTGCTTATCTGAGGGCTCAGAAGTTTCCGCTACTTCATTTATATGTACTGCCTTAGATTTCTTTGAGAGTTGACACTCCCGTGCAATATGACCCGCTTGACGACACTTATGGCATTTCCTTTCGCCATGTGTGTTCTTTTGCCTCTTCGTTGGTTTGGATCCGCTCTTTCCTTTCTTCTTTAAAGATCTGGAATTTCCTTGCAAATGCCCTTGCTTATGGCAGTTATTGCATATGGCGGTCGTTACCAGTTGTTTTCCTGATCTGGCCCTTTTCTGATTGGTCCTAGGCTCCTTACTGACCTCAGACATCATACTGGCTTCAGGAATATCAGTTTCCGAATCTTCTTTGTCACTACAACAAACTTCTTCTTCGTCACGCAACATTCCTTTCTTATGAAGATCTTCATACTGATAAGCCATATAAATCATTTCAGAAAAAGGAAGCTTCACATGCCCCAATACTTTATTTTGGTATTTCCTTTGAAGCCCGTGAATAAATCTCAGATTTTTCCTCTTCGGATTTTCAATTAGATGAGGGGCAAAGTGAGAAAGTTCATTGAATTTCTTACGATATTCGGGAATGGTCATGTCTCCTTGTATCAGATAAGAAAATTCATCACATAGTCGCTCGGTCGCTTCGGGAGGAGTAAATCTTTCTAAGAAAATCACTTTGAATCTATCCCAGGTGATATCACCTTCTGGATTACCTTTGATAACTGAGTCCCACGAGAATAAAGCTTCATCTTTGAGATCCCAGGAGGCCAGCAATCCTTTCTGGTTATCTCTAAGCTTTAATGCTTCGAAGATTTTCTCAGCCGAACGAATCCAAGCTTGCGTCTTCATAATAGATTCTTCACCAGAGAACGGTATTCCACCCATATTTCGATATTTGATTAATAGGGCCTCAATATCCGGTTCTGCATTCCTTCTGCTTCTGACACTCATTTTCTAGTACTTCTGCAAATGGCAGATCAAGTGTCAGGTCACAGAAAAGGTATTTTAAAATATAGAAACACATACTTCAAATGTAAATGTGTCTATCAAGGTGTAATTTCATTCTGCTTTACTCATACTTGGATATTGCTGATCCTATCTGTATAGAGTTACCCGTCCTAGAACATTTCTGGTTCTATTTCTGACGAGTTCGTTCAAATGTTATATTCCAGAACTAAGCTTAACCAAAGCTCTGATACCACGTTGAGACGACCCGAAATCCCGTTCTCACGAAAACCAGGGTTATTTTTGGAATATAACACAGAAACAGATAATAGCAGAACAAAATAAAATAAATACACCAGATAATGAAGAATAAAATATACTGGATAAAAATAATCATCAGAGTTACACAGTGTACAGGATCTTACTTAGTACAAATACAGTTCAGCTATACATAAATGTCTACAGCGGAAATAAACAAAATATGTACAATAGGAGCTGAACAACATAAAAAGAGATAAATGATAGAATCCATCTTCAGCTCCAGCTATCCAGAAAGAACCAGCTAAACCTGAATACAAGGTTGCCCGTGTAGAAAAAGGGGCACCCGAGTTTGAAAGTGAAACAAACTACGAGTCAGTCATGGGATTGGTATGAGAAATCCACTCAACACATATATATAATTGGCTAATCACAGGACCACGCCACTTTCGTGGAACGGGTTTACTCCATTGGATTGCCAGTGCTTTAAAACAAATCATTCCTTTAAACATCGCTATGCTTTTATAAAAATGAAGCCGTTATAAGACTCAGTTCCCATCACACAATGCAACGCAAACCGGAGGATAGAGTTTTACCTTATAACGGCCAAAATATGCTTGATACGAACAAAACAAAGGCATTTGATATTATTGCTAGTGTCTATATGTTTTAAAACAATTTCAAATTATAACTATCAATCATAGACGGCATGGGTACCATATATCATGTCGCCATATATATATACAATCAAAACCGCACGATGTCGTATTTGGAAATTGGATTTCCGTCATGAACCAAGGCAAAAGATAGTCCTTACCGAATTCGTGACTCTCTAGCCCGAGCCACAGGACCCAGACTCAGGTGGACCCTTGGATCGTCAGGGCCGGTCCACCGATGTGGATTAAAATGCCTGAATAATATGTTTCCCCGCCCTTTGGGGCGTAAACGAGCCAACGAATGACTCCATCGGACCCGGATCGTCCGATCAAACCGAGGCGCCTCGCAACAGCAACAACCACATAGGTGAAAAGTATATAAATGTCAGGGCTGGTAGGTCACTGACACCACCCTAGCTAGAAAGAAACGCATGCCCTCCCTGAGGTCCTTCTCCCGTTTTAGGTTCATACCGGGGTGTGAGGCTCGCGAATTCACGTTATACACAAAGCTACGCCACACAGGCAGTGCTTTGATCATCACCACAAGACTTTGCTTTTCAACAGAAGCCCTGATCACTGCATCTTAGCATGCCACACAGGCAATTCATGCCATGCGACTGATGTCCATCGATATACAACCTCTGAGCTCGTGCGTCTCAGAGAAGGGCGTTAAGCGAAAGAATAAATTCTCTGCCGCCAAACAGATGTATATTTAATGGAGATCAATCAACATAGAATAAAATCCAATGTCAGACACACAGTCCATTTACAGGTCCGTTCTGGGTCTAAACGAAACCGGAGGCACTAAATACCTCGCAAACCCATCGATCACCACGTACGTCTGGACGATCACCACTCATTATCCATATTTCGGGATGCCTCCCAATCAGGACCTCGGTTACCATCCAAACGAGGTGAAGATCTCCGGTCTTCGACCATCGTCTTCATCTTCGACTTTTAATCGTCGGTCAGTTATTCGAAATGAGAATTAACTCGGCCTTTTCAAATAATTCACATATGTTTAGAATTTCAAATCAATTTATTTCAATGGTTAAATTATTCGACAACACCAATATTGTTCTTTAATGTAATTTTCACACCATACACATTCAACCATCAAATACAACATAAATCGAGCAAATTCAGTTTATTTACACTCCATATTGCTCATGGTACTTTATAATGATTTATCGCTATTTTTATTTATTTTAAAATAGCCCATCTATTCAAAACGACGCTTCGGGCCATAAAGCGCCCGTGGCGCTGTTTTTCTTCAGATTTGATTTACACATATCTGAAATTCTAACTGTTGGATCTTCACCAAATTTACATCATTAGAAAGGTCTTTTCAAAACGAATCCAACGGTTCCAGTTTCAGGAAAATCCGACGGTCGGATCTCCCGGTACAATCGTTTGAATTTTCGATTTCAAAATACGAACTACAGCGTCGTTATTCGATTAAATATATAATTATATTTATATATGTATATATATAATCGCTTCTAGCGCTGGTTTTCTTCAGATTTGAATTAAACATTCCAGACAATCCAACCGTTGGATTTTTACAAGGTTGGTGCCGTTGGGAAGATATTTCCAAGGCGAACCCGACGGTTGAGGTTTCGGGAAAATCGAATGGTCGGATTTCCCGCACTAGTTGTTTGAAATCACGGTTTCAAAATACGAACTGCACGGCCTCGTTTCGTTTTTATTTTATTTATATATATATAATTATATAAATATAGTTCATTCAACAATTTCAATATCGTTTTCACTTCAAATATTTCACTAACGCCTTAAAATTTTGGAAAATTTCGCCATAACCTCCCCTGCACCGGGAGCATCGGGAAATCGCAAATAGCTTTCCCGGTCCTTCTAATTTCAAAAAGAAAAAGAAAAAGCCAAGCGACTAGCCAACAAGCTCATAAAATCATCACCCAAACAAAACAGTAAATGTGTACCTATTTGTCGGGCACAAAATTTTATTCCTCTTCTCTAGCCCCTTTGCTATAACCTGTTCAATGGATATGCATGTACATATATATACAGTTCCTATCATTTATCATTTTCTATTCAACTTCATATTTGATTTCTATTTGGTTTAAAAACACCATTTATCCTAATGTTACATACATAGGTGCAAATCATTTCATTAGCTAATTAATGAATATTTCAACTCATATATGTTTATTTTGAACAAGTGGCTACTTTTAACACTTCACATTTCAACGATTTATGCATACAATAAAAATGTGATTTTTATTGTAAAACAATTCATTTCAAAACACTATTTTTCTATATAGTTCATATAGGTGACAAAAATAGGTTTTTTATCATAAAACAATTTCTTTTAAAACGAGATTATTTTACACAGTTCATATAGTCGATAAAAGGTGATTTTTATTATCAAACAATTTATTTCAAAATATGAATACCATTCAACACATGAATTTCTAATCAACGAATGAATATCAGTTCAACACATGAATGTTTTCTATAGTTTTTATATATAGATAAAAGGTGATTTTTATTATCAAACAATTTATTTCAAAATATGAATACCATTCAACACATGAATTTCTAATCAACGAATGAATATCAATTCAACACATGAATGTTTTCTATAGTTTTTATATATAGATAAAAGGTGATTTTTATTATCAAACAATTTATTTCAAAATATGAATACCATTCAACACATGAATTTCTAATCAACGAATGAATATCAATTCAACACATGAATGTTTTCTATAGTTTTTATATATAGATAAAAGGTGATTTTTATTATCAAACAATTTATTTCAAAATATGAATACCATTCAACACATGATTTTCTAATCAACGAATGAATATCAATTCAACACATGAATGTTTTCTATAGTTTTCATATATAGATAAAAGGTGATTTTTACATTTTAAAACGCGAATACCATTCAACACATGAATTTCTAATCAACGAATGAATATCAATTCAACACATGAAGGTTTTCTATTCAATGAATAAATATAGTTTAAGCATATGAAAATAATTCAAACACACGAATATTATTTAAAATTTCGGCAGCATAACGGCAGGGTAGTTAAAACCGGGATCGTCCCTAGTACGGCTCCTCGCTCTACCTTAAAACCTCGCGGTTTTTGACAATGGGGATCATGCATCTAGTTCGCACGCAGGCGGCATGTATATATTTATTTCATTTCCACAAACTAATCCTATGTGGTTTCAACCAAATATTTTCCAATCACAAACGGGTATTTTCCAACCACAATCAAATCAATATCAACCACAAACAATCCCAAACAACCATTCGCTATCAATCAATTTTCACAACAATTTCAACCAATAAATATCGTCCATGGTTTGTGGACGAGGGGCGTAGATATATATATATATATATATATATATATATTATATATAGCAATTCACTTTTATTTCAACACATATATATATAGAAAAAGAAATTGAAGAGTGAGAAATTCTCACCAATAGCTATCCAATACTACGACTCTTCCTTTAGAGAATCTTTGCCAATCTCGCCTTTCGTCGCTTTCGTTGCCCGTATTCTCTACATATGTAAAAATCGAATTTTTACTATGTTATTCAATATATAAAAATTGCATTTCAAAAAAATATAGATTCCGCCTTTTCAAAAATAAAGATTATATTTTTAATATTCCTATGATGTAAAAATCATATTTTTATTGCTTTAAAAAATATAAAAATCATATCTTACTTCTTCTACCTAATAAAAATTCCGTCTTTTCTATTTTAAAAATATGATCTTTTCTATTCTAAAAAAAATCTGATCTTTCTATCCCAGTTCAAATCTTTTTCTTTTTAAAGTTCTAATCTTTTCCTTTTTAAAGTTCTAATCTTTTCCTTTTTTTTTATTTATTTCTTCAGTTTTTAAACCTTTTAAAGATCAGTTTTTAAACCTTTTCAAAAATCAGTTTTAAACCCTAAAATCGAAATTTTCAGATTAAAATAAAAATAAAATAAAATAAAAACATCTTACTTTATCTGCGAAGAAGGGGGGTGACGGCCAGGCTCGGCGGCAGGAGGAGGAGCTGGCGAAGCGGAGGGGTCTCGAACGAGGGGGGCTCGCGAATTTAGGCGTCGCGATGGCTTCAGGGGGGGTTAGGGTTCGTCACGGTTCGAGGTAGAAGAGGGGAGAGAAGAAGATGCAGCGACAGCAGCTCCAGGCGAAGGGGGTGGCGACGTGCGGAGGTGGATGATCGGGGAAGCGGCGGTTTAGTTTAGGTTTTTTTTTTCGAACGGTAGGAAGAAAGTGAGGAGAGAGAGAGAAAAGGGTTTATATAAATATTTATTATTATTAAATTTTTATTTAAAAGTTGACTTTTTATTCGAAGTCGAAATGGGACCCACCGACTGTCGTCCCTAGCGTTCTACCCCCATTTCGAACATAATGGGATATGTATCGCAAGCTGATTCGATCGTTACAATCAGTTTCCGTTGAATTTACATCTAAATCACTATATTGAATTTTAAACGTACATTTCAAATAACCGGGGTCACATACCAACTCTAAAAATTCTAGAAAATTATTTTCTAGCTTCGTATTGACGATACGGTCCCAACAAGACTAGTTTCGTCGAATTATGAGACCGTTTGAAAAATGGCCAATTTCCAGTCGATCAAAATCAACTAAAGCTGGTCAAACGCGTTTTCCTTTGCCACACTAACATATTGATTCGAAAAATTATGAAATTTGAAACCTAGCAATAACTTCACATCCCGGACCCAACAAAAGTTGTTTCGTCGAAATCCGAGGTCGTTTGCAAAATGTCCATTTTTAAGGGCCTGAATTCCATAGCGACTATTCAGAATTTTCAACTGGACATATCTTTTGATTCCCGCTATCAAATTTCGATTTGGCAGATTCGTTGGAAAGATATCATCAACAGATTTAAATATTTTTCGTCTCGCTAAAATCCGTTTTATTTTGCACCCGGTACAGTCCGACAAAGTTTGAATTCAATTTTTGAAACTGTCACGCCATTTCAGGCCTTGTTTATAATTATAATTAATTATTTTCGTTTTCAATTGTTGATTCAAACTCAGTTTTCATCGCCAATTTTTAAAATATTTATTTTAAATATTTAAAATCCATTATTTTAGCCAATTTAAAAATTTAAAATTGGTTCAGATTTTCTGGGTCGTTACAATCTCCCCCACTTAAAACTTTTCGTCCCCGAAAAGGAACAAAGTCGAAAGTGGTTTGATAAATCTACAATCACACAACACAACAACCAATCCAATTGTTTTTAACCTTCAAAAAATATACTAATCAAATCCTATACCCCTTTAAAAATCATTCAGACTATATAATTAAAAGTGCACATCTATGAAAAGAAAATAACAATAGAGTAGAGAATTGAATGGTAGTGCAAAGTAGGGTAAATGTACCTTGCACCGGAGTCAATCAGAGATATCTACTCGGCACCTTGGATAAGCTTTCTGAATCCTCTCCTCAGTTTCCCAAGTACAATCTCGCGGATCTCAACTCCATTGCACTTTGACTAAGCGAACCTTCTTGTTCCTCAACTCTTTGGTTTCTTTACCGATAATCTTTAGCGGCTCTCTTCTCACAGCTAATTCTGGGGTTATTTCAATGTCATGTTGAGCTGCTTCTTCCACGATCAAGTATGGATCATGAACGTGCTTTCGAAGTTGAGATATGTGAAATACATCATGAACTCCAGGCAACCAATCAGGCAGTTTGACCCTGTAAGCGAGAGTTCCGATCCGTTCCAGAATAGGAAACGGACCTATGAATTTGGGCGCTAACTTTCCAGTTTTACCGAACCGGATAACTCCTCTCATCGGCGATACCTTCAAATATACATAGTCGCCAACTTCAAAGGATATATCTCTTCTTCTTCTATCGGCATAGCTCTTTTGTCGGCTTTGAGCGGCGAGTAATCGCTTCTTAATAAAATCGACTTTGTCGGCAGCTTCTCGAATCATATCAGGACCCAACACAAGTCTATTACCTGGTTCGACCCAACAAGCAGGAGATCGGCACGGTCTACCATACAATGCTTCAAATGGCGACATTGTCAGGCTTGCCTGATAGCTGTTGTTATAAGAGAATTCAGCCAAATGCAGATGGTCTTCCCATGATCCACCGAAATCTATTACACAAGCCCGCAATAGATCTTCTAAAATGCGATTCACCCTCTCAGTCTGACCGTCTGTCTGAGGATGATAAGCGGTGCTCAAGTTCAACTTCGTTCCTAGCTCGACTTGAAATGCTTCCCAGAATTTGCTAGTGAATATCGTATCTCTATCAGTTACTATACTCAGCGGCACTCCATGCAGTCTAACTATTTCCCTGAAGTAAATCTGCGCCAGACTCTGCGCAGTTCTATTTGATCTGACAGGTATTAAATGGGCGGTCTTCGTGAAGCGATCTACGATCACCCAAATACTGTCATTTCCTTTTCTTGTTCTGGGCAAACCATCAATGAAATCCATAGAAATCTGTTCCCACTTCCAACCAGGTACTTCTAGTGGTTGTAACAATCCAGCCAATTTCTGTTGGTCGCTTTTAACCAGCTGGCAAGTAGGGCATCGGCTAATGTATATTGAAACGTCTCTTTTCATAACCTTCCACCAGAATGTTCTTTTGAGATCGTTATACATTTTGGCCACGCCAGGATGGATACTCAGCTTGGACTTGTGACACTCGTCTAAAACATCCCTTTTTAACTCTGGGATGTCAGGAACACAAATCCTTCCTTTCAACCTCAAGGTCTCGTCGTTATCTATTTGAAAACACGAGGGTTCGCCTTTCTGAATCCTTTTGATCATATCCTTAATAAAGTTATCCTCCTTCTGAAGAATAGATATTTTGTCAATCAAGGAAGTCTTGATAACAAAGCTGGCGATCATTACATTTTTTCGGCTCAGCGCATCGGCCACGACATTGGCTTTCCCTGGAGTATATATAATTTCGAAGTCATATCCTGCAAGAAACTCCATCCAACGCTGCTGCCTCAAATTCAGGTCTTTCTGAGTGAACAGATACTTTATCGACTGGTGATCTGTAAACAGTTCAAACCTCTCACCCAGAAGATAATGTCTCCAGATTTTCAAAGAGAATATGATAGCCAATAACTCAAGATCATGAGTTACATAGTTTTTCTCGTGTGGCTTCAGTTGACGGCTAGCATAAGCAATTACTTGGCCTCTCTGCATTAACACTGCACCAAGGCCTTCTCTAGAAGCATCAGTCCAGACCTTTAAATCTTGGTTGCCATCTATGATGGTTAACACTAGAGCTGTCGTTAATCTTAACTTTAGCTCTTCGAAAGCCTCCTCACTTTCTGGAGTCCATTTGAATTTAGAATGCTTCTTTGTAAGCTTCGTTAAATGACCAGATATCTTCGAAAAGTCTTTAACGAATTTCCGGTAATAGCTAGCCAATCCGAGAAAACTGCGGACTTCAGTGGGGGTGCTGGGCTGTTTCCAGTTCTGAATAGCTCTGATTTTACTTGGATCCACAACAATTCCTTCTTTCGATACAACATGGCCCAGAAATTTCACTTCAACTTGCCAGAATATACATTTGAAAAACTTGGCTTTCAATACATTCCTTCTGAGGATTTCTAGAACCTGTTCCAGATGTTTTTCATGTTAGGCCTTTGATTTAGAGAAGATTAGAATATCGTCAATGAAAACCAGAACAAATTTATTCAATACTTCCCTAAATACTCTGTTCATTAGATCGACGAAGTAAGCGGGAGCGTTACATAAGCCGAACGACATTACTAACCACTCGTAGAATAAGTCGGGACCTCTGAATGCTGTCATTGGAACACACTCTTCGGCAATTCAAAGTTGATGGAAGCCTGTAGCTAGGTCCATCCTTGAGAATACTTGTGCTCCATTTAATCGATCCAACAAATCATCAATCCGCGGCAATGGATATTTGTTCTTTATTGTATGTTTGTTCAGATCACGATAATCCACACATAACCGTAGAGTACCGTCAGATTTTGGGACAAACACTACTGCTGCTCCCCAATCAGAGAAACTAGGTGTGATCAAACCCTTCCATACCAGCTGTCTTGTTTGATTGTCTAATTCCTCCTTCTCTTTCAAGGACATTCTTCGAATAGCATGAACTACTGGCCTTGCATTTGGAATTAAAGCAATTTTGAAATCTATTTCTCTCTACGGAGGTAAGCGAACAACTACTTCGAACACGTCCGCATAGTTCTTGACGACAGGAATATCTTTGATGAGGTCAGCAATATTTTCTGTGGCTTCTGGGGTATTTTCTATTTGAGCTGGAGAAACATCGAGAGCTGACCAGAAATCATTTCTATTTGAAGTCGGTCCTTCACATGGTATGGTTATATAATTCCCCGATTGGGCCTTTGCTTTAACCACTCTCTCGGCGCATTTAACTTCAGCTTCATATCTAGTTAACCAATCCAATCCCAGAATAAGATCGAATTCATTAAAATTCATGACGATAGAGATAATAGGGAATTTATAGCAAGAAAAAGAGACTGGTACTGCACAGATCCAACTGAGATTGATGGAACCCCCAACTGGATTTTGGACAGTCATTGGTTCTTTGAGCTTCTTCAACCTCAAATCTAACTTCATGACTGCACTCTTTGCAATAAAGCTTCGTGACGCGCCTGTGTCAAACAGTACTTTTACTGGGATGTTTTTGACATTGAGCGTGCCTTCTAAAACATCAGACCTCCCTTGCTTATCTGAGGGCTCAGAAGTTTCCGCTACTTCATTTATATGTACTGCCTCAGATTTCTTTGAGAGTTGACACTCCCGTGCAATATGACCCGCTTGACGACACTTATGGCATTTCCTTTCGCCATGTGTGTTCTTTTGCCTCTTCGTAGGTTTGGATCCGCTCTTTCCTTTCTTCTTTAAAGATCTGCAATTTCCTTGCAAATGCCCTTGCTTATGGCAGTTATTGCATATGGCGGTCGTTACCAGTTGTTTTCCTGATCTGGCCCTTTTCTGATTGGTCCTAGGCTCCATACTGACCTCAGACATCATACTGGCTTCAGGAATATCAGTTTCCGAATCTTCTTTGTCACTACAACAAACTTCTTCTTCGTCACGCAACATTCCTTTCTTATGAAGATCTTCATACAGATAAGCCATATAAATCATTTCAGAAAAAGGAAGCTTCACATGCCCCAATACTTTATTTTGGTATTTCCTTTGAAGCCCGTGAATAAATCTCAGATTTTTCCTCTTCGGATTTTCAATTAGATGAGGGGCAAAGTGAGAAAGTTCATTGAATTTCTTATGATATTCGGGAATGGTCATGTCTCCTTGTATCAGATAAGAAAATTCATCACATAGTCGCTCGGTCGCTTCGGGAGGAGTAAATCTTTCTAAGAAAATCACTTTGAATCTATCCCAGGTGATATCACCTTCTGGATTACCTTTGATAACTGAGTCCCACCAGAATAAAGCTTCATCTTTGAGAGCCCAGGAGGCCAGCAATCCTTTCTGGTCATCTCTAAGCTTTAATGCTTCGAAGATTTTCTCAGCCGAACGAATCCAAGCTTGCTTCTTCATAATAGATTCTTCACCAGAGAACGGTTTTCCACCCATATTTCGATATTTGATTAATAGGGCCTCAATATCCAGTTCTGCATTCCTTCTGCTTCTGACACTCATTTTCTAGTACTTCTGCAAATGGCAGATCAAGTGTCAGGTCACAGAAAAGGTATTTTAAAATATAGAAACACATACTTCAAATGTAAATGTGTCTATCAAGGTGTAATTTCATTCTGCTTTACTCATACTAGGATATTACTGATCCTATCTGTATAGAGTTACCCGTCCTAGAACATTTCTGGTTCTATTTCTGACGAGTTCGTTCAAATGTTATATTCTAGAACTAAGCTTAACCAAAGCTCTGATACCACGTTGAGACGACCCGAAATCCCGTTCTCACGGAAACCAGGGTTATCTTTGGAATATAACACAGAAACAGATAATAGCAGAACAAAATAAAATAAATACACCAGATAATGAAGAATAAAATATACTGGATAAAAATAATCATCAGAGTTACACAGTGTACAGGATCTTACTTAGTACAAATACAGTTCAGCTATACATAAATGTCTACAGCGGAAATAAACAAAATATGTACAATAGGAGCTGAACAGCATAAAAAGAGATAAATGATAGAATCCATCTTCAGCTCCAGCTATCCAGAAAGAACCAGCTAAACCTGAATACAAGGCTGCCCGTGTAGAAAAAGGGGCTCCCGAGTTTGAAAGTGAAACAAACTACGAGTCAGTCATGGGACTGGTATGAGAAATCCACTCAACACATATATATAATTGGCTAATCACAGGACCACGCCACTTTCGTGGAACGGGTTTACTCCATTGGATTGCCAGTGCTTAAAAACAAATCATTCCTTTAAACATCGCTATGCTTTTATAAAAATGAAGCCGTTATAAGACTCAGTTCCCATCACACAATGCAACGCAAACCGGAGGATAGAGTTTTACCTTATAACGGCCAAAATATGCTTGATACGAACAAAACAAAGGCATTTGATATTATTGCTAGTGTCTATATGTTTGAAAACAATTTCAAATCATAACTATCAATCATAGACGACATAGGTACCATATATCATGTCGCCATATATATATACAATCAAAACCGCACGATGTCGTATTTGGAAATTGGATTTCCGTCATGAACCAAGGCAAAAGATAGCCCTTACCGAATTCGTGACTCTCTAGCCCGAGCCACAGGACCCAGACTCAGGTGGACCCTTGGATCGTCAGGGCCGGTCCACCGATGTGGATTAAAATGCCTGAACAATACGTTTCCCCGCCCTTTGGGGCGTAAACGAGCCAACGAATGACTCCATCGGACCCGGATCGTCCGATCAAACCGAGGAGCCTCGCAACAGCAACAACCACATAGGTGAAAAGTATATAAATGTCAGGGCTGGTAGGTCACTGACACCACCCTAGCTAGAAAGAAACGCATGCCCTCCCTGAGGTCCTTCTCCCGTTTTAGGTTCATACCGGGGTGTGAGGCTCGCGAATTCACGTTATACACAAAGCTACGCCACACAGGCGGTGCTTTGATCATCACCACAAGACTTTGCTTTTCAACAGAAGCCCTGATCACTGCATCTTAGCATGCCACACAGGCAATTCATGCCATGCGACTGATGTCCATCGATATACAACCTCTGAGCTCGTGCGTCTCAGAGAAGGGCGTTAAGCGAAAGAATAAATTCTCCGCCGCCAAACAGATGTATATTTAATGGAGATCAATCAACATAGAATAAAATCCAATGTCAGACACACAGTCCATTTACAAGTCCGTTCTGGGTCTAAACGAAACCGGAGGCACTAAATACCTCGCAAACCCATCGATCACCACGTACGTCTGGACGATCACCTGTAACAACCCGGAAAATCTGGGCCAGTTTAAAATTTTTATTTTGGCAATTTTAGCGAGTTTTGATTATTTAAAATGAATTATTTTAAATAATATCAACGAGAAATTTATTTTGAATATAATTCGAACGTATATATTATACGCGTCGTCGTTAGAATATAAATATTTATATATAATTATAAATAGAATTGAAAATGGCGCGGTAGTTCGATAATTCGATTTCAAACTTCAATTGAATGTACCGGGTGCTAAACAATCCGGATTTTAGTGAAACCAAAAATAATGGAATCTAATAGTGAATATCTTTCCAACGAATCCGAAAAATCAAAAGTTCGTAGCGGGAATCAAAAGATATGTCCAGTTGAAAATTCTGAATAGTCGCTATGGAATTCAGGCCCTTAAAAATGGACATTTTGCAAACGACCTCGGATTTCGACGAAACCAGTTTTGTTGGGTCCGTGATGTTAAGTTATTGCTAGGTTTCAAATTTCATAATTTTTCGAATCAATATGTGAGCGTGGCAAAGGAAAACGCGTTTTGACCATTTCAGTTGATTTTAATCGACTGGAAATTGGCCATTTTTCTAACGGTCTCAGA
The DNA here is from genome assembly GCA_030737875.1 of Allium sativum. Lineage (NCBI taxonomy): Eukaryota > Viridiplantae > Streptophyta > Magnoliopsida > Asparagales > Amaryllidaceae > Allium > Allium sativum. The sequence goes on along the minus strand of CM060920.1, from coordinate 33,835,988 downwards.
ATTCGACGAAACTAGTTTTGTTAGGACCGTATCGTCAATACGAAGCTAGAAAATATTTTTCTGGAATTTTTCTAGTTAGTATGTGACCCCGGTAATTTGAAATGTACGTTTAAAATTCAATATAGTGATTTAAATGTAAATTAAACGGAAACTGATTCAAACGATCGAATCAACTTGCGATATATATCCCATGGTGTTCAGAATAGGGGTAAAACGCTATGGACGACAGGCGGTGGGCCTCGTTTCGAGGTCGTATGTAAAAGTCAACTTTTTTTTTAATTAAATAATTTAAAAAAATATATATATAAAAAATATATAATATCTCTTCCTCTCCCTATTATACTCTGGCCCCCCCCTTCAGTTTCCTATTCGATCTGAAGATGAAAAAAAAAAAAAAAAAAAAAAAAGAGGACGCTTATATCTCCGCTCTGCCACCAGTGGCGCTCCACCCAACGCCGTGTCCTCCCCCTCTACCCGATCTCCCTTCTTCGCGACCTCCGCTCTACAGCCCCACCGCCGAAGGACAACGCGCATCATCCAAACCCCCCCAGCCTGAAGTAAACCACCGCACCCCGAACCGCTCCCCTGTTCGAACCCCCCCCCCCCCCCCACGACGAGGAGCAGCCGCAAGCCCCTCCGACCCCTCCAGCACCGCGACTCCTTGTCGAACCCTAGCCCCAGATCCACCGCGAGACCCCCCCCTTCAACAGTCGATGTAAGTTTATTTTAATTATTTCTTTATTGTATTTATATTGTTAATCTGATTTGTTTTTAAAGTATTTAAAACTCTTTTTAAAAGGGTATTTAAAACTGATTTTAAAAGGGTATTTAAAACTGATTTTTAAAAGTATTTAAAACTGATTTTAAAAAGCTATTTAAAACTGATTTTAAAAAGGTATTTAAAACTGATTAGAAAAAGGTTAAAACTTTAAATAGAAAATACAAATTTGAAATGATTTTTAAATATAAAAATTAGCATTGTTGAAAATATATCTATCTCACAAAGTTGTGAATATGTATATATCACAAGGTTTTGAAAATATATGGGAATGTTTTGAAAATAAAAATTCGATTTTTATATATTGAACTTTGAAATAAAAATTCGATTTTTATATATTGAACTTTGAAATAAAAATTCGATTTTTATATATTGAACTTTGAACTAAAAATTCGATTTTTATATATTGAACTTTGAAATAAAAATTCGATTTTTATATATTGAACTTTGAAATAAAAATTCGATTTTTATATATTGAACTTTGAAATAAAAATTCGATTTTTATATATTGAACTTTGAAATAAAAATTCGATTTTTATATATTGAACTTTGAAATAAAAATTCGATTTTTATATATTGAACTTTGAAATAAAAATTCGATTTTTATATATTGAACATTGAAATAAAAATTCGATTTTTATATATATAGTGGCCTTGGGCAACGAAGGTGACAAAAAGGCGAAACGACGAAGACTTCTGCAAATGAAGAGCCGTGGAGCTAGGATCGCAATATGTGAGAATTTCTCACCTTTCAATTTATTTTTCTAGTTATATATATATATACTAGGATGCAGACGGTGCTTATTAGAAGCACCCGACACCCGTCCACATACCATGGACTTGTTTGTTTGGTTGTGTAGTTGGTTAGATTATTTGATTGAAATTGAATTGTGGGGTGAAATGAATTGGTTTGATTGATGTGTGAATGGCGTGGGCCTTCACTAGACCGGGGATAAGGCTAGGCCTTGTCCCGTTTCTAGTATCGTGCCGTTATGCCGCCGAAATTTTCTAAAATATGTTAGAAAATAAAAATATCATTTTATTGTGTAAATGAATTGAATAGAAATTCATAGGTTGAAATAAAATGTTGTATCGTTAAAAATATAATTTTTAACGTGAATGTGGATAAATGAATAGTTATAAACAAATCGGACGATTTGTTTGTATATACACTGATTTGACTGATATGGATTGGGTCGATAAATTTCACACATTGCCCAACTGCACAAATAAAATCTGTGTTTGATTGTTTGAAACCCCACACGGGTGTTGGGATGAAATTTGAAGTTCACTCATCCTGATTGATTAAATATGTCGATCGATTGATTGAAAGGCTGTTATAAGCGTTGAATATCTATATTTGATGCTTATACAGTGTAGTGCACTTTGGTTGATGGTTGATTATTTTTCAATGCTATGATATACATGTGTTGTATGAAAATCCATATAATTAATTTTATATGGTAGTTGATTGGGCCTCATTCCAATTTGAAAAATAAAGAAAATTATAAAATAAAAGTTCATGTGTTGACAGTACTCATTCATTGAGATTGGTCATGTGTTGAACGAAATATTTTGATAATAACAACTATTTTGAAAAATAAATATTTGAAATAAAATATTTGAAAATAAAGGAATATATAAAGCCGTGTTGATTAGATTGACGCCATTTTGACGTGAACGATATTTATATCGATTTTAAAACGATTTCGAAATGAATTGAATTGAAAACGATTTCGAAATGAATTGAATTGAAAACGATTTCGAAATGAATTGAATTGAAAACGATTTCAAAATGAATTGAATTGAAAACGATTTCGAAATGAATTGAATTGAAAACGATTTCGAAATGAATTGAATTGAAAACGATTTCGAAATGAATTGAATTGAAAACGATTTCGAAATGAATTGAATTGAAAACGAATTCAAATTGAATCGAAAGTGAATTGAAATGAATTCAAATTGAATTGAAATTTGAATTGAATAGAAATGAATTTTAAAACGAATTTATAAAGAAGAATTCAATTTTGATTTGAATTGAAAAGAAAGTTGAAATAGCTTTTGAAACGATTTTAAAACTATTTATATAATTCGTTTTAAATAGGAATCGACGAAATATATATTATATATATAATATAATGGCCTGAATAGAACGCGCCGCGCCGCGGCAGTTCGCGAATTTCGACCATTTATTTCAAACGGACATTACGGGAGATCCGACCGTCGGATTCTCCTAAAACCGGAACCGTTGGGTTCGTATCGAAAAGAGCTTTCTAACGAATATTAGAAATTTGAAATCTAACGGTTGGATTTGGAATTATGTCCAAATCAAATTCGAAAAAGGTCGCTGTAAGTGCAGTTCGATGGCCATTGATGGAAATCGACTGTACGGGCCTTGATAAAATTATTAAAAATAGTAATAATTTGTGTAAAATCATAAGAAATGATTTAGAAAGAATTGGGATGAAAAACTCCATATTTGAAAAGATAAAAATAGATTTTTATCGAAATGAACTAGTTTTGAACTAGAATTATAATTCTATTTATTTTTAAATAAATAAATTGAATTCGAAAAGGGTTTTGAAAATAACCAAAATTTCCAATGATTGCATGGGAGTGGATTTGAATCGAAATTGTCTTCGGAATATTTCGATGTTGGAATTCGTGATGATACAGGTGTTGTTATGGAAATTTGAAAGATATATATATTTATATCGTTATTTCCAATACGACATTTGTTAGTCGTAGAATTCGATATTGAATATAAGCCGATATATTTTCTATTCAGAGCCTTGTATTGAATATCGAATGTGATTTGGGTTTGTCGTGAATGGTGTCTTCACTAACACTGTTCTTGAACCCAGTTGAGAAAAGATTAAATCTTTTTATTTAGATTTAATGAAGTGTACCAATTAAATAATATTTAATTGGAATTGAATTGATATTGATTTTTGGGTTTATCGTGAACAGTGTTTTAAATAACACTCGTTCTTTAACCCGATAATTAATGGAATGTGATTTTGGGTTTATCGTGTACCGTGTTTTAAATGACACTGATTCTTTAACCCAGTCGAAGATTAAAACTAAGTGGAGTTTTAATGAATCTTTAATTAGATTGAAATGATCGAAAGTGGAGTATCACCAGTTTTGCTCCAAGCGATAGTTAAATCTTTAATTAGATTTGAACGTGAAATGGTAATTGAATTTACCGATAACACCGTGGTGTTAGATATGAAGTATTACCAGTTTTACTTCATGGGATGAATAGGTTGGGATTGGGAAATTAAAACAAATGATTACTTCGGTAAGGTTCGTTAATCCCGACTAGTTTGAATTGATATTCAAAAATAGATTATAGAATAAATTCAAGAAATTTATCTTGGATAAAAATTAATGGGAACCTTTCCCTATGAATGTGAAATTTAGAAACTAACTGTCGGTTAGCCAAGCAGAATGGTTTTCTGGATATTGATCTGATGTTGGTTTCGGCCTTCGGGGTTAATATTTGGGGAATTATTCTCTTGATTAATTTATGGTTAGTGACTAATGAATTGGAATGAGGCGTATGTAGTGTTTGTGTAACACTTATTTAAAATATACGCGGGTTATTCGGAAAGACCGGGTTTATCCCATTCTGAATAACTGATACGACGATAAGTCGAAGATGAAGACGATGGTCGAAGACCGGAGGTCTTCACGTCGTTTGGGTGATAGCTGATGATCTTGATTGGGCTGTACACCCAAGAAGATGGAAACAGTTGGTGATCGTCCAGACGTACTTGGAGATCGATGGATATGCGGGGTACTAGGTGCCTCCGGTTTCGTTCAGACCCAGAACGGACTTGTAAATGGACTGTGTGTCTGACATCGGATTTCATTCTGTGTGACTGATATCGGTTGCATAGGATGGTTTGCCTGTGTGGCATGCTAAGATGCAAATGATCAAGGCTTCTGTTGAAAAGCAAAGTCTTGTGGTTGATGATCAAAGCACGGCCTTTGTGGCGTAGCTTTGTGTAACGTTTACCTCGCGTGTTTCACACCAGGTATGAACCAAAAACGGGAGACGGACCTCAGGGAGGGCCTGCGTTTCCTCCTAGCTAGAAGTGGCGTCAGTGGTTTTACACGCCCTGACGAGTTTGACTTATGTGGTTGTTGCTGTTGCGAGGCGCCTCGGTTAGATCGGACGATCCGGGTCCGATGGAGTCATTCGTTGGCTCGCTTACGCCCCAAAGGGCGGCGAAACGCAGTGTCCAGGGTTTAAGTTTAATCCACATCGGTGGACCGGCCCTGACGATCCAAGGGTCGATGCGTTCTGATCCTGAGACTCGGGCTAGGCAGTCTCGAATCGGTTGAGGACTATCTTTTGCCTCGGTTCATAGACGGAAATCCAATTTCCAAATACGTGACTTTGCGGTTTTATTTGTAAACCTATATATGGCGACATAGTGGCATGGGACGCTCATGCCGCCTATGATTGATACTTATGATTTGAAGTTGTTTTATGCACTATGCACTTATAATAGTATCAAATGATTTGTTTTAACCGTATCAAGCATTCTTTGGCTGTTATAAGGAAAAACCCTATCCTCGGCTGCGTTGCATTGTGTGATGGGACCTGGGTCTTATAACAGCTTCACTTTTCTTTACTTAGCATTGCGCTGTTTGTTTTATGCACTGGTATTCTTGGGAGGAAACCCGTTCCGTGTTATACGGCGTGGTCCCTTGATTTACCGAACTTTAAAATAAAGAATTATAACTGTTTTAGTTCTCACACCAGTCCCATGACTGACCTGGAGTTTATTGTTTTAACCTAAACTCTAGGTGCCCTTATTTTGACACGGGCAGCTAGTAGTTTTGGTTTTGCAGATTTATATTCATAGGATCCTGGTTTACAGCTGGAACGATATCCGGAAAGCTTTGTATCCGTATATCTTCTTCTAGTTGTGTATTGTATTATTTTCCGCTGCTATGTATTTAAATGTAATTTAAATCTCTGATATTTCTGTGTAATATTCATTTATACTCTGTATATTCTTGTAATCTGATGCATTGTTGTAATATACAATGAAACGTTCTTCTGTATGCGTTCTGTTTTGTCGTGTTCTCAAACGATAGGGCGTTTCGAACGGCCTGGGCCGGTTTAGCGACTGGTTCGGACCGAGCGAAATTCTTTGCCGTCACAGTTGGTATCAGAGCTTTGGTTTACAAAGCTAGAGAACAAGGCACATTAGAACCATACGAAAGAATTCATCAGATATTGGATTAGTAATATCCAATTAGAATGACTCGTTAGAGATGGGATCAGTAGTATCCTAGAACGAGTGTGAAGAGTATATTTTTGAAAATGAAAACAAATTTTTGGTTTTGAAGATTTAAATCAATTATTCGTATTTGATTATCTATTTATATAGATGTGGACAATCCAGTATATATAGATTTTGCGTATACGTCTGATCCGCGTGTATTCGAAATTTTAATATATTGGATAGATATAGCATCACACTCTAGTCGCCCGAAGATGGTACTGATGATTGTCATGACATCATCAGTATTTATGTTCGTGTTTCGAAGGTGTGATTTTCTATATATTTCCATTAGACTGGTGTGAGAACCAAAACTAATATAGCTAGAATACATTGTTGTGATTTGGCATCAAAAATCTGATTTTTGACTATGTATCAAAGTTATGAATTTGAAACTCTAATTCACTAATTGATTGATGTTTGTGTTGGTTGTTTAATTGTTTGATAATTTTGAACCCTTATGCCTAACTGAATCAAATATTGAATTATATTGATAATTGGTCGCATTTGCTTGCATATGCATATATATCATTGAACAGGTCATAGCAAGGAGGCTAGAGCAGAGAATAAAATTTGTTTGCCCGACAAATAGGTACATGTTTACTACATAATTTACTGTTTTGTTTGGGTGATGATGATTTTGTGAGCCTATTGGCTAGCCGCTTGGCTTTTTCTTTTTCTTTTTGAGATCTGAAGGACCGGGGAAGCTATTTGAAATTCCCCGATGCTCCCGGTGCAGGGGAGGTTATGGCGAAATTTTTTCAAAAATTTAGGGTGTTAGCCAAATTTTTGAAATTTTGAAAATTCTCAGAAACTAAAGAGTTGGAGAATGGACGCCTGATCGACCGTAGAGCTGAATAATCAAACCACTTTCCAATTTTTTTCTTTTTCGGGGACGAAAAGTTTTAAGTGGGGGAGATTGTAACAACCCGGAAAATCTGGGCCAGTTTAAAATTTTTATTTTGGCAATTTTAGCGAGTTTTGATTATTTAAAATGAATTATTTTAAATAATATCGACGAGAAATTTATTTTGAATATAATTCGAACGTATATATTATACGCGTCGTCGTTAGAATATAAATATTTATATATAATTATAAATAGAATTGAAAATGGCGCGGTAGTTCGATAATTCGATTTCAAACTTCAATTGAATGTACCGGGTGCAAAACAATCCGGATTTTAGTGAAACCAAAAATAATGGAATCTAATAGTGAATATCTTTCCAACGAATCCGAAAAATCAAAAGTTCGTAGCGGGAATCAAAAGATATGTCCAGTTGAAAATTCTGAATAGTCGCTATGGAATTCAGGCCCTTAAAAATGGACATTTTGCAAACGACCTCGGATTTCGACGAAACCAGTTTTGTTGGGTCCGTGATGTTAAGTTATTGCTAGGTTTCAAATTTCATAATTTTTCGAATCAATATGTGAGCGTGGCAAAGGAAAACGCGTTTTGACTATTTCAGTTGATTTTAATCGACTGGAAATTGGCCATTTTTCTAACGGTCTCAGAATTCGACGAAACTAGTTTTGTTATGACCGTATCGTCAATACGAAGCTAGAAAATATTTTTCTGGAATTTTTCTAGTTAGTATGTGACCCCGGTAATTTGAAATGTACGTTTAAAATTCAATATAGTGATTTAAATGTAAATTAAACGGAAACTGATTCAAACGATCGAATCAACTTGCGATATATATCCCATGGTGTTCAGAATAGGGGTAAAACGCTATGGACGACAGGCGGTGGGCCTCGTTTCGAGGTCGTATGTAAAAGTCAACTTTTTTTTTGAATTAAATAATTAAAAAAAAAATTATAAAAAAATATATAATATCTCTTCCTCTCCCTATTATACTCTGGCCCCCCCTTCAGTTTCCTATTCGATCTGAAGATGAAAAAAAAGAAAAAAAAGAAGAAAAAAAAAGAGGATGCTGATATCTCCGCTCTGCCACCAGTGGCGCTCCACCCAACGCCGTGTCCTCCCCCTCTACCCGATCTCCCTTCTTCGCGACCTCCGCTCTACAGCCCCACCGCCGAAGGACAACGCGCATCATCCAAACCACCCCAGCCTGAAGTAAACCACCGCACCCCGAACCGCTCCCCCGTTCGAAACCCCCCCCCCCCCCCCCCCGACGAGGAGCAGCCGCAAGCCCCTCCGACCCCTCCAGCACCGCGACTCCTTGTCGAACCCTAGCCCCAGATCCACCGCGAGACCCCCCCCCTTCAACAGTCGATGTAAGTTTATTTTAATTATTTCTTTATTGTATTTATATTGTTAATCTGATTTGTTTTTAAAGTATTTAAAACTGATTTTAAAAGGGTATTTAAAACTGATTTTAAAAGGGTATTTAAAACTGATTTTAAAAAGGTATTTAAAACTGATTTTAAAAAGGTATTTAAAACTGATTAGAAAAAGGTTAAAACTTTAAATAGAAAATATAAATTTGAAATGATTTTTAAATATAAAAATTAGCATTGTTGAAAATATATCTATCTCACAAAGTTGTGAATATGTATATATCACAAGGTTTTGAAAATATATGGGAATGTTTTGAAAATAAAAATTCGATTTTTATATATTGAACTTCGAAATAAAAATTCGATTTTTATATATTGAACTTTGAAATAAAAATTCGATTTTTATATATTGAACTTTGAAATAAAAATTCGATTTTTATATATTGAACTTTGAAATAAAAATTCGATTTTTATATATTGAACTTTGAAATAAAAATTCGATTTTTATATATTGAACTTTGAAATAAAAATTCGATTTTTATATATTGAACTTTGAAATAAAAATTCGATTTTTATATATTGAACTTTGAAATAAAAATTCGATTTTTATATATATAGTGGCCTTGGGCAACGAAGGTGACAAAAAGGCGAAACGACGAAGACTTCTGCAAATGAAGAGCCGTGGAGCTAGGATCGCAATATGTGAGAATTTCTCACCTTTCAATTTATTTTTCTAGTTATATATATATATACTAGGATGCAGACGGTGCTTATTAGAAGCACCCGACACCCGTCCACATACCATGGACTTGTTTGTTTGGTTGTGTAGTTGGTTAGATTATTTGACTGAAATTGAATTGTGGGGTGAAATGAATTGGTTTGATTGATGTGTGAATGGCGTGGGCCTTCACTAGACCGGGAATAAGGCTAGGCCTTGTCTCGTTTCTAGTATCGTGCCGTTATGCCGCCGAAATTTTCTAAAATATGTTAGAAAATAAAAATATCATTTTATTGTGTAAATGAATTGAATAGAAATTCATAGGTTGAAATAAAATGTTGTATCGTTAAAAATATAATTTTTAACGTGAATGTGGATAAATGAATAGTTATAAACAAATCGGACGATTTGTTTGTATATACACTGATTTGACTGATATGGATTGGGTCGATAAATTTCACACATTGCCCAACTGCACAAATAAAATCTGTGTTTGATTGTTTGAAACCCCACACGGGTGTTGGGATGAAATTTGAAGTTCACTCATCCTGATTGATTAAATATGTCGATCGATTGATTGACAGGCTGTTATAAGCGTTGAATATCTATATTTGATTCTTATACAGTGTAGTGCACTTTGGTTGATGGTTGATTATTTTTCAATGCTATGATATACATGTGTTGTATGAAAATCCATATAATTAATTTTATATGGTAGTTGATTGGGCCTCATTCCAATTTGAAAAATAAAGAAAATTATAAAATAAAAGTTCATGTGTTGACAGTACTCATTCATTGAGATTGGTCATGTGTTGAACGAAATATTTTGATAATAACAACTATTTTGAAAAAGAAATATTTGAAATAAAATATTTGAAAATAAAGGAATATATAAAGCCGTGTTGATTAGATTGACGCCATTTTGACGTGAACGATATTTATATCGATTTTAAAACGATTTCGAAATGAATTGAATTGAAAACGATTTCGAAATGAATTGAATTGAAAACGATTTCGAAATGAATTGAATTGAAAACGATTTCGAAATGAATTGAATTGAAAACGATTTCGAAATGAATTGAATTGAAAACGAATTCAAATTGAATCGAAAGTGAATTGAAATGAATTCAAATTGAATTGAAATTTGAATTGAATAGAAATGAATTTTAAAACGAATTTATAAAGAAGAATTCAATTTTGATTTGAATTGAAAAGAAAGTTGAAATAGCTTTTGAAACGATTTTAAAACTATTTATATAATTCGTTTTAAATAGGAATCGACGAAATATATATTATATATATAATATAATGGCCTGAATAGAACGCGCCGCGCCGCGGCAGTTCGCGAATTTCGACCATTTATTTCAAACGGACATTACGGGAGATCCGACCGTCGGATTCTCCTAAAACCGGAACCGTTGGGTTCGTATCGAAAAGAGCTTTCTAACGAATATTACAAATTTGAAATCTAACGGTTGGATTTGGAATTATGTCCAAATCAAATTCGAAAAAGGTCGGTGTAAGTGCAGTTCGATGGCCATTGATGGAAATCGACTGTACGGGCCTTGATAAAATTATTAAAAATAGTAATAATTTGTGTAAAATCATAAGAAATGATTTAGAAAGAATTGGGATGAAAAACTCCATATTTGAAAAGATAAAAATAGATTTTTATCGAAATGAACTAGTTTTGAACTAGAATTATAATTCTATTTATTTTTAAATAAATAAATTGAATTCGAAAATGGTTTTGAAAATAACCAAAATTTCCAATGATTGCATTGGAGTGGATTTGAATCGAAATTGTCTTCGGAATATTTCGATGTTGGAATTCGTGATGATACAGGTGTTGTTATGGAAATTTGAAAGATATATATATTTATATCGTTATTTCCAATACGACATTTGTTAGTCGTAGAATTCGATATTGAATATAAGCCGATATATTTTCTATTCAGAGCCTTGTATTGAATATCGAATGTGATTTGGGTTTGTCGTGAATGGTGTCTTCACTAACACTGTTCTTGAACCCAGTTGAGAAAAGATTAAATCTTTTTATTTAGATTTAATGTAGTGTACCAATTAAATAATATTTAATTGGAATTGAATTGATATTGATTTTTGGGTTTATCGTGAACAGTGTTTTAAATAACACTCGTTCTTTAACCCGATAATTAATGGAATGTGATTTTGGGTTTATCGTGAACCGTGTTTTAAATGACACTGATTCTTTAACCCAGTCGAAGATTAAAACTAAGTGGAGTTTTAATGAATCTTTAATTAGATTGAAATGATCGAAAGTGGAGTATCACCAGTTTTGTTCCAGGCGATAGTTAAATCTTTAATTAGATTTGAACGTGAAATGGTAATTGAATTTACCGATAACACCGTGGTGTTAGATATGAAGTATTACCAGTTTTACTTCATGGGATGAATAGGTTGGGATTGGGAAATTAAAACAAATGATTACTTCGGTAAGGTTCGTTAATCCCGACTAGTTTGAATTGATATTCAAAAATAGATTATAGAATAAATTCAAGAAATTTATCTTGGATAAAAATTAATGGGAACCTTTCCCTATGAATGTGAAATTTAGAAACTAACTGTCGGTTAGCCAAGCAGAATGGTTTTCTGGATATTGATCTGATGTTGGTTTCGGCCTTCGGGGTTAATATTTGGGGAATTATTCTCTTGATTAATTTACGGTTAGTGACTAATGAATTGGAATGAGGCGTATGTAGTGTTTGTGTAACACTTATTTAAAATATACGCGGGTTATTCGGAAAGACCGGGTTTATCCCATTCTGAATAACTGATACGACGATAAGTCGAAGATGAAGACTATGGTCGAAGACCGGAGGTCTTCACGTCGTTTGGGTGATAGCTGATGATCTTGATTGGGCTGTACACCCAAGAAGATGGAAACAGTTGGTAATCGTCCAGACGTACTTGGAGATCGATGGATATGCGGGGTACTAGGTGCCTCCGGTTTCGTTCAGACCCAGAACGGACTTGTAAATGGACTGTGTGTCTGACATCGGATTTCATTCTGTGTGACTGATATCGGTTGCATAGGATGGTTTGCCTGTGTGGCATGCTAAGATGCAAATGATCAAGGCTTCTATTGAAAAGCAAAGTCTTGTGGTTGATGATCAAAGCACGGCCTTTGTGGCGTAGCTTTGTGTAACGTTTACCTCGCGTGTTTCACACCAGGTATGAACCAAAAACGGGAGACGGACCTCAGGGAGGGCCTGCGTTTCCTCCTAGCTAGAAGTGGCGTCAGTGGTTTTACACGCCCTGACGAGTTTGACTTATGTGGTTGTTGCTGTTGCGAGGCGCCTCGGTTAGATCGGACGATCCGGGTCCGATGGAGTCATTCGTTGGCTCCCTTACGCCCCAAAGGGCGGCGAAACGCAGTGTCCAGGGTTTAAGTTTAATCCACATCGGTGGACCGGCCCTGACGATCCAAGGGTCGATGCGTTCTGATCCTGAGACTCGGGCTAGGCAGTCTCGAATCGGTTGAGGACTATCTTTTGCCTCGGTTCATAGACGGAAATCCAATTTCCAAATACGTGACTTTGCGGTTTTATTTGTAAACCTATATATGGCGACATAGTGGCATGGGACGCTCATGCCGCCTATGATTGATACTTATGATTTGAAGTTGTTTTATGCACTATGCACTTATAATAGTATCAAATGATTTGTTTTAACCGTATCAAGCATTCTTTGGCTGTTATAAGGAAAAACCCTATCCTCGGCTGCGTTGCATTGTGTGATGGGACCTGGGTCTTATAACAGCTTCACTTTTCTTTACTTAGCATTGCGCTGTTTGTTTTATGCACTGGTATTCTTGGGAGGAAACCCGTTCCGTGTTATACGGCGTGGTCCCTTGATTTACCGAACTTTAAAATAAAGAATTATAACTGTTTTAGTTCTCACACCAGTCCCATGACTGACCTGGAGTTTATTGTTTTAACCTAAACTCTGGGTGCCCTTATTTTGACACGGGCAGCTAGTAGTTTTGGTTTTGCAGATTTATATTCACAGGATCCTGGTTTACAGCTGGAACGATATCCGGAAAGCTTTGTATCCGTATATCTTCTTCTAGTTGTGTATTGTATTATTTTCCGCTGCTATGTATTTAAATGTAATTTAAATCTCTGATATTTCTGTGTAACATTCATTTATACTCTGTATATTCTTGTAATCTGATGCATTGTTGTAATATACGATGAAACGTTCTTCTGTATGCGTTCTGTTTTGTCGTGTTCTCAAACGATAGGGCGTTTCGAACGGCCTGGGCCGGTTTAGCGACTGGTTCGGACCGAGCGAAATTCTTTGCCGTCACATCACCACTCATTATCCATATTTCGGGATGCCTCCCAATCAGGACCTCGGTTACCATCCAAACGAGGTGAAGATCTCCGGTCTTCGACCATCGTCTTCATCTTCGACTTTTAATCGTCGGTCAATTATTCGAAATGAGAATTAACTCGGCCTTTTCAAATAATTCACGTATGTTTAGAATTTCAAATCAATTTATTTCAATGGTTAAATTATTCGACAACACCAATATTGTTCTTTAATGTAATTTTCACACCAAACACAATCAACCATCAAATACAACATAAATCGAGCAAATTCGGTTTATTTACACTCCATATTGCTTATGGTACTTTATAATGATGTATCGCTATTTTTATTTATTTTAAAATAGCCCATCTATTCAAAACGACGCTTCGGGCCATAAAGCGGCCGTGGCGCTGTTTTTCTTCAGATTTGATTTACACATATCTGAAAATCTAACCGTTGGATCTTCACCAAATTTACATCATTAGAAAGGTCTTTTCAAAACGAATCCAACGGTTCCAGTTTCGGGAAAATCCGACGGTCGGATCTCCCGGTACTATCGTTTGAATTTTCGATTTCAAAATACGAACTGCAGCGTCGTTATTCAATTAAATATATAATTATATTTATATATATAAATAAATATAATCGCTTCTGGCGCTGTTTTTCTTCAGATTTGAATTAAACATTCCAGACAATCCAACCGTTGGATTTTTACAAGGTTGGTGCCGTTGGGAAGATATTTCCAAGGCGAACCCGACGGTTGAGGTTTCGGGAAAATCGAATGGTCGGATTTCCCGCACTAGTTGTTTGAAATCACAGTTTCAAAATACGAACTGCACGGCCTCATTTCGTTTTTATTTTATTTATATTTATATAATTATATAAATATAGTTCATTCAACAATTTCAATATCGTTTTCACTTCAAATATTTCACTAACGCCTTAAAATTTTGGAAAATTTCGCCATAACCTCCCCTGCACCGGGAGCGTCGGGAAATCGCAAATAGCTTTCCCGGTCCTTCTAATTTCAAAAAGAAAAAGAAAAAGCCAAGCGGCTAGCCAGCAGGCTCATAAAATCATCACCCAAACAAAACAGTAAATGTGTACCTATTTGTCGGGCACAAAATTTTATTCCTCTTCTCTAGCCCCTTTGCTATAACCTGTTCAATGGATATGCATGTACATATATATACAGTTCCTATCATTTATCATTTTCTATTCAACTTCATATTTGATTTCTATTTGGTTTAAAAACACCAATTATCCTAATGTTACATACATAGGTGCAAATCATTTCATTAGCTAATTAATGAATATTTCAACTCATATATGTTGATTTTGAACAAGTGGCTATTTTTAACACTTCACATTTCAACGAATTATGCATACAATAAAAATGTGATTTTTATTGTAAAACAATTCATTTCAAAACACTATTTTTCTATATAGTTCATATAGGTGACAAAAATAGGTTTTTTATCATAAAACAATTTCTTTTAAAACGAGATTATTTTACACAGTTCATATAGTCGATAAAAGGTGATTTTTATTATCAAACAATTTATTTCAAAATATGAGTACCATTCAACACATGAATTTCTAATCAACGAATGAATATCAATTCAACACATGAATGTTTTCTATAGTTTTTATATATAGATAAAAGGTGATTTTTATTATCAAACAATTTATTTCAAAATATGAATACCATTCAACACATGAATTTCTAATCAACGAATGAATATCAATTCAACACATGAATGTTTTCTATAGTTTTTATATATAGATAAAAGGTGATTTTTTCATTTTAAAACGCGAATACCATTCAACACATGAATTTCTAATCAACGAATGAATATCAATTCAACACATGAAGGTTTTCTATTCAATGAATAAATATAGTTTAAGCATATGAAAATAATTCAAACACACGAATATTATTTAAAATTTCGGCAGCATAACGGCAGGGTAGTTAAAACCGGGACCGTCCCTAGTACGGCTCCTCGCTCTACCTTAAAACCTCGCGGTTTTTGACAATGGGGATCATGCATCTAGTTCGCACGCAGGCGGCATGTATATATTTATTTCATTTCCACAAACTAATCCTATGTGGTTTCAACCAAATATTTTCCAATCACAAACGGGTATTTTCCAACCACAATCAAATCAATATCAACCACAAACAATCCCAAACAACCATTCGCTATCAATCAATTTTCACGACAATTTCAACCAATAAATATCGTCCATGGTTTGTGGACGAGGGGCGTAGATATATATATATATTATATATAGCAATTCACTTTTATTTCAACACATATATATATTGAAAAAGAAATTGAAGAGTGAGAAATTCTCACCAATAGCTATCCAATACTACGACTCTTCCTTTAGAGAAATCTTCGCCAATCTCGCCTTTCGTCGCTTTCGTTGGCCGTATTCTCTACATATGTAAAAATCGAATTTTTACTATGTTATTCAATATATAAAAATTGCATTTCAAAAAAATATAGATTCCGCCTTTTCAAAAATAAAGATTATATTTTTAATATTCCTATGATGTAAAAATCATATTTTTATTGCTTTAAAAAATATAAAAATCATATCTTACTTTTTCTACCTAATAAAAATTCCGTCTTTTCTATTTTAAAAATATGATCTTTTCTATTCTAAAAAAATTCTGATCTTTCTATCCCAGTTCAAATCTTTTTCTTTTTAAAGTTCTAATCATTTCCGTTTTAAAGTTCTAATCTTTTCCTTTTTTTTTATTTATTTCATCAGTTTTTAAACCTTTTAAAGATCAGTTTTTAAACCTTTTCAAAAATCAGTTTTAAACCCTAAAATCGAAATTTTCAGATAAAATAAAAATAAAATAAAATAAAAACAACTTACTTTATCTGCGAAGAAGGGGGGTGACGGCCAGGCTCGGCGGCAGGAGGAGGAGCTGGCGAAGCGGAGGGTCTCGAACTGGGGGGCTCGCGAATTTAGGCATCGCGGTGGCTTCAGGGGGGGTTTGGGTTCGTCACGGTTCGAGGTAGAAGAGGGGAGAGAAGAAGAGGCAGCGAAAGCAGCTCCAGGCGAAGGGGGTGGCGACGTGCGGAGGTGGATGATCGGGGAAGCGGCGGTTTAGTTTAGGTTTTTTTTTTATTTCGAACGGTAGAAAGAAAGTGAGGAGAGAGAGAGAAAAGGGTTTATATAAATATTTATTATTATTAAATTTTTATTTAAAAGTTGACTTTTTATTCGAAGTCGAAATAGGACCCACCGACTGTCGTCCCTAGCGTTCTACCGCCATTTCGAACACAATGGGATATGTATCGCAAGCTGATTCGATCGTTACAATCAGTTTCCGTTGAATTTACATTTAAATCACTATATTGAATTTTAAACGTACATTTCAAATTACCGGGGTCACATACCAACTCTAAAAATTCTAGAAAATTATTTTCTAGCTTTGTATTGACGATATGGTCCTAAAAAGACTAGTTTCGTCGAATTCTGAGACCATTTGAAAAATGGCCAATTTCCAGTCGATTAAAATCAACTGAAACTGGTCAAACGCGTTTTCCTTTGCCACGCTCACATATTGATTCGAAAAATTATGAAATTTGAAACCTAGCAATAACTTCACATCCCGGACCCAACAAAAGTGGTTTCGTCGAAATCCGAGGTCGTTTGCAAAATGTCCATTTTTAAGGGCCTGAATTCCATAGCGACTATTCAGAATTTTCAACTGGACATATCTTTTGATTCCCGCTATCAAATTTCGATTTGGCAGATTCGTTGGAAAGATATCATCAACAGATTTAAATATTTTTGGTCTCGCAAAAATCCGTTTTATTTTGCACCCGGTACAGTCCGACAAAGTTTGAATTCAATTTTTGAAACTGTCACGCCATTTCAGGCCTTGTTTATAATTATAATTAATTATTTTCGTTTTCAATTGTTGATTCAAACTCAGTTTTCATCGCCATTATTTAAAATATTTATTTTAAATATTTAAAATCCATTATTTTAGCCAATTTAAAAATTTTAAATTGGTTCAGATTTTCTGGGTCGTTACACAACATGGTCTGCAACTCAAAAAAGAATTTACTCGAATCTAGTACAAAACAAGAGAGCATCAAGCTTTCAAAAATAAACCCACAACATGTTATCAGTGTAAACTCAAAATATCATAATTGTTTACAATAACTTCAGTTTATTAACAGAAAAATAGATTTAAACATATACTTATTTAAGCTAGATAGCATGAGTTTTCAACTCACCTAAATTTGAAGTAGTGTATTTGTAGAAAATTAAAGAGAAAAACAATTGCTTTTGGGTTCCTAAATACTTTATATACCTTAAAATAGTCAAGAACCCAACATGTAGACAAAAACAAACATACAATAAGTTAGATTTCTCAAATCTAAGATATTACAGGATTTTACCACCAGTTTGCTGTTAGATTAAATCTCACGGTTTCCATACTTTAGTTTGCATTATAATTCCAGTTTTGCATTAATTCAAATTCAGTTTACAGACTTCAATTATAAATTTCAATGCTAAAAAAAATAAAAAATAAAAAAACAGTTTTGCATTACATGTTTCCAGACTTCACAATCTCATAGTTTTGCATTACAAATTTCAAGTGTGCTCATTTGCCTACTGAGATCATTACTAGCAAAGCTCAATAATAAATTAATATTTCAAAATTGATACAGAAATAAATCCAGTTCTAGTTTGCATACTTTAGTTTGCAATCCAGAAATAAAATAGATAGAAAAAAAATCCACTTTTAAATTTCCTGTAACAATCTCACAGTCTCACGGATTCCATACTTTAGTTTGCATTATAATTCCAGTTTTGCATTAATTCAAATTCAGTTTACACACTTCAATTATAAATTTCAGTGCCCTTTTAGTAAAAAAAAGAAAGAAAGAAAAAAAAAACCAGTTTTGCATTATAAGTTTCCAGACTTCACAATCTCACAGTTTTGCATTACAAAATTCAAGTGTGCTCATTTACCTACTGAGATCATTACTAGCCGCCCATTCAATATTTTTTGTGATATTCTACTTCAAAGATGGTTTTTATTCAGTTTCAATTAAAAAAACTTTCCTTTACAGAAGAAACCATAGTTGTTGTAGTAAACAAACCTGATAGGCAACCCATAAATGTCCTGATAGGCTACAACTTTCGAATAAAGTTGAAGTTTGGAAATATTGGTTAATCAAATTATGTTATAAATTGACTCATAAATTTCTAATCAGTGAAATAATTTATAAATCAGTGAACTAATTTATAAATCAGCGTGTGGTATAGGAGATCCGACGAAATTAAAAGTGCAGTGCTTACCCTAAAATCAAAATTGATAGCGGACTTTCTCCAATTATCAACACAACCGACGAAATTAAAAGTGCAGATGCTATTTAAAATACTACAAGAGAAAACTAGTTTTACCCAGAAAAGATCTTCAAAATTACGGCAGTTGCTGACGAAGAAACCAGAAATGCATCCTTTCCAATCGCAGCAACCGGTTGTTGAAGGGTATCTGACGATTTGACTAGGCTTTCTACGGTTGTTAAAGGAGATTAGATGGAAATCAAGAGATTGGATTAAGGATTCGGGAACGCGATGGTGGTTGTTGATGAAAAAGGCAGAGCGAAATATTAGGGTTGGGATATTTCGTGAAAGCGCGGCCTGAAAATGTGTTGGAGCCTTACTTCTAATGTTTTATAATTTTTTAAGTTGAGGAAACCAAAAAACACCGTCGTAAGTATTACAACTCCAAAAAACAGTAATTATAGATGGATATTCACAACTGTATACGAACCGGCAGTTATTATAGATTTATGTTACAACTGCTACATAAATACAGTTGTTAAAAATGTATTTTAATATGTTCAATTTTGTTATACAGTATCTGTCACAACTGTTATTTTGTGCGAGTTGTGAATGAACAGTTGTAGTATGGTTATTTTGTTGTAGTGTCACAATGTCAATTATGCTTATGCCTTGTGGTTAACCTTAAAGTTTCAGAGTTGATATTTCTTTTAATATACCAATGCGCGATTTGTACAAATGTTTCTATTTATTAACATATGTTTCAATCTGAATCGCTGCTATAATTCAAAATCCTTTTGATTCATTTCAAAAAGTGAATTTAATTTATTATTTATCCTATATATTCAATAACTTTGGCTTCCAGATGCATAACTAGCTGAGTTTGTAGAAGTAGCTCTTTTATATTGATTACAATGTTTCTTATACTACAACGTTTTGGAGAAATAAATCATATTGCTTTAGTTATTCTTTTACTTTTATGAACTTTTGTTTATTGTTTGATGTCCAGGTGGATATGCTAATCTTATGATAAATATGTCGATTTACTGTAGCTTCCCATTATTTAAATAAATTTGTATGCGGATGCAAATGTCTTTTGAACATTCATAGTATACCGGCTAGCTATCACAATTTTTTATTAAAGCATCCCAATATTTTTATACTACAAACCATTCGTGCATAAAAATTCCATAATATTGGAGGAAATTTTTTATTGGCTATTAGTAAAGAATAAAATGTAAATTTTGTTTAAATAGAATACTAAAATGAAGATGGATTGATTTTAAATTTTAGGATAGAAAGGTCTTGACCAGTAGAATAGAGTGTGTGTATCTTCAATTTCTGTTTCTTTTAATACTACTACAAAATATACATTATATTACATTACTTTAGTGGTTATCAAAATCTGGGTAGCAGTTATACCTAAATTGAGCACATAATGTTTGGGATGTCTTAGAAACGTCTAAAGATCCTTATACTGTGATGCATTTGTGAATAATAGGTTATGTGGTTGATCATCATTCAATTAAGCCATCCATTATATTTCGGTTTATTACTATTAAGACATTGGTTTGGAACGAACTTGCATATGTTGTATTCGGTGTTTTAGTATTTTTAATCCTTATGATATATTAATTCATTTCGTTTGGGTCACTCTTTCTCCCTATGATATTTTATTTGATATAAAATGATTAAATGCAAAATTTATCCAGATCATATAATCTCATTAGTTAATAGAACTTACTATCATTTTTTTAAAAACAAGTGACCCAATGTTCTTTTAGCATTGTCCTATGGATGTGTATTTATGCTGCTAGTATTTGTATTATGTTTCATTTTTGACAAAGGCTATTCATGCAGAAATTCTTGATCGCTTAAACGATGCGTTATTATGATTGAATCTGGGATGTAAAGCAAGCGGTGGCTTTTTTTAAAACCTTATTAGCATCATATTTAAATTAGCATGGACATGCAATTTCTCCAATGAGTATGCTGGTGATGAATTAAATTTCTGATGCTCTTTAGGTTGTCATTCAGTGGATTAGTGAGTAAGAAAATATTAATCCGACTGATGTTTTGACTGGCCTCAAGTAGAAGTGTGTAATGGGTAAAAGTGCGAATTATAGGGCTAACATCATTATTGAGTTGATCTTATCTTCTTCTCAAAACAATTCATATCTTCATTCTGCGACAAAAGAAGTAATCCTTTGGATCAAAAGCTCAAGTTTGAGGTTTGGGTTCTCGGGCATTGACTGTTATTTAAGCATTTAATTACTTGGACAGGTGCTTCTTTTTCACGAGTGGTCTTCATTTGCACGTAGACAAGCCATGGATGAACAACTTTCAGCTGTCACTTCTTTCTTTAGCTGCTAAAGTCGAAGAAATCCATGTTCCATTCTTGCATGATTTGCAACTGTCGAACGATGATCATAATAATGGCTTCGTATTTTAACAAAAAACGGTTCGAACAATGGAACTTTTGATGCTGTCTACACTTGACTGGAGAATGTATCTAGATATTGCAGTATTTTCAGTGCTTTTTGTCTAATACAAAAGATGATAATTGCAATGTTGGAATAATTTTAAGCAATTGTGAAAGAGCACTTCTATCTGTTTTAGAAGTCTAGAGATGGATGCAATTTTCAGCAGCTATTGATTAATTTTTTTGAGATTTAAGCTTTTATACGTGATGTTTCATCAAGATTTAAGTATCATATTTCGATGAAAAATCCTAGGATTTACAGTTAGTTAATAAAGAAGGTTTCTTAAACATTAATAAAGTTAACAGGTAAATGTAGAGCTAACGAGGAGTATAGTTTAGGAAAGGAACATGTAAAAGAGTGCCAAGAGCATCACCAACACAAATTTGTTGCCCACTTCCAGTTGGCTTCTTTACGTTGCCAAGGCCAATGCATTCATCTTCCCTAATTCCTGTTGAGCAGCTTGTAAGCAATCCAACACCTCCTTTCCATCTACTGCTATAGTAATATAGGTACCAGGTTGAGCGGGGATTGATAATTTGATTCCCCAAAGATTTTGCTTCACGCCATCATAGGTTATTAGACTGGATATGGTTTCTTGACCTTTATAACATATTTATCTAAATAAACTGCTTCTAAAAGGTCTTCTTCCAGTATGTTGAAGTCTTTAGACCATGAAAATAGGTTTTTAAATGGATTGTGTTCCCTTTGACTTGCTGATTTTATTTGAGTTGCTTTGCTGGTTTTATTCAGGGGCGGATTTACATACACTTCAGATAGGGCGAAGGCCCCACCTCAAAAATTAATTTTACTTTATAGAAATGACTAAACTAAGTTTTGGCCCTACCTTAAAGGATAAATTATGCCATATGTGGCTGTTGTGAATAGACTATTATTGCTTGTTTGAGATAAATTTCCCCTTGTAGAACTAATGATGACTAAACATGCACCACCTTGACTGATGTGTTGGCTCCGCCACTGGTTTTATTTGAGTTTATATTCCAGAGAAGATTTGTCTTTAGACCATGCGAATGTTTTATGTTATGATGTCCTTTCACATCTACTTAATAAAATCTCTTGGTAGGACAAACCAAGAGAAAAAGAGCATTTGTTATTGTGTTGTACAGTAATCTCCATTATTTTGACTCCATTATTTTGTCAGTTTCTTTCAATAATCTCCATTAATGGATGTACATTTTTGGAAGGCAATGAATACTTTGGTATTGTGTTGTACAATAATTGCATAGTAGCATTGATGCCTTCTATTCGTTTATTTCCACAAATATATTCCCATTTGTTATAAAACGAACATAGAACAGAAGAAACAAGGGAGAGAGAACATTTCTATTCATTTAGATGTGTATTTCTTTCTATTACATTGGCTCCTTTATATATAGACTTTGGAGATGATGTTTAACTTTTTCCCATGATGTAGGACTAAACAGAGAACTAATAAAAGCATATTCACAACATTTATATATATATTACAACACTCCCCCTTGAATATGCATCTTCAAAACTTGAATGCTCTGCTAACTTGAGGTGTCCCTTTTAAAACATATATGATGATTGCTCCCCCTTATTATTATCTTGCTTGCATATATCCATTCCATCGATACAATTATTGTCTGTTGCCTTCAAAACTCTATCAGGAAAACCCAATGGGAACCTTAAACAAGAAAAAGAGTATAGTGTCTAACATTATGAATATCATATTAAAATGATATTCCTTAAAAGAGTTTGATTCTTCAGGATCAAAAACATGCCTCATTAAAAACCTTTTTATGAAAGACCCAGTGGGAAAAATCATAAACAAGGAAAAGAGTGCAAATTTATTTCCTCTTTATGTAACATGTTTTACAATGTTACCGTAAGGGTTGATACTTTAGGATCAAGATAATGCCTCATTAAAAACCTTACTAACAAAAACCCAGCGGGAAAAATATTAGTGAAGGAAAAGAGTACATTATAGGATAATTGTATATGCTCCCCCTTATTTATAACTCATTATTCAATTAGTCTATTGATGTAGTCGACTAATGCCAATTTTGTATATCATCTTCTGGAATGTTGATTTGGAAATTGCCTTTGAGAACGAATCTACCCTCTTTTCTTGAAACCGAATTTGTTTCTCCTCTTTCTTGTTATCTTTTCATGCATATGTGAAGAGAAATTTAGAAGAAATGTGCTCCATCCTTTGATACTTGATATAATTCACTTGAATCTGAGCCATGCAAACTGCCTTGTCTTCTTCATAAATAATAGTTTACTGCATCAAAATATGTTTGATACTTCTGGATCAAAACATTGCCTCATCAAAACCTTACTAAGAAAAACCCGATGGGAAAAATCTTAGTGAAGGAAAAAGAGTACAACATACAGTGTTATATTTACTACGTCAAAAGTAGTATGATACTTCTGGATCAATGTTATGCCTCGTTAAAACCTTATTAAGAATAACCCAGTAGGAAAATCTTAAATAAGGGAAAAGAGTACATTATAACTTATTTTTGTATGTTACTTTTGGGTTGGTACTTCTGGATCATGACCCATGCCTCATTAAAACCATACAAAGAAAACCCTATGGGGAAAAACTTAGTTAAGGAAAAAGAGTGCATTATATCATACTTATTGATGCTCCCCCTGATTTTAAATTTCCTCTGAATTCGTATTCTTCTTCCAGTAACTCAAATTGCTTAAAGTACATCTTAATGGAATTTTTTTTTCTTTTAAAATTTCATGTTCATTTTCATGCTTCAGGCATGCTTTCTTATTTAAAATGGCTCCCTTTTGTGATTTGTATGATACTAATATTCATTTATGAATACACTTTAGGTGCTTATAATTTTCTGTTTCAATCGCTCTTGCATGTTGCCATACGTATTTGATGAATAAGACAAATTTCATTACTAAGAAGGAAGTAATCTACTAATCTTGAAGTATATCAAGATTTTCATTACAACAATACTTAGAAGAACGTTGCAATCTATCATCCATGTTCTTGGTATTCTTTATAATAACAAATGTTATTTATGTTCTTCAGGAACTTATATATTATAATAAGTTTTGCATATCACAACTACCACTTCAATGAATATTAAGAGTTTTATTACAACAATTCTTGAAAGCAGGAAGTGATCTACTCATCATGAATTATTTCAAGATTTTCATCACAAGAATACTTAAAAGAATGCTGTAATCTACACTTCTTTCTCTTTATCACTACCAAATTTATTTAAATTCTTCTTGAATTTGTATACTTTCATTGTTTATACCTTCAGGGTATTATAAGTGTTTTAAACACTTTCACCACTTTAATCAATTCAGTTGTCTCTGAAAATACAATGCTCATGGAAATAATATGTTGTTGACACTCTATGGTGCTTCAGTCATTATATATATATATATATATATATATATAAATATATATACATATTTCTATTTTTATCTTATGAACTATAGGTTCATATCTTATGGACTACAGGTCCATATATCTTATTTAGGAGAATTTCATGATGGCCAATCATGTTTCTCTCTAATATGGGATTTTTAATCCATTTATAAATATAAGCACTTCATTATTTATTAATTTATAATTGATGATAATTCTTGTCAGTTCTATACATAATTTATTGAGATCTCAAAACTTATCATGCTTTAGGTACCTAAACTACTTCTGGGGTTATTTTGACAATTATGTCATGGGTTTCTTTCAAAGTACCCTTAAGTGTTTCTTCAGGAACACTCACCTCCTTTATTTTGCATCTTTATGACTTACTCTAAAGATATTTTGAACTGACTTTTATACCACATTTTCAGCTGTGATTTACACCTTTTGATCCTTCGGGGATTCAAATGTATATTGGAGAAAGCCTATTAGGGACATAACTGATAATTTATTCAAGTTGCTTAATACTTTGCATAATTATATATGTTAGCAAACATTTAAAATCGATGATTCCTTTATCCTCCCCCTCAATGTTGACAAACATTGTCACATTAAATAATAAACCTACTTATGATACATTTTTGATCCATTATAGCATTATAGCTAGCAAATACATTAGATGTATTTCAATTGTAGGAGGATAATGCTCTTATTACTTGATAAGATGCATTCATATTGTATTGCCTATTCCCTTTCAATGATCTAATGACTTGGAGGAATTTTCTATCATTTGAATATGCACATGACTTCAGGTCATTCAATATTGACGTCAATCGACTGCATAAATTATAATATGAGTTCATAACAACTTCAGGTTGTTAATTAAATATCGCATATATGTGTATATACGTGCGTCCACGTAATACATATTTAATTGATTTGCATATTCTTTCTCATTCAAGTTATTGATTTTAGAACAAATTGTTTATAATGTTCCAATCATTAATCTTTGCTTATCAAGCAATGTCAACGTGAATCTTAAAATCATTTCATAATATCCAAAATTTCTGATTCGGAGCTGTATTGAACTTCTGGTTCAAATGAAATATATGAACAACTTCGAATTGTTAATCCATATTGAACTTCTAGTTCAAATAATATATAAACAATTTCAAGTTTGTTAAACTATATTGAACTTCTGGTTCAACTGTATTGAACTACTGGTTCCACTATATTGAACTTATGATTCCGTTGTATTGAACTTCTGGTTCCACTGTATTGAACTTCTGGTTCCAATGTGTTGAACTTCTGGTTCAAATAAAATATATAACAACTTCGAGTTGTTAAAATTTATTCTTCAATACAATATGTAAAAAAAAATATAAGCAAGATACAAATCATTTTGAAAATTGTGAAATCTTTGGATATCAATTTTATTAATGTTATTATTTCACATTGTTTCAATAAAGCTTCAGGCTTTAAATTATCAAGTATTTCAAATTCATTGATTGAGGAACTTCGAGTTCCTATGCATATATATACACATACATATGGATAACAATTTTGTAAATTTATGATGAACTTCTGGTTCTCAATCTTTTAACATACTTCTATTTTAGAAGCTTTTACATTCTTGCTCATTGACAAGATTCCAACTTGTATACTTTATCAAAAATGTTTATATAGTACATACATACATACACACACACACACACACATATATATATATATATATATATATATATATATATAATTCAAGACTTCAGGTCTAAGACTTTGAGTTATACAATTTCCAGTATAAATATTTTCTTTGCACAACTTTAGGTTGTGGTTCTATCCTTTCTTCCATAACATTAGTTATTACTAGCTAAATACATCGAATAGTAATACATATGTTTATTCTTATTCCAAATACAAACATACATCAATTAACTTACAATAGCCAATGCTTTTAATACATTTATAATAATATGGTAATACAATATATATTACCATTACGGTACATGTAATGCATTCATTATAAAAATAACCATTAAACGGTCTAAATATATGAATCAAATAAACAATTTTTACTTAAAACAACATAACAAAATTTGGATCTAGCTACAGTATTGATCAAAACTGAAATAAACAACTTATAGTTGTACTGCATTCCCAATAATCATATTTTCTAAATACCATGTACATGCATAATATCTTATCCAGAATTGAGTAGAACTGCATAATTATAGAACCGAGATTTTGCATTCTTTAATATGAATGATTCGAAAAACTTGCAGATCTATACATAAAATTCACAACATACAAAAATTGCATGTTTCAAATTATACTATCCATATATAGATCTTTCTTTTTATATCAGAATTACTTCTTACCATCATAGAAACTGCAGGTTCAAAGTTTTCCATTTTTATAACAAAAATTACTTTTGCATTCACTTCTGGTGTGCAAAATTAAGATCAATATTTAGATCTTAACTTAATATGATCTTCAAGATGCATATTTTCTTTAGTCATTAAATTTGCATCATCATCTTTGATATTTGAAAATATTTCAATGCAAATTCTTTTATAGACATATCAGAATATAATATCGCTTCTGGGATATTCCATAAACACCATTTATGGAGTTTTAATACAATTTTTTTTTTATAAATATTTATCGCCTTTAATTGTAGAATTCTCTTCTGGAGACATTTATTATTTTCAAATAAACAGATCTCTTCTGGAAATATTTTACCATTTCCAAATATATAAATATCCTCTAAAGATATTTTGTTAATATCCCTTCTGGGATGAACTTATCTCTTCCAGAGATAAATATATACAAACTATTGAAATGTCATATCAATATACATTCAAACCTTAAATGCATTAACAAAATTAGGTGCATTAAATAAAAATAAGATTCAAGAGAGAAAAGAAATCACTATTTCTATAGTGTATGATATTCCTTCAGGGACCATATCTTTTACTTATGTAATTGCAATGCGACAAAAAAAATATTCCAACATCTCTTCTAGGATGTTGGATTTGCTATATAAAATTAAATCTCTAAAACATCTCTTCAAGAAATTAATATGTATACTATATATTCAGGATATTCAGTTAATATAAACTATACATGAAAGATGTCAGTTAAATGAAACATGTTTAAAGATTTTCTATTGAATCAAATGTTTTTTTTTTGTCACATATTATAATGCGTGTGTCTCTTTTAACTTCTTCTGGAAGTACAATCTTTTTATGTCACAACTTTTAAGAAAGCTAAGGGCTTTTGTATCATCTTTCTCATTTGCATATGAACTTCAGGTTCTTTATTTGCATATGAACTTCAGGTTCCTCATTTGCGTATGAACTTCAAGTTCCTTACTTGCATATGAACTTCAGGTTCCTTATTTAAAAAAAACTGTATATGAACTTCAGGTTATTTACATATGAACTTCAGTTTCCTAATTGGTTTACATCATGAGTTTTCAATCTCACTTCCAGTGATAAATAAATATTGCTCTTGAATTTAAATGATATATCATTATATTCTATACCCATAACTCTGTTGGATATACATTAAAAAAATCATCTTTTTTTTCTTTTCTTTTTTTGTTTTCAAGAGATATTTTGTCTTTATTCTATCCAAAAGAATCACATACGAAGAATAATAGTAGATTGGAAAGGATAAAACTAGATCTACCTCTACATCGTCAATAATGTAAACAATACATATATAATCAAATCTCATTTTGATTTGGAAACTCAAAATTAAATCCGCAAAGGATGGAAAGAATACATCTACATAAATTTAGTATTAGAATAGATAATTATATCTAAAAAGTTAGATCCACTAAAATAGAATCTAGATCTATAAAAAACTAAAAAAGAAAAGTGATCTAGAAGTATGGATCACATCTAAGCAGAAGACACAACAATTTCATATATATGATTTCAAAACATAAAAAAAATAACTTACATGATAGATCCATAAATATAGATCTAGAATATTTCAAACAATATCTCTAATAGAGCTCCGTGCTTGTAACACCCCGAAAATTCTATAATTGTGAAATTAACAAATTAAAGTATAATTAATCTGAAATCAAAGAACTAAGGGAAACGGGATACGCCATTGCGTTCGTCTCGGAAAAATACGCGAAATAAAGTCCGAGTTTTCGAAAAACGGAGTCCGTATGAAGAAGATATGGCCTTCGGAAGTTTTGAATTAAATTTAAAATTCAAACAGAATAAAATAATTAAAAAAAAATCGGGCCCAGTGGGCCAGGGCGGATAAACACCCGCCTAGGCCACCCAGGTCGACTGGGCTGTCGACCTGGGCTGCCCATGTCGACAGGGCTGTCGACAGCCCTGTCGACAGGGGTGTCGACCTGGTCGAGCCCAGTCAACCTGGCTGGCCAGGTCGGTGTGTGGTCGAATTTCTGTGGTCTGCTTTGTCATTAGGGCTAGGTGGCGGGTTTTTATTGGTCTCTCTTCCTAATGAATGGCTACGATCTATCCAAGCAACATCAAGGGTCCTAATCAATTCCTAACCTCTATATAAACAACCCTAGACTAAACCCTAATCTATTCATTCAAATTAAGAACATAGCCGCCATGTTGCTGAGGAATGACTAAGAGTAGCCGCCAACTAGAAAGAGAATTAGGAAGAAAGTTCTAAAGCCTAAAGCAATTCAAGTAACCTAAAGCCAATCAATTCAACAAAGGAATCATATCTCTTAATTAGAGAATTCGCCGCAACCATTGTAAGTAGAGTATTACTTTCGTATAAATAAACAACTGTGTTGATGTGTATGCTTGAATTGTGGCAATGGAAGTAATTCATATTTGTGCAAAATTATGTTATTCGATTATAAAGAACTACATGCGGTAGTTCTATGCAAATAGACGTTTGGAATATTGCGCAAATCATATAATCTATGTTGAGGCTACATGTATGTAGTTGATTGGAATCCATGCAAGTTTGGGGCTTTGTTATCATATCACTATGATGTATATTTTTGTGCATAAATCATTTTGCAAGTAATTGAAACAAGTTTGGTTGTTATAGTTCATATGAAACTATGTTGGAATTTTGACACCATAATACATGTATTAAGTCATGCTTTTGCAAACTTATGAAAATGGCTAGGCTATGAATGATATTTGGCATAATTGAAATCCATGATTAAGTCTATCTTGTTTACAAGAATTTTATGATGACATATGTGAGATATGGCTAGGTTAGACTCAAAAATCCCTTTTTGCAAGTTTTAAAGCAAACACCATGTTTAGGAATATTTATGCATAAGTATGTTTATACCATCGTTATGTGATTAGACTTAAACCATGATTAAGTTGAATTATGCTTTTGTGTTGGTAACAAAGTATCCCCTTTGTAAACATGTAGAAACCTTATGAACATGACATGTTTATGTTTATGCCATGAACAAAATTTAACTTTACTTATGCCATGCTTATGTTTGACATTATGCCATGTTTATGCCAAAAATATTTATGCCATGCTTATGTTTGACATTATGCTATGCTTATGCTAGAAATATTTACGACATGCTCATGTTTGACATTATGCCTAAATAAGAATATAGGTTCATGTTGTAGTTAAACCTATGCAAGTTCACATGCTTTGATTCATGTCACCTATGTTACCACTATGCAAGTACACCAATTTTCTATTTTGTATTTCCAACGTCGTATTGCAAGTTCATGCGCTCACTTTCCCCTCTTTGTGTATGTAATCACGCTTTAAGCCTCCCCTTTTCGCATGGCTAAATTGGGCTTTAAAAGGCTAAGCCCAATATATATGAACGGACGTGTAAAACGGGGGAAAATAACGTTGGGTTAAAATTAATTAATGAATGAAAACATAAAATAGAAGGGCCCAAGTTCGAGTATGGGTTGGGCCCATGATTGGTGTAACCTTTACACCATTAACTTAATAATGGGCCGCAAATATTTACATATAAGAAATAGAGAAGAATGACAAAATATGTAAATGTAGAACATACGAGGTGTTTAACCCGAGGTTGGATTGAGTTGTGATGTAAACCTGCCCGGAACCGCCCGGCTGTCCAATAGTCACAACAATACCTATCCAATGTGGGAGGTTAAACATGGAGCCCAGCAAGGACCCGAGGTTAGACTGAGTTGTGGCGTAAGACTGCCCGGAACCAACCGGCAACAGGCAGCCACAACAATACCTGTCTAATGTGAGAGGTCAGGGCCTTAACAAGACAATTAAGGCTGAGTCAGGATTGTTAGGATTAAGTAAACTAAAGACTTAATCAAAATGGAACATGCTAAACTAAACGGACTGGTGGGGGTTAGGTTAGAAAACACTTAACCAACTTAGCATGTTGGCTAGAGATAGAAAACCTAGTGACGGGGGACCCTTTTCAGCAGTAACCCTAGAAGGTGTATCAGGATACCCTGAAACTAGGCAGGGTGGGGCACGATTACTGGGCTGATTGTAAGAGGTCAAAGCGACGGCGGTGGTGTAGCAGTGTAGGTTCTAACGGTGTGCGGGCGTGCACGCACTCCGGCGCAGAAAAATAAAGCACTGGGGACCAGTAGCATACCTGTGCATTCTAAGGTTGTGTCGGGCCGCTGCCATGGGACTTGATACACCCCATGGTGGGACCAGCATAGGTAACTACAGACATCGGGGGCCGTAAGACACATGTAACTATGCGAGTAGGAGCCGATCATCATAGAATGGATCACATCACCCTGATTATGGGTGCCAGTTGGAAACTAGTTTATATGGGTTCAGAGATTAACATGGGGTACGATAGTATATTCGACCCTAGACAACTTAACCAAGTTTATAGTGCATGGCCACTTCTTGTTTATACTTATCATACCCAGTTCTTTATTCATAGACAAAATAGTACTAGACTTACTCAGGCTTTATGTCTGACTCTACTTTTCTTTCGTCTTCTTTCTTCCGTTTCCCCCCCCCCCCAGGTCCTCAAGGAGGGAACACAGCAGCTTGATCAGCCTCAACATCCAGCTTGAAGAAGAGAAATGTATTGCTTGGACTTTCCTGTTTTGAACTATGGCTTTGGACAATCCACTATGGGTCTTTTGCAGTTTATCTATGTTTTATTTATGCTTCTTTAAATCATGTACTCAAGACAGATTATGAAAGTGTTATGCTATGTTTTTGGAAAGATGTTGTTGTAACACGTATTTGACTTTATGAAATAAAAGTTTGTTTTTCTTCCGCTGTTTACAAATATGTGTTCTTATATCTGTCTTGTATATCTGTGACTTGTACTTATAAACCTCCACCAAAATTAGGGCATTCCCTTTGAGAGTGACCCTAACGGAGGTGGGGTGTTTCACTTGGTATCAGAGCATAGGTTTACCAGATAAGATAAAAAGTTTTGAAAAATTATTTTCAAAAAGGAAATTTAAAGAAGCATTTTTAAAAAGAAAAATATTATTTTATTTTAAAAAGGCAAAGTCCACCCCCCAAAGCCATAGGAACTATCTCTTATCCTTCGTTTTGAATCTATCCTTTTTGTTTCAGCATGTCCCAAGAACTTAACTTGCCGAAAGGGGTGCCAATACATGGTTGGTTTAGACGTTTCTTAGAAGCAAGGGCCACTCAGCCAGGTCCTACCATTCCTCCTCCCCTAGCGGAAGGAAATTATCCAGCTGCAGCGGCACCTTTTCCTCCGCCTCCTCCTCGGGGAAACGCGTTTGCTAAGATATGTAAAGATTTTAAAGCTATGGGAGGAAGGGATTTCCATGGAACTGAGTCCTTCGTGGCAACTAGAAATTGGCTGAAAGAAACGGAGGACCTATTCATCATCTTTGAGGTAGAGGATAGACAAAAAGTACAATTGGCAGTGTGGCTATTGAAGGGTGAGGCTTCCTACTGGTGGGAAGTCACCAATGCTGAAAGACCAATGGAGACATGGGAGGACTTTAGAGAAAGGTTTGAGACTAAGTTTCTCTCAGATGCGGAAAGAAGTTTGCAGTTGGAAAAATTCTTATTTCTTAAGCAAGGGGACAAGACAGTCAGAGAGTATGTGAATCAGTTCGATGAGCTGGCTAGGTTTGGACTTGACCTAGTCAACACCCCGCACAAGAAGGCTCTCCGTTTCGTCAAAGGGTTAAATGAGCCATTACACAGTTTGGCCATGACCCATATACCCATGGGAGCCACGTATGAAAGATTGGTGCAAATGGCATTGCTGAATGAGGAGGATAAGGGCAAGAAGGAGACAAAGGCAGAAAGCTCTCAAGGGAAGAAAGAGGGTTTGCAGCCTAAGAAGGCGGACTTTAAGAAAGGCGGAAAAGGCAACAAAGAGAAGAGGAAGTGCAATTTCTGTGGCAAAGTAGGGCACTTAGTAAAGGACTGCTGGAAAAAGAAGGCCAAGGAGAATGGTGGGTGCTTTTCTTGCGGTGAGACGGGCCATAGGGCGAAGGACTGCCCAAAGAAACGAGGACAGGGGCAGAGGGCTGGATCCACCCCAGGGGCACAGGTTCATGTGCTGGAAGCGCCACCTCTGCAACAGCGAGGTATAAATACTTCTGTAGAAAGTGTAGTTTATCTTTATGATCACCCCGTTCGCACTTTGTTTGATTCGGGCGCATCACACTCCTTTATCTCGTCTGCTTTAGTAGAATCTCTGCACCTAAAAACTAGTATGGTAGAGGACCCTTTAATTGTTTCAAACCCAATTGGGGGCCCAGCTCATTTGTCTATGATCTGTGTGGGATTGAAAATCTCTATTCTAAGTGTAGAATTTCAATGTAGTGCCTTTGTTTTGGGCTTTTTGGGGTATGGTTTGATTTTGGGCATGGATTGGCTATCCCGTAATGGGGCCATCCTTGATTGTGAGAAAAGGGTTGTTAGGCTCCTAACCCAGCTCGGTAATACTTTGGAAATTTCTTGTAATCCCTCGTATGCGGTTATGCTTAGTTATCTTGAATCGCTAGATGCCTCTGTTGAAAACTTGCAATCAGTTAGAGTGGTCCGGGAATATCCGGATGTCTTCGAAGAGGTGAAGGGCTTGCCTCCGAAGCGGGAAATAGACTTCCGCATATATCTTGTAGATAATGCAAAGCCCGTTGCGTTGCCCGTTAGACATATGGCTCCACGAGAAAGGAAAGAGCTCAGTAAACAGATTAAAGAGCTTCTAGAAAAGGGGTTCATTAGGAGGAGCATTTCAGAATAGGGCGCTCCAGTAGTGTTCGCCACTAAGGCTGAAGGTTCATTTCGCTGATGCATGAGTTGTAAAGAATCACCTTAGTAAGTACATTTGGTAACATAGTTGACATTTGTTTATTTTCAAGAGGTAATTCATCTATGTGGAATACCTTCTAGTAAGTGAACAAGATCCAAGATTCACTAATGAATTTTGGAGAGCTTGCATGGAACCATGAGTACGCAGTTAAGCTTGAGCCAAGTATACTAGAAGAAGAATAAGTTGAAAGAGGAACGAGAAATAGGTTCCAACTCATATTTTGGAAACAAGAATTAAGGAGCTACGAAATTGTGAAGTTAAAGACGGACGAAGCATAATGGAGTTAAGCTCGAGGAAGTGCGACTTAGAAGATTGAAGACTAGATTCGTGCATCGTATCTCTTCCTAAGAGTATATCCTTGATCCCTCTCTTCCTGTAAAGCTCACTTGCATGCTATCTTTTGTGTATATCCTCTCGGTCCTATTCTTAATCCAATTTCTATTGCAAACCCCATAGGGAGTATGACTCATCTGTTAGTAACACATGTTGGGGCTCGAGGGTGTTCGTTGATTTTACTAAAGTTTTTGGGCTTCATAGGATACGGGTTGATTTTAGGAAGGGACTCCCTTGTGACCTAAAAGGAGTCCATCATGCTTAGTTTCCTAGAATCATATATGGTGGTTGGGTTGAGTAATTCTTTGGGTGTCAGTCTGATGTTGATTTCGGTCTTCGGGGCTGATGCTTAGAGAGTTCTTCTCCTAATCAATATATATGTGGCATAGGTTTTCAGTTTTGACATTGCCTAATGGGCACAAAGTTTTTACTTCAACTATACCTTTAGATAGGAACAATTGGGAAAATTTCCTATAGATTAGAGCTACCCGAGAAGTTGGCTGGAGTCCACAACGTATTTCACGTTTCACATCTCCGAAAATGTCTACATGAGTCTGCTGAAGTGGTAGAGCCAAATATCCTCGAAGAGGCCGAAGTGGAGCGCGAAGCAACCATAAGGAGAGTCCCAACCCGCATCTTAGGAACGGAAGTGAAGAAGCTACGCAACCGTGAAGTCAAGCTCGTCAAAGTCCAGTGGAGCGACGCCGAGGGAGACGCGACTTGGGAAACTGAAGCTAGAATCCGCACTGCCTACCCTTTTCTGTTCGAGGGTATATCCTTGATCTTTCCTTTTTCCTTAAGTTGCGCTTTTATCTATTTTTTTTAGGCATATTTCCTCGACCGTATCTTTTAGGTAGAAACTCTTTGGATGGAAACATGTAATTGAAACATGTTATGTATGAATGGTTGCAAGTGGTTGCAAGTGATTGCTAGTGGTTGTTCGTGGTTGCATATACACACACAATCTAGGTTTTAGATCGGCTCAGTCACTTCATATTGCATATGCATATATATGTTTGCACTCGTATATGGTTGAACTTTAATGTGTTGTCATGTGGATGTTGCATTTGTATTGAATGATTGTGCACTCATGTAGAATCATGAATAGGAAAATTTGCATACATAATGGATTCATGGCACTTACATAATTCGCATTAAGGAGGTCAACTGAATCAGTAGACCGCCTGATTTTGCATTAGATAAATACATGTACACACACACTTTGCATACGATCATGAAGCATTAGAAGTCTTTTAAGGACAATGGATGCTCGTGTTTAATGGATGAGTAGATGGATGATTGGATGTTAGGATATACATTCCTCCTAACTTGAAGATTTCGGGGACGAAATCCTTTTAAGTGGGGGAGAATGTAACACCCCGAAAATTCTATAACTGTGAAATTAACAAATTAAAGTATAATTAATCTGAAATCAAAGAACTAAGGGAAACGGGATACGCCATTGCGTTCGTCTCGGAAAAATACGCGAAATAGAGTCCGAGTTTTCGAAAAACGGAGTCCGTATGAAGAAGATATGGCCTTCGGAAGTTTTGAATTAAATTTAAAATTCAAACAGAATAAAATAATTAAAAAAAAATCGGGCCCAGTGGGCCAGGGCGGATAAACACCCGCCTAGGCCACCCAGGTCGACTGGGCTGTCGACCTGGGCTGCCCATGTCGACAGGGCTGTCGACAGGGGTGTCGACCTGGTCGAGCCCAGTCAACCTGGCTGGCCAGGTCGGTGTGTGGTCGAATTTCTGTGGTCTGCTTTGTCATTAGGGCTAGGTGGCGGGTTTTTATTGGTCTCTCTTCCTAATGAATGGCTACGATCTATCCAAGCAACATCAAGGGTCCTAATCAATTCCTAACCTCTATATAAACAACCCTAGACTAAACCCTAATCTATTCATTCAAATTAAGAACATAGCCGCCATGTTGCTGAGGAACGACTAAGAGTAGCCGCCAACTAGAAAGAGAATTAGGAAGAAAGTTCTAAAGCCTAAAGCAATTCAAGTAACCTAAAGCCAATCAATTCAACAAAGGAATCATATCTCTTAATTAGAGAATTCGCCGCAACCATTGTAAGTAGAGTATTACTTTGGTATAAATAAACAACTGTGTTGATGTGTATGCTTGAATTGTTGCAATGGAAGTAATTCATATTTGTGCAAAATTATGTTATTCGATTATAAAGAACTACATGCGGTAGGCAAATAGACGTTTGGAATATTGCGCAAATCATATAATCTATGTTGAGGCTACATGTATGTAGTTGATTGGAATCCATGCAAGTTTGGGGCTTTGTTATCATATCACTATGATGTATATTTTTGTGCATAAATCATTTTGCAAGTAATTGAAACAAGTTTGGTTGTTATAGTTCATATGAAACTATGTTGGAATTTTGACACCATAATACATGTATTAAGTCATGCTTTTGCAAACTTATGAAAATGGCTAGGCTATGAATGATATTTGGCATAATTGAAATCCATGATTAAGTCTATCTTGTTTACAAGAATTTTATGATGACATATGTGAGATATGGCTAGGTTAGACTCAAAAATCCCTTTTTGCAAGTTTTAAAGCAAACACCATGTTTAGGAATATTTATGCATAAGTATGTTTATACCATCGTTATGTGATTAGACTTAAACCATGATTAAGTTGAATTATGCTTTTGTGTTGGTAACAAAGTATCCCCTTTGTAAACATGTAGAAACCTTATGAACATGACATGTTTATGTTTATGCCATGAACAAAATTTAACTTTACTTATGCCATGCTTATGTTTGACATTATGCCATGTTTATGCCAAAAATATTTATGCCATGCTTATGTTTGACATTATGCTATGCTTATGCTAGAAATATTTACGACATGCTCATGTTTGACATTATGCCTAAATAAGAATATAGGTTCATGTTGTAGTTAAACCTATGCAAGTTCACATGCTTTGATTCATGTCACCTATGTTACCACTATGCAAGTACACCAATTTTCTATTTTGTATTTCCAACGTCGTATTGCAAGTTCATGCGCTCACTTTCCCCTCTTTGTGTATGTAATCACGCTTTAAGCCTCCCCTTTTCGCATGGCTAAATTGGGCTTTAAAAGGCTAAGCCCAATATATATGAACGGACGTGTAAAACGGGGGAAAATAACGTTGGGTTAAAATTAATTAATGAATGAAAACATAAAATAGAAGGGCCCAAGTTCGAGTATGGGTTGGGCCCATGATTGGTGTAACCTTTACACCATTAACTTAATAATGGGCCGCAAATATTTACATATAAGAAATAGAGAAGAATGACAAAATACGTAAATGTAGAACATACGAGGTGTTTAACCCGAGGTTGGATTGAGTTGTGATGTAAACCTGCCCGGAACCGCCCGGCTGTCCAGTAGTCACAACAATACCTATCCAATGTGGGAGGTTAAACATGGAGCCCAGCAATGACCCGAGGTTAGACTGAGTTGTGGCGTAAGACTGCCCGGAACCAACCGGCAACAGGCAGCCACAACAATACCTGTCTAATGTGAGAGGTCAGGGCCTTAATAAGACAATTAAGGTTGAGTCAGGATTGTTAGGATTAAGTAAACTAAAGACTTAATCAAAATGGAACATGCTAAACTAAACGGACTGGTGGGGGTTAGGTTAGAAAACACTTAACCAACTTAGCATGTTGGCTAGAGATAGAGAACCTAGTGACGGGGGACCCTTTTCAGCAGTAACCCTAGAAGGTGTATCAGGATACCCTGAAACTAGGCAGGGTGGGGCACGATTACTGGGCTGATTGTTAGAGGTCAAAGCGACGGCGGTGGTGTAGCAGTGTAGGTTCTAACGGTGTGCGGGCGTGCACGCACTCCGGCGCAGAAAAATAAAGCACTGGGCACCAGTAGCATACCTGTGCATTCTAAGGTTGTGTCGGGCCGCTGCCATGGGACTTGATACACCCCATGGTGGGACCAGCATAGGTAACTACAGACATCGGGGGCCGTAAGACACATGTAACTATGCGAGTAGGAGCCGATCATCATAGAATGGATCACATCACCCTGATTATGGGTGCCAGTTGGAAACTAGTTTATATGGGTTCAGAGATTAACATGGGGTACGATAGTATATTCGACCCTAGACAACTTAACCAAGTTTATAGTGCATGGCCACTTCTTGTTTATACTTATCATACCCAGTTCTTTATTCATAGACAAAATAGTACTAGACTTACTCAGGCTTTATGTCTGACTCTACTTTTCTTTCGTCTTCTTTCTTCCGTTTCCCCCCCCCCCCCAGGTCCTCAAGGAGGGAACACAGCAGCTTGATCAGCCTCAACATCCAGCTTGAAGAAGAGAAATGTATTGCTTGGACTTTCCTGTTTTGAACTATGGCTTTGGACAATCCACTATGGGGCTTTTGCAGTTTATCTATGTTTTATTTATGCTTCTTTAAATCATGTACTCAAGACAGATTATGAAAGTGTTATGCTATGTTTTTGGAAAGATGTTGTTGTAACACGTATTTGACTTTATGAAATAAAAGTTTGTTTTTCTTCCGCTGTTTACAAATATGTGTTCTTATATCTGTCTTGTATATCTGTGACTTGTACTTATAAACCTCCACCAAAATTAGGGCATTCCCTTTGAGAGTGACCCTAACGGAGGTGGGGTGTTTCAGTGCTGATAACGTGTTATAAAACGAACACAGAATAGAAGAAATAAGGGAGAGAGAACATTTCTATTCGTTCAGATGTGTATTTCTTTCTATTACATTGGCTCCTTTATATAGAGAATTTGGAGCCGATGTTTAACTTTTTCCCATGATGTTGGACTAAACAGAGAACTAATAAAAGCATATTCACAACATTTTTATATATATTACAACACCATTTAGGATTGATTAATTTATAATTGTAATTATTCATAATCTATGCTACTATATTGTTGTTGTTGTTCTCAGTTTAAGCAACCAACTATGCAATCATATATGTTTTTGTAACCTTTTAATTCTGTGGCTGTACCTTTTTCTATTTTGTACTCATTTTTTTATGTTCATTGTGTTCAATCAATGCAGAATATCATATAATATTGTTGCTTAATTCATCATTTCATACATATATCTTTTCATCAACTCAATAGAGATACATAAAATTTTACACTGTTTACCCTACGTGCAACATATACCAACTCCCTATACGTGCATTATTTACTTCTTGCTGCAGAATTTAGTTCCTACTGTACAATCCTAACACATACATATATCACGTACATTATATATCTTGCTATTACACATTATGTTCTCACTGCTTATTGGTGAATGCAAACTAAAACACTCGAAAAACTTTGCTCCCGTGCATCGCACGGGTTTCCACTCGTATTTATAATCATAGGTAATGGTAAATTTTAAATGTATTATTGGGATATCTTCGATCTGTACTGCATGCAATAGTTTCTCGAGGGCCTATGTGTTTTAACATTTCACATATGATAGGCCATGAAAGGGCGTACAGCAATGTTATCCCATTACTTCAATTTGTTGTCTCCATGGATGGGAAGTACAATTTTCAACCATTTCGAATCATCGAGTAAATTTTCTGTTTAGACACAGAAACACGCCGATGATCCCAACAAATGTTCTTATGCGTACCATGGGTCTGAAGTTGCAATTGTTTCTGATTTCTAAATTGATACATTTTTGGATTGATAAAATGAGATATGATCATGCCATTTATTTCCAAACTTTTGACTATATGATCATACCATTACTTTAACATTTCACAAGTAATTTTTTTATATAACTTTGACACACACACACACACACACACACACACACACACACACACACATATATATATATATATATATGGGGCCGGCTATTTGAACACAAAATTAGACACAAAAAGAGAGACACAGAACCTCAGCCGTTGGATCATTTTGTCTTTATATGGAGAGGTGTAATTCATGGGGTGATCCAATGGTCCAAATCAATTGTGTCACCCTTTGTGTCAAAATTTTGTGTCTCTTTAGACTTTCCCTATATATATATATATATATATATATATATATATATATATATAAACTACTACAACAAAACAAAGTGGGCAATAAACAAAATTTCATACTACTATTTTACACTTACTATCTCAGACCGTAATTGAACACGTAAATTAAAAAAAAGAACAGCTGCATCCTCCATAGAAAAAAACGATAAGTGTTAAATTTTCGACTGTAACGGCAAGGAATTTCGCTCGATCCGAATCGATCGTTAAACCAACTAAGACCGTTCGAAACCCCTGATTGTTTTGAGAACAGGACAAAATAGAACGCAAACAGAAGAACATTTCATTGTTATTACAACAATTCCATCAGAATACAAGAATATACAGAGTATAAATGAATAAATTACATTCCACAAATATCAGAGAGTTAAATAAATTACATAGCAGCGGAAAAATATACATAACACAAATGAAAGTGATACACGGATACAGAGATTTCCGAGCATCGTTCCAGCTATAAATCAGGACCCTGTGAATATAAATCTGCAAAACCAAAACTACTAGCTGCCCGTGCGGAAAATAGGGGCACCCAGAGTTTAGGTTAAAACAATAAACTCCAGGTCAGTCATGTGACTGGTGTGAGAACTAAAATAGTTATTTAAAAATTTACTTTAAAAGAGTGTAATTCAAGGGACCACGCCGTATAACACGGAACGGGTTTCCTCCCAAGAATACTAGTGCATATAACAAAACAGCGCAATGCTATTTGGA
This sequence comes from Allium sativum, assembly GCA_030737875.1. NCBI lineage: Eukaryota > Viridiplantae > Streptophyta > Magnoliopsida > Asparagales > Amaryllidaceae > Allium > Allium sativum. The sequence goes on along the minus strand of CM060920.1, from coordinate 33,795,025 downwards.
AAAATGAAGCTGTTATAAGACCCAGATCCCATCACACAATGCAACGCAAGCCGGAGGATAGGGTTTTCCCTTAAAATAGCCAAACATGCTTGGTACGTTTAAAACAAATCATTTGATACTATTATAAACGTATAGTGTCAAAACAATTTAAATCATAAATATCAATCATAGGCGGCATGGGTACCATCTGTCATGTCGCCATACTAGTTCTACAATTAAAACCGCAATATCACGTACTGGAAATTGGATTCCGTCATGAGTCGAGGCAAGGGGCAAGCTCCTCTCCGCGTTCGAGACACTCTAGCAATGCCTCAGGACCCTACTATGATCCTTCGGAACATCCAAGGCCGGTCCTCTCTTACTTTTGAGGATTATCAATTCCTGAACACACGTTTCCCGGTCATTACAGACCTATATCCGAGGCGCCTCACATTCCAACAACAACACAGGTGAAAAGTATATAAATGTCAGGGCTGGTAGGTCACTAACACCACACTAGCTAGAAAGAAACATCGTGCACTCCTTGGGTCCGTATCCCGTTTTTAACTCATACCGAGGTGTGAGGCTCGCGAATTCACGTTATACACAAAGCTACACCACACAGGCCGTGCTTTGATCATCAACCACAAGACTTTGCTTTTCAATAGAATCCCTGATCAATTTCCACTTACGCGTGCCACACTGGCAATTCACTCCATGCGACTGGTGTCCGTCGATATACAACCTCTGAGCTCGTACGTCTCAGAGAAGGGCGTTAAGCAAGAGAATAAATTCTCAGCCGCCAAACAGATGTATATTTAATAGAGATCAATAAACACAGAATAAAATCCAATGTTAGACACACAATCCATTTACAAGTTCGTTCTGGGTCTGAACAAAACCGGAGGCACTTTCCTCGCATATCCATCCATCTCCAAGTATGTCTGGACGATCACCAACTGATTCCCTCATCTTGGGTGTACATCCCAATCAAGATCATCAGTAATCACCCAGACGATGTGAAGTCTTCCGGTCTTCGACCACCGTCTTCATCTTCGACATCTCGTCAAATCGGTTATTCGGAATGGGTATAAACCTGGCCTTACTGAATAACCCACGTATATGATAAACAAATGTTACACAAACACAAAGAACGCCTCATTCCAATTCAGAATATTCTTTTATTCACAAAATCACATTCTTAGGGAATAGGTTCCCATTAATTTTATCAAAGATAAATTCTTCTAAATTTATTCTTTAATCTTCCTTTGGATATCACTTCAAACTAGTCGAGATTAGCGAACCACACCGAAGTAATTATTTATTTTATTTCCCAATCCCAACCTATATATCCCATGGAGAAAATTGGTAATACCCCGTACCTAACACCATGGTGTTATCAGTAAAATTAATTACCTTTTCACGCTCAAATCTAATTAAAGATTTAACTATCGCTTTGGAGCAAAACTGGTGATACTCCACTCTCGATCACTTTTCAGATTTGATAATTTAAATTATCAATTCACATTTTAATCTAATTAAAGATTCATTAAAACTCCACTTAGTTTTAATCCTTTCAAAAATCAACATCTTGCCTTTAACTGGGTTAAAGAACCAATGTCATCTAAAACACGTTTCGCGTTAAACCCAAATCACGTTTGATATTAAATACAAGGCTCTGAATAGAAAATATACCGGCTTATATTCGATATCAAATTCCGAAACCAACAAATATCGTATTGGAAATAACGAAATATAATATATCTTTCAAATTCCCATAACAATATCTGTATAGTCACGAAATCCAACATCGAAATATTCCGAAGATAATTTCGATCCAACTCCAGTCCAATTCATGTATTGGGAATACTGATTATTTTTAAAATCACTTTCAAATTCAATTTATTTATTTCAAAAATAAATTGATTTTAATTCTAGTTCAAAACTAGTTCATTTCGATAAAAAACTATTTTTATCTTTTCAAATGTGGAATTCTTCAGCATAATTTTTCCCAAATCATTTCTTATGATTTTACACAAATTATAGATATTTTTAATAATTTTATCAAGGCCCGTACAGTCGATTTCCATCAACGGCCATCGAACTGCACTTACATCGACCTTTTCTAGATTTGATTTGGACATAATTCCAAATCCAACCATTAGATTTCCAATTTCTAATATTCATTGGAAAGCTCTTTTCGATGCGAACCCAACGGTTCCTGTTTTAGGAGAATCCGACGGTCGGATCTCCCATAACGTCAATTCGAAGTTAATGGTCGAAATTCACGAACTGCCATGGCGCGGAGCGTTCTATTCTGGCCATTATATATATATATATAATATATTATATATATTTCGTCGATTTCCTTTTAAAACATATTTTATAAATAGTTCTAAATTCGTTTCAAAAATAATTTCAACTTCTTCTTCAATTTCAAATCGATTTGATTTCAATTCAATTCGAATTCATTTCAATTTTATTTAATTCGAATTCAAATTCGTTTCTATTCAATTCAAATTCTAATTCGTTTCAATTCAATTCTGTTTGAATTTACCTTCTATTTAATTCAATTCGAATTCATTTCAAATTGATTACAAATCCATTTCAGTTCGTTTTAAATTTCATTCAAAACGATTTCAATTCGTTTTTAATTCAATTTCAATTTAATTCAATTTGAATTCATTTCGATTCAATTTGAATTCAAATTCACTTTCTATTCAATTCAAATTGATTCAATAAAATTTCAATTTGAATTTTAATCTAATTTAATTTGAATTTCATTTCAAAATATTAAATTTTGAAATCACTTTTCAATATTCATTATAAAACGAATAAAACCGATATAAATATCGTTCGCGTCAAAATAACGCATCTCTAATCAACACAGCTTTATATTTCAATAATTCGTTATTCTATTCAACAAATGAATATTTATTCTATTCAACACATGAATCTATATTTCTTTCAACACACGACTATTTTTGATATGTAAAATATTTTATAAAATCATGGTAGCTATCGTTTGATTTTCAATTAGACTCCACCGTGAAGTAGTTCTAATTTTAAATATGATGAAGATGTAAATTTTATTATTAAAATATTTTACTCAAAACATAAATAGTTTCTACACATGAATTTTCTTTTATAATATTCATTATTTTCCCGATTGGAATGAGGCCCAATCAATCACCATATAATGTTAATTATATGGATTCCATACAACACATGTATATAATAGCAACGATAAGCAATCAACCATCATCCAAAGTGCACCACACAACTGCATAAGCATCAAATATAAATAATCAACGCTTACACAATCTGTCGACCAATCGATCGACATACAATTAAATAATTGGGATTAGTGTACCCAAATATCATCCCAACACCCGTGTGGCGTTTCAAATCAACAAACATAGAATTTTATTTGTGCAGTTGGGCGATGTGTAAAATTTATCGACCCAATCAATATCAGTCAAATTAGTGTATATAAACAAATCGGCCGATTTGTTTATAGATATTTATTTACTCACATTCACGTTAAAAATTATATTTTTAACGATAATTAATTTATTTCAACAAATGAATATATTTCATTATCTATTTCACATCAACTTCACAAACAATTTTCACAACACACCAATCAAACAAACAAGCCATCCATGGTCTGTGGATGACGGGAGTCGGGTGCTGCTAAGCACCGTCTGCATCCTAGTATATATATATAACTAGAAAAATAAATTTAGAGTGAGAAGTTCTCACCAATAGCTAATCCAATCATCTCGACTCTTCCTATGTAGAAATCTTCGTCGTTCTCTCCCTTTGTCACTTTCGTTGCCCATATCCACTACATATATAAAAATCACATTTTTACTTCGCTATTTAATATATAAAAATCGAATTTTTACTTCGCTATTCAATATATAAAAATCGAATTTTTACATCGCTATTCAATATATAAAAATCGAATTTTTACATCGCTATTCAATATATAAAAATCGAATTTTTACTTCGCTATTCAATATATAAATATCCCATTTTTGCTTCACTATTCAATATATAAAAATCCCATTTTTACTTCTCTATTCAATATATAATAATCTCATTTTTACACTGCTATTATATAGATAAAAATTCTATTTTTACAACGCTATTATATATAAAGATTTCGCCTTTTCCATTTCAAAAATCTAATCTTTTCTATTTTAAAAATCCAATCTTTTCTATTTTAAAAATCTCATCTTTTCTATTTTAATTCTATAAAAATCACCTTTTTATTTCAACGTATATACAATAAAAATCAGATTTTTTTTTCGCTACGTATAAAAAGATGATATTTTTATAATTCCTACTATGTAAAAATCATATTTTAATTACCTATACCACATTAAAAAAGTATTTTTCACCAAACCAGAACGTATAAGAAATCCTTTTTATAACTAATTATATTAAATAAATAAGGTAACCAAATATATAAACAAAATAAATAGGGACTTACAGTTCATTTTGAAAAGGGGGCGAAAGGGGGTCGGGCTAGTGTCGGTCAAGGGATGGAGGAGGGGGCGGTTCGAGTTCAGGGGGGTCGGACCAGTTCGCGGTGGCGGCTCTGGTGAGCCTGCAAGGCGGCGCGATGGAGAGAGGGTCTAGGGCTAAGGCGGCGTGGAAATCGAAGGGAAAGGGGGGGCTGAGGAGCACGACCGCGAGAGGAGGTAGGGTGAGCGGAGCGGTGGCAGGGGGACGAGGTCCGTCGCCTGCGGTGGCCTCGCGCTGGCGAACGATGGTCTTCAGCGTTTTTTCTTTTCTTTTCTTCTGAGTCGGGTTGGAAATCAAAAAGGGGGGCAGATAGTATAGAAGGGGGGAGATATTTTCTTTTTATTTATTTAATTAATTTAATTTCAAAAAGGTGACTTTTTCGTACGACCTCTAAACGAGGCCCACCGCCTGTCGTCCGTTGCGTTTTACCCCCATTCTGAACACAATGGGATATGTATCGTAAGCTGATTCGATCGTTACAACCAGTTTTCGTCAAAATCAACATATATCTCTATATGTTGAATTTGAACACGCATTTCAATTTACTGGGGTCACATACGAACACTATAAATCCCAAAAAAATATTTTCTAGCTTCGTATTGACGATACGGTCCTAACAAATTTAGTTTCGTCGAATTCGGAGACCGTTGGAAAAATGGCCATTTTCCAGTCGATTAAATTCAACTGGAACTGGTCAAACGCGTTTTCTTTTGCCACGCTCACATATTGATTCGAAAAATTACGAAAATTGAAATCTAGCAATAAATCGACATCACGGACCCAACAAAAGTGGTTTCATCGCAATCCGAGGTCGTTTGCAAAATTCCCATTTTTTAAGGGCTTGAATTCCATAGCGACTATTCAGAATTTTCAACTGGACATATCTTTTGATTCCCGCTATGAAATCCCAATTTTTCGGATTCGTTGGAAATATATTCTCAAATATATCCTATTATTTTTGGTTTTGCTAAAATCCGGTTTGTTTTGCACCCGGTACATTCAATTGAAGTTTGAAATCGAATTATCGAACTACCGCGCCATTTTCAATTCTATTTATAATTATAAATAATTATTATATTCTAACGACGACGTATATAAATATATACATTCGAATTCTATTCAAAATATATTTCTCATCGAAGTTATTTAAAATAATTCATTTTAAATATTCAAAATTCGCTAAAATTGCCAAAATAAAAATTTTAAACTGGCCCAGATTTTCGGGTTGTTACATCAACCTTTTGATATAAACAACTCCTCAACACCATTCCTTGATACACTCGAACTACAAACAACTTCAACTCCCCTCGTGATCACCGTTATTGTTCCACACAATCTCAACATCATTCCACACAAATCAACCTACAAACATATAAAGTTCCACAGTAAACATCGTTCTATTTATAAAGATTTGGAATATTCATTCATTTTACGAGAGTGCTATCATAGAAGATGGACCCATTTCTGACAAATACATACGTCGACTCTTATACTATACACTATATCTATCCATGTATTTCTATCATTTATTACTGTATAATGGTATTTTGCACAGTTATAGTGTTTCTCTTATACAAACGGTACAAAACATTTTAACCGTTCAATACATCGTTCAATAATCCACTCGGTATTAATGCTCACTGCATTGCCTCGGTACCTTGTTCAAAATCCTTAAAAAACATTATCAACTTTATATATGTTAATTGCTCAATCATTTGCTTGGTCAACCTATTCAATTAATCCTCTGACCCTCCCATATGCCAAACCCTTAATTAGTCTAACTTATCTCCACCATATTTGAATTTCACTTTCTACAAATGATGAAATTACAACCATCTTTCCTACAAATCATGAATTCTGTGTGATAACAATATCACCTACACTACTCTTTCAAACTCAACTCCACTTTTTTCCTCCTAGCCTATACATCACTACAACCCCTCCATTTTTCCCATTGCTAACTGTACACCCAAGAAGATCCAACTCTCTCCGTGTGCATAGCACGGGTTCCAACATAGTTCCAAAAAATAGTAAATCGAATTCCAACCATGATCAAACCCCGTTTGACTAACAAAACGGCATGTGAAAAAATGAGCTAAAAAAGCTTTCGATGTTCCCAATAGACATTAAAATTGAATTTCTTGGTTACTGAACTAAGATGAGATTGTTGGAACCTGTTAGTCCTACAGAAATATGAGAGCTTCATTTTGACTGGTTATGGTTTTATTAACTCAAAATGGATACAATGTTATGATTGGCGGAACAAACCACGTCTGTTGGGTGCAACATCGAAGTCTTAAGTTGCAACATCCGTTTGAAAATCAAAGATTGCACTGTATGACTTTTGAAAATTAGTTTGTAGGGGTGATATAGAGATATAACATTGTGAATCATATTCCAAAAAATAATAAATAGAATTCCTACCGCGGTCAACCCTCCTTTGACCAACAAAACGACATGTGAAAAATTGAGCTAAAAAAGCTTTCGATGTTCCCAATAGTCATTATGATCGAATTTCTTGGGTATTGAACTAAGATGAGATTGTTGGAACCTGTTTGTCCTATTGATCTATGAAAGGGCTTCGTTTTGACTGGTTATGGTTCTAGTAACTCAAAATGGATACAAATTTATGGTTGGTAGAACAACCCACGTCTGTTGGGTGCAACATCGAAGTCTTGAGTTGCAACATCTGTTTGAAAATTCAAGATTGTACTGTATGACTTTAGAAAACCCGTTTATGGGGAAGAAATAGAAAAATAACATGCTGCATCATATTCCAAAAAACAGTAAATCGAATTCCGACCACGGTCAAACCCCTTTTAACAAAAAAAAGGCATGTGAAAAATTGAGCTAAAAAAACTTTTGATGTTCACAATAGTCATTAAGATTGAATTTCTTGGTTACTTAACTAAGATGAGATTGGTGGAACCTGTTAGTCCTATAAATATTTGAGAGGGCTTCGTTTTGACTGGTTATGATTCGAGTAACTCAAAATGGATACGAAGTTATGGTTGGCAGAACAACCCATGTCTGTTGGGTGCAAAGGTACAACATCCATTTGAAAATCCCAGACTTTTGAAAACTCGTTTATGGGGATGAAACAGAAATATAACATGATGAACAATATTCCAAAAAATAGCAAATCGAATTCCTACAACGGTCAACCCCCCTTTGAGGTGCAACATCCATTGAAACTACAAAATTGCACTGTATGACTTTTGAAAACTCGTTTGTGGGGACTAAATAGAAATGTAACACGGTGCATAATATTCCAAAATATAGTAAATCGAATTCCGACCACGATCAAACCACCTTTGACTAGCAAAACTTCATGTGAAAAATTGAGCTAAAAAAGTTTTTGATGTTCCCAAAATCATTAAGATTGAATTTCTTCGTTACTGAACTAAGATGAGACGGGTGGAACCTATTAGTCCTGTAGATCTATGAGAGATCTTCGTTTTGACTGGTTATGGTTCTAGTAACTCAAAGTTGATACAAAGTTATGGTTGGCGGAACAACCCACGTTTGTTGGGTGCGACATCGAAGTCTTGAGGTGCAACATTCATTTGAAACTCCAAGATTGCACTGTATGACTTTTGAAAACTCGTTTATAGGGATGAAATAGAAATATAACATGGCAAATCGTACTCCAAAAAATTGTAAATCGAATTCCAACCACGGTCATACCCCCTTTGACCAACAAAACGACATGTCAAAAATTGAGCTAAAAAAGCTTTCGATGTTCCCAATAGTCATAATGTTTGAATTTCATGGTTACTGAACTAAGATGAGATTGGTAGAACTAGTTTGTCTTATAGATCTATGAGAGAGCTTCATTTTGACTGGTTATGGTTCTAGTAACTCAAAATGGATACAAATTCATGGTTGGCGGAACAACCCATGTTTGTTGGGTGCGACATCTAAGCCTTGAGGTGCAACATCTGTTTGAAATTCCAAGATTGCACTGAATGACTTTTGAAAAGTCATTTATGGTGATGAAATAAAAATATAACATGGTGGATCTTATTCCAAAATATAGTAAATTGAATTCTGACCAAGGTCAAAACCACTTTGACAAACAAAACGGCATGTGAAAAATTGAGCCAAAAAAAAGCTTTTGATGTTTCCAATAGTCATTAGGATTGAATTTCTTAATTACTGAAATAAGATGAGATAGCTGGAACCTGTTTGTCCGATAGATCTATGAGAGATCTTCGTTTTGACTGGTTATTGTTCTAGTAACTCAAAATGGATACAAAGTTATGGTTGGCGGAACAACCCACGTATATTGGGTGCAACATCAAAGCCTTGAGGTGCAACATCTGTTTGAAAATCCAAGATCTATATGACTTTTGAAAACTCATTTATGGGGATGAAATAGAAATATAACATGGTGCATTATATTCCAAAAAATAGTAAATGGAATTCCGACCTCGGTCAAACCACCTTTGACCAACAAAACGGCATGTGAAAAATTGAGCTAATAAAGCTCTTGTTGTTCCCAACAGACATTAAGGTTGAATTTCTTGGTTGCTGAACTAAGATGAGCCTTGTGGAAACTTTTAGTCCTAAAGATATATGAGAGGGCTTCGTTTTGACTGGTTGTGGTTCTAGCATCTCAAAATGGATAAAAAGTTATGGTTGGCAGAACAACCCACGTCTGTTGGGTGCAACAACGAAGTTTTGAGGCGCAACATCCATTTGAAAATCCAAGATTGCACTGTATGGCTGTTGAAAACTCGTTTATGGGGATGAAATAGAAATATAACATGGTGAATCATATTAAAAAATTAGTAAATCTAGTTCCCACCACGGTCAACCCCCCTTTGAGGTGCAACATTCGTTTGAAACTCCAAGATGGCACTGTATCACTTTTGAGATCTCATTAATATGGATGAAATAGAAATATAACATGGTGCATCATTTTCCAAAATATAGTAAATCGAATTCAGACCACGGTCAAACCACCTTTAACCAACTATACAGCATGTGATAATTGAGGTAAAAAAGCTTTCATTGTTCCCAAAAGTCAATAAAATTGAATTTCTTGGTCACATAACTAAGATGAGATGGTTGGAACCTATTAATCCTATAGATATATGAGAGAGCTTCGTTTTGACTGGTTATGGTTCTAGAAACTCAAAATTGAAAAATGTTATGGTTGGCGGAACAACCCACGTCTGTTGGGTGCAACATTGAAGTCTTAAGGTGCAACATCCACTAGAAATTTTTTACATTGTATGAATTTTGAAAACTCATTTATGGGGATGAAATAGAAATTTAACATGGTGAATCATATTCCAAAAAATAGTAAATTGAATTCCAACCACGGTCAAACCGCCTTTGACCAACAAAATGGAATGTGAGAGCTTTGTTTTGACTGGTTATAGTTCTAGTAACTCAAAATGGATACAGAGTTAGGGTTGGCGGAACAACCCACGTTTGTTGGGTGCAACATCAAAATCTTGAGGTGCAACATCCGTTTGAAACTCTAAGATTGCACTGTATGACTTTTGAAAACTCGTTTATGTGGATGAAATAGAAATATAACATGGTGCATCATATTGCAAAATATAGTAAATCGAATTCCGACCATGGTCATATCCCCTTTAACCAACAAAACAGCATGTGAAAAATTGAGCTAAAAAAGCTTTTGATGTTCCTAAGAGTCATTAAGATTGAATTTCTAGGTTACAGAACTAAGATGAGATGGGTGGAACCTTTCAGTCCTAGAGATCTATGAGAGAGCTTCGTTTTGACTAGTTACGGTTCTAGAAATTCAAAATATATACAAAGTTATAGTTGGCGGAACAACCCACGTCCGTTGGATGCAACATCGATGTCTTGAGGTGCAACATCCCTTTTAAAATCCAAGATTGCGCTGTATGACTTTTGAAAACTCATTTATTGAGATAAAATAGAAATATAACATGGTGTATCATATTCCAATATATAGTAAATCGAATTACGACCACGGTAAACCCCCTTTGACTAACAAAACTGCATGTGAAAAATTGAGCTAAAAAAACTTTCGATGTTCCCAAAAGTGATAAAGATTGATTTCTTGGTTACTGAACTAAGATGAGATGGATGGAAGCTTTTAGTCCTATAGATCTATGAGAGAGAATCGTTTTGACTGGTTATGGTTCTAGTAACTCAAAATAGATACAAATTTATGGTTGGCGGAACAACCCACGTCTGTTGGGTGCAACATCGAACTCTAGAGGTGCAACATCTGTTTGAAAGTCAAAGATTGCACTGTATGACTTTTGAAAACTCGTTTATGGGTATGAAATAGAAATATAACATGGTGAATCATATTCTAATAAATAGAAAATCGAATTCCTACCACGGTCAACCCCCCTTTGACCAACAAAACGACGTGAGAAAAATTGAGCTAAAAAAGCTTTCGATGTTCCCAATAGTCATTATGATTGAATTTGTTGGTAACAGAACTTAGATGAGATTGGTGGAACCTGTCAGTGTTATAAATCTATGAGGGAGCTTCGTTTTGACTAATTATGGTTCTAATAACTCAAAATGGATACAAGGTCTTTGTTGGCGGAACAACCCATGTTTGTTGGGGTCAACATCCGTTTGAAACTCCAAGAATGCACCGTATGACTTTTGAAAACTCATTTATGGGGATGAAATAGAAATATAACACGGCCTATCATATTCCAAAATAAAGTAAATCGAATTCCAACCATGATCAAACCCCCTTTGAGCAACAAACTGGCATGTGAAAAATTAAGCTAAAAAAGCTTTCGATGTTCCCAATAGTCATTAAGATTGAATTTCATTGTTACTGAACTAAGATGAGTTTGGTGGAACCTGCTAGTCCTATATGTATATGAGAGAGCTTCGTTTTGACTGGTTATGGTTCTAGTTACTCAAAATGGATACAATTTTATGGTTGGCATAAATACCCACATCTGTTGGGTGCAACATCGAAGTCTTGAGGTGAAACATCCGTTTGAAACTCCAAGATTGCACTATATAACTTTTGAAAACTTCTTTATGAGGATGAAATAGAAATATAACATGGTGCATAATATTCCAAAAAATAGTAAATCAAATTCCTACCACGGGCAACCCCCATTAGACCAACAAAACGGCGTGTGAAAAAACTAAGCTAAAAAAGCTTTCGATGTTCCCAATATTCATTATGATTGAATTTCTTGGTTACTGAACTAAGACGAGATTGGTGGAACATGTTAGTGCTATAGATCTATGAGAGAGCTTCTTTCTGACCGGTTATGGTTCTAGTAACTCAAAATGGATACAAAGTTATGGTTGGCAGAACAACCCACATCTGTTCCGCCAAACATAACTTTGTTAGATTTTCAAATAGATGTTGCACCTCAAGACTTCGATGTTGCACACAACAGACGTGGGTTGTTCCGCCAACCATAACCTTGCATCCATTTTGAGTTACTAGAATCATAACCAGTCAAAATGAAGCACTCTCATATATCTATAGGATTAACAGGTTACACCCATTTCATCTTAGTTAAATAATCAAGAAATTCAATCTCAATGACTTTTTGGAACATCGAAAGCTTTTTTAGCTCAACTTTTCACATGCCGTTTTGTTGGTCAAAGGTGGTTTGACCATGGTCGGAATTCGATTTACTATATTTTTGAAAATGATGCAACATGTTATATTTCTATTTCATCCCCATAAACGAGTTTTCAAAAGACATACAGTGCAATCTTAGAGTTTCAAACAGATGTTGCACCCAACAGACGTGGGTTGTTCCACCAACCATAACTTTGTATCCATTTTGAGTTACTAGAACCATAACTAGTCAAAAAGAAGCTTTCTCATAGATCTATAGGACAAACAGGTTCCACCAATCTAATCTTAGTTCAGTAACCAAGAAATTCAATCCTAACGACTACTGGGAACATCGAACGCTACTTTAGCTCAATTTTTCAAATGTCATTTTGTTGGTCAAATGGGGGTTGACCGTGGTAGAAATTCGATTTACTATTTTTTGTAATATGATTCACCATGTTATATTTCTATTTCATCCCCATAAACGAGTTTTCAAAAGTCATACAGCGCAATCTTGGAGTTTCAAATGGATGTTGCACCTCAAGACTTCTATGTTGCACCCAACAGACGTGGGTTGTTCCGCCAACCATAACTTTATATCCATTTTGAGTTACTAGAACCATAACCAGTCAAAACGAAGCTCTCTCATAGATCTATAGGAATAACAGGTTACACCCATCCCATCTTAGTTCATTAACCAAGAAATTCAATCTTAATGACTTTTTGGGACAAAAAAAAAATTAGCTTAATTTTTCACATGTCGTTTTTTTGGTCAAAGGGGGTTTGCCGTGGTAGGAATTCAATTTACTATATTTTGGAGCACCATGTTATATTTCTATTTCATCCCCATAAACAAGTTTTCAAAAGTCATAGAGTTCAATCTTGGATTTTTCAAAAGGATGTTGCACCTCAAGACTTCGATGTTGCACCCAATAGACGTGGGTTGTTCCGCCAACCATAACTTTGTATCCATTTTGAGTTACTAGAATCATAACCAGTCAAAACGATGCTCTCTCATAGATTTACAGAACAAACAGGTTCCACCCATCTCATCTTAGTTCAGTAACCAAGAAATTCAATCTTAATGACTATTGGGAACATCGAAAGCTTTTTTAGCTCAATATTTCACATGACGTTTTGTTCGTCAAAGTTGGTTTGACCGTGGTCGGGATTCGATTTAATATTTTTGGGAATATGACTCACTATGTTATATTTCTATTTCATCCCCATAAACGAGTTTTCAAAAGTCATATAGTGCAATCTTGGATTTTCAAAAGGATGTTGCACCTCAAGATTTTGATGTTGCACCCAACAGACGTGGGTTGTTCCGCCAACCATAACTTTGTATCCATTTAGAATTACTAAAAACATAACATGTCGAAGCTCTCTCGTATATCTATAGGACTGACAGGTTCCACCCATCTCAACTTAGTTCAGTAACCAAGAAATTCAATCTTAATGACTATTGGGAACATTGAAAGCTTTTTTGGCTCAATTTTTTACATACCATTTTGTTTGTCAAAGGGGGTTTGACCATGGTCGGAATTCGATTTACTATATTTTAAAATATGATGCACCATGTTATATTTCTATTTCATCCCCATAAACGAGTTTTCAGTAGTCATACAATGCAATCTTGGATTTTCAAACTTCTGTTGCACCTCAAGACTTCGATGACGCACCCAACAGATGTGAGTTGTTCCGCTAACCATAACTTTGTATCCATTTTGAGTTACTAGAATTATAACCAGTCAAAACGAACCCTCTAGTATATCTATAGGTTTAACAGGTTCCACCCATCTCATCTTTGTTCAGTAACCAAGAAATTCAATCTAAATAACTATTAGGAACATCGAAAGCTTTTTAGTTCATTTTTTCACATGCCGTTTTGTTGGTCAATGGGGTTTGACCATGGTAGGAATTCGATTTACTATTTTTTGGAATATCATTCACCATGTTATATTTCAATTTCATCCCCATAAAGAGTTTTCAAAAGTCATACAGTGCAATCTTGGATTTTCAAACGGATGTTGCACCTCAAGACTTCGATGTTGCACCCAACAGACTTGGGTTGTTCCGCCAACCACAACTTTGTATCCATTTTGAGTTACTAGAACCATAACCAGTCAAAACAAAGCCCTCTCAGAGATCTAAAGGACAGCAGGTTCCACCAATCTCATCTTAGTTCATTAACCAAGAAATTCAATCATAATGACTATAAGGAACGTCGAAAGCTTTTTTTACCTCAATTTTTCACATGTCATTTTGTCGGTCAAAGGGGGTCACATGCCGTTTTGTTTGTCAAAGGGTGTTTGACCGTGATAGGAATTCAATTTACTATTTTTTGGAATATGATTCACCGTGTTATATTTCTATTTCATCCCCATAAACGAGTTTTCAAAAGTCATACAGTGCAATCTTGGATTTTCAAAAGGATGTTGCACCTCAAGACTTCGATGTTGCACCTAACAGACATGGGTTGTTCCGCCAACCATAACTTTGTATCCAATTTGAGTTACTAGAACCATAACTAGTCAAAACGAATTTCTCTCATGGATCTATAGGACTAATAGGTTGCACCCATCTCACATTAGTTTAGTAACCAAAAAATTTATTCTTAATGACTTGTCGGAACGTCGAAAGTTTTTTAGCTCAGTTTTTCACATACCGTTTTGTTTGTCAAAGGCGGTTTGACCGTGGTTGGAATTCGATTTACTATATTTTGGAATATGATGCATCATGTTATATTTCTATTTCATCCCCATAAATGAGTTTTCAATAGTCATACAGTGCAATCTTGGATTTTCAAACTGCTGTTACACCTCAAGACTTCGATGGTGCACCCAATAGACGTGAGTTGTTCCGCTAACCATAACTTTGTATCCATTTTGAGTTACTAGAACCATAACTTGTAAAAACGAAGCCCTCTCATATATCTATAGGATTAACAGGTTCCACCCCTCTCATCTTAGTTCATTAACCAAGAAATTCAATCTGTAGTGCCCTGAAATTACGGTCCAATTTGAGCTGACTAAATAACACAAGTCCAGCCCACATTACACTGGAAATTAGAAAACTAATAGAAAGAAAATACAGGGTGAGAATAGATAAGATAGAAACTTAGAATAGAAGAAGAAGAAGAACACAACATCAGAGTAACACGAACCTCACAGCGGAAGGAATAACATATAACATTTATCATAACTTTGAAATATAAATCTGTACTTGAATATACATATGATTTCCAAAGTACATCACTTACAACACATCGAAAATAAACTATAGCTATATGATCTCGAAGCCTACTGCTCCAACTCTTCAAATAGCTGTAAATCCCGACTACTTGACTGCCCGCATAAAATTGGGCACCCAAGAGTTTAGGGAAAACAAAACAAAATAAACTCTGGGTCAGCCACGGGACTGCTATTAGTAAACAGTTTAAAACAATTTGAGCCATTAAACGATTTCTCATAAGACCACGCTTTATAACGGAACGGGTTTATCCCTTATAAGAATCCAAAATAAAACTTTATATCAAAACTCATTGATATTATAATAGTGTCTATCAACCACAATATAATAATCATCTAGCATAAACGCTTTCATATCACGTTCTACATATATAGTATACAATCAAAAACCGCGGGCTCTTATTGGATAATGGATTTCCAACTATGATAAGGTATGGAACCACCTTTCGCGAATATACCTCTAGAGACGAATACACTGGGTTCATCAACAACATCTTGCAACCCGACCACACATGACCGACCACTCATTTCGCTTGAGTGTATCGAATGTATATCAACAACGGTTGGGATCAACAACTGTTTCCCGAATGGGATAGCATTGACAATAGATTTCTAGAAGTAAATGAAATTCTAGATGAGGTGATTATACACCCTAATAAGTGCGACCTACATAGCCATGCTGCCTGCCCGACTTTTGTCATTTCCAGATGTGAGGCTAGAGGCCATGCTTATCTCTGACAGATCGCACGTCTATTCACTTTGAATGTCATATCGTCATGCCCGCCAAATCACAAATTGATTTCCCTACAAATACCATGGGTATGCAGCTAAGAGGAACGAATTCCTCCGCCACCAAACGTAAATACATTTGAAGAGATCAACTAACGCGATCTATTAAATACACTCTGTCAGACATTCTTCCATACAGGTCGTCCTGGGGCTGGACAAACCGAAGGCACTATTCAGTGCAACCATCTTAGGCAATCTTTACCTATGATTTATACAACAGCCCTTGCACTTTACTCCGTCTTCAATTATCTTTGGCATATATGATTCGCAATGCTTTTGCCAATACAGAGTGGTTCTTCGGATAATAATCGAACCGGTCTCTCTATATTAACAACGTTAAAATGGTCGAAAACTTTGATAGTCGGTGAGTTAACTATCAAAGAAAAACACGTGTGCACACAACGATATTATTTCCAAATGGAAATTATATCGATCAATCATGATTTAACATTTATCTCTTTAGTTCATAAATTTACTTATCTCCTGTTTCCATATATTCTAAATTCTTATTTTCTATTATCAGAAAACATTTCTGATTCCTATTTCGAAAACATTTCCAAACTCCTTCACCGGATTTAAAATGATGTTTAAATCAAACATTGCCATGCGAACTCAAACCATTTCACTCATTAACTAAACTCACTTAACCATCATTCACTATCAAACCTTACCATTCCTTAGTTAAGAAGGAAGTCAATCAATTTAGGGTATAATTACCTCTCAACCTTAACTGCACAACGTTTTAACTTCGAAATAGTCAAAGTTTATCTTTTAAATCTTTATCAAACTTCCTGATGACTCCCTCGGATTCAATTTACGAATCCACTTCTTTTATAAAAATATTGGTTATAACGATAACGTTATAATCCCTACTTTTGAAGTATGTAACTTCAAATATAACTTTTATTCTTTAATTTGAATAATTAACCTACTCTAATTTATTTATAAGTAAATAAATCATGATTTAAAAATCGGAAAGTAAATAATACTTTCCCGAATTCGACATATAACTCCCTTTCGAGTAATCTATATTTGATTAACTCTTCTTCGAACAACCTATATTCGATTATCTCTCTTCGAATAACTTATATTCGATTATCTCTCTTCGAATAACTTATATTCGATCTCTTTTTTTTGAATACGCTATAATCGATAATCTCACTTTCGAATAATTGAATCCGATTAACTCCTTTCGATTAAACTAACATCGATTAACTCCTTTCAATTAAACTAACATCGATTAACTCCTTTCGATCAAACTAACATCGATTCTCCTTTCGATTAAACTATAATCGATAACTCCTTTCGATTAAACTATAATCGATTAACTAATACTCGACAAACTCTAACTCGATTAACTCAACTTATTTAACTCAACTTAACTAACTCCTATCGAATAACTAATATTTGATTAACTCTTATTATATAACTAATATTCAATTAACTCTACTCAAATCAATTAACTCTAATTGAAATCAATTAACTCTAACTCTAATCGATTAACTCCGACTGGTTGACTCTAACTGGTTAAATCTTCGTCCATATTCAGTTTCAAATATCGATGTTGAAATCGATTCTTACTTCTCTATATAAGCCCTGACTTATATATTCCATTTATCCAATGATAAACGTTTTCCTTAATTTATAAAATATTATTTATAAATTATTCTTTCCAATTTATCCGTTAAAACCGATTTCTATTTAATCTGACTTTAGATAAATCTTTTCTATTTCCTTGATATCCTGTCAATTTTCCCTTTTATTACTCTATTTATTTTTTAAATAAATATTTCTTAATACTCCTTTATTTATTAAATAATTCACTTTTTATCTTTATTTATTTTCTAAACAAATAATCCTTTTATACTTCTATTTATTTCTCAAATAAATATTACATTTATAAAATCCTATTTATTTCTCAAATATATATTCAATTTCAATTCTATTTATTTAACAAATAAATATTTATTTATTCTTTCTATTTATTTCCCAAATAAATATTTCCTTTTATACTTCTATTTGTTTCACAAATATTTTCTCTTATATTTGTTTTACAAATAATTCCCTTTTATATTGTTTTCCAAATATTTTCCTTTTTAAAACCCTATTGATTTTATAACTATTTTCTTTTGTAAGATCCATTTTCCTTTTGTATATAAAATCCATTGGTTTTTTATAAATAATTTATTTTAAAAAATACACTTTTGAAAATCCCCCTTTCTACATCCCAGTATTTCTTACGGTACCTAAAATACCAAATCACAATGATCGATATCATTTAAACACACATAATCATCAACAAATTATATATCACATCATATATTACAATATATGAAAACAGTAAAATAAATGTTGAGGAATCCAGTTGGATTCCTCCAACCTATTTCCCTGCATCCACTTATGTTACACAATATAAATAACATCAATTTCATCTCAACATGAAGTATACTGATAACAGAATCAATATTTGATTGTCGATTTTCATATATAAATATATCTACGTTTTCAATCAAATCTATTTAACTGTCCAAACAATCAACACACAGCATTCAATCATCATTTATCAGAAATAAAGTACAGTTTATAAAAATATAAACTGAGCAGAGTTAGTGAGTTTTACTCACATTGGACGATCATCGTTAATAACGATAATCGTCGCTTGATTCAGACGGACAATTTATTTTGCTATAAATTGCAACGAGCTCTGATTCACTCCCAGTCAGTACCAGTGTGTAGCCCTTGTCCATACGATCCCAATAAATCTATTTGTTCAGAATTCTGATAGCGTATGTACTAGTTATATTATTTACAAAATAACAATATAAATTGAATTAAGTATATCTATTTAAATTATGGGCCTTAACTTCTTTTCTTTTTCACGCTGCCTATTTGAAAATAATACCAACCCATTTGAATTATTCCTTCTTCCGCAAATGATACTCTTCATTTCCAAAACTAGGTACTGTCATTCCCCTTTGAAACAAACATGCACCCAGCTCCATGACCAACCTTTACCGACTCACAAATGAATAGCACTTCATCTCCTCTTTCATCTGGCACTGCTCTCGTAAACTCGGTTGTCAACTACAAAACCCTACTGCGGACTCTGATACAGCAAACACCACAAAGATCGAACACTTTTTTCTGTTCGAATACACCATACATTTCAAGGACTACAACGGCCATTTTTTCCTCCATCGAATTCGCTTCCCAGACGTTATCACCGCATTCGTCTCGCTCCCCAAAACAAATGCGAGTCTCATCTATGTCGATCATTAACAGGAACATACGCGACTAAATTTTGAACCCGAATCTCCTTTAAAAATCTTCATGCAAGGGCTAACACCATCCACAGACTCCAGTACACCGTCCAAATCGAGTACAGATGTTTTAACTGCTCCATCTGCGAAACCCTAGTTCGTTGTCTTACAATCGATGGTGCAAAAATTGATCGCACCATGCAACAGATGCACCAGCAGGAAGCTCTGCTTGCTAGCAAATCACATATACATAAATTATGATTTTAGAACTTTTCTTTGATTTTTAAATGAATTTAGAAGCTCCCGATGGTTTGTATCTTTGTGGCGGCTTGAATTCTTTTGCTCAGTTGACTATCGAACAATTGAAATTAGGTTTAACGTAGTGATGGGTATTTATAGAATATAGATTGGTTTTTGTTGGATTCTTGAGGAGGAAAACTTGAATGCGCGTGTTAGCAGAGGGCCACAAGGATAAAGGAAAAGGAATGTGGATTTCCTGTGTGGAGCATGGCTTTTAATGATAATGTGATTCGTTTTAAGTAGCTTATAAACTTTTTAGTCTGTGTTACAGTGATTTTGTATCAGCGTGCTACCCTTATAAATATTTGTTTGCCTTGTATGACATGCTGCTTATGTTTGTTTGGTTCCAATCTAGTTGGCACGGCCATTATCTTCTGTATCAGTTTTGGTTCTATTTAGTGCTTTGTATACCTATATTTGAATACCCCGCTACATGAACTTTATTCATTTAAGGACCTCCATGGATAGAAATAAAATAACCGTTGTGACGAGCAACGTGCCCCGGTCCGAAAAATATAATAATACCGGTAGATTAACTCACATTATGAAACCTCCAAATATTGATATAGGGTGCAAAATACTCCAAATAAAAAGTTGCGTATTTAATTAATTAAAAATTACAGTAAAATTCTAAAAATTAAATTATCACTACGTCTCAAAGGGCTTGTCTAAATTCGAGGCCAATATTTAATTATAATTAAATATATCGTTATGGTTTATAAATAGTTATGGCGTTGTTTTTTTTGAAAATTTGATATGGGCTTAACTCAGAAACCTACACGACGAAATCCCGATTTTTCTCTTCCACTAGAAAAATATACTTTACCAGCTCCTAACGTTTCTTATTTCACAGAAATCCGATTTAAAACGGCTTCTGTATATTCGGTTGAAGTTCGAATCGCCAAGTTACGAACTATCGCGCCATTTCGAGCCGGATTATAATTATAATATAGTTTATACGTTCTAACTTCGTTAATTAAATATATTCGTTATCGTAATTCAAATTTAAACTAAATTATATACTTTGAATTTCCCAATTCAAACCATATCGCCATTTCCACCAATTCTGATTATTTCAGAATTAAATATATTATTTAATTATTATTTTAATTAAATAATCAATATCTTTTAATTTAACGACAATTTAATTCTCTGAATCATTGTATAAATAATTAAATAAATTAATTATTATACTGTAAATATACGTGACATTACATTCTTTCCCCATTAAAATAATTTTGCCCTTGAAATTGCTAAGGTAGAAAACAAACCCTACTAACTGGGTTAGAATTATTTGTTTACTTCTTTAACTTTAGTTTCCACTGAACCAATTTAGTTTCAATTAAATTATTAATTAATTCTTGTCAACGAAAATTTTCAAAAATCCTGAAAATTTTCTAACACCCAAAATTTTCGAAAAATTTCGCAAGCACCTCCTTTGTACGGCTCAATAGCTCAAACTCCAACTCGCCTCTCTAAGCCTTCTACAACCCAAAAGAAAATCAAACAGCCAAGCGGCTTGCCAATTTGGCTCATCAAAATCACAAACCCATATATAATATAAACTGGTACCTTTTTGTCGGGCATTTCGTTATATCCCTCACATCTGCTATCAATTAAGCATATACCAATGTCATGCCAATCAAACTCAAATTCAGTTTTATCTCCAACATAACCATTCTTTTTTAACCAAGCCAAATCCCATTTCAACTCAAGTTCAATTCTTGATCCCAAACTCTTACTCACCAATCCAATATCATTTCAGAATTTCTATCTCATAAGTCAAAAATCTGATTCTACTTGATATACTATATTCCAATTAATTGGTTTCAGTTCAAATCCAATTTATTTCCACAATTTTTATTTAAATTTGTTTTTAATTCAAACATTCTTTCTTGGGAGTTTTAAACAGTTTACCTTATTAAAAATCAAACTTTCCTTTTCAGGATTCAAACACTTGCTTTTCTCAAATCAATTCAGAAACAAAATCTTTGGTAGTAATCCATCACTTAGAAACTCGAAAATGAACACCGATGATGTCAAGATCATCATCGAAATCTATTTCCAGCTATCGAAGCGAGTTCAGTACTATATCACTTTCAAAACCCTTTCTAAACATTTCCATTCTGAAATATATTTCGAAATATCTTTCAAAAAGCTTGGAAAACGATTTAAAATCTCCCAGGATTTTAAAATTCTCTTATATTCAATTCAAGTTCAATCACAAACACCTTTCCAAATCTCCAGGGTTTTAATTTCAATTCTGATTTAAATTCATATTTAATTCATTTCGTAACACTTATACGAATTCTGATTGGTTATTTATAACCATTTCACTTTTATAATCTTACTCGATTATAATAACAACCAATATATCCAATATATTATAATCACTCCGATATAAATCCTTTATATCAAAAAATAATTTGGGTAAAATTATTTCGTTTACCCTCTTTTCAAAACATACCATGTTGGTTCATCATATTCAAGTGTTTGGAAACCTCTACCTATACAGTTGATCAAACTGATCGGCCGGAACCCATAAACAACTCAACCAATAAATCTCCATAATATAAAAATCATTTTATATTGAATAACGAATACGCACTCGTATATATGCACTCAACTCAATCTAGGGTATTACTAACCCTATCTCTACTGAGTCATGCCACAAAGACAAGGTAATTATTTAACCCTCAGCTCTGATACCAACAGTAGTGTCCCGAAATTCCGGTCCAATTTGAGCTGACTAAATAACACAAGTCCAACGCACATTACACTGGAAATCAGAAAACTAATGAAAGAAAATAGAGGGTGAGAACAGATAAGATAGAAACTCAGAATAGAAGAAGAAGAACACAACATCAGAGTAACACAAACCTCACAGCGGAACGAATAACATATAATATATATCATAAATTTGAAATATAAATCTGTACTTGAATATACATATCATTTCCAAAGTACATCACTTACATCACAGCCGAAATAAACTATAGCTATACGATCCTGAAGCCTCCTGCTCTAGCTCTTCAAGTATCTGTAAATCCCGACTACTTGACTACCGGTATAAAATTGGGCACCCAAGAGTTTAGGGAAAACAAAACAAAATAAACTCCGGGTCAGTCATGGGACCGGTATGAGTAAACAGTTTAGAACAGTTTGAGCCATTAAACGATATCTCATAAGACCACGCCGTATAACGGAATGGGTTTTTCCCTTATGAGAATCCAAAATAAAACTTTATATCAAAACTCATTTATATTATAATAGTGTCTATCAACCATAATATAATAATCATCTAGTAGAAAGGCTTTCATCCCACGTTCTACATATATAGTATACAATCAAATACTGCGAGCTCCTATTGGATAATGGATTTCCATCTATGACAAGGTATGGAACCACCTTTCGCTAGTGTACCTCTAGAGAGGAATATACTGGGTTCAACAAGAACATCTTGCAACTCGACCACACATGACCGACCACTCATTTCGCTTGAGTGTATCGAATGTATATCACCAACGGTTGGGATCAACAACCGTTTACCGAATGGGACAACATTGATAACAGATTTTTAGAAGTAAATGAAACTCTTGATCAGGTGATTATACACCCTAATAGGTGCGACCTACATAGCCATGCTGCTTGCCCGACTTTTGTCATTTCCGGATGTGAGGATAGAGGCCACGCTTATCTCTGACAGATCACATGTCTATTCACTTTGAATGTCACGTCGTCATAACCGCCAAATCACAAATTGATTTCCCCAAAAATACCACGGGTTTACAGCTAAGAGGAACGAATTCCTCCACTACCAAACGTAAATATGTTTGAAGAGATAAAATTACATGATCTATTAAATATACTCTATCAGACATTCTTCCATACATGTTGTCCTAGGACTGGGAAACCGATGGCACTATTCTGTACAACCATCTTAGGCAATCTTTACCTAAGATTTATATAACAGCCCTTGTAGTTTACTCCGTCTTCAATTATCTTTGGCATATATGATTCGCAATGCTTGTGCCAATGCAGAGTGGTTCTTCGGATAATAATCCAACCGGTCTCTCCATATTAACAACGTTAAAATGGTTGAAAACTTCGATAGTCGGTGAGTTAACTATCAAAGTAAAACACGTGTGCAAACAACGATATTATTTCCAAATGGAAATTATATCGATCAATCATCATTTAACATTTATGTCTTTAGTTCATAAATTTACTTATCTCCTATTTCCATATATTCTAAATTGTTATTTTCTATTATCAGAAAACAATTCTGAGTCTTATTTGGAAAACATTTCCAAACTCCTTCACTAGATTTAAACTGATGTTTAAATCAAACATTGCCATGCCAACTCAAACCATTTCACTCATTAACTAAATTCACTTAACCATCATTCACTATCAAACCTTACCATTCCTTGGTTAAGAAGGAAGTCAATCAAGTTAGGGTATAATTACCTCTCAGACCTTAACTGAACAACGTTTTAACTTCGAAATAGTCAAAGTTTATCTTTTAAATCTTTAACAAACTTCCTTATGACTCTGTCGGATTCAATTTACGAATCCACTTCTTTTATAGAAACATTGGTTATAACGATAACGTTATAATCCCTACTTTCGAAGTCTGCAACTTCAAATATAACTTTTATTCTTTAATTTGTATAATTATCCTACTCTAATTTATTTATAAGTAAATAAATCCTGATTTAAAAACCGGAAAGTAAATAATACTTTCCAGAATTCGATATAATCGAATTCGACGTATTACTCCCTTTCGAGTAATCTCTATTTGATTAACTCTTCTTCGAATAACCTATATTCGATTTTCTCTCTTCGAATAACTTATATTCGATTATCCCTCTTCGAATAACTTATATTCTATCTCTTTTTTTCGAGTACGCTATATTCGATAATTTCCTTTCGAATAACTTATATTCGATAATCTGACTTTCGAATAACTAAATTCTATTAACCCATTTCGATTAAACTAACATCGATTAACTACTGTCGATTAAACTAACAACGATTGACACCTTTCGATCAAACTAACATCGATTCTCCTTTCGATTAAACTATAAGCTATAACTCCTTTTGATTAAACTATAATCGATTAACTAATACTTGACTAACTCTAACTCGATTAACTCAACTTATTTAACTCAACTTAACTAACTCCTATCGAATAACTAATATTCGATTAACTCTTATTGTATAACTAATATTCAATTAACTCTACTCAAATCAATTAACTCTAATTCAAATCAATTAACTCTAACTCTAATCGATTAACTCTGATTGGTTAACTCTAACTGGTTAACTCTAACTGGTTAACTCTTCGTCCATATTCAGTTTCAAGTATCGATGTTGAAATCGATTCTTACTTCTCTATATAAGTCCTGACTTATATATCCCATTTATCCAATGATAAACATTTTCCTCAATTTATAATATATTATTTATAAATTATTGTTTCCAATTTATTCGTTAAAGACGATTTCTATTTAATCCCACTTTAAATAAATCTTTTCTATTTCCTTGATATCCTGCCAATTTTCCCTTTTATAACTCTATTTATTTTCTAAATAAATATTTCTTAATACTCCTTTATTTATTAAATAATTCCCTTTTTATCTTTATTTGTTTTCTAAATAAATAATCCTTTTATACTTCTATTTATTTCTCAAATAAATATTCCATTTGTAAAATCCTATTTATTTCTCAAATAAATATTCCATTTCAATTCTATTTGTTTAACAAATAAATATTTCTTTATTCTTTCTATTTATTTCCCAAATAAATATTTCCTTTTATACTTTTATTTGTCTCAGAAATATTTTCTCTTATATTTATTTTACAAATAATTCCCTTTTATATTTGTTTTACAAATATTTTCCTTTTCAAAACCCTCTTGATTTTATAACTATTTTCTTTTGTAAGATCCCTTTTCCTTTTATATATAAAATCCATTGATTTTATATAAATAATTTATTTTCAAAAATACACTTTTGAAAATCCCCCTTTCTATAACCCAGTATTTCTTACGGCATCTAAAATACCAAATCACGATGATCGATATCGTTTAAACACACATAATCATCAATAGATTATATATCACATCATATATTACAATATATGAAAACAGTAAAATAAATGATGCGGAATCCAGTTGGATTACTCCAACCTGTTTCCCAGCATCCACAAATGTTACACAATATAAATAACATCAATTTCATTTCAACATGAAGTATACTGATAACAGAATCAATATTTGATTGTTGATTTTCAAATATAACTATATTTACATTTTCAATCAAATCTATTTAACCGACCAAACCATCAACACACATCAGTCAATCATCATTTATCAAAAATAAAGTACAGTTTATAAAAGTATAAACTGAGCAGAGTTACTGGGTTTTACTCACATTTGACGATCATCGTTAATAATGATAACCATCGCTTGATTCGAATGCACAATTTATTTTTCTATAAATTGTAACGAGCTCTGATTCACTCCCAGTTAGTTCCAGTGTGTAGCCCTAGTCCGTACGATCCCAACGGATCTCACCGTTCAGAATTCTGATAACGTATGTACCAGTTATAGTATTTACAAATATAACAATTTAAATTGAATTAACTATATCTATTTAAATTATGGGCCTTAATTTCTTTTCTTTTTCTCTCGGCCCATTTGAAAATAATACCAGCCCATTTGAATTATTCCTTCTTCCCCAAATGATACTCTTCATTTCCAGAAATAGGTACTGTCATTACCCTTTAAAACAAACACGCACCCAGCTCCATGACCAACCTTTACCGACTCACAAATGAACAACACTTCATCTCCTCTTTCATCTGGCACTGCTCTCGTAAACTCGATTGTCAATTTCAAAACCGAATTGCGGACTCTGATACAGTAAACACCACAAAGATCGAACCCTTTTTTTTGTTCGAATACTCCACACATTTCAAGAACTACAACCGCCATGTTTTTCCTCCATCGAATTCGCTTCCCAGACGTTATCACCACATTCGTCTCCCTCCCCTAAACAAACGCGATTCTCAGCTATGTCAATCATTAACAGGAACATACGCGACTAAATTTTGAACCCGAATCTCCCTTAAAAATATTAATGCAAGGGCTAAACCATCCACAAACTCCAATACACCATCCAAATCGAGTACATATGGAACCATAGTTAGCTGTCTTACA
Source organism: Allium sativum (assembly GCA_030737875.1). Classification (NCBI taxonomy): domain Eukaryota; kingdom Viridiplantae; phylum Streptophyta; class Magnoliopsida; order Asparagales; family Amaryllidaceae; genus Allium; species Allium sativum. Next base: position 33,768,124 of record CM060920.1, on the reverse strand, counting down.
ATCGATGGTGCAAAAATTGATCGCACCAAGCAACATATGCACAGCAGGAAGATCTACTCTCTAGCAATTCACATATACATAAATTACGATTTTAGAACTTTTCTTTGATTTTTAAATGAATTTAGAAGCTCTCAATGGTTTGTATCTTTGTGGCGGCTAGAATTCTTTTGCTCAGTTGACTATCGAACAATTGAAATTTGGTTTAGGGTAGTGATGGGTATTTATAGAATATAGTTTTATTTTTGTTGGATTCTTGAGGAGGAAAACTTGAATGCATCTATTAGCAGAGGGCCACAAGGATAAAGGAAAAGCAATGTGGCTTTCCTGTGGGCAGCATGGCTTTTAATGATCATGTGATTCGTTTTAATTAGCTTGTAAACTTTTTAGTCCGTGTTACAGTGATTTTGTATCAGCGTGCTACCCTTCAAAATATTTGTTTGCCTTGTATGACATGCTGCTTATGTTTGTTTGGTTTCAATCTAGTTGGCACGACCATTATCTTCAGTATCAGTTGTGGTTCTATTTAGTGCTTTGTATACCTATATTTGTATACCCCACTACATGAACTTTATTCATAAAAGGACCTCCATTAACAGAAATAAAATAACCGTTGTGACGAGCAACGTGCCCCGGTCCCAAAAATATAATAATACCGGTAGATTAACTCACATTATGTAACCTCAAAATATTGATATAGGGTGCAAAATACTCCTAATAAAAAGTTGTGTATTTAATTAATTAAAAATTACAGTAAAATTCTAAAAATTAAGTTATCACAATGTCTTAAAGGGCTTGTTTAAATTCGAGGCCAATATTTAATTATAATTAAATATATTGTTATGGTTTATAAATGGTTATGGCACTGTTTTTCTCAAAATTTTATTTGGGCTTAACTCAAAATCTACACGACGAAATCCCAATTTTTCTCTTCAACTAGAAAAATAAACTTCACTAGCTTCTAACGTTTCTTGTTTCACAGAAATCCGATTTAAAACGGCTTCTGTATATTCGGTTGAAGTTCGAATCGCCAAATTACGAACTGCCGCGCCATTTCGAGCTCGATTAGAATAATAATATAATTTATACGTTCTAACATCGTTAATTAGATATATTCGTTGTCGTAATTCAAATTTAAACTGAATTATATAATTTGAATTTCCCAATTCACACCATATCTCCATTTCCACCAATTCTGATTATTTCAGAATTAAATATATTATTTTAATTAAATATTCCATATCATTTAATTTAACGACCATTTAATTCTCTGAATCATTATATGAAAAATTAAATAAATTAATTATTATACTGTAAATATATGGGACATTACACAATCTTAATGACTATTAGGAACATCGAAAGCTTTTTTAGCTCAATTTTTCACATTCCGTTTTGTTGGTCAAAGGGGGTTCGACAGTGTTAGGAATTCGATTTACTCTTTTTCGGAATATGATTCACCATGTTATATTTCAATTTCATCCCCATAAACGTATTTTCAAAAGTCAAACAGCGAAATCTTGGATTTTCCAATGGATGATGCAACTCAAGACTTCGATGTGCACCTAACCGACTTGGGTTGTTCCACAAACCATAACTTTGTATCCATTTTGAGTTACTAGAACCATAACAAGCCAAAACGAAGCCCTCTCATAGATCTATAGGGCAGTAGGTTCCACCAATCCCATCTTAGTTCATTAACCAAGAAATTCAATCAGAATGACTATAAGGAACGTCGAAAGCTTTTTTACCTCAATTTTTCACATGTCATTTTGTTGGTCAAAGGGGATCACATGCCGTTTTGTTTGTCAAAGGGGGTTTGACCATGATAGGAATTTGATTTACTATTTTTTGGAATATGATTCACCATGTTATATTTCTATTTCATCCCCATAAACGAGTTTTCAAAAGTCATACAGTGCAATCTTGGATTTTCAAAAGGATGTTGCACCTCAAGACTTCGATGTTGCACCCAACAGACGTGGGTTGTTCCGCCAACCATAACTTTTTATCCATTTTGAATTACTAGAACCATAACCTGTCAAAACGAAGCTCTCTCGTATATCTATAGGACTAACAGGTTCCACCCATATCATCTTAGTTCAGTAACCAAGAAATTCAATCTTAATGACTATTGGGAACATCGAAAGCTTTTTTAGCTCAGTTTTTCACATACCGTTTTGTTCGTCAAAGGGGGTTTGACCATGGTCGGAATTCGATTTACTACATTTTTATGAGTATGATGCACTATGTTATATTTCTATTTCATCCCCATAAATGAGTTGTCAATAGTCATACAATGCAATCTTGGATTTTCAAACCGCTGTTGCACCTCAAGACTTCGATGATGCACCCAATAGACGTGAGTTTTTCGCTAAACATAACATTGTATCCATTTTGAGTAACTAGAACAGTAACCAGTCAAAACGAAGCCCTCTCATATATCTACCCATCTCATCTTAGTTCATTAACCAAGAAATTCAATCTTAATGACTATTAGGAACATCGAAAGCTTTTTTAGCTCAATTTTTCGCATGCTATTTTGTTGGTCAAAGGGGGTTTGACCGTGGTAGGAATTCGATTTACTATTTTTTGGAATATGATTCACCATGTTATATTTCAATTTCATCCCCACAAACGAGTTTTCAAAAGTCATATAGTGAAATCTTGGATTTTCAAACGGATGTTGCACCTCAAGTCTTCGATGTTACACCCAACAGACTTGGGTTGTTCCACCAACCATAACTTTATATTCATTTTGAGTTACTAGAACCATAACCAGTCAAAACGAAGTCCTCTCATAGATATACAGGGCAACAGGTTCCCCCAATCTCATTTTAGTACATTAACCAAGAAATTCAATCATAATGACTATAAGGAACGTCGAATGCTTTTTTACCTCAATTTTTCACATGTCATTTTGCTGGTCAAAGGGGGTCACATGCCGTTTTGTTTGTCAAAGGGGGTTTGACCATGATAGGAATTCGATTTACTATTTTTTGGAATATGATTCACCATGTTAATTTTCTATTTCATCCGCATAAATGAGTTTTCAAAAGTCATATTGCCAAATCTTGGATTTTCAAAAGGATGTTGCACCTCAAGACTTCGATGTTGCACCCAACAGACGCGGGTTGTGCCGCCAACCATAACTTTGTATCCATTTTGAGTTACTTGTACCATAACAATTTAAAACGAAGCTCTCTCGTATATCTGTAGGACTAACAAGTTCCACCCATCTCATCTTAATCTAGTAACCAAAAAATTCAATCTTTATGACTATTGGGAACATCGAAAGCTTTTTTAGCACAATTTTTCAAATGCCGTTTTGTTGGTCAAAAGGGGATTTGACCGTGGTTTGAATTTGATTTACTATATTTTGGAATATGATGTACTATGTTATATTTCTATTTCATCCCCAAAAACGAGTTTTCAAAAGTCATACAGCGCAATCATGAATTTTCGAACAATTGTTGAACCTCAAGACTTTGATGTTGCACCCAACAGACGTGGGTTGTCCCGCCAACCATAACTTTTTATCCTTTTTGAGTTACTAGAACCATAACCAGTCAAAACGAAGCTCTCTCGTATATCTATAGGACTAACAGGTTCCACCCATATCATCTTAGTTCAGTAACCAAGAAATTCAATCTTAATGACTATTGGGAACATCGAAAGCTTTTTTAGCTCAGTTTTTCACATACCGTTTTGTTCGTCAAAGGGGGTTTGACCATGGTCGGAATTCGATTTACTACATTTTTATGAATATGATGCACTATGTTATATTTCTATTTCATCCCCATAAATGAGTTGTCAATAGTCATACAGTGCAATCTTGGATTTTCAAACCGCTGTTGCACCTCAAGACTTCGATGATGCACCCAATAGACGTGAGTTTTTCGCTAAACATAACATTGTATCCATTTTGAGTAACTAGAACAGTAACCAGTCAAAACGAAGCCCTCTCATATATCTACCCATCTCATCTTAGTTCATTAACCAAGAAATTCAATCTTAATGACTATTAGGAACATCGAAAGCTTTTTTAGCTCAATTTTTCGCATGCTATTTTGTTGGTCAAAGGGGGTTTGACCGTGGTAGGAATTCGATTTACTATTTTTTGGAATATGATTCACCATGTTATATTTCAATTTCATCCCCACAAACGAGTTTTCAAAAGTCATATAGTGAAATCTTGGATTTTCAAACGGATGTTGCACCTCAAGTCTTCGATGTTACACCCAACAGACTTGGGTTGTTCCACCAACCATAACTTTATATTCATTTTGAGTTACTAGAACCATAACCAGTCAAAACGAAGTCCTCTCATAGATATACAGGGCAACAGGTTCCCCCAATCTCATTTTAGTACATTAACCAAGAAATTCAATCATAATGACTATAAGGAACGTCGAATGCTTTTTTACCTCAATTTTTCACATGTCATTTTGCTGGTCAAAGGGGGTCACATGCCGTTTTGTTTGTCAAAGGGGGTTTGACCATGATAGGAATTCGATTTACTATTTTTTGGAATATGATTCACCATGTTAATTTTCTATTTCATCCGCATAAATGAGTTTTCAAAAGTCATATTGCGAAATCTTGGATTTTCAAAAGGATGTTGCACCTCAAGACTTCGATGTTGCACCCAACAGACGCGGGTTGTGCCGCCAACCATAACTTTGTATCCATTTTGAGTTACTTGTACCATAACAATTTAAAACGAAGCTCTCTCGTATATCTGTAGGACTAACAAGTTCCACCCATCTCATCTTAATCTAGTAACCAAAAAATTCAATCTTTATGACTATTGGGAACATCGAAAGCTTTTTTAGCACAATTTTTCAAATGCCGTTTTGTTGGTCAAAAGGGGATTTGACCGTGGTTTGAATTTGATTTACTATATTTTGGAATATGATGTACTATGTTATATTTCTATTTCATCCCCAAAAACGAGTTTTCAAAAGTCATACAGCGCAATCATGAATTTTCGAACAATTGTTGAACCTCAAGACTTTGATGTTGCACCCAACAGACGTGGGTTGTCCCGCCAACCATAACTTTTTATCCTTTTTGAGTTACTAGAACCATAACCAGTCAAAACGAAGCTCTCTCATAGATCTTTTGGACTAACAGGTTCAACCCATCTCATCTTAGTTCAGTAACCAAGAAATTCAACCTTAATGACTTTTAGGAACATCGAAAGCATTTTTAGCTATGTTTTTCAAATAATGTTTTGTTTGTCAAAGGGGGTTTGACCGTGGTCGGAATTCGATTTACTATATTTTGGAATATGATGTACCATGTTATATTTCAATTTCATCCCCATAAACGAGTTTTCAATAGTCATACATGCAATCTTGGATTTTCAAACTGCTGTTGTACCTCAAGACTTCAATGATGCAACCAACAGACGTGTGTTGTTCCGCTAACCATAACTTTGTATCCATTTTGAGTTACTAGAACCAAAACCAGTCAACACGAAGCCCTCCCATATATCTATAGGATTAACAGGTTCCACCCATCTCATCTTAGTTCAACAACCAAGAGATTCAATCTTAATGACTATTAGGAACATCGAAAGCTTTTTTAGCTCAATTTTTCACATGCCGTTTTGTTGGTCAAAGGGGGTTTGACTGTGGTAGGAATTCGATTTACTATTTTTTGGAATATGATTCACCAAGTTATATTTCTATTTCATCCCCATAAACGAGTTTTCAAAAGTCATACACTGCAATCTTGGATTTTCAAATGGATGTTGCGCCTCAAGACTTCGATGTTGAACGCAACAGACTTGGGTTGTTCCGCCAACCATAACTTTGTATCCATTTTGAGTTACTAGAACCTTAACCAGTCAAACCGAAGCTCTCTCATAATTCTATAGGACAACAGGTTCCAAAAATCTCAACTTAGTTCAGTAACCAAGAAATTCGATCATAATGACTATAAGGAACATCGAAAGCTTTATTACCATAATTTTTCATATGTCATTTTGTTGGTCAAAGGGGGTCACATGCCGTTTTGATTGTCAAAGGTGGTTTAACCGTGGTAGGAATTCGATTTACTATTTTTTGGAATTTGATTCACCATGTTATATTTCTATTTCATCACCATAAACGAGTTTTCAAAAGAAATACAGTGCAATCTTGGATTTTCAAAAGGATGTTGCACTTCAAGACTTCGATGTTGCACCCAACAAACATGGGTTGTTCCGCCAACCATAACGTTGTATCCATTTTGAGTTACAAGAACCATAACCTGTCCAAACGAAGCTCTCTCGTATATCTATAGGACTAATAGGTTCCAGCCATTTCATCTTAGTTCACTAACTAAGAAATTCAATCTTAATGACTATTGGCAATAACGAAAGCTTTTTTAGCTCAATTTTTCACATGCCGTTTTGTTGGTCAAAGGGGGTTTGACCGTGGTTTGAATTCGATTTACAATATTCTAGAATATGACGCACCATGTTATATTTCTATTTCATCCCCAAAAACGAGTTTTCAAAAGTCATACAACACAATCTTGGATTTTCAAATAGATGTTGCACCTCAAGACTTCGGAGTTGCACCCAACGGACGTGGGTTGTTCCGCCAACCATAACTTTGTATCCAATTTTGAGTTACTCGAACCATAACCAGACAAAACGAAGTGCTCTCATAGATCTATAGGAATAACAGGTTCCACCCATCTCATCTTATTTCAATAACCAAGAAATTCAATCTTTATAACTATTAGGAACATCGAAAGCTATTTTAGCTCAATTTTTCACACGCCGTTTTGTTGGTCAACGGTGGTTTGACCGTGGTCGGAATTCGATTTACAATATTTTGGAATATGATGCACCATGTTATATTCCTATTCATCCGCGTAAATGATTTTTCAAAAGTCATAATGCGCAATCTTGGATTTTCAAATGGATGTTCCATCTCAAGACTTCGATTTTGCAACCAACAGACGTGGGTGGTTCATCCAACCATAACTTTGTGTCCATTCTGAATTACTAGAACCATAACCAGTCGAAACGAAGATATCTCATAGATCTATAGGACTAACAGGTTCTACCAATCTCATCCTTGTTTAGTAACCCATAAATTCAATCTTAATGACTATTGGGAACATCGAGGGCTTTTTTAGCACAATTTTTCACATGCCATTTTGTTGCTCAAAGGGGGCATGACCGTGGTTCGAATTCGATTTACTATATCTTGCAATATGATGCACTATGTTATATTTCTATTTCATCCAGATAAAAGAGTTTTCAAAACTCATACAGCGCAATCTTGATTTTAAAACAGATGTTACACCTCAAGACTTCGATTTTGCACCCAACAGACGTGGGTCGTTCCTCCAACCATAACTTTGTTTCCATTTTAGTTACTAGAACTATAACCAGTCAAAACGAAGCACTCTCATAGATATATAGGACAAACTGGTTCCACTAATCTCATCTTAGTTCGGTAACCAAGAAATTCAATTTTAACGACTGTTGGGAACATCGAATGTTTTTTAACTTAATTTTTCACATGCTGTTTTGTTGGTCAATGGGGGTTTGACCGTGGTTGGAATTCGATTTACTATATTTTGGAATATGATGCACCATAATATATTTCTGTTTCATCTACATTAACGTGTTTTCAAAAGTCATACAGCGCAATCTTGGAGTTTGGAACGCATGTTGCACCTCAAGACTTCAATGATGCACCATGGATTTCATCCCCATAAATGAGTTTTCAAAAGTTATATAGTGCAATCGTGGATTTTCAAAAGGATATTGCACCTTAAGAGTTCGATATTGCACCCAACAGACGTGGGTTGTTGCGCCAACCATAACTTTGTATCCATTTTGAGTTACTAGAACCATAACCAATCAAAATGAAGCTCTCTCACAGATCTATAGGACAAAATGGTACTACCAATCTCATCCTAGTTTAGTAACCAAGAAATTCAATCTTAATGACTATTAGGAACATCGAAAGCTTTTTTAGCTCAATTTTTCACATGCTGTCTTGTTGGTCAAAGGGAGTTTGACCGTGGTTTGAATTTGATTTACTATATTTTGGAATATGATGCACCATATTATATTTCTATTTCATCCACATAAATGAGTTTTCAAAAGTCATACATCGCAATCTTGGAGTTTCAAACGGATGTTGCACCACAAGACTTCAATGTTGCACCCAACAGGCGTGGGTGGTTCCACCAACCATAACTTTGTATCCATTTTGAATTACTAGAACCACAACCTGTCAAAACGAAGATCTCTCATCATTCTATAGGACTAACAGGTTCCACCAATCTCATCCTAGTTTAGTAACCTAGAAATTCAATCTTAATGACTATTGGGAACATCGAAAGCTTTTTAAGCTCAATTTTTCACATGTCGTTTTGTTGGTCAAAGGGGGTGTGACCGTGGTTCGAATTCGATTTACTATATTTTGGAATATGATGCACCATGTTATATTTCTATTTCATCCACATAAAAGTGTTTTCAAAACTCATACAGTGCAATCTTGATATTAAAACAGATGTTACACCTCAAGACTTCGATTTTGCACCCAATAGACAAGGGTTGTTCCTCCAACCATAACTTTGTACCATTTTGAGTTACTAGAACCATAACTAGTCAAAACGAAGCACTCTCATCTATAGGACAAACTGGTTCCACCAATCTCATCCTAGTTCAGTAACCAAGAAATTCAATTTTAATGACTATTGGGAACATCGAAAGCTTTTTTAGCTCAATTTTTCACATGTTGTTTTGTTGGTCAAAGGGAGTTTGACCGTGGTTGGAATTCGATTTACTATATTTTGGAATATGATGCACCATATTATATTTCTGTTTCATCCCCATAAACGAGTTTTCAAAAGTCATACAGTGCAATCTTGGATTTTCAAAAGGATGTTGCACCTCAAGACTTCGATGTTGCACCCAACAGACGTGGGTTGTTCCGCCAACCATAACTTTGTATCCATTTTGAATTACTAGAACCATAACCTGTCAAAACGAAGCTCTCTCGTATATCTATAGGACTAACAGGTTCCACCCATATCATCTTAGTTCAGTAACCAAGAAATTCAATCTTAATGACTATTGGGAACATCGAAAGCTTTTTTAGCTCAGTTTTTCACATACCGTTTTGTTCGTCAAAGGGGGTTTGACCATGGTCGGAATTCGATTTACTACATTTTTATGAATATGATGCACTATGTTATATTTCTATTTCATCCCCATAAATGAGTTATCAATAGTCATACAGTGCAATCTTGGATTTTCAAACCGCTGTTGCACCTCAAGACTTCGATGATGCACCCAATAGACGTGAGTTTTTCGCTAAACATAACATTGTATCCATTTTGAGTAACTAGAACAGTAACCAGTCAAAACGAAGCCCTCTCATATATCCACCCATCTCATCTTAGTTCATTAACCAAGAAATTCAATCTTAATGACTATTAGGAACATCGAAAGCTTTTTTAGCTCAATTTTTCGCATGCTATTTTGTTGGTCAAAGGGGGTTTGACCGTGGTAGGAATTCGATTTACTATTTTTTGGAATATGATTCACCATGTTATATTTCAATTTCATCCCCACAAACGAGTTTTCAAAAGTCATATAGTGAAATCTTGGATTTTCAAACGGATGTTGCACCTCAAGTCTTCGATGTTACACCCAACAGACTTGGGTTGTTCCGCCAACCATAACTTTATATTCATTTTGAGTTACTAGAACCATAACCAGTCAAAACGAAGTCCACTCATAGATATACAGGGCAACAGGTTCCCCCAATCTCATTTTAGTACATTAACCAAGAAATTCAATCATAATGACTATAAGGAACGTCGAATGCTTTTTTACCTCAATTTTTCACATGTCATTTTGCTGGTCAAAGGGGGTCACATGCCGTTTTGTTTGTCAAAGGGGGTTTGACCATGATAGGAATTCGATTTACTATTTTTTGGAATATGATTCACCATGTTAATTTTCTATTTCATCCGCATAAATGAGTTTTCAAAAGTCATATTGCGAAATCTTGGATTTTCAAAAGGATGTTGCACCTCAAGACTTCGATGTTGCACCCAACAGACGCGGGTTGTGCCGCCAACCATAACTTTGTATCCATTTTGAGTTACTTGTACCATAACAAGTTAAAACGAAGCTCTCTCGTATATCTGTAGGACTAACAAGTTCCACCCATCTCATCTTAGTCTAGTAACCAAAAAATTCAATCTTTATGACTATTGGGAACATCGAAAGCTTTTTTAGCACAATTTTTCAAATGCCGTTTTGTTGGTCAAAAGGGGATTTGACCGTAGTTTGAATTTGATTTACTATATTTTGGAATATGATGTACTATGTTATATTTCTATTTCATCCCCAAAAACGAGTTTTCAAAAGTCATACAATGCAATCTTGGATTTTCGAACAATTGTTGAACCTCAAGACTTTGATGTTGCACCCAACAGACGTGGGTTGTCCCGCCAACCATAACTTTTTATCCTTTTTGAGTTACTAGAACCATAACCAGTCAAAACGAAGCTCTCTCATAGATCTTTAGGACTAACAGGTTCAACCCATCTCATCTTAGTTCAGTAACTAAGAAATTCAACCTTAATGACTTTTAGGAACTTTGAAAGCATTTTTAGCTATGTTTTCACATAATGTTTTGTTTGTCAAAGGGGGTTTGACCGTGGTCGGAATTCGATTTACTATATTTTGGAATATGATGTACCATGTCATATTTCAATTTCATCCCCATAAACGAGTTTTCAATAGTCATACATGCAATCTTGGATTTTCAAACTGTTGTTGTACCTCAAGACTTCAATGATGCAACCAACAGACGTGTGTTGTTCCGCTAACCATAACTTTGTATCCATTTTGAGTTACTAGAACCAAAACCAGTCAACACGAAGCCATCCCATATATCTATAGGATTAACAGGTTCCTCCCATCTCATCTTAGTTCAGCAACCAAGAAATTCAATCTTAATGACTATTAGGAACATCGAAAGCTTTTTTAGCTCAATTTTTCGCATGCCGTTTTGTTGGTCAAAGGGGTTTGACTGTGGTAGGAATTCGATTTACTATTTTTTGGAATATGATTCACCATGTTATATTTCTATTTCATCCCCATAAACGAGTTTTCAAAAGTCATACACTGCAATCTTGGATTTTCAAATGGATGTTGCGCCTCAAGACTTCGATGTTGAACGCAACAGACTTGGGTTGTTCCGCCAACCATAACTTTGTATCCATTTTGAGTTACTAGAACCTTAACCAGTCAAACCGAAGCTCTCTCATAATTCTATAGGACAACAGGTTCCACAAATCTCAACTTAGTTCAGTAACCAAGAAATTCGATCATAATGACTATAAGGAACATCGAAAGCTTTATTACCATAATTTTTCATATGTCATTTTGTTGGTCAAAGGGGGTCACATGCCGTTTTGATTGTCAAAGGTGGTTTAACCGTGGTAGGAATTCGATTTACTATTTTTTGGAATTTGATTCACCATGTTATATTTCTATTTCATCACCATAAACGAGTTTTCAAAAGAAATACAGTGCAATCTTGGATTTTCAAAAGGATGTTGCACTTCAAGACTTCGATGTTGCACCCAACAAACATGGGTTGTTCCGCCAACCATAACGTTGTATCCATTTTGAGTTACAAGAACCATAACCTGTCCAAACGAAGCTCTCTCGTATATCTATAGGACTAATAGGTTCCAGCCATTTCATCTTAGTTCACTAACTAAGAAATTCAATCTTAATCACTATTGGCAATAACGAAAGCTTTTTTAGCTCAATTTTTCACATGCCGTTTTGTTGGTCAAAGGGGGTTTGACCGTGGTTTGAATTCGATTTACAATATTCTGGATTATGACGCACCATGTTATATTTCTATTTCATCCCCAAAAACGAGTTTTCAAAAGTCATACAACACAATCTTGGATTTTCAAACAGATGTTGCACCTCAAGACTTCGGTGTTGCACCCAACGGACGTGGGTTGTTCCGCCAACCATAACTTTGTATCCAATTTTGAGTTACTAGAACCATAACCAGACAAAACGAAGTGCTCTCATAGATCTATAGGAATAACAGGTTCCACCCATCTCATCTTATTTCAATAACCAAGAAATTCAATCTTTATAACTATTAGGAACATCGAAAGCTATTTTGGCTCAATTTTTCACACGCCGTTTTGTTGGTCAACGGTGGTTTGACCGTGGTCGGAATTCGATTTACAATATTTTGGAATATGATGCACCATGTTATATTCCTATTCATCCGCGTAAATGATTTTTCAAAAGTCATAATGCGCAATCTTGGATTTTCATACGGATGTTCCATCTCAAGACTTCGATTTTGCAACCAACAGACGTGGGTGGTTCATCCAACCATAACTTTGTGTCCATTCTGAATTACTAGAACCATAACCAGTCAAAACGAAGATATCTCATAGATCTATAGGACTAACAGGTTCTACCAATCTCATCCTTGTTTAGTAACCCATAAATTCAATCTTAATGACTATTGGGAACATCGAGGGCTTTTTTAGCACAATTTTTTACATGCCATTTTGTTGCTCAAAGGGGGCATGACCGTGGTTCGAATTCGATTTACTATATCTTGCAATATGATGCACTATGTTATATTTCTATTTCATCCAGATAAAAGAGTTTTCAAAACTCATACAGCGCAATCTTGATTTTAAAACAGATGTTACACCTCAAGACTTCGATTTTGAACCCAACAGACGTGGGTCGTTCCTCCAACCATAACTTTGTTTCCATTTTAGTTACTAGAACTATAACCAGTCAAAACGAAGCACTCTCATAGATATATAGGACAAAATGGTTCCACTAATCTCATCTTAGTTCGGTAACCAAGAAATTCAATTTTAATGACTGTTGGGAACATCGAATGTTTTTTAACTTAATTTTTCACATGCTGTTTTGTTGGTCAATGGGGGTTTGACCGTGGTTGGAATTCGATTTACTATATTTTGGAATATGATGCACCATAATATATTTCTGTTTCATCTACATAAACGTGTTTTCAAAAGTCATACAGCGCAATCTTGGAGTTTGGAACGCATGTTGCACCTCAAGACTTCAATGATGCACCATGGATTTCATCCCCATAAATGAGTTTTCAAAAGTTATATAGTGCAATCGTAGATTTTCAAAAGGATATTGCACCTTAAGAGTTCGATATTGCACCCAACAGACGTGGGTTGTTGCGCCAACCATAACTTTGTATCCATTTTGAGTTACTAGAACCATAACCAATCAAAATGAAGCTCTCTCACAGATCTATAGGACAAAATGGTACTACCAATCTCATCCTAGTTTAGTAACCAAGAAATTCAATCTTAATGACTATTAGGAACATCGAAAGCTTTTTTAGCTCAATTTTTCACATGCTGTCTTGTTGGTCAAAGGGAGTTTGACCGTGGTTTGAATTTGATTTACTATATTTTGGAATATGATGCACCATATTATATTTCTATTTCATCCACATAAATGAGTTTTCAAAAGTCATACATCGCAATCTTGGAGTTTCAAACGGATGTTGCACCACAAGACTTCAATGTTGCACCCAACAGGCGTGGGTGGTTCCACCAACCATAACTTTGTATCCATTTTGAATTGCTAGAACCATAACCTGTCAAAACGAAGATCTCTCATCATTCTATAGGACTAACAGGTTCCACCAATCTCATCCTAGTTTAGTAACCTAGAAATTCAATCTTAATGACTATTGGGAACATCGAAAGCTTTTTAAGCTCAATTTTTCACATGTCGTTTTGTTGGTCAAAGGGGGTGTGACCGTGGTTCGAATTCGATTTACTATATTTTGGAATATGATGCACCATGTTATATTTCTATTTCTTCCACATAAAAGAGTTTTCAAAACTCATACAGTGCAATCTTGATATTAAAACAGATGTTACACCTCAAGACTTCGATTTTGCACCCAATAGACAAGGGTTGTTCCTCCAACCATAACTTTGTACCATTTTGAGTTACTAGAACCATAACTAGTCAAAACGAAGCACTCTCATCTATAGGACAAACTGGCTCCACCAATCTCATCCTAGTTCAGTAACCAAGAAATTCAATTTTAATGACTATTGGGAACATCGAAAGCTTTTTTAGATCAATTTTTCACATGTTGTTTTGTTGGTCAAAGGCAGTTTGACCGTGGTTGGAATTCGATTTACTATATTTTGGAATATGATGCACCATATTATATTTCTGTTTCATCCACATAAACGAGTTTTCAAAAGTCATACAGCGTAATCTTGGAGTTCGGTATGGATGTTGCACCTCGAGACTTCAATGTTGCACCATGTTATTTCATCCCCATAAATGAGTTTTCATAAGTCATATAGTGCAATCGTGGATTTTCAAAAGGATATTGCACCTTAAGACTTCGATGTTGCACCCAATAAACATGGGTTGTTCCGCCAACTATAACTTTGTATCCCTTTTGAGTTACTAGAACCATAACTAATCAAAACGAAGCTCTCTCAAAGATCTATAGGGCAAAAAGGTTCCACCAATCTCATCCTAGTTCAGTAACCAAGAAATTCAATCTTAATGACTATTGGGAACATCGAAAGCTTTTTTAGCTCAATTTTTCACATGCTGTTTTGTTGGTCAAAGGGAGTTTGACCGAGGTTGGAATTCGATTTACTATATTTTGGAATATGATGCACCATATTATATTTTTGTTTCATCCACATAAACGAGTTTTCAAGAGTCATACATCGCAATCTTGGAGTTTGGAACGGATGTTGCACCTCAAGACTTCAATGTTGCACCATGTGATTTCATCCCCATAAAGGAGTTTTCAAAAGTCATATAGTGCAATCGTGGATTTTCAAATGGATATTGCACCTTAAAACTTCGATGTTTCACCCAACAGACGTGGGTTGTTCCACCAACCATAACTTTGCATCCATTTTGAGTTACTAGAACCATAACCAGTCAAAACAAATCTCCCTCATAGATCTATAGGACTAACATGCTCTACCAATCTCATCCTAGTTCAGTAACCCAGAAATTTAATCTTAATGACTATAGGGAACATCGAAAGCTTTTTTAGATCAATTTTTCACATGCTGTTTTGTTAGTCAAAGGGAGTTTGACCGTAGTTGGAATTCGATTTACTATATTTTGGAATATGATGCATCATATTATATTTCTATTTCATCCACATAAATGAGATTTTAAAAGTGATATCGCGCAATCTTGGAGTTTCCAATGGATGTTGCACCTCAAGACTTCAAGGTTGCACCCAACAGATGTGGGTGGTTCCGCCAACCATAATTTTGTATCCATTTTGAGTTACTAGAACGATAACCAGTCAAAACGAAGCTCTCTCATAGATCTATAGGACTAACAGGTTCCACCAATCTCATCCTAGTTCTGTGACCCAGAAATTCAATCTTAATGACTATTGGGAACATCGAAAGCTTTTTTAGCTCAATTTTTCACATGCCATTTTGTTGGTCAAAGGGGGTATGACCGTGGTTCGAATTCGATTTACTATATTTTGCAATATGATGCACCATGTTATATTTCTATTTCATCCACATAAAAGAGTTTTCAAAAGTCATACAGCGCAATCTTGATTTTAAAACAGATGTTACACCTCAAGAGTTCGATTTTGCACCCAACAGACGTGGGTGGTTCCTCCAACCATAACTTTGTATCCATTTTGAGTTACTAGAACCATAACCAGTCAAAACGAAGAACTCTCATAGATCTATAGGAAAAACTGGTTCCACCAATCTCACCCTAGTTCAGTAACCAAGAAATTCAATTTTAATGACTATTGGGAACATCAAAAGCTTTTTTTGCTCAAATTTTCACATGCTGTTTTATTGGTCAAAGGGAGTTTGACCGTGGTTGGAATTCGATTTAGTATATTTTGGAATATGATGCACCATATTATATTTCTGTTTCATCCACATAAACGAGTTTTCAAAAGTCATACAGTGCAATCTTGGAGTATGGAACGGATGTTGCACCTCAAGAATTTAATGTTGCACCATGCTATTTAATCCCCATAAATGAGTTTTCAAAAGTCATATAGTGCAATCGTGGATTTTCAAAGGGATATTGCACCTTAAGACTTCGATGTTGCACCCAACAGACGTGGGTTGTTCCGCCAACCATAACTTTGTATCCATTTTGAGTTACTTGAACCATAACCAGTCAAAACGAAGCACTCTCATAGATCTATAGGACAAACTGGTTCCACCAATCTCGTCTTAGTTCAGTAACCAAGAAATTCAATTTTAATGACTATTGGGAACATCGAAAGCTTTTTTAGCTCAACTTTTCACATGCTGTTTTGTTGGTCTAAGGGAGTTTGACCGTGGTTGGAATTCGATTTACTATATTTTGGAATATGATGCACCAAATTATATTTCTGTTTCATCGACATAAACGAGTTTTCAAAAATCATACGGTGCAATCTTGGAGTTTGGAACGGATGTTGCATCTCAAGACTTCAATGTTGCAATATGTTATTTCATCCCCATAAATGAGGTTTTAAAAGTCATATAGTGCAATCGTGGATTTTCAAACGGATATTGCACCTTAAGAATTCGATGTTGCACCCAACAGACGTGGGTTGTTCCGCCTACCATAACTTTGTATCCATTTTGAGTTACTAGAGCCATAACCAGTCAAAACGATGCTCTCTCACAGATATATAGGACAAAAAGGTTCCGCCAATCTCATCCTAGTTCAGTAACCAAGAAATTCAATCTTAATGACTACTGGGAACATCGAAAGCTTTTTCAGCTCAATTTTTCACATGCAGTTTCGTTATTCAAAGGGAGTTTGACCATGGTTTTAATTTGATTTACTATATTTTTCCATATGATGCAACATATTATATTTCTATTTCATCCACGTAAACGAGTTTTCAAAAGTCATACATCACAATCTTGGAGTTTCGAACGGATGTTGCACCTCAAAACTTCAATGTTGCACCCAACAGACGTGGATGGTTCCGCCAACCATAACTTTATATCCATTTGGAATTACTAGAACCATAACCAGTCAAAACGAAGACCTTCCATAGATCTATAGGTCTAACAAGTTCCACCAATCTCTTCCTAATTTAATGACCCAGAAATTCAATCTTAATGACTATTGGGAACATCGAAAGCTTTTTAAGCTCAATTTTTCACATGCCGTTTTGTTGGTCAAAGGGGGCATGACCATGGTTCGAATTCGATTTACTATATTTTGGAACATGATGCACCATGTTATATTTGTGTTTCGTCCACATAAAAGAGTTTTCAAAAGTCCTACAGCGCAATCTTGATTTTAAAACAGATGTTACACCTCAAGACTTCAATTTTGCACCCAATAGACCTGGGTTGTTCCTCCAACCATATATTTATATCCATTTTGAGTTACTAAAACCATAGCAAGTCAAAACGAAGCACTCTCATAGATCTATAGGACAAATTGGTTCCATCAATCTCATCCTACTTCGGTAACCAAGAAATTCAATTTTAATGACTATTGGGAACATCGAAAGCTTTTTTAGCTCAATTTTTCACATGCTTTTTTGTTGGTCAAATGTAAAGACCCGTAACTTCCCCGTAAAGGAAAGTGTCGGATAGTTCGAGGACACGCCACAACAGAACGCATACAGAAGAACATTTCATTGTATATTACAACAATGCATCAGATTACAAGAATATACAGAGTAAAAATGAATATTACACAGAGATATCAGAGATTTAAATTACATTTAAATACAACGCAGCGGAAAATAATACAATACACAACTAGAAGAGATATACGGATACAAAGCTTTCCGGATATCATTCCAGCTGTAAACCAGGATCCTGTGAATATAAATCTGCAAAAACCAAAACTACTAGCTGCCCGTGTCAAAATAGGAGCACCCAGAGTTTAGGTTAAAACAATAAACTCCAGGTCAGTCATGTGACTGGTGTGAGAACTAAAACAGTTATTAATCTTTATTTTAAATCATTAGGTAAATCAAGGGACCACGCCGTATAACACGGAACGGGTTTCCTCCCAAGAATACCCGTGCATAAAACAAACAGCGCAATGCTAAATAAAGAAAAATGAAGCTGTTATAAGACCCAGGTCCCATCACACAATGCAACGCAGCCGAGGATAGGGTTTTCCCTTATAACAGCCAAAGAATGCTTGATACGGTTAAAACAAATCGTTTGATACTATTATAAGTGCATAGTGTATAAAACAACTTCAAATCATAAGT
Organism: Allium sativum; assembly: GCA_030737875.1. Classification (NCBI taxonomy): domain Eukaryota; kingdom Viridiplantae; phylum Streptophyta; class Magnoliopsida; order Asparagales; family Amaryllidaceae; genus Allium; species Allium sativum. Next base: position 33,749,831 of record CM060920.1, on the reverse strand, counting down.
ATCAATCATAGGCGACATGAGCGTCCCATGCCACTATGTCACCATATATAGGTTTACAAAAAAAACCGCAAAGTCACGTATTTGGAAATTGGATTTCCGTCTATGAACCGAGGCAAAAGATAGTCCTCAACCGATTCGTGACTCTCTAGCCCGAGCCACAGGACCCAGACTCAGGTGGGCCCTTGGAGCGACAGGGCCGGTCCACCGATGTGGATTAAAATGCCTGAACACTACGTCTCCCCACCCTATGGGGTGTAAGTCTGGTCCGTCTGCCAACCAGAATGCATCGGCCGAAACCGATATAACCGAGGCGCCTCGCAACAGCAACAACCACATAAGTCAAACTCGTCAGGGCGTGTAAAACCACTGAAGCCACTTCTAACTAGAAAGAAACGCAAGTCCTCCCTGAGGTCCGTCTCCCGTTTTTGGTTCATACCGGGTGTGAAACTCGCGAATTCACGTTACACAAAGCTGTGCCACACAGGATGTGCTTTGATCATCACCACAAGACTTTGCTTTTCAACAGAAGCCTCGATCTATTGCCACTTAGGCATGCCACACAGGCAATTCACTCCATGCGTTTGATATCCATCAATATATAACCCCTGAGCTCGTACGTCTCAGAGAAGGGCGTTAAGCAAGAGAATAAATTCTCCGCCGCCAAATAGATATATATTTAATAGAAATCAAACACACAGACTAAAATCCAATGTCAGACACACAGTCCATTTACAAGTCCGTTCTGGGTCTGAACGAAACCGGAGGCACCTAGTACCCCGCATATCCATCGATCTCCAAGCACGTCTGGACGATCACTAACTGTTTCCATCTTCTTGGGTGTACAGCCCAATCAAGATCATCAGTAATCACCCAAACGACGTGAAGACTTCCGCTCTTCGACCACCGTCTTCATCTTCGACACCACGTCGAATCAGTTATTCAGAATGGGATAAACCCGGTCTTTCTGAATAACTCGCGTATATATTATAAAAGTGTTACACAAACACAACATACGCCTCATTCCAATTCAGAATATTCTTTTATTCAAATATTCCTATACTTTGGGAAAAGTTCCCATTAATTTTATCCAAGATAAATTCTTTAAATTTATTCTTTAATCTCCTTTGAATATCAATTCAAACTAGTCGGGATTAGCGAACCACACCGAAGTAATCATTTATTTTATTTCCCAATCCCAACCTATTCATCCCATGAAGTAAAACTGGTAGTACTTCATATCTAACACCACAGTGTTATCGGTAATTCAATTACCATTTCACGTTCAAATCTAATTAAAGATTTAATTATCGCCTGGAGTAAAACTGGTGATACTCCATTCTCGATCATTTCAATCTTAATTAAAGATTCATTAAAACTCCACTTAGTTTTAATCTTCAACTGGGTCAAAGAATCAGTGTCATTTAAAAACACGGTTCAGGATAAACCCAAAATTACATTCATTAATTATCGGGTTAAAGAACGAGTGTTATTTAAAACACTGTCCACGATAAACCCAAAAATCAATATCAATTCAATTCCAATTAAATATTATTTAATTGGTACACTTCATTAAATCTAAATAAAAAGATTTAATCTTTTCTCAACTGGGTTCAAGAACAGTGTTAGTGAAGGCACCATTCACGACAAACCCAAATCACATTTGATATTCAATACAAGGCTCTGAATAGAAAATATATCGGCTTATATTCAATATCAAATCCTACGACAAACAAATGTCGTATTGGAAATAACGATATAAATATATATCTTTCAAATTTCCATAACAACATCTGTATAATCACGAATTCCAACATCGAAATATTCCGACGACAATTTCGATTCAAATCCACTCCAATGCAATCATTGGAAATTTTGGTTATTTTTAAAACCCTTTTCAAATTCAATTTATTTATTTAAAAATAAATAGAATTATAATTCTAGTTCAAAACTAGTTCATTTCGATAAAAATCTATTTTTATCCTTTCAAATATGGAGTTTTTCATCCCAATTCTTTCTAAATCATTTCTTATGATTTTACACAAATTATTACTATTTTTAATAATTTTATCAAGGCCCGTACAGTCGATTTCCATCAATGGCCATCGAACTGCACTTACAGCGACCTTTTTCAAATTTGATTTGGACGTAACTCCAAATCCAACCGTTAGATTTCAAATTTCTAATATTCGTTAGAAAGCTCTTTTCGATACGAACCCAACGGTTCCAGTTTTAGGAGAATCCGACGGTCGGATCTCCCGTAATGTCCGTTTGAAATAAATGGTCGAAATTCGCGAACTACCGCGGCGCGGCGCGTTCTATTCAGGCCATTATATTATATATATAATATATATAATATATATTTCGTCGATTTCTATTTAAAACGAATTATATAAATAGTTTTAAAATTCGTTTCAAAATCTATTTCAACTTCCATTTCAATTCAAAGCAAAATTGAATTCTTCTTTATAAATTCGTTTCAAAGTTCATTTCTATTCATATTTCAATTCAATTTGAATTCAATTCAATTCGCTTTCACTTCAATTTGAATTCGTTTTCAATTCATTTCGAAATCGTTTTCAATTCAATTCATTTCGAAATCGTTTTCAATTCAATTCATTTCGAAATCGTTTTCAATTCAATTCATTTCGAAATCGTTTTCAATTCAATTCATTTCGAAATCGTTTTCAATTCAATTCATTTCGAAATCGTTTTCAATTCAATTCATTTCGAAATCGTTTTCAATTCAATTCATTTCGAAATCGTTTTCAATTCAACTCATTTCTTAATATTCATTTTAAAATGAATAAAATCGATATAAATATCGTTCACGTCAAAATGGCGTCAATCTAATCAACACGGCTTCATATATTGATATTTTCAAATATTCCATTTCGAATATTTCTATTTCAAATATTTCTATTTTAAAAATGGAATGAGGCCCAATCAATTACCATATAAAGTTAATTATATGGATTTTCTACAACACATGTATATATCAACAACGATGAATAATCAACCATCATCCAAAGTGCATTCTACACTGTATAAGCATCAAATATAAATATTCAACGCTTATAACAGTCTGTCAATCAATCGATCGACACACAACTAAACAATCGGGATTAGTGTACGTCAAATATCATCCCAACACCCGTGTAGGGTTTCAAACAATCAAACACAGATTTTATTTGTGCAGTTGGGTGTAAAATTTATCGTCCCAATCAATGTCCTTCAAATAGGTGTACATAAACAAACCGTCTGGTTTGTAAATGAATATTTATTTTATTCACTTCACGTTAAAAATTATATTTTTAACGACAAAACATTTTATTCCAACATATGAATTTCTATTCAGTTCATTCTTTAAATAAAATGATATTTTTATTTTTCTAACTTATTTTAGAAAATTTCGGCGGCATAACGGCACGATACTAGAAACGGGACGAGGCCTAGCCTTATCCCCAGTCTAGTGAAGGCCCACACCATTCACACATCAATCAAATCAATTTCATCTCACCAAACAATTCAATTCAATTCAAATCATCTAATCAACTACACAACCAAACAATTTAACAAACAAGCCATCCATGGTCTGTGGATGACGGGTGTCGGGTGCTACTAAGCACCGTCTGCATCCTAGTATATATATATAACTAGAAAAATTAAATTGAAAGGTGAGAAGTTCTCACTTATAGCTATCCTAGCTCCACGGCTCTTCATTTGCAGAAAATCTTCACTGTTCTCGTCTCTTATCACTTTCTTCGCCCGTAGCCACTACATATGTAAAAATCGAATTTTTATTTCGCTATTCCCTATATAAAAATCATATTTTTATTTCGAAGTTCAATATATAAAATCATATTTTTCTTTCGATGTTCAATATATAAAAATCATATTTTTCTTTCGAAGTTCAACATATAAAAATCATATTTTCCTTCGATGTTCAATATATAAAAATCATATTTTTCTTTCGAAGTTCAACATATAAAAATCATATTTTTATTTCGAAGTTCAACATATAAAAATCATATTTTTATTTCGAAGTTCAACATATAAAAATCATATTTTTATTTTGTCTTTCTAAACGATAAAAATCGCATTTTTACCTTATCAAAGATACGATCTTTCACCTTATAAAAATTCGAACTTTTTATTACTAACAACATAAAAATCTAAGCTTTCTGTATAGTTAAAGAAAAATCAGGTTTTCTATATATAAATTCGATTTTTATTCTTCTTTATAAAAATCTGAACTTATATGACTGAATAAAACAATATTTAAGGCATTTAAAACTTACAGCGACGGGAATTCGTTGCGCTTAGGTGAACAGAGGCTCTTCGGAGTTGGCGGTTTCAAGTCAGGGCACGGAGCACCGCGTTGTGGGGAGGGAGGGATGCTACGATGGTTTTGGGTTCGCGGTGGGGGTTTCTGTGTGGATCGAGGGGAGGAAAGGGGGAAGCAGGGGGGGTCGCGGAAGTCGAGATCGGCTGGGGGGGGGGGTCTGGTGGCGCGGCGTCGTGGGGAGGTGCGGTGGGCGGCTAGGGCTACAGTGGAGGAGGATGGAGGGAGCAGCGGCGACAGGAGAAGAGGGGAGAGAGGGCGATGGGGAGTGGGAATCGCCAAGCACGGCGGCGGCTTCATCGGAGGAGCGACGAGCTCCTCCGTCCCCCTTTTTCCTTTTCTTTTTTTTTCTCTGAAAAGTGAAATTAGAACGTGGGGGAGGGCGCAGGGTATAGAGAGGTTATTTATTTATTTTTTATTTAATTAATTTATTTATTTTTTTCCCAAAAAGCAACTTTTATTTTCGATCTCAAAATGTGGCTCACCGCCTGTCGTCCATAGCGTTTTACCCCCATTCCGAACACAATGGCATATGTTTCGCAAGCTGATTCGATCGTTTGAATCAGTTTCCGTTAAATTTACATTTAAATCGCTATATTGAATTTTAAACGTACATTTCAAATTACCGGGGTCACATATTAACTAGGAAAATTCCCGAAAAATATTTTCTAGCTTCGTATTGACGATACGGTCCTAACAAAACTAGTTTCGTCGAATTCTGAGACCGTTGGAAAAATGGCCAATTTCCAGTCGATTAAAATCAACTAAAACTGGTCAAACTCGTTTTCCTTTACCACGCTCACATATTGATTCGAAAAATTATGAAATTTGAAACCTAGCAATAATTTGACAACACAGACCCAACAAAACTGGTTTCGTCGAAATCCGAGGTCGTTTGCAAAATGTCCATTTTTAAGGGCCTGAATTCCATAGCGACTATTCAGAATTTTCAACTGGACATATCTTTTGATTCCCGCTATGAGACTTTGATTTTTCAGATTCATTGGAAAGATATTATCGATTAGATCCTATTGTTTTTGGTTTCACTAAAATCCGGATTGTTTTGCACCCGGTACATTCAATTGAAGTTTGAAATCGAATTATCGAACTACCGCGCCATTTTCAATTCTATTTATAATTATATATAAATATTTATATTTTAACTACGACGCGTATAAATATATACGTTCGAATTATATTCAAAATAAATTTCTCGTCGATATTATTTAAAATAATCTATTTTAAATATTCAAAATTCGCTAAAATCGCCAAAATAAAAATTTCAAACTGGCTCGCATTTTACGGGTTGTTACAATCTCCCCCACTTAAAACTTTTCGTCCCCGAAAAGGAACAAAGTCGAAAGTGGTTTGATTAATCAGCTCTACGCTTGATCGGACTTCCATTCTCCAACTCTTTAGTTTCTGAGAATTTTCAAAATTTCAAAAATTTGGCTAACACCCTAAATTTTCGAAAAATTTCGCCATAACCTCCCCTGCACCGGGAGCATCGGGGAATTTCAAATAGCTTCCCCGGTCCTTCAGATCTCAAAAAGAAAAAGAAAAAGCCAAGCGGCTAGCCAATAGGCTCACAAAATCATCATCACCCAAACAAAACAGTAAATTATGTAGTAAACATGTACCTATTTGTCGGGCAAATAAATTTTATTCTCTGCTCTAGCCTCCTTGCTATGACCTGTTCAATGATATATATGTATATGCAAGCAAATGCGACCAATTTTCAATACAATTCAATATTTGTTTCAATTAGGCTAAATGGTTCAAAATTATCAAACAATTAAACAAACAACACAACCATCAATCAATTAGTGAATTTAACGTTTCAAATTCATAATTTTGATACATATACAAAAATCAGATTTTTGATGCCAAATCACAACAATAGGCCCTATCTAATTTTGGTTCTCACACCAGTCAATAGGAAATATATAGAAAGCCCACTTTCGTCACTCGAACATAAATTCTAATGATGGAGCTCCATCATCAAAATCATCTCCGGGCGATTAGAGTGTAATTCTATATCTATCCAGTATATTAAAATTTCGAATACACGCGGATCAAACGTATACGCAAAATCTATATATACTGGATTGTCCACATCAATATAAATAGATAATCAAATACGAATAATCGATTTAAATTTTCAAAACAAAAATGTTTTCATTTTCAAAAATATACTCTTCACACTCGTTCTAGGATACTACTGATCCTATCTCTAACGAGTCATTCTCGTTGGATATTACTACTCCAATATCTGATGAATTCTTTCGTATGGTTCTAATGTGTCTTGTTCTCGAGCTCTGTAAACCAAAGCTCTGATACCACGTGTAAAGACCCGTAACTTCCCCGTAAAGGAAAGTGTCGGATAGTTCAAGGACACGCCACAACAGAACGCATACAGAAGAACATTTCATTGTATATTACAACAATGCATCAGATTACAAGAATATACAGAGTAAAAATGAATATTACACAGAGATATCAGAGATTTAAATTACATTTAAATACAACGCAGCGGAAAATAATACAATACACAACTAGAAGAGATATACGGATACAAAGCTTTCCGGATATCATTCCAGCTGTAAACCAGGATCCTGTGAATATAAATCTGCAAAAACCAAACTACTAGCTGCCCGTGTCAAAATAGGGGCACCCAGAGTTTAGGTTAAAACAATAAACTCCAGGTCAGTCATGTGACTGGTGTGAGAACTAAAACAGTTATTAATCTTTATTTTAAATCATTAGGTAAATCAAGGGACCACGCCGTATAACACGGAACGGGTTTCCTCCCAAGAATACCCGTGCATAAAACAAACAGCGCAATGCTAAATAAAGAAAAATGAAGCTGTTATAAGACCCAGGTCCCATCACACAATGCAACGCAGGCGAGGATAGGGTTTTCCCTTATAACAGCCAAAGAATGCTTGATACGGTTAAAACAAATCGTTTGATACTATTATAAGTGCATAGTGTATAAAACAACTTCAAATCATAAGTATCAATCATAGGCGACATGAGCGTCCCATGCCACTATGTCACCATATATAGGTTTACAAATAAAACCGCAAAGTCACGTATTTGGAAATTGGATTTCCGTCTATGAACCGAGGCAAAAGATAGTCCTCAACCGATTCGTGACTCTCTAGCCCGAGCCACAGGACCCAGACTCAGGTGGGCCCTTGGAGCGACAGGGCCGGTCCACCGATGTGGATTAAAATGCCTGAACACTACGTCTCCCCACCCTATGGGGTGTAAGTCTGGTCCGTCTGCCAACCAGAATGCATCGGCCGAAACCGATATAACCGAGGCGCCTCGCAACAGCAACAACCACATAAGTCAAACTCGTCAGGGCGTGTAAAACCACTGACGCCACTTCTAACTAGAAAGAAACGCAAGTCCTCCCTGAGGTCCGTCTCCCGTTTTTGGTTCATAACGGGTGTGAAACTCGCGAATTCACGTTACACAAAGCTGTGCCACACAGGCTGTGCTTTGATCATCACCACAAGACTTTGCTTTTCAACAGAAGCCTCGATCTATTGCCACTTAGGCATGCCACACAGGCAATTCACTCCATGCGTTTGATATCCATCAATATATAACCCCTGTGCTCGTACGTCTCAGAGAAGGGCGTTAAGCAAGAGAATAAATTCTCCGCCGCCAAACAGATATATATTTAATAGATATCAAACACACAGACTAAAATCCAATGTCAGACACACAGTCCATTTACAAGTCCGTTCTGGGTCTGAACGAAACCGGAGGCACCTAGTACCCCGCATATCCATCGATCTCCAAGCACGTCTGGACGATCACTAACTGTTTCCATCTTCTTGGGTGTACAGCCCAATCAAGATCATCAGTAATCACCCAAACGACGTGGAGACTTCCGGTCTTCGACCACCGTCTTCATCTTCGACACCACGTCGAATCAGTTATTCAGAATGGGATAAACCCGGTCTTTCTGAATAACTCGCGTATATATTATAAAAGTGTTACACAAACACAACATACGCCGCATTCCAATTCAGAATATTCTTTTATTCAAATATTCCTATACTTTGGGAAAAGTTCCCATTGATTTTACCCAAGATAAATTCTTTAAATTTATTCTTTAATCTCCTTTGAATATCAATTCAAACTAGTCGGGATTAGCGAACCACACCGAAGTAATCATTTATTTTATTTCCCAATCCCAACCTATTCATCCCATGAAGTAAAACTGGTAGTACTTCATATCTAACACCACAGTGTTATCGGTAATTCAATTACCATTTCACGTTCAAATCTAATTAAAGATTTAATTATCGCCTGGAGTAAAACTGGTGATACTCCATTCTCGATCATTTCAATCTTAATTAAAGATTCATTAAAACTCCACTTAGTTTTAATCTTCAACTGGGTCAAAGAATCAGTGTCATTTAAAAACACGGTTCACGATAAACCCAAAATTACATTCATTAATTATCGGGTTAAAGAACGAGTGTTATTTAAAACACTGTCCACGATAAACCCAAAAATCAATATCAATTCAATTCCAATTAAATATTATTTAATTGGTACACTTCATTAAATCTAAATAAAAAGATTTAATCTTTTCTCAACTGGGTTCAAGAACAGTGTTAGTGAAGGCACCATTCACGACAAACCCAAATCACATTTGATATTCAATACAAGGCTCTGAATAGAAAATATATCGGCTTATATTCAATATCAAATCCTACGACAAACAAATGTCGTATTGGAAATAACGATATAAATATATATCTTTCAAATTTCCATAACAACATCTGTATAATCACGAATTCCAACATCGAAATATTCCGACGACAATTTCGATTCAAATCCACTCCAATGCAATCATTGGAAATTTTGGTTATTTTTAAAACCCTTTTCAAATTCAATTTATTTATTTAAAAATAAATAGAATTATAATTCTAGTTCAAAACTAGTTCATTTCGATAAAAATCTATTTTTATCCTTTCAAATATGGAGTATTTCATCCCAATTCTTTCTAAATCATTTCTTATGATTTTACACAAATTATTACTATTTTTAATAATTTTATCAAGGCCCGTACAGTCGATTTCCATCAATGGCCATCGAACTGCACTTACAGCGACCTTTTTCAAATTTGATTTGGACGTAACTCCAAATCCAACCGTTAGATTTCAAATTTCTAATATTCTTTAGAAAGCTCTTTTCGATACGAACCCAACGGTTCCAGTTTTAGGAGAATCCGACGGTCGGATCTCCCGTAATGTCCGTTTGAAATAAATGGTCGAAATTCGCGAAATGCCGCGGCGCGGCGCGTTCTATTCAGGCCATTATATTATATATATAATATATATAATATATATTTCGTCGATTTCTATTTAAAACGAATTATATAAATAGTTTTAAAATTCGTTTCAAAATCTATTTCAACTTCCATTTCAATTCAAAGCAAAATTGAATTCTTCTTTATAAATTCGTTTCAAAGTTCATTTCTATTCAATTCAAATTTCAATTCAATTTGAATTCAATTCAATTCGCTTTCACTTCAATTTGAATTCGTTTTCAATTCATTTCGAAATCGTTTTCAATTCAATTCATTTCGAAATCGTTTTCAATTCAATTCATTTCGAAATCGTTTTCAATTCAATTCATTTCGAAATCGTTTTCAATTCAATTCATTTCGAAATCGTTTTCAATTCAATTCATTTCTTAATATTCATTTTAAAATGAATAAAATCGATATAAATATCGTTCACGTCAAAATGGCGTCAATCTAATCAACCCGGCTTCATATATTGATATTTTCAAATATTCCATTTCGAATATTTCTATTTCAAATATTTCTATTTTAAAACTGGAGTGAGGCCCAATCAATTACCATATAAAGTTAATTATATGGATTTTCTACAACACATGTATATATCAACAACGATGAATAATCAACCATCATCCAAAGTGCATTCTACACTGTATAAGCATCAAATATAAATATTCAACGCTTATAACAGTCTGTCAATCAATCGATCGACACACAACTAAACAATCGGGATTAGTGTACGTCAAATATCATCCCAACACCCGTGTAGGGTTTCAAACAATCAAACACAGATTTTATTTGTGCAGTTGGGCGATGTGTAAAATTTATCGTCCCAATCAATGTCTTTCAAATAGGTGTACATAAACAAACCGTCTGGTTTGTAAATGAATATTTATTTTATTCACTTCACGTTAAAAATTATATTTTTAACGACAAAACATTTTATTCCAACATATGAATTTCTATTCAGTTCATTCTTTAAATAAAATGATATTTTTATTTTTCTAACTTATTTTAGAAAATTTCGACGGCATAACGGCACGATACTAGAAACGGGACGAGGCCTAGCCTTATCCCCGGTCTAGTGAAGGCCCACGCCATTCACACATCAATCAAATCAATTTCATCTCACCAAACAATTCAATTCAATTCAAATCATCTAATCAACTACGCAACCAAAAAATTTAACAAACAAGCCATCCATGGTCTGTGGATGACGGGTGTCGGGTGCTACTAAGCACCGTCTGCATCCTAGTATATATATATAACTAGAAAAATTAAATTGAAAGGTGAGAAGTTCTCACTTATTGCTATCCTAGCTCCACGGCTCTTCATTTGCAGAAAATCTTCACTGTTCTCGTCTCTTATCACTTTCTTCGCCCGTAGCCACTACATATGTAAAAATCGAATTTTTATTTCGCTATTCCCTATATAAAAATCATATTTTTATTTCGAAGTTCAATATATAAAATCATATTTTTCTTTCGATGTTCAATATATAAAAATCATATTTTTCTTTCGAAGTTCAACATATAAAAATCATATTTTCCTTCGATGTTCAATATATAAAAATCATATTTTTCTTTCGAAGTTCAACATATAAAAATCATTTTTTTATTTCGAAGTTCAACATATAAAAATCATATTTTTATTTCGAAGTTCAACATATAAAAATCATATTTTTATTTTGTCTTTCTAAACGATAAAAATCGCATTTTTACCTTATCAAAGATACGATCTTTCACCTTATAAAAATTCGAACTTTTTATTACTAACAACATAAAAATCTAAGCTTTCTGTATAGTTAAAGAAAAATCAGGTTTTCTATATATAAATTCGATTTTTATTCTTCTTTATAAAAATCTGAACTTATATAACTGAATAAAACAATATTTAAGGCATTTAAAACTTACAGCGACGGGAATTCGTTGCGCTTAGGTGAACAGAGGCTCTTCGGAGTTGGCGGTTTCAAGTCAGGGCACGGAGCACCGCGTTGTGGGGAGGGAGGGATGCTACGATGGTTTTGGGTTCGCGGTGGGGGTTTCTGTGTGGATCGAGGGGAGGAAAGGGGGAAGCAGGGGGGTCGCGGAAGTCGAGATCGGCTGGGGGGGGTCTGGTGGCGCGGCGTCGTGGGGAGGTGCGGTGGGCGGCTAGGGCTACAGTGGAGGAGGATGGAGGGAGCAGCGGCGACAGGAGAAGAGGGGAGAGAGGGCGATGGGGAGTGGGAATCGCCAAGCACGGCGGCGGCTTCATCGGAGGAGCGACGAGCTCCTCCGTCCCCCTTTTTCCTTTTCTTTTTTTTTCTCTGAAAAGTGAAATTAGAACGTGGGGGAGGGCGCAGGGTATAGAGAGGGTTAATTTTTTTTTTATTTAATTAATTTATTTATTTTTTTGCCAAAAAGCAACTTTTATTTTCCATCTCAAAACGAGGCTCACCGCCTGTCGTCCATGGCGTTTTACCCCCATTCCGAACACAATGGGATATGTTTCGCAAGCTGATTCGATCGTTTGAATCAGTTTCCGTTAAATTTACATTTAAATCGCTGTATTGAATTTTAAACGTACATTTCAAATTACCGGGGTCACATACTAACTAGGAAAATTCCCGAAAAATATTTTCTAGCTTCGTATTGACGATACGGTCCTAACAAAACTAGTTTCGTCGAATTCTGAGACCGTTGGAAAAATGGCCAATTTCCAGTCGATTAAAATCAACTGAAACTGGTCAAATGCGTTTTCCTTTACCACGCTCACATATTGATTCGAAAAATTATGAAATTTGAAACCTAGCAATAATTTGACAACACGGACCCAACAAAACTGGTTTCGTCGAAATCCGAGGTCGTTTGCAAAATGTCCATTTTTAAGGGCCTGAATTCCATAGCGACTATTCAGAATTTTCAACTGGACATATCTTTTGATTCCCGCTATGAGACTTTGATTTTTCAGATTCATTGGAAAGATATTATCGATTAGATCCTATTGTTTTTGGTTTCACTAAAATCCGGATTGTTTTGCACCCGGTACATTCAATTGAAGTTTGAAATCGAATTATCGAACTACCGCGCCATTTTCAATTCTATTTATAATTATATATAAATATTTATATTCTAACGACGACGCGTATAAATATATACGTTCGAATTATATTCAAAATAAATTTCTCGTCGATATTATTTAAAATAATCTATTTTAAATATTCAAAATTCGCTAAAATCGCCAAAATAAAAATTTCAAACTGGCTCGCATTTTACGGGTTGTTACATCAAAGGGAGTTTGACCGTGGTTGAATTTCGATTTACTATATTTTGGAATATGATGCAACATATTATATTTCTGTTTCATCCACATAAACAAGTTTTCAAAAGTCATACAGCGCAATCTTGGAGTTTGGAACGGATGTTGCACCTCAAGACTTCAATGTTGCACCATGATATTTCATCCCCACAAATGAGTTTTCAAAAGTCATATAGTGTGATCGTGGATTTTCAAATGGATATTGCACCTTAAGACTTCGATGTTGCACCCAACAGACGTGGATTGTTCCGCCAACCATAACTTTGTATCCATTTTGATTTACTAGAACCATAACCAGTCAAAACGAAGCTCTCTCATAGATCTATATGACAAAAAGGTTCCACCAATTTCATCTTAGTTCTGTAACCAAGAAATTCAATCTTAATGACTATTGGGAACATCAAAATCTTTTTTAGCTCAATTTTTCACATGCTGTTTTGTTGGTCAAAGGGAGTTTGACCGTGATTTGAATTTGATTTACTATATTTTGAAATATGATTCACCATATTATATTTCTGTTTCATCCACATAAACGAGTGTTCAAAAGTCAAAATTCTCAATCTTGGAGTTTCGAATGGATGTTGCACCTCAAGACTTCAATGTTGCACCCAACAGATGTGGGTGGTTCCACCAACCATAATTTTGTATCCATTTTGAATTACTAGAACGATAACCAGTCAAGAATTCGATTTACTATTTTTTGGAATATGATGAACCATGTTATATTTCTATTTCATCCACATAAACGAATTCTCTAAAGTCATACAGTTTAATCTTGGAGCTTCAAACGGATGTTGCGCCTCAAGACTTCGATGGTGCACCCGACAGACCTGGGTTGTTCTGCCAACCATAACTTTATATTCATTTTGATTTACTAGAACCATAACCAATCAAAACGAAGCTCTCTCATAGATTTATAGAACTAACAGGTTCCACCAATCTCATCCTAGTTCAGAAACCAAGAAATTCAATCATAATGACTATTGGGAACATCGAAAGCTTTTTTAGCTCAATTTTTCACATGCCATTTTGTTGGTCAAAGGGGGTTGACCGTGATAGGAATTCGATTTACAATTTTGGAATATAATGCACCATGTAAATTTTCCATTTGTCTCCATAAACAGGTTTTCAAAAGCCATATTGTGCGATCTTGGAGTTTCAAACAGATGTCGCACCTCAAGACTTCAATGTTGCACCCAACAGATGTGGGTTGTTCTGCCAACCATAACTTTGTATCCATTTTGAGTTACTAGAACCATAACATGTCAAATCGAAGCTCTCTCATAGATCTACGAGACAAACAGGTTCCACCCATCTCATCATAGACCAGTAATCAAGAAATTCAAACATAATGACCATTGGGAACATCGAAAGCTTCTTTAGATCAATTTTTCACATGCCGTTTTGTTGGTCGAAGGGGGTTTGACCATGGTCAGAATTCGATTTACCATATTATAGAATATGATGCACCATTTTATATTTCTATTTCATCTCAATAAACGAGTTTTCCATAATCGTACAGTGCAATCTTGGATTTTCAAATGGGTGTTGCACCTCAAGACTTCGATGTTGCACCCAATTGACGTGGGTTTTTCTGCTAACCATAACTTTGTATCCATTTTGAGTTACTAGAACCATAACCCATCAAAATGAAGCTCTCTCATAGATTAATAGGACTAACAGGTTCCACTAATCTCATCTTAGTTCAGTAAACTAGAAATTCAATCATAATGACTATTCGTATAATCGAAAGCTTTTTTAGCACCACTTTTCACATGCCATTTTGTTGGTCAAAGGAGGGTTGACCGTGGTAGGAATTCGATTTACTATTTTTTGGATTATATGCACCATGTTATATTTCTATTTCATCACCATAAACCAATTCTCAAAAGTCATATAGTGTATTCTTGGAGCTTCAAACGGATGTTGCACCTCAAGACTTCGATGTTGCACTCAATAGACCTGGGTTGTTCTGAACAACCATAACTTTATATCCATTTTCAGTTACTTGAACCATAAATAGTCAAAACGAAACTCTCTCATAGATTTATAGGACTAACATGTTCCAACAATCTGATCTTAGTTCAGTTACCAAGAAATTCAATCATAATGACTATTGGGAACATCGAATGCTTTTTTAGCTTAATTTTTCACATGCCATTTTGTTGGTCAAAGGCGGTTGACCGTGACAGGAATTCGATTTACTATTTTTTGGAATAAGATGCACCATGTTATATTTCTATTTCATCCGCATAAACAGGTTTTCAAAATTCATATGGTGCGATCTTGGAGTTTCAAACAGATGTTGCACCTCAAGACTTCAATGTTTCACCCAACAGACGTGGGTTGTTCTGCCAACCATAACTTTGTACCCATTTTGAGTTTCTAGAACCATAACCTGTCAAATCGATGCTCTCTCACATATCAACAAGACTAACAGGTTCCACCCATCTCATCTTAGATCAGTAATCAAGAAATTCAGTCATAATTACTATTGGGAACATCGAAAACTTATTTAGCACAATTTTTCACATGTCGTTTTGTTGGTCAAAGGGGGTTTGACCATGTTCAAAATTTGATTTACTATATTATGGAATATGATGCACCTGTTATATTTCTATTTCATCTCAATAAACAAATTTTCCAAAATCACACATTGCAATCTTGGATTTTCAAATGGGTGTTGCACCTCAAGACTTCGATGTTGCTCCCAACTGACGTAGGTTGTTCTGCCAACCATAACTATGTATCCATTTTGAGTTACTAGAACCATAACTAGTCAAAATGAAGCTCTCTCATAGATCTATAGGACTAACAGGTTCCAACGGTCTCGTCTTTGTTCAGTATCCATGAAATTCAATAATAATGACTATTGGGAAAATCGAAAGCTTTTTTAGCTAATTTTTTGACATGCCGTTTTGTTGGTCAAAGGAGAGTTGACCATGGTAGGAATTCGATTTACTATTTTTTGGAATATGGCTTACCATGTTATGTTTTTATTTCATCCCCATAAACGTGTTTTGAAAAGTCCTACAGTGCAATCTTGGAGTTTCAAACAGATGTTGCACCACAAGACTTCAATGTTGCACCGAACAGACGGGGGTTGTTTTGCCAACCATAAATTTGTATCCATTTTGAGTTACTAGAACCATAACCAGTCAAAACGAAGCTCTCTCATTGATCTATAGGACTAACAGGTTCCACCAATCTCATCTTAGTTCAGTAACCAAGAAGTTCAATCTTAATGACTATTGGGAACATCGAAAGCTTTTTTAGCTCAATTTTTCACATGACGTTTTGTTGGTCATGGTGGATTTAACCATGGTTAGAATTCGATTTCCATACTTTGGAATATGATGCACAATGTTATATTTCTGTTACATTCGCGTAAATCAGTTTTCAAAAGTCAAACAATGCAATCTTGGATTTTCAAATGGATTTTGCACCTCAAGACTTTGATGTTGCACACAATAGACGTGGGTTGTTCCACCAACCATAACTTTGTATCCATTTTGAGTTACTAGAAACACAACCAGTTAATATGACGCTCTCTCATAGATCTATAAGGCTAATAGGTTCCACCCATCTCATCTTATTTAGTAACCAAGAAATTCAATCATAGTGACGGCTGGGAACATCGAAAGCTTTTCTTGCTCATTTTTTCACATGTCGTTTTGTTCGTCAAAGGGGTTTTTATCGTGGTCTATGCACCATGTTATATTTCATCCCCATAAACGAGTTTTCAAATGTCATACAGTGCAATCTTGAATTTTCAATTGGATGTTGCTCCTCAAGACTTCGATGTTGCACCCAACAGACGTGGGTAGTTCCGCCAACCATAACTTTGTAACCGTTTTGAGTTACTAGAAAGATAACTAGTCAAAATGCAACTCTCTTAATGATCTATTGGACTAACCGGTACCACCCATCTCATCTTAGATCAAGAACCAAGAAATTCAATCTTAATGACTATTAGGAACATCAAAAGGTTATTTAGCTCAAATTTTCACATGCCATTTTGTTGGTCAAAGGGGGTTTGACCGTGGTCGTAATTCGATTTACTATCTTTTGGAATATGATGCACCATGTTATTTCATCCCCATAAACGAGTTTTCAAAAGTCATATAGTGTAATCAATGATTTTCAAACGGATGTTGCACCTTAAGACATCGATGTTGCACTTAACAGACGTGGGTTGTTCCGCCAACCATAACTTTGTATCCATTTTGAGTTACTAGAACCATAACCAGTCAAAACGAAGCTCTCTCAAAGGTCAATTGGACTAACAGGTTCCCCCAATCTCATCTTAGTTCTGTAACCAAGAAATTCAATCATAACGACTATTGGGAACATCGAAAGCTTTTTTAGCTTAATTTTTCACATGCTGTTTTGTTGGTCAAAGGGGGGTTGACCGTGGTAGGAATTCGATTAACTTCGATGTTGCACCCAACAGATGTGGGTTGTTCCGCCAACCATAACTATTTATCCATTTTGAGTTACTAGAACCATAACCAGTCAAAACGAGGATCTCTCACAGATCAATAGGACTAACTGGTTCCCCCAATCTCATCTTAGTTCAGTAACCAAGAAATTCAATCATAACGACTATTGAGAACATCGAAAGCTTTTTAGCTCAATTTTTCACATGCTGTTTTGTTGGTCAAAGGGGGTTAGACCATGGTAGGAATTCGATTAACTATTTTTTGGAGTATGATGCACAATGTTATATTTCTATTTCGTCCCCATAAACAAATTTTCAAAAGGCACAAGTGCAATCTTGGAGTTTCAAAACGGATATTGCACCTGGGGACTTCGATGTTGCACCCGACAGACGTGGGTTGTTCTACCAACCATAACTTTGTATCCATTTTGAGTTACTAGAACCATAACCAGTCAAAACGAAGCACTCTCATAGATTTATGGGACTAAAAAGTTCCACCCGTCTCATCTTAGTTCAGAACCAAGAAATTTAATCATAATGGCTATTCGGAACATCGAAAACTTTTTTTGCCCAATTTTTCAAATGTCGTTTTTTTGGTCAAACGATGGTTGATCGTGGTAGGAATTTGATTAACTATATTTTGGAATACGATGCACCATGTTATATTTCTATTTCATCCCCATAAATGAATTTTCAAAAGTCATACAGTGTAATTTTGGAGTTTCAAGCGATATTGCACATCAAGACTTCGATGTTGCACCCAACAGACGTGGGTTGTGTCTTCCAGCGATAACTTTGTATCTATTTTGAGTTACTAGAACCATAACCAGTCAAAACGAAGCTCTCTCATAGATTTATAGGATTAACAGGTTCCATCAATCTCATCTTAGTTTAGTAACCAAGATATTCAATCATAATGACAATTGGGAACATCCAAAGCTTTTTTAGCTCAATTTTCCACACGCCGTTTTGTTGGTCAA
The DNA here is from genome assembly GCA_030737875.1 of Allium sativum. Classification (NCBI taxonomy): domain Eukaryota; kingdom Viridiplantae; phylum Streptophyta; class Magnoliopsida; order Asparagales; family Amaryllidaceae; genus Allium; species Allium sativum. The sequence goes on along the minus strand of CM060920.1, from coordinate 33,731,439 downwards.
AGGGGGGTTGACCTTGATAGGAACTCGATTTACAATTTCTTGGAATATGATGCACCATGTTATATTTCTATTTCATCCCCATAAACGTGTTTTCAAAAGTCATTTGGTGTGATCATGGAGTTTCAAACAGATGTTGCACCTCAAGACTTCAATGTTGCACCCAACAGACGTGGGTTGTTCTGCCAACCATAACTTTGTATCCACTTTAATTTACTAGAACCATAACCAGTCAACACGAAGCTGTCTCATAGATCTATAGGACTAACAGGTTCCACCCATCGCGTCTAAGATTAGTAACCAAGAAATTCAATCATAATGACTATTGGGAACATCGAAAACTTTTTTTGCTCAACTTTTCACATGCCGTTTTGTTGGTCAAAGGGGGTTTGACTGTGGTCCGAATCCGATTTACTATATTTTCGAATATGATGCATTATGTTATATTTCTATTTCATCTCAATAAACGAGTTTTCCAAAATCGTACAGTGCAATCTTGGATTTTCAAACGGATGTTGCACCTCAAGACTTCGATGTTGCACCCAACATACGTGGGTTGTTCCGCCGACCAAATATATATATATATATCCATTTTGAGTTACTAGAATCATAACCTGTCAAAACGAAGCTCTTTCTTAGATCTATAGGACTAATGTCTTCCACCAATCTCATCTTAGTTCGGTATCCAAGAAATTCAACCATATTGACTATTGGGAACACCGAAAGTTTTTTTAGCTCAATTTTTCACATGTCGTTTTTTGGTCAAAGGGAGGTTGACCTTGGTAGGAACTCAATTTACTTTTTTTGAATATGATGCACCATGTTATATTTTTATTTCATCCCCATAAAAGTTTTTTTTCAAAAGTAATACAGTGCAATCTTGGAGTTTCAAACGGATGTTGCACCGCAAGACTTTAATGTTGCAACAAACAAACGTGGGTTGTTCTGCCAACCATAACTTTGTATACATTTTGAGTTACTAGAACCATAAGTACTTAAAACGAAGCCCTCTCATAGATCTATAGGACTAGGAGGTTCCACCAATCTCATCCTAGTTCAGGAACCAGGAAATTCAATTTTAATGACTATTGGGAACTATGAATGCTTTTTTAGCTCAATTTTTCACATGATGTTTTGGTTATCAATGGGGGTTTGACTGTGGTTGGAATTCGACTTACTACATTTTGGAATGTGATGCAACATGTTATATTTCTATTTCATCCCCATAAACGTGTTTTCAAAAGTCATACAGCGCAATCTTGGATTTTCCAACAGATGTTGCACCTCAAGACTTCGATGTTGCACCCAATAGACGTGGGTTTTTCCGCCTACCATAACTTTGTATCCATTTTGAGTTAGTAGAACCATAACCACTCAAAACGAGACCCAGTCATAGATCTATAGATCTAACAGGTTCCACCCATCTCATCTTAGTTCAGTAATCAAGAAATTCAATCGTAATGACTATTGGGAACATCGAAAGCTTTTATAGCTCAATTTTTCACATGTCATTTTGTTGGTTAAAGGGGGTTTGACCATGATTGGAATTCGATTTACTATATCTTGGATTTTCAAACAGATATTGCACCTCCAGACTTCCAAGTTGCACCCGATAGACGTGGGTTGTTCCGCCAACCATAACTTTGTATCCATTTTGAGTTGCTAGAACAATAACCAGTCAAAACGAAATTCACTCATAGATCTATAGGACTAACAGGTTCCACCCATCTCATCTTAGCTCAGTAAACAGGAAATTCAATCATAATGACTATTGGGAACATCGAAAGCATTTTTAGCTCAATTTTTCACATGCCGTTTTGTTTGTCAAAGGGTGTTTGATCGTGGCCGGAATTCGATTTACTATATTTTGGAATATAATGCACCATGTTATATTTTTATTTCATCCCCATAAACGAGTTTCCAAAAGACATACAGTGCAATGTTCGATTTTCACACGGATGTTGCGCCTCAAGACTTCGATGTTGCACCCAACAGACGTAGGTTGTTCCGCCAACCATAACTTTGAATCCACTTTGAGTTACTAGAATCGTACAAGTCAAAAAGAAGCTCTCTCAAAGTTATAGAGGAATAACAGGTTCCACCCATCTCATCTTAGTTCAATAACCAAGAAATTCAATCTTAATGACTTTTGGGAATATCGAAAGCTTTTTTCGCTCAAATTTTCACGTGCCGTTTTGTTGGTCAAAGGTGGTTTGACCGTGGTTGGAATTCGATTTACTGTATTTTGGAATATGATGCACCATGTTATATTTCTATTTCATCCCCATAAATGAGTTTTCAAAAGTCATACAGTATGAACGTGGATTTTCAAACGTAAGTTGCACAATAAGACTTCAAAGTTTCACCCAACAGACGTGGGTTGTTCTGCCAACCATAACTTTGTATCCATTTCGAGTTACTAGAAAGATAACTAGTCAAAATGAAGCTCCCTCATAGATCAATAGGACTAACAGGTTCCCCCAATCTTGTCTTAGTTCAGTAACCAAGAAATTCGGTCATAATGACTATTGGGAAAATCGTAAGCTTTTTTGGCTCAATTTTTCACATGTCGTTTTATTGGTCTAAGGAGGACCGTGATAGGAATTCAATTTACTATTTTTTGGAATATGATGCATCATGTTGCATTTATATTTCATCCCCGTAAAAGAATTTTCAAAAGACATACAGTGTAGTCTTGGAGTTTCAAACGGAAGTTGCACCTCAAGATTTCAATGTTACACCCAACAGACGTGGGTCGTTCTGCCAACCATAACTTTTTATCCATTTTGAGTTACTAGAACCATAACCAGTGAAAACGAAGCTCTCTCATAGATTTAAAGGACTAACATGTTCCACCGGTCTCATCTTAGCTGAGGAACCAAGAAATTCAATCTTAATGACTATTCAGAACATCGAAAGCTTTTTTAACTCAATTTTTCACATGCAGTTTTGTTGGTTAAAGGAGGGTTGACCGTTGTAGGAATTCGATTTACTATTTTTTGGAATATGATGCACCATGTTAAATTTCAATTTCATCCCTATAAACGAATTTTCAAAAGTCATACAGTGCAATCTTCGAGTTTCAAACGGATGTTGCTCCTCAAGACTTCGATGTTGCACCCAATAGAGGTGTGTTGTTCTGCCAACCATAACTTTGTATCCATTTTGACTTACTAGAACCATAACCAGCCAAAACTATGCTCTCTCTTAGATTTATAGGACTAACATGTTCCACCAATCTCATCTTAGTTCAGTAACCAAGAGACTCAATCATAATGACCTTTCGGAACATCCAAAGCTTTTTTAGCTCAAATTTTCACATGCTTTTTTGTAGGTCAATAGAGGGTTAACGGTGGTAGGAATTCGATTTACTATTTTTTGGAATATGATGCACCATGTTATATTTCTATTTCATCCCCATAAACGAATTTTCAAAAGTCATACAGTGCAATTTTGGAATTTCAAACGGATTTTGCACCTCAAGACTTCGATGTTGCACCCAATAGACGTGGGTTGTTCTATCAGCCATAACTTTGTATCCATTTTGAGTTACTAGAACCATAACCAGTCAAAACGAAGCTCTCTCATAGATTTATAGGACTAACAGGTTCCGTAAATCTTATCTTAGTTCAGTAACCAAGAAATTCAATCATAATGACTATTGGGAACATCGAAAGCTTTTTTAGCTCAATTTTTCATATGTTGTTTTGTTGGTCAAATGGGGGTTGACTGTGATAGGAATTCGATTTACTATTTTTTGGAATATGATGCACCATGTTATATTTCTATTTCGTCCCCATTAACGGGCTTAAAATCTATACAATGCGATCTTGGAGTTTCGAAAAGATGTTGCACCTCAAGACTTCAATGTTGCACCCAACAGACGTGGGTTGTTCTGCCAACCATGACTTTGTATCCATTTTGAGTTACTAGAACCATAACCACTCAAAAAGAAGCTCTCTCATAGATCTGTAGGACTAACAGGTTCTACCCATCTCATCTTAGATCAGTAACCAAGAAATTCAATTATAATGACTATTGGGAACATCGAAAGCTTTTTTAGCTCAGTTTTACACATGCCGTTTTGTTGGTCAAAGGGGGTTTGACCGTGGTCAGAATTCGATTTATTATATTATGGAAATGATGCACCATGTTATATTTCTATTTCATCTCAATAAACGAGTTTTCCAAAATCATACATTGCAATCTAGGATTTTCGAACGGATGTTGCTCCTCAAAACTTCGATGTTGCACCCAACAGACGTGGGTAGTTCCGCCAACCATAAATATGTATCCATTTTGAGTTACTAGAACCACAACCAGTCAAAAAGAAGCTTTCTCATAGATCTATAGGACTAACAGGTTCAACCAATCTCATCTTAGTTCAGTATCCAATAAATTTAATCATAATGACTATTGGGAACATCAAAAGCTTTTTTGACTCAATTTATCATATGTCGTTTTGTTGGTCAAAGGGAGGTTGATCGTGGTAGGAATTCGATTTGATATTTTTTGGAATATGATGCACCGTGTTATATTTTTATTTCATCTACATAAACGTTTTTTTAAAAGTCATACAGTGTAATCTTGGAGTTTCAAACGGATATTGCACCTCAAGACTTCAATGTTGCACCTAACAGACTTGGGTTGTTCTGCCAACCATGACTTTGTATCCATTTTGAGATATTAGAACAATAACCAGTTAAAACAATGCTCTCTCACAGATCTATAGGACTAACTGGTTCCATTAATCTAATCTTAGTTCAGTAACCAAGAAATTCAATCTTAATGACTATTGGTAACACTGAAAGCTTTTTTAGCTCAATTTTTCAAATGATGTTTTGGTTGTCAAAGGGGGTTTGATTGTGGTTTTAATTCGACTTACTATATTTTGGAATTTGATGCACATGTTATGTTTCTATTTCATCTCCATAAACATGTTTTCAAAAGTCATACAGCGCAGTCTTGGATTTTCAAACAGATGTTGCACCTCAAGACTTCGATGTTGTACCCAATAGGCGTGGGTTGTTCCGCCAACCATAACTTTGTATCCATTTTGAGTTATTAGAAACATAACCAGTCAAAACGAATCTTTTTCATAGATCTAATAGGTTCCACCCATCTCATCTTAGTTCAGTAATCAATAAATTCAATCATAATGACTACTAGGAACATCAAAAGCTTTTTTAGCTCAATTTGTCATATGTTGTTTTGTTGGTCAAAGGAGGTTTGAGCGTGGTTGGAATTCGATTTACTATATTTTGGAATAAGATGCACCATGTTACATTTCTATTTCATCCCCATAAACGAGTTTTCAAAATTCCCACAGTGCAATCTTGGATTTTCAAACGGATGTTGCACCTCAAGACTTCGAAGTTGCATCCAATAGTCGTGGGTTGTTCCGCCAACCATAACTTTGTATCCATTTGGAGTTACCAGAACCATAACCAGTCAAAACGAAGCACTCTCATAGATCTATAGGACTAACAGGTTCCACCCATCTCAGCTTAGTTCAGTAACCAAGAAATTCAATCACAATGAATATTGGGAACATAGAAAGCTTTTTAGCTCAATTTTTCACATGCCGTTTGACCAAGGTCGGAACTCGATTTACTATATTTTGGAATATGATGCACTATGTTATATTTATACTTCATCCCCATAAACGAGATTTTAAAAGTCATACAATGCAATCTTGGATTTTCAAATGGATGTGGCACCTCAAGGCTTCGATGTTGCATCCAATAGACGTGGGTTGTTCTGCCAACCATAACTTTGTACCCATTTTGAGTTCATACAACAATAACCAGTAAAAACGAAGCTCTCTCATAGATTTATAGGACTAATAGGTTCCACCCATCTCATCCTTGTTCAGTAACCAAGAAATTCAATCGTAATGACAATTGGGAATATCGAAAGCTTTTTTAGCTTAATTTTTCACATGCCGTTTTGTTGGTCAAAGGGGATTGACTGTGGTCAAAATTTGATTTACTATATTTTGGAATATGATGCACCATGTTAGATTGTTATTTCATCCCCACAAAAGAGTTTTCAAAAGTCATACCGTGCAATATTGGATTTTCAAATGGATGTTGCACCTTAAGACTTCGATGTTGCACCAAACAGACGTGGCTTGTTCCACCAACCATAACTTTGTATCCATTTTGAGTTACTAGAACCATAACAAGTCAAAACGAAGTTCTCTCATAGATCTATAGGACTAACAGGTTTCACCAATCTCATCTTAGTTTATTAACCAAGAAATTCAATCATAATGACTATAAGGAACGTCGAAAGCTTTTTTACCTCAACTTTTCACATGACATTTTGTTGGTCAAAGGGGTCACATGCCGTTTTGTTTGTCAAGGGGGATTGACCGTGGTAGGAATTCGATTTACTATTTTTTGGAATATTATTCACCATGTTATATTACTATTTCATCCCCATAAACGAGTTTTCAAAAGTCATACAATGCAATCTTGGATTTTCGACAGGATGTTGCACCTCAAGACTTCGATGTTGCACCCAACAGACGTGGTTTGTTCCGCAAACCAAATCTTTTTATCCATTTTGAGTTACTAGAGCTATAACCTATCAAAACGAAGCCCTCTCATAGATCTAAAGGACAACAGGTTCCACCAATCTCATTTTAGTTCGTTAACAAATAAATTCAATCATAATGACTATAAGGAACGTCGAAAGCTTTTTTACCTCTATTTTTTACATGTCATTTTGTTGGTCAAAGGGGGTCACATGCCGTTTTGTTTGTCAAAGGGGGTTCGACCGTGGTAGGAATTCGGTTTACTATTTTTTGGAATATGATTCACTACGTTATATTCCTATTTCATCCCCATAAACGAGTTAAGAAAATTCATACAATGCAATCTTGGATATTCAAATGGATATTGCACCTCAAGACTTCGATGTTGCACACAATAGCCGTGGGTTGTTCCACCAACCTTAACTTTATATCCATTTTGAGTTACTAGAATCATAACCTATCAAAACGAAGGTCTCTCATAGGTCTGTAGGGCTAACAGGTTTTACCAATCTCATCTTAGTTCAGCAACCAAGAAATGCAATCATAATGAATATTGCGAACAACGAAAGCTTTTTTAGCTCAATTTTTCACATGTCGTTTTATTGGTCAAAGGGGAGTTGACCGTGGTAGGAATTCGATTTACTATTTTTTGGAATATGATGCATCATGTTATATTTTTATTTCATCCACATAAACGAGTTTTCAAAAGTCATACAGTGCAGTCTTGGAGTTTCAAAAGAATGTTGCACCCAATAAACATGAGTTGTTCCGCCAACCATAACTTTGTATCCATTTTAAGTTACTAGAACCATAACCAGCCAAAATGAAGTGCCCTCACATAACTATTGGACAAATAGGTTCCACCAATCTAGTCTTAGTTCAGAAACCAAGAAATTCAATCTTAATGACTATTGTGAATATCGAAAGCTATTTTAGCTCAATTTTTCGCATGTCGTTTTGTTGGTCAAAGGGGGGTTGACCGTGGTAGGAATTCGATTTACCATTTTTTGGAATATGATTGAGCATGTTATATTTCTATTTCATCCCGATTAACAAGTTTTCAAAAGTCACACACTACAATCTGGGATTTTCAAGCAGATGTTGCACCTCAAGACTTCGATATTGCACCCAACAGACGTGGGTCGTTCCACCAACCATAACTTATACCTATTTTAAGGTTACTAGAACCATAACCAGTCAAAACGAAGCGCTCTCATTGATCTATAGGACTAACAGGTTCCAGCCATAACACCTTAGTTCAGTAACCAGTAAATTCAATCTTAATGACTTTGGGGAACATCGAAAGCTTTTTTAGCTCAGTTTTTCACATACCGTTTTGTTTGACAAATGGGGTTTGACCGTGGTCGGAATTCGATTTACTATATTTTGGAATATGATGCACCATGTTGTTTTTCTATTTCATCCCCATAAACGAGTTTTCAATAATCATACAGCGCAATCTTGGATTTTCAAACTTCTGTTGCACCTCAAGACTTCGATGATGCACCCAACAGACGTGAGTTGTTCCGCTAACCATAACTTTGTATCCATTTTGAGTTACTAGAACCATAACCAGTCAAAACGAAGCCCTCTCATATATCTATAGGATTAAAAGGTTCCACCCATCTCCTCTTAGTTCAATAACCAAGAAATTAAATCTTAATAACTATTAGGAACATCGAATGCTTTTTTAGCTCAATTTTTCACATACCATTTTATTGGTCAAAGGGGGATTGACCGTGCTAGGAATTCGATTTACTATTTTTATGAATATAATTCACCATGTTAAATTTCTATTTCATCCCCATAAGTGAGTTTTCAAAAGTCATACGGTGTTATCTTGGATTTTCAAATGGATGTTGCACCTCAAGACTTCAATGTTGCATCGAACAGACTTGGGTTGTTCTGCCAACCATAACTTTGTATCCATTTTGAGTAACTAGGACCATAGCCAGTCAAAACGAATCCCTCTCATAGATCTATAGGACAACAGGTTCCACCAATCTCATATTAGTTCATTAACCAAGAAATTCAATCATAATGACTATAAGGAACATCGAAAGCTTTTTACCTTAATTTTTCACATGTCATTTTGTTGGTCAAAGGGGGTCACATGCCGTTTTGTTTGTCAAAGGCGGCTTGACCGTGATAGGAATTCGATTTACTATTTTTTGGAATATGATTCACCGTGTTATATTTCTATTTCATCGCCATAAACGAGTTTTCAAAAGTCAAACGGTGCAATCTTGGATTTTCAAAAGGATGTTGCACCTCAAGACTTCGATGTTGCACCCAACAGACGTGGGTTGTTCCGCCAACCATAACTTTGTATCCACTTTGAGTCACACCCATCTCAACTTAGTTGAGTAACCAAGAAATTAAATCTTAATGACTATTGGGAACATCGAATGTGTTTTCAGCACAATTTTTCAAATGCCGTTTTGTTGGTCAAATGGGGTTTGACCGTGGTTTGAGTTCGATTTACTATATTTTGGAATATGGCGCACCATGTTATATTTCTATTTCATCCCCAAAAATGAGTTTGCAAAAGTCATACAGCGCTATCTTGGATTTTCAAACAGAAGTTGCACCTCAAGACTTCGGTGTTGTACCCAATAGACATGGGTTGTTCAGCCAACCATAACTTTGTATCCATTTTGAGTTACTAGAACCATAACCAGTCAAAACCAAACTCTCTCATAGATCAATAGGAATAACATGTTCCACCAGTCTCAACTTAGTTCAGTAACCAAAAAATCCAATCTTAATTACTTTAGGAACATCGAAAGCTTTTTTAGCTCAATTTTTTACATGCCGTTTTGTTGGTCAAAGGTGGTTTGACCGTGGTTGGAATTCGATTTACATTATTTTAGAATATGATGCAACATGTTATATTTCTATTTCATCCCTATAAACGTGATTTCAAAAGTCATACACCGCAATCTGGGATTTTCAAACAGATGTTGCACCTCAAGACTTCGATGTCGCACACAATAGACGTGTCCTCCAACTATAACTTTGTATCCATTTTGACTTACTAGAACCATAACCAGTCAAAACGAAGCTCTCTCATAGATCTATAGGACTAACAGGTTCCACCCATCTCATAATAGTTCAGTAACTAAGAAATTCAATCATAAAGACTATTCGGATGACTATTGGGAACATCGAAAGCTTTTTTAGCTCAATTTTTCACATGCCGTTTTGTTGGCAAAGGGGGTTTGACCATGGTTGGAATTCGATTTACTATATTTTGGAATATGATGCGCCGTGTTATATTTCTGTTTCATCCTTTAAACGAGTTTTCAAAAGTCATATAGTGCAATCTTCGATTTTCAAAAGGATGTTGCACCTCAATACTTCGATGTTGCACCCAACGGACGTGGGTTGTTCCGCCAACCATAACTTTGTATTCATTTTGAGATACTAGAAACATAACCAGTGAAAAGGAAGCTCTCTCATAGATCTATAGGACTAAAAGGTTCCATCAGTCTCATCTTAGTTCAATAACCAAGGAATTCAATCATAATGAATTTTGGGAACATCGAAAGCTTTTTCAGCTCAATTTTTCAGATGCCGTTTTGTTAGTTGAAGGGGGGTTGACCGTGGTTGGAATTCGATTTACTATATTTTGGAATAAGATGCACCATGTTATCTTCCTATTTCATCCCCACAAACGAATTTTCAAAAGTCATACAGTGCAATCTTGGAGTTTCAAACGGATGTTGCACCTCAAAACTTCCATGTTACACCCAACAGACGTGGGTTGTCCTGCCAACAATAACTTTGCATCCATTTTGAGTTACTTGAACCATAACCAGTCAAAACGAAGCTCTCTCTTAGATCTATAGGACAACCAGGTTCCACCAATCTCATCCAAGTTCAGTAAACAAGAAATCCAACCTTAATGACTATTGGGAACATCGAATGCTTTTTTAGCTCAATTTTTCACATGCTGTTTTGTTGGTCAAAGGGAGTTTGACCATGGTTGGAAATCGATTTACTATATTTTGGAATATGATGCACTATATTATGTTTATATTTCATCCACATAAAATAGCTTTCAAAAGTCATAGAGTGCAATTTTGGAATTTCGAACAGAAGTTGCACCTCAAGCCTTCAATGTTGCACCCAACAGACGTGGGTGGTTCCGCCAACCATAACTTTGTATCCATTTGAATTACTAGAAACATAACCAGTCAAAACGAAGCTCTCTCATAGATGTATAGGACTAATAGGTTCCACCAATCTCATCCTAGTTCAGTAACCAAGAAATTCAATCTTAATGACTATTGGGAACATCGAAAGCTTTTTAGCTCAATTTTTCACATGTTGGTTTGTTGGTCAAATGGGGTTTGACCGTGTTTGGAATTCGATTTACTATATTTTGGAATATGATGCACCATGTTATATGTTAATCCCTCAAAAAACCTACATGCACATTGAGCAAAGGATGTAGAACGGGCACCATCAGAGTAAGTCGGGCATAGTATTATCTGAGGCACTTAAACGACTCACAACGGAATAGGATGCAACCGCCCGAACCTAAGATAAGTCAGGTCAGATAGTACGACCAAAGATAATGGTACCGTATGCTACGAGAAGTACAACCCGATAAAGATCAAGGTCGTGTATCCTGTAAGCCGCTCAAACACAAAGGCAAAGCAAATCGCCCATTCAATATAGGCGAGAGCAACCGAATGGAACAACCATAGGGACAAACAGCGCCACACAAGGGTGGCCAAAGGTCGAGCGCCCTGGAACCAAGAAGGTCAGTTGCGCAAGGAATGAAGAAGAATTTATTCCGGTCCCACGTTCCGCTCTCATAAAATGTCTCAAAGCAGTCATTCTCACATGGACGCCCGCTCCTAGGGACTCGCACAACTACTCAAGACGCTCGTTCCATTGAATCGCTTGTACTTTGTAACTAAATGCGACAATGGACAGGTGGCTATTGCTAGCAAATGGCATGGTTGTTTTTAATAAAGTGAGCGATCCGAAGCTGGCATCAACCGATTTCAGCTCATTTCCCAAGGGGGGCTCACCTATAAATACACCATGATTATCAACAAAAAGGGGATCTTCTTCGGGTCCACGAAGTGCTGCCAAATTCTATCCTCAACCGCTAATTCAGCCCTGGCGTCAATAACAATTTTACGATCGTAGAAGTCGGGGCCATCCACTTTCTCAATTGTCCATCCATTCTCCTTCTCCTCAATTTCACTATTCTCTTGTTTAATCCCAAGATTTAAGTATGTAAAAGAGGGAATATTGAGTGGATGTAAAGATGTTTGAAAAGAAAGAATTGATGTATTTTGTAATCTTCCTTATAATATTGAAACTCATCTTCACAGTGGACGTAGGCCTAGTTAACGGCCGAACCACTCTAAACCTCGCCTCTATTTTACTTTTCTTGCGTTTTTCATTTTCAATTGCTGAGTAAACACGGTTCCATTTATTTCTTACCAATTTGGTGAAGTACAGTTTAGTACCTTGGGTGTTTAGGCCATTTTTGGTGTAAACATTTTGGCGCCCACCGTGGGGCCGTGTTCATAATTCCCTTTCGTAGTTCAGCAAAAGAAAAATCCCAAAAAAAACCCTTTCTATTTTGAAACCATGGTTGGATCGAAGAAAGGTGACAAATCTACTAAAGTTACTACGAACAGTGAGGGTGATAATGCTGACGAAGCTACACCTCAAATCTTAAATCAAGGGGCAGTGGGTACCCCTAGGCCATTTATAACGCGAGATGAATTGGGTGTGGTTGTAACTGGCCTGATCAAAAAAATGGATAATACAATGAAAATGATAATGGAAAGGTTTGATTTCCTAACCAATGTTCAAGCCAATTTGTTGCCGCCAAACACTATGGTTAATACTGGTGAAAAGAGGACTCATCAGCCTCAGACCCTAGACGACCTCACAGCCCAGTGGGAGACAGGGGAGAGGCCGTCGTTGAGGATCATAAGGCCTGATCTCCACAGAGCAAAGAAGTGCGTGCGGCTCGGACTGTTGCAAGTCCCAGTAATGTAACATCCTTCGAAAAGGATGCAAGGCGCCGAAACACAAACCATGGTCGTGCCGATAAAAACGTCAGTGCTGATCCCAATGAGCAGGCAGGTGACGAGAGACGCATCACAAACATGATATAGCATATAATGAAGAACCAGAGAAGATGAGGAGAAAGAGTGAGAGTTTTCCCCCAGCAAAATTCCATTCACGGAAGAAATCCATCAAGCGAAATTCCCGAAGAAATTTGTACCCCCAACAATAATGCCTTACAACGGAGTTGGAGATCTAACCATTTTTTTGTTCAAGTACGACAAGCACATGAATTGAGCTTGGGCCACTGATGAAACCAAGTGCCTATACTTTCCCGTTTGTCTGGAAGGTGTGGCCTCATTATGGTTCACCAGACTTCCACCTAAACGTATTGACCAATTTGCTGACTTGGCAAGGAGATTTCAAGATCAATTCTGACTGCAAACTACCAAGGTAAGGGATGTAATGTCCTTAGAAGAAATGGAACATAAGCATGGGGAAACCATCAGAGCCTTCCTGACACGCTTCCATGCTGCAGCAGTGGAAGTTATAGAACCAGAGCCTTGGTACTTATTGGCAGCCCTGAAAGGAGCTATCGATAAGAAGTCAGAATTTGGAAAGTGGCTCAAGATGAAGAATCCAAAATCTTTGAAGAAATTTTACAAAAAAGCTGAAGAATACATGAGTGTGGATGATGAATCCCCAAGTGTCCAGAAGACTATAGAAAGTAATGCCGCCAGAGAAGGGAATGGCAACAAGTCCAGGGTTGAGCAGAAGAGTGATGTAGGACAAAAAAGGGGAAACATCGAGAGGAGTAACAAGGCTTATAAGAAGACGTGGTTGTACAAACCATCCGAGCTAACCCTCCTAAACCAAACCCTGGAAAGAATTTACCAAGCCACAAAGGACTCGAGCATTTTCCCTCAAATGAAGCGGAAGAAGGTAATTGAGCAACAGGCGAATTCCGGAAAATTCTGTCGGTTTCATGGCCAACTGGGACACAGCACCAACGAATGTCGACACCTGAGCAGTTTAATTGAAGAACTCATCAGGAAGAACCGACTCCTTTAGTACGTGAAACATCCTCAAAATACTCCAGCTGTGCAAGGACATAAAAATGCAGCCAGCCAACCCAACTCTAGTACGTAAGTCCGAATCCTAGTCGACTCGAGGTCGATAATCAATGTGATATTTGGAGGTCAACGTGATATTTGGAGGTCCCCACTAGGCCGGGAGCAGTTGGGTAGAGATGGAAAGATACGCTAACGAATTGAAGGGTGTCATGAAAAAGGAAGGATGCATGATCTTCAACAACGAGCTTCCGATGAAAATGATCAAAACTTTGATTGAGGATGTGATATTCAAAGATAAAGATGCGGAAGGCATAATTACACCAACCGTCGATGCCATGGTGATCACAATTGGTCTCGGACCTATGGTGGTAAAAAGGGTCCTAGTTGACATGGGGGGCACAAATCAATGTCATTTTTATAAATACTTTCCAAAAGATGAATCTCCCTAGGGCAAAGGTGCGCGCATACCCAAACAAGATCCACAGTTTCACAGGTCAACCTACGCAACCCATCGGAACGATAGATTTACCTGTGGAATTGGCAGATGGGGAACGTAAGGTGTCCACGGTACAAACCTTTGTCCAAATAGATGAGTTTTCGTCTTACAATGCATTCCTTGGGAGACTGACTCTTTCGGGTTTCAAGGTTGCATTAGCTCCATGGTGCTTGACCATGAAGTTTCCGATCGAAAAGGGAATTGGTGTAATTAAGGGCGGCCAAATCGCTGTAAGGGACTGTTATGTGACAGAACCAAGAGAGGCTAAGAAAAATGACTCAGGAAGGGATACAGAGGCTCTTCCCCGCATCCAAAAACCACCTTTATAGTAACTAAAGAAGGGTCTGTGCACTGGCGACCATAGTGGAGAGCAAAACGAGATCGATCCTAGAGAAGCCAGTGCAGAGGACGAAAGGGCGACCTCGGCCCAAGACACACTTCCTATAGCTGTAAATCCGAAGGACCCAAACCATGTGTTGAATATAGGATCTCGGCTAAGCCCCAAATTGAAAACTCAATTGATTGCCTTTTTGGTAGCCAACTTAGATGTGTTCACATGGAGACATGTGCGGCATATCTCCGGACATTGTGGTTCATAAGCTAAACATCGATCCACACATTCCAGCTGTCAAACAAAAAAGGAGAACACAGGGCCGGAGAGGTCACTTGCCTTAAAAGAAGAAATTGACGGATTAATGGAGATTGGTTTCATTAGAGAATCTACCTATCCGAAATGGGTGTCCAACCTTGTTCTCGTGAAGAAGTCAAACGGTAAATGGCGGGTTTGCGTATATTATTCAGATCTAAATAAAGCTTGTCTGAAAGAAAGTTTTCCTCTTCCCAGAATCGACCAATTGGTGGATTCTACCACCGGTCACGAATTGCTATCTTTCATAGACGCATATTCTGGCTATAATCCAATCATGATGTACGGTACAGACCAGGAAGACTCAAGTTTCATTACCGATTTTGGTCTATACTGCTATAAGGTGATGCCATTTGGTCTAAAAAACGCAGGGCAACTTATTAGCGACTGGTAAATGCTATTTTTAAAAAGCAAATTGGTAGGACGATGGAAGTCTACATCGATGACATGTTGGTTAAATCAAAGAGAGCAATAGACCATTAGGAGGACTTAGCCCGAATGTTCGATATCTTATGCCAATATGGCATGAAGTTGAATCCCTCGAAATGTTCTTTTGGGGTCGGTTAAGGAAAGTTCCTTGGGTACATGGTCAATGCTAGACGTATTGAAGCTAATCAATTTAAAATATTGGCTTTAAGAGAAATGCGTGCCCCAAGAACCAGGAAGGAACTCCCGTGTTTGAATGGGAAGATCGCAGCCTTAAACCACTTTATATCTAGGGCGACGTACATATGTCTTCCAATCGTCGATCCCTTAGAAAAGGAAAGAAAGAGATACAGCGGACCCCTAAATGTTAGAAAGCCTTCGAGGAATTGATCCAACACTTGGCAACATCGCCAATGCTATCGAAGCCTAGTGATGGGGAAGACTTGTTTCAATACCTAGTAGTTTCTGCCCATGCCTTAAGCGCTGCACTGATCAGAGGAGACTTGAAGCTAGAAAAAATGGTCTATTACATCAGCAAGTGGCTATCTGGAGCGAAGCTTAATTATCCAAAACTTTAAAAACTTGCTTATTGTTTGCTCATTTCATCAAAGAAGCTTCGGCCCTACTTCCAAGGTCATCCCATCAGGGTTCTCACAGACCTGCCTCTAAGGCAAGTTCTGTCCCTACTAGAAACCTCCGGAAGATTACAAAAATGGAATATAAAGCTCAGTCAATACGACATTATGTATCATCCTCGGAAAGCAATCAATGGACAAGTGCTTGCCGATTTTATCGTAGAATTTACCAATCGTGGGGAGGAAAAGGAAGAGGATGATATTGAGACTAGTATCCGGTGGAAATTATTTGTAGATGGAGCATCGAACGATCGTTGTTCTGGGGCAGGAGTAGTTCTCGAAACCCCTAACGGAAGATCCTTATGCTATGCATTAAGACTAGAGTTTCCATCAATCAATAACGAAGCTGAATATGAAGTCCTTATCGCGGGAGTAAAACTAGCAAAATAGTTGCAAATAAAAACTATACAGATCTTGAGTAAAACTAGCAAAAGAGTTGCAAATAAAAACTATACAGATCTTCAGCGACTCTCAACTCATAGTGTGCCAGATTCTGGGAGAATTCCAAGCTAAAATAGGTAACCTGCCAGATTATCTTACCAAAGCCTTTGAATTGTTGGAGTCTTTCGAGCATTACACCATATCCCATATTCCTAGACAGGAGAATACCAAAGCTGATTCATTAGCCAAACACGCAAGCACAGGAGATGCACAACTAATGGGGTTAGTTCTAGTGGAAATCCTTTCCAGCCCGAGCATGAAGTAGACTGAAATGAAGTGGATAATGGAAACAACTGATGAGTCGAAGTCATGGATGTCACCAATTAAAGAATACCTTACAACTAGGGCACTCCTGGTTGAAGCCAAACGCCAAAGAAAGACTTTGCGAAAAGCTCCTTTTACCTTATTCAGGAAGGACGACTGTACAGGCGGGGATTTTCTACACCTTTACTTCATTGTGTTATAGAGGAGGTGTAATACCCCACCTCCGTTAGGGTCACTCACAAAGGGAATGCACTAGTTTTGGTGGAGCATTATGTAGGTAAATATACACAGAGAAATCACGAGGCAGAACATAAATAAAGCACCGGTAGAAATTAAAAACCAGATCTCGTTACTTTCAAGAAAAGAGTCAAAACCTCATATATCCAAAGTACAAATTATTCCATTACATCAAGTTTTAAAAGAGGCATAAACTTAAGATAACAAAAGTAATTATTCCCCAAAATAGCAAAAGTGCAGCCATAGCATAGCTCAAGACCAAACCGTACATGAGCTGACAGAAAGTAAGCTAAATCCAAGCTGAGCGCTAGAGTTTCCTCCCTAAGAACCTGGGGAAGAAACGAAAGAAAAAGAGGCGAAAGAAAAAGGGTCAGTCATAAAGACTGGTAAGCCCTAGTGACTTTCAGTATAAAAACTAACAAAGGTAGCATGACATGTGAAAACTGGAATTAAACATAAGGATGATAACAGGACTGGTATAATAACTAAGATAACAAGACAAGTCAAGTCTAGCATCGCATATTCCAGATTCGCTTCACCAAATGTATTAGTATTCTACCCATGTCAAGTATTAACCATGAAATGACCCCTTGGGCCGATATCATGAAATGACCCATTACGGGGTCCTACAGTACAATCTACTAATCGATCGGCTCCCTACGAGTTCTAGCTTGTCATGTATCTGTGTCATATGCCCTATCATGAGTGTAGTCACATGTGCTAGGTCCACCATAGGGTGTATCAAGTCCTAGGGTGCCAACCACCGACACGAATCAAGCACGCACAGTGTAAACCTACGAGTGCCCAATGCTTGCTTTTTAAACTCCGGACTATATGCACGACCATAGTCCGCCTGAACCTACAATGGCGCACCAACTCAGCCGTCGTTCTGGTCGCTTACAATCTGCCCAGTAATCGTGCCCCCACGCTGCCTAGTCCCAGGGTATCGTGATACATCTAAGTGGGTTACTGCTGAAAAGGACCGCGTAACTTGGGTTTCTAATGGGTTAAGTGTTGTGTTTCATATTCGTAACTTAACCTTATCCAATCACGTATCAAGTTGGTTAAGTATATTCAAGTGGTTCATGACATAACCCTGTCCTGTGGCATTAAATAAATTAATGCACCCCAACCTCTCACATTAAACTAGTTGTTGTGGTCACTGGATTCGCCGGGTGGTTCCGGGAAGATTTACGCCACAACATAGTCTAACCTCGGGTTTTAAGTGCCATATGACCAACTACCCACATTGGATCCTATTGTTTGCAGTCACTGGATTCCCGGGACGGTTCTGGGTAGATTTACACTGCAAACTCAACCCAACCTCGAGTTGGCCATTTTCAAGTTTATCTAAGTGTCATGTCCATGTTCAAGTTTTCATGTCAAGTTCGTGACAAGTTTCAAGGCAAGTTTCATGTCCATATTCAGATTCAAGTTATAACAATGTTCATGTTTTCAAGTTCATAGTAAATTCAGGTTTGCCTAATCTACCCAAATCATATTCCCATCGCACGTGAATCCGAATCGATACAAACAAATCTAATTAGGGAATAACATAGAAAGAAAGGCATAAGGTGGAAAAAGTGATTACAAGTCAAGCATGGTATAACTTAGGGTAGATGATTACAACAATCTGGCATGTGGAATAGTGGTCTCAAATATCAAATTTAGCAAAACAGGGTGATAGTCATGGTAACAGTTGGTATAAGATAATAACCCCAAATTTGTGAATAACAACTAATCCAACATCACATGCATGAATATTATGGACATTTGGGATTTTTGATCTACAACATATATAGGCCCCAAATCAATTTCATATAAATATTACCACAAGTCATGATTCAAGATGAACAGATCCATGGTGAACAAATAGTAGATCCAAAATACTAGATCCAAAATGAACAATTATAGATCCAAGATATGCAATGATTGATCCAAGATAATTATCGGACTTAGGTCCAATTTCAATTTACAACATATCCATATTAAGTTTAAAGTTTAGATCTAAAAGTATCTAGGGCCTACAGATCGTGGTTTGAGAAATAGAAAGCAAAGAGCCAATGTTGAATCTCGAGTCTAACAGAAATCCCCCAAACAGCAATACTCTACACGTAGCCTTGTTGGAGAAGAAGCAATCCCTTTTCTCTAACTTTTCAACCAGAGTTTTAGCAGCATATGGCCAGAGAGAATATGTGTGGAGAGACTAGTGTTAGGGGCTGTTTATATAGTGTCAGGCCAACGAATCTAGACAGAAATCGGACTAGAAACATCAGAGTGAACTCTGACTCAAAAATGGGCTCGACAACCAGGTCGACACCCAGGTCGACTCTATGGTCGACCTGGTCCTGGGCAGGTCGACACTATGGTCGACCCCCAGGTCGACCTGGTCCTGGGCAGGAAATTTTCCGCCCAGTCCGTTCTGGGGTTTGAATTCGAAATTTGAATTCGAATTCTGAGCAGTTTTTGAACTTGAAATTTCTGAAACATTGAAGGGTCATAACTATGTCATATGGACTCCGATTTTCAAAAATTCGGACTCATTTCCAAGCAGAATTTCGAGACGAACGTAACGGCATAACCCATTACCCTTGATTCTTAATTAAAAATTAATTCTGCCTTGATTTATGGTTATAACACGTTATTAAAATACGGGTTGTTACATTCTCCCCTCCTTAAAGGATTTTGTCCTCGAAATCTCTAAGTTAGAAAGAATATGTCCTACCATCCAATCATCCATCTACTCAAAACATCATCCACAGGCAACCATTGTCCTTAAAATATTTCTAATGCTATATGAACATATGCAGTAAGTGTGTGTATATGTACTTATCTAATGCAAAAGATCAGGCGGTTACTGATTCAGTAAACCCTCTTATTGCAAAATATGTTAGTGTAATGAGTCCAACATGTATGCAAATTCCTAACATAATTTATAATCCCTACATGAGTGCACATAACGTTCATTCATAAGCAACATCCAAGTGATAGCATAACAAGTTCCATCCATGTACAAGTATAAGCACTCATGCATATGCAACATGAAAATGTGACTGAGCCGATCTAGTACCTAATGTGTGTCATGCATCCACTATCAATCACTTGCAAACACTTGCAACCATTTGCAAACATCAACCATAAGATGTTTCAATCACATGTTTACATCCATATGGTTCTACCTAAGGTTCTCACGATGAGATCGAGAAGATAACAAGATAAACATAGGTAGTAAAAGCATGATACGAAAGGTTTTCAAGTTTATAGGAAAAGAGGTCGAGAATGTACCCTCTAAAAGAAATGGGTAGAGCGTGCGTATCTTCTCTTTAGTTTCCCAAGTTGCGTCTTCTTGGGCTTCACTCCACTGTGCTTTAACTAGCCTGACTTCTCGATTCCTTAGCTTCTTGATCTCCGTTCCTAAGATACGAATCGGAACTCGCCTCAAAGTTGCTTCTTTTTCCACTTCTACGCCTTCAAGGATGCTCGGCTCAACCACTTCGGCTGATTCATGTAAGCACTTTCGGAGATGCGAGACATGAAAGACATTGTTTACTCCGGCCAGCCTCTCGGGTAATTCTACCTTATAGGCCATCTGCCCAATCTTCTCAGTGATAGAGAACGGTCCTACGAACCTTGTTGCTAGCTTTCCAACCGCTCCAAAACGAACCACATTGCGTAAAGGAGAAACTTTAATAAAGATCATATCTCCGACTTCGCACTCTAGGTCTTTCCACTCTGCCCTACGAAGTCATGACAACTCCACTACATTGGCTCATAGTCCTACTACAATCACTTTGTTCCCCATCGCTGGAACCCTACAGGTGATAGTCTACTCAAGGGAAGAAAAATAGGAACAACATAGCAACCATAACATCCATCAAACAAGTCCTACCTATCACCTGCTAAATTCATAAACACATCGACACCTACATGACTGGTCTAACCAATCCCAATATGTCGATTCTAGCATGTCTGCTCCAACCAACATCAATAACTAATGGAAGCCCAGCCTCCATACATACACCGATGCCTAATTGACTGGTCCAACCAATCCCAGGCCAATGGAAGCCCCGCATCCATACGGACTACTGTACGTCCAACGTACGTTTATCCTCCAAGAATAACTGGATCACGTCCAACGGATCCAAGGTAACGGGCGTCCCCAGAAACCCCTGTTTCAAGTCCGCCTAAAGTACTTGAGCCCAACCCAAGTCTATCCATTGTCTTGCTGCCCTCTCGAGTCCAACTCAAGCCGAATCCAATTACTTGCAGCCTTCTCGAGTCCAACTCGAGTCAATCTATAACTCAGACCCAGTCTTGAGTATCCATTACCGACCAACTCTAGTCCAACGTGAGTCGTCGTCTCCTTATTCGTTGCATCTCTAAGATCAATGAACACCCATTTTCCTTTTACAAGTTTAAGTCCAACTTGAATTGCCCTAATCTTCGTTGCATCTTCCATGATCGACGAACACATCCTATTTATTCAAAGTTCTACTATCCAAAGAGAACATCTACATAGGGTTCTAAACAATCCATTACTTTGCATCTTTCTCGAGTCCTAGTCGAGCAATCTCATAAGCCTATCGAGTCTAACTCTGGGCAGTCTATACCATTGAACAGTCTTATCATGTTCCGTCTGCTCATCACTTCTCGAGTAAACCAAGATATCATCCAATGAAAAATCATAACAACTATTTACCCCTCACGCAAACCAACCTAGTCGAAATCGACATTCCCCAAGCACAAGCCCCAAAGGCCTAAACCAATATCAGACAAACACCCAAGGAACATCTCCTCCGAGTTCGGACAACCCACGTGAGGTGATACTAGCAAAACAATCTAGCATTGGATCACTCATTTGCCTCCCACAAACAACTAGAACTTATTTCAACGATAACCTCTTAGCTTCCTTAACTCCAGTTACTATCGCGATCACTAGGTAGGTACCCAATACCACCCTATTCCTTTGAAGTAGATCGACTCCCCAAAATAATGCTAAACCCAGTAAAGCCAAAACAAAGCAAACACAAACAAACATACATCCATGACTCGATAAGACAACGTTACAGCAAATCATGCTAAGGTTAGTCGAACCACCAATCGGGTTCGTCAAAACTAGAGGTCTATCGACTATCTCGGGTTTGTCAAATAGTACCCGAACAGAAACATCTTAAATAGAAAGCATACCTTTTATAATGACACCCATTCCCTTCTGCGCCGCACTTGGAGCATTCAACGAAGAAGGAACAGCGTTGATAGCGTACGCTTTCGCAATCTGCCTCTCCCTATGAAGTTGTAGGCAATCATCCTTGTGATGTCCTGCCTGGCCGCAGTTAAAGCACTTCCTTTCCCCAGGCCTTTCTCGACAATCTCTGGCATAATGGCCCTTCTTGCCACAACTAAAGCATTCGCCATCTTTCTTATTTTTCTTATTCTGACCATCCTTGGTCGGGTTATGCTTTCTCTTGTTTGGAGAATTCTTCTTTCCTTCACCGCCTGCTTGCGGCTTTGGCTCCTCTGCAGATGTTGTAGCAACCTCAGTCTTCGACTTAGGAAAAAGGCTCTCTGACCTTAATGCCTTTCCTACAATAGATTCGAAAGTCTCATCGATATGGTTTATAAGTCTTTCCCCCACGTACCCATCCAAGCCAGTTATGAACTTCTCGTTCTTCTTTCGATTGTATCGATAAGGGACCATCCATATTTCTATAAAGTATCGAATTATGCGATGTACTCTGAGACTACCCTACCATTCTTCTTAAGCTCCAAGAACTTCCTGAACAATTCTGATTTATGAGCAGCTGGAATAAACTTATCACAAAAGCGAGTCTTAAACTGATTCCAAGTAACTTGATCCTCAGGAGTAGCTATCTTAAAGGCATTCCACCAATTCCTCGACCGCCCTTGCAATTGACGAGACGCTAGCCTTCTCTTCACCACATCCTCGATATCCAAGTCTTTGAAGATACGATCACAGCTATCCAACCAATCCTGAACATCCGCGGCCGACTCCGTTCCATGGAGCGGTTTTCCACCAAGGTTGGTGTACTCCTTGCACAACTTAGCAAAATCGGGCCTAGGCGCCTGCACTACTGCACCACCACCATTAGCAGCATTAGGAACTGCTCCCCGAGCATCCCTAAGCATCTCTCTCATGAGGTCAGCGAACATAATCCTCATGTCAGGAGCATTCCCATTATTGGCTCCTCTACCACCACCTCTCAAATTTCGGCTCTTCGTCAAATCTGTAGAGAAAAAAAGATTAACCATCTCCATGGTGGTGCCAGTGCAGTACCACTTCATCCTTAGCTATACTAATAATATAAATAGATACAGCTTTTGAAAACCAAAATAATCAAAATACGCGCCCTCGTATACGTACTACCTCTCCCTGGTGTCTTTCCCTAGGTTAACTACGCAACCTAGAGCTCTGATACCAAATGTGACGGCCCGCCCCGCACCAACCGACATTTCCTACGAAAGTGCGTTGTACACATGTCCAACTAGCACGGGACGGTCGTCAGAAGAAAGGAAAGAAGAGAATGAACTAACAAAGAACCTGCAATATGTCTTACAGTGCATGGAATGAAATATAATCATAACATATACTTGCGACAAAATAGGTAAGACAGTGTATAAGCTGAAACAAACTATCATAGCAGCAGAAAATCCAAAATACAGCTTATGATCCAAAGCCAGCATCATTATTACAACTTTTAAAACTATCTCAAAAAGCTAAACAAGAAAGTTACACAACTAGTGCCCAAAGTAGTGACCACCAATGACACAGGGAGAATATATGTAGATATCATTCGTAGGAGCCTACTGCTCGTCTCCGAATCAGCTACTCTTGCATCACCAGCTAACCTGTCTCTAGTCTGCTCGTGTGAGCACCCAGAATAATAAGAATAGACATAAAACTCTGGGTCAGACAAAAGTCTGGTATGAGCGATAAGTAGCAAAACAAAACAATAATAGCTATAATCCAATCATACCTGAACCTGGACCTGCAATCAAAGAGTTAGCACTACATACCGTACAATACTCTAAGGTGCCACTAACATATGGTGTAAGGATACGAGGGAGAGGTGTGCATGTCATAGTGATGTCAAACAATCAAGCATAGCAATCATCCTCACATCCCTCTCTCAGTGTGTAAAGCATACAATATCCTTTACTTTGGTCACCTAATCCTTTGGGCCATAACGAAATCCAATCCCATACAACTATCACTACAAGCCCACTGTCCATCTCTCAGTGGTGAACCAAAGTTATGAATACCGACAACCCCTTTGCACACGTCCCGCAGCAATGCCCAATCATGAAGTGAACTCATTGGTTCCCATCTAGATCCTGAGCTCTAACTTCCATTTGGACTACCTTTGCATCTTGGGTTTTAGTCATCATCTTCATCCGGATCGGTCTTCACTTCACCTTGCTTTGGATCGTGGTCATCATCCTCGCTCGGGTCGGATCGTGACTCGCGGATCGCCCATGGTGCCAGCTCATGTTCCTTCCATTGGATTGGGTCGTGGTGACCCCATCGGATCGGGTCGGGCTCCAATGCTTCGCGGTTCAGATCATGATGGAGCTTTCATCGGATCGAGTCGAGGCAACTGCACGGGTTCGGGTCGTGATACCCCACTAGTTCATGGCTCCTTCTCTCGTGGCGCTTCGCGATGGTCCTTCACGATCGGATCGTGATGGCCTCTGGATCGGTTCGTGGCCCTCAACATGAAGTGGCTCGTGAATGCATGCTCGTGATCGGGTCGGGTCAGAGAAGAAAGGGGGCGATCTGATCCGGTTTCCTGCATATTTTTCTACAACTCTTCCAGCGACTGTTTACGCCATACGACGGCGATTTCGACCATTCTAACTTTTCTAATCAATCACAAAACATACCATACAGTCACAACAACGTGTATAAACATGCACAAACAGCAAAACAACAATATGATATGTCAAAACGGATCAAACATACCCAAAACCCATATTTTCCCCTTAATCCTCCAAATTCCGGGATTTGCAAAATTAGTTGAAATTAACCCAAATTCATATCAGAGGCATAAAATGATGTTTTAGAATTTTAGGAATTTTTCTAGATTTTTCTGAGCCATAATTTCGCTAATCTTCGCTAATTACTATAATTAGCCGTAATTAGTGGAAAACAATGCAAATCACTCACCTTTGCCACAAAGTAAACTATAGATCTGAAATGATTCTCTGTTTGGGTCGAATTCAAATGTGTTCCAGCAGCTCTAATCTTGATCTGGTGAAGATCTCCCTTGATTTGATGTTGTTAATCCCAATCCTCAAGTTGTAGGTGATTTGCGGATGTTTTTGAGGAGATTTAGAGAGTGGAGGCCATTACTAGGGTTTCAAGAATGAAAGTGGCGGCTCAAAAACTGAAATGAAAATGATTTCCCAAACCCTATCAGCCTCCCCATAACCCTAGTCCCGAAATGGGTTATGGGCCTAGCTGTTAACTACCCGGTTTAGCCCAATTAAGCTGTTTTTCACCTTCTAAACCTTGTTTCAGCCATATCTCCCAAACGGTAACTCCATTTTTCACGTGTGACCACTCTACGGAAAGGTAAACCATCATCCGAAGCCAATGGAAGTGGTTTCAGTTCAAAACTCCTTTCCAATTAAGAGTTATGGAAGAAACAAGATCAGCTAGGGGCAAAACGGTCATTTAAAAATCAGCAAAAATCATGAACATGGGAAATAACCCCAGTAGTCGTTCCCCAAAGCCACATGACTATACGGCTTCGTATAAGAAAGAAATAAATATCCTACGATCTTCTGATGCGTAGAATGCGGGTTTTTACAATGTAATTCAAATGCATAGAAAATACTGCAAAGATTTATGAAAATTTTCGCATTCTGAATGATGTAAATAAAGTGACTGAATATGGAGTTCTAATTACATGCATGGCTCACTTATTCACACGCTCCTACTAAAGGTTGACTTCCTTGTGTAGGCAAACAAGTGATCGGGAGGCGCTGACTCGAGGAGTTCCCACTTTCATCAGCAAATACTGGATCTCTCAATACAGGACCAACAAAACCTTTGTACCAGAGTAAAGGAGTCAACGCTGAAGCAAAAGCAACTCAAAAGCCCCACGGCTAAAAATGCTGAGCCCACCAAAGAAACACCTTCTTAGGTGCTGGACATGGGTTCTCCAACTTTGGGAAATTCCTATTTCTTCAATGAGGCGAACCAGTGTCTGTTTCCTAGGGCAAGGCACAAAGTTGGAAAAATCGACATGTCCCAAAACGGAAAATGTAACACCCCGTAGTTCTGTAACACTAAGTGTAACGACCCGGGGAAAAAGTCGACTTTCGAATTCTCGACAACAATACATAAACCCGTATCGCTTGCCAAAAATCCAAGTATCGAACCCCCAGATTGTCATGAGAAAGAATTTACAGGGTGAGAATAGAAAGAAAGAAGTATTAGAATAGAAGAAAGAAGAAGAACACGTCAGAATCTCACATCGGAACGAATAAAATATAATATCACAAATCCTTTATACAAAAACTGTATATACATACCAATCATCAGAGTACAGCATATATCAATCACAGCGGAATAATAGCTTTATATACTAGCGGTGAAGCCACCTGCTTCTAGCACCTGAAACTCCAAGCGAAACCTAACCTGGAACATACTCGGTCTGACCCGAGCACATTTGATTTAAAACAAAATACACCGGGTCAGTCTTGAATACTATCAATGATAAATTCACATAACACACACTTGTTTAACTTTGAAAATCCTTTATGAAACAAAAAGATAATAGTAAGACCAGCCCACACATAAACACGGATGATTTTTACCTTAATATAACCCAAACCATTTTTGAAAATCATAACTTGATCTAATATTATCATAATGTCTAATACAAATAAATATCAATCTAGAGGAACGCTTGCATCTCACGCTCCCCATATATAGTATACAATCAAAACCGCGGGCGCTTATTGGATATTGGTTTCCAACTTGACAAGGTATGGGACCACCTTCCGCACGTGTATCTCTAGAGGCGAATACACTGGGTTCAACAAGAACGTCTTGCAACCCGGCCCTCACATGACTGACCGCTCATTTTGCTTGAGTGTATCGAATGTATACCACCGACGGTTGGGCTCAAACCACCGTCTCACATAAAGGGACAACATCGAATATAGATTAAAGAAGCAAAACGAATTTCTCTAGATAGGTGATTATGCACCCTAATGGGAGCGACCCACATAGCCATGCTGCCTGCCCGATTTTTGTCATTTCCGGGTTGATGAGGCTTGAGGCTAGAATTCTTCTCTTCGAACATCTGACCACCATTCACTTTGAATGCCACATCGTCAGATCCGCCGGACATCACTAATTGACGTCCACAAAAATACTCTGCGGTCAGCTAACAGAAGGTGTATGGCCTTCCCTGCTATCAACAGAAATACGTTTGAAGAAATCAACGTACGTGACCCCTTTGGAAATACTCTATCAGACACTCGTCCATACAAGTCATCCAAGAATAGGATGAACCGAAGGCACTCTTCTACTGCATCACATATAGGAATCACCCCAAGGATCAGTAGCGAGTAGTCCTTGCAACCTATGAATTTCAACCACGACAGAATCACAAACCAAATAACTTTGTTTGCAAGCCAGAGAGATTGGACCAGTAGTCCTTCCGCTTATTAAGATCCACGATCTTCACTTGCATCGTCTTCAAATGACGTCTTCACGTATTTGTTGGACGGAATGGTTTTCGAATATAAATTCGATCCTGGTCTTTCCGTGCCAACTATCGTATTGGTCTGGTTTGATAATCGGTGTTTAAACTATCAAATTACAAGGTGTCAATGAAATGATTTCACTGATTCAGTACGTGGCATGACTTGGCCTCCTAAAAATATATTTAACAAAATCGTTAATCAACTCTAATATACGACTTAATTCTAACTTGACTATCTTGACTTGATTACTCCTACCTATTAATTAATACTCGACTTAACTCCATTCGCTTGACTCTAGGTCGCAGCGATCACAATGGTTACGCATGATTCCCTCAGGAAACATCCGACCGCCGTAGGCTATCTGCAGCCCAGCGAATTACGCTAGCAGTCGTACGCAATGACAAATCTGCTTGAATAACCATGTTTGATTAACTCTATTTCAAATACTATATTCGATCAACTCTAACTGAGTAAACAAATATTCAATATAATTTGAAATCAATGTTCTTATTTATATTCATATTACCAAATTCTCGCCTTCATTTTCAATACTCCACGTATGGGACATCACATCAATCACAATACCTTTCACTCGTTTCAAACCAATACCATTCTTCGATAATAACGAAATCGTTCAAGTTGGGGTATTCTATTTATCCCTCAGACCTTGATCGACAACGTCCTTATCTCAGAATAATACCAGTTCGTCACTTAACCATCGATATTCAAATCTCGTCTACCATCTTGATTTCGAATCTGGTTTTATAAACCATTTCTCATATTTGAAATCATCATTTAATAATCCCTTTTACTTAATTCCCTTAATTAAGTAATTCTTGAATAAATGCCACTTTTAAACTTAGAATATTATTTCACTTATAGCTTTGGTTTTATATGAAAAACCCACGCCTCATAATCAATTCCCATTTACAAATTTTCTTTTTAAAACTTGAGTTATAATCCCTTTTATAAAACTTTTATCGCTCTTTCGACCACTTATTGTCATCTAATCACTTCTACTTGAATTTCGATTACAAACCATCACTTTAATTACTACTAACCTATTTAAAATCTCCTTTATTCATTTCTCTTCAATTGAGTGCTCTTTTACTTAATTAATCAATTAAGGAAAATCCTTTTTAAATCTTTATACCTACTTACCAATTCCATTTCCAAAGCCCGTTTGCACACTTGGGTTACAAACCTCTTTATACACTCTTATTTGACTTTGGTTTGAATTTATTGAAAACTTAATAACCCATTCCTTTCATTTGAAATCCACTTCTAATAAAATCTTTTTACTTAATTCATTTGATTAAGTAAAGTCCACAAACCCCACTTTTAACTTTAAATCTTATTCACTTATATTAGTTGGCTTTATAACAAAAGTCATTCGTCAAATAATCTATATCCATTTACGAGCATTCTTATAGTATACTTTATCTTGGATCAAAATCTTCTTACTCCTTTCTTTACAATAAGATCCCTTTAACTTGGATTTTATTCAAACATTCATTTATCAAAATTTAACACAAACCAACGGTATGTGTTGTCCCTTGCATTTCATTTTGGCCATCGCCTTGGTTTAAAATCCTTTTTAACTTAGATCGCATTTCCATAGATCCTTTATCAATATTCAACACAAAATATTGTATGTAATTTTCTTTGCGTTGAAATTTCTTATTCCAATTTTCCTGTTTCACTCAAAAACACTCTTTTAACCTTTACGCCTTCGTTTGGGTAAAAAAAAACTTTTTAAATAAATCAAATGGTTAAACAAATTAAAAACCATCATTTAATTGTTTTAAAAACAATTATCCTATTTTTCCACGCGTATGTGGTTTCTAAACTTTTTGCTTTTAAAACTAGTCTAAACCATTTAAATATTTTCTTTTATAAACTTGATTCAATATATATATTTATAAATTTCCCATCTAAAATGAGTGAAAAACTTCAATTTAATTACAAAATAATTAATAACTTTAAACAGCGTCGTTTCACCGAACGGTCGAACGATGTGAAAACAAAATGTTTATGGCCATTCACTGCCAATTTCCAAATCAATATGGTCGGTTGATTTTAAACACAACACGGGGAATATCTGTTTGACCATCACACTCAAACAGGTTTCACAACCACGTGGGGTTAAATCAGTTCAATATCAACAATATAAACAAACAAACAACATATAAAATATTTAAGGAATCCGGTCGGATCCCTCCAACCTGTTCTGCCCTGCATCACAGCTCGTTAAACATTTCACAATAATATATGAAATAAATTTCATATGATCGATTAAATCTAATTAACAGCATCCAATCAACCATAACAGTCAACATCAACCAATCAACCAATTTAAAGGTAAATTATATTTTAATATGAATTTACCACATCACAGAATTCTAGAAGGTGTGAGAATTAACTCACCAGAGTTTGTTCTGGTCGACGGTTGACGCGTTTGTTGCATTTAATTTGGGACGACCGTCCAAAATTAGCTGAATTTTCAACAGCGTCAGAATGACTCCTAGTCAGTGCCATCGGGTAGGTCTCGTCCCTGCGACCCAACGGATCTTGTTTCGTTAAATTTCGTTAACGTATGCAAAAGTTATGTTATTTACAATATTTACCTAATTTAAATGAATATATATTTAATTAATTAAATTATTTTTATCTTAATTAATTCCTAATTGCGTTATTAGCCAAATTACCTTCTCTGCCCTTCTAAAAAATCCTACTTTCCCATCTCTAGCCATATCCAATTTTTAAAATTGAAAAACCATTTTAATATTAATTAAATTTAATTTCCAAATAAAATATTTAAAAATATTCATTTAATTATAACTTAAAAATTATAACCCGGATCAAAAATCTGATGTAACTCATTTTAAAGTATTTTTGGATAAAATTCCAACGGTACTTGTTTCGTGGGAATCCGACTTGTTTTGGAAAAGTTACAAGCTTTTAAAGTTTATTGTTAAAAATTACAAAAATGCCCCTGATCTATTTTAAATTCAAATTAAATTCAAATTTAATTTTAATTTTAAATTTTAATTAACCATCCCATCCATCGGATCATTTAGAGATAGTCAGGGAGAGCAGGAAACTATATTTTCCAAACTCAAGCCTTAGACACTATCCTCTCTGTCACCCTTAGAATGTTACGATATTTATTTTTACAAATTCTATTTTAATTATAATATATATATATATATTTATTTATTTATTACCAAAATAAATATTATTTAAAAACTTACCCCGCGAAGCCCCAGCCTCTACCTAAGAGTCCCTAGCTCCCCGTCTTGCCCTCCTTTCTCCCTTTCTTCCTTTTCCCTATTTTCTATTATTTTATTATTATTTCTGCCATTGCCAAAGCTTGAAAGAGGAGGAGGAGGAGTGAGTTTAAAATGAAAAGGGGGGGGGCTATTTATTGCCGAAGGAGTCACATGGATTGCTGAGGTGGCGCGAATCCAACGGTCGAAAATGGATGGCTAGGATTAAACCTTAAATTAATTAAATTATTAATAAATTTAATAATTTATGAATAGTAAAATGTGTTTTCTCAACCCTATTCGGACGTTAATTTGACTTACTTATTGATACCTTATCCAAAATCTTTTCCAACCATGTTGTTCAATTTTTCTTGCTCTTCAATAATATATAAAAATATTTCAAATTCGAATTCGTTTGAACTTTCAAAAAATTTAAATTCAATTTCAAAATAGTGTTTTGTGTTAGTTTCAACACCTTCCGGTCTCATGTTGGAGTATCTAACGATAACTGTTTTCAGAAATTCTTCCACCATCTGGTCCGGTTTTTAACGTACTTCAATCCTATGTATTCAAATCAAAAATCGGAGTTCGTTTAGATTTTCAAATAATTTATTTAAATTTTGTTTCCTTAATAACTTTTATATCCGTTATAGTATTTTCCCAGACTTCATATATAGCTAATATCCTATGTTTAGAATTTTCCTGGATAGGTCTCAAGTTCCAGTTTTGTCGTTAGCATTCGCAAATTCCAATTACCGTCCAAATTTAGTTCAAATTTTGACCTTTTATTTTTTCTTTTCCACATACGGATGCCATTTTTGACGTAACTTGGTTGGTTACCTAATTTCATCATTTCGGATTTAATGAAACTGATTTCATCGAAATCCGAGTTCATTAGCTACTACTTCCTTTGTAAACGTTCTATTTTTAATTAAATATTTATCCTTTTATACTGCCAGTTCACATTATATTGCAGATCCACTAAATTTCTACCATTTCGGAATAAAATGTATTATATTAATAAAATATTCAAAATTATTGAAATTAAACCATTAAAATTCCAAAACAATATTAAAAAAAACATTTTTAAATATTAAACTAAATGGTCAAAAATCTGGCCCGTTACATTCCTTCCCCCTTAAAATAATTTCGTCCTCGAAATTGCTAGGGCAGAAAGAATGTTTCAAATCCACTATCTTTTCAAATATATTTAATTCAAAATCGATTTTATTTTCAAAATTAATCCAATCAGTTTTAAAAGCAATTTATTTCAACTAATCAAATTTTCAAAAATCTTCAAAAATATTCCAATACCATAAATTTTGTAAAATTTTTGGCAGTCTCCCCTGTACGGAGGACCATCTGCAATATCGCAGGATCAAGAAATAGATATTCCTCGACTCTCATGGTCGGAAAAATCAAAAATCAAACTCAAAAACCAAACAAAACAAAAAATTTAATATTGGCATAGGCGTACCTTTTGACGAGCGTTATTACGCGATAAGATATAATTTTATATTCGAGCCTGCTTAATTTTTATGCAGCTCTACTCCAACTGGATTTAATTAACTCCAAAATTTCTCCCTTGGATGGATTTTAAAGCTGAACTGGCACTTGCACCTGTTCTCAACTCAAACAAATTCATCAGCTATCACATAAGGTCAGTTATGTTTTAAACATCCATATAATTTCCTATCAACTCATTCCACACACAGTTCAATCCACACGGGATTTATTATTCATAATTGCTTCCTTTATTTCTATAATTATCCATTCGGATTTATTTCCCTGAATTGTCTTATTTAATTACCCATTCAAAACTATTTGAATCAGGATTGATTGGTCAACTTAATTATTTCCAGATTTGTTTCAACCAACCATATTCAGGTTCAGATTTATATTCGAGCATCCATCAACACAATTCAGCATATCACACAATCAACAAATCCAAACAATTTTGCCATACTATAATAAACTTTACTTTTTTTATATATAAAATAAATTGGGACAAAAATAGTTTCAAAAATAATTTTATACCAAAATACAAATACGCGCTCTCGTATATACACTCAACTCAATCTAGGGTACTGCTGACCCCATCTCTATTGAGTCACACCACAGAGCCAAGGTTATCTCTAAACCAATAGCTCTGATACCACTGTAACGACCCGAGGAAAATGTCGACGCTCGAATTCTCGACAACAATACATAAACTCGTATCGCTTGCCAAAAACCCAAGTATCGAACCCCCAGATTGTCATGAGAAAGAATTTAGAGGGTGAGAATAGAAAGAAAGAAGTATTAGAATAGAAGAAAGAAGAACACGTCAGAATCTCACAGCGGAACGAATAAAATATAATATCACAAATCCTTTATACAAAAACTGTATATACATACCAATCATCAGAGTACAGCATATATCAATCACAGCGGAATAATAGCTTAGCCACCTGCTTCTAGCACCATAAACTCCAAGCGAAACCTAACCTGAAACATACTCGGTCTGACCCGAGCACATTTGATTTAAAACAAAATACACCGGGTCAGTCTGGAATACTATCAGTGATAAATTCACATAACACACACTTGTTTAACTTTGAAAATCCTTTATGAAACAAAAGGATAATAGTAAGACCAGCCCACACATAAACACAGACGGTTTTTACCTTACTATAACCCAAACCATTTTTGAAAATAATAACTTGATCTAATATTATCATAATGTCTAATACAGATAAATATAAATCTAGAGGAACGCTTGCATCTCACGCTCCCCATATATAGTATACAATCAAAACCCTGGGCGCTTATTGGATATTGGTTTCCAACTTGACAAGGTATGTGACCACCTTCCGCACGTGTATCTCTAGAGGCGAATACACTGGGTTCAACAAGAACGTCTTGCAACCCGGCCCTCACATGATCGACCAGTCATTTCGCTTGAGTGTATCGAATGTATATCACCGACGGTTGGGCTCAAACCACCGTCTCCCGTAAAGGGACAACATCGAATATAGATTAAAGAAGCAAAAGGAATTTCTCTAGATAGGTGATTATACACCCTAATGGGAGCGACCCACATAGCCATGCTGCCTACCCGATTTTTGTCATTTCCGGGTTGATGAGGCTTGAGGCTAGAATTCTTCTCTTCGAATATCTGGCCACCATTGACTTTGAATGCCACATCGTTAGATCCGCCTGACATCACTAATTGACGTCCACAAAAATACTCTGCGGTCAGCTAAGAGAAGGTGTACGGCCTTCCCCGCTATCAACAGAAATACGCTTGAAGAAATCAACGTACGTGACCCCTTTGGAAATACTCTGTCAGACACTCTTCCATACAAGTCATCCAGGAACAGGATGAACCGAAGGCACTCTCCTACTGCATCACATATAAGAATCACCCCAAGGATCAGTAGCGAGTAGTCCTTGCAACCTATGGATTTCAACCACGACAGAATCACAAACCAAATAACTCTGGTTGCAAGCCAGAGAGATTGGACCAGTAGTCCTTCTGCTTATGAAGATCCATGGTCTTCACTTGCTTCGTCTTCAAATGACGTCTTCACGTATTTGTTGGACGGAATGGTTTTCGAATATAAATTCGATCTCGGTCTTTTCGTGCCAACAATCGTATTGGTCTGGTTTGATAGCCGGTGTTTTAACTATCAAATAACAAGGTGTCAATGAAATGATTTCACTGATTCAGTACGTGGCATGACTTGGCCCCTTAAAAATATATTTAACAAAATCGTTAATCAACTCTAATATACGACTTAACTCTAACTTGACTATCTTGATTTGATTACTCCTACCGATTAATTAATACTCGACTTAACTCCATTCGCTTGACTCTAGGTCGCAGCGATCACAATGGTTATGCCTAATTCCCTCAGGAAACATCCGACCGCTATAGGCTATCTGCAGTCCTGCGAATTACGCTAGCAGTCGTACGCAATAGCAACTCTGCCTGAATAACCATTTTTGATTAACTCTATTTCAAATACTATATTCGATCAACTCTAACTGAGTAAACAAATATTCAATATAATTTGAAATCAATATTCTTATTTATATTCATATTTCCAAATTCTCGCATTCATTTTCAATACTCCACGTATGGGACATCACGTCAATCACAACACCTTTCACTCGTTTCAAACCAATACCATTCTTCGATAATAATGAAGCCGTTCTAGTTGGGGTATTCTATTAACCTCTCAGACCTTAATCGACAACGTCTTTATCTCAGAATAATACCAGTTCGTCACTTAACCATCGATATTCAAATCTCGTCTACCATCTTGATTTCGAATCTGGTTTTATAAACCATTTCTCATATTTGAAATCATCATTTAATAATCCCTTTTTACTTAATTCGCTTAATTAAGTAATTCTTGAATAAATGCCACTTTTAAACTTGGAATATTATTTCACTTATACCTTTGGTTTTATATGAAAAACCCACGCCCCATAATCAATTCCCATTTACAAATTTTGTTTTGAAAACTTGAGTTATAATCCCTTTTATAAAACTCTTATCGCTCTTTCGACCACTTATTGTTATCTAATCACTTCTACTTGAATTTCGATTACAAACCATCACTTTAATTAGTACTAACCTATTTAGCATCTCCTTTATTCATTTCTCTTCAATCGAGTGCTCTTTTACTCAATTAATCAATTAAGGAAAATCCTTTATAAATCTTTATACCTACTTACCAATTCCATTTCCAAAGCTCGTTTGCACACTTGGGTTACAAACTCCTTTATACTCTTATTTGACTTTGGTTTGAATTTATTGAAAACTTAATAACCCATTCCTTTCATTTGAAATCCACTTCTAATAACATCTTTTTACTTAACGCATTTGATTAAGTAAAGTCCACAAACCCCACTTTTAACTTTAAATCTTATTTCACTTATATTACTCGGCCTTATAACAAAAGTCATTCGTCAAATAATCTATTTCCATTTACGAGCATTCTTATAGTATACTTTATCTTGGATCAAAATCTGCTTACTCCTTTCTTTACAATAAGATCCCTTTAACTTGGATTTTAGTCAAACATTCATTTATCAACATTTAACACAAACCAACGGTATGTGTTTTCCCTTGCATTTCATTTTGGCCATCGCCTTGGTTTAAAATCCTTTTTAACTTAGATCGCATTTCCACAGATCCTTTTATCAATATTTAACACAAAATATTGTATGTAATTTTCTTTGCGTTGAAATTTCTTATTCCAATTTTCCTGTTTCACTCAAAAAGACTCTTTTAACCTTTACGCCTTCGCTTGGGTAAAAAAAACCTTTTTTAAAAAATAAAATGCTTAAACAAATTTAAAACCACCATTTAATTGTTTTAAAAACAATTATCCTATTTTTCCACCCGTAGGTGGTTTCTAAACATTCTACTTTTAAAACTGGTCTAAACCACTTAAATATTTTCTTTTATAAACTTGATTTAATATATATATTTATAAATTTCCCATTTAATTACTCATCTAAAATGAGTGAAAAACTTCAATTTAATTATAAAATAATTAATAACTTTAAACAGCGTCGTTCCACCAAACGGTCGAACGACGTGAAAACAGCATGTTTATGGCCTTTCACTGCCAATTTCCAAATCAACATGGTCGGTTGATTTTAAACACAACACGGGGAATATCTGTTTGACCATCACACTCAAACGGGTTTTACAACCACATGGGGTTAAATCAGTTCAATATCAACAATATAAACAAACAAACAACATATAAAATATTTGAGGAATCCGGTCGGATCCCTCCAACCTGCTCTGCCCTGCATCACAGCTCGTTAAACATTTCATAATAATATATGAAATAAATTTCATATGATCGATTAAATCTAATTAACAGCATCCAATCAACCATAACAGTCAACATCAACCAATTAACCAATTTAAAGGTAAATTATATTTTTATATGAATTTACCACATCACAGAATTCCAGAAGGTTTGAGAATTAACTCACCAGAGTTTGTTCTGGTCGACGGTTGACGCGTTTGTTGCATTTAATTTGGGACGACCGTCCAAAATTAGCTGAATTTTCAACAGCGTCAGAATGACTCCTAGTTAGCGCCATCGGGTAGGTCTCGTCCCTGCAATCCCAACGGATCTTGTTTCATTAAATTTCGTTAATGTATGCAAAAGTTATGCTATTTACAATATTTACCTAATTCAAATGAATATATATTTCATTAATTAAATTATTTTTATCTTAATTAATTCCTAATTGCGTTATTAGCCAAATTACCTTCTCTGCTCTTCTAAAAAAATCCTACTTTCCCATCTCTAGACATATCCAATTTTTAAAATTGAAAAACCATTTTAATATTAATTAAATTTAATTTCCAAATAAAATATTTAAAAATATTCATTTAATTATAACCTTAAAATTATAACCCGGATCAAAAATCTGCTGTAACTCATTTTATAGTATTTTTGGATAAAATTCCAACGGTCCTTGTTTCGTGGAAATCCGACTTGTTTTGGAAAAGTTATAAGCTTTTAAAGTTTATAGTTAAAAATTACAAAATTGCCCCTGGTCTATTTTAAATTCAAATTAAATTCAAATTTAATTTTAAATTTAAATTTAAATTAACCATCCCATCCGTCGGATCAGTTAGTGATAGCCAGGGAGAGCAGGAAACTATATTT
Organism: Allium sativum; assembly: GCA_030737875.1. Lineage (NCBI taxonomy): Eukaryota > Viridiplantae > Streptophyta > Magnoliopsida > Asparagales > Amaryllidaceae > Allium > Allium sativum. The sequence goes on along the minus strand of CM060920.1, from coordinate 33,693,943 downwards.
TCCAAACTCAAGCCTTAGACACTATCCTCTCTGTCACCCTTAGACTGTTCCGATATTTATTTTTACAAATTCTATTTTAATTATAATAAATATATAAATATATATATATATATATTACCAAAATAAATAAATAAATAAATATTATTTAAAAACTTACCCCGTGAAGCCCCAGCCTCTGCCTAAAAGTCCCTAGCTCCCCGTCTTGCCCTCCTTTCTCCCTTTCTTCCTTTTCCCTATTTTCTATTATTTTATTATTATTTCTGCCATTGCCAAAGCTTGAAAGAAAAGGAGAAGGAGTGAGTTTAAAATGAAAAGGGGGGGGGGGCTATTTATAGCCGAAGGAGTCACATGGATTGCTGAGGTAGCGCGAATCCAACGGTCGAAAATCGATTGCTAGGATTAAACCTTAAATTAATTAAATTATTAATAAATTTAATAATTTATGAATAGTAAAGTGTGTTTTCTCAACCCTATTCGGACGTTAATTTGACTTACTTATTGATACCTTATCCAAAATCTTTTCCAACCATGTTGTTCAATTTTTCTTTCTCTTCAATAATATATAAAAATATTTCAAATTCAAATTCGTTTGAACTTTCAAATAATTTAAATTCAATTTCAAAATAGTGTTTTGTGTTAGTTTCAACACCTTCCGGTCTCATGTTGGAGTATCAATCGATAACAGTTTTCAGAAATTCTTCCACCATCTGGTCCGGTTTTTAACGTACTTCAATCCTATGTATTCAAATCAAAAATCGGAGTTCGTTTAGATTTTCAAATAATTTATTTAAATTTTGTTTCCTTAATTACTTTCTATATCCGTTATATGATTTTCCCAGACTTCATATATAGCTAATATCCTATGTTTAGAATTTTCCTTGATAGGTCTCAGGTTCCAGTTTTGTCGTTAGCATTAGCAAATTCCAATTACCGTCCAAATTTAGTTCAAATTTTGACCTTTTATTTTTTCTTTTCCACATACGGATGCCATTTTTGATGTAACTTGATTGGTTACCTAATTTCATCATTTCGGACTTAGTGAAACTGATTTCATCGAAATCCGAGTTCAATAGCTACTACTTCCTTTGTAAACGTACTATTTTTAATTAAATATTTGTCCTTTTATACTGCCAGTTCACATTATATTGCAGATCCACTAAATTTCTACCATTTCGGAATAAAATGTATTATATTAATAAAATATTCAAAATTATTGAAATTAAACCATTGAAATTCCAAAACAATATTAAAAAAAACATTTTTAAATATTAAACTAAATGGTCAAAAATCTGGGCCGTTACACTAAGATTCACAAATCAAGGCAGAATTAAAAGTTAAAATCAAAATCAAGGGAAACGGGCTACGCCATTGCGTTCATCTCGGAATTCTTCATGAAAATGAGTCCGAGTTTGCGTAAATCGGAGTCCGTATGAGGAAGATATGGCCTCCGGAAGATTCAGCGAAGTTCAAAATTCAAAACAGTTCAGAAAAACGAGTTCAAAATTCGAAACAGACCCAGATTGGGCAGGGCGGGAATTTTCCCGCCCAAGTCACCCAGGTCGACTGGGTAGTCGACCTGGGGGTCGACCCCCTTGTTTTTTCCAGCTTTCTGAAACTGGTTCGTTCTGATGTATTTGGTCACGTTTTCTGATTAGGTTCGTCCGCCTAACACTATATAAACAGCCCTGGTCTCCTTCTCTATTCATAATTCTTTTCTATCCTTATGCTGCCTCTGAGAAAATATATAAATAAATAATATATAAAATAAATCAACATGAGGAAATGCTGCTAAAGATTTTCAAGAAGAGGTTCAAGTCAAGCTAGGATTCAAGAGGAGGTTCAAACGACTTCAACGTCTGTTTTTCTACGAATCATAGCAACGCCATCTTTCAATTCTAACCTCTGTAAGTCAGTTATTTCTAGATTTGAACGTTTTCTCTATTCGTGACATGAAATTAAAGGAATAAAATAATATGCCAAATCTTTCTATTCAAATCTGTGCCTATATCTTTGGACCTAATTAAGAACTGTTAGGGGTTGCCTATGACTATGAACATTGCCTATGACTGTGACTATGACTATGAGAATTATTTCCTTGACTATGAACACAAGCCTATGCCCTTGACTAGAAAGCATAAACTATTGCCTATGACATAACAAGGACAACTGTGACTAAACCCCTATGACTCCTGACTAGGAAAGTGTTGCTTAAGTTTTGTGACTGTGAAATTGGGTCTAAACCTGATTTTTCTATTCTGTCTATTCTTGGTTTTCTTTGGTTTTAGACCTTGGGAATTTACCTATTAAGTTAGGTCTACCCATGTTCTTGAACCTACGTTTCTATTCTCTCTATTATTGGTTTTCTTTGGTTTTAGAGCTTGGGAATTTACCTATTAAGTTAGGTCTACCCATGTTCTTGAACCGACGTCGTTATTCAACCCTTTTATGCCAGTTATTATGTCTATCTTTTGCATAGCTTCTTTTGTTCATTCACTATTTTCTACGAATCTAGATTTATCTATAATCTAGATTGAATCACAATTATACGAACGGTGGGAATGCGATTTGGGCAAAATATGAAATTTACTAAAAACATAGTTATAAACTAGGAAATTGGCATAAATTGGGAACATGTATTATGGCATGTTCATAGGAATGCAAATTGGATAAACTTGACATGAATTATAGATTGTTTAACCTGAATCTAGTATCGACGTGTAAATCTAGCATTTACATGAATAGTGAACTAGAGTAATAAGTCTAGTTTAACATGAATTAGAATGTTGAATTGGAATTGGATTAGTTAATTTGGCACGGTAAGTATATTGACATAAATTTGAAATTGGCCATAACTGGGAGTAATGGTCATGTTTAGCAAAATCATGGTTAGTGACACTTAATTTGGTATAGTTTACATACAAAATAAAAAATATAAATATGATTTAGAGGGGGAAATGGGCCATAAGGATAAATGTTGACAATTTACATTAAAGGAGTAATTAGGTAATAAGTAAATTATGAATAATTTACTTATAGAATTTGTCCTAAATGAGAAAATACAAATTTAGACAAATTAAAGGTTTATTAACGGCATCTTTTTTTAATAACACACCAGAAAGTTCTAGGGTGACAAAGAGGATAGCGTCTGGGCTTGGGTTTGGAAAATACAAGTTTACTGCTCTCCCCAGCTATCCCTAACTGATCCGACGGAGGAGATGGTTACTTTCAAAACCTGATTTGAAGTTTAATCAAAACCCTTTGAACTTAGAAAACACGAATATGCCTAACCCGAGGTTAGACTGAGTTGCGATGTAAACCTGCTCGGAACCATCAGATTGTGATAAAGGAATAAGGTTAAGTCCAAAACATGAAGGGATAATACTTAACCGTTAATAACATGTTAGTCAAAAAAGACGGGCAAGGTTAAGTTAAAAAGGAACACTGAACCAATACAGGGTGAATGGGTAGGGTTAAGTAATAAGAAATACTTAACCGATATAACTTGGTTTGTGGTGGGGTTAAGTCAACATGAATTACTGATAACACTTAACCAGTTTGACAGGATAAATGAAGAGGGTTAAGTCGGCTTGAATTGACTAATGACACTTAACCAATCCAAATTGACGGGAAAGGGAACTAAGTAGTAAACCTTAGTTAAGAAAACAATGATTATGGAAACTAAGTGGTAAATCTTAGTTGGTAGAACTAAGTAGTAATTCTTAGTATAACACGGGAAGGATCGAATGTCCATCTGTGTAAAAAGAAGGTTCAAACGAATTGGGTTACGAAGCCCGAGGATTCGAGGGGACGTGAGTGTACACTTGGTATCCCTCTGTGAGGCTGCAGATGATCCTCCTGGGTTCACAGAGGTTAAGGTCTGCGTAGAAGAACTAGGGGTGTGCCTTGGTTGCAATATATGGCAACCTAAATACTAGGATGGACCAGCGTGATTCGGCGAGAAAACGGTAGCCCTGTGATAGCAACTCGTCGTCTACCATCCATCTTGAGTCAATCGAGATACGTGAAGCAGAAAGGTAGAGAACTCCAAAAGACCATATACTTGCTATCAAGTTATGGGCGAGGATGGCCATATGATAGTAGGGCACCGGGGGCCTGCGTATAGTTCTCATTTTTCAAGGTGTGCCTGTCATTAGTTGAGGGAGGGGTCAAGTGGGACCATAGCCACTGGAATAAAAACAGACCTTAGCATCTACATCGGCAGATATTTGAAAGCTCCCGACCGAGTTATGTATTCCTTGACTTGCCCGGACACAGGACTCGGGTCGCACATTACAGGACATGTGCATCTAGACAAGCGATAACGATTCGCGATACATGCGTGGGGAAGTATAGGAACATATACCACTCTAGGTAGTGTGTCCTAGACTTGGGGGCATCGTTCGACAGGTAGCATAATTCCTAGTTGAACTAGGTGGCATAAATACTTAATCCGAGAAGCGTTCAGCAGACAGTGTAAATTCTAGTTGAATCTAGAAGGCACTTGGTAGAAAACCCTAGATTAAATCTAGGTAACACATAAATAAATGGATGCCTGAAGGCGATGGAAAATACAGGGATTGGGATCACATTAGCGTTACTAGTTGGGACACTAGATAGGTGGTGCAGAGATAATAGAAATCCGTATAACAAGGAAATGGCGAAGCGGCGAAAGTATTAGAGAACATCTAGTTTATCTTATCTTAGCATATCTTGTGTTGATCTTGTCTAACCTTGCTGACCCAATCATCATGGTGTTATCTTGTATTTAGTTAATTCATGTCATTTTGTTTTTCCCATGTTCACATGCTAAAAGTTACTGAACTTACTCAGGCTTTATGTCTGACTCTGTTTTTCTTTCGTCCCCCCCCCCAGGTAGTAAAGGAGGGAATAGTATAGCTCAGGTTAAGTTGGACGTCACTCTTTCTCAGCTTGAAGATTTGTCGAAGTTTGCTTGGATTCTCTTTTCAGATGCTATGGCTAGATCTAGCTAAAATTGGGGAATATAAAGTTTGTTTTATGCTTCTTTATTTTGTAAGACAGATGATACTCTGATATTGTAAAGAAATCGTTGTACAAACTATTTTATCAATAAAGCAAAGTTTTATTTTCCGCTATTTAATTTCTGTCTGTCTTGTAATTTATCTGCATCTTTTACCCTAAAGCTCCACAGAACTTAGTGCATTCCCTTTGTGAGTGACACCAACGGATGTGGGGTGTTACACGTGGTATCAGAGCTGAAGATTACCGGATCAGATAAAAGATTTGAAATTTTTTTATTATTTTCAAACAGTTTTAAAAGAAGCATTTTCAAAAAAAAAGTTTTGTTTTAAAGGCGTATTTCCCAAAAGCCATACGCACTATCTTCTGATTCTATGTTTGAATTCTTGTCCCCTTCTTTCTTGAGTCTCTGGGGCTCCTGGCTTTCTGGGAGGTAACCTCATCGAAGGGCGAAGTAGTGCCCGACTTCCATCTATAACCATAGTAGTTTCACCTACGGCTAGTTTTCTTTCAAGCTTAGTAGGGTTTTATGTACGATGGAGGCAGCTTTCGAGAGATTTGTCAACATGACAACACACACGAAGGAGATGAGGAGTTTGGCTAAGGAGCACAACCCTAGGATGAGGAATTCATGGATGTAGATTTAGCTCACAAAGGAGGAAGGAATTATAAAACCTAAGGCAAGAGGAAGTATTTTTACTAGGGTTTGATAGGGCGTATAATTAAGGACAAAGGCAAGAACGAGGAACAAGATTTTCAGAAGGGCGAGTACATACTTTCACCACCAAGCGTACCTAGGCGAAAGGTAGTAAAGTTCTGTTGGAAGGGTCTAGTTTTGCTGTTCGTACTCTTTCCTTTGGATTTAGCGCTTCGCATTTGTTCATATCCACTTCCATAGTTGAGTCTCTGCACCATAGTACTTGTATCGTAGAAAGATCCCACTAGAGTCTCAAATCCAAATTGGTGGTCCGACCAGTTTATTTTTGGTCAGTAGGGATTTGAGAATAGCTATCGAGTTTGCTTATATCATCTCACGTAGATCGTCTAAATTCGGAGGAGAAATTCCTTGGGTGCTTGTCTGATATTGGTTTAGGCCTTTGGGGTTTGTACTTGAGGAATGTCGAGTTCGACTAGGTTGGTTTGCGTGAGAGGTGAATAGTTGTGACAGACACGCTAAAAAGCACGTAGTAACCTTTCGACCCTTATAGTTATGGCATGGCGGATAAGAGGGAGACCTCTAATCATCTTAGTACATATACTTGGAACCGCGATTGACATCTGTTTATTTTGGAAATGGAGATCAGGAACTTCACAATCGTGAAGTTAAATTAGTTAAGATACAGTGGAGTAAAGCTCAAGAAGGCTAGATACTAGCATTATACCCTTTTTCCTTAAGGGTGCATCCTTGATTTCTTTTTTTAGGATATTTACGCATAATCATTTCTCTCTTTCCAAAGTATATCCTCATGGTCGTATCTTTGATCCTTAGGAAGAAGCCAATGGATGTAAACATGTGTTTGAAACATGTTATGGTTGATGGTTGCAAGTGGTTGCTAATGGATGCTCGTGGATGCATATGCATATGTATTGGGCACCAGACCAAGTTCGGACGCTTTCATATTGCATTTACAAATATGTATTTGTTGTAAGTTAAAATTGATATGTTATCATATGGATGTTGCATATGGATGAATGGCAATGCACACATGTAGTATTTACATAACTAGGGATGCTTGCATACATGATTGGACGCATGGCACTGACATGATTTGCATTAAGGAGGTCAACTGAATCAGTAGACCGCCTGATTTTGCATTAGATAAAGACATATGCACACACTATGCATATGAACATGAAAGCATTAGAAATCTTTTAAGGACAATGAATGCCTGTGATTGAATGGTTGAGTAGATGGGTGATTGGATGGTAGGACAGATTCTTCCTAACTTGAAGATTTCGGGGACGAATCCTTTTAAGTGGGGGAGAATGTAACACCCCGTAGTTCTGTAACACTAAGATTCACAATCAAGGCAGAATTAAAAGTTAAAATCAAAATCAAGGGAAACGGCTGCGCCATTGCGTTCGTCTCTGAATTCTGCATGAAAACGAGTCCGAGTTTGCGTAAATCGGAGTCCGTATGAGGAAGATATGGCCTCCGGAAGATTCAGCGAAGTTCAAATTTCAAAACAGTTCAAAAAAACGAGTTCAAAATTCGAAACAGACCCAGATTGGGCTGAGCGGGAATTTTCCCACCCAAGTCACCCAGGTCGACTGGGTAGTCGACCTGGGGGTCGACCCCCCAGCTTTTTCCAGCTTTCTGAAACTGGTTCGTTCTGATGTATTTGGTCACGTTTTCTGACCAGGTTCGTCCGCCTAACAATATATAAACAGCCCTGGTCTCCTTCTCTATTCACCGTTCTTTTCTATCCTTATGCTGCCTCTGAGAAAATATATAAATAAATAATATATAAAATAAATCAACATGAGGAAATGCTGCAAAAGATTTTCAAGAAGAGGTTCAAGTCAAGCTAGGATTCAAGAGGAGGTTCAAACGACTTCAACGACTGTTTTTCTACGAATCATAGCAATGCCATCTTTCTATTCTAACCTCTGTAAGTCAGTTATTTCTAGATTTGAACGTTTTCTCTATTCGTGACATGAAATTAAAGGAATAAAAGAATATGCCAAATCTTTCTATTCAAATCTGTGCCTATATCTTTGGACCTAATTAAGAACTGTTAGGCGATGCCTATGACTATGAACATTGCCTATGACTATGAACATTTCCTATGACTATGAACATTGCCTATGACTATGACTATGAGAATTATTTCCTTGACTATGAACACAAGCCTATGCCCTTGAGTAGAAAGCATAGACTATTGCCTATGACCTAACAAGGACAACTGTGACTAAACACCTATGATTCCTGACTAGGAAAGTGTTGCTTAAGTATTGTGACTGTGAAATTGGGTCTAAACCTGATTTTTCTATTCTATCTATTCTTTGTTTTCTTTGGTTTTAGACCTTGGGAATTTACCTATTAAGTTAGGTCTACCCATGTTCTTGAACCTACGTTTCTATTCTGTCTATTCTGGGTTTTCTTTGGTTTTAGACCTTGGGAATTTACCTATTAAGTTAGGTCTACCCATGTTTTTGAACCGACGTCGTTATTCAACCCTTTTTATTCCAGTTATTATGTCTATCTTTTGCATAGCATCTTTGGTTCATTCCATATTTTCTACGAATCTAGATTGATTTATAATCTAGATTGAATCACGATTATACGAACGGTGGGAATGCGATTTGGGCAAAATATGAAATTTACTAAAAACATAGTTATAAACTAGGAAATTGGCATAAATTGGGAACATGTATTATGGCATGTTCATAGGAATGCAAATTGGATAAACTTGACATGAATTATAGATTGTGTAACCTGAATCTAGTATCGACGTGTAAATCTAGCATTTACATGAATAGTGAACTAGAGTAATAAGTCTAGATTGACATGAATTAGAATGTTGAATCGGAATTGGATTAGTTAATTTGGCACGGTAAGTATATTGACATAAATTTGAGATTGGCCATAATAGGGAGTAATGGTCATGTTTAGCAAAATCATGGTTAGTGACACTTAATTTGGTATAGTTTAGAAAAAAAAAACATAAATATGATTTAGAGGGGGAAATGAGCCATAAGGATAAATGTTGACAATTTACATTAAAGAAGTAATTAGGTAATAAGTGAATTAGGAATAATTTACTTATAGAATTTGTCCTAAATGAGAAAATACAAATTTAGACAAATTAAAGGTTTATTAACGACATCTTTTTATAATAACACACCAGAAAGTTCTAGGGTGACGGAGAGGATAGTGTCTAGGCTTGGGTTTGGAAAATACAAGTTTCCTGCTCTCCCTGGCTATCCCTAACTGATCCGACGGACGGGATGGTTACTTTCAAAACCTGATTTGAAGTTTAATCAAAACCCTTTGAAATCAGAAAACACGAATATGCCTAACCCGAGGTTGGACTGATTGCGATGTAAACCTGCCCGGAACCAACCGGCACATCCAGTAATCGCAACAATATCTATCTAATGTTAGTGGTAGCGGCTTTAATTTGTTTAGTTAAAGCTAGAACAAGAATGCTAGGATTAAGTTAACTAAGACACTTAACCAACTCAACATGATAACAAGACTGGTAGGTAGGGTTAGGTTCATACAGTTAAGCTAGAATGGGAGGGTTAAGTCCATAGGAACACTTAACCAACTTAGCACAATTAAGCTAGAACGGAGGGCTAAGTCCATAGGGACACTTAGCCAAATTAACATGTTAACTAGTCTAGAAAGTGGGGTTAAGTAAAGTTAATACACTTAGCCAAATTAACATGTTAACTAGACTAGAGGATGGGGTTAAGTAAGATTTAATACACTTAGCCAATTTGATATGTTAGCTGGGCTAGACCGTAGGGTTAAGTAAACTTGAACACTTAACCATCAGATTGTGATAAAGGAATAGGGTTAAGTCTAAAACATGAAGGGATAATACTTAACCGTTAATAACATGTTAGTTAAAACAGACGGGCAAGGTTAAGTTAAAAAGGAACACTGAACCAATACAGGGTGAATGGGTAGGGTTAAGTAATAAGAAATACTTAACCAATATAACTTGGTTTGTGGTGGGGTTAAGTCAACATGAATTACTGATAACACTTTACCAGTTTGACAGGATAAATGAAGAGGGTTAAGTCGGCTTGAATTGACTAATGACACTTAACCAATCCAAATTGACGGGAAAGGGAACTAAGTAGTAAACCTTAGTTAAGAAAACAACGATTCTGGATAATAAGTGGTAAATCTTAGTCGGTAGAACTAAGTAGTAATTCTTAGTATACCACGGGAAGGAGCGAATGTCCGTCTGAGTAAAAAGAAAGCTTCAACGTATTGGGTTACGAAGCCCGAGGCTTCGAGGGGACGTGAGGGTACTCTTGGTATCCCTCTATGAGGCTGCAGATGATCCCCCTGGGCTCACAGAGGTTAAGGTCTGCGTAGAAGAACTAGGGGTATGCCTTGGTTGCAATATATGGAAACCTAAAGACTAGGATGGACCGGCGTTATTCGGCGAGAAAACGGTAGCCCTGTGATAGCAACTCGTCGTCTACCATCCATCTTGAGTCAATCGAGATACGTGAAGAGGAAAGGTGGAGAACTCCAAAAGAACATATACTTGCTATCTAGTTATGGGTGACGATGGCCATAGGATAGTAGGGCACCGGGGGCCTTCGTATAGTTCTCATTTTTCAAGGTGTGCCTTTCATTAGTTGAGGGAGGGGTCAAGTGGGACCATAGCCACTGGAATAAAAACAGGCCTTAGCATCTGCATCGGCAGATATCTGAAAGCTCCCGACCGAGTTCTGTATTCCTTGACTTGCCCTGACACAGGACTCGGGTCACACATTACAGGACATGTGCAACTAGACAAGCGATAACGATTCGCGATACATGCGTGGGGAAGTATAGGAACATATACCACTCTAGGTAGTGTGTCCTAGACTTGGGGTCATCGTTCGACAAGTTGCATAATTCCTAGTTGAACTAGGTGGCATAAATCCTGAATCCGAGAAGCGTTCAGCAGATAGCATAAACTCTAGTTGAATCTATAAGGCACTTGGTAGAAAAACCTAGATTAAATCTAGGTAACAAATAAATAAACGGATGCCAGAAGGCGACGGAAAATATAGGGATTGGGATCACGCTAGCGTTACTAGTTGGGACACTAGATAGGCGGTGCAGAGATAATAGAAATCCGTATAACAAGGAAATGGCGAAGCGACTAAAGTATTAGAGAACATCCAGTTTATCTTATGTTACCATATCTTGTGTTGATCTTGTCTAATCTTGCTAACCCTATCATCATGGTGTTATCATGTATTCAGTTAATTCATGCCATTTTGTTTTTCCCATGTTCACATGCTAAAAGTTACTGAACTTACTCAACCTTTATGTCTGACTATGTTTTTCTTTCGTCTTCTTTTCTTCCGTTCCCCCGCCCCCCAGGTAGTAAAGGAGGGAATAGTATAGCTCAGGTTAAGTTGGACTGTCACTCTTTCTCAGCTTGAGGATTTGTTGAAGTTTGCTTGGATTCTCTTTTCATATGCTATGGCTGCCTCTTGCTAAAATTAGGGAATATAAAGTTTGTTTTATGCTTCTTTATTTTGTAAGATAGATGATACTCTGATATTGTAAAGAAATCATTGTACAAACTAATTTATCAATAAAGCAAAGTTTTATTTTCTGCTGTTTAATTTCTGTCTGTCTTGTAATTTATCTGCATCTTTTACCCTAAATGCTCCACAGAACTTAGTGCATTCCCTTTGTGAGTGACCCTAACGGATGTCGGGTGTTACAGAAAATTTGCCAATCACAGGGATCACCTTGTTAGGTGAAGGGCACGAAACTTATCCTTTCTGAGTCAAGGCTCGATAGGATAAATTAGTATCCGCTTCTCGGGAGGAAGCATAAAAATGGGGAAGGATTAAACATGCTGGAAAGACCAGCACAAAAAGAGAAATCCTAACCGAAAGGGGTTGTACATTCTTGTTCTTTGTTGTTAACCAATTCAAACAAACCAAGATTGGATTTCAAAAGCAGAAATCCTAGCAGTATGGGGGTGTCCAATCATGTTCTTTGTTGTTAACCAAGTCAAACAAAGCCAAGATTCGGTTACACATAGAAGCCCAAGTCCTTCCATGGGAGCACGCATAAAAATGCCTCACGAAAATACCCCAAACAAATAATCATGATATTTAATAAAAAATTAAAATGGCTAGAATTGCCAAAGTTAAAATAACGAAAAGCATACCAAGTCAAAGCCAAATACTAAAAACAGTATGATCCTAGTTTAATAAAACGCTGCAAGAATAACCGTAATTTGATGTTAACGAATGAGCGAATGCTCCGTAATACGATATTAACATGCGAATGAACGCCCCGTAATTCGATATTAACCCACGATCGCCGCGTAAAATTAAAATAAAAAATAAAATTGTCCATTGCCAAGCAGGACAAAGAAACATGGCATGGAAAAGACACGAAGAGCATCGCAAAACCAACTAGATAACCATTCATCAGGGTGACAGAAGTATCACAGATCAAACAACAAGTAACAGCCAGCATGACATCATGGGCGAGTGCCGGCACCTACTTACACAACCGGTCTTAAAGTTCAAAAAGAAAAATAACCAAGGAGAAGGAGATTACAGATCTCTAACCTTCCTTGGCCTACCTACCTTCCTTTTAGTCGGAGCAGAACAAGATGGAGGCATATCAGCATGTGCAGAAACCGCCGACTCAACATCCCCAGGGGGAAAGAAGCAACCAAGCTGTCCCTAGACCTAAGAGCCTGGATTAACTTCGCCTAATCATTTCCAGAACGGAGATGCATTCAAGATTGTCCTTGTGAAGTCTTTGGAGGTCGCAGGCCAATGTATGCCAGCCATTCATCCACTTCGCATAATGATTTTTCAGCAAATCCATCTGTTTCTCAAATTGACGAACAACAGTCTCGAGGCGGGCCAACATATGACCTTTTGCCGCAGTCATGTCATAAGAGAATGTCTGAGAATAAGATGGAGATATATCCACATTCGAAGGTACTCCCTGTAAACTCCACCCCCGAAACCGCTTAGTAGCCCAAACTTACAAGGTCCAGGACCATGGCGGGGCCTGTTAATAATTGCTTGAATTTCTGAATAAGAAGGGCTGGAGGGAGAGTTTATAGACGGATGACCAATTGATAGAATATCGTCCTTTGGGACATGCAAATCAAAGAAGGTTTCCCATCGAGGCCGCTTTGGAGATGGAACCATCCTACAAACAGATCAGGAAATAACCATAAGATTCAAAGGAAGAATGAACATCAGAAAGAATCAACATACCTGAGTAGCAGTGGAGGAAAGTTCGGAATTTTTTCTTCCAAATTTTAGAAGCCCTATTGAAGGTGAATGAGAGAAGAACTGAATTAGAAATAAGAAAATGAAAGGGGAGATTGAAGGACACACATCATAAAGAATCCTCACCACATCAACATAATACTCGAGTACTAAAATGCGTGTCTCATCCAAAGCCAGTTGGCGTGTTCACTTCCCCATGATCTAGTCGTTTACAATAATGACAAAACAGTCCAAGCAGCTCGCCCAAAAATTAAAAACGCCAACAAGCTACAATAAAGCAATCTTAATCCCTGCACGAACGACTCTTCAACAAGTCGGGACAAGCCTGTGTAACCAAATATGTCGAAGCCAGTAATTCTTTACAAAAATAAATCACAGACTTCAAGGGGTAAGTGTTAATCCATCAAAAAATTCACATGAACATTGAGCAAAGGATGCAGAACGGGCACCATTAGAGTCGGTCTGCATAATATTATCTGAGGCGCTTAAACGACTCACAACGGAATAGGGTGCAACCGCACAGAGTAGGACGTAAGTACAAAACCTAATACAAGTCAAGTCAGATAGTACGACCAAAGATAACGGCACAATATGCTACGAGAAGTGCAGCCCGATAAAGATCAAGGTCGTATATCCTGTAAGCCGCTCAAATACAAAGGTAAAGCAAATCGCCCATTCATTATAGTCGAAAGCGACCGAATGGCACAACCATAGGGACAAACAACACCATACAAGGGCGGCAAAAGGTCGAGCGCCCTGGAACCAAGAAGGTCGGTTGCGCAAGGAACAAAGAGGAATTGATTCCAGTCCCACGTTCCGCTCTCGTAAAATGTCTCAAAGCAATCATTCTCACATGGACCCCCGCTCCTAGGGACTCACACAACTACTCCAGAAGCTCGCTCCATTGAGTCGCCCGTACGTGGTAACTAAATGCAACCACGAACAGCTAGCTACAGCTAGCCAATGGCATGGTTGTAATTAATAAAGTGAGCGATCCGTAGTTGGCATCAACATATTTCAGGTCATTTCCCACGGGGAGCTCACCTACAAGTACACCATGATTATCAACATAAAGGGTATCTTCTTCGGAACCACGAAGTGCTGCCAAATTATATCTGTTAGCCTGCTTTGTGACCAGACTATCCAAAGCCGAAGAACTCTATCAGGAAGGCCACTCAGGGCTTGAGTATGAACTGCCAGAGATCGACATCTGCTTGGACGAAGTAACGAAGGATGGGAAAACTCGTATTTCTGTGCACATAAGCTTCGGGTTGGATTCCACCATTTCGGATCAAGCTAAAGCGAATATTTCTGACCAACCAAACCGGATCAGGTAAACCGGATCGGGTCATCCGGATCGGGTAAACCGGATCGGGTCATCCGGATCGGGTAAACCGGATCGGGTCATCCGGATCGGGTTATCCGGATCGGGCCAACCGGATCGGGTCTCTACCCCTAACCGAATTCTGGGCAGTTAAAGACCATTTCCCCATGTTCTCCGCTACTTCCGAGATTTACTCTAAAGCTGCCACGTGGCCACTCAACCCTAACCGAATTTCTACCTATAAATACACATACAACACATCATTGAAGGGGACTTTTTGGGCCTCAAGGAAGCTCTATCTATTTCGGCCATGGCCCCCAACGAAAAACCTTCATCCTCTTTAATAAAATCAATGAATTCGGAGAGTATTATTCATTGTAATTGAGTGCTTGAGCGTCAATACTCATTGTATTTGTAATTACTGAATGAATTGAGAAGCTATGAAGTGGATGTAGGCTTGTTAACGCCGAACCACTATAAATTCCGTGTGTTGATTGATTTTTCTTGCTTTTTGTTCATGATTCCTCATTATTCTCTACAAAACATTATCAATTGGGTGTTAGGACCATTTTTTGGTCTAACATTTTGGTGCTTTCACTGAGAAATGAATATTCTCAGCTTTTCGGATTATTTATCTACAATTTTGATCTCCAAGTCTGAAGAGATAATCCGTATTCTCATCACTTTCGAAGCTTTCGACGATTTCAGTAATCCTACCCAAAGCATAGATGTCTCTAGAATGAAGTCATGGGTTCGAAAAGATTCACCCAGCACAGCAGCAACGTCCAACAGGGACCTCGACTTCGGATCGGATCAGATGTGTTTCTAGTTCAAACAAAGCGAGCGGGTCGGATGCTAATGAAGCTCTTGGATCGGATGTAGATGAAGTGCATACTAATATCCATAAGGGGGTCGGATCTGGTCCTACCCGACCTGAAAAACAACCTCCGACCCGAACTAGAGAGGGGGATCCGAACTGGCCGCTTGCTGATGACGTAACCCCGACCCGATCCAAT
Organism: Allium sativum; assembly: GCA_030737875.1. NCBI lineage: Eukaryota > Viridiplantae > Streptophyta > Magnoliopsida > Asparagales > Amaryllidaceae > Allium > Allium sativum. Next base: position 33,678,649 of record CM060920.1, on the reverse strand, counting down.
GACATAGCCGATCCAATCCGACCCGAAGACGTCAAACCCGGAGTGGCACAACGAACCGACCCGGGGACAATGCTCCGACCCGACCCGTTGAGCAGGAATCGAATCCAGCTGCTGTTGATACTCCGATCCGACCTGGCGATGCATCTCCGAACCGAAGAGAGTGCCACGACCCGAACCGCAGGAAAGTGGAGACGCAGGGTAGGGAAGACCGATCCGAACAGGAGGAGGAGATCCGAACCGGCTCTTTCATATATATTGAACCGACTAGCTAATGATGTCTCCGATCCGGCTCAGAGGAACTAGTCCGATCCGACCCGACCTGAAGACAATCTCCGAACCGCAAATTTGAAGGCATGATCCGATCCGACCCGAAACAGCTATTTTTGGAAAAAATACATTTTTAAGATCATTTCAGAAAAGGCTCCATCTTCCAAAATCGAAAAAATCGTGCGGTGCCCACATTTTCGACCTAACCGGTTAGGTCGATCGCCGCCGGGACTGCGGGGCCCCGGACCCCCGCCGGCGCTGCGCCCGGACCGGCTGACGGCCTCGCCTTCGGCTCGGAGCACGGCTCGCCTTCGGCTCGACGTATATTTTGACCAACAGTAGTCATCAAAGTTTGTTAATGAAGATAAGGTGGATAATCTAAGAATATGACAGCAAGATGGCAACGACTAGGATTCTTCCCAGAGCCATGACATTTACTTCCATCAGTAAGCCAATGTGAGGAGCTGTCGATCAAATTCAGCTTGCTATCAATGATAGTATACAAGACAATGCTTGTCCTATAGCAGCTTCCTCTTCCATAGCACTGATGGTGTATAAATTTCACTAATGCAACTACTGTTTCCCTAACGACCAGTGATTACCTTATTTATGTGACTTAAACCTATCCAATCGGCGGAGTACCGAATGAGGGTTATATAGAACAGCCCGAGCACTACTCCAAAGATGATTCATATGATCTTAGTGACCATGATTGTCAATAATGGGATACCAGAAAGAAGCTAAGGATCCCAACATCCCAAAGCTACACTTCAATTGTATGATGTGATGAATAAAATGTCCTGCGTCTCACCTCCCGAAGAACTTAGCTAACCTTTGAAATGGCTATTTTCTGTCAATCACATTGAGGAAGACAGATTTCCATCGAATAAGTGTTAGGTCAACATACTTTGGTGCCCAGCGATAGGTAACAGCTGAACCCCTGCAGGCCATGATTGGACATGTGAATCTTTGCTCGGATGATAGCAACTTGACTGCTCACCAGTCAGCACACGACCCTTGTCAAGAGATGAGAGTTCGAGATCAAAACAAATATGAATCGACCGTTAGCTCTCGACTTCATACATCAATTGTGATAGAAAATGTGAACATTACTTCATGCCTTGGAAGCCATGATATTGTAGTCAAGTTTATCTGACTAAGGTCTAAACTGACCAGCTCTAGCGGCGATTAGAGCTTACATTGCACCCTGGTATCTATTGCTAAAATTCCTAATGAAAGATGGAATGGGAATGGTCCATGGCGACCATGTTACTGGAAGAGACTGCTATTTAGCTAGTTAGGAGATGCTACTCAATGGAAGTGGCAAGTTAAAGGTTTAGAGCACTTAAGCCTGGATGCTGATTGATTATCTGTGCATTAGATCTTATTCCCAACGTGGGACTAAAGGAATATCTGTGGATGGATGAGATATGACTATCCCCCTAGCAGCCATGACTCCCTTATACTCAATCCTTGCCCTTAGCATGGGGGCAAGAAGGCGATTCAAATAAGATGACCGCCACCCCACAACGATTTGAAAAGACATCCATCACCAGCTAAAGATTTTGACAGCCATCCCCTGATAAAGATGTAGTTAGGAAAAATGGACCTGCAAAGAGCGTGCAATGCCATCTTCGCACAGAATGATATTCATTCCTTTAACAGGATTACTTTTTAACCATGACTCTTATATTTCCATGCTTTATGAGTTATTGATGTAACTAACTCAGATGAATTTATAGGTGGATGATGTAGGTACCCCGAATCTGGTACCGATCAAACTTTGAGCACCTACAGGAAGAATTATGGAGCATTGCCGTAACAAGCCCGATTGAACTGCTCATTTACAGAGCCACGTCCTTCGCCTGAGAGAAGTTGTATAGCTTAAGATGGATCCGAGGTGACCATCCACTCATTGGCTCACACGTGGCAGGCCTCAAGATAATTGTGCATTGAAGTTCAACGTCGGAATCCGATTCCGGATGGATGCAGTTCGACCGTCTACATGGCTCGATCCGTTAAAGGAGGCAGCACTGCCCCTTGATATGCTTACTTTTCAATCATACAATTTACTTTTATATGCTTCCTGGGTTATGGACATGACTAACTCATGCGATATGAATGATGAAGGTACCCGAAGTTTGGTGCCAACCACTCCTTCCATGGTTTAGTCGGAGGAACGTAAAGCTTTGGCGAACGTGATTCAACTATTCACCCTCCTGATGCCAACAACCTGACATAAATGAAGTTTGACCATTCATTCATGGACCTTTTGCCCTTGAAGTAGGGGGCAAGCGAATATATGCACATAATTTCAACATATCTATGCATAGGCATACAAATGAGGCATCCTCAACATCTAGCCTTTAATTTTCCAGACACGACATAGAGATATACTCGGGTGTGACATAACCACTTAGCAGTTCTATGACTCCATCCCCTGATCCAACGAGAAGAGTGCAAAAATGACAGGGGCACGATCACATGAACGACATAACTTTTGCCTTCGATGTGGGGGCAAAAGGGAAATGTTAAGACGAGGATGAGTGTGACTTGACCGCTCTCCAAAAACGTCTTTAACTCTTTCCCATGCTTACGACGGGAGGAGTATAAAATCAACAGGGACGTGAACCGACCATCCCTGATGGCGACCTTTGCCCTTGATGTAGGAGCAAAGGGACGATGCCAAGGCAAATGTGACGCGACTGTTTGCCCGACTAACTCTAATCCTCAGAGCTTGGATATGAGTATAAACTTAAGGCCGAGTGTGACAGGCGCGCCAAGATTTAAGACCACTCGATCCACAACTCTAACCCAAACTGACATTGGGAGAGTATAAAGGACGAACCGCGACGTCCATAACTCTAACTCTCACGACTTGAGAGAGAGTATAAATCTGTTGGGTTAGTGTGAATGGTGCACCATGACTTAAGACCACTAAACCCATAACTCTAACTCTCACGACTTGGGAGAGAGTATAAAGGACAATGCTGCGACGTGCATGCAATCTTCATTGCCCTCCGACTGAGGACAGGAATATAAAGGACTTACGGATCGGACATCCGTATGACTTAATCCGGTTCCCATCAACACTGGGGGCACGGACATAGATTTCTGAATTAACTTCAAACACGCTTCGGACGCGACCCGTGTTTCAAAGTTAAATGGAGGCTACAGATACTATACCTCCAAACTACGACACCTGACACTTTGACATTTAATAATTCTATGCTAGATAGATTAGCACTCAACATGTTTTCATTTCGAGCTACAATTGCTTGTGACTTAAAGATTGACATAGTAGCTTGCAAGACTAAGCTAACTATTCTTTTTCGAATTGCAAGATTATGTACAGATACAAAGCAAAGACACAAGGGATACTCGCGTACAACAACAAAGAGGTCGTGTTTGAAGGAATGACGTCGACTTCTAATGCTAAGCTTCCCACACGACTCAATGCAATCACCGAAAGGAGGTCCTAAGAGTGATATATCAAATCAGCATACACGCCCATGTATGACTGGCCATAGCCCAAGTGCAACGACGAGTGCTACCTCACAAATACGTTGAATGGAAAACGTGATAACTCGAGCACTTGGATAACTCGAGCACATAAGCTTATAAAGCAATGTCTCTTTTCCATGCATCCATGTCTAAATTTAAAAGGGATGTGATACAACTGCCGACCTTTCTCCATTACCCCCGGACTGGGGCCGCACTGCTGAAAATATTCATAAATGTTATATGTCTGTGACTAACTTATACCTCGATCTTGACAGGCTGCTTGAGGACCACGAAGTGGATGCAGAGTGAACGTCCATTTGCTAGTCCGGACCGACTTCCCGATTGAAAGACCCCATGTAAAGGGAGATGCCATTGCTTTGACTCCTAACTTGCGCGGAGGCGAATTGCCTGACACTCAGACTCAAAAGCGAAGAAGAAGGAAGATAGAAATTTCTTCCGTGCTGAGGATATTGGCGCAGAAGGCGCTAGGATCGAAGGAAGGTAGCAGATTTCTTCTTGTGATGATTTCTCAGCATGTCAAGCTAGATATGAAATGGATGGTACCCTTGCTGATTTGTGAACTCACATGGATCAGCAAGATGAACTTCTCCGGAAACGACAGAATATGGTGGATAACTTCTCTACTCGGATAGATGGAAGGCCTAGTAGCTTCGACTTATTCGCTAGAGCGAGCACCATGGGAATTCAAACGACAATGAACTTGGCTCATACACTCCCTGCCCCGTGGTCCAGATAATATGAGACCCTAGGACAAGTTGGCATAGTCGTCTTTGATGAAACAAAGATGCAACCAACCTCCTCCCAAGCATTTGTAACATGCAACTTCCGACCGTGACATTTTGGAAGAAAACGATGGATATGCAAGAGCCACCAAAAAATTAAACGAAGCCCGACCAACCTTTGCTCCAATTCGGAGGAATGTTTAAAATCCAGCTCAACCTAAACATGAGGCTCCTCATGTAAGGGGAAGACGAGAGCATTCGAGAAAGCTATAGTCTAACTTCATTGCCATCCGACTCCGAACCTCAAAGCTTGGATGGGAGACCAAAGACTAACATGATCTAGACACGAATAAATCATTTTCTATCAAAATCTAACTCACAACTCGATGAGGGAGTATGAATTCAGAGAATACGTGGATTTGATGACCACCGTTTAGTAAAATCCCCATGGATGGGGAGTACAGGATAAGAGCTTCGAACATCATCATCTGACTATCTGCCAGCTTTAGGCACATTTACGATTATCTGAGCTTCACAATAACCCAGGCTATAAGCAGAAGAATGGCTCCTCAAGAACAACCTTCATACATCCAAGTAGCGGATCACCATCCAGAATAAAAAAAACAGAAGCCTGATTGACGGCTATTACATATGCGCAACCAAGAAGCCAGGAACCGGCTTCCACCCAATTTAAGACTTCATATCGGGGCACTAGCGCTAAATTAGGTAATTAGCGGCAACTTCTCAAAGATGAGGGCCAAATTGGCAACATTAATTGATGCTTCAACAGAGATCAGGCGAGACCCTGCATGCATTCCTTGAAAGATTCAACGCCGCAGTGGCATCGGTAAATCGACCTGGACCATATATAGCGTTGATGGCTGTAGTATCCGGTATTCTGGATATCTCAAACGTCAAAATCTCTTTGCATCGAGACCCACCAAGAGGACTTGGCGGATTCACCTCTGAAACAAATCTCGGTATCTCTTTACCATGAGATTCTCCTAGAAACGTTGTAAAATCCTATCCTGAGACAGACAGATTCGTGCAATAAGAGTGTGCTAATGTTGAAATGGATGATCTCAATGTCTTCACGACAGAATGGAGCACCATCTAACTCTTGAAATAATAAAGGAAAAAGAAAAGCCCCAGGAAAGATTAACAGGAATTTACAATCATGTAAAAGACCAATGTCATTAATTGGGCCCGCGGTCTTGATTGTCAAGCTTAATGGAACCAAGCACGGGAGATAGACTCAACAAGACTATGATGGCTATTTCAGATTATGCCAAAGCATGAACGAAGGAGCTCGAATAACTCACTAACGACATTCGCTCGCTTGCAACATTGACGAGCTTACTCAACTCTGCAGCTGATGTGAGGAGATTATCTAAGTTTGCTGATATACTCAATAAGGCGTTCACTGCTTTCTGGCTAAACATATGGGTTGACCCAAACGCGAATGTGATTCGACCATTCGCATATACAACTCCAACCCTTGATGACTTGGGAATGTGCACATAACGACACAGGGTGACTAAGATTGTTGAACCTACATATGTAACCCGATGCGGCAGAAAAAAGTATAAAGGCTAAAAGATTGGATGTCCGATTGACCTATCATAACCCCCAACAATGCTGGGGGCATAAGCACTGACTTCGCTCGTCCTCCACTAATGCTAGGAACATCAACTTCAACCGACAGATTGACTTTAAACATGACCCTGACTCAATGCATGATTCAGAACATATACATTATATCTTTAGAATATGACGTGATTCATCCCGACCATCCAAGTGAGCGAAATTACGGATCAAGCAAGAATTCAAAGACTTGATCTGCAACTGCATCAAATGGAGAGTATGATGAACTCCTCTGCTGCCTTACAATTGTGATAATCCTACCAGCTATTGGCTTGCATGTTTTCAACAACATCTCGTACTGACTCGTATGTGATCACGGGACTATAAAACAATCTGAAGTGATCATGGCTTTCGGATGCACTATTATTACGATTAGATGCAATCATGGAGTCCTAGATTAATATCCTGATATCGAGATAGTCCAAATCCAAGCAAAAATGACAAATTCATATGCCGACTCTGATGCACTCTATCCGAACGGTCCAGATGTCAGCTCAAGATATGAAGATTCTGACACCATACTATGACTTGGACGGCTATTGTATACATTGACTTATACATTAAAGAAATCTTAGCTTAGTAATGCACTTGACTTGTTTAGGAAGATGGCGTCGTTTGGCATCAACCTTTACATGTACGATCTCACACGGGAGCCAAACATACCACATGACCTATGACGAAGGAATTCTACCTTTTGATTCGACGAAGTCTAAACGATTACTTGATCATCTTGACCACTCTAGCCATGAAATTTGGCCCGATAAGCATCAACGGAAGCAATGCGGCATATGACAAGACATTTATACAGAAAAAGATCCAAAAAGATTCATCTCGACTTATTCAAAGCACATCTTATTTGCAACAAGATGTACTTTGGGGGGCAAAATGTTAGCCTGCTTTGTGACCAGACTATCCAAAGCCGAAGAACTCTATCAGGAAGGCCACTCAGGGCTTGAGTATGAACTGCCAGAGATCGACATCTGCTTGGACGAAGTAACGAAGGATGGGAAAACTCGTACTTCTGTGCACATAAGCTTCGGGTTGGATTCCACCATTTCGGATCAAGCTAAAGCGAATATTTCTGACCAACCAAACCGAATCAGGTAAACCGGATCGGGTCATCCGGATCGGGTAAACCGGATCGGGTCATCCGGATCGGGTAAACCGGATCGGGTCATCCGGATCGGGTTATCCGGATCGGGCCAACCGGATCGGGTCTCTACCCCTAACCGAATTCTGGGTAGTTAAAGACCATTTCCCCATGTTCTCCGCTACTTCCGAGATTTACTCTAAAGCTGCCACGTGGCCACTCAACCCTAACCGAATTTCTACCTATAAATACACATACAACACATCATTGAAGGGGACTTTTTGGGCCTCAAGGAAGCTCTATCTATTTCGGCCATGGCCACCAACGAAAAACCTTCATCCTCTTTAATAAAATCAATGAATTCGGAGAGTATTATTCATTGTAATTGAGTGCTTGAGCGTCAATACTCATTGTATTTGTAATTACTGAATGAATTGAGAAGCTATGAAGTGGATGTAGGCTTGTTAACGCCGAACCACTATAAATTCCGTGTGTTGATTGATTTTTCTTGCTTTTTGTTCATGATTCCTCATTATTCTCTACAAAACATTATCAATTGGGTGTTAGGACCATTTTTTGGTCTAACAATATCCTCAACCACTGATTCAGCCATGACATCAATAGCAATTTTACGATCATAAAAGACGGGGCCATCCTCTTTCTCAATCATCCATCCATTCTCCTTCTCTTCTAATTTCACTATTCTTTTGTGTAATCCCAGGATTTAAGTATATAAACGAGGGTATACTGAGTGGATGTAAAGATGTATGAAAAGATAGATTTGATGTATTTTGTAATCCTCATTATAAGATTGAAACTCATTTTCATAGTGGACGTAGGCCAAGTCAATGGCTGAACCACTCTAAACCTCGCCTCTACTTTACTTTTCTTGCATTTTTTGTTTTCAATTGCTGATTAAAATCGGTTCCATTTATTTCTTACCAATTTGGTGAAGTACAGTTTAGTACCTTGGGTGTTTAGACCATTTTTGGTATAAACATTATATTTTTATTTCATCCACATAAATGAGTTTTCAAAACTCATATAGCTCAATCATGATTTTAAAACAAATGTTACACCTCAAGACTTCGATTTTGCACCCAATAGACATGGGTTGTTCCTCCAACTATAAATTTGTATCCATTTTGAGTTACTAGAACCATAACCAGTCAAAACGAAGCACTCTCATAGATCTATAGGACTAACAGGTTCCGCCCATCTCATCTTAGTTGTAACCAGGAAATTCAATCTTAATGACTATTAGGAACATCGAAAGCTTTTTTAGCTCAATTTTTCACATGCCGTTTTGTTGGTCAAAGGTGGATTGACCGTGGTCGGAATTCGATTTAATATGTTTTGGAATATGATGCACCATGTTATATTTCTATTTCATCCACATAAACGAGTTTTTAAAAGTCATACAGCGCAATCGTAGATTTTCAAATAGATGTAGCACCTCAAGACATCGATTTTGCACCTAAAAGACGTGGGTTGTTCCTCCGACCATAAATTTGTATCCATTTTGAGTTACTAAAACCATAACCAGTCAAAACGAAGCTCTCTCATAAATATATAGGAATAATAGGTTGAACCCATCTCACCTTAGTTCAGTAACCAAGAAATTCAATCTTAATGAATATTAGGAACATCGATAGCTTTTTAAGCTCAATTTTTCACATGTCGTTTTGTTGGTCAAAGGAGGTTTGACCGTGGTCGGAATTCGATTTTCTATATTTTGAAATATGATGCACCATGTTGTATTTTATTTCATCCGCATAAACGAGTTTTCAAAAGTCATACAGTGCAATCTTGGATTATCAAACGGATGTTAGACCTCAAGACTTCGATTTTGCACCCAACAGACGTGGGTTGTTCCGCCGACCATAATTTTGTATACATTTTGAGTTACTAGAACCATAACTAGTCAAAACCAAGCTCTCTCATAGATCTATAGGACTAACGTGTTCCACCAATCTCATCTTAGTTCAGTTACTAAGAAATTCATTCATAATGACTATTGGGAACATCGAAAGCTTTTATAGCTCAATTTTGCACATGTCGTTTTGTTAGACAAAGAGATGTTGACCATGGTAGGAATTCGATTTACTACTTCTTGGAATATGACGCACCATGTTATATTTCTATTTCATCCCCATAAACGAGTTTTCAAAAGTCATATAGTGCAATCTTGGAGTTTCAAACGGATGTTGCACCTCAAGACGTCAATGTTGCACCCAATAGACGTGGATTGTTCTACCAACCATAAATTTGTATGCATTTTGAATTACTAGAACCATAACCAGTCAAAATGAAACTCTCTCATAGATTTATAAGACTAATAGGTTCCACAAATATCATATTAGTTCAGTAACCAAGAAGTTCAATTTTAAGGACTATTGGGAACATCGAAAGCTTTTTTACCTCAATTTTTCACATGTAGTTTTGTTGGTCAAAGGGGGTTTGACCGTGGTTAGAATTCGATTTACTATACTTCGGAATATGATACCCCATGATATATTTCTATTTAATCCCGAAAAACGAGTTTTCAAAAGTCAAACAGCGCAATCGTGGATTTTCAAACGGGGGTTGCACCTCATGACTTCGATGATGCACATAATAGACGTGGGTTACTCCGCCAACCATAACTTTGTATCCATTTTGAGTTACTAGAAACATAACCAGTCAAATCGAAGCTCTCCCATAGATTAATAGGACTAATAGGTTCCACCGATCTCATCTTAGTTCAGTAATCAAGAAATTCAATCATAATGACTATTGGGAACATCGAAAGCTTTTTAGCTCAATTTTTCACGTGACGTTTTGTTGGTCTTAGGGGGTTGACCGTGGTAGGAATTCGATTTACTATATTTTGGAATATGATGCACCATGTTATATTTTTATTTCTTCCCCATAAATGAATTTTAAAAGGTCACACAGTGCAATCTTAGAGTTGAAACGGATGTTGCACCTCAAGACTTCGATGTTGCACCCAACAGACGTGAGTTGTTCTACCAACCAAAATTTTGTATCCATTTTGAGTTACTAGAACCATAACCAGTCAAAACGAAGCTCTCTCATAGATTTATGGGACAAACAGTTCCACCAATCTCATCTTAGTTCAATAACAAAGAAATTCAATCATAATGACCATTCGGAACATCAAAAGCTTTTTTAGCTCCATTTTTCTAATGCCGTTTTGTTGGTCAAAGGTGGGTTGACCATGGTAGGAATTCGATTTACTATTTTTTGGAATATGATGCACTATGTTATATTTCTATTTCATCCCCGTAAACAAAGTTTCATAAGTCATACAATGTAATCTTGGAGTTTTAAACGGATGTTGCACCTCAAGATTTCGATGTTGCACCCAACAGACGTAGGTTGTTCTGCTAACCATAACTTTGTATCCATTTTGAGTTACTAGACCCATAAGCACTCAAAACGAAGCTTTCTCATAGATTTATAGGACTAATAGGTTCCACCAGTCTCATCTTAGCTCAATTTTTCACATGTTGTTTTGTTGTTCAAAGGGGGGTTAACCATGATAGGAATTCGATTTACTATTTTTTGGAATATGATGCACCATGTTGTATTTCTATTTCATCCCCATAAACGGGTTTTCAAAAGTCATACGGTGCGATCTTGGAGTTTCAAACGGATGTTGCACCTCAAGACATTAATGTTGCACCCAATAGACGTTGGTTGTTCTCCAACAATAACTTTGTATCCATTTTGAGTTACTAGAACCATAACCATTCAAAACGAAGCTCCCTTATTGATCCATAAGACTAACAGGTTCCGCCCATCTCATCTTAGATCAGTAACCAAGAAATTCAGTCATAATGACTATTGGGAACATCGAAAGCTTCTTTAGCTCCATTTTTCATATGTCGTTTTGTTAGTCAAAGGGGATTTGACCGTGGTCATAATTCGATTTACTATATTATGAAATATGTTGCACCATGTTATATTTCTATTTCATCTCAATAAACGAGTTTTCCAAAATCACACAGTGCAATCTTGGATTTTCAAACGGATATTGCACCTCAAGACTTCGATGTTGCACCCAACAGTGGAGGGTTGTTCCACCAACCATAACAATGTATCCATTTTGAGTTACTAGAACCATAACCAATCAAAACGAAGTTCTCTCATAGATCTATAGGACTAACAAGTTCCACCAATCTCATCTTATCTCAGTATCCATGAAATTAAATCATAATGACTATTAGGAACATCGAAATCTTGTTTAGCTTAATTTCTCACATGCCATTTTGTTGGTATAAGGGGGGTTGACCGTGGTTGGAATTCGATTTACTATTTTTTGGAATATGATGCACCATGTTATATTTTTAATTCTGTTGACGGCAAAAAATGTCGCAAACACCAAAGATTCCTAATTACTAGGGATTATAAATAAGGTCGCATTGACAAGAACATATTATAGAACATAAACAGTAAATAACACAAGAGATTTATAGTGGTTCGGCCTCAAGCAGGGCCTACGTCCACTTTAAAGAGTTGTAGGAATTTTATTGATCACTTGAAAGATTATAAGGTTGAGATCCTCTCATTACATTCATTGACTATGATATATGAAGCTACAATAGTCATATTTGCAAGAAATAGTAAAACGGACAGGTTTGCCCTTCTTCTTCCTCAAAGAGGAGATGCCATTAATGAAACTTTATGGAGGTATCAACGCCCAAGAATCCCCCCTTTTGAAGTGTGAGGTAGTGGGGTATTTATAGGAAGTGGTTATGTAGGGGTTAGGTAGGAGTAGGTAGAAATGGGGACCACAATCCAGAAATTCGCGCCTACTGGTATCGGCCTTCATAAATTCGTACCTGGGTGATGTGCAAAATTTCACACCTGGTAGGTGCGAAATTTCGCGCCTGGTCGGTGCGAAATTTCGCATCGGCTCGGTGCGAAGCGGATCTTGATAAGAGGAGTTGTTGAGGCTCGTTGACTTCATTAGTGCGGCATTGTGGAGGCGAAGGTGCAAGGTCCTTGTTGGCGGGATCTTTCTTCGTTTCTTGCCCCTGCACTTCCAGAATTTTTCCCGTGGCCCTGGCTTTACGCGACGAGTCGAGTAGAGCGTGTCTTGAGTACTTTTGGTGACCGAACCAAAACACCGGTTAACATTTGCCCCCCAAAGTACGTCTTCTCTTGACGCCTTGTCTTGACATGATGTGCTTTGGAATGGAATTTGAGATGATAGTTGGGTTGCAGATTTATCCTGCAAGTTATATGAAAGACATGTTAATTAGCGGGCACGCTTGTTGAGGAATCGTGAGCTAGCCGTTGTTTGCTTGGTGTCGCACTCGCATGGCTTAGTAGCCGCATAATGCCGTCGCCGTGCGTTTTGGGCGACTTGACACTTGCGGGGAGTGTGCGTATGCGGACGCTTTGATGATTGAGTATTTTGTGAGTATGCAAGTGGTCGTTGAGTCATGATTGACTTGTAGCCTGTGCTTCAAAGATAAGTGGATGTAGCCGTATTTAGGTGTACGATCTCGAATTCCGACCTTGGAACGTTAGTTTTGGGCATAGTGATCCCTTGATTGCAGTTACTTCCTTTCTCCTCTTCTCCGGATAGAAAATCATTGTAGGGCATTAAAGATGCCAAAATGCTTCTTTTGTACTTTGCTTGTTCGAGGATTTGTTAGGTTTTTGGGAGAAGGAAAGAGAGACGTGGAAAGTAAGAGAGCTTTCGGATCAAGTACCCAAGAACGTGGAGCGGCGAATATTGGGACATGGGTTTAGGAATTTGGATAAAGGGTGGCAAGAAAGTATGAATACGAGATTGGGCTTTGTGTCCCAAATGCTTATTAAATCTTTCACGCTCTTTAGGAGTTCGAATCTTGGTTGAGGAGATGACAACTAAGCCGATGCACGGGAGCATGAGGCATTACTTCGCACTCCCACGACGCCATATGAGCGGAGAGTGATTAGTGATTTTTGTTCTTGCGACGAGGACCTCAAGGAATGGACCTGCTTGGATTTTCAGCTTGAATGCTTGTGTAAGATATCGACACATAGTTAAGCGGTTAGTCTTGGGATCTGATCAATAACCTAACCATGATTATGTCACATCTTAACTTAGGCGTTGCACTGGCGGTTGGTGATGGCCGTGGCGTTAGTTGTTCAGGCTAAAGGCTGCCACCATGTTCCTGAGCATTAGCTTTTTGTGGAGTCCGGGTAATGATGGTAGCCGAGAAGCCTCCACGGTCTGAACTCTAGCTCTGGATTTCCTTCGTTGCAAGGTGAAGGTGCTCTAAAGAAGGTGGTTCCGTAGGATGTTTTGAAGATAATGTCATTGCAGAGACTTCAGGGGATTTGATTCGATCATGAGATTGCCATGCCAGTGTGATAATCCGTATAGGGTTGCCCCAGGCCCGGGAAACTGCTAGATTCATTTCGACGTCAGATACGAGCTAGCAGGCTCGGATCATTGCTCAATGTTTCATGCTTGGTCAGTAATTGAAGTTGAACTTAACACAATTGGTTGGCGAATGATCCGGGAAATGAACTTATTCGGACTGATTTCTCGGATACGTGCGCAAGATGCGGGCATATGGTCGATTCGTTAGTCTCCAACCCAATTATGTCGGGGTCATTATCCAATTCATAAAATGGTGCTGATGTTTACCGGTAACTACTGCCATAGTTATCCAAACTAGGTTTCGTCGTCGCATTTCGATGCGCTTGTAGGTATGCATCGATGGGTGTGAGTTAGCTTCATGATGCATTTAAGTATGAGTTTGCTGGCAGGGAGCTGAGACCTTGCAAACCCAATGAACCGGCCATGGAAACCCGAGAACTTGCACAGAAATAAGCATTTTTTAAATTGCGTATTGAGTATTTATCTAAGTTCTCCAGTTCCTCGAGGAACTGCGATCGTATTGCTTCCTCTGCACTTCGGTTCGGGCCTCTATGCCTGGTCTGCCCAGTACTACCAGAAGGTTAGAAGTTTCCGAGACCCAAGGTTTTGGGTTTGGGTCCTTCTCGTGGCAAGGTGTACGTTCCTCCTTAGAATGGTTTCCCCCGCGGATGTCGCGATGGAAATGCTAGCGCGGAAGCCGGTGGAGATCCTCCTCAGGTTCTATGATGAGTAAACCGGTGTGGAGATGGGTAGGAGACTGCCCCCACGTTCGTGTACTTGCCCTTTGAGTGGATGTGACGCCAGGCTTGGACCCCGTACTTCCTCAAGCGTTCGGGTCCCAGTTGTAGTCACAGCGGGAACAATTTGGAGAAGTAGGAGAACCCATTGCTTTGGGGTCCCATGTTTATATGATCCTCCTTGGAGGAGGAGAAATTATGGCTGGTCGAAGTGCTCATGCAACGGGCGTAGCTGGTGTAAACGGCCAAGCAATGCAAGCTGGGGTGGAGAATCAGGAAGCCCGGGTGGTGGCAAAGTCGGACGGGAAGACGGACAGGATGAGGCTGCCATACAAGGTGCCCGAGCCAAGTCTAGCCAGGATGCCCAGGAGAAATTAGCTGCCGTGGTGGCGAGGAAGTAGGACGATGATGAGTCGGAGAAGGAGAGGGCCTCTGAGTAAGCTAGGAATAAGGAGAGCCGCAGGTGACGCCTGTTTGAAGAGCGTGAGAGGACCCTTAGCACACTTGTAGCGGATGATTTTATGTGGCTCCGGGCCAGGAACTTAGCTGATCAGAAGACTGCCGAAGATGCTGAGAAGAGAGCGGAGTTAGGCAATAAGAAGGCTTGGGGAGCCACCCATTCTGGATTGGTCCTTGCTTCTTACATCGTCCCTAAGCCATGGCCGTGTGCTGCTCTCGGGGAGGCTATGATGATTACAAGCAGCGAGGGTGATGGAGGAAGGCACGCATTGATGCCTCATGAAGCCATTACTCTTGTGTAGAGTAGAGGAGGAGGAAGCAGTTCTGGAAGGAAAGGGCCCATCATTGGTGGTGACCTACGTGTATCGAACCTGTATAGGTGAACGAAAAGAAAAGAAAAGGATGTTTAGCATCAGTAATTGTTAAAGGAATTAAAGATGCATTGGCTTAAGTGAACCAATAATATATGCGAGTGCGGTCCTCGCTTTTGGTCCATAAAGACATGATGTGGTATTCATGAATACCCTGTCATTAGAGAGAAGAGATGTTAGATATGTAATCTGTTTAATGTGTGCGTGTGTGTGAAATGGAAAATGAATTATTAAAGATCGCATTTTGTGTTAATTGTTCGGATGTTCCTTCCATGTTTTCGGGCGTCCCGTACTTGCATAGGCATACTTATCATTACATCTAACAAAAAATCGATTGTGAGTGTTATGCCCCAGGCTAGTGATTCCAGGGGGTGTGATTGAGTGCCGCGCTCCGAGTTGTAGTTCCAGAGGGGCGGAACTGAGTACCGCGCTCTAGGTTGTTGTTCCAGAGGGGTGAGACAAAGTACCGCGCTCTGGGTTGTTGTTCCAGAGGGGTGAGACAGAGCGCAGGCTTCTAGTAAGTTTCCTTCAACTTAGGAAACCCGTAGTTTGTGAAGCCCGGATAGAGCGCCTGCTATTTTTTCTTGGGTTGCCCGGGATTAAACTCAAGAGTAGCGGAAGCGTACGACGTCGCGTTATGCGGTTCATCCAGAGAGTGGCTCTATCTTCGTTCATCGGGTTCTAGCATGTGACGGCGTCTTTTATTCATCGGAGAGAAGCTCCAATCATTAGCTCGTAAGGTCTGATCGTGGCCATAAGCTGCACCTAAGCCTTTAGGGCTTCGGGGAAATGATTTAACGTCAGCCTCGTTGTTGTGCCGTGATTTGAAAGGTACCCATAGCCAGGGGGAAGCGTACATCGCTCCCGGTTGTATGTTGGGCGGCCCCAAGTCGCGTTGGACTTGGGCGTACGATTCGGGTTAGAGTATATTTATACTCGGTCGCGTCGCAGGCCGGCGACTCAAGTGGCGTGGCCGTCTCCCTTGCTCTGGGCGCCGGTCGTTGCCAATGTTGTTTGGCCGCGGGGTTGGTTCGCGGTTGAGATGTCGGTGACGGCCCCAATGTCAGGGGAGGGTACGGTGGTCGGAAGTTTGAGTGCAAGCTAGTTGTTAGGATTAATCAAACATGTCATGCATGGAGCAAACATGGTAGGGAGATAGGAAACTGAACATCACTTCTACGGATATCTCAGTTAGCAGTAGCCTTAGCAATGCCTCGAATTGCAGGAAAGCAAAACATCGTTGAAAGGCCTGAATTGATTGTACGCTAAGTCATGTAGAGTAGAGGTGAAGATGTTCGTTGTTCCATGCCCCAGGGAGTTCGGCTCCGTCCATGGTTGAGGGTTTGAATGTTCCATCGCTGAGCTTCCATTGTATGAGTGTGGGCCTTCCTATCGAGGGGCGAGACCTGCTGGTGGAGGAAGGACCCGTTGTAAGATGAGGTTGCCGATGTTGAGGTCCTTATTGCGGACTCTGGAGTTGAAGTGTCGGGGTACTCGTTGTTGATTAAAGCTCGATCCATGGGACCGGTTCCTGGGTCAGAGATGTTGATCCAGTGCAGCGCACCCGTGTATATAAATTAGCCGTAATGGCTGACTATAGGTCGTACAAAAGCCATTTGGAAGGCTTACAACACTTGAGGCCTGATATCAACTAGATCGACGCGAAAGGTGACCCACGAGAGGCGAGTTGTGAGGCATGGATTCTTATTGTTGCCATAGTCCTGTTGAGCTCGGGGGATGATCTTGTGGGATTAGTTGTCAGTCGACGTTATGTTTAGTGGGAATCTTTGATGAGCATCGAGTGTCTCAGAGATCCCGTGCGGATGAGTTCCTTGATGTTGTTCTGCAAGAAGCGGAACATGTTCATGTTGTATCTGCGGATGCTGTAGAACCAACAATAACCTGTAGAGTCCCTTGGTGCGCTCGTCGGACGTTTATGTCCTGGACTTTTGTATGGTTGGGGATTGTAGGCCGCAAGATGGATTTTCCCGGGGGTGTCCCTGAAAGAAGTATAGCTGCGCAAAGAAGGAAGTCGGAGGCGCTTCCCTTTATTGTTGCGACTACCTTTGACGCTGCTAGCGGGAGCAAGATTGTGCAGAGTTGTGGAATCAGAGTTGTTGGAGTTCTGGGTGTCATCACGAGTTAGGGTGTTGAGGGTAGGAGCTTGATTCCTCTATGCTATATATTGGAATAAGAATTAGTCTGCATTCGTATGGAAGATCTTCTGAATCCTTGATTGTTTTTGATCGGTCCATGCCCCAAGTTTTGAACTAGGATGCATGACTTTTGTAAGCTGGACGAGCGTAACTCGAGGAGTGGGTTCCTTGACCTCGACAATGGCGGTGTTGGATTTTTCAAGGTGGCCTTTAAGAGTTCACAGATGCCTTGGTAATCGTTCGAGACTAAGAAGATGCCTCTGGGTATCACGACGTGCATCCTGGACTACGGGACCATGCTTTTGGCAGTTTAGTCGAGAGTTGAGGAAGTCCACAGTGGAAGTAGAGGGAACCATAATAGAGCCGTCTTGGATATGGACGGGGAACTACTTGCATTTCAGGCATCAGTGACGCGTAATGAACCCATGTGCACTTGTGGCGACAAATAAAACTTCGAGAATCATGGCTTCTTTAAGTATGGGGCAAGCGTCGACATGTCGGAGTGTTGGCGCCACTGGAACCATTTGGTATTATGGCTAGCCGAAGTGAATGGGTTGCGCCTCGTAATACTTTCACAGACATCGTGGGTGTGCCCCCGCGATTTCCTTACAATCCCACGAATCGTGTCGGCGACAATCGGAGGTTGGGCTTCCGCTGCATTATAGAGGTCGTGATCTAGTCCAGGACTTTGGAGCCTAGTGCACCTTCTTGGCAGAAGGCCTTTGGCAATCCGAGAGTCTCCAACTTCAGTTGCATGATGTTGTGGAAGTCAGTTGAGTTGACCTTGGGCACAGTTGGATGCTAGAAGCCTAGGTGATAAGTACAGACTCATAGAAGTTTGAGTCCGCTCGACGGAGGCTTGAGCGTCAAAGCCGGGGACAGCCGAGATGTCGCGTTCCGCTTCTAGTTGTGACCCGAATATTGCAGAGCTTAGAGGTTAGTCATGCTTTCATTGAATGCCACATGTGGTGTGTTGGAGTGTCAGTGCCACTCAGCTTTGCGTGCGATCCTAGTGAATGGATAATTCCTGGAGTGTACCGACGGATGACACCTGCGATCTCTGGCCCATTTTTGATAGCAAGCAATTGATTTCGATTGCCCATAGTGGCACTGGTTCCCCTAGCGCTTACGTTCAAGTTGGGAATCGGCTGATTGAGAGGAAACTCTTGTTGGATTCCAACTGGAGGAGGAACATCGAGCGTAATTCTGACTCATGAAACCATGGGACAAGTACCATCCAAAGCTGCGCGCATTGGTGCTTGAGCAACATTTCCAACTGCAAAGCCTGATCATTCGAAGCGCATCGACCTGGAGCGATGTTGGGATTAGGGGTGCCCCTGAGTGTAGCGGGACCAACCCCATTCCGAGGAGTGACGTCGGCTAGTCGGTTAGTTTGCGGGGCTACCACCAAGTCGTGGGTCGATGGTGGAGGAGCATCAGTACTTGCTTCCGTAATGTATGCTTGGCCAGTCGGATCTTAAGTGCTTCTTATCTGGCGAGGAAGGTATTGAAAGCTTCCTCCTACTGCTCGAGTCAAGCTTTCAAATCGGCTGCAAGATTCTTGATCATTCTTTTGATGCTCCCCTCGAGTGACGTAATTCGATGGAGGTCTGGTTTTAATATAGCTGTCGAGTTTGGGCGAGCTAGTGTGCACCCGGATTCGGAGGTACTTTGGTCTGACGAGTTGCTAAAAGTGCGGGACTTTGGTTGCGAGCGGCGACAGTTGGGCTCTTCCGATTGGTTACACGAACCGGGTTTGTTACCGTGTTCCTTGGCCGTATGTGATGATTGTTTGATCGTCATTTCCTTTTTGTTATTGTTGCTGTCGCCATGCGAATGTTGGAGTGGATGGCGATCTTCAACTCCTAGAGCGAGAGCTGCATTCTCATATTTCTTATTAAGCGTGTGAATCGGTGCTTGAGTCGCAGGAGCTTCGGGGTCCACAAGTGGAAGGAGATCCGTTTCCAGTGGTTCCTTTGCCACTCGGGGCGGGTGAGAGGTACCAGAGTCAATAGCGACCAACGTTAGGTTATGATGGATTTCCGCTTAGTGCTGGCAAGAGTAACGATGCTTTTCGGACGTACTGCTCAAGGCGCTTCTCGCATACAAGCCTTTCGATTACATCTTTGAATTGATGGCAATTATTGATATTGTGCCCGTACATGCCATGGTACCGACAGTACTTGCCGGTCTTCTTCTCATGATTAGTGGACTCCCTGTTGTATGGTTTCTTGTATTCAAGCGTGTTGCACGTTTGCGGGTAGATTGTTTATAAGTCTTCATTCAGCGGGGTGTAGATCTTGTATGTCCGGTTAGAGCAGGACTTTTTGGGTTCCGTAGAAACTTGGTCGTTGTTGCGGCCGCCTTGCCTACTGCTATTCGGTCTTCGTTTGTAGGGCCTGCCCCCGTATCCTTATCAAAGAGCTTTACAGTCTGTTTCCCTTTGACGTTGTCATTTATTGCACCCGCATGTGGATTGTTGGGAAGACCGACTCTGGGGAGTTGGTTTCGTCTCGCCTCTTCTTGACATAAGTATTGCCTAGCCTTTTCATGGAAAGCGTCGAGGCTTTTTCGCTGCTTCCGATCGATCCATGCCCTGAATTCGGAAGTAAGGAGGACAGCTTTGGCTAGTTGACAGAGTATGGTGCAAGGATCTGGATCCTTGACCTCAATGAGTGCAACATTGAACCGGGAGAGGTAGCTTTTGAACGACTCGGCGGGTTCTTGGCATAGGTTATACAAGGTAAGGGCATTCTTTGAAGTCGGGATGTGCACTCTGAATTGCTTGACCAATTCTGCTGCTAATTGGCTGAAGTTGTTAATGGAATAGAGTGGGAGGCGACAGAACCATAACAAAGCGGTTCCTGATAAGAAGACTGGGAAGCACTTGCATTTGACCAGATCATTGCCCTGGCTCGAGTCCATTTACCATTCACATTGGTTTAAGAAGGTACAGGGGTCGGTTGTGCCATCATAGAACGACATCCGTGGCGTGGTCATTCAGCTTCATTGTCGCTCCTGGTGAAGGGGTTACGCTTAATGTGCGCTTCTCATGAATCATGCATGTTTTGTTGCCTCCCACTTATGATCCTTCGGACCATGTCGGGAAGGTATGTTGGATGGGAATCCACCATCGGGACCCATGAGTTTTGGCGAGGTTCCGGGGTCCTATTGCGAGGGTGTTTCCTATGATAGATGTCCGTATTGTCTTCCTCCACATCCTCGACATCTATAAGCGGACCTTGATCTAGAGCGGATTGATGCGGATCCTGTTCTGGAAGAGCACGGGCCATTGGAATAGCGGGCCCATCATCTTGATCAGCGATCATCAAGTTGTGTCGAGGAAGAGGTTGGTTCATAGGATCTAGTCCGTTATTGATAATAAAGCGAGAGCGGTCTCCATACTGTTCCCCCTAGCTATATGTGACTGTAGTTCGGTCACCATTGTCATTGTCGTGACCATCGCCGTTGCCATTACCGAGGGCGTTGGTTCGAGCAGCGACGTCGTTACCGAGACCTAACCTCCTTCTTTGACGTGGGCCCCCTTGAATTGGAAGACGAAGTTTCCGAGACTGTTGGTCGAGGTCTAGTGTTGTTCCGAGCTAGTTGAAGTCTATCGAAGATGCACTGACTTTCTTGAAGTTGTCGCATAAGGTCGATGTTATTCCTTAATGCTGGGTTGAGCTCGACATCCGTGTTCTCATATTTTTCATTAAGTGCATGGATTTGGGCTTGTGTTGCAAGGGCTTTGGGGTCCACAGTAGGAGGGACGATTTCATTAGTGGCCGAGCGTCCTAGTCCTTGTGATTGATCTTCCTTGCTGGGCGAGAGTGGTCGAGGATTGCCAATATAATAGCGTAGCAGAGTGAGGCGGAGGTGAGGCTGAGTGAGGCGGGATGCCGAGTCCAGGAATCCAAAGTAGTGGAGTGGAGGCTCGAGGCCGAGGCGAGGGACTTTCGAACCTCTTGGGGCTCGAGTGTACGAATCCCGTGGAGTTTGAGTTTCGACAGTTGGTTTAGCAAGGAACCTTAAGCTCGACGGCGGTCGAGATGACAAGGTGCGACAAAGGCGCAAAATCGGAGTTCTCTCAGTTAAAGCACCAAATGTTGATGGCAAAAAATGTCGCAAACACCAAAGATTCCTAATTACCAGGGATTATAAATATGGTCGCATAGACAAGAACATTTAGTAGAACATAAACAGTAAATGACACTAGAGATTTATAGTGGTTCAGCCTCAGGGAGGGCCTACGTCCACTTTGAAGAGTTGTAGGAATTTTATTGATCACTTGAAAGATTACAAGGTTGAGATCCTTTCATTACATTCATTGACTATGATATATGAAGCTACAATAGTCATATTTGTAAGAAATAGTAAAATGGACATGTTTGCCCTTCTTCTTCCTTAAAGAGGAGATGCTATTAATGAAGCTTTATGGAGGTCTCAAAGCCCAAGAATCCCCCCTTTTGAAGTGTGAGGTAGTGGGGTATTTATAGGAAGTGGTTAGGTAGGGGTTAGGTAGGAGTAGGTAGAAATGGGGACCTCATTCAAGAAATTCGCTCCTCCTGGTATTGGCCTTCGGAAATTTGCAACTGGGTGAGGTGAGAAATTTCGCACCCGGTAGGTGCGAAATTTTGCACCTGGTAGGTGCGAAATTTCGCACCTATCAGGTACGAAATTTTGCGCCTGATCGGTGCGAAATTTCATACCTGGCTGGGTGCAAAGCAGATCTTGATGAGCGGAGGGGTTGAGGCTAGTTGACTTCGTTGGTGTGGCGTTGTGGAGGCGAAGGTGTTAGGTCCTTATTGGTGGGATCTTTCTTCGGTACTTGCCCCTGCTCTTCCTGAATTATTCTCATGGCCCTTGCTTCACGCGACGGGTTGAGTAGAGCATGTCTTGAGTACTTTTGGTGGAACCGGACAGACGTGGGTTGTTCTGCTAACCATAAATTTGTCTCCATTTGGAGTTGCTAGAACCATAACCAGTCAAAACGAAGCTCTCCCATAGATCTATAGGACTAACAGGTTCCACAAATCTCATCTTAGCTCAGTAACCAAGAAGTTCAATCTTAATGACTTTTGGGAACATCGAATGCTTTTTTAGCTCAACTTTTCACATGCAGTTTTGTTGGTCAAATGGGGTTTGACCATGGTTAGAATTCGATTTACTATACTTTGGGACATGATGAACATGTTATATTTCTATTTCATTCCCATAAATGAGTTTTCAAAAGACAAACAACGCAATCTTGGATTTTCAAACAGATGTTGCACGTCAATACTTCTATGTTGCACCCAATAGACGTGGGTTGTCCCGCCAACCATAACTATGTATCCATTTTGAGTTACTAGAAACATAACCAGTCAAAACGAAGCTCCCTCATAGATCTATAGGTCTAACAGGTTCCACCCATCTCATCTTATTCATTAACCAAGAAACTCAATCATAATGATTATTGGGAACATCGAAAGCTTTTTTAGATCAATTTTTCACATGTCGTTTTGTTGGTCAATGGGGTTTTTACCGTGGTCAGAATTCGATTTATTATATTTTGGAACATGATGCACCATGTTATATTTCTATTTCATCCCCATAAATGAGTTTTCAAAAGTCATACAGTGCAATCTTGGATTTTCAAATGGATGTTGCTCCTCAAGACTTCGATGTTGCACCCAACAAACGTGGGTTGTTCTGCAAACCATAACTTTGTATCCATTTTGAGTTACTAAAACCATAACCGTTCAAAACGAAACTCTCTTAAAGATCCACAGGACTAACAGGTTCGACCCATCATCTTAGTTCAATAACCAAGAAATTCAATCTTAGTGACTGTTGGGAATATCGAAAGCCTTTTTAGCTCAAATTTTCACATGCCGTTTTGTTGGTCAAAGTAAGTTTGACCGTTGTTGGAATGCGATTTACTATGTTTTGGAATATGATGCACCATTTTATTTCATCCCCATAAATGAGTTTTTACAAGTCATACAATGCAATCGTGGATTTTCAAACAGATATTGCACCTTTAGACTTCGATGTTGCACCCAACAGACGTGGGTTGTTCCGCCAACCATAACTTTGTATCCATTTGGAGTTACTAGAAACATAACCAGTCAAAACGAAGCCCTCTCAAAGATTAATAGGACTAACAGGTTCCACCAATCTCATCTTAGTTCAGTAACCAAGAAATACCATCATAACGACTATTGGGATCTTCGAAAGCTTTTTTAGCACAATTTTTCACATGCCGTTTTGTTAGTCAAAGGGGGGTTGACCATGGTAGGAATTTGATTTACTATTTTTTGGAATATGATGCACCATGTTATATTTGTATTTCATCCCCATAAACGAATTTTCAAAACTCATACAGTGCAATCTTGGATTTTCAAAATGGATGTTGAACCTTAAGACTTCGATGTTGCACCCAACAGACGTGGGTTGTTCTGCCAACCATAACTTTGTATCCATTTTGAGTTACTAGAACCATAACCAGTCAAAATGAAGCTCTCTCATAGATTTATGGGACTAACATGTTCCACCAATCTCAACTTAGTTCAGTAACCAAGAAATTCTATCATAATGACTATTCGGAACATTGAAAGCTTTTTTAGCTCAATTTTTCACATGTCCTTTTGTTAGTCATAGGGGGGTTAACCGTGATAGGAATTCAATTTAGTATTTTTTGGAGTACGATGCACCAAGTTATATTTTCTTTCATCCCCATAAACGAATTTTTAAAAGTCATACAGTACAATTTTGGAGTTTCAAATGGATGTTGCACCTCAAGACTTTGATGATGCACCCAACAGACGTTGGTTGTTCAGCCAGCCATAACTTTGTATCCAGTTTGAGTTACTCGAACTATAAACAGTCAAAATGAAGCTCTCTCACAGAATTATAGGACTTACAGCTTCAGTCAATCTCATCTTAGTTCAGTAACCAAGAAATTCAATTATAATGACAATTGGGAACATCGAAAGCTTTTTTAGCTCAATTTTTCACATGTCGTTTTGTTGGTCAAAGGGGGGTTGTCCATGGTCAGAATTCGATTTACTATTTTTTGGTATAAAATGCGCCATGTCATATTTCTATTTCATCCCCATAAACGGGTTTTCAAAGTCATACGGTGCAATCTTGGAGTTTCAAATAGATGTCGCACCTCAAGACTTCAATGTTGCACCCAACAGACGTGGGTTATTCTACCAACTATAATTTTGTATCCATTTTGAGTTAATAGAACCATAACCAGTAAAAACAAAACTCTCTCATAGATCTATAAGACTAACAAGTTCCACCCATCTCGTCTTAGATCCGTAACCAAGAAATTAATTCATAATGACTATTGGGAACATCGAAAGCTTTTTTAGCTCCTTTATTCACATACCGTTTTGTTGGTCAAAGGGGGCTTGACCGTGGTCAGAAATCGATTTACTGTATTTTGGAATATGATGCAGTATGTTATATTTCTATTTCATCTCAATAAACGAGTTTTCCAAAATCATACAGTGCAATCTTGGATTTTCAAACGGATGTTGCACCTCAAGACTTCGATGTTGCATCCAACAGACGTGGGTTGTTCCGTCAGCCATAACTATGTATCTATTTTGAGTTACTAGAACTGTAACCAGTCAAAACAAAGTTCTTTCATAGATCTATAGGACTAATAGGTTCCACCAATCTCATCTTAGTTCAGTATCCAAGAAATTCAATCATAATGACTATTGGGAACATCGAAAGCTTTTTTAGCTCAATTTTTCACATGTTGCTCTGTGGGTCAAAGGGAGGTTGACCGTGACAGGAATTCGATTTACAATTTTTTGGAATATGATGCACCATGTTACAATTTTATTTCATCCCCATAAACATTTTTTCAAAAGTCATGCGGTGCAATCTTGGAGTTTCAAATGGATGTTGCACCTCAAGACTTCAATGTTGCACCGAACAGACGTGGGTTGTTCTGCCAACCATAACATTGTATCCATTTTGAGTTACTAGAACCATAACCAGTTAAAACGAAGACTTCTCATAGATCTATAGGACTAACAGGTTCCACCAATCTCATCTTGGTTCAGTAGCCAAGAAATTCAATCTTAATGAATATTGGGAACATTTAAAGCTTTTTAGCTCAATTTTTCAAATTATGTTTTGGTTGTCAAAAGGGGTTTGACCGTGGTTGGAATTCGACTTGCTATATTTTGGAATAGATGCACCATGTTATATTTCTATTCCACCCCCATAAAAGTATTTTCAAAAGTCATACAGCGTAATCTTGGATTTTCAAACAGATGTTGCACCTCAAGACTTCGATGTCACACCCAATAGACGTGTCAGCCAACCATAACTTTTATTCATTTTGAGTTACTAGAACCATAACCTGTCAAAACGAAGCTCTGTCATTGACCAATAGATCTAATAGGTTCCACCCATCTCATCTTAGTTTAGAAACCAAGAAATTCAATCATAATGACCATTGGGAACATCGAAATCTTTTTTAGCTTAATTTTTCACATGCGTTTTGTTGGCAAATGAGGTTTGGTCGTGGTTGGAATTTGATTTACTATATTTTGGAATATGATGCACAATTTACATTTCTATTTCATCCCCATAAACGAGTTTTCAAAAGTCATACAGTGCAATCTTGGATTTTCAAATGGATGTTGCACCTTATGACTTCGAAGTTGCATCCAATAGACTCGGGTTGTTCCGCAAACCATAAATTTGAATCCATTTGGAGTCACTGGAACCATAACCATTCAAAAAGAAGCCCTCTGATAGATCAAAAGGACTAATAGGTTCCACCCATCTCATCTTAGTTCAGTAACCAAGAAATTCAATCACAATGACTATTGGGAACATCAAAAGCTTTTGTAGCTGTAACACCCCACGTCCATTAATGTCACTCACAAAGGGAATACATTAACTTTCATGGAGCATTATTAGAGTATAGAACAGAATATAATAAGACAGATACATATATTGGTACTTGAAAATTTTAAAACAACTTTTATTGTAGCGGAGAAATAGTTTGATTACATCAACTTCATAAACCGACAGTAAAACCAAGTACACTTAATATCCGTCTTGACAAATTTCTTTCTGAGTACATAAAGTAAAAAGCATAACCCAAGCACAAGTAGCCATAAAAGAGTTGAGCTGAACTTTACTTTCAGCAGTCCAAGCACTTCCAAAAGAGAGAGAAAGAAACTGAAGATCAAGCTCCACTAGCACTAGTCCCACCCTGAGAACCTAGGCGGGGAAAAGGAAGAAAAGAGGTGAAAACAAGGGGGTCAGACATAAAGTCTGGTGACTATAATAACTTAAACAATATAATTTTTAAAGTAAATAGGCTAAGGCATAAACTTGTAGAACAAGGTATGACTGTGAAACAAGTGGGCATGACAAAGAAAACATGAGGAATATTCTAGTGTTAATCTCGTTCCTAATCACTATAGGATAATTACTACACTGCACCAATGTTAATTACACCGCGCCATTACTAGTCACCCTAAAAGTTGATCCGACCTACAGAACTTAATAATGATAATGGTAGTATCGTGTACCCCTAGTTGCCTTCATAGGTGCTGCCTTCCCCTATCTCCACTAGTTGTACCCACTACCCTCGTGTGATCGGCTCCCTAACTTGTAGATACCCGTGCTGGTCCCATAGTGGGGTGTACCACTCCCCAAAGTTGCAACCTGATACCACTAAAGATGCACGGCTTATATCTACATGATGCAACAACGTCTTACCTACCAGCCTGGGCCAACGAAGGCACATGACCCCTTTGGACTTGCGTTGCCACCGATAACTCGTTTTGACCTCTTACAATCAAACCCAGAAAGCGTGTCCCGTCCTCGACTTGGGTCGAGCTCACAAAGATACTTAATGGGTTACTGGTTTGAAAAGGGCCCCCATGCCTGACACAAGCTTTCCACCTAAGCTTGGTCCCCACTAAGGTTTCCCACTTAACCCAGTTCTTATTCACGTCTTCTTACATGGTTCAACATGGTTAAGTGTTTCTAATTGTATTTCACAAGCCACCCAAGGCACCCACTTAACCCCCATGTCCCACCACGTGTTTATCTAGTTAAGTGTTATTAATTCATTATAACCGTAACCTTGTAAAGACCCCCCACATTAGACTGACATTTGCGGTTGCTGGATTTGTCGGGCGGGTCCGGGAAGTCTTATACCGCAAACGAGCCTAACCTCTTGTCTTTGCAATTGTTATGCATTTAATTCATGTCCTTGACCTCTCACATTAGACTACCGTTTGTGGTTGCTGGATTTATCGGGCGGGTCCGGGCAGTCTTACACCACAAACAAGAATAACCTTGTGTCTTAGGCGGTTAATTATTACACATATTTAACCCCAAATTGGATTAATATCCCCATTCAAATTTGTCAATAAATACCAAATTCATTTACGTCCATAATTGTCACTTAAATTATGACAATAAATTACAGGTATACAAATTATACCAATTAATGTCTCCTATTAATAATATGCCATTTTAAGGCCATTTTATGCCAATTCACAATTATGCAATTTTAGTATTTTCCCATCCTCCCCATGCTATTCGTATGTTTTAATATAACATATGTTAGACTTGCAAAAGTCTAACTTATAAAAGGAAAAACAACCTCTCAACTTGCATAACACATAAAATAGATATAAGAATCATGACATAAGTTTACATAGTCAATAACTTGCATATATGCGTATGGTATTCCTATAACTTGCATATGAACAAACTAACGTATGATTCTCATACAAAACTAGCATAGGCAATTTGCATAACTATGTACTTCCATGGATCTAAATATAGATCTAACATAAAGGTGTGAACTTGCATATGGATCTAAACATAAAGATGTAAACTTTCATATGGATCTAAACATAATGATTAATGTCACATGTTTGCATATAAACTAGCATATGTACCTATATGATTCACATATGTTTTAACATCCCAAATTTGCATAAGATTCACATATGTCTTAATATCCCAAACTTGCATAAGATTCATATATGTTTTAACATCCCAAACTTGCATAAGATTCATATAAGAATATATAGTCCAACATCAAAAATTGCATATAATTCATATAAGAACATGTAATCCAACATCACAAACTTGCATATAATTCATATAAGAACATGTAATCCAACATCACAAACTTGCATATAATTCAACATCACATGATTCAAAATAATATTCTCATTATCCCAATTATAACTTAGCATAATTAAATTAATTATTTTGTGAAAGATATTATACTAACAAACAAAAGAATAGTAATGTCTTTCTGGAATCTGTTTGCTGAAACTGAATGCTCGTCTTTGATGTAGACTAATTGTTATTTAGATTTAGATTTGATTTTGATTCTTGCTTTTACCTTGTTCTTGCGTTGAAAGAGGCGGCGACTACTCTAGGTTCTCCATAGACGGCATGGCGGCTCTTGGTACGAATTAGTATGATTTTAGGTTAAGATTTAGGTTGCTTATATAGAATTTTAATTGATTAAGAGCCCGTCCGATTAACCTAGAATCAATCAAGACCATCCAGTCAAGTTTGAATAACACCTCAGCCTTAATGACCCCGCAATAGGTCAAAACAACGTCATCTTTCAGATATTCCGGGAAGGGGGGGGGGGGGCAGGTCGACCTCCAGGCCGACCCCCTGGTCGACCTATATAGCGGGGTGGACCCCCTGGTCGACCTGGCCATGGGCGTGAAATTTCCACCCAGCCTGCTTCCCTGTTTGAATTTTGAAATTTGAATTTTTCTGATTCGAGTTGTTTTTAATCTATTTAAATTCTGAAACTTCTGAAGGCCATAAATTCTTCATACGAAGTCCAATTCACACAAACTTAGACTATATCTCAAGCATAATTCCGAGACGAACGCAATGGCGCAACCCGTTTCCCTAAATTCTCACATTTGAATATAAGTATTCTTTAATTTTAATACTTAAAATCATGGGGTGTTACAGTAGCTCAATTTTTCACATGCTGTTTGACCGTGGTTGGAATTCGATTTACTATATTTTGGAATATGATGCACCTTGTTATACTAGTCATACAATGCAATCTTGGATTTTCAAATGGATGTTGCACCTCAAGACTTCGATGTTGCACCGAATAGCCGTGGGTTGTTCAGCCAACCATAACTTTGTATTCATTTTGAGTTGCTAGAACAATAACCAGTCAAAACGAAGCTCTCTCATAGATCTATAGGACTAACAGGTACCACTCATCTCATCGTAGTTCAGTAACCAAGAAATTCAATCATAATTACTACTGGGAACATCGAAGCTTTTTTAGCTCAATTTTTCACATGCCGTTTTGTTGGTCAAAGGGGGTTTGACCGTGGTCGGAATTCGAATTACTATATTTTGGAATATGATGCACCATGTTATATTTTTATTTCATCCCCACAAACGATATTTCAAAAGTCATATAGTGCAATTTTGGATTTTCAATGGATGTTGTACCTCAAGACTTCGATGTTGCACCCAACAGACGTAGGTTGTTCCACCTACCATAACTATGTATCCATTTTGAGTTACTATTGTCATAACAAGTCAAAACGAAGCTCTCTCATATATCTATAGGACTTACAGGTTCCACTCATCTCATCTTAGTTCAATAACCAAAAAATTCTGTCTTAATGACTATTGGGAATATCGAAAGCCTTTTTAGCTAAAATTTTCACATGTCGTTTTCTTGGTCAAAGGCAGTTTGAACGTTGTTGGAATTCGATTTACTATATTTTGGAATATGATGCACCATTTTATATTTCTATTTCATCCCTGTAAATTAGTTTTCAAAAGTCATACAGTGCAATCCTGGATTTTCAAATGGATGTTTCACATCATGACTTCGATGTTGCACCCAACATATGTGGGTTGTTCTGCCAACCATAACTTTGTATCCATTTTGAGTTACTAGAACCATAACCGTCAAAACGAATCTCTCTCATAGATCAATAGGACTAACAGGTTCTACCAATCTCATCATAGTTCAGTAACCACGAAATTCAATCATAATGACTATTGGGAACATCAAAAGCTTTTTTAGCTCAATTTTTCACTTGCGTTTTGTTGGTCAAAGGGGGTTGACCGTGGTAGGAATTCGATTTACTATTTTTTGGCACCATGTTATATTTCTATTTCATCCCCATAAATGAATTTTCAAAAGTCACATAGTGCAATCTTGGAGTTTCAGATGGATGTTGCACCTTAATACTTCGATGTTGCACCTAACAGAAGTGAGTTGTTCTGCCAACCATAACTTTGTATCCATTTTGGGTTACTAGAACCATAACCAGTCAAAACGAAGCACTCTCATAGATGTGTAGGACTAACAGGTTCCACCAACCTCATCTTAGTTCAGTAACCAAGAAATTCAATCATAATGACTATTCGGAACATCGAAAGATTTTCTAGCTCCATTTTTCATATGCCATTTTGTTGGTCAAAGGTGTGTTGACCTAGGTAAATTCTATTTATTATTTTTTGGAATTTGATGCACCATGTTATATTTCTATTTCATCCCCATAAACGAATTTTCAAAAGTCATACAGTGTAATCTTGGAGCTCCAAACGGATGTTGCACCTCAAGACTTCTATGTTGCACCCAACAGACCTGGGTTGTTCTACCAACCCTAACTTTGTATCCATTTTGAGTTACTAGAACCATAACCAGTCAAAACGAAGCACTCTCACAGATCTATAGGAAAAACACGTTCCACCAATCTCATCTTAGTTCAGTAACCAAGAAATTCAGTCATAATGACTATTGCGAACATCGAAAGCTTTTTTAGCTCAATTTTTCATATGTCGTTTTGTTGGTCAAAGGGGGTTGACCGTGGTAGGAATTCGATTTACTATTTTTTGGAATATGATGCACCGTGTTATATTTTTACTTCATCCCCATAAACATTTTTTCAAAAGTCATACTGTGCAATCTTGGATTTTCAAATAGATGTTGCACCTCATGACTTCGATGTTGCACCCAATAGGCATGGGTTGTTCCGCCAACCATAAATTTGTATCCATTTTGAGTTACTAGCATCATAACCAGTCAAAATTAAGCTCTGTCATAGATCTATAGATCTAATAGTTTCCACCCATCTCATCTTATTTTAGTAACCAAGATATTCAATCATAATGACCACTGGGAACATCGAAAGCTTTTTTAGATCAATTTTTCATATGTCGTTTTGTTAGTCAAAGGGGGTTTGACCATGGTTGGAATTCGATTTTCTATATTTTGGAATATGATGCACCATGTTTCATTTCTGTTTCATCACCATAAACGAGTTTTCAAAATTCCTACAATGCAATCTTGGATTATCAAACAGATGTTGCACCTCAAGACTTCGATGTTGCATCCACCAAACGTGGGTTGTTCCGCCAACCATAACTATGTGTCCATTTTTAGTGACTAGAACCATAACCTGTCAAAACAAAGCTCTCTCATAGATCTATAGGACTAACAGATTCAACCTATCTCATCTTAGTTCAGTATCCAAGAAATTAAATCATAATGGTTATTGGGAACATCGAAAGCTTTTTTAGCTCAATTTTTCACATGCCGTTTTGTTGGTTAAAGGGAGGTTGACCGAGGTAGGAATTCGATTTACTATTTTTGGAATATGATGCACCATGTTATATTTTTATTTCATCCCCAGAAACGTTTTTTTCAAAAGTCATACAGTGCAATCTTGGAGTTTCAAACGGATGTTGCACCTCAAGACTTCAATGTTGCACCGAACAGACGTGGGTTGTTCTACCAACCATAACTTTGTATCCATTTTGAGTTATTAGAACCATAACTTGTTAAAACGGCGCTCTCTCATAGATCTATAAGACTAAGCGGTTCCACCAATCTCATCTTAGTTCAGTAACCAAGAAATTCAATCTTAATGACTATTGGGAACATTGAAAGCTTTTTTAGCTCAATTTTTCACATGATGTTTTGGTCGTCAAAGGGGGTTTGACCGTGGTTTGAATTCGACATACTACAATTTGGAATATGATGCGCCATTTATATTTCTATTTCATCCCCATAAACATGTTTTCAAAAGTCATACAGCACAATCATGGATTTTCAAACAGATGTTGCACCTCAAGACTTCGATGTTGCACCCAACAGGCATGGGTTGTTCCGCCAACCGTAACTTTGTTTCCATTTTGAGTTACTAGAACAATAACCAGTCAAAATGAAGATTTGTCATAGGTCTATAGATCTAATAGGTTCCACACATCTCATCTTAGTTCAGTAACCAAGAAACTCAATCGTAATGACTATTGGCAACATAGAAAGCTTTTTTAGCTCAATTTTTCATATGTCATTTTGTTGGTCAAAGGGGGTTTGACCATGGTTCGAATTGGATTTACTTTATTTTGGAATATGATGCACCATGTTACATTTCTATTTCATCCCCATAAACGAGTCTTAAAAATTCCTATAGTGCAATCTTGGATTTTCAAACGGATGATGCACCTCAAGACTTCGAAGTTGCACCCAATAGACGTGGGTTGTTCCGCCAACCATAACTTTGTATCCATACGGAGTTACCAGAACCATAACCAGTTAAAACGAAGGTCTCTCGTTGATCTATAGGACTAACAGGTTCCACCCATCTCATCATAGTTCAGTAACCAAGAAACTCAATCACAACGACTATTGGGAACATCGAAAGCTTTTTTAGCTTAATTTTTCACATGTCGTTTGCCGTGGTTGGAATTCGATTTATTATATTTTCGAATATATTGCACCATCTTATATTTCTATTTCATCCCTATAAACAAGTTTTTAAAAGTCATACATTGGAATCTTGGATTTTCAAACGGATGTTGCACCTCAAGACTTCGATGTTGCACCAATAGCCGTGGGTTGTTCCACCAACCATAACTTTGTATCCATTTTGAGTTACTAGAACAATATCCAGCCAAAACGAAGCTCTCTCATAGATCTATGGGAATAACAAGTTCCACCCATCTCATCTTCGTTCAGTAACCAAGAAATTCAATCGTAATGACTATTGGGAACATCGAAAGCTATTTTAGCTCAATTTTTCACATGCCGTTTTGTTGGTCAAAGGGGGTTAAACTGTGGTCGGAATTCGATTTACAATATTTTGGAATATGACGCACCATGTTAGATGTTTATTTCATCCCCATGAACGAGTTTTCAAAGTCGTACCATGCAATCTTGGATTTTCAAATGGATGTTACACCTCAAGACTTCGATGTTGCACCCAACAAACGTGGGTTGTTCCCCCAACCATAATTTGTATCCATTTTGAGTTACTAGAACCATAACAAGTCAAAACGAAGCTCTCTCATAGATCTATAGGACTTACAGGTTCCACCCATCTCATCTTGGTTCAATAACCAATAAATTCAATCTTAATGACTACTGGGAATAGCAAAAACTTTTTTTAGCTCAAATTTTCACATGTCGTTTTGTTGGTCAAAGGGGGTTTGACCGTGGTCGGAATTCGATTTAATATATTTTAGAATATGATGCACAATGTTATATTTTTATTTCATCCCTATAAACGAATTTCCAAAAGTCATGCAGTGCAATCTTGGATTTTCAAACGGATGTTGCACCTCAAGACTTCGATGTTGCACCCAACAGACGTGGGTTGTTCCGCCAACCATAACTTTGTATCTATTTTGAGTTATTAGAACCATAAACAGTCAAAACAAAGCCCTCATAGATCAATGGGACTAACAGGTTCCACTAATCTCATGTTATTTCAGTTACCAAAAAATTCAATCATAATGACTATTGGAAACATCGAAAGCTTTTTTGTTGGTAAAAAGGGGTTGACCTTGGTAGGAATTCAATTTACTATTTTTTGGCATATGATGCACCATGTTATATTTTTATTTCATCCCCATAAACGAATTTTCAAAAGTCATACAGTGCATTCTTGGAGTTTCAAGCGGATGTTGCACCTTAAAATATCGATGTTGCACCCAACAGACGTGGGTTATTCTGCCAACCATAACTTTGTATCCACTTTGAGTTACTAGAACCATAACCAGCCACAACGAAGCTCTCTCATAGATTTATAGGACTAACAGGTTCAACCAATCTCATCTTAGTTCAGTAACCAATAAATTCAATTAGAATGACTATTCGGAACATCGAAAGCTTTTTTGGCTTAATTTTTCACATTACGTTTTGTTGGTCAAAGGAGGGTTGACCGTGGTAGGAATTCGATTTACTATTTTTTGGAATATGATGCACCATGTTATATTTCTATTTCATCCCCACAAACGAATTTTCAAAAGGCATACAGTGCATTCTCGGAGTAGACTGTGGGGTTTTCTGCCAACCATGACTTTGTATCCATTTTGAGTTACTAGAACCATAACTAGTCAAAACGAAGCCCTCTCATAGATTTATAGGACTAAGAGGTTCGAGCAATCTCATCTTAGATCCATAACCAACAAATTCAATCATAATGACTATTGGGAATATCGAAAGTTTTTTTAGCTTAATATTTCACATGCCGTTTTGTTGGTCAAAGGGGGGTTGACCGTGGTAGGAATTCGATTTACTATTTTTTGGTATGGAATGCACAATGTTATATTTCTATTTCATCCCCATAAACGGGTTTTCAAAGTCATACGGTGCAATCTTGGAGTTTCAAATAGATGTTGCACCTCAAGACATCAATGCTGCACCCAACAGACGTTGGTTGTTATGCCAACCATAATTTTGTTTCCGTTTTGAGTTACTGGAACCATAACCAGTCAAAACGAAGCTCTCTCATAGATCTATAGGACTAACAGGTTCGACCCATCTCATCTTAGATTAGTAACCAAGAAATTCAATCATAATCTCAATTGGGAACACCGAAATTTTCTTTAGCCCAATTTTTAACGTGCCGTTTTTTTGGTCAAAGTGGATATGATCGTGCTCAGAATTCGATTTACTATGCTTTGGAATATGATGCACCTCAAGACTTTGATGTTGCACCCAACAGACGTGGGTTGTTCTTCCAACCATAACTATGTATCCATTTTTAGTTACTAGAACCATACCCAGTCAAAATGAAGCTCTCTCATAGATCTATTGGACTAACAGGTTCCACCAATCTCGTCTTAGTTCAGTATCCAAGAAATTCAATCATAATGACTATTGGGAACATCGAAAGCTTTTTTAGCTCAATTTTTCACATATCGTTTTATTGGTCAAAGGGGGGTTTAATGTGGTAGGAATTCGATTTACAATTTTTTGGAATATGATGAACCATGTTATATTTTTATTTCATCCCCATAAACATGTTTTCAAAAGTAATACCATCCAATCTTGGATTTTCAAACAGATGTTGCACCTCAAGACTTCGATGTTGCACCAAATAGGCGTGGTTTGTTCCGCGAACCATAACTTTATATCCATTTTGAGTTGCTAGAACCACAAAAAGTCAAAATGAAACACTTCCATAGATCTATAGATCTAACAGGTTCCACCCATCTCTTCTTAGTACAGTAACCAAGAAATTCAATCATAATGACTATTGGGAACATCGAAAGCTTTTTTCGCTCAATTCATATATTGTTTTGTTGGTCAAAGGGGGTTTGACCGTGGTTGGAATTCGATTTTTTATATTTCGGAATATGATGCACCATGTTATATTTCTACTTCATCCCCATAAACGATTTTTCAAAAGTCATACAGTGCAATCTTGGATTTTCAAACGGATGTTGCACCTCAAGACTTCAATGTTGTACCCAACAAACGTGGGTTGTTCTGTCAACCATAACCGTTTATCCCTTTTGAGTTACTAGAACCATAACCAGTCAAAATGAAGCTCTCTCATAGATCTACAGGACTAACAATTTCCATCAATCTCATCTTATTTCAGTAACCAAGAACTTCAATCACAATGACAATTATGAACATCGAAAGCTTTTTAGCTCAATTTTTCACATCCCGATTGACCATGGTCGGAATTCGATTTACTATATTTTGGCATATGATGCACCAGGTTATATTTCTATTCCAACCCCATAAATAAGTTTCTAAAAGTCATATTATGCAATCTTGGATTTTCAAACGGATGCTGCACCTGAAGACTTCTATTTTGCACCCAATAGCCGTGGTTTGTTCCGCCAACCATAACTTTGTATCCATTTTGAGTTACTAGAACAATAACCAGCCAAAACGAAGCTCTCTCGTAGATCTATAGGAATAATAGGTTCCACCGATATCATCTTTGTTCAGTAACCAAGAAATTCAATCATAATGACTATTGAGAACATCGAAAGCTTTTTTAGGTCAATTTTTCACAAGCCGTTTTATTGGTCAAAGGGGGTTTGACCGTTGTCGGAATTCGATTTACTATATTTTGGAATATGAGGCATCATGTTAGATTTTTATTTCATCCCCGTAAACGAGTTTTCAAAGTCATGCCATGCAATCTTGGATTTTCAAATGGATGTTGCACCTCAAGACATCGATTTTGCACCCAACAGACGTGGGTTGTTCCGCCAACCATAATTTTGTATCCATTTTGAGTAACTAGAACCATAACAAGTCAAACCGAAGCTCTCTCATAGATCTAAACGACTAACAGGTTCCACCCATCTCATCTTGGTTCAATAACCAAGAAATTCAATCTTAATGACTATTGGGAATATCGAAAGCTTTTTTAGCTCAAATTTTCACGTGTCATTTTGTTGGTCAAGGGGGGTTTGACAGTGGTTGGAATTCGATTTACAATATTTTGGAATCTGATGCACCATGTTATATTTTTATTTCATCCCCATAAACGAGTTTTCAAATGTCATGAAGTGCAGTCTTGGACTTTCAAATGGATGTTGCTCCTCAAGACTTCGATGTTGCACCCAACAGATGGGGGTTGTTCAGCCAACAATAACTTTGTATCCATTTTGAGTTACTAGAATAATAACCAGTCAAAACAAAGCACTCTCATAGATCTATAGGACTAACAGGTTCAACCCATCTCATCTTGGTTCAATAACCAAGAATTTTGATCTTAATGACTATTGGGAATATCGAAAGCTTTTTTAGCTCAAATTATCACACGCCATTTTGTTGGTCTAGGGGGGTCTGACCATGGTTGGAATTCGATTTACTATATTTTGGAATATGACGAACCATGTTATATTTCTATTTCATCCCCATACATGTGTTTTCAAAATTAATACAGTGTGATCGTGGATTTTCAAGCGGATGTTGCACCTTAACAGTTCGATGTCGCACCCAACAGACGTGGGTTGTTCCGCCAACCAAAACTTTGTATCCATTTTGAGTTACTAGAACCATAATCAGTCAAAACAAACTCTCTCGTAGATTAATAGGACTAATAGGTCCCACCAATCTCATCTTAGTTCAGTTACCAAGAAATTCAATCATAATGACTATTGGAAACATCGAAAGTTTTTTTAGCTCAATTTTTCACATGCTGTTTTGTTGGTTAAAAGGGGCTGTCCGTGGTACGAATTCGATTTACTATTTTTTGGAATACGATGCACCATGTTATATTTTTATTTCATCCCCATAAAAGAACTTTCAAAAGTCATACAGTGACGTCTTGGAGTTTCAAACGGATGTTGCATCTCAAGATATCGCTGTTGCACCCAACAGACGTGGGTTGTTCTCCCAACCATAACTTTGTATCCATTTTGAGTTACTAGAACCACAACTAGTCAAAACGAAGCTCTCTCATAGATTTATAGGACTAACAGGTTCCACCAATCTCATTTTAGTTTAGTAAACAATAAATTCAATCATAATGACTATTCGGAACATCGAATGCTTTTTTAGCTCAATTTTTCACATTACGTTTTGTTGGTCAAAGGAGGGTTGACCGTGGTAGGAATTCAATTTACTATTTTTTGGAATATGATGCACCATGTTATATTTATATTTCATCCCCATAAACGAATTTTCAAAAGGCATACGATGGAAACTTGGAGTATCAAATGGATGTTGCAACTCAAGACTTCGATGTTGCACCCAACAGACATGGTTTGTTCTGCCAACCATAAATTTGTATCCATTTTGAGTTACTAGGACCATAACTAGTCAAAACAAAGCTCTCTCATAGATTTGTAGGACTAAAAGGTTCCACCAATCTCATCTTAGTTCTGTAACCAACATATTCAATCATAATGACTATTGGGAACATCAAAAGCTTTTTTAGCTTAATTTTTCACATGTCGTTTTGTTGGTCAAAGAGGGGTTGACCGTGGTAGGAATTGGATTTACTATTTTTTGGTATATAATGCACCATGTTATATTTCTATTTCATCCCCATAAACAGGTTTTCAAAGTCATACGGTGCAATCTTGGAGTTTCAAACAGATGTTGCACCTTAAGATATCAATGTTGCACCCACCAAACGTGGGTTTTTCTACCAGCCATAACTTTGTATCCATTTTGAGTTACTAGAACCTGACCGGTCAAAACGAAGCTCTCTCATAGATCTAAAGGACTTACAGGTTCGACCAATCTCATTTTAGATCGGTAACCAAGAAATTCAATCATAATGATTATCGGGAACATCGAAAGCTTTTTCTGCTCAATTTTTAACGTGTTGTTTTGTTGGTCAAAGTGGGTTTGACCGTGGTCAGAATTCGATTTACTATATTCTGCAACATGATGCACCATGTTATATTACTACTTCATCTCCATAAATGAGTTTTCCAAAATCATACAGCGCAGTCTTGGATTTTCAAACGGATGTTGCACCTCAAGAATTGGATGCTACACCCAACTGACGTGGGTTGTTCTGCCAACCATAACTATGTATCCATTTTGAGTTACTAGAACTATAACCAGTCAAAAAAAAGCTCTCTCATAGATCTGTAGGACTAATATGTTCCTCCAATCTAATCATAGTTCAGTATCCAAGAAATTCAATTATAATGACTATTGGGAACATCGAAAGCTTTTATAGCTCAATTTTTCACATGTCGTTTTGTTGGTCAAAGGGGGGTTGACCGTGGTAGGAATTCGATTTACTAGTTTTTGGAATATGATGCACCATGTTATATTTTTATTTCATCCCCATAAACGTGCTTTCAAAAGTCATACAGTGCAATCTTGGAGTTTCAAAAGGATGTTGCAACTCAAGACTTCAATTTTGCACCTAATAGACGTGGGTTTTTCTGCCAACTATAACTTTATATCCATTTTGAGTTACTAGAACCATAACTAGTCAAAACGAAGCTCTCTCAAAGATCTATAGGACTAATAGGTTCCATCAACCTAATCTTAGTTCAGCAACAAAGAAATTCAATCTTAGTGACTGTTGGGAACATTGAAAGCTTTTTTAGCACAATTTTTCACATGATGTTTTGGTAGTAAAAGGGGGTTTGACCATGGTTGGAATTCGACTTACAATATTTTGGAATATGATGCACAATGTTATATTTCTATTTCATCCCCATAATCGTGTTTTAAAAGTCATACAACGCAATCCTGGATTTTCAAACAGATGTTGCACCTCAAGACTTCGATGTTGCACCCAATAGACGTGGGTTGTTCCGCCAACCATAACTTGTATCCATTTTGAATTAGTAGAACCATAACCAGTCAAAACGAAGATCTATCATATATCTATAGACCTAATAGGTTCCACCCATCTCATCTTAGTTCAGTAACCAAGAAATTCA
The DNA here is from genome assembly GCA_030737875.1 of Allium sativum. Classification (NCBI taxonomy): domain Eukaryota; kingdom Viridiplantae; phylum Streptophyta; class Magnoliopsida; order Asparagales; family Amaryllidaceae; genus Allium; species Allium sativum. The sequence goes on along the minus strand of CM060920.1, from coordinate 33,638,619 downwards.
ATCTTAATGACTATTGGGAACATTGAAAGCTTTTTTAACTCAATTTTACATATGTCGTTCTGTTGGTCAAAGGGGGTTTGACCGTGGTTGGAATTCGATTTAATACATTTTGGAATATGATGCACCATGTTATATTTCTATTTCATCGACATAAATGAGTTTTCAAACGTGATACAGTGCAATCAGGGATTTTTAAAAGTCATACAATGCAATCTTGGATTTTAAAACGGATGTTGCACCTCAATACTTCGATGTTGCACCCAATAGACGTGGGTCGTTCCACCAACCATAACTTTGTATCCATTTTGAGTTACTAGAGCAATAACCAATCAAAACCAAGCTCTCTCATAGAACTGTAGGACTAACAGGTTCCACCCATCTCATCTTAGTTCAGCAACAAGGAAATTCTGTCATAATGACTATTGGGAACATTGAAAGCTTTTTCAGGTCTATTTTTCACATGCCGTTTTGTTGGTTAAATGAGGTTTGACCATGGTTGGAATTTGATTTACGATATTTTGGAATATTATGCACCGTGTACATTTCTATTTCATCCCCATAAATGAGTTTTCAAAAGTCATACAGTCCAATCTTGGATTTTCAAACGGATGTTGCACCTCAAGACTTCAATGTTGCACTCAATAGACGTGGGTTATTCTGCCAACCATAACTGTTTATCCATTTTGAGTTACTAGAACCATAACTAGTCGAAACGAATCTCTCTCATAGATCAATAGTACTAACAGGTTTTACCAATCTCATCTTAGTTCTGTAACCAAAAAATTCAATCTTGATGAATATTGGGAACATCGAAATCTTTTTTAGCTCAATTTTTCACATGCCATTTTGTGGGTCAAAGGGGGATTGACCTTGGTTGAAATTCAATTTACTGAATATGATGCCGCATGTTATATTTCTATTTCATCCCGATAAACGAGTTTTCAAAATTCATACTGTGCAATCTTGGATTTTCAAATAGATGTTGCACCTCAAGACTACGATGTTGCACCCAATTGACATGGGTTGTTCCACCAACCATAACATTGTATCCATTTTGAGTTACTAGAGCCATAACCAGTCAAAACAAAGCTCTCTCATAGATCTATAGGACTAACAGGTTCCACCCGTCTCATCTTAGTTCAGTAACAAAGAAATTCAATATTAATTACTATTAGGAACACCGAAAGCTTTTTGAGCTCAATTTTTCACATGGCGTTTTGCTGGTCAAAGGTGGTTTGACCGTGGTCGGAATTCGATTTACTATATTTTGGAATATAATGCACCATGTACATTCCTATTTCATCTCCATAAACGAGTTTTCAAAAGTCATAATATGCAATCTAGGATTTTTAAATGGAGGTTGCACCTCAAGACTTCGATGTTGCACCCAATAGACGTGGGTTGTTCCACTAACCATAACTTTGTATCCATTTTGAATTACTAGAACCATAACCAGTCAAAACGAAGCTCTCTCATAGATCTATAGAACAAACATGTTCCACCCATCTCATCTTATTTCAGTAACCAAGAAATTCAATCGTAAGGACAATTGGGAACATCGAAAGCTTTTTTAGCTTAATTTTTCACATGTCGTTTTGTTGGTCAAAGCGGATTTTACCGTGATTGGAATTCGATTTACTATATTTTGGAATATGATGCACCATGTATATTTCTATTTCATCCCTATAAAAGAGTTTTCAAAAGTCATACATTGCAATCTTGGATTTTAAAACGGATGTTTCTCCTCAAGACTTGGATTTGTCACACAACAGATGTGGCTTGTTCCGCCAACCATAACTTTGTACCCATTTTGAGTTACTAGAACCGTTACCAGTCAAAACGAAGCTCTCTTAAAGATCAATACGACTGTCAGGTTCCACCCATCTCATCTTTGTTCAATAACTAGGAAATTCAATCTGAATGACTATTGGGAACATCGAAAGCTTTTTTAGCTCAAATTTTCACATGCCGTTTTTTGGTCGACGGGGGTTTGACCGTGGTTCGAATTCGATTTACTATATTTTGGAATATTTTGCACCATGTTATTTCATCGCCATAAATGATTTTTCAAAATTCCTATATTGCAATCTGGAATTTTCAAATGGATGTTGCACCTCATGACTTCGCAGTTGCACCCAATAGACGTGGGTTGTTCTGTCAACCATAACTTTGTATCCATTTGGAGTTTTTAGGACCATAACCAGTCAAAATGAAGATCTCTCATAAATCTATTCGACTAATAGGTTACACCCATCTCATCTTAGATCAGTAACTAAGAAATTCAATCACAATGAGTATTGGGAAAATCGAAAGCATTTTTAGCTCAATTTTTCACATGCAGGTTGACCGTGGTCGGAATTTGATTTACTATATTTTTGAATATGATGCACCATGTTATATTTCTATTTCATCCCCACAAACGAATTTTTAAAAGTCATACAATGCAGTCTACGATTTTCAAATGGATGTTGCACCTCAAGACTTCGATGTTGCACCCAAAAGCCGTTGGTTGTTCCGCCAACCATAACTTTGTATCCATTTTGAGTTACTAGAACAATAACCATAACTTTGTATCCACCTATCTCATCTTTGTTCAGTAACCAAAAAATTCAATCATAATGACTATTGGTAACATCGAAAGCTTTTTTAGCTCAAATTGTCACATGCCGTTTTGTTGGTCAAAGGGGGTTTGACCGTGGTCGGAATTCGATTTACTATATTTTGGAATATGATGCATCATGTTATATTTTTATTTCATCCCCATAAACGAGTTTACAAAAGTCATGCAGTGCAATCTTGTAGTTTTAAATGGATGTTGCAACTCAAGACTTCGATATTGCATCCAACTGACGTATGTTGTTCCACCAACCATAACTTTGTATCCATTTTGAGTTACTAGAACCATAACAAGTCAAAATGAAGCTCTCTTATAGATCTATAAGACTAACAGGTTCCACCAATCTCATCTTGGTTCAATAACCGAGAAATTCAATCTTAATGACTATTAGGAATATCCAAAGCTTTTTTAGCTCAAATTTTCACATGTCGTTTTGTTGGTCAAAGGGGATTTGATCGTGGTTGGAATTCGATTTAATTTATTTTGGAACATGATGTACCATGTTATATTTCTATTTCATCCCAATAAACGAGTTTTCAAAAGTCATACAGTGCAATCGTGGATTTTCAAACGGATGTTGCATATTAACACTTCGTTGTTACGCACAACAGACGTGGGTTGTTCTACCAACCATAACTTTTATCCATTTTGAGTTACTAGAACCATAACTAGTAAAAACGTAGTTCACTTATAGATTTATAGGACTGACATGTTCCACTAATCTCATCTTAATTCAGTAACCAGTAAATTCAATCATAATGACTATTTGAAACATCGAAAGCTTTTTTAGCTCAATTTTTCACATTACGTTTTTTTGATCAAAGGAGGGTTGACCGTGGTAGGAATTCGATTAACTATTTTTTGGAATATGATCCACCATGTTATATTTCTATTTCCTCCCTATAAACGAATTTTCAAAAGGCATATAGTGCAATCTTGGAGTTTCAAACGGATGCTACACCTCAAGACTTCGATGTTGCACCTAATAGACGTGGGTTGTTCTACCAACCAAAACTTTGTATCCATTCCGAGTTACTAGAACCATAACTAGTCAAAACGAGGCTCTCTCACAGATTTATAGGAATAAAAGGTTCCAGCAATCTCATCTTAGTTCTGTTACCAACAAATTCAATCATAAAGACTATTGGGAACATCGAAAGGTTTTTTAGCTCAATTTTTCACATGCCGTTTTGTTGGTAAAGGGGGGAGGGGTTGACCGTGGTAGGAATTCGATTTTCTATTTTTTGGTATATTATGCACCATGTTATATTTCTATTTTAAACCCATAAACGGGATTTCAAAGTCATATGGTGCTATCTTGGAGTTTCATACAGATGTTGCAGTTCAAGTCATCAATGTTGCACCCAATAGACGTGGGTTGTTCTGCCAACCATAACTTTGTATCCATTTTGAGTTACTAGAACGATAACCACTGAAAACGAAGCTCACTCATAGATCTAAAGGACTAAAAGGTTCGACCCATCTCATCTTAGATCAGTAACCAAGAAATTCAATCATAGTGACTATTGGGAACATCGAATTCTTTTTTAGCACAATTTTTAACGTGTCGTTTTGTTGGACAAAGTGGGTTTGACCGTGGTCAGAATTCGATTTACTATATTTTGGAGTATGATGCACCATGTTATATTTCTATTTCATCTCCATAAACGAGTTTTCCCAAATCATACAGTGCAATCTTGGATTTTCAAACGGATGTTGCACCTCAAGACTTCGATATTGCACCCAACAGACGTGGGTTATTCCTCCAACCTTACCTATGTATCCATTTTGAGTTACTAGAACCATAACCAGTCAAAACGAAGCTCTCTCATAGATCTATAGGACTAACAGGTTCCACCAATCTCATCTTAGTTCAGTATCCAAGAAATTCAATCACAATGACTATTGGGAACATCAAAAGCTTTTTTAGTTCAAATTTTCACATGTCGTTTTGTTGGTCAAAGGGGGGTTGACCGTGGAAGTAATTCGATTTACTATTTTTTGGAATATGATGCACCGTGTTATATTTTTATTTGATTCCCATGTCGAACAGACGTAGGTTGTTCTGCCGACCATAACTTTATATCCATTTTGAGTTATTAGAACCATTACCTGTTAAAATGACGCTCTCTCATAGATTTATAGGACTAAGCGGTTCCACCAATCTCATCTTAGTTCAGTAACCAAGATATTCAATCTTAATGACCATTGGGAACATTGAAAGCTTTTTTAGCTCATTTTTTCACAAGATGTTTTGGTTGTCAAAGGGGGTTTGACCGTGGTTTGAATTCGACTGACTACATTTTGAAATATGATGTGCCATTTATATTTCTATTTCGTCCTCATAAACATGTTTTCAAAAGTCATACAGAGCAATCTTGGATTTTCAAACAGATGTTGCACCTCAAGACTTCGATGTTGCACCCAATAGGCGTGGGTTATTTCGCCAACGATAACTTTGTATCCATTTTGAGATACCAGAACCATAACCAGTCAAAATGAATCTCTGTCATAGATCTATAGATCTAATAGGTTCCACACATCTCATCTTAGTTCAGTACCAAGAAACTCAATCGTAATGACTATTGGGAACATAAAAAGCTTTTTTAGCTCAAATTTTCAAATGTCATTTTGTTGGTCAAAGGGGGCTTGACCGTGGTTGGAATTCGATTTACTATATTTTGGAATATGATGCACCATGTTACATTTCTATTTCATCCCCATAAACGAGTTTTCAAAATTACTATAGTGCAAACTTGGATTTTCAAAAGGATGTGGCACCTCAAGACTTCGAAGTTGCACCCAATAGACGTGGGTTGTTCCGCCAACCATAAATTTGTATCCATATGGAGTCACCAGAACCACAACCAGTAAAAACGAAGATCTCTCATAGATCTATAGGACTAACAGGTTCCACCAATCCCATCATAGTTCAGTAACAAAGAAATTAATTCACAATGACTATTGGGAACATCGAAAGCTTTTTTAGCTCAATTTTTCACATGTCGTTTGACCGTGGTTGAAAATCAATTTATTATATTTTGGAATATAATGCACCGTCTTATATTTCTATTTCATCCCCATAAACAAGTTTTTAAAAGTCATACAATGCAATCTTGGATTTTCAAACGGATGTTGCACCCCAAGACTTCGATGTTACACCCAATAGCCGTGGGTTGTTCCACCAACCATAACTTTGAATCCATTTTGAGTTACTAGAAAAATATCCATCCAAAATGAAGCTCTCTCATAGATCTATCGGAATAACAGGTTCCACCCATCTCATCTTTATTCAGTAACCAAGAAATTCAATCATAACGACAATTGGTAAAATCGAAAGTTTTTTTAGCTCAAATTTTCACTTGCCGTTTTGTTGGTCAATGGGGGTTTAACCGTGGTCGGAATTTGATTTACTATATTTTGGAATATGATGCACCATGTTAGATTTTTATTTCATTCCCATAAATGAGTTTTCAAAGTCATACCATGCAATCTTGGATTTTCAAACGGATGCTGCACCTCAAGACTTCGATGTTGCACCCAACAAACGTGAGTCGTTCCCCCAACCATAATTTTTATCCATTTTGAGTTAATAGGACCATAACAAGTCAAAACGAAGCTCTCTCGTAGATCTATAGGACTAACGGGTTCCCCCCATCTCATCTTGGTTCAATAACCAATAAATTCAATCTTAATGACTATTGGGAATATAGAAATCTTTTTTAGCTCAAATTTTCACTTGCTGTTTTGTTGGTCAAAGGGGGTTTGACCGTGGTCGGAATTCGATTTACTATATTTTTGAATATGATGCACCATGTTATATTTTTATTTCATCCCCATAAACAAGTTTCCAGAAGTCATGCATTGCAATCTTGGGTTTTCAAACTTATGTTGCACCTCAAGACTTCTATGTTGCACCCAACAGACGTGGGTTGTTCCACCAACCATAACTTTGTCTATTTTGAGTTACTAGAACCATAACAAGTCAAAACAAAACTCTCTCATAGATCAATAGGACTAACAGGTTCCACCAATCTCATGTTAGTTCAGTTACCAAAAAAATTCAATCATAATGACTATTGGAAACATCGAAAGCTTTTTTAGCTCAATTTCTCATATACCGTTTTGTTGGTCAAAAGGGGTTGACCGTGGTAGGAATTCGATTTAATATTTTTCGGAATATGATGCACCATGTTATATTTCTATTTCATCCCCATAAACGAATTTACAAAAGTCATATAGTGCATTTTTGGAGTTCCAAGCGGATGTTGCACCTCTAGATATTGATGTTGCACCCAACAGACGTCGGTTGTTCTGCCAACCATAACTTTGTATCCACTTTGAGTTACTAGAACCATAACTAGTCACAACGAAGCTCTCTCATAGATTTATAGGACTAACAGGTTCCACCAATCTCATCTTAGTTTAGTAGCCAATAAATTCAATCATAATGACTATTCGGCACATCGAAAGCTTTTTTAGCTCAATTTTTCACATTACGTTTTGTTGGTCAAAGGAGGGTTGACCGCGGTAGGAATTCGATTTACTATTTTTTGGAATATGATGCACCATGTTATATTTCTGTTTCATTCCCATAAACGAATTTTCGAAAGGCATACAGTGCAGTCTTGGTGTTTCAAACGGATGTTGCACCTAAAGACTTCGATGATGCACCCAACAGACGAGGGTTGTTCTGCCAACCATAACTTTGTCTCTATTTTGAGTTATTAGAACCATAACTAGTCAAAATGAAGCCCTCTCATAGATTTATAGGACTAGCAGGTTCGACCAATCTCATCATAGATCCGTAACCAACAAATTCAATCATAATGACTATTGGGAATATCAAAAGCTTTTTTAGCTCAATTTTTCATATGCTGTTTTGTTGGTCAAAGGGGGTTGACCGTGGTAGGAATTCGATTTACTATTTTTTGGTGTATAATGCACAATGTTATATTTCTATTTCATCCCCATAAACGGGTTTTCAAAGTCATACAGTGCAATCTTGGAGTTTCAAATAGATGTTGCACCTCAAGACATCAATATTGCACCCAACAGACGTGGGTTGTTCTACCAACCATAACTTTGTTTCCATTTTGAGTTACTAGAAACATAACCAGTCAAAACGAAGCACTCTCATGGATCTATAGGACTAACAGGTTCGACCCATCTCCTCTTAGATCACCAACCAAGAAATTCAATCATAATGACTATTGGGAACACCGAAAGCTTTTTTAGCTCAATTTTTAACGTGTCGTTTTGTTGGTCAAAGTGGATATGACCGTGTTCAGAATTCGATTTACTATATTTTGGAATATGATGCACCATGTTATATTTCTATTTCATCCCCATAAACGAGTTTTCCAAAATCATACAATGCAATATTGGATTTTCAAACGGATGTTGCACCTCTAAACTTCGATGTTGCACCCAACAGATGTGGGTTGTTCTCCCAACCATAACTATGTATCCATTTTGAGTTACTAGAACCATAACCAGTCAAAACGAAGCTCTCTCATAGATCTATAGGACTAACAGGTTCCACCAATATCATCTTAGTTCAGTATCCAAGAAATTCAATCATAATGACTATTGGGAACATCGAAAGCTTTTTTAGCTCAGTTTTTCACATGTCATTTTGTTGGTCAAAGGGGGGTTGACCGTGGTAGGAATTCGATTTACTATTTTTTGGAATATGATGCACCATGTTATATTTTTATTTCATCCTCATAAACATTGTTTTCAAAAGTAATACTATGAAATCTTGGATTTTCAAACATATGTTGCACCTTAAGACTTCGATGTCGGACCAAATAGGCGTGGGTCGTTCCGCCAACCATAACTTTGTATCCATTTTGAGTTACTAGAACTACAATCAGTCAGAATAAAACTCTGCCATAGATCTATAGATCTAATAGGTTCCACCCATCTCATCTTGGTTCAGTAACCAAGAAATTCAATCATAATGACTATCGGGAACATCCAAAGCTTTTTTAGCTCAATTTTTCATATGTCGTTTTGTTGGTCAAAGGGGGTTTGACCGTTGTTGGAATTCGATTTACTATATTTTGGAATATGATGCGCGATGTTTTATTTCTATTTCATCCCCATAAACGAGTTTTCAAAAGTCATAAAGTGCAATCATGGATTTTCAGACGGATGTTGCACCTCAAGACTTCAATGTTGCACCCAACAGACGTGGGTTGTTCTGCCAACCATAACTGTTTATCCATTTTGAGTTACCAGAACCGTAACCAGTCAAAACGAAGGTCTCTCATAGATCAATAGGACTAACAAGTTCCACCAATCTCATCTTATTTCAGTAACCAAGAAATTCAATCACAATGACTATTATTAACGTCGAAAGCTTTTTTAGCTCAATTTTCCACATCCCGTTTGACCGTGGTCGGAATTCGATTTACTATATTTTGGCATATGATGCACCATGTTATATTTCTATTCCATCCCCATAAATGAGTTTTTAAAAGTCATACAATGCAATCTTGGATTTTCAAACGGATGCTGCACCTCAAGACTTCGATTTTGCATCCAATAGCCGTGGTTTGTTCCGCCAACCATAACTTTGTATCCATTTTGAGTTACTAGAACAATAACTAGCCAAAACGAAGCTCTCTCATAGATGTATAGGAAAAACAAGTTCCACCGATATCATCTTTGTTCAGTAACCAAGAAATTCAATCATAATGACTATTGGGAACTTCGAAAGCTTTTTTAGCTCAATTTTTAACAAGCCGTTTTGTTGGTCAAAGGGGTTTGACCGTGGTCGGAATTCGATTTACTATATTTTGGAATATGACACACCATGTTAGATTTTTATTTCATCCCCGTAAACGAGTTTTCAAATTCATACCATGCATTCTTGGATTTTCAAATGGATATTGTACCTCAAGACATCGATGTTGCACCCAACAGATGTGGGTTGTTCCGCCGACCATAACTTTGTATCCATTTTGAGTTACTAGAACCATAACAAGTCAAAACGAAGCTCTCTCATAGATCTACAGGACTAACAGGTTCCACCCATCTCATCTTGGTTCAATAACCAAGAAATTCAATCTTAATGACCATTGTGAATATCGAAAGCTTTTTTAGCTCAAATTTTCACATGACGTTTTGTTGGTCAAAGGGGGTTTGACAGTTGTCGGAATTCGATTTACTATATTTTGGAATCTGATGCACCATGTTATATTTTTATTTCATCCCCATAAATGAGTTTTCAAAAGTCATGTAGTGCAATCTTGGATTTTCAAACGGATGTTGCACCTCAAGACTTCGATGTTGCACCCAACAAATGTCGGATGTTCAGCCAACAATTACTTTGTATCCATTTTGAGTTACTAGAATAATAACCAGTCAAAACGAAGCACTCTCGTAGATCTATAGGACTAACAAGTTCCACCCATCTCATCTTGGTTCAATAAATTAGAATTTCAATCTTAATGACTATTGGGAATATCGAAATCTTTTTTAGCTCAAATTATCACATGCCGTTTTGTTGGTCAAAGGGGGTTTGACCGTGGTTGGAATTCGATTTACTATATTTTGGAATATGACGAACCATGTTATATTTCAATTTCATCCCCACAAACGAGTTTTCAAAAGTCATACAGTGCAATTGTTGATTTTCAAACGGATGTTGCACCTTAACACTTCGATGTTGCACCAAACAGACGTGGGTTGTTCCGCCAACCGTAACTTTGTATCCATTTTGAGTTACTATAACCATAACCAGTCAAAAAAAGCTCTCTCATAGATCAATGGGACTAACTAGTTCCACCAATCTCATCTTATTCCAGTTACGAAGAAATTCAATCATAATGACTATTGGAAACATGGAAAGCTTTTTTAGCTCAATTTTTCACATGCTGTTTTGTTGGTCAAAAGGGGTTGACTGTGGTACGAATTCGATTTACTATTTTTTGGAATACAATGCACTTTGTTATATTTTTGTTTCATCCCCATAAATGAATTTTCAAAAGTCATACAGTGCAGTCTTGGAGTTTCAAACGGATGTTGCACCTCAAGATATCGATGTTGCACCCAAAAGACGTGGCTTGTTCTCCCAACCATAACTTTGTATTCATTTTGATTTACTGGGACCATAACTAGTCAAAATGAAGCTCTCTCATAGATTAATAGGACTAACAAGTTCCACCAATTTCATCTTAGTTTAGTAGACAATAAATTCAATCATAATGACTATTCGGAACATCGAATGCTTTTTTAGCTCAATTTTTCACATTACGTTTTGTTGGTGAAAGGAGGGTTGACCGTGGTAGGAATTTGATTTACTATTTTTTTGAATATGATGCACCATGTTATATTTCTATTTCATCCCCATACACGAATTTTCAAAAGGCATATAGTGCAATCTTGGAGTATCAAACGGATGTTGCACCTCAAGACTTCGATGTTGCACCCAACAGACGTGGGTTGTTCTACCAACCATAACTTTGTATCCATTTTGAGTTAATAGAACCATAACTAGTCAAAACGAAGTTCTCTCATAGATTTGTAGGACTAACAGGTTCCACCAATCTCATCTTAGTTCTGTGACCAACAAATTCAATCATAATGACTATTGGGAACATCGAAAGCTTTTTTAGCTTAATTTTTCACATGTCGTTTTGGTCAAAGGGGGGTTGACCGTGGTCTGAATTGAATTTACTATTTTTTGGTATATAATGCACCATGTTATATTTCTATTTCATCCCCATAAACAGGTTTTCAAAGTCGTACGGTGCAATCTTGGAGTTTCAAACAGATGTTGCACCTCAAGACATTAATGTTGCACCCACCAGACGTGGGTTTTTCTACCAACCATAATTTGTATCCATTTTGTGTTACTAGAACCATAACCAGTCAAAACGAAGCTCTCTCATATATCTATAGGGCTTACAAGTTCGACCCATCTCATCTTAGATCAGTATCTACGAAATTCAATCATAATGATTATTGGGAACATCTAAAGCTTTTTTTGCTTAATTTTTAACGTGCTGTTTTGTTGGTAAAATGGGTTTGACCTTGGTCAGAATTCGATTTACTATATTTTGTAATATGATGCACCATGTTATATTTCTATTTCATCTCCATAAATGAGTTTTCCGAAATCATACAGTGCATTCTTGGATTTTCAAACGGATGTTGCACCTCAAGAATTGGATGCTGCACCCAACTGACGTGGGTTGTTCTGCCAACCATAACTATGTATCCATTTTGAGTTACTAGAACTATAACCAGTCAAAATGAAGTTCTATCATAGATCTATAGGACTAACATGTTCCACAAATCTCATCTTAGTTCAATGTCAAAGAAATTCAATTATAATGACTATTGGGAACATCGAAAGCGTTTATAACTCAATTTTTCACATGTCGTTTTGTTGGTCAAAGGGGGGTTGACCGTGGTAGGAATTCGATTTACTATTTTATGGAATATGATGCACCATGTTATATTTTTATTTCATCCCCATAAACGTGTTTTCAAAAGTCATACAGTGCAATCTTGGAGCTTCAAAAGGATGTTGCAACTCAAAACTTCAATGTCGCACCGAACAGATGTGGGTTGTTCTGCCAACCATAACTTTATATCCATTTTGAGTTACTAGAACCATAACCAATCAAAATGACGCTCTCTCATAGATCTATATGACTAACAGGTTCCATCAATCTAATCTTAGTTCAGCAACCAAGAAATTCAATATTAATGACTGTTGGGAACATTGAAAGCTTTTTTAGAACAATTTTTCACTTGATGTTTTGGTTGTAAAAGGGGGTTTGACCATGGTTGGAATCCGACTTACAATATTTTGGAATATGATGCACCATGTTATATTTCTATTTCATCCACATAAATGAGTTTTAAAAAGTCATACAGCGCAATCTTGGATTTTCAAAAAGATGTTGCACTTCTGGACTTCGATGTTGCACCCAATAGACGTGGGTTGTTCCGCCAACCATAACTTGTATCCATTTTGAATTAGTAGAACCATAACCAGTCAAAACGAAGCTCTATCATAGATCTATAGACCGAACAAGTCCCACCCATCTCATCTTAGTTCAGTAACCAAGAAATTCAGTCTTAATGACAATTGGGAACATTGAAAGCTTTTTTTAGCTCAATTTTTCATATGTCGTTTTGTTGGTCAAAGGGGGTTTGACACTCGTTGGAATTCGATTTACAATATTTTGGAATATGATGCACCATGTTATATTTCTATTTCGCCATAAATGAGTTTTCAAAAGTGATACAGTGTAATCAGGGATTTTTAAATAGATGTTGCACCTCAAGACTTCGATGTTGCTTCCAAAAGACGTGGATTGTTCCGCCATCATAAATTTGTATCCATTTTGAGTTAGTAGAACCATAACAAGTCAAAATGAAGCTCTCTCAAAGATCTATAGGATTAACGAGTTCCACCCATCTCGTCTTAGTTCAGTAACTAAGAAATTCAGTCATAACGACTATTGGGAACATCAAAAGCTTTTTTAGCTCAATTTTTCACATGTCGTTTGACCGTGGTCGAAATTCAATTTACTATATTTTGGAATATGACGCACTGTTTTATATTTCTATTTCATCCCCATAAACGAGTTTTTAAAAGTCATATAATGCAATCTTGGATTTTCAAAGGGATGGTGCACCTCAAGAATTCGATGTTGCACCCAATAGACGTGGGTTGTTCCACCAACCATAACTTTGTATCAATTTTGAGTTACCAGGACAATAACCAGTCAAAACAAAGATCTCTCATAGATCTATAGGACTAACGGGTTCCATCCATCTTATCTTAGTTCAGTAACAAAGAAATTCAATCATAATGACTATTGGGAACATCGAAAGCTTTTTTAGCTCTATTTTTCACATGTTGTTTTGTTGGTAAAGGGGGTTTGACCGTGGTTGGAATTTGGTTTGCGATATTTTGGAATATTATGCACCATGTATATTTCTATTTCATCCCCATAAATGAGTTTCAGAACTCATACAGTCCAATCTTGGATTTTCAAACGGATGTTGCACCTCAAGACTTCAATGTTGCACTCAACAGACGTGGGTTGTTCTGCCAACCATAACTGTTTATCCATTTTGAGTTACTAGAACCATAACTTGTCAAAATGAAGCTCTCTCATAGATCAATAGTACTAACAGGTTTTACCAATCTCGTCTTAGTTCAGTAACCAAAAAATTCAATCTTAATGACTATTGGGTACAACGAAAGCTTTTTTAGCTCAATTTTTCACATGCCATTTTGTGGGTCAAAGGGGGTTTGACCTTGGTTGAAATTCGATTTACTATATTTTCAAACATGATGCACCATGTTATATTTCTATTTCATCCCGATAAACGAGTTTTCAATAGTCATACAGTGCAATCTTGGATTTTCAAACAGATGTTGCACATCAAGACTACGATGTTGCACCCAATTGAAATGGGTTGTTCCACCAACCATAACTTTGTATCCATTTTGATTTACTAGAACCATAACCATTCAAAACAAAGCTCTCTCATAGATTTATAGGACTAACAGGTTCCACCCATCTCATCTTAGTTCAGTAACCTAGAAATTCAATCTTAATTACTATTAGGAACATCGAAAGCCTTTTGAGCTCAATTTTTCACATGGCATTTTGCTGGTCAAAGGTGGTTTGACCGTGGTCGGAATTCGATTTACTATATTTTGGAATATGATGCACCATGTATATTTCTATTTCATCTCCATAAACGAGTTTTCAAAAGTCATAATATGCAATCTTGGATTTTCAAACGGAGGTTGCACCTCAAGGCTTCGATGTTGCACCCAATTGACGTGGGTTGTTCCACCAACAATAACTTTGCATCCATTTTGAGTTACTAGAACCATAACCAGTCAAAATGAATCTCTCTATAGAACAAACATGTTCCACCCATCTCATCTTATTTCAGTAACCAAGAAATTCAATCATAAGGACTATTGGGAACACTGAAAGCTTTTTTAGCTCAATTTTTTGCATGTCGTTTTGTTGGTCAAAGGGCGTTTTACCGTGGTCGTAATTCGATTTACTATATTTCGGAATATGATGCACCATGTTATATTTCTATTTCATTCCCATAAACGTGTTTTCAAAAGTCATAAAGTGCAATCTTGGATTTTCAAACGGATGTTGCTCCTCAAGACTTCGATGTTGCACCCAACAGATGTGTCTTGTTCTGCCAACCATAACTTTGTACCCATTTTGAGTTACTAGAACCATTACCAGTAAAAACGAAGCTCTCTTAAAGATCTATAGGACTAACATGTTCCATCCATCTCATCTTAGTTCAATAACTAAGAAATTCAATCTGAATGACTATTGGGAACATCGAAAGCTTTTTTAGCTCAAATTTTCACATGTCGTTTTGTTGGTCAACGGGGGTTTGACAGTGGTTAGAATTCGATTTACTATATTTTGGAATATAATGCACCATGTTATTTCATCCCCATAAATGAGCTTTCAAAAGTCATATAGTGCAATCGCGGATTTTCAGATGGATGATGCACCTTAAGACTTCGAAGTTGCACCCAACAGACGTGGGTTGTTCCGCCAACCATAACTTTGTATCCATTTTGAGTTACTAGAACCATAACCAGTCAAAATGAAGCTCTCTCAAACAACAGTAGGACTAACAGGTTCCGCCAAGCTCATCTTAGTTCAGTAACCAAGAAATTCAATCATAATGACTATTGGGAACACCGAAAGCTTTTTTAGCTCAATTTTTCACATGCCGTTTTGTTGGTCAAAGGGGGGTTGACTGTAACACCCCGAAAATTCTATAACTGTGAAATTCATGAATTAAAGTATAATCAAATTCAAATCAAGGAACTAAGGGAAACGGGATACGCCATTGCGTTCGTCTCGGAAAAATACGCGAAATAGAGTCCGAGTTTTCGAAAAACGGAGTCCGTATGAAGAAGATATGGCCTTCGGAAGTTTTGAATTAAATTTAAAATTCAAACAGAATAATTTGAAATGGGGCCCAATGGGCCAGGCGGATAAAACACCCGCCTAGCCACCCAGGTCGACTGGGCTGTCGACCTGGGCTACCCATGTCGACAGGGCTGTCGACAGCCCTGTCGACAGGGGTATCGACCTGGTCGAGCCCAGTCAACCTGGCTGGCCAGGTCGGTGTGTGGTCGAATTTCTGTGGTCTGCTTTGTCATTAGGGCTAGGTGGCGGGTTTTTATTGGTCTCTCTTCCTAATGAATGGCTATGATCTAACCTAGCAACATCAAGGGTCCTAATTAGTTCCTAACCTCTATATAAACAACCCTAGACTAAACCCTAATCTATTCATTAAAAATTAAGAACATAGCCGCCATGTTGCTGAGGAACGACAAAGCATAGCCGCCAACTAAAGAGAGGATTAGGGAGGAAGTTTTAAGGCCTAAAGCAATTCAAGCAACCTAAAGCTAATCAATTCAACAAAGGAATTTGCGTCTTCAATCCCTAAACTAGAGAATTCATCAAACCATTGTAAGTAGAGTATTACTTTGGTATAATAAACAACTGTGTTGATGTGTATGCTTGAATTGTGGCAATGGAAGTAATTTATATTTGTGCAAAATTTTGTTATTCATTATAAAGAACTACATGCGGTAGTTCTATGCAAATAAACGTTTGGAATGTTGCGCAAATTGTGTAATCTATATTAAAGCTACATGTATGTAGTTAATTGAAATTCATGCAAATTTGAGGCTTTGTATGTTTTTTATGTATAAATCATTTTGCAAGTAATTGAAACAAGTTTGGTTATTATAGTTCATATGAAACTATGTGGAATTTTGACACCGTGTATTAGTCATGCCTTTGCAAATTTATAAATATGGCTAGGAATGATATTTGGCATAATTGAGATCTATGATTAAGTCTATCTTGTTTTAAAGAATTATATGATGACATATGTGAGACATGGTTAGATTAGACTCAAAAATCCCCTTTTTGCAAGTTTAAAGCAAAACACCATGATTAGGAATATTTATGCATAAGTATGTTTATACCATCGTTATGTGATTAGGCTTAAATCATGATTAAGTTGAATTATGTTATGTTCATGCTAGAAGTATTTATGCCATGCTTATGTTTGACAATATGCCATGCCTATGCTAGAAGTATTTTATGCCATGCTTATGTTTGACAATATGCCATGTTTATGCTAGAAGTATTTAGGCCATGCTTATGTTTGACATTATGCCTAAATAAGAATATAGGTTCATGTTGTAGTTAAACCTATGCAAGTTTACATGCCTTGATTTATGTCACCTATGTTGTATGACCAAAATACATGTCACCACTATGCAAGTACACCAATTTCTATTATGTATTTTCCAACGTCATATGCAAGTTCATGCGCTCACTTTCCCCTCTTTGTGTATACGCCATAAGCCTCCCCTTTCGCATGGCTAAATTGGGCTTTAAAAGGCTAAGCCCAATATATATATGAACGGACGTGTAAAACGGGGGAAAACAACGTTGGGTTAAAATGAATTAATGAATGAAAATATGAAATAGAAGGGCCCAAAGTCAAGTATGGGTTGGGCCCATGGTTGGTGTAACCATTACACCATTAACATAATAATGGGCCGCAAATATTTACATATAAGAAATAAAGAAGAATGACAAAATATGTAAATGTAGAAAAGACGATGTGTTTAACCCGAGGTTGGATTGAGTTGTGATGTAAACCTGCCCGGAACCGCCCGGCTGTCCAGTAGTCACAACAATACCTATCCAATGTGGGAGGTTAAACATGGAGCCCAGCAAGGACCCGAGGTTAGACTGAGTTGTGGCGTAAGACTGCCCGGAACCAACCGGCAACAGGCAGCCACAACAATACCTGTCTAATGTGAGAGGTCAGGGCCTTAATAAGACAATTAAGGCTGAGTCAGGATTGTTAGGATTAAGTGAACTAAAGACTTAATCAAAATGGAACATGCTAAACTAAACGGACTGGTGGGGTTAGGTTAGGAAACACTTAACCAACTTAGCATGTTGGCTAGAGATAGAAAACCTAGTAACGGGGGACCCTTTTCAGCAGTAACCCTAAAAGGTGTATCAGGATACCCTGAAACTAGGCAGGGTGGGGCACGATTACTGGGCTGATTGTAAGAGGTCAAATCGACGGCGGTGGTGTAGCAGTGTAGGTTCTAACGGTGTGTGGGCGTACACGCACTCCGGCGCAGAAAAATAAAGCACTGGACACCAGTAGCGTACCTTTGCACTCTAAGGTTGTGTCGGGTTGCCACTATGGGACTTGATACACCCCATGGTGGGACCAGCATAGGTAACTACAGACATCGGGGGCCGTAAGACACATGTAACTATGCGAGTAGGAGCCGATCATCGTAGAATGGATCACACTACCCTGATTATGGGGTGCAAATTGGAAACTAGTTTATATGGGTTCAGAGATTAACATGGGGTACGATAGTATATTCGACCCTAGATAACTTAACCAAGTTCATAGTGTTTGCCCACTTCCTGTTTACTTATCATACCCAGTTCTTTATTCATAGACAAAGTAGTACTAGACTTACTCAGGCTTTATGTCTGACTCTATTTTTCTTTCGTCTTCTCTCTTCCGTTTCCCCCCCCCCAGGTCCTCAGGGAGGGAACACAGCAGCTTGACCTACCTCAACATCCGGCTTGAAGAAGAGAAATGTATTGCTTGGACTTTCCTGTTTTGAACTATGGCTTTGGACAATTCACTATGGGGCTTTGGCAGTTTATCTATGTTTTATTTATGCTTCTTTAAAAATAATGTACTCAAGACAGATTATGAAGTATTATGTTATGTTTTTTGGAAGGGATGTTGTTGTAACACGTATTTGACTTTATGAAATAAAATTTGTTGTTCTTCCGCTGGTTTACAAATATGTGTTATTATATCTGTCTTGTATATCTGTGACTTGTACTTATAAACCTCCACCAAAATTAGGGAATTCCCTTTGAGAGTAACCCTAACGGAGGTGGGGTGTTTCACTTGGTATCAGAGCATAGGTTTACCAGATAAGATAAAAAGTTTTGAAAATTTATTTTCAAAAAGGAAATTTAAAGAAGCATTTTTTTAAAAGATAAAATATTATTTTGTTTTAAAAGGCAAAGTCCCCAAAGCCATAGGTATTATCTCTTATCCTTCGTTTTGAATCTATCCCTTTTGTTTCAGCATGTCCGAAGATCTTAACTTGCCTGAAGGGGTGCCCATACCTGGTTGGTTTAGACGTTTCTTAGAAGCTAGGGCCACTCAGCCAGGTCCTACCGTTCCTCCTCCTCCAGCTGAAGGGAATCATCCAGCCGCAGCAGCACCTTTTCCTCCACCTCCTCCACGGGGATACACATTCGCTAAGATATGTAAAGATTTTAAAGCTATGGGAGGAAGGGATTTCCATGGAACTGAGTCCTTCGTAGCAGCTAGGAATTGGCTAAAAGAAACCGAAGACCTATACATCATCTTTGAGGTAGAAGATAGGCAAAAAGTACAGTTGGCAGTGTGGCTATTGAAGGGCGAGGCTTCCTACTGGTGGGAAGTCACCAATGCTGAAAGACCAGTGGATACATGGGAGGACTTTAGGGCAAGATTTGAGACTAAGTTTCTCTCAGATGCAGAAAGAAGTTTGCAGTTGGAAAAATTCTTATTCCTTAAGCAAGGAGACAAGACTGTTAGAGAGTATGTGAATCAGTTTGATGAGCTGGCTAGGTTTGGGCTTGACCTAGTCAACACCCCTCATAAGAAGGCTCTCCGTTTCGTCAAGGGGTTAAATGAGCCATTACATAGTTTGGCCATGACCCATATACCCATGGGAGCCACGTATGAAAGATTGGTGCAAATGGCATTGCTGAACGAAGAGGACAAGGGCAAGAAGGAGAGCAAGGCAGAAAGCTCTCAAGGGAAGAAAGAGGGTTTGCAGCCTAAGAAGACAGACTTTAAGAAGGGCGGAAAAGGCAACAAGGAGAAGAGGAAGTGTAATTTCTGTGGCAAAGTGGGGCACTTAGTAAAGGACTGCCGGAAGAAAAAGGCCAAGGAAAATGGTGGGTGCTTTTCATGCGGACAGACAGGCCACAGGGCTAAGGACTGCCCAAGGAAACGGGGGCAGGGGGCTGGATCCACCCCAGGGGCACAGGTTCATGTGCTAGAAGCGCCACCATTGCAACAGCGAGGTACAAATACTTCTGTAGAAAGTGTAGTTTATCTTTATGATCACCCCGTTCGCACTTTATTTGATTCTGGCGCATCACACTCCTTTATCTCGTCTGCTTTAGTAGAATCTCTGCACCTAAAAACTAGTATGGTAGAGGACCCCTTAATTGTTTCAAACCCAATTGGGGGCCCAGCTCATTTGTCTATGATCTGTCTGGATTTGAAAATCTCTATTCTAAGTGTAGAATTTGAATGTAGTGCCTTTGTTTTGGGCTTTTCGGGGTATGGTTTGATTTTGGGTATGGATTGGCTATCCAGTAATGGGGCCATCCTTGATTGTGAGAAAAGGGTTGTTAGGCTCCTAACCCAGCTCGGTAATACTTTGGAAATTTCTTGTAATCCCTCGTATGCGGTTATGCTTAGTTATCTTGAATCGCTAGATGCCTCCGTTGAAAATTTGAAATCAGTTAGAGTGGTCCGGGAATATCCGGATGTCTTTGAAGAGGTGAAGGGCTTGCCTCCGAAGCGGGAGATAGACTTCCGCATATATCTTGTAGATAATGCAAAGCCCGTCGCGTTGCCCGTTAGACATATGGCTCCACGAGAAAGGAAAGAGCTCAGTAAACAGATTAAAGAGCTTCTAGAGAAGGGGTTCATTAGGAGGAGCATTTCAGAATGGGGCGCTCCAGTGGTGTTCGCTACAAAGGCGGATGGTTCACTCCGTCTATGTGTTGACTATAGGGAGCTCAACAAGCTAACGAAAAAGAATAGGCACCCTCTCCCTAGAATTGACGATTTATTTGACCAGCTTGTAGGAGCGTCTGTTTTCTCCCAACTCGATTTAGCAACCGGTTTTCATCAGCTAAGGGTGGCTGAAGATAGCATCGATAAAACGGCTTTCAGAACCCCAGACGGCTTCTTTGAATGGCTTGTCATGCCTTTCGGCTTGACAAATGCACCTGCTTACTTCGTGGACCTGATGAGTAGGGTATTTAGAGATTTCCTCAACAAATTCGTAGTGGTCTTCGTGGATGATATCCTTATCTTCTCAAAGAATGAAGAGGAACATGCTCAGCACTTAAGGGCAATCATGGAAACTTTGCGAGTCCATCAACTAAAAGCCAAGTTCTCCAAATGCCACTTTTGGAGAGAAGAGGTGAGGTTCCTTGGGCACATAGTATCCAAACAAGGGTTGGCGGTGGACCCTGCTAAGGTAGTGGCGGTACAAGATTGGAAGACACCAAGGAATGCAACTGAGGTCCGAAGCTTTCTAGGACTAGCAGGTTTCTATCGAAAATTCATAAGGGATTTTGCGAAAATTTCAGCTCCGCTCACGAAATTGACCAAGAAGAATCTAGTATTCAATTGGGATTTGGATTGCGAGTTTGCTTTCCAACGACTGAAAAGGGCTCTCACAACAGCCCCAGTTTTGACGCTGCCAGATGGGAGCAAGATGTTCACTGTTTATACGGATGCATGTGGGACAGGGCTAGGCGCCGTCTTAATGCAAGAAGGAAGGGTAGTAGCTTATGGCGGGAGGCAGTTGAAGGTGCACGAAAAGAACTACCCAACCCACGATCTAGAGCTAGCCGCCATCGTCTTTGCACTCAAATCTTGGCGACACTATCTCCTAGGTGAGAAGTTCGAACTTTACACTGACCATAAATCGTTGAAATATCTTTTCTCGCAGAAAGATCTTAACTTGAGGCAACAAAGGTGGATGGAGTTTCTTGCCTCGTACGATTTCGAAATCTCCTATACTCCGGGCAAAGGCAACGTAGTGGCAGACGCGTTGAGCCGAAAGAAATTGACCCTAAGCCCGTTGTTTGTTGAAAGACAAAGCCTAGAGTTTATAGCCAGCTTCGACTTTAGGCCTTCCTCCGATTTCGTACCGGGCTTGCTTGCATCTCTCGAAGTGCGCCCAATTTTAGTAGATTCAGTAGGGGCAGCACAACGCGAAGACCCTCAGCTTGTGGAAATAATTGATAGGCTAATTAGGGGTGAGACTTCAAGTCACCTCAACAGATACTCCATTGACGATAAGGGTGTACTAAGGCGAGATGGAAGACTATGCGTCCCACAGACAAACGATTTAATAAAGAAGGTTCTCGAGGAAGCACATCACTCCAAGATGACGATACACCCAGGCGGAGATAAAATGTACAAAGACATAAAAAGGACTTTCTTCTGGAACGGCATGAAAAAGGACGTAGCAGAATTCGTTTCTAAGTGTATGGTGTGCCAACAGGTTAAGGCGGAACAGAAAAAGCCTGGCGGACTGCTACATCCTCTGGAGGTCCCGCACTGGAAGTGGGATAGCATCTCAATGGACTTCATCGATGGGCTGCCTAGGTCTAGGAGAGGCAACACTAGCATTTGGGTAATAGTGGATAGGCTTACTAAAAGCGCCCACTTTTTACCTGTCAAAAGTAAAAGAACCGCCTCATCCCTAGCATCACTTTACCTTAAGGAAATCGTGCGACTCCATGGAATACCATCTAGCATTGTTAGTGACCGAGACCCCATCTTCACCAGCGAGTTTTGGCGGAGTCTGCAAGAAGCAGTAGGAACGCAGTTATGCTTAAGCACAGCCTATCATCCCCAGACCGACGGCCAAACAGAGAGAGTGAACAGAGTTTTGGAAGACCTTTTAAGGTTATGCGTCCTCGACTTCGGAGGGACATGGGAAGACCACCTCCCTTTGGTGGAATTTGCCTACAACAACAGCTATCAAGCAACCATCGGAATGGCGCCCTTCGAAGCTCTATATGGAAGACCGTGCCGATCGCCCACTTGTTGGTGGGAGTCCACGGATAAGCTCATACTTGGACCAGACATGATCCGAGAGACCTCAGAGAAAGTAGACTTAATACGAAGAAGGATGAAGACGGCCCAAGACAGACAAAAGTCCTATGCCGACAAGAGAAGGACCGACCTTGAATTCGAGGTTGGAGACAGAGTTTTTCTCAAGGTATCACCACTAAGAAACGTTGTTCGTTTTGGAACCACAGGAAAGCTAGCGCCAAGATTCGTAGGGCCATTCCCTATTATCGAGAAAATTGGGAAAATGGCTTATAGATTAGAGCTACCCGAGAAGTTGGCTGGAGTCCACGACGTTTTTCACGTTTCACATCTCCGAAAGTGTCTACATGAGTCTGCTGAAGTGGTAGAGCCAAATATCCTCGAAGAGGCCGAAGTGGAACGCGAAGCAACCATAAGAAGAATTCCAACCCGCATCTTAGAAACGGAAGTGAAGAAGCTACGCAACCGTGAAGTCAAGCTCGTCAAAGTCCAGTGGAGCGACACCGAGGGAGACGCGACTTGGGAAACTGAAGCTAGAATCCGCACTGCCTACCCTTTTCTGTTCGAGGGTACATCCTTGATCTTTCTTTTTCCTTAAGTTGCGCTTTTATCTATCTATCTTTTTAGGTATATTTCCTCGACCGTATCTTTTAGATAGAATCTCTTTGGATGGAAACATGTAGTTGAAACATGTTATGTATGATGGTTGCAAGTGGTTGCAAGTGATTGCTAGTGGTTGCTCGTGGTTGCATATACACACACAATCTAGGTTTTAGATCGGCTCAGTCACTTCATATTGCATATGCATATGTGCTTGTATTCGTATGTGGTTGAACTTTAATATGTTGACATGTGGATGCTGCATTTGTATTGAATGACTGTGCACTCATGTAGAATCAAGGATAGGAAAAATTTGCATACATAATGGATTCATGGCACTAACATAATTCGCATTAAGGAGGTCAACTGAATCAGTAGACCGCCTGATTTTGCATTAGATAAGTACATGTATACACACACACTTTGCATATGATCATGAAGCATTAGAAGTCTTTTAAGGACAATGGATACTCGTGTTTGATGGATGAGTAGATGGATGATTGGATGTTAGGATATACGTTTTCCTACACTTGAAGATTTCGGGGACGAAATCCTTTTAAGTGGGGGAGAATGTAACACCCCGAAAATTCTATAACTGTGAAATTCATGAATTAAAGTATAATCAAATTCAAATCAAGGAACTAAAGGAAACGGGATACGCCATTGCGTTCGTCTCGGAAAAATACGCGAAATAGAGTCCGAGTTTTCGAAAAACGGAGTCCGTATGAAGAAGATATGGCCTTCGGAAGTTTTGAATTAAATTTAAAATTCAAACAGAATAATTTGAAATGGGGCCCAATGGGCCAGGCGGATAAAACACCCGCCTAGCCACCCAGGTCGACTGGGCTGTCGACCTGGGCTACCCATGTCGACAGGGCTGTCGACAGCCCTGTCGACAGGGGTATCGACCTGGTCGAGCCCAGTCAACCTGGCTGGCCAGGTCGGTGTGTGGTCGAATTTCTGTGGTCTGCTTTGTCATTAGGGCTAGGTGGCGGGTTTTTATTGGTCTCTCTTCCTAATGAATGGCTATGATCTAACCTAGCAACATCAAGGGTCCTAATTAGTTCCTAACCTCTATATAAACAACCCTAGACTAAACCCTAATCTATTCATTAAAAATTAAGAACATAGCCGCCATGTTGCTGAGGAACGACAAAGCATAGCCGCCAACTAAAGAGAGGATTAGGGAGGAAGTTTTAAGGCCTAAAGCAATTCAAGCAACCTAAAGCTAATCAATTCAACAAAGGAATTTGCGTCTTCAATCCCTAAACTAGAGAATTCATCAAACCATTGTAAGTAGAGTATTACTTTGGTATAATAAACAACTGTGTTGATGTGTATGCTTGAATTGTGGCAATGGAAGTAATTTATATTTGTGCAAAATTTTGTTATTCATTATAAAGAACTACATGCGGTAGTTCTATGCAAATAAACGTTTGGAATGTTGCGCAAATTGTGTAATCTATATTAAAGCTACATGTATGTAGTTAATTGAAATTCATGCAAATTTGAGGCTTTGTATGTTTTTTATGTATAAATCATTTTGCAAGTAATTGAAACAAGTTTGGTTATTATAGTTCATATGAAACTATGTGGAATTTTGACACCGTGTATTAGTCATGCCTTTGCAAATTTATAAATATGGCTAGGAATGATATTTGGCATAATTGAGATCTATGATTAAGTCTATCTTGTTTTAAAGAATTATATGATGACATATGTGAGACATGGTTAGATTAGACTCAAAAATCCCCTTTTTGCAAGTTTAAAGCAAAACACCATGATTAGGAATATTTATGCATAAGTATGTTTATACCATCGTTATGTGATTAGGCTTAAATCATGATTAAGTTGAATTATGTTATGTTCATGCTAGAAGTATTTATGCCATGCTTATGTTTGACAATATGCCATGCCTATGCTAGAAGTATTTTATGCCATGCTTATGTTTGACAATATGCCATGTTTATGCTAGAAGTATTTAGGCCATGCTTATGTTTGACATTATGCCTAAATAAGAATATAGGTTCATGTTGTAGTTAAACCTATGCAAGTTTACATGCCTTGATTTATGTCACCTATGTTGTATGACCAAAATACATGTCACCACTATGCAAGTACACCAATTTCTATTATGTATTTTCCAACGTCATATGCAAGTTCATGCGCTCACTTTCCCCTCTTTGTGTATACGCCATAAGCCTCCCCTTTCGCATGGCTAAATTGGGCTTTAAAAGGCTAAGCCCAATATATATATGAACGGACGTGTAAAACGGGGGAAAACAACGTTGGGTTAAAATGAATTAATGAATGAAAATATGAAATAGAAGGGCCCAAAGTCAAGTATGGGTTGGGCCCATGGTTGGTGTAACCATTACACCATTAACATAATAATGGGCCGCAAATATTTACATATAAGAAATAAAGAAGAATGACAAAATATGTAAATGTAGAAAAGACGATGTGTTTAACCCGAGGTTGGATTGAGTTGTGATGTAAACCTGCCCGGAACCGCCCGGCTGTCCAGTAGTCACAACAATACCTATCCAATGTGGGAGGTTAAACATGGAGCCCAGCAAGGACCCGAGGTTAGACTGAGTTGTGGCGTAAGACTGCCCGGAACCAACCGGCAACAGGCAGCCACAACAATACCTGTCTAATGTGAGAGGTCAGGGCCTTAATAAGACAATTAAGGCTGAGTCAGGATTGTTAGGATTAAGTGAACTAAAGACTTAATCAAAATGGAACATGCTAAACTAAACGGACTGGTGGGGTTAGGTTAGGAAACACTTAACCAACTTAGCATGTTGGCTAGAGATAGAAAACCTAGTAACGGGGGACCCTTTTCAGCAGTAACCCTAAAAGGTGTATCAGGATACCCTGAAACTAGGCAGGGTGGGGCACGATTACTGGGCTGATTGTAAGAGGTCAAATCGACGGCGGTGGTGTAGCAGTGTAGGTTCTAACGGTGTGCGGGCGTGCACGCACTCCGGCGCAGAAAAATAAAGCACTGGACACCAGTAGCGTACCTTTGCACTCTAAGGTTGTGTCGGGTTGCCACTATGGGACTTGATACACCCCATGGTGGGACCAGCATAGGTAACTACAGACATCGGGGGCCGTAAGACACATGTAACTATGCGAGTAGGAGCCGATCATCGTAGAATGGATCACACTACCCTGATTATGGGGTGCAAATTGGAAACTAGTTTATATGGGTTCAGAGATTAACATGGGGTACGATAGTATATTCGACCCTAGATAACTTAACCAAGTTCATAGTGTTTGCCCACTTCCTGTTTACTTATCATACCCAGTTCTTTATTCATAGACAAAGTAGTACTAGACTTACTCAGGCTTTATGTCTGACTCTATTTTTCTTTCGTCTTCTCTCTTCCGTTTCCCCCCCCCCCCAGGTCCTCAGGGAGGGAACACAGCAGCTTGACCTACCTCAACATCCGGCTTGAAGAAGAGAAATGTATTGCTTGGACTTTCCTGTTTTGAACTATGGCTTTGGACAATTCACTATGGGGCTTTGGCAGTTTATCTATGTTTTATTTATGCTTCTTTAAAAATAATGTACTCAAGACAGATTATGAAGTATTATGTTATGTTTTTTGGAAGGGATGTTGTTGTAACACGTATTTGACTTTATGAAATAAAATTTGTTGTTCTTCCGCTGGTTTACAAATATGTGTTATTATATCTGTCTTGTATATCTGTGACTTGTACTTATAAACCTCCACCAAAATTAGGGCATTCCCTTTGAGAGTGACCCTAACGGAGGTGGGGTGTTTCATTGACCGTGGTAGGAATTCGATTTACCATATTTTAGAATATGATTCACAATGTTATATTTCTATTTCATCCCCATAAATGAGTTTTCAAAAGTCATACGGTGCAATCTTGGATTTTCAAACGGATGTTGCACCTCAAGACTTCGATGTTGCACCCAATAGACGTGGGTTGTTCTGCCAACCATAACTCTTTATCCATTTTGAGTTACAAGAATCATAACCAGTCAAAATGAAGCTCTCCCATAGATTTATGGGACTAATAGGTTCCACCAATCCCATCTTTGTTCGGTAACCAAGAAATTCAATCATAATGACTATTTGGAACATCAAAAGCTTTTTAAGCACAATTTTTCACATGCCATTTTTTGGTCAAGGGAGGTTTGACCATGGTAGGAATTCGATTTACTATTTTTTGGAATATGATGCACCATGTTATATTCCTATTTCATCACTACAAACGAATTTTCAAAAGTCATATAGTGCAATTATGGAGTTTCAAATGGATGTTGCACCTCGAGACTTCGATGTTGCACCCAAAAGATGTGGGTTGTTCAGCCCGCCAAAACTTTTATCCCTTTTGAGTTACTAGAACCATAACCAATAAATACGAAGCTATCTCATAAGTCTATGGGACCAACAGGTTCCACCAATCTCATCTTAGTTTAGTATCCAAGAAATTCGATCATAATGACTATTGGGAACATTGAAAGCTTTTTTAGCTCAATTTTTTACATGCCGTTTTGTTGGTCAAAGGGAGGCTGACCGCGGTAGGAATTCGATTTACTATTTTTTGGAATATGATGCACCATGTTATATTTTTATTTCATCCCCACAAACGTTTTTTCAAAAGTCATACAGTGCAATCTTGGAGTTTCAAACGGATGTTGCACCTCAAGACTTCAATGTTGCGCCGAACAGACATGGGTTGTTCTTCCAACCATAACTTTGTATCCATTTTGAGTTAACAGAACCATAACCAGTCAAAACGAAGCTCTCTCAAAGAACAATACGACTAACAGATTCCGCCATGCTCATCTTAGTTCAGTAGCCAAGAAATTCAATCATAATGACTATTGGGAACATCAAAAGCTTTTATTGCTCAATTTTTCACATGTCGTTTTGTTGGTCCAAGGGGGGATTGACCGTGGTAGGAATTTGATTTACCATATTTTGGAACATGATTCTCCATGTTATATTTCTATTTCATCCCCATAAACGAGTTTTCAAAAGTCATACATTGCAATCTTTGATTTTCAAACGGATGTTGCACCTCAAGACTTCGATGTTGCAACCAACATACGTGGGTTGTTCTGCCAACCATAACTTTGTATCCATTTTGAGTTACTAGAATCATAACCAGTCAAAATGAAGCTCTCCCATAGATTTATGGGACTAAAAAGCTCCTCCAATCCCATCTTTGTTCAGTAACCAAAAAATTCAATCATAATGACTTTTTGGAACATCGAAAGCTTTGTTAGCACAATTTTTCACACGCCGTTTGTTGGTCAAAGGAGGGTTGACCGTGGTAGGAATTCAATTTTCTATTTCTTGGAATATGATGCACCATGTTGTATTTCTATTTCATTCACACAAATGAATTGTCAAAAGTGATACAGTGCAATTTTGGAGTTTGAAACGGATGTTGCACCTCAAGACTTCGCTGTTGCACCCAACAGATGTGGGTTGTTCAGCAAGCCAAAACTTTGTATCCATTTTGAGATACTAGAACCATAACCAGTCAAAATGAAGCTCTCTCATAGAATTATAGGATAATAGGTTCCATCAATCTCATCTTAGTTCAGTAACCAAGAAATTCAATCATAATGACTGTTGGAAACATCGAAAGCATTTTTAGCTCAATTTTTTACATGCCATTTTGTTGGTCAAAGGGGGGTTGACCTTGATAGGAATTCGATTTACTATTTTTTGGAATTTGATGCACCTTGTTATATTTCTATTTCATCACCATAAACGGGTTTTCAAATGTCATACGGTGCGATCTTGGAGTTTCAAATAGATGTTGCACCTCAAGATTTCAATGTTGCATCGAACAAACGTGGGTTGTTTTGCCAACCATAAATTTTTTCCATTTTGAGTTACTAGAACCATAACCAGTTAAAACGAAGCTCTCTCATAGATCTATAGGACTAACAGGTTCCACCTGTCTCATCTTAGTTCAGTAACCAAGAAATTCAATCTTAGTGACTATTGGGAACATTGAAAACTTTTTTAGCTAAATTTTTCACATAATGTTTTGGTTGTCAAATGGGATTTGATCGTCGTTGGAATTCAACTTATTATATTTTGGAATATAATGCGCCATATTATATTTCTATTTCTTCCACATAAACGGGTTTTCAAAATTCATACATTGCAATCTTGGATTTTCAAACGGATGTAGCACCTCCAGACTTCGAAGTTGCACCCGATAAACGTGGATTGTTCCGCCAACCATAACTTTGTATCCATTTGGGGTTACAAGAACCATAACCTATCAAAACGAAGCTCTCTCATTGATCTATAGGACTAAAAGGTTCCACCCATGTGATCTTAGATTAGTATCCAAGAAATTCAATAACAATGACTATTAGGAACATCGAAATCTTTTTTAGCTCAATTTTTCACATGCCATTTGACCGTGGTCGGAATTCGATTTACTATATTTTACAATATGATGCACCTTGTTATATTTCTATTTCATCCCCATAAACGAGTTTTTAAAAGTCATACAATGCAATCTTGGATTTTCAAACGGATGTCGCACCTCAAGACCTCGATGTTGCACCCAATAGCCGTGGGTTGTTCCGCCAACCATAACTTTGTATCCATTTTGAGTTACTAGAACAATAACTAGTCAAAACATAGATATCTCATAGATCTATAGGACTAACAGGTTCCACCCATCTGATCTTAGTATAGTAACCAAGAAATTCAATCATAATAACCATTGGGAACATCGAAATCTTTTTTAGCTTCATTTTTCGCATGACGTTTTGTTGGTCAATGGGGGTTTGACCGTTGTCGGAATTCGATTTACTATATTTTGGAAGAAGATGCACCATGTTATATTTTTATTTCATCCCCATAAACGAGTTTTCAAAAGTCATACTGTGCAATCTTCGATTTTCAAATGGATGTTGCACCTTAAGACTTCGATGTTGCACCCAACGGACGTAGGTTGTTTCGCCAGCCATAACTATGTATCCAATTTGAGTTACTAGAACCATAACAAGTCAAAACGAAGCTCTCTCACAGATCTATAGGACTAACAGGTTCCACCCATCTCGTCTTGGTTCAATAACCCAAAAATTCAGTCTTAATGACTATTGGGAATATCGAAAGCTTTTTAAGTTCAAATTTTCACATGTCGTTTTGTTGGTCAAAGGGGGTTTGACCTTGGTTGGAATTCGATTTACTATATTTTGGAATATGATGCACTAGGTTATATTTCTATTTCATCCAGAAAAATGAGTTTTCAAAAGTCATACAATGCAATCGTGGATTTTCATACAGATGTTGCACCTTAAGACTTCGATGTTACACCCAATAGACGTGGGTTGTTCTGCCAACCATAACTTTATATGCATTTTGAGTTACTAGGACCATACCCAGTTAAAATGAAGCTCTCTCATAGATCTATAGGACTAACAGGTTCCATCCTTCTCATCCATGTTCAGTAACCAAGAAATTCAATCATAATGACTATTAGGAACATCGAAAGCTTTTTTAGCTCAATTTTTCACATGCCGTTTTGTTGGTCCAAGGGGGTTTGACCGTGGTCGGAATTCGATTTATTATATTTTGGAAAATGATGCTCCTTGTTATATTTCTATTTTATTCCCATAACCGAGTTTTCAAAAGTCAAACAGTGCAATTTGGGAGTTTTAAACGGATGTCGCACCTCAAGACGTCGATGTTGTAACCAATAGACGTGGGTTGTTCTGCCAGCCATAACTTTGTATCAATTTTGAGTTAATAGAACCATAACGAGTCAAAATGAATCTCTATCATAGATTTATGGGACTAACAGGTTCCATCAATCTCTTCATAGTTCAATAACTAAGAAATTCATTCATAATGACTATTGGGAACATAGAAAGCTTTTTAGCTCAATTTTTCACATGCCGTTTTGTTGGTCAAAGGAGGGTTGACCGTGATTGGAATTCGATTTCCTATTTTTGGGCATATGATGCACCATGTTATATTTCTATTTCATCTCAATAAACGAGTTTTCCAAAATTATACAGTGCAATCTTGGATTTTCAAATGGATGTTGCATCTCAAGACTTCGATGTTGCACCCAACAGACGTGGGTTGTTCCGCCAACCATAACTATTTATCCATTTTGAGTTACTAGAAGCATAACAAGTCAAAATGAAGCTCTCTCATAGATTTATAGGAATAACAATTTCAACCAATCTCATCTTAGCTTAGTACCCATGAAATTCAATCATAATGACTATTGGGAACATCGAAATCTTTTTTTGCTCAAATTTTCACATGCTGTTGTATTGGTCAAAGGGAAGTTGACCGTGGTAGGAATTTGATATACTATTTTTTGGAATATGATGCACCATGTTATATTTTTATTTCATATACATAAACGTTTTTTCTAAAGTCGTACAGTGCAATCTTGGAGTTCCAAACAGATGTTGCACCTCAAGACTTCAATGTTGCACCGAACAAACGTGGGTTGTTAAGCCAACAATAAGTTTGTATCCATTTTGAGTTATTAGAACTATAACCAGTTAAAACGAAGCTCTCTCATAGATCCATAGGACTAACAGGTTCCACCAATCTCATCTTAGTTCAGAAACCAAGAAATTCAATCTTAATAACTATTCGGAACATTGAATGCTTTTTTATCTCAATTTTTCACATGATGTTTTGGTTGTCAAAGGGGGTTTGACCGTGGTTGGAATTCCTTACTGTATTTTGGAATGTGATGCACCATGTTATATTTATATTTAATCCCCATAAACATGTTTCCAAAAGCCATACAGCGCAATCTTGGAGTTTCAAACAGTTGTTTCACCTCAAAACTTCGATGTTGCACCCAATAGGCATAGGTTGTTCCACCAACCATAAGATTGTATCGATTTTGAGTTACTAGAACCATAACAAGTCAAAACGAAGCTCTATCATAGATCTACAGATCAAACAGGTTCCACCTATCTCATCTTAGTTCAGTAACCAAGAAATTCAATCATAATGACTATTTGGAACATCGAAAGCTTTTTTAGCTCAATTTTTAATATGTCGTTTTGTTGGTCAAAGGGGGTTTGATAGTGGTTGGAATTCAATTCACTATATTTTGGAATATGATGCACCATGTTACATTTCTATTTCATCCCCATAAACGAGTTTTCAAAATTCATACAGTGCAATCTTGGATTTTCAAACGGATGTTGCACCTCAAGACTTCAAAGTTGCACCCAATAGACGTGAATTGTTCCGCCAACCACAACTTTGTATGCATTTGGAGTTACCAGAACCAAAACTAGTCAAAACGAAGCTCTCTCATTGATCTATAGGACCAACAGGCTCCACCCATCTCATCTTAATTTAGTAAACAAGAAATTCAATCACAATGACTATTGGGAACATCGAAAGATTTTTAGCTCAATTTTTCGCATGTTGTTTGACCGTGGTTGGAATTCGATTTACTATACTTTGGAATATGATGCACCATGTTATATTTCTATTTCATCCTTAGAAACGATTTTTTACAAGTCATACAATGCAATCTAGGATTTTAAAATGGATGTGGCACCTCAAGACTTCGATGTTGCACCAATTGTCATGGGTTGTTCCGCCAATCATAACTTTGAATCCATTTTAAGTTACTAGAACAATAACCAGTCAAAACGAAGCCCTCTCATAGATCTATAGGACGAATAGGTTCCAGCCATCTGATCTTTGTACAGAAACCAAGAAATTCAATCATAATGACTATTGGGAATATTAAAAGCTTTTTTAGCTGAATTTTTCACATGCCGTTTTGTTGGTCAAAGGGTGTTTGACTGTGGTCGAAATTCGATTTGCTATATTTTGGAATATGATGCACCATGTTATATTTTTATTTCATCCCCTAAACGAGTTTTCAAAAGTCATACAATGCAATCTTGGATTTTCAAATGGATGTTGCTCCACAAGACTTCGATGTTGCACCCAACAGACATGGGTTGTTCCGCCAACCATAACTTTATGTCCATTTTGAGTTACTTGAACCATAACAAGTCGAAACGTAGGTTTCTCATAGATCTATAGGACTAATAGGTTCCACCCATCTTGTAACACTCCGTAATTCTGTGACATTAAGATTCTCAAATTAAAGTATAACTAATTTTTAAAAGAAAAATTAAAAGAAAAAGACCCATGCAGTTGTTCAATTTAAGTATTGTAACTAACATGAAAAAGAGAAGTAAGGAAAGAACAATAATTATTATTGTTCTAAGACTTATTAACAAAAGCCTCTGTAGCTCATTTGGTTAAGGCATTTGACTTGTAGCATGGAGGTCGGGGGTTCGAACCCCGGCGGTGGCATAATTTTTTATCTTTGTTTTAGAGAGGGCCAACTGAACATGCAAATATATGTACGTATACAAATTCAAATTTTGAAAGGATAAGAACGTACATATAAGGAAATAAAGAAAATATATATATATATACATATGAGAATATAAATATATATATGCAAAAATATATGTATACGAAAGATAAAATTCAAGATAAGGCTACAGTCAATGAAATATGGCAACATCATTTGAATTTTGAAAATAAAATGAAAGTTGTGCGTATATATATACGCGTAAAATGGTCGTTAGAGGAATTGTATACATATAAGAATATTTCATGTGAATAAAACAGTTAAATAAATTCCAGAAATTCAAAAGTTCGAAAATCAAACTTCTACGCCAAAACAATTCATTCGAAATTCAAATTTCTACGCCAAAATTGCTTGTTGGACCCAATGCTGACTCAGCACTGCATGTATGATAAGGTTTGGCTAGATTCATCTACGTACCTGGACTATTTTCTTAACTGGGTTCAATGCTGACTCAGCGCTGCGTGTACGATAAGGTCTTGAGCAGCTATATAAACAGCCCTAGTCTTCATTCTCTTTGCACCAATTCTCTTCTATCCTTATGCTGTTAAGATTCATGGCTTCTTCCCCTCCTCTAAATTTTCTTAAATAATTAAAATAAAAAATAAATTCAAGACATGGAGATGCTGCTCAAATCTGTTCAAGAGAAGATTCAAATCAAAGTGAAGAATTCAAAGGCTAAATCAACAAACCTCGAGCAACGACATACGAATCTTAGCATCGCCGTTCTTCTATTCTAGATCTAATTTCTGTAAGTTGGTTATTTCTAGACTTGAACGTTTTATTTTTATTTGTGACATGAAATTAAAAGGATATAAGAAAAATGCCCAATCTCTTCACTTGGATCTGTGTTTATTTAAGTTTTTGGATCTAATTCTTGACTATGGCCCAGAACATACTATGACTTTGATTGACGGCCTATGACTATTGAACAAAGACGATATGCCTATGCCTATGATCATGATTTTGAGAACTATGACCATGAACCTATTGCCTTTGAATTACGAACATGAACCATGATTTGGGACATATAACATATGACTATGACATTGCCTATGACAATGACCTATGACTATGGGAATTATTTTCCCTTTTGGACTATGAACATTGCCTATAACTATGAACTTTGCCTATGATTCATAATTAGGAAAATTGTTGCTTAAGTTTTGTGGCTATGAAATTGGGTCTAAACCCGATTATCTATTTTATCTGTTCCTTGTTTTTCTTTGGTTTTAGACTGTGGGAATTTACCTATTCAGTTAGGTCTACCCATGTTCTTAAAACCTATTCTATCTATTGGTTTTAGACTGTGGGAATTTACCTATTAAGTTAGGTCTACCCATATTCTTGAACCTACGTCATTATCCAAACCTTTTATGCCAGTTATTATCCCTTTTCATAGCATCTTTGGTTCATTCCCTATTTTCTACGAATCTAGATTTATTTACAATCTAGGTTAAATCACGATTATACGAACGGTGGGAATGCAAATTTGGGGAAAATATGAAAATGAACATAAATGTAATTATAAGTTTGGAAATTGGCATAAATTGGGAATATGTATTATGGCATGTTCATAGGAATGCAAATTGGATAAGTTTGACATATTAAATTTAGTATTAGCAAATAAGCTAAATTTTAGGCATGAAATGTAAACTAGAATAATAATTCTAGTCTTACCATAAATTGTGAATTAGGAATGTTAAATCAAAATTGTGTTAATTAAAGATTTGGAATAAGTATATTAGCACAATTTTGAATTTAGCCATAATTGTGAGAAATTGTCATGTTTAGAATAAATTATGGTTAGTGACACTTAATTTGGTATAATTTACATACCAAAAAGTATAAATATGATAAATAAGAGGGAACGGGCCATAATAATAAATTTGACAATGTACAATAAAAGTGTAATAATGGAATAAGTAAATTAGGAGTAAATTTACTTATAGAATTTGTCATAAATGATAAATTGTTCATTTACCACAAAATATGTAACTTGCATGTAGGTAAAGTTTTGGCCATAAATTATAAACTAGGATAATTAATCTAGTTTTGGCAATGAAATAGGAAATGGCCTGAACTGCAAGTTGGGTTAGGACTTGGGCCTAGAATATAAGTATACTAGTTGGCAGGACAAAATGAAAATGGTATAGGCCAAGTTTATTTAAAAAGGGAAAATGGACTTTGAAGATAAATTGTTGACAATTTATATATGGAAAAAAGAAAGGTTTTCTCTTTGAATAACACATACACCTGAAAGTTCTAGGGTGATAGAGAGGATAGTTTCTAGGCTTGAGTTTGGAAAATACAAGTTTCCTGCCCTCCCTGGCTATCCCTAACTGATCCGAAGGACGGGATGGTTGTTTTCAAAACCAGATTTGGAAATTAATCAAAAACCCTTTGAACTTAGAAAACATGAATATGCCTAACCCGAGGTTAGAATGAGTTGCGGCGTAAACCTGCCCGGAACCGTCTGGCACATCCAGTAACCACAGCAATATCTGTCTAATGTGAGAGGTTGCGGCTTTAATTTATTAATTAAAGCTAGAACAAGAATGGGAGAGTTAAGTCCATAGAAACACTTAACCAATTTAACACAGTTAAGCAAGAATGGGTGGGTTAAGTCCATAGAAACACTTAACCAACTTAACACGGTTAAAGCTAGAATGGGAGGGTTAAGTCCATGGGAATACTTAGCCAAATTAACATGTTGACTAGACTAGAAGGTGGGGTTAAGTAAAGTTAATACACTTAGCCAATTTAACATGTTAATTAGACTAGAGGTTGGGGTTAAGTAATACACTTAGCCAATTTAATATGTTAGCTGGACTAGACCATATGGTTAAGTAAACTTGAACGCTTAACCATCAGAATATGATAAATGAATAGGGTTAAGTAAAAATCATAAAGGGATAACACTTAACCAGTTTAACAGGATAAGGGAAGAGGATTAAGATAGCTTGAATCGACTAAAGACACTTAACCAATCCAACCTGGCGAGAAAGAAAACTAAGTTGTAAACCTCAGTTGAAAAGGGGACTAAGTAGTAAAACTTAGTTAAGAAAACAAGGAATTTGGAAACTAAGTGGTAAACCTTAGTTAGTAGAACTAAGTAGTAATTCTTAGTATAACACGAAGGAGGGGACGTCCATCTAATTTTAAAGAAGACTCCAACCAATTGGGATACGAAGCCCGAGGCTTCGAGGGGACATGAGCGTACTCTTGGTATCCCTCTGTGAGGCTGCAGATGGTCCGCCTGGGCGCACAGAGGTTAAGGTCTGCGGTAGAAGAGCCAAGGGTATGCCTTGGTTACAATATATGGCAACCAAAAGACTAGGATGGACCAACGTGATTCGGCGAGAAGACGGAAGCCCTGTGATAGCAACTCGTCGTCTACCTACCATCTTCAGTCAAGCGAGACACGTGAAGCGAGAAGGCTGGAGGACTCATACGGACCACATACTTGCTATCTAGTTGTGGTTGCGGGGTGTTGTTGGCCATAGAATTAGTGGGGCAGATAGGGGCCTTCGTACAGTTCTCATTTTACAAGGGTGGCCTTCCATTAGTTGAGGGAGGGGTCGAGTGGGACCATAGCCACTGGAAAAACAGACCTTAGCATCTGCATCGGCAGATATTGAAAGCTCCCGACCGAGTTCCGTATTTCTAGAGTTGCCCTGATAGCGGAACTCGGACCGCACATTACTGGACATGTGCATCTAGACAAGCGATAACGATTCGCGATACATGCATGGGAAAAGTCTAGGATCATGTACCACCCTAGGTGGTGTGTCCTAGACTAAAGGGCATCGTTCGACAGGTAGCATAATCCCTAGTTTGGAACTAGGTGGCATAAACCCTGAATCCAAGAAGCACTCAGAAAAATAGCGTAAGTTCTAGTTGAATCTAGAAGGCACTTGATAGAAAACCCTAGATTAAATCTAGGAAATTAAATAATAAATGGATGCCTGAAGGCAACGGAAACTACAGGGATTATTATCACGTTATCGTTACTAGTAGGGACACTAGTTAGGCGGTGCAGAGATATAGAAACCAGAATAATAAGGTAATAGCGAAGCAGAGAAAGTATTAAAGTATATCCAGTTTATCTTGCCTTAGTATATCTTGTGGTAATCTTATCTTATCCTGTTGACCCTATCATCATGGTATTGTCTTGTATTCAGTTAATTCATGTCGTTTCATTTTTCCCTGTTCACATGTTAGAAGTTACTGACTTACTCAGGCTTTATGTCTGACTCTGTTTTTCTTTTTCTTCTTTTCTTCCGTCCCCCCCCCCCAGGTAGTTGAGGAGGGAATAGTATAACTCAGGATTAGATTGGAGCGTTGCTCTTTCCCCAGCTTGAAGATTTGACGAAGTTGTCCTTGGATTCTCTTTCAGATGCTATGGCTGGCTCTTGCTACATTGGGGAATATAAAATGTTGTTTTATGCTTCTTTATTTTGTAAAGACAGATGATACTCTGATATTGTAAAAGAATCTTGTACAGACTATTTTATCAATAAAGAAAAGTTCTATTTTCCGCAATTTAATATTTGTCTGTCTTGTAATTTATCTGCATCTTTTACCCAAAATGCTCCACAGAACTTAGTGCATTCCCTTTGTGAGTGACACTAACGGACGTGGGGTGTTACACGTGGTATCAGAGCTGAAGGTTACCGGATCAGATAAAAGATTTGAAAAATTATTTTCAAAAGGTTTTTAAAGAAGCATTTTTAAAAGAAAGGATTTGTTTTAAAGGCATATTCCCCAAAGCCATACGCATTGTCTCCTCTTCCTCTGTTTGAATTCTTGTCTCCTTCTTTCTTGAGTCTTTGGGGCTCCTGGCTTTTTGGGAGGTAACCTCATCGAAGGGCGAAGTAGTGCCCGACTTCCATCTATAGCCGTAGTTGTTTCACTTACGGCCAGTATTTTTTCAAGCTTAGTAGGGTCTTCGGTATGATGGAAGTAGCTTTCGAGGGATTTGCCAACATGGCTATACACAGAAAAAGGTGAGGAGCTTGGCAAAAGGGAGCACAACCCCAGGATGAGGAAATCATGGATGTAGGTTCAGCTCACGAAGGAGGAAGAAAATTATAAAAGAAGAAGTATCTTTACTATGGTATGATAGGGCATATAATTAAGGACAAAGGACAAGATTTTCAGAAGGAAAAGTACATGCTGAGCGTACCTAGGAGATAGGTGGTAAAAGTTCTGTTGGAAGAGTCTAGTTTTTCTATTCGTACTCTTTCTTTTTTAGCGCTTCGCATTTGTTCATATTTGCTTCCATAGTTGAGTCTCTGCACCTTAGTACTTGTATAGTAAGAAGATCCCAATCAGTCTCAAACCCAGTGGGTGGTTCGACCCGTCTATTTTTGGTTAGTAGGGGTTTGAATAGCTATCGAGTTGGCTTATATCATATCACGTCGATCATCTAAAATCGGAGGAGATATTCCCTGGATACTTATCTGATATTGGTTTAG
Organism: Allium sativum; assembly: GCA_030737875.1. Taxonomy (NCBI): domain Eukaryota; kingdom Viridiplantae; phylum Streptophyta; class Magnoliopsida; order Asparagales; family Amaryllidaceae; genus Allium; species Allium sativum. Next base: position 33,599,544 of record CM060920.1, on the reverse strand, counting down.
GCCTTTGGGGCTTGTACTTGAGGAATGTCGAGTTCGACTAGGATGGTTTGCGTGAGAGATGAATAGTTGTGACAGGCGCTCTAAAAAGAGCCTAGTGATCTTCCAACCCTTATAGTTATGGCATGGTGGATAAGGGAGAGACCTCTAATCATACACTTGGTACCGTGATTGACATCTGTTTATTTTGGAAATGGAGGTTAGGAACTTCACAATCGTGAAGATAAATTGGTTAAGATACAGTGGAGTAAAGCTCAAGAAGGCTAGATACTAGCAACATACCCTTTTTCCTTAAGGGTGCATCCTTGATTTCTCTGTTTAGGAGCTTTACGCATAGTTGTTTCTCTCTTTCCAAAGTATATCCTCTAGGTCGTATCTGCGATCCTTAGGTAGAAGCCAATGGATGTAAACATGTATTCGAAACATGTTATGGTTGAATGGTTGCAAGTGGTTGCAAATGGTTGCTCGTGGATGTATATGCATACGTATTAGGCACTAGATCAAGTTCGGACGCTCTCATATTGCATTCACATATATGCATTTGTTTATAAGTTGAACTTGATATGATATCATATGGACGTTGCATATGGATGAATGGCTGTGCACGCATGTAGTATTTACATGATTAGGGATGTATGCATGCATGATTGGACGCATGGCACTAACATGATTTGCATTAAGGAGGTCAACTGAATCAGTAGACCGCCTGATTTTGCATTAGATAGAGACATATACACACACTATGCATATGAACATGAAAGCATTAAAACTCTTTTAAGGACAATGAATGCCTGTGATTGAATGGTTGAGTAGATGGGTGATTGGATGGTAGGACACATTCTTCCTAACTTGAAGATTTCGGGGACGAAATCCTTTTAAGTGGGGGAGAATGTAACACCCCGTAATTCTGTGACATTAAGATTCTCAAATTAAAGTATAATTAATTTTTAAAAGAAAATTTAAAAGAAAAAGATCCATGCAGTTGTTTGATTTAAGTATTGTAACTTACATGAAAAAGAGAAGTAAGGAGAGAACAATAATTATTATTGTTCTAAAACTTATTAACAAAAGCCTCTGTAGCTCAGTTGGTTAAGGCATTGGACTTGTAGCATGGAGGTCGGGGGTTCGAACCCCGGCGACAGCATAATTTTTAATCTTTGTTTTAGAGAGGGCCAACTGAACATGCAAATATGTGTACGTATACAAATTCAAAATTTGAAAGGATAAGAACGTACATATAAGGAAATAACGAAAAATATATATATACATATGAGAATATATATATATATATATGCAAAAATATATGTATACGAAAGATAAAATTCAAGATAAGGCTACAGTCAATGAAATATGGCAACATCATTTGAATTTTGAAAATAAAATGAAAGTTGTGCGTATATATATACGCGTAAAATGGTCGTTAGAGGAATTGTATACATATAAGAATTTTTCATGTGAATAAAACAGTTAAATAAATTCCAGAAATTCAAAAGTTCGAAAATCAAGCTTTACGCCAAAACAATTCATTCGAAATTCAAATTTCTACGCCAAAATAGCTTGTGGGACCCATTGCTGACTCAGCACTGCGTGTATGATAAGATTTGGCTAGATTTATCTACGTACCTGGACTATTTTCTTAACTGGGTTCAATGCTGACTCAGCGCTGCGTGTACGATAAGGTCTTGAGCAGCTATATAAACAGCCCTAGTCTTCATTCTCTTTGCACCAATTCTCTTCTATCCTTATGCTGCTAAGATTCATGGCTTCTTCTCCTCATCTAAATTTTCTTAAATAATCAAAATAAAATATAAATTCGAGACATGGAGATGCTGCTCAAATCTGTTCAAGAGAAGATTCAAATCAAAGTGAAAAATTCAAAGGCTAAATCAACAAACCTCGAGCAATGACATACGAATCTTAGCATCGTCGTTCTTCTATTCTAGATCTAATTTCTGTAAGTTGGTTATTTCTAGACTTGAACGTTTTATTTTTATTTGTGACATGAAATTAATAGGATATAAGAAAAATGCCCAATCTCTTCACTTGGATCTGTGTTTATCTAAGTTTTTGGATCTAATTCTTGACTATGGCCCAGAACATACTATGACTTTGATTGACGGCCTATGACTATTGAACAAAGAGGATATGCCTATGCCTATGATCATGATTATGAGAACTATGACCATGAACCTATTGCCTTTGAATTACGAACATGAACCTTGATTTGGGACATACAACATATGACTATGACATTGCCTATGACAATGACTTATGACTATGGGAATTATTTTCCCTTTTGGACTATGAACATTGCCTATAACTATGAACTTTGCCTATGATTCATAATTAGGAAAATTGTTGCTTAAGTTTTGTGGCTATGAAATTGGGTCTAAACCCGATTATCTATTTTATCTGTTCCTTGTTTTTCTTTGGTTTTAGAATGTGGGAATTTACCTATTCAGTTAGGTCTACCCATGTTCTTGAACCTATTCTTTCTATTGGTTTTAGACCGTGGGAATTTACCTATTAAGTTAGGTCTACCCATATTCTTGAACCTACGTCGTTATCCAAACCTTTTATGCCAGTTATTATCCCTTTTCATAGCATCTTTGGTTCATTCCCTATTTTCTACGAATCTAGATTTATTTATAATCTAGGTTAAATCACGATTATACGAACGGTGGGAATGCAAATTTGGGGAAAATATGAAAATGAACATAAATGTAATTATAAGCTTGGAAATTGGCATAAATTGGGAATATGAATTATGGCATGTTCATAGGAATGCAAATTGGATAAGTTTGACATATTAAATTTAGTATTAGCAAATAAGGTAAATTTTAGGCATGAAATGTAAACTAGAATAATAATTCTAGTCTTACCATAAACTGTGAATTAGGAATGTTAAATCAAAATTGTGTTAATTAAAGATTTGGAATAAGTATATTAGCACAATTTTGAATTTAGCCATAATTGTGAGAAATTATCATGTTTAGAATAAATTTTGGTTAGTGACACTTAATTTGGAATAATTTACATACCAAAAAGTATAAATATGATAAATAAGAGGGAACGGGCCATAATAATAAATTTGACAATGTACATTAAAAGTGTAATAATGAAATAAGTAAATTAGGAGTAAATTTACTTATAGAATTTGTCATAAATGATAAATTGTTCATTTACCACAAAATATGTAACTTGCATGTAGGTAAAGTTTTGGCCATAAATTATAAACTAGGATATTTAATCTAGTTTTGGCAATGAAATAGGAAATGGCCTGAACTGCAAGTTGGGTTAGGACTTGGGCCAAGAATATAAGTATACTAGTGGGCAGGACAAAATGAAAATGGTATAGGCCAAGTTTATTTAAAAAGGGAAAATGGATTTTGAAGATAAATTGTTGACAATTTTTATATGGACAAAAGAAAGGTTTTCTCTTTGAATAACACATACACCTGAAAGTTCTAGGGTGATAGAGAGGATAGTGTGTAGGCTTGGGTTTGGAAAATACAAGTTTCCTGCCCTCCCTGGCTATCCCTAACTGATCCGAAGGACGGGATGGTTGTTTTCAAAACCAGATTTGGAAATTAATCAAAAACCCTTTGAACTTAGAAAACATGAATATGCCTAACCCGAGGTTAGACTGAGTTGCGGCGTAAACCTGCCCGGAACCGACCGGCACATCCAGTAACTGCAGCAATATCTGTCTAATGTGAGAGGTTGCGGCTTTAATTTATTGATTAAAGCTAGAACAAGAATGGGAGAGTTAAGTCCATAGAAACACTTAACCAATTTAACACAGTTAAGCAAGAATGGGTGGGTTAAGTCCATAGAAACACTTAACCAACTTAACGCAGTTAAAGCTAGAATTGGAGGGTTAAGTCCATGGGAATACTTAGCCAAATTAACATGTTGACTAGACTAGAAGGTGGGGTTAAGTAAAGTTAATACACTTAGCCAATTTAACATGTTAATTAGACTAGAGGTTGGGGTTAAGTAATACACTTAGCCAATTTAATATGTTAGCTGGACTAGACCATAGGGTTAAGTAAACTTGAACGCTTAACCATCAGAATATGATAAATGAATAGGGTTAAGTAAAAAGCATAAAGGGATAACACTTAACCAGTTTAACAGGATAAGGGAAGAGGGTTAAGATAGCTTGAATCGACTAAAGACACTTAACCAATCCAACCTGGCGAGAAAGAAAACTAAGAAGTAAACCTCAGTTGAAAAGGGGACTAAGTAGTAAAACTTAGTTAAGAAAATAAGGAATTTGGAATCTAAGTGGTAAACCTTAGTTAGTAGAACTAAGTAGTAATTCTTAGTATAACACGAAGGAGGGGACGTCCATCTGATTTTAAAGAAGACTCCAACGAATTGGGATACGATGCCCGAGGCTTCGAGGGGACGTGAGGGTACTCTTGGTATCCCTCTGTGAGGCTGCAGATGATCCGCCTGGGCGCACAGAGGTTAAGGTCTGTGGTAGAAGAGCCAAGGGTATGCCTTGGTTGCAATATATGGCAACCAAAAGACTAGGATGGACCAGCGTGATTCCTCGAGAAAACGGAAGCCCTGTGATAGCAACTCGTCGTCTACCGACCATCTTCAGTCAAGCGAGACACGTGAAGCGGGAAGGCTGGAGGACTCATACGGACCACATACTTGCTATCTAGTTGTGGTTGCGGGGTGTTGTTGGCCATAGAATTAGTGGGGCAGATAGGGGCCTTCGTACAGTTCTCATTTTACAAGGGTGGCCTTCCATTAGTTGAGGGAGGGGTCGAGTGGGACCATAGCCACTGGAAAAACAGACCTTAGCATCTGCATCGGCAGATATTGAAAGCTCCCGACCGAGTTCCGTATTTCTAGAGTAACCCTGACAGCGGAACTCGGGACGTACATTACTGGACATGTGCATCTAGACAAGCGATAACGATTCGCGATACATGCATGGGAAAAGTCTTGGAACATGTACCACCCTAGGTGGTGTGTCCTAGACTAAAGGGCATCGTTCGACAGGTAGCATAATCCCTAGTTTGGAACTAGGTGGCATAAACCCTGAATCCAAGAAGTATTCAGAAAAATAGCGTAAGTTCTAGTTGAATCTAGAAGGCACTTGATAGAAAACCCTAGATTAGATCTAGGTAATTAAATAATAAATGGATGCCTGAAGGCGATGGAAACTACAGGGATTGGGATCACGTTATCGTTACTAGTAGGGACACTAGTTAGACGGTGCAGAGATATAGAAACAAGAATAATAAGGTAATAGCGAAGCAGAGAAAGTATTAAAGTATATCCAGTTCATCTTGCCTTAGTATATCTTGTGGTAATCTTATCTTATCCTGTTGACCCTATCATTATGGTATTGTCTTGTATTCAGTTAATTCATGTCGTTTCATTTTTCCCTGTTCACATGCTAGAAGTTACTGACTTACTCAGGCTTTATGTCTGACTCTGTTTTTCTTTCGCTTCTTTTCTTCCGTTTCCCCCCAGGTAGTTGAGGGGGGAATAGTATAACTCAGGATTAGATTGGACCGTTGCTCTTTCCCCAGCTTGAAGATTTGACGAAGTCGTCCTTGGATTCTCTTTCAGATGCTATGGCTGGCTCTTGCTACATTGGGGAATATAAAATGTTGTTTTATGATTCTTTATTTTGTAAAGACAGATGATTCTCTGATATTGTAAAAGAATCTTGTACAGACTATTTTATCAATAAAGCAAAGTTCTATTTTCCGCAATTTAATATTTGTCTATCTTGTAATTTATCTGCATCTTTTACCCAAAATGCTCCACAGAACTTAGTGCATTCCCTTTCTGAGTGACACTAATGGACGTGGGGAGTTACACATCTCATCTTGTTTCAATGACCAAGAAATTCCATCTTAATGACTATTGGGAATATCGAAAGCTTTTTCAGCTCAAATTTTCACATGCCATTTTGTTGGTCAAAGGGGGTTTGACCGTGGTTGGAATTAGATTTACTATATTTTGGAATATGATGCACCATGTTATATTTCTATTTATCCCCATAAATAAGTTTTCAAAAGTCATACAGTGCAATCATGGATTTTCAAACGGATGTTGCACCTTAAGACCCTCAGACGTAGGTTATTCTACCAACCATAAATTTTGTATCAATTTTGAGTTACTAGAACCATAACCTGTCAAAATGAAGCTCTCTCATAGATCAACAGGACTAATAGGTTCTACCAATCTCATCTTAGTTCAGTTACCAAGAAATTCAATCATAATGACTATTGGAACATCGAAAGCTTTTTTAGCACAATTTTTTAAATGCCGTTTTGTTGGTCTAAGGGGGCTGACCGTGGTAGGAATTCGATATACTATTTATAGGAATATGATGCACCATGTTATATTTCTATTTCATCCACATAAACGAATTTTCAAAAGACATACAGTGCAATCTTGGAGTTTCTAATGGATGTTGCACCCGAAGACTTCGATGTTGCACCCTACAGGCGTGGGTTGTTCCGCCAAGCATAACTACGTATCCATTTTGAGTTAGTAGAACTATAACCAATCAAAATGAAACTCTCTCATAGATCCATAGGACTAACAGGTTCCACCAATCTCATCTTAGTTCAGTATCCAAGAAATTCAATCATAATGACTATTCGGAACATCGAAAGCTTTTTCAGCTCAATTTTTCACATGTCGTTTTGTTGGTCAAAGGGGGGTTGACCGTGGTAGGAATTCGATTTACTATTTTTTGGAATTTGATGCACCATGTTATATTGTTATTTCATCCCCGTAAACGTGTTTTCAAAAGTTATACAGTGTAATCTTGGAGTTTCAAATGGGTGTTGCACCTCAAGACTTCAATGTTGCACCGAACAGACGTGGGTAGTTTTGCCAACCATAACTTTGTATCCATTTTGAGTTACTAGAACCATAAACAGTAAAAACAAAGCTCTCTCGTAGATCTATCGGACTAATAGGTTCCACCAATCTAATCTTAGTTCAACAACAAAGAAATTCAATCTTAATGACTATTGGGAAATTGAAAGCTTTTTTAGCTCAATTTTTCACATGATGTTTTGGTTGTCAAAGGGGGTTTGACCATGGTTTGAATTCAACTTACTATATTTTGGAATATAATGCACCATGTTATATTTTTATTTCATCCCCATAAAAGTGTTTTAAAAAGCCATACAGCGCAATCATGGATTTTTTAAACAGATGGTGCACCTCAAGACTTTGATGTTGCACCCAATAGACGTGGGTTGTTCCGCCAACCATAACTTTGTATCCATTTTGAGTTACTAGAATCATAACTAGTCAAAATGAAGCTCTGTCATAGATCTATAGACCAAACAGGTTCCACCCATCTCATCTTAGTTCGGTAACCAAGAAATTCAATCTTAATGACTATTGGGAACAATGAAAGCGTTTTTAGCTCAATTTTTATCATGCCGTTTTGTTGGTCAAAGGGGGCCTGATCGTTGATGGAATTCGATTTACTATAATTTGGAATATGATGCGCCATGTTATATTTTTGCTTCATCGCCATAAATGTGTTTTCAAAAGTCATATAGTGCAATCTTGGATTTTCAAATAGCTGTTGCACCTCAAGACTTCGATGTTGCACCCAATAGATGTCGGTTGTTCCGCCAACCTTAACTTTGTATCCATTTTGAGTTACAAGAACCATAACCAGTCGAAACAAAGCTCTCTCATAGAACTATAGGACTAACAGGTTCCACCCATCTCATCTTAGTTCCGTAACCAATAAATTCAATCACAATGACTGTTGGCAACATCGGAAGCTTTTTTAGCTAAATTTTTCACATACCGTTTGACCGTGGTCGAAATTCGATTTATTATATTATGGAATATGATGCACCATGTTATATTTCTATTTCATCCCCTTAAACGAGTTTTTAAAAGTCATACAATGTAATCTTGGATTTTCAAACAGATGTTGCACCTCAAGACTTCGATGTTGCACCCAATAGACGTAGGTTGTTCCGCCAACCATAACTTTGTATCCATTTTGAGTTACTAGAATAATAACCAGTCAAAACGATGCTCTCTCACAGATCTATAGGACTGATAGGTTCCACCCATCTCATCTTAGTTCAGTAACCAAGAAATTCAATCATAATGACAATTGGGAACATCGAAACTCTTTTAGCTCAATTTTTCACATGTCGTTTTGTTGGTCAAAGGGGGTTTGACCGTGGTCGGAAATCCATTTACTATATTTTGGTATATGATACACCATGTTATATTTCTGTTTCATCCCCATAAACAAGTTTTCAATAGTCATACAGTGCAAACTTGGACTTTCAAACGGATGTTGCACCTCAAGTCTTTTTTTTTTTTTGCACCCAACAAACGTGGCTTGTTCCGCCAACCATAACTTTATATCCATTATCAGTTACTAGAACAATAACCAGTCAAAACGAAGCTCTCTCATAGATCTATTGGACTAACAAGATCCCCCAATCTCATCTTATTTCAGTAACAAAGAAATTCAATCATAATGACTATTGCGAACATATAAAGCTTTTTTAGCTTAATTTTTGACATGCCGTTTTGTTGGTCAAAGGGGGTTTGACCATGGTCGGAATTCGATTTACTATATTTTGGAATATGATGCACCATATTATATTTCTATTTCATCCCCATAAACGAGTTTTCAAAAGTCATAGTGTAATCTTGGATTTTCAAATGGATGTTGCACCTTAAGACTTCAATGTTACACTCAGCGGACGTGGGTTGTTCTGCCAACCATAACTGTTTATCCATTTTGAGTTGCTTGAACCATAACCAGTCAAAACGAAGCTCTCTCATAGAACCATAACTGTTCATGACTATTAGGAACATCGAAAGCTTTTTTAGCTCAATTTTTAACATGTCATTTTGTTGGACAAAAGGGGTTTGACCGTGGTTGAAATTCGATTTATTATATTTTCGAATATGATGCACCATGCCCTATTTCTATTTCATCTTGATAAACAAGTTTTCAAAAGTGATACTGTGCAATCTTGGATTTTCAATCGGATGTTGCACCTCAAGACTACGATGTTTGTAACACCCCACCTCCGTTAAGGTCACTAGCATAAGGAATGCATTTACTTCGGTGGAGCGCTATAGGTAAGAGATGCAGATAATTTACAAGACAACCAAATAAAACAGCGGAAAATTAATAAAACTTTACTTTATTGATAAAACAACTGCTTGGTGAAACAGCTTGTGCAAAGATTGTTTTTCAATTATCGATTACAACAAATCATCTGTCTTGTTTAACAAAATTAAGAAGCATAGAATGGCAATGATATTCCACAATAAAGCATGAGCCCGCCATAGCAGTGGAAAAGAGAGTCCGAAGCAATACGTCGACTATCTTCGAGCTTGGAAAGAGAAACGGTCCAAACTAAGCTGAGCAATTCCCTCCCTTACTACTTGGGGGGAGGGGGGAAGGAAATGGAAGAAAAGAGGCAAAACAAAACTAGGTCAGACTTAAGTCTGGTAAGTCCAGTGATTTTTTAGCACATAAACAAGATAAAGGATCATGACATGAATAAACTGAAAATAGGACAATACCATAAAACAAGATAACTTAAGACAAAATAAGGAAAGGTAAACTAAATGCGCTTCTACTCTTTCTCTGCTTCGCTACCACCCTGTTGTTCTGATTTCTACATCTCTGCACCGTCTAACTAGTGTCCCAACTAGTAATCTGTATAAAATGATAATATTACAACGTGATCCCAATCCTCACAATTGTGGTAGCCTTCAGGTGTACATCTAGTATGAGGATCTTACCTCAATCAGCCTGATTTCCATGAAGACGTTAGATGTACCCTTACCCCCTATCGATCGGCTCCTTACTTGTATTAATGATCCATGTGTCTGTGTCAATCGGCCCTCTCTTGCGTGTAGATACCCTGTGTTGGTCCCACCATAAGGTGCTTCATTCCTTATGATAGCAACAAGACACGATTAAAGATGCACAGTGTATAACTATTGGTACCCAGTGCTTGCTTTTTCCCACTCTGGAGTACGTGCATGCCCATAAACCATCGGAACCTACACTGTTGTACCCCCACCGCTATTTTGACCGCTTATAATCAACCTAGTAATCGTGCCCCACCCAGCCTAGTTCAGGGTACCATCATACATCTATGTGGGTTACTACTGAAATGGGTCCCCGTTACTAGGTTTCCTACTGGTTAAGTTTGTGGGCCTATATATTCATATATTACCCACCTACACGAGATGTACTTAACCCTCCCACCGATTCAAGCATGCTTATTCAATGGTTAAGTTTGTGGGCCTATATATTCAAATATTACCCACCTACACAAAATGTACTTAATCCTCCCACCGATTTAGTCAATACGTATTCTTGGTTAAGCTTGCCTTAACCCTATCCGCTTTGTTCATGTAATATCGGTTAAGTATTGTCCATTCATGTTAACTTAACCCACCCACACGTCTTGTTTTATTGGTTAAGTGTTTCCTATTAACTTAACCCTGTTCACTCATCATGTCATATTGGTTATGTCCTCCCCATTAACTTAACCACATTCGTTCATCAAGTTATATCGGTTAAGTGTTGTCCAATCATGTTAACTCAACCCATCCACTCATCATGTCAAGTTGGTTAAGTGTTTCTTATTAACTTAACCCTTCTCATTCATCATGTTGTACCAGTTAACTTAACCCAGCTCACTTTTCTAATTAACATGTTATAACGGTTAAGTGTTCCAAATTTACTTAACCCCACCCTCTTTTCTAATTAACATGTTATAACAGTTAAGTATTCTAAATTTACTTAACCCAATCTTCTTGTCTAAATAACATGTTATAACGGTTAAGTGTTCTAAATTTACTTAACCCCAACTTCTGGTCTAACTAACATGTTATAACGGTTAAGTGTTCTAAATTTACTTAACCCCACCTTCTCGTCTAATTAACATGTTATAGTGGTTAAGTGTCCTAAATTTACTTAATCCCACCTTCTTGTCTACTTAACATGTTATAACGGTTAAGTGTTCTAAATTTACTTAACCCCACCTTCTTGTCTAATTAACATGTAATAACGGTTAAGTGTTCTAAATTTACTTAACCCCTAATTAACATGTTATAACGGTTAAGTGTCGCCTATTCCTATGTTACTGAACCTTACCATTTGTTTAACTAACAAGTTTTACTGGTTAAGCGTTCCCTTAGTTAACTTAACCCTACCATTTGTTTAATTAAGATGTTGTATAGGTTAAGTGTTGCCTTAGTTAACTTAACCCTACCTTCTTACCCTTCCTGTTTCTTAGCATTAATTCATTCATTAAAGCACCAATCTCTCATATTATATCTATATTGTTGCGGTCGCTGGATGTGCCAGTCGGTTCCGGGCAGTCTTACACCGCAACTCAATCTAACCTCGGGTTCTTTTGGGCTTAATGAGCTATCCTCTCACATTAGATCTATATTGCTACGGTTGCTGGATGTGCCAGGTGGTTCTGGGCAGTCTTACACCATAGCTCAATCTAACCTCGGGTTAGGCATATTCGTCTTTTACTTAATTTACATATTTACCCTTCATATTTATATGTAAATTATCCACAGTTATTGTCATTCAAGTCATTCCCCCTTTTACCCTCTAAATCATGTTCATAATTTTTTGGTATATAAATTATACCAATTCATGCTGCTAATCATTTACTTGATTGTGAGCCAAACTATGCCAATAACATGTAATTCAATGTTTTTCCCAACGTTACCCCCGTTATACGTTCGCATTATTCTCATAGAATGTTAGGCTCGCAACTTAGTCTAACTCGTAAAAAAAGGGGAAAATAGAGGAACATGTAACATTCCAATGTCATAAAATAATATGGATCTAACTAAACATGTATCATATAAAAATGGCATAGAACAATGAACTTGAATTTTAGATCCAATTTAAATCTTAAGCATATGAACATGAACTTACATAGAATTACACAAATCCAATTAAGCATGTAAATGTGAACTTGCATTTGAGTTGGATCAAATTAACATAGATATAAATATATGAGAACTTAGATCTAAGCATATGGCATATATGACTTAGCCTAAAACTTGCATGTAACATAACATGAAAGAATCACCAAACTTATATACAACATGATAGGTTCATTGCCAAATTAACATACAACATGATAAGTTCATCACCAAATTACTATACAACATGATAAGTCCAATAAACCATAATAGTCTCATAGGCAACTATGATAGAATTATCACAAGAATAGTCATGAATCATCATCACCATTATTTTACAACTAGGCACAGTTCTAGTTTCATTTTATTACAAATCATGACTCTTATTTGTTCACATCTAAAGAATAACTGAACTTACAAACAAAAGAACAACCTTATTTTCTGGGATCCGTTTTTTGAAACTGAAAAGCTATCCCTTAATGTAGATTATTGGTTCTCTAATTTTTAATTTGGTTTGAGGCTTCTAACTTGCTTCCTAGCTTGCATTCTAGTTCGAGAAGAATGACGGCTACTCTTGTTTGGCCATGGACAGCATGACAGCTCCTTGGAATGAAATTATGTGGTTTAGGGTTAAGGGTTGGGGTTGTTTATATAGATGTTTTAATTAATGTAAGCCGCTAGATTAACCTAGAAGAAACCAGAGCCATCCAGACCAAAAAGATTTATCCAGAAACCGCCATCTATGCCCTTGTGAGTCAACAAGGACTCAGAATTCGCCAGTGTTCGGATTCAGATACAGGAGTCGACCACTTGTCGACTCCCCTATAGGGGGGTTCAACACCTATGTCGACTCCCCTATAGGGGGTCGACACCCTATGCTGGGATATTTCCCGCCTACTGTTTCCTGCCTGTTTGAATTTCGAATTTTGATTATTAAATTATATTTAATTTCTGAATTAAACTTGAAATCTTCTGAACTCCATAACTTCTTCATACACAGTCCGGTTCATGCAAACTCGGACTCTATCTCAAGCAGAATTCTGAAACGAACGCAACAGCATAACCCATTTCCCCTAATTCTCACTTTTAAAATTAAGTATTCTTTAATTCGTTACTTTAATATTCATAGGAAATATGGGGTGTTACATTCTCCCCTCCTTTAAAGGATTTCGTCCCAAGATCTCCATGTCTAGGAGAATGTAACTTAACATCCAACATCCATCTACTCAACCATTCAATCACAGGCGTCCATTGTCCTTAAAAAGATTTCAAATGCTTTCATGATCATTTGCATAGTGTGTGTACGTGTCCTTATCTAATGCAAATTCAGGCGGTCTACTGATTCAGGTGACCTCCTTAATGTGAATTTATATTAGTGCCATGAGTCTATCATGTATGCAATTATTCTTAATCGTACTTTATAACTTCTACATGAGTGCTCAATCATTCAGACAAATGCAACATCAAAATAATAACACATCAAGTTTCAATCCATATATACAAAAATTCACTCATGCATATGCAATATGGAAGTGACGAAGCCGATCTAGTGCCTAATGTGTGTGTATATACATCCACGAGCAACCACTAGAAAACACTTACATCCACTTGCATCCACCAGACATAACATGTCTCAAACACATGTTTACATCCATTGGCTTCTACCTCAGGATCGAGGATAGGACGAGAGGATATACTTAAAAGGTAAAGACTAGCAAATAAACTTTACAAAAAAGAGAGATCAAGGATATGCCATAAAAAAGGGCATGACACGCGTATCTGGTCTTCAGCCTTCTAAGTCACACCTTCCTGAGCTTCACTCCATTGTGCTCTGACTGTCTTAACTTATCCATTGCGTCAACTATCTGAGTGTCTTTTCTTTGTGAAGTCCCTATTTGATCCAAAAGCGTAGGTCTTACTCCTACAGATGCCAACTACTAACTAAACCGAAGGTTTTAAAATCAAAGGTTGAGGGGTATTCAGAACTTTTCCTTTTCACATAAAGAGGACTTGAAGTCAACCTTTTTCTTCTTAAGGCATCCGCTATGATCTTAACCTTACATCAAAATGGCGCCTAGTCCAGTGCCGCAAGCATCTTTGTATACCGTAAGCCTTTTACTACTGTAAGGTAAAAGTCAAAACTGGGGTCATTGTAAGAGCACTCTTCGATTGTTGGAAAGCGACATCACAACAAATACCCCGATTAAAGGTTAGATTCTTCTTCGTCAATCTTGTAAGTGGGGCTAATACCTTCGCGAAGTCCTTAATGAACTTCCTATATTAGCCCGCTAGTCCAAGAAAGCTTCTTACTTCTGTTGCATTCCTTGGGACTTTCCAATCTTGCACCGCAACTACTTTTGTGGGATCTACTGCTATCCCTTCTTTGGATATCACATGCCTTAGAAACCTTACTTTTTCTCTCCAAAAATGATATTTGGAGTAACTAGCCTTAAGCTGATGCGCTTGGAGGGTATCTGAGACTTCCCTTAGATGCAAAGCATGTTCTTCCTCACTCCCTGAGAAGACCAAAAATATCATCAATGCACAAGCGAAGTGAACCATCCGCCTTTGTAGTGAAAACAACAGGAACAACCCATTCAGAAATACTACGCCTTATGAATCCTTTTTCGTGTAGCTCTTTAACTTGCTTGCTGATCCCTTCCTTTCCCTTGGAGTGATGTGTCGTACAGGTAACACAACTGGCTTTGGATTGTCAACTAGATATATGCTGAAGTCTATCTCGCGTTTTAGGGGGCAAACCACTAACCTAATCAAAAAATCTGTGTACTCATGGACTACTCTAATGGATCGCAAATCGTCGATAGATGTATCAAGTGTTTCTAGCTTGCTATGCCTAACTGATCCCTTTGGATCGCACGAAATCTCGAGGGTATTCCTGAGGCAAGTCAAAAGTCTATCTACCCTCCTTTCACAGTTACTAGCTAACCAATCCATGCCTAGAATCAACCCATAGCCCATGAAAACAAAAACATAAGCATTACACTTAAACTCAATACTTAATATGGCTATTCTCAAATCCTTACAAACCAAAGATAAATGAGCCGAACAACCAATTGGATTTGAGACAATAATGGGATCTTCTACTATACAAGTACAATGGTGTAGAGACTCAACTATGGAAGCAGATATAAATGAATGTGAAGCGCTAAAATCAAAAAGAGTACTAACAGGATGATCAAAAAGAAAAGCTAAACTTTTTCAATAGAAACTTTACTACCTCTCTCTTAGGTATGCTGGCAGTGAGAGCATGCACTTGCCCTCCGGAAAATCTTGTCCTTTGTTCTTGCCCTTGTTCTTAATTATATGACCCGATATACCATAATAAAGACACTTCCTCTTGTCCTAGGTTTTACTATTCTTTCTTCCCTTCTTATCCTGTGATTCTTCAACTTACACCTCTTTCTTTTTACCTCGTTTGTGAACCAAGTCCATATCCATGAGTTACTCATCCTCGGTTTGTGCCCCCTAGCCAAACTTCCTCATTCTCATCTTTACCATCCTTGTATAACATGTTGACAAGTCTCTCGAAAGCTGCCTCCATCGTACGAAAACCCTACAAAGCTTGAAAGAAAATTAGCCGCAGGTGAAACTACTGCGGTTATAGATGGAAGTTGGGCACTTCTTCGCCCTTTTGACAGGTGTCGTAGTCTCATCAAGCCTACGGAACCATGCCGCGATGAGGTTACCTCCCAGAAAGCCAGGAGCCCTAGAGACTCAGGAAAGAAGGAAACACGAATTCAGACAAAGGATCAAAAGATACTGCATATGGCTTTGGGGAATATGCTTTTAAAACAAAACTTTTCTTTTGAAAATGCTTCTTTTAAAATTGTTTTGAAAAAAAAAATTCAAATCTTTTATCTGATCCGATAACCTGGCTCTGATACCACGTGTAACACCCTACCTCCGTTAAGGTCACTCACAAAGGGAATGCATTAACTTCGGTGGAGCGCTATAGGAAAAAGATGCAGATAAATTACAAGACAGACAAATTAAACGGTGGAAAAAAAATAAAACTGTACTTTATTTATAAAACAGCAGCCTGGTGAAACAGCTTGTACAAAGATTGTTCTCCAATTATCCATTACAACAAAGCATCTGTCTTGTTTAACAAAACAAAGAAGCATAAAAAGACAATGATATTCCCCAATAATGCATGAGCCAGCCATAGTACTGGAAAAGAGAGTCTGAAGCAATACGTCGACTATCTTCGAGCTTGGAAATAGAAACGGTCCAAACTAAGCTGCGCAATTCCATCCCCGACTACCTTGGGGGGGGGGGATGGAAGAAAAGAGGCGAAACAAAACTAGGTTAAACATAAGTCTGGTAAGTACAGTGATTTTTCAGCATGTAAAAAAGAAAAAGGATCATGACATGAACCAAATAAAATAGGACAATACCATAAAACAAGATAACTTAAGACAAAATAAGGCAAGGTAAACAGAATGCGCTTATACTCTTTCTCTGCTTCGCTACTACACTGTTATTCCGATTTCTACATTTCTACGCCGCCTAACTTGTGTCCCAACAAGTAATCTATAGAAAAAGATAATATTACAATGTGATCCCAATCCCCGCAATTGCGGTAGCCTTCAGATGTACATCTAGTATGAGGATCTTACCTCAATCAGCCTAATTGCGATGAACATGTTAGACGTACCCTTACAACCGTATCGATCGGCTCTCTACTTGTATTAGTGTTCCATGTGTCTATGTCAATCGGCCCTCTCTTGCGTGTAGATACCCTATGCTGGTCCCACCATAAGGTGCATCAATCCTTATGATAGCAACCTGACACGATTCAAGATGCACAGTGTATAACTACTAGTACCCAGTGCCTGCTTTTTCCCACTCCGGAGTAAGCGCACGCCCGTAAACCGTCGGAACCTACACTGACGTACCCCCTGCCACTATTTTGATTGCTTATAATCAACCCACTAATCGTGCCCCACCCTACCTAGTTCAGGGCACCATATACATCTATGTGGGTTACTGCGGCAATGGGTCCTGTTACCAGGGTTTCCTACGGGTTAAGTATGTGGGCCTATACATACAAATATTACCCACCTACACGAGATGTACTTAACCCTCCCACCGATTCAAGCATTTTTATTCAATGGTTAAGTTTGTGGGCCTATATAAACAAATATTACCGACCTACACGAAATGTACTTAATCCTCCCACCGATTTAGTCAATACGTATTATTGGTTAAGCTTGCTTTAAACTTATCCGGTTTGTTCATGTAATATTGGTTAAGTGTTGTCCATTCATGTTAACTTAACCCATCCACACATCATGTTGTATTGATTAAGTGTTTCCTATTAACTTAACCCTATTCATTCATCATGTGATATTGGTTAAGTCCTCCCCATTAACTTAACCCCATTTGTTCATCAAGTTATATCGGTTAAGTGTTGTCCAATCATGTTAACTCAACCATTCCACTCATCATATCATGTTGGTTAAGTGTTTCTTATTAACTTAATCCTTCTTATTCATCATGTTGTACTGGTAAACTTAACCTTTCTCACTTGTCTAATTAACATGTTATAACGGTTAAGTGTTCCAAATTTACTTAAACCCACCTTCTTGTCTAATTAACATGTTATAATGGTTAAGTGTTCTAAATTTACTTAACCCCACGTTCTTGTCTAATTAACATGTTATAATGGTTAAGTGTCGCCTATTTCTATGTTACTTAACCTTACCATTTTTTTAATTAAGATGTTGTACCGGTTAAGTGTTCCCTTAGTTAACTTAACCCTACCATTTATTTAATTAACATGTTGTATAGGTTAAGTGTTGCCTTAGTTAACTTAACCCTACCTTCTTAGCCTGCCTGTTCCTTAGCTTTAATTCATTCATTAAAGCACTAACTCTCACAACAAATCTATATAGTTGTGATGGATGGATGTGCCGGTCAGTTCCATGCAGTCTTACACCGCAACTCAATCAAACCTTGGGTTCTTTTGGGCTTAACTCGCTAACCTCTCACATTAGATCTGTATTGTTACGGTTGCTGGATGTGCCGGGCGGTTCCGGGCAGTCTTACACCATAACTCAATCTAACCTCGGGTTAGGCATATTCGTCTTTAACTTAATTTACATATTTACCCTTCATATTTATATGTAAATTATCCACAATTATTGTCACTCAAGTCATGCCCCCTTTTACCCTCCAAATCATGTTCATAATTTTTAGGTATATAAATTATACCAATTCATGTTGCTAATCATTTATAAGATTATGCGCCAAACTATTCCAATAACATGTAATTCAATGTTTTTCCCAACGTTACCCCCATTATACGTTCGCATAATTCACATAGAATGTTAGGCTCGCAACTTAGTCTAACTCATAAAAAAAAGGCGGAAAAGAGAGGAACATGTAACATTCCAACGTCATAAAATAATATGGATCTAACTAAACATGTATTATATAAATTTGGCATAGAACAATGAACTTGCATTTTATATCCAATATAAATCTTAAGCATACGAACGGGAACTTACATAGAATTACAAAAATCCAATTAGGCATGTAAATGTGAACTTGCATTTGAGTTGGATCAAATTAACATAGATCTAAACATATGAGAACTTAGATCTAAATATATGGCATATATGACTTAGCCTAAAAATTGCATGTCACATAAAATGAAAGAATCACCAAACTTATATACAAAATGATAGGTTCATTGCCAAATTAAACTTACAACATGATAAGTTCGTAACCAAATTACTATACAACATGATAAGTCCAATAAACCATAATAGTCTCATAGGCATCTATGATAGAATTGTCAGAAGAATAGTCATGAATCAACATCACCATTAATTTACAACTAGGCACAGTTCTAGTTTAACTTTATTACAAATCATGACTCTTATTCATTCACATCTAAAGAATAAGTGAACATACAAACAAAATAACAATCTTATTTTCTGGGATTCGTTTTCTGAAACTGAAAAGCAATCCCTTAATGTAGACTATTGGTTCTCTAATTTTTAATTTGGTTTGAGGCATCTAACTTGCTTCCTATCTTGCTTTCTAGTTGGTGAAGAATGGCGGCTACTCTAGTTTGGCCATGGACAGCATGACGGCTCCTTGGAATGAAATTGTGTGGTTTAGGGTTGAGGGTTGGGGTAGTTTATATAGATGTTTAAATTAATGTAAGCTGTTAGATTAACCTAGAAGAAACCAGAGCCATCCAGACCAAAAAGCGTTATCCAAAAACAGCCACCTATGCCCTAGTGACTAAGCAAGGAGTCAGAATTAGTCACTGTTCGGATCAGGATATAGGAGTCGACTCCTACAGGGGGTCGACACCTACGTCGACTCCCCTATAGGGGGATCGACACCTATGTCGACACCCCCTAGGGGTGGACACCCTATGGCGAGATATTACCCGCCCACTAATTCCTGCCTGTTTGAATTTCGAATCTTGATTATTAAATTATATTTAATTTCTGAATGAAACTTGAAATCTTCTGAACTCCATAACTTCTTCACATGGAGTCGAATTCATGCAAACTCGGACTCTATCTCAAGTAGAATTCTGAAACGAACGCAATACCGTAATCCACTTCCCTTAATTCTCACTTTTTAAATTAAGTATTTTTTAATTCGTTACTTTAATATTCATAGGAAATACGGGGTGTAACAATATTGCACCTTTTAGACATGGGTTGTTCCGCCAACCATAACTTTGTATCCATTTTGAGTTACTAGAACCGTAACCAGTCAAAACAAAGCTCTCTCATAGATCTATAGGAGTAATGGGTTCCACCCATCTCATCTTAGTTCAATAACCAAGGAATCCAATCACAATGACTATTGGGGACATCGAAAAAAAAATTAGCTCAAATTTTTACATACCGTTTGACTGTGGTCGGAATTTGATTTATTATATTTTGGAATATGATGCACCGTGTTGTATTTCTATTTCATCCCCAAATATGAGTTTTTAAAAGTCATACAATGCAATCTTGGATTTTCAAACGGATTTTGTACCCAATAGACGTGGGTTGTTCCGCCAACCTTAACTTTGTATCCATTATAAGTTACTAGAACAATAACCAGTCAAAACGAAGCTCTCTTGTAGATCCATAGGACTAATAGGTTCCACCCATCTCATCTTAGTACAGTAGACAAGAAATTCAATTACAATCACTATTGGGAATATCGAAAGCTTTTTGAGCTCAAGTTTTTACATGCTATTTTGTTGGTTAAAGGGGGTTTGACCATGGTCGGAATTCTATTTACTATATTTCGGAATATGATGAACTATGTTATATTTCTGTTTTATCCCTATAAACAAGTTTTTAAAAGTTATATAGTGCTATCTTGGAATTTCAAATGGTTGTTGCATCTCAAGACTTCAATGTTGCACTCAACAGACGTGGGTGGTTCGATCAACCTTAACTGTTTATCCATTTTGACTTACTAGAACCATAACTAGTCAAAACAAAGCTCTCTCATAGATCTATAGGAATAACAGGTTCTAGCAATATCATCTTAGTTCAGTAACAAAGAAATTCAATCATAATGACTATTGGGAACATCGAATGATTTTTTAGCTCAATTATTCGCATGCCATTTTGTCAGTTAAAGTGGGTTTAACCATGGTCGGAATTCAATTTTCTATATTTTGGAATATGATGCACCATAGTATATTTCTATTTCATCCCCATATACAAGTTTTAAAAAGTCATATAGTGCAACCTTGGATTTTCAAATGGATGTTGCACCTCAAGACTTCGATGTTGCACCCAACAGACGTGGATTGTTCTGCCAACCATAACTTTGTATCCATTTTGAATTACTAGAACAATATCAAGTCAAAACGAAGCTCTCTCATAGATCTATAGGACTAAAAGGTACCAGTAATCTCATCTTAGTTCAGTATCCAAGAAATTTAATCATAATGACTATTGGGAACATCGAAAGCTTTTTTAGCTCAAGTTTTCACATGTCGTGTTGTTGGTCAAATGGGGATTGACCGTGATAGGAATTCAATTTACTATATTTTGGAATATGCACACCATGTTACATTTCTATTTCACACCCATAAAAGAGTTTTCAAAAGTCATACAGTGCAATCTTGGATTTTCAATCGGATGTTGCACGTCAAGACTTCGATGTTGCACCCAACCTACGTGGGTTGTTCTGCCAACCATAACTATGTTTCCATTTTGAGTTACTAGAAACATAACCAGTCAAAATGAAGCTCTCTCATAGATCTATAGGATTAACATGTATCACCAATCTCATCTTACTTCAGTATCCAAGAAATTCGATCATAATGACTATTGGGAACATCGAAAGCTTTTTTAGCTCAATTTTTCACATGTCGTTTTGTTGGTCAAAGGGGGGTTGACCTTGGTAGGAATTCGATTTACTATTTTTTGGAATATGATGCACCATGTTATATTTTTATTTCATCCCCATAAACGTGTTTTCAGAAGTCATATAGTGCAATCTTGGAGTTTCAAATGGATGTTGCAACTCAAGACTTCCATGTTGCACCGAACAGACGTGGGTTGCTCTACCAACCATAACTTTGTATCCATGTTGAATTAC
This sequence comes from Allium sativum, assembly GCA_030737875.1. Lineage (NCBI taxonomy): Eukaryota > Viridiplantae > Streptophyta > Magnoliopsida > Asparagales > Amaryllidaceae > Allium > Allium sativum. Next base: position 33,577,986 of record CM060920.1, on the reverse strand, counting down.
TAGAACCATAACCAGTCAAATCGAAGCTTTCTCATGGATCTATAGGACTAACAGGTTCCACCAATCTAATATTAGTTCAGCAACCAAGAAATTAAATTTTAATGACTATTGGGAACATCGAATGCTTTTTCAGCTCAATTTTTCACATGATGTTTTGGTTGTCAAAGGGGGTTTGACCATGGTTGGAATTCGACTTACAATATTTGGCAATATGATAAATCATGTTGTATTTATATTTCAGCCCCAGAAACGAGTTTCCAAAAGTCATACAGCGCAATCTTGGATTTTCAAACAGATGTTGCACCTCGAGACTTCGACGTTGCACCCAATAGACGTGGGTTGTTCGACCATCCATAACTTTGTATCCATTTTGAGTTATTAGAACAATAACAAGTCAAAACGAAGATCTGTCATAGATCTATATATCTAACAGGTTCCTCCCATCTGATCTTAGTTCAGTAACAAAGAAATTCAATCTCAATGATTATTGGGAACATTGAATGCTTTTTTAGCTCAATTTTTCACATGCTGTTTTGTTGTTCAAAGGGGGTTTGACCATGGTTGGAATTCGATTTACTATATTTTGGAATATGATGCACCATGTTATATTTCTATTTCATCGCCGTAAATGAGTTTTCAAAAGTCATACAATGCAATCTTGGATTTTCAAACAGATGTTGCACCTCAAGACTTCGATGTTGCACCCAATAGACGTGGGTTGTTCCGCCAACCATAACTTTGAATCCATTTTGAGTTACTAGAACCGTAACAAGTCAAACCGAAGCTCTCTCATAGATCTATGGGGCTAACACATTCTACCAATCTCATCTTAGGTCAGTAACTAAGAAATACATTCACAATGACTATTGGGAACATCGAAAGCTTTTTTAGCTCAATTTTTAACATGCCGTTTACCGTGGTCGGAATTCGATTTACTATATTTTGGAATATGATGCACCATGTTATATTTCTATTTCATCCCCATAAACAAGTTTTTAAAAGTCATACAACACAATCTTGAATTTTCAAATGGATGTTGCACCTAATAGACGTGGGTTGTTACGCCAACCATAACTTTGTATCAATTTTGAGTTATTAGAACAATAACCAGTCAAAAAGTAGCTCTCGCATAGATCTATAGGACTAAAAGGTTCCACCAATCTCATCTTAGTTCAGTAACCAAGAAATTCAATCATAATGACTATTGGGAACATCGATAGCTTTTTTTGCTCAATTTTTCACATGTCGTTTTGTTGGTCAAAGGGGTTTGACTGCGGTCGGAATTCGATTTACTATATTGTGGAATATGATGCACCATGTTATATTTCTGTTTCATCCCCATAAACGTGTTATCAAAAGTCATACAGTGCAATCTTGGATTTTCAAATGGATGTTGCACCTCAAGACTTTGTTGTTGCACCAAACATACGTGGGTTGTTCCGCCAACCGTAACTTATTATCCATGTTGAGTTACTAGAACCATAACCAGTCAAAACGAAGCTCCCTCATAGATCTGTAGGACTAACATGTTCCACCAATCTCATCTTAATTCAGTAACAAAGAAAATTCAATCATAATGACTATTTGGAACATCGAAAGCTTTTTTAGCTCAATTTTTCACATGTCATTTTGTTGGTCAAAGGGCTTTGATCGTGGTCAGAACTCGATTTACTATATTTTGGAATATGTTGCACCGTTTTATGTTACTATTTCACCTCCATAAACGAGTTTTCAAAAGTCATACTGTGCAATCTTGGATATTCAAACGGATGTTGCACCTCTAGACTTTAATGTTGCACTCAACAGACGTGGGTTGTTCTGTTAACCATAACTGTTTATCCATTTTGACTTTCTATAACCATAACCAGTCAAAACAAAGCTCTCTCATAGATCTATTGGACTAATAGGTTCTACCAATCTCATCTTAGTTCAGTAACCAAAAAATCAATCTTAATGACTATTAGGAACATCGAAATCTTTTTTAGCTCAATTTTTCCTATGCCATTTTGTTGGTAAAAGGGGGTTTGACCATGGTTGAAATTCGATTTACTATATTTTCGAATATGATGTACCATGTTATATGTCTATTTCATCCAAATAAACGAGTTTTCAAAATTCATAATATGCAATCTTGGATTTTCAAATGGATGTTGCACCTCAAGACTACGATGTTGCACCCAATAGACGTGGGTTGTTCCGCCAACCATAGCTTTGTATTAATTTTTAGTTACTAGGACAATAACTAGTCAAAACGAAGCTCTCGCATAGATCTATAGGACTAACAGGTTCCACCAATCTCATCTTAGTTCAGTAACCAAGAAATTCAATCATAATGACTATTTGGAACATCGACAGCATTTTTAGCTAAATTTTTCACATATCGTTTTGTTGGTCAAAGGGGTTTGACAGTGGTTGGAATTCGATTTACTATATTGTGGAATATGATGCACCATGTTATATTTCTGTTTCATCCCCATAAACGTGTTTTCAAAAGTCATACATTGCAATCTTGGATTTTCAAATGGATGTTGCACCTCAAGACTTTGTTGTTGCACCAAACATACGTGGGTTGTTCCGCCAACCATAACTTATTATCCATGTAGTGTTACTAGAACCATAACAAGTCAAAACGAAGCTCTCTCATAGATCTATAGGACTAACAAGTTCCACCAATCTCATCTTATTTCAGTAACAAAGAAATTCAACCATAATGACTATTTGGAACATCGGATGCTTTTTTAGCTCAATTTTTCACATGTCGTTTTGTTGGTCAAAAGGGCTTTGATCGTGGTCAGAATTCGATTTACTACATTTTGGAATATGATGCACCGTGTTATATTACTATTTTATCTCCATAAACAAGTTTTCAAAAGTCATACAGTGCAATCTTGGATTTTCAAACGGATGTTGCACCTCTAGAATTCAATGTTGCACTCAACAGACGTGGGTTGTTTTGCTAACCATAACTGTTTATCCATTTTGAGTTTCTAGAACCGTAACCAGTGAAAATGAAGCTTTCTCATAGATCTATAGGACTAACAGGTTCCACTAATCTCATCTTAGTTTAGTAAGCAAAAAATCAATATTAATGACTATTAGGAACATCAAAAGCTTTTTTAGCTCTATTTTTCCTATGCCATTTTGTTGGTCAAAGTGGGTTTGACCATGGTTGAAATTTGATTTACTATATTTTCGAATATGATGCACCATGTTATATTTCTATTTCATCCAAATGAACGAGTTTTCAAAATTCATAAAATACAATCTTGGATTTTCAAACGGATGTTGCACCTCAAGACAACGATGTTGCACCCAATAGACGTGGGTTGTTCCGCCAATCTCATCTTACTTCAGTAACAAAGAAATTCAATCATAATGACTATTTTTAACATCGAAAGCTTTTTTATCTCAATTTTCACATGCCGTTTTGTTAGTCAGAGGGGGTTGACCGTGGTAGGAATTAGATTTACTATATTTTTGAATATGATGCACCATATTATAGTTCTATTTCATCTCCATAAACGAGTTTTCAAAAGTCATACAGTGCAAACTCGGATTTTCAAAAGGATGTTGCACCTAAAGACTTTGTTGTTGCACCCAATAGACGTGGCTTGTTCTGCAAACCATAACTTTGTATCCATTTTGAGTTACTAGAACAATTACCAGTCATAATGAAGCTTTCTCACAGATCTATAGGACTAACAAGTTCCACCAATCTCATCTTATTTCCGTAACAAAGAAATTCAATCATAATGACTATTGGGAACATCGAAAGCTTTTTTAGCTCAAATTTTCACATGCCGTTTTGTTGGTCAATGGGGGTTTGACCTTGGTCGGAATTCGATTTACTATATTTTGGAATATGATACATCATGTTATATTTCTATTTCATCCCCATAAACGAGTTTTCAAAAGTCATACAGTGCAATCTTGGATTTTCAAACGGATGTTGCACCTCAAGACTTCAATGTTGCACCCAACAGACGTGGGTTGTTCTACCAACCATAACTGTTTATCCATTTTGAGTTACTAGAACCATAACCAGTCAAAACGAAGCTCTCTCATCGATCTATAGGACTAACAAGTTCAACCAATCTCATCATATTTCAGTAACGAATAAATTCAATCATAATGACTATTGGGAACATCGAAAGCTTTTTTAGCTCAATTTTTCACACGTCGTTTTGTTGGTCAAAGGGGGTTTGACCATGGTCGGAATTCGATTTACTATATTTTGGAATATGATGCACCATGTTATATTTCTATTACATCCCCGTAAACGGGTTTTCAAAAGTTTTACAGTGCAATCTTGGATTTTCAAATGGATGTGCACCTCAAGACTTCAATGTTGCACTCAACAGATGTGGGTTGTTCTGCCAACCATAACTGTTTATCCATTTTGAGTTACTATAACCATAACTAGTCAAAACGAAACTCTCTCATAGATTTATAGGACTAACAGGTTCCACCAATCTCATCGTAGTTCAGTAACCAAAAAAATTTAATCTTAATGACTATTGGGAACATCGAAAGCGTTTCGTTGGTCAATGGTGGGTTGACCGTTGTAGGGATTCGATTTACTATTTTTTGGAATATGATGCACCATGTTATATTTCTATTTCATCTCCATAAACGAGTTTTCAAAAGTCATACAATGCAATCTTGGACCATCAAACAGAATTCGCACCTCAAGACTTCGATATTGCACCCAACGGACGTGGGTTGTTCCACCAACCATAACTTTGTATCCATTTTGAGTTACTAGAACCATAACCAGTCAAAACGAAGCTCTCTCATATATCTATAGAACTAACATGTTCCACCCATCTCATCTTAGTTCATTAACCAAGAAATTCAATCATAATGACTATTGGGAACATCGAATGCTTTTTTAGCTCAATTTTTCACATGCTATTTTGTTGGTCAAAGTGGATTTGACCATGGTCGAAATTCGATTTACTATATTTTGGAATATGACTGTAACACCCCGTAATTTTAATATTAATTTTAACGAATTAAAGAATACTTAATTGTAAATGTGAGAATTAAGTGAAATGGGTTACGCCATTGCGTTCGCCTTGCAATTCTGCTTGAGATAGAGTCTGAGTTTGCATAAAATGGATACCGTATGAAGAAGATATGGACGAACGAAGTTCGGCAGAAAAACCAGAAACAAGCCAGAGTGCACTAGCACACTTGGGAAGTGCGCTAGAATAAAACTGCACTGGTGCACTTGGGAAGTGCGCCAACGCAAAGTTGCACTGGCGCACTTGGCAAGTGCACCCAGGCCGAGGTAAAAGCCTGCACAGCGTTCTGGTGTGTTCTGATCCATATTGTCACTCAATGCTGAGTCCTTTCCGACTCCTTGCTGAGTCATTAGGGCTGACTCATCACCCTATCTTAACTGAATGGTTGTGGTTAACTCTAGGGTCATCCGATGGCTATAATTAAATTGAAATTCTATATAAACATATGTAGACTCAAACCCTAAAATCAAATCAAAATTAGAACAATGGCCGTCATGTTGTCACTCCAAAACCTAGAATAGCCGCCACCAACTAGAAGCAAAGTAAAGCAACTCAATTCAAATCAAATCAAGCCTAAAACTACAACAACTTTTTCTGTGATTTTTCAGTTACTTTTAGAACAAAATGAATAAAAGTAGTTTATGACAGACCGCGATTGGGATATACGTTTAATTCTCAATCTATGACATGATAATCTTAATATCCAATTCAGTTGTCATCACCTTACGTTCATATTTTGGATCTTGATTTGCAATCTCATTGTGGTGGATATGAGCATATAAATTTTGGACATTTGTGAATGACAATATTGTGGATCTTGATCGTTAACAACATTATGGTTAATGCAATTCTATTGTAAAAATTGGACTTATGAACATATGATTAGATCCAAACATACTGTTATGTCATCTTAATGGTGTTGGATCTAATTAGTGAATCATCTTGTGTTTATCCTGTTAAAACTAAATCTAAGTTATCAATTTAGATCTTAGTATGCTCACTATGACATCGCGGTTATGAATCTTTGTTTAAACTATGACATATTACGATGCAAATTCGGGTAGATCTATTATAGATCCAAACTATGTTCACATTTAAATTAATAATCAAGTCTAAATTATCATTTATGCCTATTATGCTAGGTTGTAATGTTTGGGACATCTTAATATTAAATTTAGATATTATTATAGCATCATATTTATGTTGCGAATTCATGAACCAATGCAAATTATTATTCATAAACCTGTGCATGTTGTTATGTTATGCAAGTTTGTTATGTTGTGAATCTTGAGCCTAACAAAGTTTCGTTAATCATATGGTTAATTCATGGACCTATGCAAGTTGTTATGTTGCAAGATCATGAATCTATGCAAGTTGTTAATTATGTGGTGAATCATAATTATATGCGAAGTTATCATGTCATTTTCCCTAGTTGTCATGCTTATGCCAAAAATTGTACTAAAAACGATCACCTTGTTTTTCCCTTTATTTTATTGTTATGGCAAGGCTACTATGTAGCCTCGATGACGCCAAAATCACAAACGGTTACGCTAGTTAAGAAATAGGGAAAAGGGGAATTTGTAATAGGCATAATTTGTATAGTGTTTATGTAAATTGGGCACATGATTCTAGTAGGGAAACATATAAATAATTACCTATTATGACATAGGTAAAGTGGAGTAAAAATGGTATAATTTGAATATGACCATTTATGGATAGGAAATTCAAATTGTTAATAAAATAGGTAATGACACCTATAAAGGAAAGGATTAATTAATTAACTTAATTAATCAAAAGAGGAATGTCTAAGCAATTAAAGTCTGAAAATTTAATTAACACTTATGACACGAGGTTAGGCTACATTAGTGGTGGAAGTCTGCCTGGACCCAACAGACATATCCAGCAACCACTAATGTTGAACCTAATGTGAGAGGTCTAAGTGTGTGAATGCGACTTGGGCTAAGACACGAGGTTAGACCCAACTGTGGAATAAGACTGCCCGGACTCGACCGGCATATCCGGCATCCACATGTAGTGGGCTTAATGTGGCAGGTCTGGCCCAATATAACCATAATTGGACATGGTAATAGGTAAAGACTACTTAACCTAACTTAATACATGTGGACTGTATGATGATAGACATAAGTTAGGATTAAGTAAAATGAGTTAGATTGTGGGTAGGTTAAGTATAACTGATGGGTAGGTGGGTAATATTAAAATATATAGGCCTACAAACTTAACCATTAAATAAACTGGATAAAAGAGTGGGAGGGTTAAGTACAACGGAAGGGTAGGTGGGTAATGTTAATATATATAGGCCCACAAACTTAACCAGATAAAAAGGGTTATGTAATTAAAGACACCTAATGGTATACATAACCGGGGCAAAATAGTAAAGTTATGTATTAAAGACACCCATACGGTTACGCATAACTAATGGTAATAGATAGAGTTATGTATTAAAGACACCTATAGGTAAGCATAACTGATAGGTAGATTACGGGTTATGTATTAAAGACACCTACAGGTACGCATAACTGATTGAGGGCTATGTAGTTAAAGACACCTTAGGATATACATAGTCAGTAGAAAACCTAGTGGGGATACAAGGCATAGGGGAGAACTTGTATCATGTTGTATGGGACCCATTTCAGTCAGTAACCAGGAGGGGTATCAAAGTAAAGAACTCCGTACTAGGCGGAGAAGGGGCACACTTACTGATTGATTGTAAGAGATCCAAAACGAGACGGATGGTGTGGGCAATGCAAACCGACCGGGGACATGTGCGTGCATGTGCCGGGCAGAGGGGGACAAAACGACCGTGACACGAGTAGGTATAACTATGCACACCTTGGGTTGCCACTTTAGGGAAGTGATACCCTCTAGTTCTGGGACCAACATAGAGTATCTACAAAATAGGGAGCTGATCGATTAGGGTAGTGGTTAGGGTATACCCAGACATATGCCCTAAGTCTACCAATTTATAGTAGGAGGGTAGTGGGTACGACTAGTTGAGATAGGAGCAGGCGACACCTATGACAGCAGCTAGGAATACACGAAACTACCAACGTCGTTATCATTAGCGGAAGGGATCATCCCATCTTGATATTATTAGTAATATTGCAAAGTACTTTGTATTGAAGCATGCATACACCTTACCTTATTTATCCTGTCATACCTGCCATCTGTACCGTGAATCCTCTTATTCAATTTGTATGCCTATCCTGTTTACCTTTATTTATTTACTGGCTAAAAGTTACTGGACTCACCAGATGTATGTCTGACCTAGTTTGTTTCGCCCCTCTTCTTCCGTTTCCCCCCAGGTTCTCATGGAGGAAACACCCAGGTTTAGTCAGGATTTGGATATCATCTTCTAGGAGCTACTTCTGAAGTATGGCTCGAGTCTTTGTCTCTTATATGGCTTGCTCATTAATTTGGGGAATGATGTTTTTCTTTTAAAATACCTATGTACTCTGATAATGTAAGACAGAAGTGTTTTGTTGTAAGGGTCTTATAACTCATGGTATTATGTAACAAAGTATTTTGGTGATTTAATAAAGTAATTTATTTCCACTGCAAAAAATTTAATATCTGTCTTGTGATATTCTGTGTCTGTTTACCTAAAATGCTCCACTGAAGTTAAGGCATTCCCTTTGTGAGTGACCTTAATGGAGGTAGGGCATTACAATGACGCACCATATTATATTTCTATTTCATCCCCATATGTGAGTTTTAAAAAGTCATAGAGTGCAATCTTGGATTTTCAAATGGATGTTGCACCTCAAGACTTCGATGTTGCGTCCAACAGACGTGGATTGTTCTGCCAACCATAACTTTGTATCCATTTTGAGTTACTAGAATCATACCCTGTCAAAACGAAGCTCTCTCATAGATCTATAGGACTAACAGGTTCCACCCATCTCACCTTATTTTAGTATTCGAGAAATTCAATCATAATGACTATTGGGAACATCGAAAGATTTTTTAGCATCATATTACAAAGGGGGTTTGACCGTGCTAGGAATTCAATTTACTATATTTTGGAATATGATGCACCATGTTATATTTCTATTTCATCCCCTTAAACAAGTTTTCAAAAGACATATAGTGCAATCTTGGATTTTCAAATGGATGTTGCACCTCAAGACTACGATGTTGCACCCAATAGACATGGGTTGTTCCGCCAACCATAACTATGTATCCATTTTGAGTTACTAGAAACATAACCAGTCAGAATGAAGCTATCTCGTAGATCTATAGGACTAACATGTTCTACCCATCTCATCTTAGTTCAGTAACCAAGAAATTCAATCCTAATGACTATTAGGAACATCGAAAGCATTTTTAGTTCAATTTTTCACATGCCATTTTGTTGGTCAAAATGGGGTTGACCATGATAGGAATTCGATTTACTATTTTTTGGAAAATGATTCACCATGTTGTATTTCTATTTCATCCCCATAAACAAGTTTTCAAAAGTCATACAATGCAATCTTGTATTTTCAAACGGACGTTGCACCTCAAGACTTCGATGTTGCACCCAACACGCGTGGGTGGTTCCGCCAACCATAACTTTGTATCCATTTTGCGTTACTAGAACCATGACCATTTAAAATAAAGTTCTCTCATATATCTGTAGGATTAAAAAGTTCCACCCATCTCATCTTAGTTCAGTAACCAAGAAATTCAATCTTAATGATTATGGGGAACATCGAAAGCTTTTTCGGCTCAATTTTCACATGCCATTTTGTTGATCAAAAGGAGGTTGGTCGTGGTAGGAACTACTATTTTTTGGAATATGATTCACCACGTTATATTTCAATTTCATCCCCATAAATGAATTTTCAAAAGTCATATAGTGCAATCTTGGATTTCCAAACTGATGTTGCACCTCAAGACTTCGACGTTGCACCCAACAGACGTGGGTTGTTCTACCAACCATAACATTGTATCCATTTTGAGTTACTAGAAACATAACCAGTCGAAACAAAGCTCTCTCATAGATCTATAGGGCTAACAGGTTCCACCAAACTCATCTTAGTACAGTAACCAAGAAATTCAATCTTAATAACTGTTGGGAACATCAAAAGCTTTTTTAGGTTAATTTTTCACATGTCATTTTGTTGGTCAAAGGGGGTTTGACCGTGGTCCGAATTCGATTTACTAGATTTGGAATATGATGTACCATGTTGTATTTCTATATTATCCCAAATAACGAGTTTCCGAAAGTCATACATAGCAATCTTGAAGTTTCAAATGGATGTTGCACCTCAAGACTTCAATGTTGCACCAAATAGACATGGATTGTTCAGCCAACAATAACATTATATCCATTTTGAGTTACTAGAATCATAACCAGTCAAAAAGAAGCTCTCTCATATATCTATAGGATTAACAGCTTTCACCCATCTCATCTTAGTTCAGTAACGAAGAAATTCAATCTTAATGACTTTTGGGAACATCGGAAGCTCTTTTTGCTCAATTTTTCACATGCCGTTTTGGTGGTCAAAGGGGGTTTGACCGTGGTCGGATTTCGAATTACTATATTTTAAAATATGATGTACCATGTTATATTTCTATTTCGTCCCCATAAACGAGTTTTCAAAATTTATATAATGCAATCTTTTATTTTCAAACCAATGTTGCACATCAAGACTTCGATGTTGCAACCAACAGACGTGGGTTTTCCGCCAACCACAACTTTATATTGATTTTGAGTTACTAGAACCATAACCAATCAAAACGAAGCCCTCTCATAGATCTATAGGATTAACAGGTTTTATTAAGCTCATCTTAGTTCAGTAACTGAGAAGTTCAATCATAATGACTATTGGGAACGTCGAATCCTTTTTTAGCTCTATTTTTCACATGCCGTTTTGTAGGTCAAAGGGGGTTTGACCATGGTCCGAATTCGATTTACTATATTTTGGAATATGATGCACCATGTTATATTTCTTTTTCATCCTCATAAACAAGTTTTCAAAAGTCATACAATGCAGTCCTGGATTTTGAAACAGATGTTGCATCTCAAGACTTCGATGTTGCACCCAACAGACGTGGGTTGTTCTACCAACCATAACTTTGTATTCATTTTGAGTTACTAGAACCATAACCAGTGAAAACGAAGCTCTCTCATTGATCTATAGGACTAGCATGTTCCACCTATCTCATCTTAGTTCCATAACCAAGAAATACAATATTAATGACTATTGGGATGATCAAAACCTTTTTTAGCTCAATTTTTCACATGCCGTTTTGCTGGTCAAATAGGGGTCGACTGTGGTCAGAATTCGATTTACTTTTTTTTGGAAAATGATTCGCCATGTTATATTTCTATTTCATCACCATAAACGAGTTTTCAAAAGTCATACAGTGCAATCTTCGATTTTCAAACAGATGTTGCTCCTTAAGATTTTGATGTTGTACCCAACAGACATGGTTTGTTCCGTAAACCATAACTTTGTATCCATTTTGAGTTACTAGAACCATAACAAGTCAAGACGAAGCTCTCTCATAGATATATAGGACTAACAGGTTCCACCAATCTCATCTTTGTTCAGTAACCCAGAAATTCAATCTTAATGACTATTGGGAACATCGAAAGCTTTTTTAGCTCAATTTTTCACCTCCCTCATTGTTGGTCAAAGGGGGTTTACCGCAGTAGGAATTCGATTTACTATTTTTTGAAACATGATTCACCATGTTATATTTCATCCCCATAAACGACTTTTCAAAAGTCATATAGTGCAATCTTGGATTTTCAAACAGATGTTGCACCTCAAGACTTCGATGGTGTGCCCAACCGATGTGGGTTTTCCGCCAACCATAACTTTGTATCCATTTTTAGTTACTAGAAAAATAACCAGTCAACACGAAGCTCTCTCATAGATCAATAGGGTTAACAGGTTCCACTAATCCCATCTTAGTTTTGTAACCAAGAAATTCAATAATAGAAACTATTGGGAACATCGAAAGCTATTTTAGCTCAATCTTTCACATTCCGATTTGTTGGTCAAAGGGAGGTTTAGCTTGGTAGGAATTCGATTTACTATTTTTTGGAACATGATTCACCATGTTATATTTCTATTTCATCCCCATAAACTAGTTTTCAAAAGTCATACAATGCAACCATGGATTTTCAAATGGATGTTGCACCCAACAGATATGGGTATTCCTCCAACCATAATTTTGTATTCATTTTGAGTTAATAGAACCATAACAAGTCAAAACGAAGCTCTCTCATATATCTATAGGAAAAACAGCTTCCACACATCTCATCTTAGTTCAGTAACCATGAAATTCAATCCTAATGACTATTAGGAACATCGAAAGCTTTTTTAGCTTAAATTTTCACGTGCCGTTTTGTTGGTCAAAAGGGGGTTGACCATTGTAACACCCCGTATTTTAATATAATTAAAAATAAAATAAATTGTATAGAAATATGCTTATGATGGGTAAATAATGGTGATGCATAAGAAGAATTATTTAATACATGGAAGACAAATAAAATTAGTTCGATAACGATGTATGTAACGGAAAAGATAGTAAAATAAGGATAACTAATTTAAGAATCAGGAATTTGGTAAAATGGACATCATCGTTGCGTTCCTCTCGGAAAAATACGCGAAATAGAGTCTGAGTTTTCGAAAATCGGAGTCCATATGTCCAAGATATAGCCAAAAAAAGATTTCAGCAGACTTTCTGGCAGACTGACCCAGGTCGACCATAGTGTTGACATCGACTTGCCCCCCCCCCAGGTCCACTATAGTGTCAACCCCCCCTCTGTACAGGTCGACCTGGTCGGCCTGGGGTGGTCCACAAAGCATTTTTGAGGCCCGGGACGAGTTTTGATGGTCTGGATGGGTTTTAGGGTTAATCCGATGGCTGAAATGAAGTGCTACACCTATAAAATAACACCTAGACCTAGCCTAACTCACACAAATTCATATGACACCTAAATGCTGCTGGAATCTCTCTTGAGCCATGGCCGCTGTCTCAAAATTAAAGCTTAAGCGTTCAAACCCAAATCAAATCAAAGATCAATGCTTCTACAACAAATTCAAGAGGATAGATCAATGACACTGCAACTTTCTACGACAAATTCACTCCCTAATTCACTAGCCATTTTCTGTAAGTTCTAGTTATTTTTAGATTTAAATATTTAATTATAATATGGCGATGAAATAAAGTGAAATTGATGTAGGTTTAGCTATATTTGCGGAATGTGAATTTAGATTAAAATCATGTTTTGCAGTCAAATGAAAATAGTACAATGCTCATTATGTTTGGTTATGTTGTATAATATTATGCTAGTGATTTGATTCTATTATCATGTTGGATTGGGAATTATTGAGTACAATGTTTGTCATGTTGTGTAATATGCTAGTGATTTGATTCTATTATCATGTTTAATTGGGAATTATTGATAAGTTTATTATGCAAGTTTATGTTGTAGATTCATGCGACAAATGGTCAAATCTACATGTTTATGTATAAGAAAAACCTACGCCACACTTATCATATATTTTTGATTGGCTTGTGAGTATGTTAATTTAATCTATGTTGCCAAGTAACGCATGTGTATGTTGACTTGCCTATGTTGCAAATTAACATATGTATATTGATTAGTTCATATTGCTAATTCTCATGTATGTATGTTAATATGGCCTATGTTAAAAATACACATATATGTTGTATTAGCTTATAATTGTGAGTTCACACTTATGACACTATAGTGTTCATAAGGGTTATTTTGCAAGTTCACCCCTGTAATGTTCATGATGTCATTTTGCAAGTTCACCCCTGTAATGTTCATGATGTCATTTTGCAAGATCACCCCTGTAATGTTCATGATGTCATTTTGCAAGTTCACCCCATTATGTTCACATTAATTATGCCATCAATGTCAAAATTATACCTTTGTCATGTTTATGATGGTGAATTTGTGTACATTAAATTAGGCTAAGTTTTTAGCCTAAACTTTATACTCAAAAATCATACGAACGTAAATTAGGCTAAGATAATTAGCCTAATATTAGACGGGGTAACGGTGGGTTAAAATGATTAATTATAGGAAAACTTGCCATAAATTGGTCATTTATCACATAAGTGATTTATGGCATAAAATGGTATTAATTATATACCTAATTTAATGAGATTGATTGGAAACAAATTGGGCATTAAATCTGAATTTGAACAATTTACATAATTAAAATGTAAATAAGAATTATGGCATAAAATGGTATTAATTATATACCTAATTTAATGAGACTGATTGGAAAACAAATTGGGCAGTAATATGAATTTGAATAATTTACATAATTTATGTATATTGGAAAATACGAATATGCTTAGCACGAGGTTGGATTGAGTTGTGATGTAAACCTGCCCGGACCCGCCCGGCTGTCCAGTAATCACAACAATACCTATCCAATGTGGGAGGCTAAGCATTAGGCCCAATAAAGACCCGAGGTTAGACTGAGTTGTGGCATAAGACTGCCCGGACCCGACCGGCACACCGTCAGCCACAACAATATCTGTCTAATGTGAGAGGTTGGTGCCCTAATAAGACAACTAGAGCTGAGCTAGGGTTGGTAGGGTTAAGTTAACTAGAACACTTTACCAATTTCAACATGTTAACTAAATTGGTGGGTAGGGTTAGGATAATCTGGACACTTAACCAATTTAATATGTTGACTATGGGAGTAGGCAAGGTTAAGCAAATGTTTAACTATTATAACATGATTAAACTGGACTAGAGAGTGAGGTTAAGTTAATGAGAACACTTAACTAATACAATGGGTTAATTAGACAAGTGGTTGCGGTTAAGTAGTAACACTTAACCAACATAACAGGACAAGCGGGTGGGCTAAGTTAACTTGAATAAGTTGATAACATTTAACCATTATAATATGACTAGTGGATGGGGTTAAGTTAACATGCACTTAACCAATCTGATGTGATGCGTCGTAGGGTTAAGTAACACACGGTGTTAAGTTAACAAGAAAATCCTTAAACAATGTAACCAGATAGACGAACGGGTTTATGTTAATAAACCACACTTAACCAATCAAACATAATAAGCGAGAAAGGTTAAGTTAACTAAGGTAAACACTTAACCATGGTAACATACGAGTAGGAGGGTTAAGTACATATCGGGTTGGTGGGTAATATTAATAAATATAGGCCCACATACACTTAACCATTAAATAAACATGCTTGAATCAGTAGCGGGGTTAAGTACACATCAGGGTTGGTGGGTAATATCAGAGAATATAGGCCCACAGACTTAACCATTAGAAAAACCTAGTAACGGGGACCCATTTCAGCAGCAACCCACATTAGGTGTCAACGGAACCCTGAGCTAGGCAGGGTGGGGCACGATTACTGGGCTGATTATAAGAGGTCAAATTAGCGGCGGTTGGTGCAGCAGTGCAGGTTCTAACGGAATGCGGGCGTGCACACACTTCGGCGCAGAAAATTTAGCCATTGGGCATCAGTAGGTATAAAGTTATGCATCTTGATTGTGTCAGGGTTGCCACCATGGGACTTAATACACCCCATGGTGGGACCAGCACAGGTATCTACAAGTAGGGGGGCGCGTGACGCAAACGAGATCTAGGTCAAGTAGGGAGCCGATCGATAAGGTAGTAAGGGTGCATTGAATATATACATGGCCATTGGGGTGATCGAGGTGGAATCCTCATAATCGATGTACACCTGAAGGCTACCATAATTGCGGGGATTGGGATCACGTTGTAATTATTATATAACATGGGCTACTAGTTGGGACACTAGTAGGGGGTACGGATCCTTGTTACACCGGACACTAGTTGGGACACTAGTTGGAATATGGATCATTCAATGTAAGACTCTTATGAGGATGCTAGTTAGGTGGTGCAGAGCAAATAGATACCGTTTTAATGGTAAATCTTAGAAACCTTGCGATGTTATTCTTGATAGAAACCATGCGGTGGGATACTTGATAGGAATTATGGGATGTTATACT
This sequence comes from Allium sativum, assembly GCA_030737875.1. Classification (NCBI taxonomy): domain Eukaryota; kingdom Viridiplantae; phylum Streptophyta; class Magnoliopsida; order Asparagales; family Amaryllidaceae; genus Allium; species Allium sativum. The sequence continues at coordinate 33,561,951 of CM060920.1, read as the reverse complement.
TGTTTCATCGTGCCCGAAGTTTATCTTGTTACATTAGTTTATCTTGTTGTCATAGTTTATCTTGATATCTTAGTTTATCTTGCCTACCTTGTTATCATGCTTATGTTTACTTTCAGTTTATTCATGCCATGTTATCTTTACCTATTTTTATGCTGAAAGTCACTAGGACATACTTAGTCTTTATGATTGACCCGTTTTGTTTCGCCTCTTTTTCTTCCGTCCCCCCCCCCCCAGGTTCACAGGGTGGGAATACAGCTTAGTTCGGATCCTACCAAGCTCCAAGGCTCTTTCATGTATGGCTTGGATTTCTCTTCGCTATGGCTTGCTTTGCTTTATTGGGGAATACTGCAGTTTGTTTTCATGCTTCTTTGTTTTTGAGCAAGACAGATATTTTAACTATGAAATTGGGTATTGGAAGTTGATGGGCTTTTCTTGTAAACATTTATATTTAATAAATGATTTAAAGTACTTCCACTTTATTTTCCGCTGTTTTATATATGTCTATCTTGTAATATTTCAGTTCTAGTACCCATAATACTGCATTGAAGTTAAGGCATTCCCTTTGTGAGTGACCTTAATAGATGTGGGGTGTTACATTTGGTATTAGAGCAGAAGGTTACCAGACTGGGCAAAAGTTTTCAAAAACCTTATGAAATTATTTTCAAAACATTTACAAAGAAGAAAATTTTCAAGAAAATTTTGACTTAATTAAAAGGCATATTCCCCAAAGCCATATGCACTATCTTTTGATTCTCTCTGGAAATCTCTTCTCACTCTTTTCACCATAGTTTCGTAGGCATCCGACACATGTCGAAGGGCAAAGGAGTGCCCAACCTCCGTCTGTAGCCGTGGTAGTCCCATCTGCTTCTAATCTTATTTCAAGTTGTGTAGAGTGTCGTGTGTTGGGGGTAGCTTCGAGAGACTTGTTAACAAACTATACAAGGACAGTAAGAACAAGAAACTAGTTGTTATAGCTTAATCCACGAAGGAGGAAAAAGGTGAGAGGAAAGAGGCCAAAGTGAAAGAATAGTAAAACCCATGAAAAGAGAGAGTATCTTTAGTGAGAAGGGACATGTAGTTAAGTATTATAGGACAAGGGCAAGGGACAAGATCGTCGAGAGGGCAATTGAATGCTCTCACCACTAGCGTACTAAGAGGGTGGTAACATTTCTGTTAAAGGTTTAGCTTTTCTTTTCTATCATCCCACTAGAACTTTGTTTTTGTACGTCGCATCCTTTTAATTCTTCTTCGAAAGTTGAGTCTCTGCACCTTAGTACTAACATGGTAGAGGATCCCATTTTTTTCTTCTTTTATCAAATCCTATTGGGGAAATCGGCTCATTTATTCATGACTTGTTTGGATTTGAGAATGTCTATGCTAAGTATTGAGTCTAGAAGTAATGTTTATGTTTTGGGCTATGGGTTGATTCTAGCGATGGAGTGGTAATCCAGTAAGGGTGACCTTCTCGGTTTTGAAAAGAGGGTAGTTAGACTCTTGACTTGCCTCGGTAATACCCTCGAAGTCGCAGGCAACCTTTAGGGTTCTATCATGATTTGTTTCCTAGAATCTCTTGATACATTTATTGGTAATTTGTAATCCGATCGAGTAGTGTTTGCCACTAAGGCGGATGGGTCATTTCGCTTATGCATGATTTGTAGAGAATCACCTTAGTAAGTACATTTGGCAACATGGTTGGCATTTATTTCCAAGAGATAGTTCTTCTACGTGGAATACCTGATAGTAAGTGGAAGAGATCCAAGATTCACTAGTGAATTTTGGAGAGCTTGCATGAAACCATGAGTACGCAGTTATGTTTGAGCCGAGTATACTAGGAGGAGAATAAGTGAAAGTGGAATGAGAGGCAAAAGTGAAATGGATTCCAAACCATATTTTGGAAGCAAGAATTAAGAAGCTACGAAATTGTGAAGTTAAAGGCGGTCAAAGCACAATGGAGTTAAGCTCAAAGAAATGCTACTTAGAATATTGAAGACTAGATTCGAGCATCATATCTCTTTTTAAGAGTATATCCATGATCTCTCTTATCCTATAGAGCTTACTCACATGCTATCTTTTGTGTATATCCTCTCGGTCCTATTCTCAATCCTACTTCTATTGCGAACCTCATAGGGAGTATGACTCGTCTTGTTAGTAATATATGTTGGGGCTTGAGGATGTCCGTCGGGTGGACTAAACTTTTTGGGTTTTATATGATACGGGTTAGTCTTAGGAAGGGATTCGCTTGTGACCTAATAGGAGTCCATCATGCTTAGATTCCTAGAATCATATATAGTGGTTGGGTTGAGTAATTCTTTGGGTGTCAGTCTGATGTTGATTTCGGTCTTCGGGGCTGATGCTTAGAGAGTTCTTCTCCTAATCAATATATATGTGGCATAGATTTCCAGTTTTGACATTGCCTAATGGGCACAAAGTTTTTACTTGCTTCTATCATTCGACAATACCTTTAGATAGGAACAATTGGGTGTAAACATGTGTTTGAGACATGTTATGATTGATGGTTGCAAGTGGTTGCAAGTGGTTGCTAGTGGTTGCTCGTGGATGCATTTACACACATTAGGCACTAGATCGGCTCAATCACCTTTCATAGTGCATATGCACGAGTGTTTACACTTGTTTGTGGATGAAGTTGAATGTGTTATCATGTGGATGTTGCATATGGATGGATGTTTGTGCACACATATAGTCTTTATGTGACTAGGACTATTTGCATACATGTTGGACTCATGGCACTAATCATATTTTGCATTTAGAAGATCAATCAGGCCTGATCATTTGCATTAGACAAGGAACATATACACACACTTCTTGCATATGTTCATACAGCATTAGAAATCTCTTAAGGACAATGAATGCCTGTGATTGATGATTGAGTAGATGGCTGATGGACGGTAGGACACATTCTTCTTAACTTGAAGATTTCGGGGACGAAATCCTTTAAGGAGGGGAGAATGTAACACCCCATATTTTAATATAATTAAAAATAAAATAAAATATATAAAAATATGCTTATGATGGGTGAATAATGGTGATGCATAAGAAGAATTAATTAATACATGGAAGAGAAGAAAAATTAGTTCGATAACGATGTATGTAACGGAAAAGATAGTAAAATAAGGATAACTAATTCAAGAATCAGGAATTAGGTAAAATGGACATCATCATTGTATTCCTCTCGGAAAAATACGCGAAATAGAGTCCGCGTTTTCGAAAATCGGAGTCCATATGACAAAGATATGGCCAAAACAAGATTTCAGCAGACTTTCTGGCAGACTGACCCAGGTCGACCATAGTGTCGACACTATAGTCGACCTGCCCCCAACCCCCCCCCCCCCCCAGGTTGACTATAGTGTCGAACCTCCCTTTGTACAGGTCGACCTGGTTGGCCTGGGGTGGTCCAGAACCCATTTTTGAGGCCCGGGACAAGTTTTGATGATCCAGATGGGTTTTAGGTTTAATCCGATGGCTGAAATGAAGTGCTACACCTATAAAATAACACCTAGACCTAGCCTAACTCACACAAATTCATATGACACCTTAATGCTGCTGGAATCTCTCTTGAACCATGGTCGCCGTCTCCAAATTAAAGCTTAAGAGTTCAAACCCAAATCAAATCAAAGATCAATGCTTCTACAACAAATTCAAGAGGATAGATCAATGACACTGAAATTTTCTACGACAAATTCACTTCCTAATTCATTAGCCGTTCTCTGTAAGTTCTAGTAATTTTTAGATTTAAATATTTAATTATAATATGGCGATGAAATAAAGTGAAACTGATGTAAGTTTAGCTATATTTGCGGAATGTGAATTAAGATTAAAATCATGTTTTGCGGTCAAATGAAAATAGTACGATGCTCATTATGTTTAGTTATGTTGTATAATATTATGCCAGAGGTTTGATTCTATTATCGTGTTGGATTGGGAATTATTGAGTACAATGTTTGTCATGTTGTATAATATGCCAGTGATTTGATTCTATTATCACGTTTAATTGGGAATTATTGATAAGTTTATTATGCAAGTTTGTGTTGTAGATTCATGCGACAAATGGTCAAATCTACATGTTTATGTATAAGAAAAACCAATGCCACACATATCATATATTTGTGATTCGCTTGTGAGTATGTTAATTTAATCTATGATGCCAAGTAACGCATGTGTATGTTGATTTGCCTATGTTGCAAATTAATATATGTATATTGATTAGTTCATATTGCTAATTCTCATGTATGTATGTTAATATGGCCTATGTTAAAAATACACATATATGTTGAATTAGCTTATAATTGCGAGTTCACACTTATGACACTATAGTGTTCATAATGGTTATTTTGCAAGTTCACCCCTGTAATGTTCATGATGTCATTTTGCAAGTTCACCCCAGTAATGTTCATGATGTCATTTTGCATGTTCACCCCAGTAGTGTTCATGACGTCATTTTGCAAGTTCACCCCAATATGTTCACATTAATTATGCCATCAATGTCAAAATTATACCTATGTCATGTTTATGATTGTGTATTTGTCTACATTAAATTAGGCTAAGTTTTTAGCCTAAACTTTATACTCAAAAATCATACGAACGTAAATTAGGCTAAGATAATTAGCTGAATATTAGACGGGGTAACGGTGGGTTAAAATGATTAATTATAGGAAAACTTGCCATAAATTGGTCATTTATCACATAAGTGATTTATGGCATAAAATGGTATTAATTATATACCTAATTTAATGAGATTGATTGGAAACAAATTGGGCATTAAATCTGAATTTGAACAATCTACATAATTAAAATGTAAATTAGAATTATGGCATAAAATGGTATTAATTATATACCTAATTTAATGAGATTGATTGGAAAACAAATTGGGCAGTAATATGAATTTGAATAATTTACATAATTAATGTAAATTGGAAAATACGAATATGCTTAGCACGAGGTTGGATTGAGTTGTGATGTAAACCTGCCCAGAACCGCCCGGCTGTCTAGTAATCACAGCAATACCTATCCAATGTGGGAGGCTAAGCATTAGGCCCAATAAAGACCCGAGGTTAGACTGAGTTGTGGCGTAAGACTGCCCGGACCCGACCGGCACACCGGCAGCCACAACAATATCTGTCTAATGTGAGAGGTTGGTGCCCTAATAAGACAACTAGAGCTGAGCTAGGGTTGGTAGGGTTAAGTTAACTAGAACACTTAACCAATTTCAACATGTTAACTAAATTGGCGGGTAGGGTTAGGATAATCCGGACACTTAACCAATTTAATATGTTGACTATGGGAGTAGGCAAGGTTAAGCAAATGTTTAACTATTATAACATGATTAAACTGGACTAGAGAGTGAGGTTAAGTTAATTAGACAAGTGGTTGCTTGTAACACCCCGTGTATTCTATAACAGTGAAATTCACAAATTAAAGTAATTAAATTCAAATCAAAGAATTAAGGGAAACGGGATACGCCATTGCATTCGTCTCAGAATTCTGCTTGAGATAGAGTTCGAGTTTGCGTAATACGGCTCCGTATGAAATAGATATGGCCTCTGGAAGTTTCAGAATTCAGTTTAAAAGCCAAACAGACCGAAACAGCTTAGAAACCAAGTTTAAAATTCAAAAAATCGGGCCTGATTGGCTAGGGCGGGAATTTTCCCGCCCAAGACACCGAGGTCGACTGGGTAGTCGACCTGGGCTACCCAGGTGGATTGGGTAGTCGACCTGGGGCACCCAGGTCGACTACATAGTCGACCCAGGGGTCGACTAGGGGGTCGACCTGGCCCCTGAGCCAGGTCGAACCCAGTCCCCCTGGCTGGCCTAGTCTGTGTTTAGTCGATTTTCTGAGCCTTGCCTTGTCACTAAGGCTAGGTATCAGCTCCTGGTTGGTCTCTCCTTCGAACGAACGGCTATTATTAAACCAAGCTCCATCGACGGTCTAAATCAACTCACAAACTCAATAAAGTGGACCTAAGACTAACCCTAATTCACACAAACTAAAATGGAGATGAGACCGTCGTGCTGCTGAGGAGAGACTAAGAATAGCCGTTAGAAATTGAGGGACAATTAGGAGATAATTTGAAAGCTTAAAGCAACGTCAAACAAATCAAAACAACGCCTACAACAAAGAATAGCATCTCCAAATTCAGAATTCAGATTCCCGAATTGAAGATTCGTCATACGTTTTAAGTAGATTACTATTCCGATGTGAATAAATAATTGCGTTTGATTTGTGTAAAATGCGAAATGGAATTGTGGCTATAATAATCTATATTTGTATGTTATTTTGATTCTAAACAATTTGGGAATGTTATGGTATACGATTGGATATTTGCAAGTCTATGATTTGCGTTGGAAGTTATCAACGAAATGGAATTGTGGCGATAATAATCTATACTTGTATGTTATTTTGATTATAAACGATTTGGGAATGTTATGGTATACGATTGGATTCATACAAGTATATGATTTATGTTGACAACCATATGTTGTGGAATTTTATTTGGGATTCATGCAAGTGTATGATTCATTATTATGCCAAAATGATGTACGTACTTTTATGATCACTTTTAGTGTGTAATTGGACTCGACTAAGTACTATGATTTATATGAATCTATGTTGAAATTAGCAAATCATACTTTTGTATTAGAAACAAAAGTAAGCACCTTTATGAACATGACTAAACTATGTTTGGTATTATGCCTAGTTGAAACATGTTTTAGGCCTAAGATGTTATCAAAACCATATGGTGATATATGTGACACAATTAAGTTAGATTTACATCCCAATTGCAAGTTTACAATGATTATAGGAATAGGATGATTCATGTTTAAGTATTGTTTATGCCTTGATTATATGCTGTTACAATTGCAAGTTCACATGTGCCTACTTTATGTTAATTGAATCGTTATGTTGCAAGTTCATGCGTTCACACTCCCCTTTTATGTCACCTCATAAACATCATGTTATAAGCCTCCCCTTTTCATACGGCTAAGTTGGGTTTAAATATTAAACCCAACAAATCTTACATTGTAGCGAACGTGTAAAACGGGGGTAATGAAGTTTGGGTTAAAATATGGAACATAGGTGTTGGCATGTTTGACGCATGCCAACAACCTTGAAAAATAATTAAGTGGCATAAATAAATTTTAACCAATAAAGATAAATTTGAATAATGGGTGGCAAATATTTACATATAAAAAGAAAAGAGACAAAATATGTAAATGTAGAAAATACGATGTGTTTAACCCGAGGTTGGATTGAGTTGTGATGTAAACCTGCCCGGAACCGCCCGGCTGTCCAGTAGTCACAACAATACCTATCCAATGTGGGTGGTTAAACATGGAGCCCAATAAAGACCCGAGGTTAGACTGACTTGTGGCGTAAGACTGCCCGGACCCAACTGGCAACCGGCAGACACAACAATACCTGTCTAATGTGAGAGGTCAAGGCTTTAATAAGACAATTAAGGCTGAGTCAGGATTGATAGGATTAAGTAAATTAAAACTTAATCAAAATGGAACATGCTAAACTAAACTGACTGATTAGGGGTTAGGTTTATAAAACACTTAACTAACTTAGCATGTTGGCTAGAAATAGAAAACCTAGTAGCAGGGGACCCTTTTCAGCAGTAACCCTACAGGGTGTATCAGGATACCCTGAACTAGGCAGGGTGGGGCACGATTACTTGGCTGACTGTAAGAGGTCAAATTGACGGTGGTGGTGCAGAAGTGTAGGTTATAATGGGGTGCGGGCGTGCACACACTCCGGCGCAGAAAAATAAGGCACTGGGCACCAGTAGCATACCTGTGCATTCCAGGATTGTGTCGGGCCGCCACCATGGGACTTGATACACCCCATGGTGGGACCAGCATAGGTAACTACAACATCGGGGGCCGTAAGACACATGTAACTATGCGAGTAGGAGCCGATTATCATAAATGGATCACTTCACCTTGATTATGGGGTGCCTGTTGGGAACTAGTTTGTATGGGTACAGAGATTAATATGGGGTACGATAGGGTATTCGACACTAGACAGCTTAACTTAGTTTACGGTGCTTTCTCATTTCCAGTTTATACTTATCACAACCAGTTCTTTATTCATAGACTGAATAGTCCTAGACTTACTCAGGCTTTATGTCTGACCCTACTTTTCTTTCGCCTTCTTTTCTTTCGTTTCCCACCCCCCCCCCCCCAAGGTCCACAGGGAGGGAATACCGCAGCTTGACCAGTTTTCACATCCATCTTGAAGAGAAAGAATGTATTGCTTGGATCTTTTCCGTTTTGGACTATGGCTTTGGACAACAATTATTGGACTTTTGCAGTTTATTTATATTTTCTTTATGCTTCTTTAATAATGTAATCAGGACAGTTATGAAGATGTTATGTTTTTGGAAGAATTGTTAGACAAGTATGGCATGTTTTTGTGAACACGTATTTTGATGAAATAAAAGATGTTGTTGTTTTTCCGCTATTCAAAAATATGCGTTCTTATATCTGTCTTGTATACCTGGGACTTATACTTATAAACCTCTACAAAAATTAGGGCATTCCCTTTGAGAGTGACCCTAACGGAGGTGGGGTGTTTCACTTGGTATCAGAGCATAGGTTTACGAGATAAGATAAAAAGTTTTGAAAATTTATTTTCAAAAGAAAATTTAAAGAACCATTTTTAAAAGATAAAATATTATTTTATTTTAAAGGCAAAGTCCCCCAAAGCCATAGGTACTATCTCTTATCCTTCGTTTTGAATCTATCCTTTTTGTTTCAGCATGTCCGAAGAACTTAACTTGCCAGTGGGTGTACCAATACCCAGTTGGTTTAAATGATTCTTAGAAGCAAGGGCCACTCAGCCCGGCACTACCGTTCCTCCTCCCCCAGCTGCAGGAAATCAACCAGCTGCAGCAGCGCCTCTTTCTCCACCTCCTCCGCGGGGAAACACTTTTGCTAAGATATGTAAAGATTTTAAAGCTATGGGAGGAAAGGACTTTCATGGAACTGAGTCCTTCGTAGCAGCTAGAAATTGGCTGAAAGAAACCGAGGACTTATTCGTCATCTTTGAGGTAGAATATTGGCAGAAAGTTCAACTTGCAGTGTGGCAACTAAAGGGCGAGGCTTCATACTGGTGGGAAGTCACTAATGCAGAAAGACCAGTGGAAACGTGGGAGGACTTTAGGGCAAGGTTTGAGGCTAATATTCTCTCAGACGCGGAAAGGAGTTTGCAGTTGGAAAAATTCTTATTTCTCAAGCAAGGGAACAAGACAGTCAAAGAGTATGTTAATCAGTTCAATGAGCTGGCTAGGTTCGGGATGGACCTAGTCAACACCCCGCACAAGAAGGCTCTCCGTTTTGTCAAAGGGTTGAATGAGCCATTACACAGTTTGGCCATGACCCATATACCCATGGGAGCTACATATGAAAGGTTGGTACAGATGGCATTGCTAAACGAAGAGGATAAGGGCAAGAAGGAGACAAAGGCAGAAAGCTCTCAAGGGAAGAAAGTGGGTTTACAGCCTAAGAAGACAGACTTTAAGAAGGGCGGGAAAGACAACAAAGAGAAGAGGAAGTGTAATTTCTGTGGCAAAGTGGGGCACTTAGTGAAAGATTGCCAGAAAAAGATGGCCAAGATGAATGGTGAGTGCTTTTCTTGTGGTGAGACGGGCCATCTGGCTAAGGATTGCCCAAAGAAGCGAGTGCAGGGGCAGAGGGATGGATCCACCTCCGGGGCACAAGTTCATGCGCTAGAAGCACCACCTCTGCAACAGCGAGGTATAAATACTTCTGTAGAAAGTATAGTTTATCTTTATGATCACCCCGTTCGCACTTTATTTGATTCTGGCGCATCACACTCCTTTATCTCGTCTGCTTTAGTAGAATCTCTACACCTAGAAACTAATATGGTAGAGGACCCCTTAATTGTTTCAAATCCCATTGGGGGCCCATCTTATTTATCTATGATCTGTGTGGGATTGAAAATTTCTATTCTAAGCGTAGGATTTAAATGTAGTGCCTTTGTTTTGGGCTTTTCGGGATATGGTTTGATTTTGGGCACGGATTGGCTATCCAGTAATGGGGCCATCCTTGATTGTGAGAAAAGGGTTGTTAGGCTCCTGACCCAGCTAGGTACCACTTTGGAAATTACTTGTAATCCCTCGTATGCGGTTATGCTTAGTTATCTTGAGTCGCTAGATGCTTCTGTCGACAATTTGCAATCGGTTAGAGTGGTCCGGGAATATCCGGATGTCTTCGAAGAGGTGATGGGCTTGCCTCTGAAGCGGGAGATAGACTTCCGCATATATCTTGTAGATAATGCAAAGCCCGTTCCGTTGCCCGTTAGACACATGGCTCCACGGGAAAGAAAAGAGCTCCGTAAACAGATTAAAGAGCTTCTAGAGAAGGGGTTCATTAGAAGGAGCATTTCAGAATGGGGCGCTCCAGTGGTGTTCCTACAAAGGCGGATGATTCACTCCGTCTATGTGTTGACTATAGGGAGCTCAACAAGCAAACGAAAAAGAATAGGCACCCTCTCCCCAGAATTGACGATCTGTTTGATCAGCTTGTAGGAGCGTCTGTTTTCTCCCAACTCGATTTAGCGACCAGTTTTCATCAGCTAAGGGTGGCTGAAGATAGTATCGATAAAACGGCATTCAGAACCCCAGACTGCTTCTTTGAATGGCTTGTCATGCCTTTCGGCTTGACAAGCGCACCTGCTTACTTCATGGACCTGATGAGTAGGGTATTCAGAGATTTCCTCAATAAGTTCGTAGTTGTCTTCGTAGACGACATCCTTATCTTCTCAAAGAGTGAAGAGGAACATGCTCAGCACTTAATGGCAATCATGGAAACTCTGCGAGTCCATCAGCTAAAAGCGAAATTCTCCAAATGCCACTTTTGGAGAGAGGAGGTAAGATTTCTTGGGCACATAGTATCCAAGGAAGGATTAGCAGTAGACCCGGCTAAAGTAGTAGCGGTGCAGGATTGGAAGACACCAAAGAACGCAACAGAGGTCCGAAGCTTTCTCGGGCTAGCAGGCTTCTATCGAAAATTCATCAGAGACTTTGCAAAGATATCAGCTCCGCTCATAAAATTGACCAAGAAGAATCTAGTGTTCAATTGGGACTTGGATTGCAAGTTTGCTTTCCAACGACTGAAAAGGGCTCTTACAACAGCCCAGTTTTAACGTTACCGGATGGAAGCAAGATGTTCACAGTTTACACAGATGCTTGTGGGACAGGGCTAGGCGCCGTCTTAATGCAAGAAGGAAGGGTATTAGCTTATGGTGGGAGACAATTGAAAGTGCATGAAAAGAACTACCCGACCCGCGATCTTGAGTTAGCCGCCATTGTCTTTGCACTCAAGTCTTGGCGACACTATGTCCTAGGTGAGAAGTTCGAACTTTACACTGACCATAAATCGTTGAAATATCTTTTCTCGCAGAAAGATCTTAACTTGAGGCAACAGAGATGGATGGAGTTCCTTGCCTCGTATGATTTCGAGATCTTCCACACTCCGGGCAAAGGCAACGTAGTGGCAGACGCGTTGAGCCGAAAGAAACTAACCCTAAGCCCGTTGTTTGTTGAAAGACAAAGCCTAGAGTTTATAGCCAACTTTGACTTTAGGCCTTCCTCCGATTTTGTACCAGGCTTGCTAGCATCTCTCGAAGTACGCCCGACTTTAGTGGACTCAATAGGGACAGCACAACGCGAAGACCCTCAGCTTGTGGAGACGATTGATAGACTAATTAGTGGTGAGACTTCAAGTCACCTCAACAGATACTCCATCGACGATAATGGTTGGCTAAGGCGAGACGGAAGACTATGCGTCCTACAGACAAGGGATTTAGTAAAGAAGGTTCTCGAGGAAGCACATCACTCCAAGATGACGATACACCCAGGCGGAGCAAAATGTACAAGGAAATAAAGAGAACTTTCTTTTGGAACGGCATGAAGAAGGACGTGGCACATTTCGTTTCTAAGTGTATGGTGTGCCAACAGGTTAAGGCGGAACAGAAAAAGCCTGGCGGTCTGCTCCATCCTCTAGAGGTCCCGCAGTGGAAGTGGGATAGCATCTCAATGGACTTCATCGATGGGCTGCCTAGGTCTAGGAGAGGTAGCACTAGCAGTTGGGTAATAGTGGATAGGCTTACAAAAAGCGCCCACTTTTTACCTGTCAAAAGTAAAAGAACTGCCTCATCCCTAGCATCTCTTTACCTCAAGGAAATCGTTCGACTCCATGGAATACCATCCAGCATTGTTAGTGACCGAGACCCCATCTTCACAAGTGAGTTTTGGCGGAGTCTGCAAGAAGCGGTAGGCACACAGTTATGCTGGAGCACAGCCTATCATCCCCAAACCGACGGCCAAACAGAAAGAGTGAACAGAGTTTTGGAGGACCTTTGAAGACTGTGCGTCCTTGACTTCGGAGGGACGTGGGAAGACCATCTTCCTTTGGTGGAATTTGCCTACAACAATAGTTACCAAGCAACCGTCGGAATGGCGCCCTTCAAAGTTTTATATGGAAGATCGTGCCGATCGCCCACTTGTTGGTGGGAGTCTACTGATAAGCTCATACTTGGACCAGATATGATCCGAGAGACTTCAGAGAAAGTAGACTTAATACGAAGAAGGATGAAGACGGCCCAAGACAGACAAAAGTCCTACACCGACAAGAGGAGGACCGACCTTGAATTTGAGGTTGGGGACAGAGTTTTTCTTAAGGTATCTCCGCTAAGGAACGTTGTTCGGTTTGGGACCACATGGAAGCTAGCACCAAGGTTCGTAGGGCAATTTCCTATCATTGAGAAAATTTGGAAAATGGCCAATAGATTAGAACTACCCGAAAAATTGGCCGGAATTCACAACGATTTCCATGTTTCGCACCTCCGAAAATGTCTACATGAATCTGCTGAAGTGGTAGAGCCAAATATCCTTGAAGAAGCTGAAGTGGAACGCGAAGCAACCGTGAGGAAAGTTCCAACCAGCATATTAGGAACGGAAGTGAAGAAGCTACGCAACCGCGAAGTCAAGCTCGTCAAAGTTCAATGCAGCGACGCCGAAGAAGATGCAACTTGGGAAACTGAAGCTAAAATACACGCTGCCTACCCTTTTCTTTTCGAGGGTACATCTTTGATCTTCCTTTTCCCTTAAGTTGCGCTTTTATCTATCTTTTTAAGTATATTTCCTCGACCTTATCATTTAGGAAGAAACCCTTTGGATGAAAACATGTAATTGAAACATGTTATTGATGATGGTTACAAGTGGTTGCAAGTGATTGCTAGTGGTTGCTCGTGGTTGCATATACACACACAATCTAGGTTTTAGATCGGCTCAGTCACTTCATATTGCATATGCATAAATGTATTTATATTCGTATATGGTTGAAATTTAATGTGTTGTCATATGGATGTTACATTTGTGTGAATTATTGTGCCCTCATATAGAATCATGAATTGGAAAATTTGCATTCATAATGGATTCATGGCACTCACATAATTTGCATTAAGGAGGTTAACTGAATCAGTAGACCGCCTGATTTTGCATTAGATAAGTACATTTACACATACACTTCGCATATGATCATAAAGCATTAGAAGTCTTTTTAAGGACAATGGATTCTCGTGTTTGATGGATGAGTAGATGGATGTTTGGATGTTAGGATATACAGTCTTCCTGAACATGAAGATTTCGGGGATGAAATCCTTTTAAGTGGGGGAGAATGTAACACCCCGTGTATTCTACAATAGTGAAATTCACAAATTAAAGTAATTAAATTCAAATTAAAGAATTAAGGGAAACGGGGTACGCCATTGCGTTCGTCTCGGAATTCTGCTTGAGATAGAGTCCGAGTTTGCGTAAAACGTACTCCGTATGGAGAAGATATGGCCTCTGGAAGTTTCAGAATTCAGTTCAAAAGCCAAACAGACCGAAACAGCTTAGAAACCAAGTTTAAAATTCAAAAAATCGGGCCGGATTGGCCAGGGCGGGAATTTTCCCGCCTAAGACACCCAGGTCGACTAGGTAGTCGACCTGGGCTACCCAGGTCGACTGGGTAGTCGACCTCGGGCACCCAGGTCGACTACATAGTCGACCTGGGGTCGACTAGGGGGTCGACCTGGCCCCTGAGCCAGGTCGAACCCAACCCCCCTGGCTGGCCTAATATGTGATTAGTCGATTTTTTGAGCCTTGCCTTGTCACTAGGGCTAGGTGTCAGCTCCTGGTTGGTCTCTCCTTCGAACGAACGGCTATTATTAAACCAAGCTCCATCGACGGTCTAAATCAACTCACAAACTCTATAAAAAGGACCTAAGACTAACCCTAATTCACACAAACTAAAATGGAGATGAGATCGTCATGCTGTTGAGGAGAGACTAAGAATAGCCGTAAGAAATTGTGGGACAATTAGGAGATAATTTGAAAGCTTAAAGCAACGTCAAACAAATAAAAACAACGCCTACAACAAAGGATAGCATCTCCAAATTCAGAATTCAGATTCCTGAATTGAAGATTCGTCATACGTTGTAAGTAGAGTGTTATTCCGATGTGAATAATTAATTGCGTTTGATTTGTGTAAAATGCGAAATGGAATTGTGGCGATAATAATCTATATTTGTATGTTATATTGATTCTAAACAATTTGGGAATGTTATGGTATATGATTGGATATTTGCAAGTCTATGATTTGCGTTGGAAGTTAACAACGAAATGGAATTGTGGCGATAATAATCTATACTTGTATGTTATTTTGATTCTAAACGATTTGGGAATGTTATGGTATACGATTGGATTCATACAAGTATATGATTTATGTTGACAACCATATGTTGTGGAATTTTAATTGGGATTCATGCAAGTGTATGATTCATTATTATGCCAAAATGATGTACATACTTTTATGATCACTTTTAGTGTGTAATTGGACTCAACTAAGTACTATGGTTTATATGAATCTATGTTGAAATTGGCAAATCATAATTTTGTATTAGCAACAAAAGTAAGCACCTTTATGAACATGAATAAACTATGTTTGGTATTATGCCTAGTTGAAACATGTTTTAGGCCTAAGATGTTATCAAAACCATATGGTGATATATGTGACACAATTAAGTTAGATTTACATCCCAATTGCAAGTTTACAATGATTATAGTAATAGGACAATTCATGTTTAAGTGTTGTTTATGCCATGATTATATGTTGTTACAATTGCAAGTTCACATGTGCCCACTTTATGTTAATTGAATCGTTATGTTGCAAGTTCATGCGTTCACACTCCCCTTTTATGTCACCTCATAAACATCATGTTATAAGCCTCCCCTTTTCATATGGCTAAGATGGGTTTAAATATTAAACCCAACACATCTTACATTGTAGCGAACGTGTAAAACGGGGGGAATGACGTTTGGGTTAAAATATGGAACATAGGTGTTTGCATGTTTGACGCATGCCAACAAACTTGAAAAATAATTAAGTGGCATAAATAAATTTTAACCAATAAAGATAAATTTGAATAATGGGCCGCAAATATTTACATATAAAAAGAAAAGAGACAAAATATGTAAATGTAGAAAATACGATGTGTTTAACCCGAGGTTGGATTGAGTTGTGATGTAAACCTGCCCGGAACCGCCCGGCTATCCAGTAGTCACAACAATACCTATCCAATATGGGTGCTTAAACATGGAGCCCAATAAAGACCCGAGGTTAGACTGAGTTGTGGCGTAAGACTGCCCGGACCCAACCGGCAACAGGCACCCACAACAATACTTGTCTAATGTGAGAGGTCAAGGCTTTAATAAGACAATTAAGGCTGAGTCAGGATTGATAGGATTAAGTAAATTAAAACTTAATCAAAATGGAACATGCTAAACTAAACAAACTGATTAGGGGTTAGGTTTATAAAACACTTAACCAACTTAGCATGTTGGCTAGAAATAGAAAACCTAGTAGCGCGGGACCCTTTTCAGCAGTAACCCTACAAGGTGTATCAGGATACCCTGAACTAGGCAGGGTGGGGCACGATTACTGGGCTGACTGTAAGAGGTCAAATTGACGGCGATGGTGCAGCAGTGTAGGTTATAACGGGGTGCGGACGTGCACACACTACGGTGCAGAAAAATAAGGCACTGGGCACCAGTAGCATACCTGTGCATTCCACGATTGTGTCGGGCCGCCACCATGGGACTTTATACACCCCATGGTGGGACCAGCATAGGTAACTACAACATCGGGGGCCGTAAGACACATGTAACTATGCAAGTAATAACCGATTATCATAAATGGATCACTTCACCCTGATTATGGGGTGCCTGTTGGGAACTAGTTTGTATGGGTATAGAGATTAATATGGGGTACGATAGGGTATTCGACCCTAGACAACTTAACTTAGTTTACGGTGCTTTCTCATTTCCAGTTTTTACTTATCACACCCAGTTCTTTATTCATAGACTGAATAGTCCTAGACTTACTCAGGCTTTATGTCTGACTCTACTTTTCTGTCGCCTTCTTTTCTTTCGTTCCCCCCCCCCTCAGGTCCACAGGGAGGGAATACAGCAGCTTGACCAGTTTTCACATCCAGCTTGAAGAGAAAGAATGTATTGCTTGGATCTTTTCCGTTTTGGACCATTGCTTTGGACAGCAATTATGGGACTTTTGCAGTTTATTTATGTTTTCGTTATGCTTCTTTAATAATGTAATCAAGACAGTTATGAAGATGTTATGTTTTTGGAAGAATTGTAAGACAAGTATGGCATGTTTTTGTGAACACGTATTTTGATGAAATAAAAGATGTTGTTGTTTTTCCGCTGTTCAAAAATATGTGTTCTTATATCTGTCTTGTATATCTGTGGCTTATACTTATAAACCTCCACCAAAATTAGGGCATTCCCTTTGAGAGTGACCCTAACGGAGGTAGGGTGTTTCATTGCGGTTAAGTAGTAACACTTAACCAACATAACTGGACAAGCGGGTGGGCTAAGTTAACTTGAATAAGTTGATAACACTTAACCATTATAATATGACTAGTGGATGGGGTTAAGTTAACATGCACTTAACCAATCTGATGTGATGCGTGGTAGGGTTAAGTAACACACGGGGTTAAGTTTACAAGAAAATCCTTAACCAATGTAACCAGATAGATGAACGGGGTCAAGTTAATAAACAACACTTAACCAATCAAACATAATAAGCGAGAAAGGTTAAGTTAACTAAGGTAAACACTTAACCATGGTAACATACGAGTAGGAGGGTTAAGTACATATCGGGTTGGTGGGTAATATTAATAAATATAGGCCCACATACACTTAACCATTAAATACACATGCTTGAATCAGTAGCGGGGTTAAGTACACATCAGGGTTGGTGGGTAATATCAGAGAATATAGGCCCACAGAATTAACCATTAGAAAAACCGAGTAACGGGGACCCATTTCAGCAGTAACCCACATTAGGTATCAACAGAACCCTGAGCTAGGCAGGGTGGGGCACGATTACTGGGCTGATTATAAGAGGTCAAATTAGCGGCGGTTGGTGCAGCAGTGCAGGTTCTAACGGAGTGCGGGCGTGCACACACTTCTGCGGAGAAAATTTAGCCACTAGGCATCAGTAGGTATAAAGCTGTGCATCTTGATTGTGTCAGGGTTGCCACCATGGGACTTGATGCACCCCATGGTGGGACCAACACTGGTATCTACAAGTAGGGGGCCGCATGACACAAACGAGAACTAGGTCAAGTAGGGAGCCGATCGATAAGGTAGTAAGGGTGCATCGAATATATACATGGCCATTGGGGTGATCGAGGTGGAATCCTCATAATCGATGTACACCTGAACGCTACCATAATTGCGGGGATTGGGATCACGTTGTAATTATTATATAACACGGGCTACTAGTTTGGACACTAGTAGGGGGTACGGATCCTTGTTACACAGGACACTAGTTGGGACACTAGTAGGAATACGGATCATTCAATGTAAGACACTTATGAGGATGCTAGTTAGGTGGTGCAGAGCAAATAGATATTGTTTTAATGGTAAAGCTTAGAAACCTTACGATGTTATTCTTGATAGAAACCATGCGTGGAATACTTGATAGGAATTATGGGATGTTATACTTGTTTCATCGTGCCCGAAGTTTATCTTGTTACCTTAGTTTATCTTGTTATCATAGTTTATCTTGATATCTTAGTTTATCTTGCCTACCTTGTTATCATGCTTATGTTTACTTTCAGTTTATTCATGCCATGTTATCTTTACCTATTTTTATGATGAAAGTCACCAGGACTTACTCAGTCTTTATGACTGACCCGTTTTGTTTCGCCTCTATTTCTTTTGTTCCCCCCCCAGGTTCACAGGGTGGGAATACAGCTTAGTTCGGATCTTACCAAGCTCCAAGGCTCTTTCATGTATGGCTTGGATTTCTCTTGGCTATGGCTTGCTTTGCTTCATTTTTTGGAATACTGCAGTTTGTTTTTATGCTTCTTTGTTTTTGAGCAAGACAGATGTTTGACTATGAAATTGGGTATTGGAAGTTGATGGGCTTTTTTTGTAAACATTTATATTTAATAAATGATTTAAAGCACTTCCACTTTATTTTCCGCTGTTTTATGTATGTCTGTCTTGTAATATTTCTATTCCAGTACCCATAATACTCCATTGAAGTTAAGGCATTCCCTTTGTGAGTGACCTTAACAGATGTGGGGTGTTACAACCATGGTAGGAATTCGATTTACAATTTTTTGGAATATGATTCATCATGTTGTATTTCTATTTCATCCCCATAAATTTTGGGATCTAGATTAACCCTAGAAGGGGTGAATAGGGTTTATCACAGTTTTTTATTGAATTAAAAATCTGACGGGATATTAAATAATAAACAGATAAAAAAATGCAGTAGAAATAAAAAGCAGAGAGGAAATAACACATAGAGATACCCAGCTTCGGCAAAATCCTGCCTACTGCAGAATTCCTAAGATTCCTACTAGGTGATAGAACATATCCTACTTATAGACCCTGTAAACTCACACTCCCTGCTCCTGTACAAACCCTAGGCTCAAAATCCTAAACTGACCGATATCCTCTCGATCAGATTTGCCCTGATTACGACCCCGTAACCAATAACCAAGATTTTACAGACTCTAGCAACTGTCAGTCAACACCGTGACTGAATCCTAGAATTTTACAGACTTCTAGAAACTGTTTAAATCGTTTTACCAAAAAAACACAAAAAGGAAAAATAAATAAACCCTGGGAGTTAAAGAAAAAAGTCATCCCCTTGTAATAACATGACCGGCCCATTTCTTTTGTGTTGCACCCTCTTTTATTTTCGCCAATCACTTTGCTTTTTTTATGGAGAAAAATATGGCGGCGACGATGAATGATTTTCTAGGGTTTCTTTGTGAATCCCAAATCGAATCTCCATGCTTGATAAAAAAGGAACTTGGATTCTCTGATGCTTGAAGCTTTCGTGGCAATGTGATGCTTCGATTTGGAATTGCTATTCCTCTCGATCGAAATCTCCAGAAAAAATGTGAGCGAATCTGGTTTTTAAATTCTCTGCTCTTTGAATTTTGTTGTGTTAGATTTCGATAAGAGCCAGTGATGAAATTATGTGTGTATTTATAGGGATTAGAAAACCCTAATACAACTCTGATTTCAACTATGATTCAATCAGAAATTTCGGTTTTCTCTTTTGTCTGTTTGAATAAAAATTGAATTACGTGATTGGTGGCTATGAATTTAGACATGATTTCGAAATTTGATTCGATTCCAGCCTTGCATGATATTTTTCTCTACCTTGAAAAAATTGTTGTGCTTGCTCGAATTCATTTTTTCCTGGAATATATTAAATTCTTTTCCTAAAACTAATTTCATATATGCCAATTTTGATCCTAGATTTTTGGAAACAAAAACAAGCAATTTTTTGCAAATAAAAACTAGAGTATTTCTGGAAACACATTAATCTAGTACTCGAGTTTTGCACGACCAGAAAGATATCTTGCCATGAATCTTGTCCCCACCGTAAATGCTTGATTTCTGGAATACTGATTGCTCACATTTCTCCTTGCTCATTTTGTAATTTTCTAGAGATCATTGAGTTTAAGAAACATTATCAAAACTTGCTCCTTGCATATGTGTATTGATGAACCACTTTTTCTTGCATCTCATATTTGATGCACATGAAACTTGCTGTTACATATTACATTATTTGAAACACCCCACCTCCGTTAGGGTCACTCTCAAAGGGAATGCCCTAATTTTGGTGGAGGTTTATAAGTACAAGTCACAGATATACAAGACAGATATAAGAACACATATTTGTAAACAGCGGAAGAACAACAAACTTTATTTCATAAAGTCAAATACGTGTTACAACAACATCCTTTCCAAAAACATCACATAACACTTTCATAATCTGTCTTGAGTACAATAATTAAAGAAGCATAAATAAAACATAGATAAACTGCAAAAGCCCCATAGTGGATTGTCCAAAGCCATAGTTCAAAACAGGAAAGTCCAAGCAATACATTTCTCTTCTTCAAGCTGGATGTTGAGGTTGGTCAAGCTGCTGTGTTCCCTCCCTGAGGACCTGGGGGGGGGGGAACGGAAGAAAAGAAGACGAAAGAAAAGTAGAGTCAGACATAAAGCCTGAGTAAGTCTAGTACTATTTTGTCTATGAATAAAGAACTGGGTATGATAAGTATAAACAAGAAGTGGGCAAGCACAATAAACTTGGTTAAGTTATCTAGGGTCGAATATACTATCTTACCCCATATTAATCTCTGAACCCATATAAACTAGTTTCCAACTGGCACCCCATAATCAGGGCGATGTGATCCATTCAATGATGATCGGCTCCTACTCGCATAGTTACATGTGTCTTACGGCCTCCGATGTCTGTAGTTACCTATGCTGGTCCCACCATGGGGTGTATCAAGTCCCATAGTGGCAACCCGACACAACCATAGAGTGCACAGGTATGCTACTGGTGTCCAGTGCCTTATTTTTCTGTGCCGGAGTGTGTGCACGCCCGCACTCCGTTAGAACCTACACTGCTACACCACCGCCGTCGCTTTGACCTCTTACAATCAGCCCAGTAATCGTGCCCCACCCTGCCTAGTTTCAGGGTATCCTGATACACCTTCTAGGGTTACTGCTGAAAAGGGTCCCCCGTTACTAGGTTTTCTATCTCTAGCCAACATGCTAAGTTGGTTAAGTGTTGCTAACCTAACCCCCACCAGTCCGTTTTGTTTAGCATGTTCCATTTTGATTAAGTCTTTTGTCCACTTAATCCTAACAATCCTGACTCAGCCTTAATTGTCTTATTAAGGCCCTGACCTCTCACATTAGACAGGTATTGTTGTGGCTGCCTGTTGCCGGTTGGTTCCGGGAAGTCTTACGCCACAACTCAGTCTAACCTCGGGTCCTTATTGGGCTCCATGTTTAACCTCTCACATTGGATAGGTATTGTTGTGACTACTGGACAGCCGGGCGGTTCCGGGCAGGTTTACATCACAACTCAATCCAACCTCGGGTTAAACACATCGTATGTTCTACATTTACATATTTTGTCATTCTTCTTTATTTATATGTAAATATTTGCGGCCCATTATTAAGTTAATGGTGTAAAGATTACACCAATCACGGGCCCAACCCATACTTGAATTTGGGCCCTTCTATTTTATATTTTCATTCATTAATTAATTTTAACCCAACGTTATTTTCCCCCGTTTTACACGTCCGTTCATATATATATTGGGCTTAGCCTTTTAAAGCCCAATTTAGCCATGCGAAAGGGGAGGCTTATGGCGTATACACAAAGAGGGGAAGGTGAGCGCATGAACTTGCAATACGACGTTGGAAATACAAAATAGAAATTGGTGTACTTGCATAGTGGTAACATAGGTGACATGAATAAAAGCATGTGAACTTGCATAGGTTTAACTACATCATGAACCTATATTCTTATTTAGGCATAATGTCAAACATAAGCATGTCATAAATATTCCTAGCATAAGCATAGCATAATGTCAAACATAAGCATGGCATAAATACTTTTAGCATAAACATGGCATAAACATAAACAAGTCATGTTCATAAGGTTTCTACATGTTTACAAAGGGGATACTTTGTTACTAACACAAAAGCATAGTTCAACTTAATCATGGTTTAAGTCTAATCACATAACGATGGTATAAATATACTTATGCA
This sequence comes from Allium sativum, assembly GCA_030737875.1. Lineage (NCBI taxonomy): Eukaryota > Viridiplantae > Streptophyta > Magnoliopsida > Asparagales > Amaryllidaceae > Allium > Allium sativum. The sequence goes on along the minus strand of CM060920.1, from coordinate 33,539,743 downwards.
CAAATATTCCTAATCATGGTGTTTGCTTTTAAACTTGCAAAAAGGGGATTTTTGAGTCTAACCTAGCCATGTCTCACATATGTCATCATATAATTCTTTTAAACAAGATAGACTTAATCATAGATTTCAATTATGCCAAATATCCTTCATAGCCTAGCCATATTCATAAGTTTGCAAAAGCATGACTTGATACATGGATTATGGTGTCAAAATTCCAACATAGTTTCATATGAACTATAACAACCAAAATTGTTTCAATTACTTGCAAAATGATTTATGCACAAAATATACATCATGATGGCATAATAACAAAGCCCCAAACTCGCATAAATTTCAATCAACTACATACATGTAGCTTCAACATAGATAACATAATTTGCGCAATATTCCTAACGTAAACTTGTATAGAACTACCGCATGTAGTTCTTTATAACATAATCCATAAATATCCAAACGTATATAAATTGATAAGAACGCATAAATACGAATTACTTCCATTGCCACAATTCAAGCATACACATCAACACAGTTGTTTATTTATACCAAAGTAATACTCTACTTACAATGGTTGCGGCGAATTCTCTAATTAAGAGATATGATTCCTTTGTTGAATTGATTGGCTTTAGGTTGCTTGAATTTGCTTTAGGCTTTAGAACTTTCTTCCTAATTCCCTCTCTAGTTGGCGGCTACTCTTTGTCGTTCCTCAGCAACATGGCGGCTATGTTCTTAATTTGAATGAATAGATTAGGGTTTAGTCTAGGGTTGTTTATATAGAGGTTAGGAATTGATTAGGACCCTTGATGTTGCTTGGATAGATCGTAGCCATTCATTAGGAAGAGAGACCAATAAAAACCCGCCACCTAGCCCTAATGACAAAGCAGACCACCGAAATTCGACCACACACCGACCTGGCCAGCCAGGTTGACTGGGCTCGACCAGGTCGATACACCTGTCGACAGGGCTGTCGACAGCCCTGTCGACATGGGTAGCCCAGGTCGACAGCCCAGTCGACCTGGGTGGCCCAGGCGGGTGTTCTTCCACCCTGGCCCAATGGGCCCCACTTCGGAATATTTAATTATTTTATTCTGTTTGAATTTTAAATTTAATTCCAAACTTCCGAAGGCCATATCTTCTTCATACGGACTCCGTTTTTCGAAAACTCGGACTATATTTCGCGTATTTTTCCGAGACGAACGCAATGGCGTATCCCGTTTCCCTTAGTTCTTTGATTTGAATTTGATTATACTTTAATTCATGAATTTCACAGTTATAGAATTTACGGGGTGTTACATTCTCCCCCACTTAAAAGGATTTCGTCCCCGAAATCTTCAAGTTAGGAGGAATGTATATCCTAACATCCAATCATCCATCTACTCATCCATCAAACACGAGCATCCATTGTCCTTAAAAGACTTCTAATGCTTCATGATCATATGCGAAGTGTGTGTATATGAACTTATCTAATGCAAAATCAGGCGGTCTACTGATTCAGTACACCTCCTTAATGCGAATTATGTAAGTGCCATGAATCCATTATGTATGCAAATTTTCCTATTCTTGATTCTACATGAGTGCACAATCATTCAATACAAATGCAACATCCACATGACAACACATTATAGTTCAACCACATACGAAAGCAAACATATATGCATATGCAATATGAAGTGACTGAGCCGATCTAAACCCTAGATTGTGTGTGTATATGCGACCACGAGCAACCACTAGCAATCACTTGCAACCACTTGCAACCATCATACATAACATGTTTCAACTACATGTTTTCATCCAAAAAGATTCTACCTAAAAGATACGGTCGAGGAAATATACATAAAAAGATAGATAAAAGCGCAACTTAAGGAAAGAGAAAGATCAAGGATGTACCCTCGAACAGAAAAGGGTAGGCAGTAGCTTCAGTTTCCCAAGTCGCGTCTCCCTCGGCGTCGCTCCACTGAACTTTGACGAGCTTGACTTCGCGGTTGCGTAGCTTCTTTATTTCCGTTCCTAAGATGCGGGTTGGAACTTTTCTTATGGTTGCTTCGCGTTCCACTTCGGCCTCTTCGAGGATGTTTGGCTCTACCACTTCAGCAGTCTCATGTAGACATTTTCGGAGGTGTGAAACGTGAAAGACGTTGTGGACTCCAGCCAACTTCTCGGGTAGCTCTAATCTATAGGCCATTTTCCCAATCTTCTCGATAATAGGGAATGGCCCTACGAATCTTGGCGCTAGCTTCCCTGTGGTTCCAAAACGAACAACGTTTCTTAGTGGGGATACCTTGAGAAAAACTCTGTCTCCAACTTCGAATTCAAGGTCGGTCCTCCTCTTGTCGGCATAGGACTTTTGTCTGTCTTGGGCCGTCTTCATCCTTCTTCGTATTAAGTCTACTTTCTCTGAAGTCTCTCGGATCATGTCTGGTCCAAGTATAAGCTTATCAGTAGACTCCCACCAACAAGTGGGCGATCGGCACGGTCTTCCATATAAAGCTTCGAAGGGCGCCATTCCTATGGTTGCTTGATAGCTATTGTTGTAGGCAAATTCCACCAAAGGAAGGTGGTCTTCCCATGTCCCTCCGAAGTCAAGGACGCATAGCCTTAAAAGGTCTTCCAAAACTCTGTTCACTCTCTCTGTTTGGCCGTCGGTTTGGGGATGATAGACTGTGCTCAAGCATAACTGCGTTCCTACTGCTTCTTGCAGACTCCGCCAAAATTCGCTGGTGAAGATGGGGTCTCGGTCACTAACAATGCTAGATGGTATTCCATGGAGTCGAACGATTTCCTTGAGATAAAGTGATGCTAGGGATGAGGCAGTTCTTTTACTTTTGACAGGCAAAAAGTGGGCGCTTTTAGTAAGCCCATCCACTATTACCCAAATGCTAGTGTTGCCTCTCCTAGACCTAGGCAGCCCATCGATGAAGTCCATTGAGATGCTATCCCACTTCCACTGTGGGACCTCCAGAGGATGTAGTAGTCCGCCAGGCTTTTTCTGTTCCGCTTTAACCTGTAGGCACACCATACACTTAGAAACGAACTCTGCCACGTCTTTTTTCATGCCATTCCAAAAGAAAGTCCTTTTTATGTCTTTGTACATTTTATCCCCGCCTGGGTGTATCGTCATCTTGGAGTGATGTGCTTCCTCGAGAACCTTCTTTATTAAATCGTTTGTCTGTGGGACGCATAGTCTTCCGTCTCGCCTTAGTACACCCTTATCGTCAATGGAGTATCTGTTGAGGTGACTTGAAGTCTCACCCCTAATTAGCCTATCAATTATTTCCACAAGTTGAGGGTCCTCGCGTTGTGCTGTCCCTACTGAATCCACTAAAGTTGGGCGCACTTCGAGAGATGCTAGCAGGCCCGGTACGAAATCGGAGGAAGGCCTAAAGTCGAAGCTGGCTATAAACTCTAGGCTTTGTCTTTCAACAAACAACGGGCTTAGGGTCAATTTCTTTCGGCTCAACGCGTCTGCCACTACGTTGCCTTTGCCCGGAGTATAGGAGATTTCGAAATCGTACGAGGCAAGAAACTCCATCCATCTTTGTTGCCTCAAGTTAAGATCCTTCTGCGAGAAAAGATATTTCAACGATTTATGATTAGTGTAAAGTTCGAACTTCTCACCTAGGAGATAGTGTCGCCAAGACTTGAGTGCAAAGACGATGGCGGCTAACTCAAGATCGTGGGTTGGGTAGTTCTTTTCGTGCACCTTCAACTGCCTCCTGCCATAAGCTACTACCCTTCCTTCTTGCATTAAGACGGCGCCTAGACCTTTCCCACATGCATCCGTATAAACAGTGAACATCTTGCTCCCATCTGGCAGCGTCAAGACTGGGGCTGTTGTAAGAGCCCTTTTCAGTCGTTGGAAAGCAAATTCGCAATCCAAATCCCAATTGAACACTAGATTCTTCTTAGTCAATTTCGTGAGCGGAGCTGAGATTTTCGCAAAATCCCTTATAAATTTTCGATAGAAACCTGCTAGTCCTAGAAAGCTTCGGACCTCAGTTGCATTCCTTGGTGTCTTCCAATCCTGTACCGCTACTACCTTAGCAGGGTCCACGGCTAACCCTTGTTTGGATACTATGTGCCCAAGGAACCTCACTTCTTCCCTCCAAAAGTGGCATTTGGAGAACTTGGCTTTTAGTTGATGGACTCGCAAAGTTTCCATGATTGCCTTTAAGTGTTGAGCATGTTCCTCTTCACTCTTTGAGAAGATAATGATATCATCTACGAAGACCACTACGAATTTGTTGAGGAAATCTCTAAATACCCTACTCATCAGGTCCACGAAGTAAGCAGGTGCATTTGTCAAGCCGAAAGGCATGACAAGCCATTCAAAGAAACCGTCTGGGGTTCTGAACGCCGTTTTATCGATGCTATCTTCAGCCACCCTTAGCTGATGAAAACCGGTTGCTAAATCGAGTTGGGAGAAAACAGACGCTCCTACAAGCTGGTCAAATAAATCGTCAATTCTAGGGAGAGGATGCCTATTCTTTTTCGTTACCTTGTTGAGCTCCCTATAGTCAACACATAGACGGAGTGAACCATCCGCCTTTGTAGCGAACACCACCGGAGCGCCCCACTCTGAAATGCTCCTCCTAATGAACCCCTTTTCTAGAAGCTCTTTAATCTGTTTACTGAGCTCTTTTCTTTCTCGTGGAGCCATATGTCTAACGGGCAACGCAACGGGCTTTGCATTATCTACAAGATATATGCAGAAGTCTATTTCCCGCTTTGGAGGCAAGCCCTTCACCTCTTCGAAGACATCCGGATATTCCCGGACCACTCTAACTGAATGCTAATTTTCAACAGAGGCATCTAGCGATTCAAGATAACTAAGCATAACCGCATACGAGGGATTACAAGAAATTTCCAAAGTATTACCGAGCTGGGTTAGGAGCCTAACAACCCTTTTCTCACAATCAAGGATGGCCCCATTACGGGATAGCCAATCCATACCCAAAATCAAACCATACCCTGAAAAGCCCAAAACAAAGGCACTACATTGAAATTCAACGCTTAGAATAGAAATTTTCAAATCCAAACAGATCATAGACAAATGAGCTGGGCCCCCAATTGGGTTTGAAACAATTAAGGGGTCCTCTACCATACTAGTTTTTAGGTGCAGAGATTCTACTAAAGCAGACGAGATAAAGGAGTGTGATGCGCCAGAATCAAATAAAGTGCGAACGGGTTGATCATAAAGATAAATTACGCTTTCTACAGAAGTATTTATACCTCGCTGTTGCAATGGTGGTGCTTCTAGCACATGGACTTGTGCCCCTGGGGTGGATCCAGCGCCCTGCCCCTGTCCTCGTTTCTTTGGGCAGTCCTTAGCCCTGTGGCCTGTCTGACCGCATGAAAAGCACCCACCATTCTCCTTGGCCTTCTTTTTCCGGCAGTCCTTTACTAAGTGCCCCACTTTGCCACAGAAATTGCACTTCCTCTTCTCCTTGTTGCCTTTTCCGCCCTTCTTAAAGTCTATCTTCTTGGGCTGCAAACCCTCTTTCTTCCCTTGAGAGCTTTCTGCCTTTGTCTCCTTCTTGCCCTTATCCTCCTCATTCAGCAATGCCATTTGCACCAATCTTTCATACGTGGCCCCCATGGGTATATGGGTCATGCCCAAACTGTGTAATGGCTCATTCAACCCCTTGACGAAACGGAGAGCCTTCTTGTGCGGGGTGTTGACTAGGTCAAGCCCAAACCTAGCCAGCTCGTCAAACTGATTCACATATTCTCTGACAGTCTTGTCTCCTTGCTTAAGAAATAAGAATTTTTCCAACTGCAAACTCCTTTCCGCATCTGAGAGAAATTTGGTCTCAAACCTTGCCATAAAGTCCTCCCATGTCTCCACTGGTCTTTCAGCATTAGTGACTTCCCACCAGTAGGAAGCCTCGCCCTTCAATAGCCACACCGCGAATTGTACTTTTTGTCTATCTTCTACCTCAAAGATGATGAATAGGTCCTCCGTTTCTTTCAGCCAATTCCTAGCTGCTACGAAGGACTCAGTTCCATGGAAATCCCTTCCTCCCATAGCTTTAAAATCTTTACATATCTTAGCGAACGTGTTTCCCCGTGGAGGAGGTGGAGGAAAAGGTGCTGCTGCAGCTGGATGATTTCCTTCCGCTGGGGGAGGAGGAATGGTAGGACCTGGCTGAGTGGCCCTTGCTTCTAAGAACCGTCTAAACCAACCAGGTATTGGCACCCCTTCAGGCAAGTTAAGTTCTTGGGACATGCTGAAACAAAAAGGATAGATTCAAAACGAAGGATAAGAGATAGTTCCTATGGCTTTGGGGAGTGGACTTTGCCCTTTTAAAATAAAATAATATTTTTCTTTTAAAAATGCTTCTTTAAATTTCCTTTTTGAAAATAATTTTCCAAAACTTTTTATCTTATCTGGTAAACCTATGCTCGGATACCAAGTGAAACACCCCACCTCCGTTAGGGTCACTCTCAAAGGGAATGCCCTAATTTTGGTGGAGGTTTATAAGTACAAGTCACAGATATACAAGACAGATATAAGAACACATACTTGTAAACAGCGGAAGAACAACAAACTTTATTTCATAAAGTCAAATACGTGTTACAACAACATCCTTTCCAAAAACATCACATAACACTTTCATAATCTGTCTTGAGTACAATAATTAAAGAAGCATAAATAAAACATAGATAAACTGCAAAAGCCCCATAGTGGATTGTCCAAAGCCATAGTTCAAAACAGGAAAGTCCAAGCAATACATTTCTCTTCTTCAAGCTGGATGTTGAGGTTGGTCAAGCTGCTGTGTTCCCTCCCTGAGGACCTGGGGGGTGGGGAAACGGAAGAAAAGAAGACGAAAGAAAAGTAGAGTCAGACATAAAGCCTGAGTAAGTCTAGTACTATTTTGTCTATGAATAAAGAACTGGGTATGATAAGTATAAACAAGAAGTGGGCAAGCACAATAAACTTGGTTAAGTTATCTAGGGTCGAATATACTATCGTACCCCATATTAATCTCTGAACCCATATAAACTAGTTTCCAACTGGCACCCCATAATCAGGGCGATGTGATCCATTCAATGATGATCGGCTCCTACTCGCATAGTTACATGTGTCTTACGGCCCCCGATGTCTGTAGTTACCTATGCTGGTCCCACCATGGGGTGTATCAAGTCCCATAGTGGCAACCCGACACAACCTTAGAGTGCACAGGTATACTACTGGTGTCCAGTGCCTTATTTTTCTGTGCCGGAGTGTGTGCACGCCCGCACTCCGTTAGAACCTACACTGCTACACCACCGCCGTCGCTTTGACCTCTTACAATCAGCCCAGTAATCGTGCCCCACCCTGCCTAGTTTCAGGGTATCCTGATACACCTTCTAGGGTTACTGCTGAAAAGGGTCCCCCGTTACTAGGTTTTCTATCTCTAGCCAACATGCTAAGTTGGTTAAGTGTTGCTAACCTAACCCCCACCAGTCCGTTTAGTTTAGCATGTTCCATTTTGATTAAGTCTTTTGTCCACTTAATCCTAACAATCCTGACTCAGCCTTAATTGTCTTATTAAGGCCCTGACCTCTCACATTAGACAGGTATTGTTGTGGCTGCCTGTTGCCGGTTGGTTCCGGGCAGTCTTACGCCACAACTCAGTCTAACCTCGGGTCCTTATTGGGCTCCATGTTTAACCTCTCACATTGGATAGGTATTGTTATGACTACTGGACAGCCGGGCGGTTCCGGGCAGGTTTACATCACAACTCAATCCAACCTCGGGTTAAACACATCGTATGTTCTACATTTACATATTTTGTCATTCTTCTTTATTTATATGTAAATATTTGCGGCCCATTATTAAGTTAATGGTGTAAAGATTACACCAATCACGGGCCCAACCCATACTTGAATTTGGGCCCTTCTATTTTATATTTTCATTCATTAATTAATTTTAACCCAACGTTATTTTCCCCCGTTTTACACGTCCGTTCATATATATATTGGGCTTAGCCTTTTAAAGCCCAATTTAGCCATGCGAAAGGGGAGGCTTATGGCGTATACACAAAGAGGGGAAGGTGAGCGCATGAACTTGCAATACGACGTTGGAAATACAAAATAGAAATTGGTGTACTTGCATAGTGGTAACATAGGTGACATGAATCAAAGCATGTGAACTTGCATAGGTTTAACTACAACATGAACCTATATTCTTATTTAGGCATAATGACAAACATAAGCATGTCATAAATATTCCTAGCATAAGCATAGCATAATGTCAAACATAAGCATGGCATAAATACTTTTAGCATAAACATGGCATAAACATAAACAAGTCATGTTCATAAGGTTTCTACATGTTTACAAAGGGGATACTTTGTTACTAACACAAAAGCATAGTTCAACTTAATCATGGTTTAAGTCTAATCACATAACGATGGTATAAATATACTTATGCACAAATATTCCTAATCATGGTGTTTGCTTTTAAACTTGCAAAAAGGGGATTTTTGAGTCTAACCTAGCCATGTCTCACATATGTCATCATATAATTCTTTTAAACAAGATAGACTTAATCATAGATTTCAATTATGCCAAATATCCTTCATAACCTAGCCATATTCATAAGTTTGCTAAAGCATGACTTGATACATGGATTATGGTGTCAAAATTCCAACATAGTTTCATATGAACTATAACAACCAAACTTGTTTCAATTACTTGCAAAATGATTTATGCACAAAATATACATCATGATGGCATAATAACAAAGCCCCAAACTCGCATAAATTTCAATCAACTACATACATGTAGCTTCAACATAGATAACATAATTTGCGCAATATTCCAAACGTAAACTTGTATAGAACTACCGCATGTAGTTCTTTATAACATAATCCATAAATATCCAAACGTATATAAATTGATAAGAACGCATAAATACGAATTACTTCCATTGCCACAATTCAAGCATACACATCAACACAGTTGTTTATTTATACCAAAGTAATACTCTACTTACAATGGTTGCGGCGAATTCTCTAATTAAGAGATATGATTCCTTTGTTGAATTGATTGGCTTTAGGTTGCTTGAATTTGCTTTAGGCTTTAGAACTTTCTTCCTAATTCCCTCTCTAGTTGGCGGCTACTCTTTGTCGTTCCTCAGCAACATGGCGGCTATGTTCTTAATTTGAATGAATAGATTAGGGTTTAGTCTAGGGTTGTTTATATAGAGGTTAGGAATTGATTAGGACCCTTGATGTTGCTTGGATAGATCGTAGCCATTCATTAGGAAGAGAGACCAATAAAAACCCGCCACCTAGCCCTAATGACAAAGCAGACCACAGAAATTCGACCACACACCGACCTGGCCAGCCAGGTTGACTGGGCTCGACCAGGTCGATACCCCTGTCGACAGGGCTGTCGACAGCCCTGTCGACATGGGTAGCCCAGGTCGACAGCCCAGTCGACCTGGGTGGCCCAGGCGGGTGTTCTTCCACCCTGGCCCAATGGGCCCCACTTCGGAATATTTAATTATTTTATTCTGTTTGAATTTTAAATTTAATTCAAAACTTCCGAAGGACATATCTTCTTCATACGGACTCCGTTTTTCGAAAACTCGGACTCTATTTCGCGTATTTTTCCGAGACGAACGCAATGGCGTATCCCGTTTCCCTTAGTTCTTTGATTTGAATTTGATTATACTTTAATTCATGAATTTCACAGTTATAGAATTTACGGGGTGTTACATTATTATACCATTCATGTTTGATGTGTGTCTTCAATTTTTTAAATTTTTTTTGTGTTGTCCACTTGAGCATTATATATGCTGCTACTTTTGACGATGCTGCTCCGTTTAGTTCCATGCCAAAAAGTTCATCATATTCATGAACTTTGCAACAACCCGAATTTTAATAACATGTTAAAGCCATAAAGCAAGGTAGAATTAATTTTTAAATAAGAATCAAGGGAAACAGGTTACGCCATTGCGTTCGTCTCGGAATTCTGCTTGAGATAGAGTCCGAGTTTGCATAAAACGGATAACGTATGAAGGAGATGTTGACGAACGAAGTTAGGCAGAAAAACCAGAAATAGGCCAGAATGCACTGGCAAACTTAGGAAGTGCGCCAGAACAAAATCGCACTGGCGCACTTGGGAAGTGCGCCCATGCAAAGTTGCACTGGCGCACTTGGCAAGTGCGCCCAGGCCGAGCAGAAAGCCTACACAGCTTCTGGTGTGTTTTGATCCAAACTGTGACTCATTGCTTAGTCCTTTCTGACTCCTTACTGAGTCATTAGGGCTGACTCATCACCCTATCTTGACTGAATGGTTATGATTAACCCTAAGATCATCTGACGGCTCAAACTAGATTAAAATCCTATATAAACAGCCTCCTAGCCTCATTCTCTTTACACCATTCTTCTCTAACCTTATGCTGCACAAACTCTTGATGAACATTGCTTCTTCTACCTCCTCTAAATTAAATTAAGATAAATTAAATTAAAACGCGAAGACTATTTCTTGAAGACTACGGCTAGGAATTCCATATTTGGGGATTTGCTTCTATAATCAAATCAAGATTTAACGATTCAGCAATTCGAAGACTAGTTTATAGATTCAACTTCTGCATCTCAATTTCTTAAACCACGATCTGTAAGTTCAAGTTACTTTTAGATAAAAACTATAAACTTAATATGGACATGTTATAAATTGGAATTGGATCTATGTATGATTCGTATCTATTCTTGTTCATCTTGGATCTTAACTTTTTGGGAATATTGCTTTGAAATCAGTTTGGGCCTATTCACATTGTAAATCAAACATTATCATGCCTATGACATTGAAACTATTGTTAACGGCCAAGGACTATGATTGTGAACATAAGACTATGCCTATGCGTATGACTGAGAACATAAGACTATTGCCTATGACTATGACAAGGAAAATTGTGGCTAATCACCTATGACTCATGACTATGAATTATTGCCTATGATTATGAACATAAGACTATTGTCTATGACCACGAATTTGAATCTATTTGCCTATGACTGTTTAGGGCATTTGCCTAGAAATATTTTGGATAATTATCCATGACTATTGTGAGTAATCGCTTATGATTCACTATGACTATGACTATTGTGGTTAATTGACTATTATAGTTGATTGTACATAACACTATAGTTGAAAACCATGTTATACACCGAATTGGCATTTTGTTGGATCTCATACCTAGGGTGTGACTTGCTTAGTTTATTCGCTATATGTACACCAAAACCGTTGATCCATTATCCTTGTATTTGGCTTACTTTTGCATGCCTATTCTTTTATGTCAATTTTTATCATGACTATCGCCTTATTTTGCTGGATATGAAATCCTATTATTTTATATATGCTAGTTATGTTGTAACCAATTATCTCAAGTTACATCATGCTATTCTTGTAATCCCTTTTATCGCTATATGCTCGTCCCTTTTGCCTATCATAGTTTTGATGTTATTCCCTTTATTTTGGGATTTGGATTTACTTGTAGTATAGATCGATTCACGTTTACGTGCGATGGGAATACGATTTGGTTAGATTAGGCAAAACATGAATTGGTTATGAACATGAATCATGAACTAGATAATAGGCATAAATTGAAACATGAACATTGTTATAACTTGAATCTGGATATGGATATAAAACTTTCCTTGAAACTTGACACGAACTTGATATGAAATTTGAACATGGGCATGACACTAGAATGAACTTGAAAATGGCCAACTCGAGGTTGAGTTAAGTATGCAGTGTAATTCTGCCCGAAACCGCCCGGCTAATCCAGTTTCTGCAAACAATAGGATCCAATGTAGGTAGTTGGTCGTATCGCGCTTGAAACCCGAGGTCAGACTGAGTTGTAGTGTAAATCTACGAGGAACCGCCCGGTATATCCAGTGACCACAACAACAGGTCTGATGGGAGAGGTTGTTGTGCATTAATGAATTAATGCCACATGATAGGGTTAAGTCATGAACATGAAAGACAACAGTTAACAAAGTTGAAAAATGATTGGTAGGGTTAGGTCATGAACTTGAACGGCCACACCTAACCAACTTGACACGTTAATTGTAGGGTTAAGTCACGAACTTGAATGACAACACTTAACCAACTTGACATGCTAGGCTGATAAGGGTTAAGTCACGAAATTTAAATGACAACACTTAACCTATTGGATGGAAACCCTAGTTATGCGGTCCATTTTAGCAGTAACCCACTAGATGTGTCATGGACCCTGGAACTAGGCAGGGTGGGGCACGATTACTAAGCTGATTGTAAGCGACCAGAAGGACGGCTGTGTTGGTGCGCTAGTGTAGGTTCAGGCGGGCTATGGTCGTGCACGTGCTCCGGAGTTGAAAAAGCAGGCATTGGGCATCAGTAGGTTTATCTGTGCATGCTTGATTCGTGTCAGTGGTTGGCACCTTAGGTCTTGATACGCCTTATGGCGGACCTAGCACATGTGACTACATTCGTGATAGGGCCGTATGACACAGACACACAACGAGCTAGAACTTGTAGGGAGCCGATCGATTAGTGGTTCGTTCCGTTGGACCTAGTAATGGGTCATTCATGATACTGGGCCAAGGGATCATTTCATGGTTAATATTTGGCATAGGTTGGGATACTAGTACAGTTGGTGCAGCGAATCTTGAACATGCGATGCTATACTTGATTTATCTTGTTATCTTAGTTTATCATGCCAATCTTGTCATCATCCTTATGTTTACTTTCAGTTTATACATGTCATGTTACCTTTACCTGTTTTTATGCTGAAAGTCGCTAGGACTTACCAATCATTATGACTGACCCATTTTCTTTCGCCTCTTTTTCTTTCATCCCCCCCCCAGGTTCTCAGGGAGGAAACTATAGCTATTAGCTTGGATTTCGCTTGCTTTCGGTTCAGCTTATGTACGGTTTGATCTTGAGCTATGCTATGGTTGAATTTCTGCTACCTTTTGGGATTTAAGCTACTTTTTTTGTTTTAAGTTTATGCTTCTTTATTCAAGGCAGAACTTGTTGTAATGGAAAATAATAGTTGGTACTTTGGATGTAAAAGGTTTTGACCCTTTTTGAAAGTAATGAAATTGTAACACCCCACCTTCGCCAGGGTGGCTCTTGCAAGCACTCTGACTTTGGAGGGGCGTTTGTATCGGGTAAACATGCATAATGATATATCAAGGCAGAACAAGAACATAAGTATATATGTAAAGAGAGTAAATAAGATAAGTAAAACAGCGGAAGATTTCAAACCATTTCAAAACAATTCTGGTACAACATAATGTCAACTTTCCAAATACACAAGTCTAGATAAAAACAACATCACTGAAAAACTGAAATACATAAGTACTCTCCCCAAAATAAGTGATAACCATCGCTAGCTTCATGTCAAGACCGTACATGAGCTAAAATCCCACAAGTAAGCGATCAAAAATCCAAGCTAAGCTCCAATATTCCCACACTGAGAACCTGGGGGGGGGGGGAAACGGAAGGAAAGAGGCGAAAGAAAACAGGTCAGTCAAAAAGACTGAGTAAGCCCTGCTACATTCAATGTAAACTGATAAAGTTAACTGGCATGAGAAGCCGGGATGAACATAAGGATAACTACATACTGGCATGATAGATAAAGGTGTCATCGCATAATCAGGTTTAAGGTTTTTGCACCACAGGTGTACTAGCAAACTAACATGATATGAATAAACAAGTATTGATCCCCTTGGCCCAAGCTTTGGCCCAATAACATGAAGTGACCCTGATACGAGGTCCAATAACATGAAGTGACCATATACGAGGTCCAATAACATGAAGTGACACTAATATGAGGTCCAATAACATGAAGTGACCCTAATACGAGGTCCAACCAAACGGTCTATTCGATCGGCTCCCTATAAGCCTATTTCGTCACGTGTTGGTGTCAATACGGCCCAAACATAATTGTAGTCAGACTGTGCTGGGTCTCCCGTCGGGCGTATCAAGCCCTAGGGTGTCAACCCCTGGACACCATAAACATAAGTGCACAGTCTAGATCTACTGGTACCCATGCTTGACTTCTCCAAATACGGACTACGTGCATGACCACAGTCCGTCCGGAACTACATCGGCGTACCACTCTGCCATCGTTTTTGGTCACTTACCTCAAGTCCGGTAATCGTGCCCCCACCCTAGCCTAGTCCCTAGGGTCGTAATGAAACAAACTTGGGATTACTGCTGGAGTGGACCCCCATTGCTAGGATTTTCTAGTGGGTTAAGTACTGGTTAACCCTCTTGCTAATCATGGATTAACTTGGTTAAGTGTAACGATGAGTTCACGACTTAACCCTGATTAATCTACCAAGCCCAAATTGGTTAAGTATTAAGTGGACCATGACTTAACCCTAATCATGAGGCATTAATTAATTAATGTGCCTTAACCTCTCACATTAGACTTTGTTGCGGTTACTAGTTAAGCCGGTTGGTTCCGGGTAGCTTTACACCACAACTTGGTCTAACCTTGGGTTCAAGGTACAACATGACCAACTTCTCACATTGGGTCCTATTGTTTGTAGCAACTAGTTAAGCCGGTCGGTTCCGGGTAGGTTTACGCTACAAACTCAACCCAACCTCGAGTTGGTCACACTTATATTTTCTAAGTGTCATGTCCATTATGTTTCTAAAACATATTACAAGTTTTCAAACATTTGGGTAGACCTAACTTAATAGGTAAATTCCCAATCTTATGTTTTTATGTCTTTTAAGTTTACCCAACCCCAAACGCAATCCCATCGCTTACATATCGCAATAGCGCATAAAGGATAGAAAAAGGGAACTTGGCATAATCATGACATAAAGGTGTTGAAGCCACAAGTTTAACATGGTGGCATATGAAATGTACATATGTTCATATACTTGCATATTACATTTTTAGGCCTCAAAAGCATGCATAAAACCAAACTTAGCATATTGGTGATACATGGTGACAAATGACATGTAGAAATGGCCATAAGTTCGCATTTAGCCTCACATGCAAGTTATCATAAGAGATATGATAACTTACATGTTGCCAAAATGCAACCTTTAGCATAAAGCTTGAAGCTTTATGTTCATAAACCCAAGATAAGCTTGCATAACATGATAACATGAACAAAATGATCAACCCTAACTTGCATAACATAACTTGCATATCATATGGCAAACTTGCATATCAAACTTGCATAACATAACATGATAAACTTGCATATCATAACATGGCATACTTGCATAACATAACATGGTAAACTTGCATATCATAACATATCAAACTTGCATAACATGACTTAGTAAACTTGCATATCATGGAAAACTTGCATATCATAATGATCAACCAAACTTGCATCATTCATTTAAATTTAGAGTTTAAATATGAAAGTAGAAAAGGGCTTACAATGCTTATGAAGACACAAAAATATATATAGATTGAGAAAAAGCCCTTATGCAATCAAATAAACCCAAAATGCAAGCTCCTATAGAAAAACCCTTGAGCCAAAATGATCAAAACCCTTGCTTTATGATGTAAATATGGAAACTTGACTTGAATGCAAGCTAATGACACTCATACAAGCTTGAAAACACTTGTATGCATGGAAAATCTCTCATAGGAATAACTTAGGGATTTTATGAAGAGAGTGGAGGCCATGAGAGGAATGATTTTGCCATAGTTTAGTTGTAGGGTTGATTAATGATGATTTAGGGTTAGGTTAGGGGCTTATTTATAGAGATTAGGATTAGTTTCAACCTTAGGATTAAACCCTAGTTCCAATCTAAGCCCTCAAAACCGAATCTGGCCCCCAAACTCAACACAACTCCAAAATGGTGCGCTAGGCAAAACTGCCCGGCTGAACCAAGTCGACACCCAAGTCGACAGGGCTGTCGACTTGGGCCTAACCAAGTCGACTGCCCAGTCGACAGGGCTGTCGACATGGATGGTCTGGCGGGAAATTTCCCGCCTGCGCCCAACTCCCTTAATTTCCAAATTCAAACTTGAATTTGAAATCTGTTTTTACTTTGAAATTTTCTGAAAACTTCGTTGGGCCTTAATCGGGTCATACGGACTCCGATTTTCGAAAACTCGGACTCTATTTCTCGTATTTTTCCGAGACGAACGCAATGGCATAGCCCGTTTCCCTTGATTCAGATTAAATTCTGCCTCGATTTACGTTATAATAGGTTATTGAAAATACGGGTTGTTACATTCTCCCCTCCTTAAAGGATTTCGTCCCCGAAATCTTCAAGTTAGGAAGAACGTATCCTACCATCCAACATCCATCTACTCAAAACATCATCCACGAGCAATCATTGTCCTTACAAGATTCTAAATGTTGTATGAACATATGCAAAGGTGTGTGTATATGTACTTATCTAATGCAGATATCATCAATGCAAATTACGTTAGTGAAATGAATCCATATGTATGCAATTCCTAACATAATGTATAACATCTATATGCGTGCGCATAACATACATCCATATGCAACATCCATGTGATAACACAAAAGTTTTCATCCATGAATAAGCGTAAACACTCATGCATATGCAATATGAGGAGTGTGTGAGCCGATCTAGTGCCTAATGTGTATAATGCATCCACGAGTAACCACTTGCAAACACTTGCAACCACTTGCAACCATCAAGCATAACATGTTTCAAACACATGTTTCATCCAAAGGGTTTCTTCCTAAGGTTCTCATGACAAGATTAACACGATATAGATAGCAAAAGAAAGATATGTTAACAAAGAAAAGAGATTGAGAGTGTACCCTCAAAAAGGAATGGATAAAGCCCACGCATCTTCTCCTCGGTTTCCCAAGTTGCGTCTTCTTCGGCTTCACCCCATTGAACCTTCACCAACTTGACCTCTCGATTCCTTAGCTTCTTGGTCTCCGTCCCCAAGATACGAATCGGAGCTCTCCTCAAGGTAGCCTCTTTCTCCACTTCCACATCTTTCAGAACACTTGGCTCAACAACCTCTGCTGATTCATGTAAACACTTCCGGAGATGCGAGACATGAAAAACATCGTGTACTCCGGCAAGCTTCTCGGGCAACTCCACTCTATAAGCCATCTGCCCGATCCTCTCTATAATAGGGAATGGTCCAACAAACCTCGGTGCTAACTTCCCAACGGCTCCAAATCGGACCACATTCCGCAAAGGAGAAACCTTCACGAAAACCATATCCCCAACATCAAACTCCAAATCAGTTCTTCGCTTATCAGCATAGGATTTCT
Source organism: Allium sativum (assembly GCA_030737875.1). Classification (NCBI taxonomy): domain Eukaryota; kingdom Viridiplantae; phylum Streptophyta; class Magnoliopsida; order Asparagales; family Amaryllidaceae; genus Allium; species Allium sativum. Next base: position 33,522,518 of record CM060920.1, on the reverse strand, counting down.
GTCGGTCTTGGGCCGCTTTCATCCGTCTCCGAATCAACTTGACCTTCTCGGATGTATCTCTGATCATATCAGGCCCAAGTATAAGCTCATTTGTAGTCTCCCACCAACATGTAGGCGACTTGCACGGCCTCCCATATAAAGCTTCAAATGGTGCCATCCCTATGCTTGCCTGATAACTGTTATTATATGCAAACTCAACAAGAGGAAGATGGTCTTCCCAAGTACCACCAAAATCCAGAATACAAAGCCTCAACAGATCCTCGAGTACCCTATTCACTCTTTCGGTTTGACCGTCCGTCTGTGGGTGATAAGCCGTACTTAGATTCAACCTCGTGCCCATATCTTCTTGTAAGCTATTCCAGAACTGACTTGTAAAGATTGGGTCACGGTCACTGACTATACTAGATGGGACTCCATGTAGTCTCACAATCTCTCGAAGATATACAGACGCTAGCCAAGATGCGGTCCTCTTGCTCTTCACCGGAATGAAATGAGCACTCTTCGTTAGTCTATCCACAATAACCCAAATGCTCGTATTCCCTTTCCTTCACCTTGGTAGCCCATCGATAAAATCCATGGAAATACTCTCCCACTTCCATAGTGGAACGTCTAGGGGATGCAATAGCCCACCGGGCTTCTTCGACTCGGCCTTAACTTGCTGGCAAATGATACATCTAGAGACAAACTCTGCCACATCCTTCTTCATCCCAGGCCAAAAGAAAATGCGCTTCATATCTTTATACATCTTATCTCCACCCGGATGTATAGTCAACTTAGGGCGATGCGCTTCCTCAAGAACTTTTCTTACTAAATCTTCTACCATTGGAACACATAACCTTGCGTCTCTCCTCAGCCAACCCTTGTCATCAATAGAATATCGAGCGAGATGACTAGACGCCTCTCGTCGAATCAGCTTATCCATAATCTCAACTATCTGAGGGTCTTCTCTCTGCGAAGCCCCAACTTGATCAAGAAGGGTAGGTCTGAGTTCCAAAGATGCTAAAGAACCGGTCATCGACTCAATCGCCAAAGAGAAATCAAAGGTTGCCACATACTCTAAATTCTTCATCTCAACGAATAGAGGACTCAGAGTCAACCTTTTTCTACTCAATGCATCTGCTACCACATTCCCCTTGCCAGGGGTATAAGCTATCTCAAAATCGTAGGACGCCAAGAATTCCATCCATCTTTGTTGCCTCAGATTCAGATCCTTCTGAGAAAAGAGATACTTTAATGACTTGTGATCGGTATAAAGCTCAAATCTTTCTCCCAGAAGATAATGGCGCCAAGCCTTGAGTGCATATACTATTGTTGCCAACTCTAAGTCATGAGTGGGATAATTCTTCTCATGCACTTTGAGTTGTCTACCGCCAAAGCATATCACTCTTCCTTCTTGCATCAGAACAGCTCCTAACCCCGTGCCACATGCATCGGTGTATACTGTAAATAACTTCCCTCCATCGGGCAAAGCTAGAACAGGTGCTGATGTGAGAGCTCTCTTGAGCCTCTGAAAAGCAAGCTCGCATTCTATGCTCCAAGCAAAAACTAAATTATTCTTCGTCAATTTAGTGAGAGGAGCGGAAATCTTCGCGAAGTCCTTGATGAACTTTCGGTAAAAGCCAGCAAGACCTAGAAAACTTCTCACTTCAGTTGCATTCCTTGGAGTCTTCCAATCCTGAACTGCAACTACCTTAGCGGGATCCACCGCTAAGCCTTGCTTAGGTACTATATGCCCAAGGAATCTAACTTCCCTTCTCCAAAAGTGACACTTGGAGAACTTGGCCTTCAACTGATGCGCTCTAAGTGAATCCATCACCTCCACGAGATGCCTTGCGTGCCCTTCCTCATCCTTAGAGAAGATCAGAATATCATCTACGAAGACCACGACAAACTTGTTCAAGAACTCCCTGAACACCCTACTCATCAAGTCCACGAAATATGCGGGTGCATTAGTCAAGCCGAACAGCATGACAAGCCATTCGAAGAATCCATCTGGAGTTCTGAACGCAGTCTTGTCTATACTATCTTCAGCTACCCTGAACTGATGGAATCCAGTAGCAAGATCAAGCTGAGAGAAAACAGAAGCACCGATAAGCTGGTCAAAGAGATCATCAATCCTCGGTAACGGGTGTCTGTTCTTCTTAGTCAGCTTATTCAACTCTCGATAGTCAACACAAAGTCGGAGAGAACCATCTGCCTTGGTAGCTAATACCACAGCCGCTCCCCATTCAGATATACTTCGTCTAATGAAGTTCTTCTCAAGCAACTCCTTCACTTGCTTACTTAGCTCCCGCCTTTCACGCGGAGCCATGTGCCGAACGGGCAAAGAAACCGGCTTTGCATTATCCACCAGATAAATGCGGAAATCAATCTCTCGCTTAGGGGGCAACCCCTAACTTCATCGAAAACATCCGGATACTCTGGAACCACTCTCTCAGACTGAAGAGTTTCCATTGACGAGTCGAGTGATTCAAGATAGCACAACATGACGGGACCTCTCGGATTACAAGAAATTTCTAGGTTGTTTCCGAGGCGAGTCACGAGCCTCACAGCCCTATGCTCACAATCAAGGATGGCTCCATATCTGGACAACCAATCCATGCCCAATATCAATCCGTATCCCCTAAAACCAAGAACATAAGCACTACACAAGAACTCTACACTCAGTATAGAGATCCTCAAATCCACACATATCATAGACAGATGGGCGGAACCCCCAATAGGATTTGAGACACAGACGGGATCATCTACCAAGCTAGTACTAAGGTGCAAACTGTCAACAAGATCAGATGAGATAAAGCTATGCGATGCACCAGAATCAAACAAGGTATGAACTGGAAAATCAGAAATATATACAAGGCTCTCAATAGAAATACTACCTCGATCGGGACTGGAGCGGCATTGAGAGTATGAACTTGCCCTCCTGAAGGTCCAGCACGCTGAGTCTGACCCTGGCCTTGCCCTTGCTTCTTCGGGCAATCCTTACTGAAATGTCCAGTCTCACCGCAGAAAAAGCATTCACCATTCTTCCTTTTCCTCTTCTTACAATCCTTAATAAGATGCCCAACTGAACCGCAATAATGGCACTTCCCCTTGGTGTTCTTGCCCTTGTTGTTGTTCCCCTTGTTGCCTTGACTCTTGTTCTTGTTCTGATTGCCTTGACTGCTCTGACCACTTGGATTACCCTGATTTCCTTTCCACTGGGAATCAGTCTTCTTGGATTGAGTATCATTCGTCTTGATCTCTTTCTTGACATCTCCCTGAAGTAACGCCATATCAACCAAGCTCTCAAACGTGGCCCCATGGGGAATATGTGACATAGCCAATCCCTGCAACGGCTCATTCAATCCTCTAGCAAAACGAAGAGCCTTCTTCTGAGGAGTATTCACCATATCCAAGCCAAAACGAGCTAACTGATTGAACTTGTTCACATATTCTTTGACAGACATATCTCCTTATTTCAAAGTTATGAACCTCTCCATTTGCAGATTCTCCTCAGCAGAAGATAGAAACTTAAGCATGAACCTTGCCCTGAAATCGGCCCAAGTCTCAACAGGCCTAGTACCATTGGTGACTTCCCACCAATAAGCGGCTTCATCCTTCATAAGCCAAACCGCCAACAAGATCTTCCTCTGATCGTCTAACCCAAAGATAGAAAATAAATCCTCGGTCTATTTTAACCAATTTCTGGCCTCTACAAAAGTCTCAGTGACTTGAAAGTTCTTGCCACCCATTGCTTTGAAATCTTTGCAAGTCTTTGCGAAGTCAGCTTGAGGATGCTGAGGGGGAGGAGGAAGAGGAACCTCAGCGACAGGAGGAGGAGGAACATTAACTACTGGAGGAGGAGGAGGAGGAACATCTGCGGGGCCGGCTTCGGTCGCCCTAGCCTCCAAAAGTCTCCTATACCAAACAGGTACGTGTACTCCCTCCGGAATAGCATAGTTATCGGCCATACTGAAAACGAAGAAAAAGACAGATTCAGAATGGAGAAAAACGAAGGAATGTTGCTAAGGGCTTTTTGGGGAATAGCCTTTAAAATAAACTAGACTTTTCTTTGGAAAATTCTTTATACTTGGTTTTGAAAATAGATTTCCAAAAGTTTTAAAAACCTTTTTGTTCCTTCTCGTAAACCATATGCTCTGATACCAAATGTAACACCCCACCTTCGCCAGGGTGGCTCTTGCAAGCACTCTGACTTTGGAGGGGCGTTTGTATCGGGTAAACATGCATAATGATATATCAAGGCAGAACAAGAACATAAGTATATATGTAAACAGAGTAAATAAGATAAGTAAAACAGCGGAAGATTTCAAACCATTTCAAAACAAGTCTGGTACAACATAATGTCAACTTTCCAAATACACAAGTCTAGATAAAAACAACATCACTGAAAAACTGAAATACATAAGTACTATCCCCAAAATAAGTGATAACCATCGCTAGCTTCATGTCAAGACCGTACATGAGCTAAAATCCCATAAGAAAGCGATCAGAAATCCAAGCTAAGCTCCAATATTCCCACCCTGAGAACCTAGGGGGGGAAACGGAAGAAAAGAGGCGAAAGAAAACAGGTCAGTCAAAAAGACTGAGTAAGCCCTACTACAATCAATGTAAACTGATAAAGTTAAATGGCATGAGAAGCAGGGTTGAACATAAGGATAACTACATACTGGCATGATAGATAAAGGTGTCATCGCATAATCAGGTTTAAGGTTTTTGCACCACAGGTGTACTAGCAAACTAACATGATTTGAATAAACAAGTATTGATCCCCTTGGCCCAAGCTTTGGCCCAATAACATGAAGTGACCCTAATACGAGGTCCAATAACATGAAGTGACCCTAATACGAGGTCCAATAACATGAAGTGACCCTAATACGAGGTCCAACCAAACGGTCTATTCGATCGGCTCCCTATAAGCCTAACTCATCACGTGTTGGTGTCAATACGGCCCAAACATAATTGTAGTCAGACTGTGCCGGGTCTCCCGTCGGGTGTATCAAGCCCTAGGGTGTCAACCCCTGGAGACCATAAACATAAGTGCACAGTCTAGATCTACTGGTACCCATGCTTGACTTCTCCAAATACGGACTACGTGCACAACCATAGTCCGTCCGGAACTACATCGGCATACCACTCTGCCGTCGTTTTTGGTCACTTACCTCAAGTCCAGTAATCGTGCCCCCGCCCTATCCTAGCCCCTAGGGTCGTAATGATACAAACTTGGGATTACTGCTGGAGTGGACCCCCATTGCTAGGATATTCTAGTGGGTTAAGTACGGTTTAACCCTCTTGCTAATCATGGATTAACTTGGTTAAGTGTAACGATGAGTTCACGACTTAACCCTGATTAATCTACCAAGCCCAAATTGGTTAAGTATTAAGTGGACCATGACTTAACCCTAATCATGAGGCATTAATTAATTAATGTGCCTTAACCTCTCACATTAGACTTTGTTGCGGTTACTAGTTAAGCCGGTCGGTTCCGGGTAGCTTTACACCACAACTTGGTCTAACCTCGGGTTCAAGGTACAACATGACCAACTTCTCACATTGGGTCCTATTGTTTGTAGCAACTAGTTAAGCCGGTCGGTTCCGGGTAGGTTTACGCTACAAACTCAACCCAACCTCGAGTTGGTCACACTTATATTTTCTAAGTGTCATGTCCATTATGTTTCTAAAACATATTACAAGTTTTCAAACATTTGGGTAGACCCAACTTAATAGGTAAATTCCCAATGGGTAGACCTAACTTAATAGGTAAATTCCCAATCTTATGTTTTAATGTCTTTTAAGTTTACCCAACCCCAAACGCAATCCCATCGCTTACAAATCGCAATAGCGCATAAAGGATAGAAAGAGGGAACTTGGCATAATCATGACATAAAGGTGTTGAAGCCACAAGTTTAATATGGTGGCATATGAAATGTACATATGTTCATATACTTGCATATTACATTTTTAGGCCTCAAAAGCATGCATAAAACCAAACTTAGCATATTGGTGATACATGGTGATAAATGACATGTAGAAATGGCCATAAGTTCGCATTTAGCCTCACATGCAAGTTATCATAAGAGATATGATAACTTACATGTTGCCAAAATGCAACCTTTAGCATAAAGCCTGAAGCTTTATGTTCATAAACCCAAGATAAGCTTGCATAACATGATAACATGAACAAAATGATCAACCCAAACTTGCATAACATAACTTGCATATCATATGGCAAACTTGCATATCAAACTTGCATAACATAACATGATAAACTTGCATATCATAACATGGCATACTTGCATAACATAACATGGTAAACTTGCATATCATAACATATCAAACTTGCATAACATGACTTAGTAAACTTGCATATCATGGCAAACTTGCATATCATAATGATCAACCAAACTTGCATCATTCATTTAACTTTAGAGTTTAAATATGAAAGTAGAAATGGGCTTACAATGCTTATGAAGACACAAAAATATATATAGATTGAGACAAAGCCCTTATGCAATCAAATAAACCCAAAATGCAAGCTCCTATAGAAAAACCCTTAAGCCAAAATGATCAAAACCCTTGCTTTATGATGTAAATATGGAAACTTGACTTGAATGCAAGCTAATGACACTCATACAAGCTTGAAAACACTTGTATGCATGGAAAATCTCTCATAGGAATAACTTAGGGATTTTATGAAGAGAGTGGAGGCCATGAGAGGAATGATTTTGCCATAGTTTAGTTGTAGGGTTGATTAATAATTATTTAGGGTTAGGTTAGGGGCTTATTTATAGAGATTAGGATTAGTTTCAACCTTAGGATTAAACCCTAGTTCCAATCTCAGCCCTCAAAACCGAATCTGGCCCCCAAACTCAACACAACTCCAAAATGGTGCACCAGGCAAAACTGCCCGGCTGAACCAAGTCGACACCCAAGTCGACAGGGCTGTCGACTTGGGCCAAACCAAGTCGACTGCCCAGTCGACAGGGCTGTCGACATGGGTGGTCTGGCGGGAAATTTCCCGCCTGCGCCCAACTCCCTTAATTTCCAAATTCAAACTTGAATTTGAAATCTGTTTTTACTTTGAAATTTTCTGAAAACTTCGTTGGGCCTTAATCGGGTCATACGGACTTCGATTTTCGAAAACTCGGACTCTATTTCGCGTATTTTTCCGAGACGAACGCAATGGCGTAGCCCTTTTCCCTTGATTCAGATTAAATTCTGCCTCGATTTATGTTATAACAGGTTATTGAAAATACGGGTTGTTACAGAAATTTAGCTTTTGATTCTTCCGCTGTTTTATTTATGTTCTGTCTTGTAATATTTCTGTGTTTGTTTACCTCGATAACGCTCCTCTAAAACTAGTGCATTCCCTTTGTGAGTGACCCTGACGGAGGTGGGGTGTTACATTTGGTATCAGAGCAGAAGGTTACCAGACTGGGAAAAAGTTTTAAAAACCTTCTAAAACTATTTTCAAAACAATTTACAAAGAAGCATTTTTCAAGAAAAGACTTGTTTTACTTAGAGGCTATTCCCCAAAAGCCATTAGCACTATCCTTTGTTTCCTTGTTTGAATATCTTTTCCTTTCTTTTCTCCATCTGTAGTCGCAGTAGTTTTACCTGCGGCCAATCTTCTTTCTAGCTTCGTAGAGGGTTTTCCATGCGATGGAGATAGTTTTTGTGAGGCTTGTTAACATGTTACATAGGAAAGGTATGAGTAATAAGAAAGAAGTTAAGGCGGATCAGTCTCAGAACGAGAAGAAATACTTCCAGAAGGGAGGCGAGAACAACGACAATAATGACAACAAGTCACGTGAGAAAAGAAAATGCAACTTCTGTGGTATTAATGGGCATATAGTCCAGGATAGTAGAAAGAAGAAGATGAAGATGGGAGCATGCTTTCAATGTGGTGAGATTGGACACATCAGCAAGGACTGCCCTTAGAAGCAAGATCTAGGGCAGCAAGCAGGACCTTCTAGGGTTATATCTTTAACTTCTTTCCCTAGATGCTTTGTTTTATCCTGTATATCTTTTCGATCCTGTCTTGAGAACCTTAGGTAGAACCCTATGGATGTAAACATGTATATGAAACATGTTATGGTTGATGTTTGCAAATGGTCGCAAGTGGTCACAAGTGGTTGCTCGTGGTTGCATAACACACATTAAGCACTAGATCGGCTCATACACATTTTCATATTGCATATGCATGAGTGTTTATATTTGTTTATGGATGAAATTGAATGTGTTATCATGTGAATGTTGCATATGGATGGATGTTTGTGCACACATATAGTGTTTATGTGACTAAGACTATTTGCATACATGTTGGATTCATGGCACTAAAAATATTTTGCATGAAGAAGATCAATTAGGCCTTATCATTTGCATTAGATAAGGAACATATACACACGCTTTCTGCATATGTTCATATAGCATTAGTAATCTTTTAAGGACAATGGTTTCTTGTGGATGATGATTGAGTAGATGGTTGATTGGATGGTAGGACACATTCTTCTTAACTTGAAGATTTCGGGGACGAAATCCTTTAAGTAGGGGAGAATGTAACCACCCGAATTTTAATAACATGTTAAAAATGTAAATCAAGGCAGAATTAATTTTTATATTAAGAATCAAGGGGAATGGGTTACGCCATTGCGTTCGTCTCGGAATTTTGCTTGAGATAGAGTCCGAGTTTGCACAAAAACGGATACCGTATGAAGGAGATGTGGACAAACAAAGTTAGGTAGAAAAACCAGAAACCATCCAGAATGAACTGGCGTACTTGGGAAGTGCGCAAGTACAAAATTGCACTGGCGCACATGGCAAGTGCGCCCACGCCGAGCAGAAAGCCTGCACAGCTTTTCTGGTGTGTTCTAATCCGAACTGTGACTAATTGCTGAGTCCTTTCTAACTCCTTGCTGAGTAATTAGGGCTGACTCTTCACCCTATCTTGACTGAATGGTTGTGATTAACACTAAGATCATCCGACGGCTCAAACAAGATTGAAATCCTATATAAACAGCCTCCTAGCCTCATTCTCTTTACACCATTCTTCTCTAACCTTATGCTGCACATGCCGTTTTGTTGGTCAAAGGGGGTTTGACCGTGGTCAGAATTCGATTTACTATATTTTGGAGTATGATGCACCATGTTATATTTCTATTTCATCCTCATAAACGACTTTTCAAATGTCATACAATGCAGTCTTGGATTTTCAAACAGATGTTGCACCTCAAGACTTCGATGCTGCACTCAACAGACATGGGTTGTTCATCCAACCATAATTTTGTATCCATTTTGAGTTACTAGGACCATAACCAGTCAAAACGAAGCTCTCTCATAGATTTATAGCACTAACAGGTTCCACCAATCTCATCTTAGTTCAGTAACCAAGAAATACAATCTTAATGACTATGGAGAACATCGAAAGGTTTTTTAGCTCATTTTTTCACATGCCGTTTTGCTGGTCAAATGTGGGTTGACCGTGGTCGGAATTCGATTTACTTTTTTTTTGGAACATGATTCATCATGTTATATTTTTATTTCATCCCTATAAACGGGTTTTCAAAAGATATATAGTGCAATCTTGGATTTTCTAACAGATGTTGCACCTCAAGATTTCGATGGTGCACCCAACAGATGTGGGTTGTTCTGCCAACCATAACTTTGTATCCATTTTGAGTTACTAGAACCATAACTACTTAAAACGAAGCTCTCTCATATATCCATAGTATTAATAGGTTCCACCCATCTCATTAAGTTCAGTAACAACAAAATTCAATCTTAATGACTATTGGGAACATCGGAAACTTTTTTAGCTCAATTTTTCACATGCCATTTTGTTGGTCAAAGAGGGGTTGACGGTGGTAGGAATTTGGTTTTCTTTTTTTTGGAATACGATTCGCCATGTTATATTTCTATTTCATCCCCGTAAACGAGTTTTCAAAATTCATATAATGCAATCTTTTATTTTCAAATCGATGTTGCACATCAAGACTTGGATGTTGCACCAAACGGACGTGGGTTGTTACGCAAACCGTAACTTTGTATCGATTTTGAGTTACTCGAACTATAACCAGTCAAAACGAACCCCTCTCATAAATCTATAGGATTAACAGGTTTCAATAATCTCATTTTAGTTCAGTAACCAAAAAAATCAATCATAATGACTATTTGGAACATTGAAAGGTTTTTTTGCTTAATTTTTCACATGTCGTTTTGTCGGCCAAACGGGGTTTGACCGTGGTCAGAATTCGATTTACTATATTTTGGAATATGATGCACCATGTTATATTTCTATATCATCCTCATACACGAGTTTTCAAAAGCCACACAATGCAGTCTTGGATTTTTAAACAGATGTTGTACCTCAAGACTTCGATGTTGCACTCAACAGACATGGGTTGTTCCGCCAACCATAACTTTGTATCCATTTTGAGTTACTAGAACCATAACCAGTCAAAATGAAGCTCTCTCATAGATCTATAGGACTAACAGGTTCCGCCAATCTCAACTGATTTCAGTAATCAAGAAATACAATCTTTATGGCTACTGGGAACATCAAAGCTTTTTTAGTTCATTTTTTCACGTGCCGTTTTGCTGGTCAAATGGGGGTTGACCGTGGTCGGAAATTGATTTACTTTTTTTGGAATATGATTCACCATGTTATATTTCTATTTCATCCCCATAAACAAGTTTTCTACAGACATACAGTGCAATCTTGGTTTTTCAAGCAGATGTTGCGCCTCAAGATTTCGATGTTGCACCCAACAGACGTGGGTTGTTCCGCCAACCATAACTTTGTGTCCATTTTGAGTTACTTGAACCATAACCAGTTAAAACGAAGTGCTCTCATATATCTGTAGGATTAACAGGTTCCACCCATCTCATCTTAGTTCAGTAACCAAGAAATTCAATCATAATGACTATTGGGAACGACGAAAGCTTTTTTAGATCAATTTTTCACATGTCGTTTTGTCGGTCAAAGGGGGTCTGACCGTGGTCGGAATTCGATTTACTATATTTTGGAATATGACACACCATGTTATATTTCTATTCCATCATCATAAACGAGTTTTCAAAAGTCATACAATGCGGTCCTCGATTTTCAAAAAATGTTTCAACTCAAAACTTCGATGTTGCACCCAACAGACGTGGGCTGTTCCGCCAACCATAACTTTGTATCCATTTTGAGTTACTATAACCATAACCAGTCAAAATGAAGCTCTCTCATAGATCTATTGGACTAACAGGTTCCACCAATCTCATATTAGTACAGTAATTAGGAAATACAATCTTAATGACTATTGGGAACATCGAAAGCTCTTTTGGCTCATTTTTTCACATGTTGTTTTGCTGGTCAAATGGGGGTTGACCATGGTCGGAATTCGATTTACTTTTTTTGGAATATGATTCACCATGTTATATTTCTATTTTATCCCCATAAACGAGTTTTCAAAATACATACAGTTCAATATTGGATTTTCAAACATATGTTGCACCTCAAGATTTCGATGTTGCACCCAACAGATGTGGGTTGTTCCGCCAACCATAACTTTGTATGCATTTTGAGATACTAGAACTATAACTAGTTAAAACGAATCTCTCTCATATATCTATAGGATTAACTTGTTCCTCCCATCTCATCTTAATTCAGTAACCAAGAAATTCAATCTTAATGACCATTGGGAACATCGAAAGCTTTTTTACCTCAATTTTTCACATGCCATTTTTTTTGGTCAAATGGGGGTTGACCGTGGTAGGAATTCGAATTACTTTTTTTTTGGAATACGATTCACCATGTTATATTTCTATTTCATCCCCATAAACGAGTTTTGAAAAGTCATACAGTGCAATCTCGGATTTTCAAATGGATGTTGCACCTCAAGACTTCGATGTTGCACCCAACAGACATGGGTTGTTCTACCAACCATAACTTTGTATCCATTTTGAGTTACTAGAACCATAACCAGTCAAAATGAAGCTCTCCCATAGATCTATAGGGCTAACAGGTTCCACCGATCATATCTTAGATAAGTAACCAAGAAATTCAATCGTAATGACTATTGGGAACATCGAAAGCTTTTTTTGCTTAATTTTTCACATGTCATTTTGTTGGTCAAAGGGGATTTGACCATGGTCGGAATTCGATTTACTATATTTTGGAATATGATGTACCATGCTGTATTTCTATTTCATCCCTATAAACGAGTTTTTAAAAGTCATACATAGCAATCTTGGAGTTTCACATTGATGTTGCACCCCAAGACTTCAATGCTGCACCCAATAGACGTGGATTGTTCCGCCAACCATAACTTTGTATCCATTTTGAGTTACTAGAATCATAACCATTCAAAAATAAGCTCTCCCATATATCTATAGGTTTAATAGGTTCCACCCATCTCATCTTAGTTCAGTAACCAAAAATTTCAATCTTAATGACTTTTGGGAACATCAGAAGCTTTTTTAGCTCAATTTTTCACATGACGTTTTGTTGGTCAAAGGGGGTTTGACCGTTATCGGAATTTGATTTTCTATATTTTAAAATATGATGTACCATGTTATATTTCTATTTCATCACCATAAAAGAGTTTTCAAAAGTCATATAATGCAATCTTGGATTTTCAAATCGATGTTGCACATCAAGACTACGATGTTGCACCTAACAGACGTGGGTTGTTCCGCCAACCATAGCTTTGTATCGGTTTTGAGTTACTACAAACATAACCTCGCAAAACGAAGCCCTCTTGTAGATCTATAGGATTAACAGGTTCTAGTAATCTCATATTAGTTCAGTAACCAAGAAATTCAATCATAATGACTATTGGGAACATCGAAAGCTTTTTTAGCTCAATTTTTAACATGTCGTTTTCTTGGTCAAGTCGGATTCGATTTACTATAATTTTGAACACAATGCATCTTGGATTTCCAAACAGATGTTGCACCTCAAGAGTTCGATGTTGCACCCAAAAGACGTGGGTTGTTCCACCAACCATAACTTTGTATCCATTTTAAGTTACTAGAACCATAACCGGTCAAATCAAATCTCTGTCATAGATCTTTTGGGCTGACAGGTTCAACCAAAATCATCATAGCTCAGTAACCAAGAAATCCAATCTTAATGACAATTGGGTAGATCGAATGCTTTTTAGCTCAATTTTTACATGCCGTTTTGCTGGTCAAAGGGGGGTTGACCGTGGTTGGAATTCGATTTACTTTTTTTTGGAATCTGATTCACCATGTTATATTTCTATTTCATCCCCATAAACGAGTTTTAAAAAGTCATAAACTGCAATCTTGTATTTTCAAACAGATGTTGCACCTCAAGACTTCGGTGTTGCACCCAATAGACGTGGATTGCTCCGCCAACGAAGCCCTCTTATAGATCTATGGGATTAACTGGTCCCACTAATCTCATTTTAGTTCAGTAACCAAGAAATTCAATCATAATGACTATTTGGAACATCGAAAGTTTTATTAGCTTAATTTTTCACATGTCGTTTTGTTGGTCAAAGGGGGTTTGACCGTGGTCGAAATCCGATTTACTATATTTTGGAGTATGATGCACCATGTTATATTCCTATATCATCCTCATAAACGAGTTTTCAAAAGTCATACAATGCAGTCTTGGATTTTCAAAAAGATGTTGCAACTCAAGACTTCGATGTTGCACTCAACAGACATAGGTTGTTCCGCCAACCATAACTTTGTATCCATTTTGAGTTACTAGGACCATAACCAGTCAAAACGAAGCTATCTCAAAGACGTATAGGACTAACAGGTTCCACCAATCTCATATGAGTTGAGTAACCAAGAAATACAATCTTAATGGCTATTAGGAACATCGAAAGCTTTTTCAGCTCATTTTGTCACGTGCCGTTTCGCTGGTCAAATGGGGGTTGACCATGGTCGGAATTCTATTTACTTTTTTTGGAATATGATTCACCATGTTATATTTCTACTTCATCCACATAAACGAGTTTTCTAAAGACATACAATGCAATCTTGTTTTTTCAAACCGATGTTGCACATCAAGACTTCGATGTTGCACCCAACAGACGTGGGTTGTTCCGCCAACCATAACTTTGTATCGATTTTCAGTTACTAGAATCATAACCAGTCAAAACGAAGCCCTCTCATAGATCTATAGGATTAACAGGTTCCACTAATCTCATTTAGTTGAGTAACCAATAAATTCAATCATAATGACTATTGGGAACATTGAAAGCTTTTTTAGCTCAATTTTTCACATGCCGTTTTGTTGGTCAAAAGGGGTTTGACCGTGGTCGGAATTCGATTTACTATATTTTGGAATATGATGCACCATGTTATATTTCAATTTCATCTCATAAATGAGTTTCCAAAAGTCATACAATGCAGTCTTGGATTATCAAACATAGGTTGCACCTCAAGACTTTGATGTTGCACCGTCGTGGGTTGTTCCACCAACCATAACTTTGTATCCATTTTGAGTAACTAGAAACATAAACAGTCAAAACGAAGCTCCCCCATAGATCCATTGGACTAACAGTTTCCACCAATCTCATCTTAGTTCAGTAACCAAGAAATACAATATTCATGACTATTGCGAACGTCGAAAGCTTTTTTAGCTCAAATTTTCACAGGCTGTTTCGCTGGTCAAACGGAGTTTGACCGTGGTCGGAATTCGATTTATTATATTTTGGAATATGATGCACCATGTTGTATTTCTGTTTCATTCCAATAAATGAGTTTCTAAAAGTCATACAGTGCAATCTTGAATTTTCAAATGGATGTTGCACCTACAGATTTCGATGTTGCACCCAAGAGACGTGGGTTGTTCCGCCAACCACAACTTTGTATCCATTTTTAGTTACTAGATCCGTAACCAGTCAACACGAAGCTCTCTCGTAGATCTATAAGACTAACAGGTTCCACCCATCTCATCTTAGTTCAGTAACCAAGAAATTCAATCTTAATTAGTACTGGGAACATAGAAAGTTTTTTAGCTCAATTTTTCACATGCCGTTTTGTCGGTCAAAGGGGGTTTGACCGTGGTCGGAATTCAATTTACTATATTTTGGAATATGATTCACCATGTTATATTTTTATATCATCCACATAAACGAGTTTTCAAAAGTCATACAGTGCAATCTTAGATTTTAAAACGGATGTTGCACCTCAAGACTTCGATGTTACACCCAACAAACGTGGGTTGTTCCGCCAACCATAACATTATATCATTTTGAGTTGCTAGAACCATAACTAGTCAAATATAATCTCTCTCGTAGATTATAGATCTGTAGGACTAACAGGTTCCACCCATCTCAACTTAGTTTAGTAACCAATAAATTCAATTTTAATGACTATTCGGAACATCAAAAGCTTTTTAGCTCAATTTTTCACATGTCGTTTTGTTGGTCAACGGTTGGTTGACCGTGGTCGGAATTCGGTTTACTATACTTTGGAATATGATGCACCATGTTATATTTCTATTACATCCCCATAAACGAGTTTTCAAAAGTCATAAAGTGCAATCTTAGATTTTAAAATGGATGTTGCACATAAAGACTTCGATGTTGCACCCAATAGACGTGGGTTGTTCCGCCAACCATAACTTTTTATCCATTTTGAGTTACTTGAACCATAACCAATCAAAACGAAGCTCTCTCATAGATCTATAGGACTAATAGGTTCTACCAATCTCATCTTAGTTCAGTAACCCAGAAATTCCATCATAATGACTATTGGGAATATCAAAAGCTTTTTTAGCTCAAATTTTCACATGCCATTTTATTCGTCAAAGGTGGTTTGACCGTTGTCGGAATTCGATTTACTATATTATAAAATATGATGATCCATGTTATATTTCTACTTCATCCCCATAAACGAGTTTTAAAAAGTCATATAGTGCAATCTTGGATTTTCAAATGGATGTTGCACCCAACAGATGTGGGTTGTTCCGCCAACCATAACTTTGTATCCATTTTGAGTTACTAGAACCACAACAAGTCAAAACGAAGCACTCTCATAGATCTATAGGACTAACAGGTTCCACCCATCTCATCTTAGTTTAGTAACAAAGAAATTCGATCCTTAATGACTATCGGGAACATAGAAAGCTTTTTTAGCTCAATTTTTCACATGCCGTCCTGTTGGTCAAAGGTGGGTTGACCGTGGTTGAAATTCGATTTACTGTATTTTGGAATATGATTCACCATGTTATATTTCTATTTCATCCCCATAAACGAGTTTCCAAAAGTCATACAGTGCAATCTTTTATTTTCAAACGGATGTTGCACCTCAAGAATTTGATGTTGCATCCAACATACGTGGGTTGTTCTGCCAACCATAACTTTGTATACATTTTGAGTTACTAGAACCATAACCAGTCAAAACGAAGCTCTCTCATAGATCTATAGGACAAACATGTTCCATCAATCTCATCTTCGTTTAGTAACAAAGAAATTCAATCTTAATGACTACTGCGAACATAGAAAGCTTTTTTAGCTCAATTTTTCACACGCCGTTTTATTGGTCAAAGGTGGGTTGACCGTTGTCGAAATGCAATTTACTATATTTTGGAATATAATTCACCCTGTTATATCTCTATTACATCACGATAAACGAGTTTTCAAAAGTCATACAACGCAATTTTGGATTTTCAAACGAATGTTGCACCTCAAGACTTTGACGTTGCACCCAACAGACGTGGGTCGTTCCATCAACCATAACTTTGTATCCATTTTGAGTTACTAGAACCACAACTAATCAAAATGATGCCCTCTCATAGATCAATAGGAATAAACACGTTCCATAAATCTCATCTTAGTTCAGTAACCAAGCAATTCAATCATAATGACTATTGGGAACAACGAAAGCTTTTTTAGCTTAATTTTTCACAAGCCGTTTTGTTGGTCAAAGGTGGTTTGTCCGTGGTCGGAATTCGATTTACTATATTTTGAAATATGACGCACCATGTTATATTTCTAGTTCATCTCCAAAACGAGCTTTAAAAAGTAATATAATGCAATCTTGGATTTTGAAACGGATGTTGCACCTCAAGACTTCGATGTTGCACCCAACAGATGTGGGTTATTCCGCCAACCATAAGTTTGTATCCATTATTAGTTACTAGAACCATAACTAGTCAAAACGAAGCTCTCTCATATATCTATAGGAACAATAGGTTCCACCCATCTCATCTTAGTTCAGTAACCAAGATATTTAATCTTAATGACTATTAGGAATATGTTAAGCTTTTTTAGCTCAATTTTTCACATGCCGTTTTGTTGGTCAAAATGGGTTGACCGTGGTTGGAATTCGATTTATTATATTTTGTAATATGATTCACGATGTTATATTTCTATTTCATCCCCATAAACGAGTTTTCAAAAGCCATACACTGCAATCTTGGATTTTCAAAATGATATTGCACCTCAAGACTTCGATGTTGCACCCAACAGACGTGGTTTGCTCAGTCAACCATAACTTTGTATCCATTTTGAGTCACTCGAACCATAATCAGACAAAAGGAAACTCTCTCATAGATATATACGACTAACAGGTTCCACCAATCTCATCTTAGCTCAGTAACGAAGAAATTCAATCTTAATGAATATTAGGAACGTAGAAAGGTTTTTTAGCTCACTTTTTCACATGCCGTTTTATTGGTCAAAGATGGGTTGACCGTGGTCGGAATTCGATTTACTATATTTTGGAATATGATTCACCATGTTATATTTCTATTACATCCCCATAAATGAGTTTTTAAAAGTCATACAGTGCAATCTTGAATTTTCAAACGGATGTTGCACCTCAAGACTTCGATGTTGCACCCAACAGACGTAGGTTGTTCCGCCAACCATAACTTTTTATCCATTTTGGGTTACTTGAACCATAACCGATCAAAATGAAGCTATCCCATAGATCTATAGGACTAACAGAATATACCAGTCTCATCTTAGTTCAGTAACCAAGAAATTCAATCATAATGACTATTGGGATCATCGAAGCTTTTTTAGCTCAATTTTTCACATGCCGTTTTATTGGTCAATGGGGGTTTGACCATGGTCGGAATTCGATTTACTATATTTTGGAATATAATGAACCGTGTTGTATTACTATTTCATCCCCATAAATGAGTTTTCAAAATTCATACAGCGCAATCTTTGATTTTCAATTGGATGTTGAATCTCAAGACTTCAATGTTGCACCCAACAGACGTGGGTTGTTCCACCAACCATAAATTTTCATTCATTATGAGTTACTGGAACAATAACCAGTCAAAACGAAGCTCTCTCATAGATCCATAGGAAAAACAGGTTCCACCAATCTCATGTTAGTTCGATATCCAACAATTTCAATCTTAATGACTTTTGGGAACATCGAAAGTTTTTTTAACTCAATTTTTCACATGTCGTTTTATTGGTAAAAGGGGGATAGACCGTGGTAGGAATTCGATTTACTATTTTTCGGAATATGATTCACCATGTTATATTTCTATTTCATCCCCATAAACGAGTTTTCAAAATTCATACAGTCCAATCTTGGATTTTCAAACAAATGTTGCACCTCAAGAATTCGATGTTGCACCCAACAGACGTGGGTTGTTTCCCCCATGATAACTTTGTATCCATTTTGAGTTAATCGGACCATAAACAGTCAAAATAAAGCTCTCTCGTAGATCTATAGGATCAGTAGGTTCCACCAATCTCATCTTAGTTTAGTAACTAAGAAATTCAATCTTAAATACTATTAGAAACATCGAAAGCTCCTTTAGCACGATTTTTCTTAGGCCGTTTTGTTGGTCATAGGTGGTTTGACATTGTTCGGAATTCGATTTACTATATTTTGGAATATGATACACCACGCTTTATTTCTATTTCATCCCTATAAACGAGTTTTCAAAAGTCATGCAGTGCAATCCTGAATTTTGAAACGGATGTAGCAGCTCAAGTCATCGATGTTGCACCCAACAAACGTGGGTTGTTCCGCCAACCATAACTTTGTATCCATTTTGAGTCACTAGAATGATAACTAGTCAAAACAAAGCTATCTCATAGATCTGTAGGACTAACAAGTTCGACCAATCACATCTTATTTCAGTAAATAGGAAATTCAATCATAATGACTATTGGGAACATCAAAGCTTTTTCAGCTCAATTTTTCACATGCCGATTTCTTGGTCAAAGGTGGTTTGATCACGGTCGGAATTCGATTTACTATATTTTGGAATATGATGCACCATGTTATATTTCTATTTCATCCCCAAAAACGAGTTTTCAAAAGTCATACAGTGCAATCTTGGATTTTCGAACGGATGTTGCACCTAACAGACGTGGGTTGTTCCGCCAACCCTAACTTAGTATCCATTTTGAGTTGCTAGACCATAACCAGTCAAAACGAAGCTCTCTCATAGATCGATAGGACTAACAGGTTCACCCATGTCATCTTAGTTCATTAATCAAGAAATTCAATCTTAGTGACTATTGGGAACATAGAAAGCTTTTTTAGATCAATTTTTCACATGTCGTTTTGTTGGTCAATGGTGGGCTGACAGTTGTCGGAATTCGATTTACCATATTTTGGAATACAATTCACGATGTTATACTTCTATTTCATTCCCATCAACGAGTTTTCGAAAGTCATACAATGTAATCTTGGATTTTCAATTGGATGTTGCACCTCAAGACTTCGATGATGCACCCAACAGACATGGGTTGTTCCGCCAACCTTAACTTTGTATCCATCTTGAGTTACTAGAACGATAAGCAGTCAAAACAAAGCTCTCTCATGGATCTATAAGACAAACAGGTTCCACCAGTCACATCTTAGTTCAGTAACGATGAAATTCAAACTTAATGACTATTGGGAGCATAGAAAGCTTTTTTAGCTCAATTTTTCACACGACGTTATGTTTGTCAAAGGTGGGTTGACTGTGGTCGGAATTCGATTTACTATTTTTTGGAATATTATTCACCATTTTCTATTTCAATTTCATCCCCATTGAACATAGAAAGCTTTTTTAGCTCAATTTTTTACATGTCGTTTTGTTGGTAAAAGGTGGGTTGACCGTGGTTGGAATTCGATTTGCTATTTTTTAGAATATTATTCACCATGTTCTATTTCAATTTCATCCCCATAAACGAGTTTTCAAAAGTCATACAGTGCAATCTGGATTTTAAATGGATGTTGCATCTCAAGCCTTCGATGTTGCACCCAACATACATGGGTTGTTCCGCCAACCATAACTTTGTATCCATTTTGAGTTACTAGAACCATAACAAGTCTAAACGAAGCCCTCTAATAGATCTATAGGATAAATAGGTTCCACCAATTTCATCTTAATTTAGTAACCAATAAATTCAATCAAAATTACTATTGGGAGCATCGAAAGCTTTTTTAGCTCAAATTTTCACACGCCGATTTGTTGGTCAAGGTGGTTTGACCATGGTCGGAATTCGATTTACTACATTTTGGAATATGATGAACCATGTTATATATCTATTTCATCCCCAAAAATGAGTTTTCAAAAGTCATACAGTGCAATCTTGGATTTTGAAACGGATGTTGCACCCAACAGACGTGGGTTGTTCCGCCGACCATAACTTTGTATCCATTTTGGGTTACTAGACCATAACCAGTCAAAACGGAGCTCCCTCATGGATCTATTGGACTATTGGGAAGAAAGAAATCTTTTTAGCTCAATTTTTCACATGCCGGTTTGTTGGTCAATGGTATTTTGACAGCGGTCGGAATTCGATTTACTATATTTTGGAATACGATTCACCATGTTATATTTCTATTTCATCCCCATAAACGAGTTTTCGATAGTCATACAGTGCAATCTTGGATTTTCAAATGGATGTTGCACATCATGACTTTGATGTTGCACCCAACACACGTGGGTTGTTCCGCCAACCCTAACTTTGTATCTATTTTGAATTACTAGAACAATAAGCAGTCAAAACCAAGCTATCTCATAGATCTATAGGAAAAACAGGTTCCACCAATCTCATCTTGGATCAGTAACGATGAAATTCAATCTTACTGACTATTGGGAACATGGAAAGCTTTTTTAGCTCAATTTTTCATATGCCGTTTTGTTGGTCAAAGGTGGGTTGACCGTGGTCGGAATTCGATTTACTATTTTTTGGAATATTATCCACCATGTTCTATTCCTATTTCATCCCCATAAACGAGTTTTCAAAAGTCATTCATTACAATTTGGATTTTCAAATGGATGTTGCATCTCAAGCCTTTGATGAGGCACCCGACAGACGTGGGTTGTCCAGCCAACCATAACTTTTTATCCATTTTGAGTTACTAGAACCATAACCAATCAAAACGAAGTCGTCTATAGATCTATATGACTAACAAGTTCTACCAATCTCGTCTTTGTTTAGTAACCAAGAAACTCAATCGTAATCACTATTTGGTACATCGAAAGGTTTTTAAGCTCAATTTTTCACATGTCATTTTGTTGGTGAAAGGGGGTTTGACCGTGGTCGGAATTCGATTTACTATATTTTGGAATATGATGGACCATGTTATAATTCTATTTCATCCCCCTAAACGAGTTTGCAAAAGTCATACAATGCAATCTTATAATTTCAAATAGATGTTGCACCTCAAGACTTCGATTTTGCACCAAATAGAGATGGGTTGTTCCGCCAACCGTAACTTTGTATCCATTATGAGTTACTAGAACCACAACCAGTCAAAACGAAGCTCTCTATAGACCTATAGGACTAACAAGTTCCACCAATCACCTCATAGTTCGGTAACCAAGAAATTCAATCATAATGACTATTGGGAACATCAAAAACTTTTTTAGCTCAATTTTCACCTGTCGTTTTGTTGGTCAAAGGTTGTTTGACCATGGTCGGAATTAGATTTACGATATTTTGAAATGTAATGCACCATGTTATTTTACTATTTCATCCCCATAAAAGATTTTTCAAAAATCATACAGTGCAATCTTGGAATTTGAAACGGATGTTGCACCTCAAGACTTCGATGTTGCACCCAACATACATGGGATGTTCCGCTAACCATAAGTTTTTATCCATTTTGAGTTACTAGAGCCATAGCAAGTCTAAACGAAGCTCTCTCATAGATCTATAAGACTAACAGGTTCCACCAATCTCATCTTAGTTCAGTAACCAAGAAATTCAATCTTAATTACTATTGGGAACATCAAAAGCTTTTTTAGCTCAATTTCTGACATGCCGTTTTGTTGGTCAAAGGGGGTTTGACCGTGGTAGGCATTAGATTTACTATTTTTTGGAATATGATTCACTGTGTTATATTTTTTATTTCATCCCCATAAATGAGTTTTCAAAAGTTATACAGTGCAATCTTGGATTTTCTAAAGGATGATGCACCTCAAGACTTCGATGTTGCACCAAACAGATGTGGGTTGTTCCGTCAACCATAACTTTGAATCCATTTTGAGTTACTATAACCATAACCAATCAAAACGAAGCTCTCTCATGGCTCTATAGGACCAACATGTTCCACCCATTTCATCTTTGTTCAGTAAGCAAGAAATTCAATCTTATTGAATATTGGGAACATCGAAAGCTTTTTTAGTTCAATTTTTCACATGCCGTTTTATCGGTCAAAGGTGGGTTAACCGTGGTCGAAATTCGATTTCCTATATTTTGGAATATTATTCCCCATGTTGTATTCCTATTTCATCCCCATAAATGAGTTTGCAAAAGACATACAGTGCCATCTTGGATTTTCAAATGGATGTTGCGTCTCAAGACTTCGATGCTGCACCCAGCAGACGAGGGTGTTCCGCCAGCCTTAACTTTGTACTCGTTCTGAGTTACTAGAACCATAACCAGTCAAATCGAAGCTCTCTCATAGATCTATAGGACTAACAGGTTCCATGAATTTGGTCTTAGTTCGTTAACCAAGAAATTCAATCTTAATGACTATTGTGAACATCGAAAGCTTTTTCACCTCAATTTTTTACATGCCGTTTTCTTTGTCAAAGGTGGGTTGACCGTGGTAGGAATTCAATCTTAATGAGTAATGACTCGGATTTTGAGCGACTTTGGTTATCGACATAAGCACGATGTCGATAACCAAAACATCGAAAAATCCCGGTAATTAATGAAAGAATGTAGAGGGTGAGAATAGATAAGATCGAAACTTAGAATAGAAGAAGAAGAAGAACACAACATCAGAGTAACACGAATCTCACAACGGAACGAATAACATATAATATATATAACATAACTTGAAATATACATCTGTACTTGCATATACACATCATTATCAAAGTACAACACTTACAACACAGCGGAATAATAATAGCGATATAATTTTGATGCCTCCTGCTCCAGCTCTTCAATGTATCTGTAAATCCCGACTACTTGACTGCCCATACAAATTTAGGCACCCAAGAGTTTAGGGAAAACAACAAAGTAAACTCCGGGTCAGTCATGGGACTGGTGTGAGTAAAACAGTTTAAAACAGTTCAAGCAGGTAATCGATATCTCATAAGACCACGCCGTATAACGGAACATGTTTTTCCCTTATGAGAATCCAAATATCTTTATATCAAAACCTTTTTGATATTATAATAATGTCTATCAACACAATATAATAATCATCTTGCAGAAACGCTTTCATCTCACGTTCTACATATATAGGTATACAATCAAAACCGCAAGCACGTATTGGATAATGGATTTCCAACTATGACAAGGTATGGAACCACCTTTCGCTAGTGTACCTCTAGAGAGGAATACACTGGGTTTAACAAGAACATCTTGCAACCCGGCCACACATGACCGACCACTCATTTCGCTTGAGGGTATCGAACGTATATAACCGACGGCTGGGATCAGCAACCGTTTCCCGAATGGGATAGCATCAAGATTAGATTTTTAGAAGTAAATGAAACTCTAGATCAGGTGATTATACACCCTACTTCGGTGCGACCGACTTAGCCATGCTGCCTGCCCGATTTCTGTCATTTACCGGATGATGAGGCTAGAAGCTACGCTTTCTCATCACATCAGATTCACTTCGAGTGCCACATTGTCAGATCCATCAAAATCACTGATTTGACGTCTACAACCATACATTATGTGTCAGCTAAGAGAAGTTTCTTCTCCGCTTCCACTCTTGGTACAGTTGAAGAAATCAATGTTCGTGACCTTTCTGGAAATACTCTGTCAGACATTCATCCATACACTTAGAATATCACATCGTCATACCCGCCAAATCACAAATTGACTTATCCAAACATAACCTGGGTATACAGCTAAAAGAAACAAATTCCTCCCCCACCAACGTGAATACGTTTGGACAGATCAACTTACGCGATCCATTGGATATGCTCTGTCAGACCTTCTTCCATATACGTTGTCCTGGGACTGGACAAACCGAAGGCAGTATTCAGTATAACCATCTTAGTCACTGTTATCTAAGACTTATACAATAGCCCTTGCACTCTACTTCATCTTCCCTTATCTTTGGCATATATGATTCGCAACGCTTATGCCAATACAGAGTGGTTCTTTGGATAATAATCCAACCGGTCTCTCCATATTAACAACGTTAAAATGGTCGAAACTTCGATAGTCTGTGAGTTAACTATCAAAGATAAACAAGTGTGCGAACAACGATCTTATTTCCAGATGGAAATTATATCGATCAATCATCCAACATATATATATATATATATTCATTTATTTCTTTAGTTCTTTCCATCTCCTGTTTCCCTATATTCGACATTTGCTATCTTCTAGATTTAGAAAATATATTTATTAACACTGGAAAACATTTCCATTTCCTTTAATTACTAAATTCACTAAACTCCTCTTTACTGCCGAACCATACCCATTTCTTAGTTAAAACGAAGCCAATCAAGTTGGGGTAGAACTACCTCTCAGACCTTAACTAAACAACATTTCTAACCTTGAAATAGACAAAGCTCACTTTAAAATTCTTTAACTAACTTCCTTAACCTTTCTTTCAAATTATATTCGATTAACTCTTTCCAATTAACTCTATTGGACTGACCGTATTGGATTAACTATATTCACTTAACTCCCGTCGAATGAACTATATTCGATAACTCCTCTAACACTATTCGAATAAACTATATTCGATTAGCTCCTCCAACTCTATTCGAATAAACTATTCGATTGACTCCTTTGGATTGACCCTGTTTGATAACTCCTTTCGAATGAACTATATCCGATAATTCACTTCGAATAACCAATATTCGATAACTCCTCTTTCGAATAACCAATATTCGATTTCTCTTCTCTAGAACACCCTATATTCGATTAACTCACTTCGAATAAGTGATATTCGATAAATCTACTCAATTAACTACATTTAAGTAACTCAAATTTGTTAACTCTAACTAGTTAACTCTGACTGGTCAACCCTGACTGGTTTTACTTGGTTTGAATAACTCAATTGATTAACTCGACTGACTAATTCAACTCATTAACCTCACTTGATTTTACTTATCTCGATTAACTGAACTAATCACTTTGATTAACTTAACTAATCCACTTTGGTTTAACTTAACTAATCCACTTTGGTTTAACTTAACTAATCCACTTTGGTTTAACTTAACTAATACACTTTGGTTTAACTTAACTAATCCACTTTGGTTTAACTTAACTAATCCAATTTGGTTTAACTTAACTAATCCACTTTGGTTTAACTTAACTAATCCACTTTGGTTTAACTTAACTAATCCACTTTGGTTTAACTTAACTAATCCACTTTGGTTTAACTTAACTAATCAACTTTGGTTTAACTTAACTAATCCACTTTGGTTTAACTATATTTACTTAACAAATAAATATCTCCATTATCCTATTTATTCAAATGGTTTACAATATTTCTCTTCTTATATATTTGACAAATATATTTCTTTATATTTAATTTACAAGTATATATATCCTTTATATTTGTCTTCACAAATATATTTATCCTTTATATTTGATTAACACATAAATTCCTTTATACTCGATTAACAAATATTTTTCCTTTATACTCAAAATCCCCTTTTCTTTATAATATAAAATCCATCGATTTTATATAAATAAATTATTTTCAAATTATAGTTTGAAAATCTCTTTTCTACATCTTGATATTTCTTATGGTATTTAACACACCATATAACAACGATGAATATCGTCCAAACACACATAATCATCATCAGATTATATATCACATTTATATATCACAATATATAAATCACAGTAAAATAACTATTGAGGAATCCAGTTGGATTCCTCCAACCTGTTTCCCTGCATCCACAGATGTTAGACAATATGATTAACATCGATTTCACTTTGATATGAAATATTCTGATAGCAGAATCAACATATAAATATTTAACGGTTTATATATATATATATACATATACATATATATATATATATATAATTTATACTAACTGACTAGCAGTTCAATCAAACAATCAACACACAGTAAAATAGACAATATTTAACAGTTCTAAGAATACTTTTGTAAATATAGAACTGTACAGAGTTGGTGAGTTTTACTCACCGTTGCACGTTAACCGTTGAATAACGGTTTGCGTTATTTAACTCAGTCAGACAATTTATTTCGCCATAAATTGTAACGAGCTCGGATTCACTCCCGGTCAGTCTCATTGTGTTGCTCCCGTCCATACGATCCTGTCGGATCTTGTTTCGCTGAATTTCGTCTATGTATGACCAAGTTATGGTCGTTCGAAGTTAATATAGGTTATACTTAAATAAACAAGGATTTAAATAAATAAATATATGGGCCTTATCTTCAAATCCCACGGCCCAACATCACCTTTAAAAACCCGGCTCCCCCTTCATTACCCATCTTCCCCAAAACATACCGTCAGATCCAGAAAAAATCCCCCGTTGACCACCACTTTGACCTCTGTTCTCCTCATCCTCGACCACCTACTATCGTCGCGACCTCCGCAAATCAACTCAGCGCCTCGTCCTCCTTCCAATCGCCACCACCCCAGCCAACTCGATCCCGTTCAAAACTCCAACCTGCTGCTCCTAACTCGCTGCCGCCCCTTCGGATTTCGGCTCCCTCCATCGACCACTACTAAACCACCACTGTCCGCATCCACTTCCACCCAGAAACACCATGGTGACCTCAACTCGGCTCACACCCTTCCGCGTTGACGGCGAGGTCCTGCCCTAGTAAATGTCGGACGCGCCTAAAACAAAGGCCATCGCGATGAAGCACATGAGCATACGAGCTCAACCGATCCGAAGTCACTCCATTTCATTGTGATTTAAGCTTGATTTAATTACTTGAAGTATTGTTAAGTGGCGGTCGTTCTCTTGTGTTTGATGTAGAAAATGAATTAGGTCTTAATGATAGTTGGGGGTGTTTATTTATAGGATAAATTTTGAAGACGTGGGTGAGAACGGTTATATCGTGGCCTATATTATAGCCAAGGAGAACTGATGGTTTTGAGTGGGTGCGGGTTCTTGATGATGGCTCTTGTTTGTTTGGTTCATGTCAAGCTTGGGAAGTTTGAATGTGGTGGGCTACTATTTGGGGCTTTGATTCCTCTTGTTACTCTTGTTCCTGTTGTTATGCTTATTGATGTTGGTATCATTTTATGTGCCTTTACTCATTAGTCTAGTTTCATTGACTTTCATTGTTGCTTAATTGAAGTTGTGTCTGTATTTTGAGGCTTTTGAGTTGATATTGAACTGGCTTTTTAGTTGTCCTCCATTGGTTCGCGGGTACCCTCTTTCATAAAACTCCACTCGTTTTCGGACCTCAATCAACGAAAATAAAAATACCATTGTAATCAGCGATGTGCTAGGATTCCAAAAATATAATAATATAGGTAGGTTAACTCATTTTGTGAAACCTCAAAATGTTGATTACAGGGTGCGAAATACTTCAAATAAAAAGTCGCTTATTAAATTAATTAAAAATTACAGTAAAGTTCTAAAAATTAAATTATCACTATTTCCCAAAAGAATCTTGTCTAAATTCAAATTCGATTTTTAAATATTCTCAAATAACTGTTATGGTCAGGGCGCTGCATTTCTAAGAATTTGATTTGAACGTAACTCAAAATCTACACGACGAAATACCGATATTTCTGTTCCACTAGAAAGATGTACACCACCAGCTCCATACGTTTCTTGTTTCACAGAAATCCGATTTAAAACGAACCCTGTACATCCACTTGAAATATAAATCGCCAAATAGCAAACTACCGCGTCGTTACGCTCTCTATTTTACTTATATTATAATTATACGTTCAAACTGACGTCGATTAAATATATTCGTCAATATACTTCAACTCATAACTGATATATATATTTCAGATAACCCAAATTACACCATACTGTGAATTTCACTATTTTTGATTATTACTGAATTAAATATATTATTTAATTTATTATTTAATTAAATATTTACCATTATTTAATTCCACGACCAATAAATTCTTTTAATTACCTTTTTAAATAATTAAATAAATTAATTCTAATACCTCTGCCAATGCGGGTCATTACATAATGACTATTTGGGAATATGATTCATCATGTTATATTTCTATTTCATCCCCATAAACGAGTTTTCAAAAGTCATAAAGTGCAATCTCAGATTTTCAAATGGATGTTGCACCTCAATACTTCTATGTTGCACCCAACAGATGTGAGTTGTTCCGCCAACCATAACTTCGTATCCATTTTGGGTTACTAGAACCATAACTAGTCAAAACGAAGCTCTCTCATAGATCTATAGGGAAAACAAGTTCCAACAATCTCATCTTAGTTCGGTAACCAAGAAATTCAATCTTAAAAACTATTGGCAACATCAAAATGTGTTTTAGCTCAAATTTTCACATGCCGTTTTGTTGGTCAAAGGTGGTTTGACTGTTGTCGGAATTCGATTTACTATATTTTGGAATATGATGCACCATGTTATATTTCTATTTTATCCCCATAAACGAGTTTTCAGAAGTCATAAAATGAAATCTTGGATTTTTAAACGGATGTTGCACCTCAAGACTTCGATGTTGCACACAACAGACGTGGGTTGTTCCGCCAACCATAACTATATATCAATTTTGAGTTACTAGAACCATAACCTATCAAAACGAAGCACTCTCATAGATATATATGACTAACAGGTTCTCATCTTAGTTCAGTAGCCAAGAAATTCAATCATAATGACTATTGGGAATATTGAAAGCTTTTTTAGCTCAATTTTTCACATGCCGTTTTTTTGGTCAAAGGTGGTCTGACCGTGGTCGGAATTCGATTTACTATATGTTGGAATATGATGCACCATGTTATATTTCTATTTCATCCACATAAAAGAGTTTTCAAATGCTATACAGTGCAATCTTAGATTTTCAAACGGACGTTACCCCTCAAGACTTGGATGTTGCACCCAACAAACATGGGTTGTTCCGCCAACCAAAAGGTTGTATCCATTTTGAGTTACTAGAACAATAACAAGTCAAAATGAAGCACTCTCGTTGATATATAGGACTAACAGGTTCCGTCAACCTCATCCTAGTTCAATAACCAAGAAATACAATCTTAATGACTATTGTGAACATCGAAAGCTTTTTCAGCTCAATTTTTCACACGCTGTTTTCTTGGTCAAAGAGGGGTTGACCGTGGTAGGAATTCAATCTTGATGACTATTTTGGAATATGATTCATCATGTTATATTTCTATTTCATCCCCATAAACGAGTTTTCAAAAGTCATACAGTGCAATCTCATATTTTCAAATGGATGTTGCACCTCAATACTTCTATGTTGCACCCAATAGATGTGAGCTGTTCCGCCAACCATAACTTCATATCCATTTTGGGTTACTAGAACCATAACTTGTCAAAACGAAGCTCTCTCATAGATCTATAGGGAAAACAAGTTCCAGCAATCTCATCTTAGTTCGGTAACCTAGAAATTCAATCTTAAAGACTATTGGCAACATCAAAATGTGTTTTAGGTCAAATTTTCACATGCCGTTTTGTTGGTCAAAGGTTGTTTGACCGTGGTCGGAATTCGATTTACTTTATTTTGGAATATGATGCACCATGTTATATTTCCATTTTATCCCCATAAACGAGTTTTCAGAAGTCATAAAATGAAATCTTGGATTTTTAAACGGATATTGCACCTCAAGACTTCGATGTTGCACCCAACAGATGTGGGTTGTTCCGCCAACCATAAATTTGTATCCATTTTTAGTTATAAGAACCATAACCGTACAAAATGAAGCTCTCTTGTAGATCTATGGGACTAATAGGTTCCACCAATTTCATCTTAGTTCAGTAACCAAGAATTTCAATCATAATGACTATTAGGAACATCGAAAGCTTTTTTAGCTCAATTTTTCACATGCCGTTTTGTTCGTCAAAGGTTGTTTGACCGTGGTCGGAATTCGATTCACTATATTCGTAAATATGATGCACCACGTTATATTTCTATTTCATCCCAATAAAATAGTATCCAAAATTCATATAGTGCAATCTTGGATTATCAAACTTATGTTGCACTTCAAGGCTTCGATGTTGCACCCAACAAACTTGGGTTGTTCCGCCAACCATAACTTTGTATCCATTCTGAGTTACTAGAACCATAACAAGTCAAAACGAAGGTCTCTCATAGATCTATAGGACAAACAGACTCCAAAAATCTCATCTTATTTTGGTAACCAAGAAATTCAATCTTAATGACTATTGGGAACATCGAACGCTTTTATAGCTCAATTTTTCACATGCCGTTTTGTTGGTCCAAGGGGGTTTGACCGTGATTGGAATTCGATTTACAATTTTTTGGAATATGATGCACCATGTTATATTTCTTTTTCATCCCTATAAACGAGTTTTCAAAAGTCATGTAGTGCAATCTTGGATTTTCAAACGGATGTTGCACCTAAAGACTTCGAAGTTGCAACCAGCTAACGTGGGTTGTTCTGCCAACCATAACTTTGTATCCATTTTGAGTTACTAGAACCATAACCAGTCAAAACGAAGCTCTCTTATAGATCTATAGGACTAACATGTTGTAACACCCCACCTTTGCTAGGGTCACTCACAAAGGGAATGCACTAGTTTTGGAGGAGCGTTATCGAGGTAAACAAACACAGAAATATTACAAGACTGAACATAAATAAAACAGCGGAAGAATCAAAAGCTAAATTTCATTACTTTCAAAAAGTGTCAAATCCTTTTACATCCATAGTACCAACTATCATTTTCCACTACAACAAGTCCTGCCTTGAATAAATAAAGAAGCATAAAACTTAAAACATCAAAAGTAGCTTAATTACCTAAAGGTAGTAGAAATGCAGCCATAGCATAGCTTAAGATCAAACCATACATGAGCTGAAAAGAAAGCAAGCGAAATCCAAGCTAAGAGCTAGAGTTTCCTCCTGAGAACCTCGAGGGGGTTGGGGGGGAATGAAACAAAAGGAGGCGAAAGAAATCGGGTCAATCATAATGACTGGTAAGTCCTAGTGACTTTCAGCATAAAAACAGGTAAATGTAACATGACATGTATAAATTGGAAGTAAACATAAGAATGCTATCAATAAGGGCAAGATAGACTAAGGTAGCAGGATAATTCAAGTTTAAATCAAGTATAACATCGCATGTTCAAGATTCGCTACACCAACTGTACTAGTATCCAAAACCCATGTCGCATATTAACCATGAAATGATCCCTTGGCCCAATATTATGAAATGACCCATTACTAGTTCCAACGGAACGATCCACTAATCGATCGGCTCCATAAAAGGTTTAGCTTGTCAAGTGTCTGTGTCATACGGCCTTATAACGAATGTAGTCACCTGTGCTAGGTCCACCATTGGGTGTATCAAGCCCTGGTGTGCCAACCACTGACACGAATCAATCATGCATAGGTAAACCTACTGATGCCCAATGCCTTCTTTTTCAACTCCATGCTACGTGCACGACCATAGTCCGTCTGAACCTACACTGGCGGTAGCTTACATTCAGCCCAGTAATCGTGCCCCACCCTGCCTAGTTGCAGGGTACCATGATACATCTAGTGGGTTACCGCTGAAATGGACCGCGTAACTAGGATTTCCCTCAATCAGGTTAAGTGTTGTCATTTAAATTCGTGACTTAACCTGTAACATCCCACGTCCACTCGCAAAGGGAATGCATTAACTTCGTTTGAGCATTTTAAGTGTGTATAGAACAGAAACTTAACAACAAGATAGATATGAACAGTACTAAAACAATAAAACTTAATTCATTGCAGCGGATAAACACATAGGTTTGATTACATCATCAAAAACCAAAGTCAAATTACATAATATCCATCAAGATAAAATCAAAGTACATAAATTGAAAGACATAATCCCCAATACAAAATAGCCATAAATAAGAGAGCTGAACTTTACTTCAGCGATCCAAGCAATCTTCTAAAAGCAAGAAATATAGCTGTCCAAAGTCAATCTCCACTGGTGCTTGTCCCAACCTGAGCACCTGGGGGGAAAGGGAGAAAAAAGGAGGAAAAGGGGGGGTCAGACATAAAGTCTGGCGAGTGCGATAAATTTAACACTTTAATTACCAAAATAACTAGGCTAAGGCATAAGTTGGAAAATAAGGAAATGACTGTGAATGATTGAGTATGGCAGAGTAAACAAGGAAATAAGATGAACAAAGATAACGTTAAAGCGCACCCTAACCACTATAAGATAATTACTATACTGCACCACTACTACTATACTGCACCACCACTTGTCACCCTAAGGTCGATCCCCCTTACAGAACTTAATAATGACAATGGTAGTTTCGTGCACCCCTAGCTGCCTTCATAGGTGTCGCCTGCCCCTATCTCCACTAGGTGTACCCACTACCCCAAAGCGATCGGCTCCCTAACTCGTAGATACCCGTGCTGGCCCCACAGTTGGGTGTATCACTCCCCAAAGCGGAAAGCCGATACCACAAATGATGCACGACTTATACCTACACGATGCAACAACGTCTTACCTAGCAGCCCGGGTCCACGCGCACATATGAACCCGTTGGACTTCCGTTGCCACCGCTAACCCGGTTTGGCCTCTTACAGTCAAGCCCAGTATGCGTGTCTCGTCCTCGACTTGGGTCGAGCTCACAAAGATACGTATGGGTTACTGGTTGAAACGGGCCCCCATTACTTGACACAAGCTATCCACCTAAGCTTGGTCCCTTCTAGTACATCCCACTTTACCCACCTCTTATTCATGTTCACTTACATGTTTCATAATTTGGTTAAGTGTTTCTAATCGTATTTCAAATGCCAGCCAAGGCACCCACTAGATTCCACATGCTACCCAAGGCACCCACTTAACCCCCTCATGTCCCACTACATGTCTACCTGGTTAAGTATTTCTTGATTCATTAAGACCATAACCTCATAAAGACCTCTCACATTAGACTAGCATTTGTGGTAGCTAGATTTACCTGGCGGGTCCGGGCAGTCTTACACCACAAACGAGCCTAACCTCGTGTATTTAAAATTGTTACGTATTTAATTTGTACCTAAGACCTCCCACATTAGACTGTCATTTGTGGCAGCTGGATTTGCCGGGCTGATCCGGGCAGTCTTACACCACAAAAGAGCCTAACCTCATGTCTTAGACGATTAATTACACCTAATTAATCATTCCCCAAATTTGAATTACTTTTCCTATTAAAATTATCAATTAATTCCAAATTTAACAATGGCCATAATTGACTCAATTATGTCCATCCATTCATGTTATGTAAAATCATACCAATTTTCATCACAAATTTATTCTATGCCTTTCAAGACATTTATTCCAATTAAATCTTTTAATATTATCCCCTTTTCCCCACGTTGTACGTTTGTTCGTTTAACGTAAAATATACATTAGACTCGAATAGTCCAACTCATGGAATAAAGAGAAAACATCACAACATACATATAGTAGAAACTAGATCTAAACATAAGGGGTAAACTTACGTGTGTGAATGATGTTCTACATCTAAAATTTGCATAGGCAAAAGTTACAACTTGAATAAAACTACATATGTCATAGATCCAAATCTAAAGGTGCAAACTGGTTTAAACGATGGCCACAAACTTGCATAAATCGTGTATGTCATGGATCTACATCTAAAGGGGTAAACTTGCATAGGCAATAACCACAAACTTGCATAACATGATTCATATTCCAAACTCATATATTTAGATAAACTTGCATATGTGATTTACGCAACATAACAATGGTGTAAACTTACATCTTAACATGTTACTAGCATGTAGAATTTAGCATATAACTCACACATGTCATAGCCTAACTTTTGGATCCGATTCACATAAAAGAGGTGTCATTAAAGTTATACATAATTTGCATATGATCTATGCCTCAATTCACATCCTAAATTGCATTAATACATATGATTTATCATACGAACCCAACTAACATATGAAAAACATGATGATTTGATCATATAAAATTACAACATAGATGATAGCATCATAACTTTACAACATGGATGATAACATCACAACATAACTTCATAGAATATACATGATAACATTAAATTTTTACAACATAATCATAATATGCGGTCAATAATTCACATAATATCCACATAATCCACATCATAACTTAATCCAATTAATTTAATAATTATTTTATTAAAGAAATCGAACTCACAACTCAAAGAAGGTCTTGAGTTCTGAATTCTGAGTTTGAAGTTGTATTAACTCTCCTTTGAAGAAGATTCGTTGTTAAAGTTGAATAGAACTGATTTGATTCGCTGTTCTTCCTCTCTAATTGGTGGCGGCTATGCTGAGTTGCAAGGTGACGGCATGACGGCTGGGAGTCTAATTTTAATTTGATTTTAGGGTTTGTCTACACGTCTTTTTATAGAGTTTTAAATTAATTACAGCCGTTGGATGATCTTAGGGTTAATCAAAGCCACTCAGTCAGGATAGGGTGACAAGTTAGCCCTAATGACTCAGCAAGGAATCAGAAAGGACTCAGCAATGAGTCACAACATGGACCAGACTGCACCAGAAAGCTGTGCAGGTTTTCTCCTCGGCCTAAGCGCACTTGGCAAGTGCACCAATGCAAATTTGTGTTGTCGCACTTCCCAAGTGCGCCAGTGCAATAATTTTTTTTCTCTAGTTTCTCTTCTGACTTTTTTCGTCCATATCTTCTTCATCAGATATCCGTTTTACGCAAACTCGGATTCTATCTCGACCAAAATTCCAAGACCAACACAATGGAGCAACCTATTTCCCATAATTCTCACGTCTGAGATTAATTATTCTTTAATTTTGTTAATTTGATTATTCAAAAATCCCGGGTGTTACATTCTACCATCCTTAAAGGATTTTGCCCCCGAAATCTCCAAGTTATGGAGAATGCATATCCTAACATCCAAACAACCATCTACTCAACAATCAAACACAGGCATCCACTGTCCTTATCAATTTCTAATGCTGTATGAACATATGCAAGAAGTGTGTGTATATGTTCCTTATCTAATGCAAAATCAGGTGGTCTACTTATTTAGTTGACCTCCTTAATGCAAACCATGATAGTGCCATGCGTCCATTATGTATGCGAAAGAACCCTATCGGTACATATTATTTCTACATGTGTGCACAACCATTCACCAATATGCAACATCTATATGATAACACAACCATTATACATCGATTAACTTAAATACGTACACACATTTATATGCAATATGCAACATGAAGTGACTGAGCCGATCTAGTGCCTAAAGTGTGTGCATATGCATCCACGGGCAACCACTAGCAAACACTTGCATCCACATGCATCCATCATACATAACATATCTCAAACACATGTTTCAACAATAGGATTAGCCTATATAAAGGTCAAAGATACTAGCGAGAGGACATACCAAAGATATGATAAGTACAAGCTAAGCGATAAAGGAGAAAGTAAAAGACATACCCTCGAAAAGAAAAGGGTACATTGAACGCATCTTCTCTTCCGTCTCCCAAGTAGCGTCGCTTTCATCATCTCCCCATTGCACTTTGACTAGTCTGACGTCTCGATTCCTCAACTTCTTAATCTCCGACCCAAGAATGCACGTAGGAGCTCGTCGCATCGTGCTCTATCTCCACCTCTCTAAGCAAGTTTGGCTCTACCACTTTCGCGGTCTCGTGCAAGCACTTCCTCAAATGTGATACATGGAATACATCGTGTACACCACTATGTCTCTCGGGCAACTCCACTCTATACGCCATCTGCCCAATCCTCTCCTTAATAGGAAACCGCCCCACGAACCTTGGTGCTAACTTCCCAACGGACCCAAAGCGAACAACATTCCGTAATGGAGACACCTTGACAATGATCATGTCCCCAATATCAAACTCGAGATCTGTCCTCCTCTTGTCCGCATAAGATTTCTGCCTGTCTTGCGATGTCTTCATCCTCCTTCGAATCAAATCGATCTTTTCCGAAGTCTGCCTAAACATATCGGGCCCAAGTAACATCTCATCTGTAGTCTCCCACCAGCATGTGGGCGAAAGACACAGCCGTCCATATAGAGCCTCGAACGGTGCCATGCCAATGCTAGACTAAAAGCTATTATTACATGCAATCTCCCCCAACGGAAGATGTTCCTCCCATGTACCACCGAAATCTAAGACACACAACCTCAATAGGTCTTCTAGAATACGATTCACCCTCTCGGTCTGGCCGTCCATCTAAGGATGATATGCAGTGCTCAAACATAACTAAGTCCCTACCGCCTCTTGCAAGCTTTTCCAAAATTCACAAGTAAAGATAGGATCGCGGTCGCTCACTATGCTAGAAGGAACAACGTGCAAACGAACTATCTCACGAATGTATACGGAGGCTAACCATGGAGCAGTCCTCTTACTCTTCACGGGAATGAAATGGACGCTCTTAGTAAGTCTACCTACCACGACCCAAATCCCCTTATTACCCTTCCTCGATCTCGGTAACCCATCAACAAAGTCCATCGAGACACTTTCCAACTACCATTGTGGGACCTCCAATGGGTGAAGCAACCCACCGGGTTTCTTTTGCTCTGCCTTTACTTGTTGGCACACCAAGCATCTACCGACAAACTCAGCCACATCCTTCTTCATGCCGGCCCAAAAGTAAACTCGTCTCATGTCCATGTACATCTTGTCCCCGTCGGGATGGATGGTCATCTTCGAACGATGTGCATCGTCAAGAATGGCCTTCGTCAAATTCTCGTCCTGTGGTACACAAAGCCTACAGTCCCTACGCAACCAACCCTTATCATCTAGGGTATACCTACGGAGATGGCTCGATGACTCCCCCCTTTTGAGCTTTTATACCAACTCAACCAACTGTGGGTCATCTCGTTGTGCTTCACCAATCCGTCCCAAAAGCGTAGGTCTGATCTGTTAGGATGCTAGCAAACCGAGTACAAAGTCAATGGAAGGTCTAAAGTCAAATTTAGAGATGAACTCTAAGCTTCGCTGCTTAACGAACAACGAACTCAAGGACAACCTTTTCCTACTTAAGGCGTCTGCCACCACGTTACCCTTGCCAGGGGTATCTGCTATTTCGAAATCGTAGGACACTAAGAATTCCATCCACCTTTACTGCCTTAAGATCAAGTCCTTCTGGAAGTTCAAGTATTTTAGCGATTTGTGGTCAGTGAACAATTCGAATTTCTCGCCAAGCAGATAATGGCGCCAAGACTTAAGCGCGAAAACAATAGCGGCCAATTCTAGGTCATGTGTAGGGTAATTTCTCTCATGCACTCGCAACTGCCTACCACCATAGGCTATTACACTTCCCTCTTGCATTATGACTGCGCCTAGTCATGTCCCACAAGCATCGGTATAAACGGTAAATGGCTTACTCCCATCTGGCAACACTAAGACTGGGGTTGTGGTCAAAGCTCTCTTCAATCGTTGGAACGCATCATCACAATCAACGTCCCACGTGAAAACTAGGTTCCTCTTCGTCAAGCATGTTAATTGGGCTGATATTTTTGCGAAGTATTTGATAAACTTCCTATAGTAGCCACCCAACCCTAAGAAACTCCTCACCGCGGTAGCATTTTTAGGGACCTTCCAATCTTGGATGGACACTACCTTCGCGGGTTCCACGGCTATCCCTTTTTTGGAAACCATGTGCCCTAAGAATCACACTTCCTTTCTCCAAAAGTGACATTTAAAAATTTAGCTTTAAGGCTATGCGCTCGAAGGGTCTCCAACACTTCCCTAAGATGTAGGGCATGCTCTTCCTCATTTTTAGAAAAGATTAAGATGTCATCCACAAAGACTACCGCAAATTTATTAAGGTACTCCCTAAACACCCTACTCATCAAGTCAACAAAGTATGCGGGGGCGTTTGTCAAACCAAAGGGCATCACAAGCCATTCGAAGAAGCCATCTGGAGTCCTAAAGGCAGTCTTGTCTATGCTATCCTCAGCCACTCTCAAGTGATGGAAACATGTGGCTAAGTCCAACCGCGGAAAAATCAGGCGCCAACTAATTGATCGAAGAGATCGTGAATCCGCGGCAGTGGGTGTCTATTCTTCTTAGTAAGCTTATTAAGTTTTCTATAGTCCACACAAAGTCTAAGAGACCCACCTGCCTTCGTGGCAAATACTACTGGAGAAACCCACTCCGATATACTACGCCTGATGAACCCCTTCTCAAGCAATTATTTCACTTGCTTACTGAGTTCTCTTCTTTCTCTTGGAGCCATGTGACGCACTGGCAATGCAACTGGCTTTGCATTATCTAGTAGATATATTCAAAAGTCTATCTCACGTTTTGGGGGTAAACACCTCACCTCATCGAAGACATCAACATATTCACGGACTATACGAATGGAATGTAAGTCATCATCGGATGTGTCAAGGGACTCTAGGTAACTAAGCATTACTGGATCTCTAGGGTCATAAGAAATATCAAGGGTCCTTCTACAACGAGTCAACAATCTAACTACCCTCCTTTCACAATCTAGGATGACCCCATATCTAGTTAGCCAATCCATACCTAGAATCAATCCGTAGCCCATGAAGCCAAGAACAAAGGCGTTGCATTCAAACTCAACGCCCAAGATAAACACTCTCAAATCCCGACAGATCATAGAAAGATGAGCCGAACCACCAATAGGATTTGAGACTACTAAGGGATCAGTAACTAGACTAGTATCTAGGTGCAGTGTTTCAACTAATGATGTAGAGATAAATGAATGTGATGTGCCAGAATTGAATAAAGTACGGACAGGATGATCAAACAGAAAGACTAAACTTTCAACGGAAATTGCTCTACCTTGTTCTCGTAGCGGTGGGACCACTAGAGCTTGAACTTGTCCCCTTTCCTGCCCTGGTGCCATAAGAGCCTGCACCTATCCTCCCGAGGTAGACCCCGCCATCTTTCCTTTCTTGGGCAGTCCTTAATAAGATATCCCGCCTCGCCACAGTGGAAACAACCAGTCTTATTTTTCTTCCTGCAATCTTTGCTTATGTGGCCGGGTGTCCCACAGTTAAAGCATCTTTTCTTTCCCTTAACATTGTTACCTTTGCCACCTTTCTTGTTCTATTGTTGCTGTTGCGGCTTCTTTTGAGTCCCTTTCTCCTCGGGTGCCTTATTAGCATTGGCGCCCTTCTCCTCTTCATGCATAAGTGTCATGTCAACTAGCCTCTTAAAGGTGGCCCCCATAAGGATGTGGGTCATAACTAACCCATGAAGCGGCTCATTCAAACCCTTAACAAATATTAGGGCCTTCTTTTCTGGTGTATTCACCAAGTCCATGCCAAATCTCGCCAACTGATTGAACTTGTTGACGTATTCTTTCATCGATAGATTCCCTGTCTTCAATGCCAAAAATCTTTCCATGTATAGATTCTTTTCGGCCCGTGAGAGAAACTTTGCCTCGAACCTCCGCCTGAAGTCTGGCCATGTATCAACTGGACGCTCCCCATTAGTGACCTCCCACCAAAACGAGGCCTCATCCTTCATTAGCCAGGCAGCTAACTGGACATTTCTTCCATCATCCACCTCAAATATCCCAAACAATTCTTCCACCTCCTTTAGCCAATTACGAGCTTCATCAAATGTCTCCGTCCCGTGAAAAGGTTTTCCACCCATTGCTCTAAAGTCCTTACATATCTTCGTGAAAGTTTCGACACGAGGAGGAGGTGGAGGGGGGGGACGAGGAGGAGCATTTGTTGGACCTGTAGTGGTGGCCCTAGCCTCGAGATATTGACGAAACCAACTAGGTATATGAACACCCTCTGGTATCTCAGATGCTCCAGACATACTGAAACGAAAAAGGAAAGATTCAATATAAAAGAACCGAAGGAAAGATATATGGCTCTTGGGGTTATGCTTTCTAACATATACTTTTCTCTTGAAAATACTTTCCTTAAAACATACTTTTGAAAGTACTTCTTTATAAAAATTGTTTTTCAAAAACACTTTTCAAAATTCATATCAGTTCTGGTAACCTTCAGCTGTGATACCATGTGTAACACCCCACGACCATTAATATCACTCACAAAGGGAATGCATTAACTTCCATGGAGCATTTTATGTGTGTATAGAACAGAAACTTAACAACAAGACAGATATGAACAGTACTAAA
This sequence comes from Allium sativum, assembly GCA_030737875.1. Taxonomy (NCBI): domain Eukaryota; kingdom Viridiplantae; phylum Streptophyta; class Magnoliopsida; order Asparagales; family Amaryllidaceae; genus Allium; species Allium sativum. The sequence goes on along the minus strand of CM060920.1, from coordinate 33,481,919 downwards.
ACTATAAAACTTTATTCATTGCAACAGATAAACACATAGGTTTTATTACATCATCAAAAACCAAAGTCAAAGTACATAATATCCATCTTGATTAAATCAAAGTACATAAAGTGAAAGACATAATCCCCAATACAAAATAGCCATAAATAAGAGAGGCTGAACTTTACTTCAGCGATCCAAGCAATCTTCTAAAACAAGAAATAGAGATGCCCAAAGTCAAGCTCCACTGGTGCTTGTTCCAACCTGAGCACCTGGGGGGGGGGGGAAGGGAGAAAAGAGGAGGAAAAAGGGGGGTTAGACATAAAGTCTGGCGAGTGCGATAACTTTAACACTATAATTACCAAAATAACTAGGCTAAGGCATAAGTTGGAAAATAAGGAAATGACTGTGAATGATTGAGTATGGCAAAGTAAACAAGGAAATAAGATGAACAAAGATAACGTTAAAGCGCACCCTAACTACTATAAGAGAATTACTATACTACACCACTACTACTATACTGCACCACCACTAGTCAACCTAAGGTTGATCCCGCCTACAGAACTTAATAATGACAATGGTAGTTTCGTGCACCCCTAGTTGCCGTCATAGGTGCCGACTGCCCCTATCTACACTAGGTGTACCCACTACCCCCAAGCGATCGACTCCCTAACTCGTAGATACCCGTGCTGGCCCCACAGTGGAGTGTATCACTCCCCAAAGTGGCAACCCGATCCCACAAATGATGCACGGCTTATACCTACACGATGCAACAACGTCTTACCTACCAGCCCGGGTCTACAGATGCATATGAACCCGTTGGACTTGCGTTGCCACCGCTAACCCGGTTTGGCCTCTTACAGTGAAGCCCAGTATGCGTGTCCCATCCTCGACTTGGTTCGAGCTCACAAAGATACGTATGGGTTACTGGTTGAAACGGGCCCCCATAACTTGACACAAGCTATCCACCTAATCTTGGTCCCCTCTAGTACATCCCACTTAACCCACCTCTTATTCATGTTCACTTACATGTTTCATAATTTGGTTAAGTGTTTCTAATCGTATTTCAAATGCCACCCAAGGCACCCACTAGATTCCACATGCCACCCAAGGCACCCACTTAACCCCCTCATGTCCCACTACATGTCTATCTCGTTAAGTGTTTCTTAATTTATTAAGACTATAACCTCATAAAGACCTCTCATATTAGACTGGCATTTGTGGCAGCTGGATTTGTCGGGCGGGTCTGGGCAGTCTTACACCACAAATGAGCCTAACCTCGTGTCTTTACAATTGTTACATATTTAATTTGTGACTAAGACCTCCCACATTAAACTGGCATTTGTGGCAGGTGGATTTGCCGGGCGGGTCCGGGCAGTCTTACACCACAAAAGACCCTAACCTCATGTATTAGACGATTAATTATACCTAATTAATCATTCCCCAAATTTGAATTACTTTCCCTATTCAAATTATCAATTAATTCCAAATTTAACAATGGCCATAATTGACTCAATTATGTCCATCCGTTTATGGTATGTAAAATCATACCAATTTTCATCACAAATTTATTCTATGTCTTTCAAGGCATTTATGCCAATTAAATCTTTTAATATTATCCCCTTTTCCCCACATTGTATGTTTGTTCGTTTAACGTAAAATATACATTAGACTCGAATAGTCTAACTCATGGAATAAAGAGAAAATATCACAACATACATATAGTAGAAACTAGATCTAAACATAAGGGGTAAACTTTCATGTGTGAATGATGTTCTACATCTAAAATTTGCATAGGCCAAAGTTACAACCTGTATAAAACTACATATGTCATAGATCCAAATCTAAAGGTGTAAACTTGTTTAAATGATGGCCACAAACTTGCATAAATCATGTATCTCATGGATCTACATCTAAAGCGGTAAACTTGCATAGGCAATAACCACAAACTTGCATAACATGATTTATATTCCAAACTCATATATTTATATAAACTTGCATATGTGATTTATGCAACATAACAATGGTGTAAACTTACATCTAAACATGTAACTAGCATGTAGAATTTAGCATATAACTCACACATGTCATAGCCTAACTTTTGGATCCGATTCACATAAAAGAGGTGTCATGAAAGTTATACATAATTTGCATATGACCTATGCCTCAATTCATATCCTAAATTGCATTAATACATATGATTTATCATATGAACTCAACTAACATATGAACAACGTGATGATTTGATCATATAAAATTACAATATAGATGATATCATCATAACTTTACAACATGGATGATAACATCACAACATAACATCATAGAATATACATGATAACATTAAATTTTTACAACATAATCATAATATGCGGTCAATAATTCACATCACATCCATATAATCCACATCATAACTTAATCCAATTAATTTAGTAATTATATTAGTAAAGATATCGAACTCACAACTCAAAGAAGGTCTTGAGTTCTGAATTCTAAGTTCTGAAGTTGTATTAGCTCTCCTTTGAAGAAGATTCATTGTTAAAGTTGAATAGAACTGATTTGATTCACTGTTCTTCCTCTCTAATTGGTGGCGGCTATGCTGAGTTGCAAGGCGACGACATGACGGCTAGGAGTCTACTTTTAATTTGATTTTAGGGTTTCTCTATACGTCTTTTTATAGAGTTTTAAATTAATTACAGCCGTCGGGTGATCTTAGGGTTAATCAAAGCCACTCAGTCAGGATAGGGTGACAAGTCAGCCCTAATGACTCAGCAAGGAGTTAGAAAGGACTCAGCAAAGAGTCACAACATAGACCAGACTGCACCAGAAAGCTGTGTAGGTTTTCTCCTCGTCCTGGGCGCACTTGGCAAGTGCACCAATGCAAATTTGTACTGGCGCACTTCCCAAGTGCGCCAGTGCAATCTAATTTTTTTTTCTAGTTTCTCTTATGACTTTGTTCTTCCATATCTTCTTCATCTGATATCCACTTTACGCCAACTCGGATTCTATCTCGACCAGATTCCCAAGACGAACACAATGGGGCAACCTATATCCCATAATTCTCACGTCTGAGATTAATTATTCTTTCATTTAGTTAATTTGATTATTCAAATATCCGGGGTGTTACATAACCCTTATCAGTCTAGCATGTCAAGTTGGTTAAGTGTTGTCGTTCAAATTCATGACTTAACCCAACAAATCATGTGTCAACTTGTTTAAGTGTTGTCTTTCATGTTCATGACTTAACCCTACAAATCATGTGTCAAGTTGGTTAAGTGTTGTCTTTGGTGTTCATGACTTAACCCTATCATGTGGCATTAATTCATTAATGCACCCCAACCTCTCACATCAGACCTGTTGTTGTGGTCACAAGATATGCCAGGCGGTTCCGTACAGATTTACACCATAACTCAGTCTGAGCTCGGGTTTCATGCGCGATATGACCAACTGCCCACATTGGATCCTATTGTTTGCAGTCACTGGATTTGCCGGGCGGTTCCGGGCAGAATTACACTACACACTCAACGCAACCCCGAGTTGGCCATTTTCAAGTTCATTCTAGTGTCATGTCCATGTTCAAATTTCATGTCAAGTTCGTGTCAAGTTTCATGGCAAGTTTCATGTCATGTTCCATGTCAAGTTTCATGTCAAGTTTCAACTTATGCCTATTATCAAGTTCGTGATTCATGTTTCGCCTAATCTACCCAATCGTATTCCCATCGCATGTAAACGTGAATCGATCTAAATTACAAGTAAATCTAAATCTAAAAATAAAGGGAATAACATCAAAACTATGATAGGCAAAAAGGACGAGCATAAAGTGATGAAAGGGATTACAAGTCCAGCATGGTATAACTTGAGATAATTGGTTACAACATCACTATCATATAGAAAATAATAGGGTTTTAAATCTAGCATAATAAGTTCATAGTTATGGCATAAGGTGATAGTCCCAAACTTGTTAGTAATAGATTGATTCAACATCACAAGCATAATAATGTTATGGACGTGAAAGAGTTTGATTTACAACACGAATAGGTCCAAACTGATGTCACAGCAATATTTCCAAAAGTCAAGATCCAAGATGAACGAAGATAGATATGAATCAATTATCATACTCAAGTCCAATTCCAATTTATAACATGAATAGGTCCAAACTGATTTCATAGCAATATTCCCAAATGTCAAGATCCAAAATGGAAACTAGAATAGATGTGAATCGATTATCATACTTAAGTCCAATTTCACTTTATTTCCGTCCAAGTTACAATTAACAAGTTTAAATCACAAAGTAACTAGAACTTACAGATCGTGGACTAAGAAATTGAGATCTAAAAAATAGTCGTCGAATTGTTGAATCGTTGAATCTCGATTTGATTGTTGAATCTCTATTTGATCGTCCTACATGAAAATCTCCAAATTTGCAATTCCTAGCAGTAGTCTTCAAGAAATAGTCCTCTTGTTTTACTTTAATTTTATTATTAATTTAATTTTGAAGAAGAAGAAGAAGTCATGTCCATTAAGAATTTGTCCAGCATAAGGTTAGAGAAGAATGGTGTAAAGAGAATGGGGCAAGGGGGCTATACATATAGGTTTAGGATTATGAATCTAGTCAGAAAGCACGTCCAAATATATCGTAGTGCACTAGATTAGAAATCTGGATTTCGTCACCAGGTCGACCCCCAGGTCGACACTATGGTCGACATGGTACCTGGGAGGTCGACACTATGGTCGACCCCCAAGTCGACCTGGTCCTGGACGGGAAATTTCCCGCCCAGCCTATTCTGGGTTTTGAATTCGAATTTCGAATTCGAATTTCGAGCTATTTTGTTTTATTAAACTTCCTGAAACTTCGGAGGGTCATATCTCCCTCATACGGACTCCGTTTCTTGAAAACTCGAACTCGTTTCCAAGAAGAATTTCGAGATGAACGCAATGGTGCAACCCGTTTCCCTTGATTCTTATTTTAAAAATTAATTCTGCCTTGATTTATGGTTTTAACATGTTATTAAAATACGGGTTGTTACATTCTCCCCTCCTTAAAAGGATTTCATCCCCGTAATCCCTAAGTTAGGAAGAATGTATCCTACCATCCAATCATCCATCTACTCAACCATCACCCACGAGCAACCATTGTCCTTAAAAGATTTCTAATGCTTTATGAACTTATGCAAGAGTGTGTGTATATGTACTTATCTAATGCAAAAGATCAGGCGGTTACTGATTCAGTAAACCTCCTTAATGCAAAATATGTTAGTGTAATGAGTCCAACATGTATGAAAATTCCTAACATACTTTATAATCTCTACATGAGTGCACAAACATTCGTTCGTATGCAACATCCAAGTGATAGCATATCAAGTTTCCATCCATGTACAAGTATAAACAGTCATGCATATGCAATATGAAAATGTGACTGAGCCGATCTAGTGCCTAATGTGTGTTATGCAACCACGAGCAACCACTAGCAACCACTTGCAACCACTTGCAACCATCAACTGTTAGATCAAAATTTGGACCTAACACCCAAATTGTTATAATATGCAGAGAATTATATGTAGAGAATAGAGAAAAATGAAGAAACACACAAGATTTATAGTGGTTCGGCACACTTTATATGTTATTGATCATACTTTGAATGCTAGTACAATCAATAATTTCTCTCAAGCTCACTCTTACAATCGTTATTTCTCTCAGTAATCTTTTATTCAAACTGATAAGAAACAGTAGTATGACAGCAATGGTGGAATCAACCCTCAGAACCGCCAAAAGATCCCAAAAAATGCCAATCTCTGGGCTATTTATAGCTGATTCTGTCAGGCGGATCGCGGTCACACGTGGCGCAAATCCCGAGAATATCGGATCGGATCGAGGCTTGATGAAGAATTGGTCAATATGATAGTTGTGGACATGTGTCGTGAGATCCATGCATCTCGGATCGTGATGGACTTAGTCAGGAGCTTCGCCGCGTCCTCTGGGATCGGATCGGATCGCGTAGGCAAGGGCTGATCGGATCGTGTAGGCATGGGCGGATCGGATCGCAGTCATATGCCAGCTTACACCCGTTCACGGAAATGGGGCAACTCTCAAACCGTAAGTCCGATTGAGCCAAACCAAAGCTCAAACTAAAGCTAATTCAAAGGGCTACAAGTATATGATGTGAATAGATCCAAATGAGGTCATTTGATAGGGGTTTCGGGGCAGTTTATACCGATGTTGTGATTTTGACAAAATTGCCTTGTGTCTTCTGACGATGCTTCCAATGCCTGGAGAGTGATGTTATCCCGCCATTTCAACCGAGCGATTGCTGATCAATTCATGTTCATATTCAAGCCCTTTGCTTTGGGTAGCCTGGTCACAAAGCAGGCTAACATTTTGCCCCCTAAAGTACATCTTATCGCAGTTGAGATGTGCTTTGAATATGTTAAGCTAAATCTTTCTGGTTCTTCATTTATCCTTGATAAGGCTCTGTCCAATTGTTGCATTGCTTCCAAGGGAGGTAGTTAGACCAAGTTCTGTGGAAGGAGTGTTTGAGATGATCAAGTAATTGTTTAAACCTTGTTGAGCCAAGAGGTCGAGTTCTTTCAACAAAAGTCACGCTGGATTGTTGGCTCCCGGGAATGATTCTACACGTCTGGGTCTTTGCCAAACAACATCATTATTCTACGCAGGTCGGGTGCATTGTACGGTCTAACTCTCTTTTACACTTGAGTCAACGTATGAAGTAGCCATTCAAATTATAGGGCGATGTAAGAATCTTCGAATCTTTGAGTTAGTATCTGGATATTTACCCAGGATATTAAAATCGCATTGAATCGTAACAGTAAAGAATCCGAAGGCCACGATCACTCTGGATTGTGGTCAAAGGAATCCACGATCTCTCTGGATCGCTTCGTAATTCCATAATCACAAGAAAATCGGTAAGAGACATAGTTGAAATCATGTGAACCAGTGCTTGTATGATCGTCACTATCGTGTGGCAGTGGGGGAATTTGTTACACCTTCTATTCGGTGTGGTTTGAGTCATTAAATTCACATTTGTTCCGCAATCTATCTCGCTTGATTAGGGAAAATGAATTAGGTCATACTCTGGAGGCATAACGTACATATTTTGAATCTTATTTCATGCTAGGATTGTCTTTGAAGTTAGTCTATGAACCGACACTTGTGCTCTCAGTGCCATCGGAGGACAAGCGAGGTCAGTACTTATGCCCCCGGTATCGATGGGGGTTGAGTTGAGTCAATAAGGCATTTAGTCTTGAAGATTTTATACTTCCTATCGTTGCATCTGGTGAGAGTTGCAGGTTCAGCAATCTTAGTCGACCCAGATCATTCTGTACTGTTTCTCAATTTAGCAAAAATCGGAATTGTATATGAGAATGGTTGAACCACATTTGCTTTGATATCATCTCTTCTCTTTAGTCAGATAGTGAGGATTGCCTCATTGGGCATCAGCGACTTCGGTTACTCTCATCAGATCAGTTGCGGAGTCAAGTAAGGTTGTTGAATGCGAGTGAATAAATGTCGTTATGAAGTTAGTTGGGCCCCACCGTTTATGCTTTAGCATAGTCCGAAATGGTTATCACAGTTATTGAGTCTCTTTCTCATGCTCGATTCAATTGTGCTTGACAAATAAGATCATGGGCTCGATAAGTGGTATAGATTCACATTGGAATTGCACATTCTTGTCATTGTTTACCAGGGCTTTTCCTTTGTCCTTATCGTTTCAGGAATTAGAAGGTACTCCATTCTTTAGTCAGGAAGGCATCTAGGTCATTCGTCTCGATGCTAACACCTTTTTGTCATGAAAGTCTATCCACTTCGGGGTTGAATTCATCAAAATCTCTGAGCAAGTCTTGTTATAGAGAAAATTTAAAGTCCGGGGGAATAACAGGGGATCCTGACGTCCCACGTGTGAGGGCTGTAATTGTTGTTACCCATATCATCTCGAGAAGTGCCGCCTCTCGAGAGGCGCCGAATCAGACTAGCGAGCAGGTTGCCATCAAAGAATTGATGCACATTATCAAGATCCTGGCTGGCGCCCCCAGCATCGAATCTGAGATTACAAAGGGGGTCTTTGCTGATTTCTTGTTTCCACATCGATATTTCTCCCGGGTCATGGTTCGAGTCATTCGAACTGACTGGGTTCCTGTTTTCCGAATTGTTGCGTTCTTTCTTAGAGCTGAGTATGAAATGTCGCTCGAGTATTCATTCGAGTTGGAGTTAAAACTGGTCGTGCATGATCTGAGTTTGTCACAATTCTTGCATCCTCATATAGGATGTTGCAGGTAGCTGTCCCATTGCCCGTGTTTCCATCCATGACGTAGAGAACCGAAACCGCATGCTGCGTGCCTCTTGATTGGTTTGTGTTCAACCCAAGCTGATGGTTGATATCTAACTGTTCCAAGTTCGTCACTACCTGAACTTCAATTTTATCATTTCCAGCGAATTGATGATTGTTGCTAGGCCTTCCAGTTCATTCCTGAAATAGGTGAAGGTTGGCCTCGGGCTTCTTGATCCTACACGAGCATTAGCCGTCAATAAGGATTTTGTAATTCGGCTGGGAACGGAGGCATCGAGTAATTGAACTATGCTGCTCAATGCTCGTATCATGTGCCCCCTATCCTAGGGGGTTCTGTTGAGCAGTACACTTTGAATTCATGTCTTCTCTGGTTCATGTTCACTTCTCGCATCAAGAGCCGGAGTTGAGTGCAAAAATGAATTGTTGGTATTCAGCCCATGCTAAGCCCTAGTCTCCCATCCAAGCCCCGAGGACAGAAATCAACCGGTGAAGGGTCAGATTGTAGTCGCCTCGAGTGCTCCCGTTTGCTCTTTGCATCAAGGGAAAGGTCGGGGACGAAATGGTTGCATCGTGTTCAATTATTACGTGGGATATATCCATCCTTATCTGTGCTTCCCATTCTGGAAGTAAGTTGGGATCAGAAGATGGACGTTCTCATTGCATCTGCTTTCTGGTCTTCAAGGGGGCTGCATCATCCTTCTGGACGCGACCCTTTGTTCGTTTTCCATTAGCACGTTGCCATCATTGCGAGTGAGGCCCTCGCGTTCTTGACTAGTTATCTTTTGTAAACCTGCGTTTAGTAATAAAAATTCTGTTCCATTCGCATTGTCTTGTACCTGCGAATGGGCAAATAAGTCATGAAGCGTTATAAGTAGTCAATGCAATTATAAATGAAAATGCACTAAAGTAGTATGTGTGTATAGGTATGCTCCCAATCTATCATTAACTCAGTGCCCGGCCAGGACTTTGTTGAGGATTGATTAGGACCTTAACTGTTTTGCCCCCATGTCTGGACATGGAGGATCCGGGCTCGGAGTTCAGTCAGTCCCCCGACACTCTGGCGGGGTAGGAGCCCTTGTGGCGCTAAGTCTCTAGCGCCTTTATACTCTCTCTGGAGTTCGAACTCAGCTTTCAATCTGCTCCCCAATCCTTCAGCGCGGTAGGAGTTCTAGCTTGTTTCATGATATGCTCAACGATCCTTCAGCGGAGCAGAAATTATGGGGGGTGCTGAGTCTCCAGCACCTTTCTCAGCACTTAATCATAGATGCTTTTATACTCTCCTGGCGGTCGCCAAGGTTAGAGTTCGAACTCAGCTGTTCTGTCGCTCCCCGATCCTTCAACGGGGTAAGAGTTCTTTCTCAGCGCACAATCAGGGACGCTTTTATACTCTCCTGGCAGTCGCCGAGGTTAGAGTTCGAGCTCAGTAGTTCCGTCGCTCCCCGAGCCTTCAGCGGGGTAGGAGCTCTTTCTCAAAGCTCAATCGGAGACGCTTTTATACTCTCCTAGCTTTCGCCGAGGTTAGAGTGTTATCGATGCGGTTCCTATCATGGTACACCTTCGCGCCTTGTGGGCGTCATCTTCGCGTCCTTTATACTCTCTCTCGGCTCTTGAGAGTTAGAGTCATGGATCGAGCGGTCTTCAATCATGCACGCCAATCAAACTCATCCCAGGTTTATATATTTTAATCCAAGCTCTGAGGATTAACGTCAGTCAGACAAACAGTTAGAAAACGTTTGCCAAGGCTTTGCGCTCCTCCGAACAGTCTTTGGGAGGATGGGCTGGCACCAAACTTCGGGTACCTGCGTTTTTCATATCGCACGAGTTAGTTATGTCAATAACTCGGAAAGCATGTAAAAGTAAATTGCATGATTGAAAAGTGAGCATATCAACGGGCAGTGTTGCCTCCTTTATTTGAATTCATGTAATCTAGTGGCGTCGAGCATAGGATCGATCCATGTAGACGGTCACACCGCGTCCATCTGGAGCCAGACACCGATTTTGCAAGTCAAGGGTTTATGTACAATTGTCTTATGGCCTGTCACTTGTGAGCCAGGGATTGATGGTCATCTCAGATCCACTTTGAGCTATCCACTTTCCTTAGACGGGGGATGCGACTTTGCAAACAAGCAGTTCAGTCGGGCTTGTTATGGCAGTGCTCCATAACTCTGTACACTAGTGTTGAAAATATGGTCGGTACCAGATCCGAGGTACCTACACCGTCCACATATTATTTCTTCTGAGTTAATTACATCAATAACTCATAAAGCATGCAAATATAAGAGTCATGGTTAGAGAATAATCCTGTTAAAGGAATGAGTATCATTCAGAGCGAAAAATGGCATTGCAGGTCCATTTTTCTTCGCCCTATCTCTGCCAATGAAGGGATGCCAACATCTTTTAGTTGATGAGGAGTGCTTTTTCAAATTATTGTGAGGCGGTAGTTCCAAGAATGAATTGGCCTTGATCGAGGTTTTGGGATGGAAAAGCCGGTTAGGTAGGTACTATAAGCGAGTGATGAAGTCACATCTCCTTCAAATCGCCTTTTTGCCCCCGTGCTGAGGGTAAGGATAGAGTGTCAGGAAGTCATGACTGCATTGCTAATGGTAGCACATCTTTGCATTAGTGTTAGGTTGTAAATTAGCATGAGAACAATGGATTCATGCTTATAGAAATTTTTGCACTTTCCATGCTAGGAAAAAGGATATTACTGCTGGGGATATTGTCATATCTCATAAATTCGCCGATATGCCTTCGATTCCATATCGGGGACAAGGATTGGTGGGAAACAACCAATCATCTTTCAGGCGTAAGCGTTCTAAACCTTCGACTTGCTAACCTTCAGGCAAGACTAAGGCAATCGGCCGTTCGAACTCCTGACATATCAGCTTTGAATCAGTTGATGTAATCTCGAGTAATCCATGCTCAAATCTCCAATTGCCCCCAGCGTCTGGGGCATGAGTTTACTTGACATATAATCGATGAAAGGAGCGGAAGTGTGAATCTTCACTTTCTAGCTTCAAAATGTTGTTCATCGGAAGTTTCATTCATGTACATCTCCCATTTAACGGGAAGTCAAATCATTCAAGGCGGTGAATTTAGCAATGGGATTCGCTGATTTCTATCTCAGGACAACCTCCCAAGGGAAATAGGCAATGTCGAATTGCATGTCATATCTCGAGGCATAAAGAACGATTGCACGACTTTCACTTCACCTTGTTAGATGCATTCTGTGCTGTAGGAAGTTTATCATGGAGTTAACCATGACTCTCTTCCGGGTTTGGTCTGCAACGTTGGATCAACTTCCATCTGATCAATGGTTTTATTTCATAGTGTCTTGGTGGGGATCATCTCTATCTTTTCTAGATTGTCGGACCCTTCTAACTTGGTCAGATTATCCGCCTTCTGATCTTCTGCTCGCAGGACATGAGATATGTTGTAACGTTCTAATACATCCAACAACCCTTCTTCCAATTTTAGGTAAGCTGCGAGTGGTTGTTCCTTCATCTGGAATTCCTTTCGAGTCTGGCGAACAACAATGTGAAAGCCAGAAAATATGCTCAATTCCACTATTCCCAACTCCTTAGCGAGTTTCAATTCGATAATCAGGGTGTCGTCTTCGGAGCCGTTGTCAGTAGCGGAGAATTTCAACCGCAAGGCATAGTAAATTGACCACCCTTTAGGGGTTATTAATAAGACACCGGTGTCGGACAATCAATCATTCTTTGCACCGTCTGATTACATCTTCCAGGTGCATCTTCTACATCTGCCACATCCTCTTCGGGACTGGTACATTCAGCGATGTAGTTGGTTAATGCTTGCCCTCGTGTGGACTTCTTTAGGAGGAAGTTGAGATCAAACTGGTTTAGCTCTATGTCCCGATCAAGCAATTTTCCAGATGCCTCAGGTCGTTGCAGGACCTGTCGTAGCAGTTAGTGAGGGTGCATACCATCGGATGAACTTGGAAGTAACGGGGGAGCTTTCTTAGAGCAATCAGCAAGCTGTAGACGAGTTTTTCAATCTTTGGGTATACCACGACTACTTTCTTGCTCACATTATTGACTAGTTTCCAGACCTTATCCTCCTTACACACAAGTGGTGCCAACTTTCATGCCAAGCTTCAGATGCCTTTAATTCTTTGTTGTTCATGGCTAACTATGAGTCCTTTAGGTTCATTCCAGATATTGAACATCTCTGTCAGATTCGAAACATGGTAGGTCGACCGCTCGGACTCCATATGACTATCACCTACATGGACTTCCATGGGCCTTGCACTTTGGTTGTGGACCATATAATTCAGTAAGCACTGGTAAGTTGCCTCGGCATCCTTTGGTCCGAATGCCAATTCCATATAACAGTACAGTTCGAGGTCAATGATAAAAGATGTTTATTCATGATCAGGCACATGCATAAGAATTTGGTTGTAAGCTGCGCACACGTCCATGAGAGGGATACATTCATGTCTAGTCATTGAATCCACAAGCTGATCAATTCTGATTGATGGGAAGCTTCCTTTTGGGCGAACTTTGTTCAAATCTAAGAAATCAATGCGTGTGCGCCATTTTCCATTAGCGTTCTTGACAAGGACGGGATTTGATATCCAAGCGGGATGTGTGGCACATCATATAATACCATTGCCTCTTAACATTCCGACTTCCTCTTTCATGGTAGATGCTTTCCCTGGATCGAGCATACGTCTTGTTTGCTTGGGAAGAACACACTTCAGGTTTATTCTCAACAAATGACTCATAAACTATGGTAAAATACTGCAAATATTAGCATAGGTCCAAGCGAACACATCCAGGTTCGCTTGTAGAAAGCATGTCAGTTCCTTCGTTCGGAAGAGGTCTAAATGAGATCCGATTTCAAGACCTTAGTCAGGTCGACATCACCAATCGGAACACGTGTAGTTGCGTCATTAGATGTCACCCTTCTGCATCCCGAATGATGATCCTTGCTGGGATCTAGATCTTCAGACAGGTCCTTGGGCAATTCCTTTTGTGATGCTCCCATTATTCGCAATATTGATACCTCCTTCACACTCCATTTCATCTAGAGGGGAAGCATCTTTGGGTTTCACGCCATCTTTGTTGCGTAGCATGGTCAATCCAGCTGAATAGTCGGCTTCTCCAATAACTTGGTCACCATAGACCATTCCCGCTCCATCTTCGGTTGGCATGTTTAGCAATAGGCACTAGGGTGCAATGTAGGCTCTGAATTCTGTTGGAGCTGGTCTGTCTGAATCTTGATCAGATGAGCTTGAACATGATAGCATAGCTTGTGAGGCTTCAAGTAAGGTTCGTATATCCTATCACAACTGTTGTATGAAATGGAGAGCTAATGGTTGATTCATATTTGCGTTGATCTCGAGCTCTCGTCTCTTGACCAAGGTCATATAGTGGCTGGTGACCAGTCAATGTTGCTATCATCCGGACAAGGATCCCTAGGTCCAATCATGGCTTGCAGTGATTCAACTTGTATCTTACTTTGGGCACCAAAGCGTGTTGATCCAAACCTTATTAGATGGCAATCAATCTTTGTTGTTGGGTATCCCATTATTGAGAATCATGGTCAATGGGATCTTCTGAGTCATCTTCAGAATAGTGTCCGGATTGTTCTATGTCAATGTCATCTGGTATCCCGACCGTTGGATAGGTTTAAGTCACGTAAACTAGGTGATCACTACTTGTTCAGGAACATCATCAGTTGCATTAGGGAGATCTTTACACCATCGGAGCTCTGGAAGAGGAGGCTGTTATGAGACCATCATTATTTTGTATACTGCCGTAGCCAGCGTGTCGAATCTTTTAAACAACTCCTCACATTCAATAACATTGGTAGATAGAGGTCATGGCTTCTGGGGGAATTCTAATCGTCGCCATTCCGTTGTCAAATTCTTTGACAATCCGTTTATTCTTCATTGACAAGCTTTGATGAATGCTATTAGCCAACATATATGTTGAGCTGAAGATGAGCCATGCTCCGAGCCGAAGGCGAGGCCGTTAGCGGGTCCGGGCGAAGCGCCGGCGGGGGTCCGGGGCCCCGCAGTCCCGTCGGCTATCGACCTAACCGGTTAGGTCGAAAATGTGGGCACCGCACGATTTTTTCGATTTTGGAACATGGAGCCTTTTCTGATATGATCTGAAAATTGTATTTTTTCCAAAAATTGTAACTTTTTTGGATCGGGTCGTGACCCTTATTTGTCGTCATTTTTCCGGGTCGCGGTTCGCTACTATTCTTCGGTTCGTGGTCCAGCTTGGCGATCGGGATACTCCAATCTTCCTGCTTCGGATCGGTTCGTGGTCTGCTCCAGTTCGTGGATATGTTCACAACAATTGCTCCAGGTCGGGTCGTGGAAGTATCACCGGGTCGGATCGCGACTTCCTTGCTCGGTCGGGTCATGGGTTCATCTTGAGACCGGATCGTGGTCACCCCACGATCCGCGATCCGCGAGCCCCTCGACCTGCTCCAGCACATTTTCTTTATTATCCTCATTTGGTCGTAAAGCTTGTGAACCCTTAGCTTTTTTCGAAGGTATGAAGCTCTGATTTTCTGAAATCAACGAAATATTCAAAAATGGTAGAAACGCGGACTGTTTTTTTCGAACTTTCAAATCCAAATAGTAGAATAGCAATCCGATAGGCTGAGAATTCAATTCTCAGTGAAAGCACCAAAATGTTAGATCAAAATTTGGACCTAACACCCAAATTGTTATAATATGCAGAGAATTATATGTAGAGAATAGAGAAAAATGAAGAAACACACAAGATTTATAGTGGTTCGGCGTTAATGAGCCTACATCCACTTTATATGTTATTGATCATACTTTGAATGCTAGTACAATCAATAATTTCTCTCAAGCTCACTCTTACAATCGTTATTTCTCTCAGTAATCTTTTATTCAAACTGATAAGAAACAGTAGTATGACAGCAATGGTGGAATCAACCCTCAGAACTGCCAAAAGATCCCCAAAAATGCCAATCTCTGGGCTATTTATAGCTGATTCTGTCAGGCGGATCGCGGTCACACCTGGCGCAAATCCCGAGAATATCGGATCGGAGCGGGGCTTGATGAAGATATGGTCAATATGACAGTTGTGGACAGGTGTCGCGAGATCCATGCATCTCGGATCGTGATGGATTTAGTCAGGAGCTTCGCCACGTCCTCGGGGATCGGATCGGATCGCGTAGGCAAGGGCAGATCGGATCGCGTAGGCAAGGGCGGATCAGATCGCGGTCATATGCCAGCTTACACCCGTTCACGGAAATGGGGTAACTCTCAAACCGTAAGTCCGATTGAGCCAAACCAAAGCTCAAACTAAAGCTAATTCAAAGCGCTACAAGTATATGATGTGAATAGATCCAAATGAGGTCATTTGATAGGGGTTTCGAGCCAGTTTATACTGATGTTGTGATTTTGACCAAATTGCCTTGTGTCTTCTGACGATGCTTCCAATGCCTGGAGAGTGATGTTATCCCACCATTTCAACCGAGCGATTGCTGATCAATTCAAGTTCATATTCAAGCCCTTTCCTTTGGGTAGCCTGGTCACAAAGGAGGCTAACATCAACCATAACATGTTTCAATTACATGTTTACATCCATAGCGTTCTACCTAAGGTTCTCAAGATAGGATCGAAAAGATATACAAGATAAAACAGAGCATCTAGGAAAAGAAGTTAAAGATGTACCCCTAGAAGGTCCTACTTGCTAGCCTTGCCCTTGCTTCTTAGGGAAGTTCTGGCTGATATTTCCAGTATCACCACACTGAAAGCATGCTTCCATCTTCATCTTCTTCTTTCTACAATCCTGGAGTATATGCCCATCAATACCACAGAAGTTGCATTTTCTTTTCTAATGTGACTTGTTGTCATTATTGCTGTTGTTGTTCTTGCCTCCTTTTTCGGAGTCTACCTTCTTGTTTTGAGACTCATTCGCCTTGACCTCCTTCTTGTCATTCTTGTCTTCTTCATTTAAGAGTGCCATGTCCACTAACTTTTCGTAAGTAGCCCCTATAGGTATGTGGGTCATAGCCAAGCTGTGAATGGCTAATTCAATCCCTTGACAAAACAGAGAGCCTTCTTATGAGGGGTATTCACTAAGTCCAGTCCAAATCGGGCCAGCTGATTGAATCGATTGACGTACTCCTTGACCGTCATACTCCCTTGCTTAAGAGATAAGAACTTTTCCAGCTATAGACTATGTTCATCTTGTGAGAGGAATTTCGTCTCAAACCTTATTCTGAAATACATCCATGTGTAAATAGGTCTTTTAGTGTTAGTGACTTCCCATCAATAGGAAGGTTCGTCTTTGAGCAACCATACTGCCAACTGTACCATCTTCCTATCGTCCACCTCAAAGATAACGAACAGATCCTCGGTTTCTTTGAGCCAGTTCCTCGCTTCTACGAATGATTCAGTTCCCTTGAAATCCTTTCCACCCAAGGCCCTAAAATCTCTACAGATTTTTGAGAAAGCATTTGCACGAGGAGGAGGAGGAGGAGGAGGAACCACTGCAACTGTAGGAGGGATATCTGCTGGGCCTGTATCGTTGGCCCTAGCCTCTAAGTACCTCCTGAACCATCCAGGTATTGGCACGCCCTATGGAAGGTTAAGATTCCCGGACATCCTGAAATGAGAAAGAAGAGTTTCAAAACGAGGAAACAAAGGATAGTGCTAATGGATTTTGGGGAATAGCCTTTAAATAAAACCATACTTTTCTTGAAAAATTCTTCTTTATGAACGGTTTTGAAAATAGTTTTAGAAGGTTTTAAAAACTTTTGCCCAGTCTGGTAACCTTCTGCTCTGATTTCAAATGTAACATCCCACCTCTGCTAGGGTCACTCACAAAGGGAATGCACTAGTTTTGGAGGAGCTTTATCGAGGTAAACAAACATAGAAATATTACAAGACAGAACATAAATAAAACAGTGGAAGAATCAAAAGATAAATTTCATTACTTTCAAAAAGAGTCAAAGCCTTTTACATCCAAAGTACCAATTATCATTTTCCATTACAACAAGTTCTACCTTGAATAAATAAAGAAGCATAAAACTTAAAACATCAGAATTAGCTTAATTCCCCAAAGGTAGCAGAAATGCAGCCATAGCATAGCTCAAGATCAAACCGTACATGAGATGAACAGAAAGCAAGCAAAATCCAAGCTAAGAGCTAGAGTTTCCTCCCTAAGAACCTGGGGGGGGGGGACGAAAGAAAAAGAGGCAAAAGAATACGGGTCAGTCATAATGACTGGTAAGTCCTAGTGACTTTCAGCATAAAAACAGGTAAAGGTAACATGACATGTATAAATTGAAAGTAAACATAAGGATGCTATCAATAAGGGCAAGATAGACCAAGATAGCAGGATAATTCAAGTTTAAATCAAGTATAGCATCACATGTTCAATATTCGCTGCACCAATTGTACTAGTATCCTAAACCCATGTCGTATATTAACCATGAAATGATCCCTTGGCCCAATATCGTGAAATGACCCATAACTAGGTCCAACGGAACGATCCACTAATCGATCGGTTCCCTACAAGTTCTAGCTCGTAATGTGTCTGTGTCATACGGCCCTATCACGAATGTAGTCACCTGTGCTAGGTCCACCATAGGGTGTATCAAGCCCTAGGGTGCCAACCACCGACACGAATCAAGCATGCACAGGTAAACCTACTGATGCCCAATGCCTGCTTTTTCAACTTTGGACTACGTGCACGACCATAGTCCGTATGAACCTACACAGGCGCACCAACTCAGCCGTCGTTCTGGTCACTTACAATCAGCCCAGTAATCGTGCCCCGCCCTGCCTAGTTCCAGGGTACCATGATACAGCTAGTGGGTTACTGCTGAAATGGACCGCGTAACTAGGTTTCCATCTAGCAGGTTAAGTGTTGTCATTTAAATTTGTGACTTAACCCTTATCAGTCTAGCATGTCAAGATGGTTAAATGTTGTCGTTCAAATTCATGACTTAACCCTACAAATCATGTGTCAAGTTGGTTAAGTGTTGTCATTCATGCTCATGACTTAAACCTACAAATCATGTGTCAAGTTGGTTGAGTGTTGTCTTTCACGTTCATGACTTAACCCTATCATGTGGCATTAATTCATTAATGCACCCCAACCTCTCACATCTGACCAGTTGTTGTGGTCACTGGATATGCCGGGCAATTCCGAGCAGATTTACACCACAACTCAGTCTGACCTGGGGTTTCAAGCGCGATATGAAAAACTTCCCACATTGGATCCTATTGTTTGAAGTCACTGGATTTGCCTAGCGGTTCCAGGCAGAATTACATTGCAAACTCAACCCAACCTCGAGTTGGCCATTTTCAAGTTCATTCTAGTGTCATGTCCATGTTTAAATTTCATGTCAAGTTAGTGTCAAGTTTCATGGCAAGTTTCATGTCAAGTTCCATGTCAAGTTTCATGTCAAGTTTCAACCTATGCCTATTATCAAGTTCGTGATTCATGTTCATAACCAATTCATGTTTTGCCTAATCTACCCAATCGTATTCCCATCGCATGTAAACGTGAATCTATCTAAATTACAAGTAAATCTAAATCAAAAAATAAAGGGAATAACATCAAAACTTTGATATGCAAAAAGGACGAGCACAAAGTGATAAAAGGGATTACAAGTCCAGCATTGTATAACTTGAGATAATTGGTTACAACATCATTGTCATATAGAAAATAATTGGATTTCAAATCTAGCATAATAAGGTGATAGTCATGGAATAAGGTGATAGTCCCAAACTTGTAAGTAATAGACTGATCTAACATTACAGGCATAATAATGTTATGGACGTGAAAGAGTTTGATTTACAACATGAATAGGTCCAAACTGATGTCATAGCAATATTTCCAAAAGTCAATATCCAAGATGAACGAAGAAAATATGAATCAATTATCATACTCAAGTCCAATTCCAATTTATAACATGAATTGGTCCAAACTGATTTCATAGCAATATTCCCAAATGTCAAGATCCAAAATGGGAACTAGAATAGATGTGAATCGATTATCATACTTAAGTCCAATTTCACTTTATTTCTATCCAAATTACAATTAACAAGTTTAAATCTCAAAGTAACTAGAACTTACAGATCGTGGACTAAGAAATTAAGATCTAGAAAATAGTCGTCGAATTGTTGAATCGTCGAATCTCGATTTGATTGTTGAATCTCTATTTGATCGTCCTACTTGAAAATCTACAAATTTGCAATTCCTAGCCGTAGTCTTAAAGAAAAAGTCCTCTTGTTTTATTTTAATTTTATTATTAATTTAATTTTGAAGAAGAAGAAGGAGAAGAAGCCATGTCCATCAAGAATTTGTGCTGCATAAGGTTAGAGAAGAATGGTGTAAAGAGAATGGGGCTAGGGGGCTGTTTATATAGGTTTAGGATTACGAATCTAGTAAGAAAGCACGTCCAAATACATCGCAATGCACCAGACTAGAAATCTGGATTTCGTCACCAGGTCGACCCCCAGGTCGACACTATGGTCGACCTGGTCCCTGGGAGGCCAACACTATGGTCAACACCCAAGTCGACCTGGTCCTGTGCGGGAAATTTCCCACCCAGCCTATTCTGGGTTTTGAATTCGAATTTCGAGCCGTTTTGTTTTCTAAAACTTTCTAAAACTTCGGCGGGTCATATCTCCCTCATACGGACTCTGTTTCTCGAAAACTCGAACTCGTTTCCAAGCAAAATTTCGAGACGAACACAACGGCACAACCCGTTTCCCTTGATTTTTATTTTAAAAATTAATTCTGCCTTGATTTATGGTTCTAACATGTTATTAAAACATGGGTTGTTACATTCTCCCCTCCTTAAAAGGATTTCGTCCTCGAAATCTCTAAGTTAGGAAGAATGCATCCTACCATCCAGTCATCCATCTACTCAACTGTAACGATCCAGGATTTTTAACCAATTTAAATTTGGAATTTTCATTACTTAATTTGAACTGAAATTTGAGTTTGACATAAATATATATGGTTAAGAATATTTAATATTTTTGATAAGTTATATGATATATTTTACTTGAATTATAAATGAGAAAGATTATTAATGAGTTTGGATTTTTTGATACTATTTGTCGTTCGATCGGATTTGTCAAGCCATAACATGAATTACTAGCATTAGAATTAAGAGTTGCCTTTAGTTTTCATAGCATTTAAGGGAAAATGCTACCAAAATTTCACCTTCTCTACTTAAGACAAGTGTCCTTACACTTGTATTTTTGCATGCCTCCTTCCATGCTTGCTTTCCACTTTCCCCTTGAGGTATCACTCTCTCCGTACTCCTCTTTTACTATAAATACCACCTTTTCCTTCCACTTATTCATTCATTCTCATTTCTCTTCTTTCTCTCTTCTTCTTAAAGCTTAAATTTATGGTTTCCATGGCATAAGTCTTCCTCTTTTCCACCACCACCCTGCCGAAGTTCGTAGTCATCCTCCTCCTCTTATAATATAAACATAGAGAGAGATTAGTGTATATTTTATATATTATGGTGAAGAAGATGATAAGCCGAAATACTGTCTGATGGTTTTCTCAACTAGGCTCGCCTACCGTGAAGATTGGCAAAGCTGTTAGGTGAGAACTCTTTAACCATGGTTTATATATTTAATTAGTTGTTAGACTAATTTAAAAATAGTGATGGATTATTAGTGGCTAGTGATGGTTGATGTTTGTTATGATGGATGATGGATGTGAAGTTTAGAACACACACTATTAAGCGTTAGTGTTATAACGCTTGTGCACAGTTATGATTTATTTAATCTTGTTGATGATGGTTTCTATGGATGTTTAAATAGTTGTTGATGTTATTTCGCACACACTATGACACAACAGTTATGGTATCACATGGGTGATCGGCAAATCTCCTTCGTAATTAGAAACAATATCATTATTGAAATTGAAGGTTAATAATTGGGAAAGACCGTATTCATACATGTGGATAAAATTCTTTAAATGAATAAATTAATAATGGAACATTCTAGGATGACACAGAGAATAGTGTCTAGGCTTGGGTTTGGAAATGAAGTTTCATGCTTTCCCTGGCTATCCCTAACTGGTCCGACGAATGGGATTGTTAATTTGAAGTTATTTGAAATTAG
Source organism: Allium sativum (assembly GCA_030737875.1). NCBI lineage: Eukaryota > Viridiplantae > Streptophyta > Magnoliopsida > Asparagales > Amaryllidaceae > Allium > Allium sativum. The sequence goes on along the minus strand of CM060920.1, from coordinate 33,460,521 downwards.
AAATGAATTGGAATTTATGAAAGTTGAATTTAAATCAGAAATAATTTAGAAAGTAAATTTAAAAGATTTTAAAAGTGTTATATAAGAATATAATAGTTTTCTAAGATATTTTGAAGTATCGTAGAATAACGGTTATTATTGTCAAAATAGAGCTTGTCGCATAACGACAATTTACGTATTTAGATGCAAACTTTAAACGCTTATAACTATTGCAATCTAAATCGGATTTCCATGAAACAAAAAACATTTTATTTATATTAACAAGAACTTTCAAATGAGTGAAAGCAGATTTTAAATTCGAGTTATAATTTTCAAGTTATGTTTGAAACCATTTTGGAAAATATCGATGTAAGAACAATTGTTGACCATAACTATAAACAACTATTTTAAAATGTTTTAAAAATATGGAAAAAAATTGTAAAATCATTACAAATTATGAAAAGGGGTTTTGAATTTTAAAGTTTAGGTTTTGGCTAGATAAACGATATTTTGATCAAAATAGTTAAGATAACTGTTTTGTAACGCTTTTGTAACACTTTTGATATGCTATTGTAAGGCTTTCTTCGAAAACAATCTATTTTGAAGGTTTAACCCGTAAACTATTTTCCGAACTATAAGTAACGATTTATGGAATGTTTTCAAAGGTTCAAAAGTACTGGAAATATTTTTATATGGAATTTAAATTGATATTAATATGGGTTTTCAATTTTTAAATAATTGGATATGGTTGGAGATAAATCTTCAGATGTTTGATATTAATCCGGTAGATGATGACTCTTACTATTTGAGGAATTTAAAAGGTAGTTCACTGTTATTCCGCTTATAGTATGAGTTGGATAAAGAGATTAATATTGAGGATAAGTTGATGACATTTCTATCCAAATCTAATGTCAAAGAGTTGGATAAATCTTTTAATTAAGATACAGGTTTCCCATTTTGATTGGGATAAGTTGGATAGAAATAATCTTCGGATATTTGATATGAAATTCTTTGGTGTAAACGTATACTATTTGAGGAATTTGAAAGGTATTATTATTATATCGTTATTCCACTTATAGTATTCGTCGATTATGAGAATTGATATCGAATATAAGTAGATACAATTTCTGTGTAACTTATTTTCAATATCGATTGATTTGGGTTTTGTCGTGAATCATATCTTCAATAATATCATTCTTGAAACCCCATGAGATTGAGTTATGGAAATTCATATCGTAATGTGAGGATTTAATCAGATCTTTGATTTGAGGAAACTAAAAATAAGGTATTGGGAAGGAATTATAATTTTTTAGTTAAGATTATTTAATTGAATGTTGGGAAATCGATTTAATTGGAAACTATTGTTGAAATGTGGTGTAAGGACTTTCAAAGGAAACTGAATTTTTGATAATGAGTTATCAAATGGAAAATTTATTAAGGCTTTGAGGCTAAATTATCTTTGATTTAAGGGATGTGTTTTTAAAGAGAAAGGTTAAATATGGATTTTGTTATACTTTGAGAATGAATAATTTTAATTTAACAAAATTCAAGATGGAGGGAGATTGGTAGAAAGCCTGTGTGTTCCATAATTGTGTTTTTAATTGCGCTTATTATTTGGAAAGACCGAGATGGGATGTTTGTTCGAAAACCATTCCAAGTAATAATACGACGTTATGGAGAAATTGAAGACATTGGAGATGGCATTGAAGACATTGGAGACGGCATTGAAGACCGGGACCCTTCACGTCGTAAAGTGACCTGCTGAATGTCTCGAATGGCTGGCTCCCATTGGCAGATGGATTTATATATCAGTTAAGTGGCAAGAAGCCCGAATGTATGTGAAGGAATTCAGGATTATTATTCCGTTCAGACCCAGAACGGACATATATGGATTGTGTGGCTGACATTGTAATTGACTGCGTAGCACTGAACTTTATTAATATATATCTACTTGGTGGCGGAGAATTTATTCTCTTGCTTAACACCCTTCTCCAAGACGTATGTGCTTAGAGGTTATATATTGATATAAATCAGTGATGCATAGTGAATGGACAATGTGACATGCTTAAGTTATGTGATGAGCTCTGGATGATTAAAGCATGGCTTATTTAAGCGTAGCTTTGTGTATATCGTGACCTCGACGAACCTCACACCCCGGATTGATGGTAAACTGATGGTCAGATTTTTTATGCTTGTTTCGTATGTGCGGTGTACCAGGATGTGATGATGAAAGGTTACTACGAAGTCCCCAGTTTGGGACTCTATTTGTCGGGTACTCTGTTTCATTTATGGTGGGTTAGTATAACGAAGTCCGAGTCTGGGCGTTATCCGCGAGTACTGGGATGATGTGCACAAGAAAGTTTGTAAGGCCACAAATGATCTTTCGTATCAGGAACCGTCATGTTGGAAACCTAGTCTCCACTACGAGCACATACGGTTTTGATTATATAGCCTGCTGGTTAACGGCAGGATTTTCAGTATAATGGGATGGGGCATTATGTTGGCTAGGATTAATACATTTATTTGCGAAAAGCGTTTTTTATACAGTATATAGTATTAAAAGAGGATTTTCATGTATGAAGGCATTTTTGGTTATCATAAGGCAAAACTCGCCTGTCTGGTGTGCGCTTGCATTGTGTGATGTGGGACGAGCTTACGATAGCTTCATTTTCAAAAAAGTCATTGCGTATTTCTATGCACTGGTATTCACATGGAGTAAACCCGTTCCGCATTAACGGCGTGGTCCGGTGAATTACCTAACATTAAAATAAACCCTAAAAATAATTGTTTTGAGTTCTCACACCTGTCCAATGACTGACTTGGAGTTTATTGTTCCCACCCCTGAACTCTGGGTGCCAATAATTTTTAGACGGGCAGCCTAGTAATTTAGTTTGCAGTTTATACTTGGAGATGGTTGCAGCAAGATGCTGGTTTGGCTGGAGCTATTATATCTTGGAGCATGCATATTCTTCCGCTGAGTTTTGTATCTCTTCCGCTGTGTATTCAATGTACTCTGATATATCTCTCATAACTCTGATGTAATATTATTGTAATGATAATGGAAAAATTCTTTTTATTTTGCGCAAATGTGTAAGTACCCCTAACAATCCGTCTTTATGAACGGTTTAAGTTGGTTTAATTACCGACGAAAACCGGGCAAAAAAGCCGGGTCATTTCATCAACCATCATCCACAAGCAACCATTGTCTTTAAAAGATTTCTAATGCTATATGAACTTATGCGAGAGTGTGTGTATATGTAATTGCCTAATGCAAAAGATCAGGCGGTTATTGATTCAGTAAACCTCCTTAATGTAAAATATGTAGTGTAATGAATCCAACATGTATGCAAATTCCTAACATACTTTATAATCTCTACATGAGTGCACAAACATTCGTTCGTATGCAACATCCAAGTGATAGCATATCAAGTTTCCATCCATGTACAAGTATAAACCCTCATGCATATGCAATATGAAAATGTGGCTGAGTCGATCTAGTGCCTAATATATGTTATGCAACCACGAGCAACCAATAGCAACACTTGCAACCACTTGCAATCATCAAACATAACATGTTTCAAATACATGTTTACATCCATAGGGTTCTACATAAGGTTCTAATGATAGGATCGAAAAGTTATACAAGATAAAACAGAGCACCTAGGAAAAGAAGTTAAAGATGTACCCCTAGAAGGTCCTGCTTGCTGGCCTTGCCCTTGCTACTTAGGGCAGTTCTAGCTGATATGTCCAGTATCACCACAGTGAAAGCGTGCTACCATCTTCATCTTCTCTTTTCCACAATCCTGGACTATATGCCCATCAACACCACATAAGTTGCATTTTCTTTTATCACGTGACTTGTTGTCATTATTGTTGTTGTTGTTCTTGCCTCCTTTCTCGGAGTCTACCTTCTTGTTTTGAGACTCATTCGCCTTGATCACCTTCTTGTCATTCTTGTCTTCTTCATTTAAGAGTGCCATGTCCACTAACAATTCATAAGTAGCCCCCATAGGTATGTGGGTTATAGCCAAGCTGTGAAGTGGCTCATTCCATCCCACGACAAAACGGAGAGCCTTCTTATGAGGGGTATTCCCTAGGTCCAGTCCAAAACAGGCCAGCTGATTGAATTGATTGACGTACTCCTTGACCGTCATACTCCCTCGCTTAAGAGATAAGAACTTTTCCAGCTGTAGACTTCGTTCAACTTGTGAGAGGAATTTCATCTCAAACCTTATCCTGAAATCCATCCATGTGTCAACAGGTCTTTCAGCGTTAGTGACTTCCCACCAATAGGAAGTTTCGTCTTTGAGCAACCATACTGTCAACTGTACCTTCTGCCTATCGTCCACCTCGAAGATAACGAGCAGATCCCCAGTTTCTTTGAGCCAGTTCCTCGCTTCTACGAATGATTCACTTCCCTTGAAATCCTTTCCACCCAAGGCCCTAAAATCTCTACAGATCTTTGAGAAAGCATTTGCACGAGGAGGAGGAGGAGGAGGAGCAGGAGGAAACACTGCAGCTGGAGGAGGAATATTTGATGGGCCTGTATCGTTGGCCCTAGCCTTTAAGTACCTCCTGAACCAGCCAGATATTGGCATGCCCTCTGGAAGGTTAAGATTCCCGGACATGCTGAAATGAGAAAAAAGAGATTCAAAATGAGGAAACAAAGGATAGTGCAAATGGCTTTTGGGGAATAGCCTTTAAATAAAGGCAGACTTTTCTTGAAAAATGCTTCTTTGTAAACGGTTTTGAAAATAGTTTTAGAAGGTTTTAAAAACATTTGCCCAGTATGGTAACCTTCTGCTCTGATACCAAATGTAACACCCTACCTCCGCTAGGGTCACTCACAAAGGGAATGCACTAGTTTTGGAGGAGCGTTATCGAGGTAAACAAACACAGAAATATTACAAGACGGAACATAAATAAAAAAGCGGAAGAATCAAAAGCTAAATTTCATTACTTTCAAAAAGAGTCAAAGCCTTTTACATCCAAAGTACCAACTATCATTTTCCATTACAACAAGTTCTACCTTGAATAAATAAAGAAGCATAAAACTTAAAACATCAAAAGTAGCTTAATTCCCCAAAGGTAGCAGAAATGCAGCCATAGCGTAGCTCAAGATCAAACCGTACATGAGCTGAATAGAAAGCAAGCGAAATCCAAGCTAAGAGCTAGAGTTTCCTCCCTGAGAACATGGGGGGGGGGACGAAAGAAAACGAGGAAAAAGGAAACGGGTCAGTCATAATGACTGGTAAGTCCTAGTGATTTTCAGCATAAAAACAGGTAAAGGTAACATGACATGTATAAATTGAAAGTAAACATAAGGATGCTATCAATAAGGGCAAGATAGACTAAGATAGCATGATAAGTCAGGTTTAAATCAAGTATAGCATCGCATGTTCAAGATTCGCTGCACCAACTGTACTAGTATCCTAAACCCACGTCGTATATTAACAATGAAATGATCCCTTGGCCCAATATCACGAAATGACCCATTACTAGGTCCAACGGAACAATCCACTAATCGATTGGCTCCCTACAAGTTCTAGCTCGTCATGTGTCTATGTCATACGGCCCTATCACGAATGTAGTCACCTGTTCTAGGTCCACCATAGGGCGTATCAAGCCCTAGGGTGCCAACCCACGACAACGAATCAAGCATGCACAGGTAAACCTACTGATGCCCAATGCCTGCTTTTTCAATTCCGGACTACCTGCACGACCATAGTCCGTCTGAACCTACACTAGCACACCAGCTCGGCCATCGTTCTGCTTGCTTACAATCAGCCCAATAATCGTGCCCCACCCTGCCTAGTTCCAGGGTACCATGATACATCTAGTGGGTTACTGCAGAAATCGACCGCGTAACTAGGGTTTCCGTTCAGCAGGTTAAGTGTTGTCATTCAAATTCATAACTTAACCCTTATCTGTCTAGCATGTCAAGTTGGTTAAGTGTTGTCGTTCAAATTCATGACTTAACCCTACAAATCATGTGTCGAGTTGGTTAAGTGTGGTCTTTCATGTTCATGACTTAACCCTACAAATCTTGTGTCAAGTTGGTTATGTGTTGTCTTTCATGTTCATGACTTAACCCTATCATGTGGCACTATTTCCATTAATGCACCCCAACCTCTCACATCAGACCTGTTGTTGTGGTCATTGGATATGCCGGGCGGTTCCGGGCAGATTTACACCACAACTCAGTCTGAGCTCGGGTTTCAAGCGCGAAATGATCAACTACCCACATTGGATCCTATTGTTTGCAGTCACTGGATTTGCTGGGCGGTTCCGGGCAGAATTACACTGCAAACTCAACCCAACCTTGAGTTGGCCATTTTCAAGTTCATTCTAGTGTCATGCCCATGTTTAAATTTCATGTCAAGTTTATATCAAGTTGCATGGCAAGTTTCATGTCAAGTTCCTTGTCAAGTTTCATGTCAAGTTTCAACTTATGCTTATTATCAAGTTCGTGATTCATGTTCATAACCAATTCATGTTTTTCCTTATCTACCCAATCGTATTCCCATCGCATGTAAACGTGAATCGATCTAAATTACAAGTAAATCTAAATCCAGAAACAAAGGGAATAACATCAAAACTATGATAGGCCAAAAGGATGGGCATAAAGAGATAAAAGGGATTACAAGTCCAGCATGGTATAACTTGAGGTAATTGGTTACAACATCACTGTCATATAGAAAATAAAAGGATTTAAAATCTAGCATAATAAGGTGATAGTCATGGCATAAGGTGATAGTCCCAAACTTGTAAGTAATAGACTGATTCAAAATCACAGGCATAATAATGTTATGGACGTGAAAGAGTTTGATTTACAACACCAATAGGTCCAAACTAATTTCATAGCAATATTTCCAAAAGTCAAAATCCAAGATGAATGAAGATAGATATGAATCAATTATCATACTCAAGTCCAATTCCAATTTATAACATGAATAGGTCCAAACTGATTTCATTGCAATATTCCCAAATGTCAAGATCCAAAATGGGAACTAGAATAGATGTGAATCGATTATCATACTTAAGTACAATTTCACTTTATTGCATGTCCAAATTACAATTAACAAGTATAAATCTCAAAGTAACTAGAACATACAGATCGTGGACTAAGAAATTGAGATCTAGAAACTAGTCGTCGAATTGTTGAATCGTTGAATCTCGATTTGATTGTTGAATCCCCATCTGATCGTCCTACTTGAAAATCACCAAATTTGCAATTCCTAGCCGTAGTCATCAAGAAATAGTCCTCTTGTTTTATTTTAATTTTATTATTGATTTAATTTTGAAGAAGGAGAAGAAGCCATGTCCATCAAGAATTTGTGCAGCATAAGATTAGAGAAGAATGGTGTAAAGAGAATGGGGCTAGGGGGCCATTTATATAGGATTAGGATTACGAATGTAGTCAGAAAGCACGTCCAAATACATCACAATGCACCAGATTCGAAATCTAGATTTTGTCACCAGGTCGACCCCCAGGTCGACACTATGGTCGACCTGGTCCCTAGGAGGTCGACACTATGGTCGACCCCCAGGTCGACCTGGTCCTTGGCGGGAAATTTCCCACCCAGCCTATTCTGGGTTTTGAATTCGAATTTTGAATTCAAATTTCGAGCTGTTTTGTTTTATAAAACTTTCTGAAACTTCGGAGGGTCATATCTCCCTCATACGGAATTTGTTTCTCGAAAACTCAGACTCGTTTCCAAGAAGAATTTCGAGACGAACGCAATGGCGCAACTCGTTTCCCTTAATTCTTATTTTAAAAATTAATTCTGCCTTGATTTATGGTTTTAACATGTTATTATAATACGGGTTGTTACACATGTCCCACCAATCTAATCTTTGTTCAATAACAAAGAAATTCAATCTTAATGGCTATTGGGAGCATCGAAAGCTTTTTTAGCTTAATTTTTCAGATGTTGTTTTGTTGGTCAAAGGGGGTTTGATCGTGGTTGGAATTCGATTTACTATTTTTTGGAATATGATGCACCTTGTATTATTTCTATTTCATACACATAAACGAGTTTTCAAAAGTCATACAGTGCAATCTTGGATTTTCAAAAGGATGTTGCACCTAAAGACTTCGATGTTGCACCCAATAGACGTGGGTTGTTCTGCTAACCATAACTTTGTATCCATGTTGAGTTACTAGACTAACCAGCCAAAACGAAGTTCTATCATAGATCTATAGGACAAACATGTTCCACCAATCTCATCTTAGTTTAGTAAACAGGAAATTCAATCTTAACAACTATTGGGAACATTGAAAGCTTTTTTTGCTCAATTTTTCACATGTTGTTTTGTTGGTCAAAGGGTGTCTGACCATGGTTGGAATTCGATTTACAATTTTTTGGAATATGATACATAATGTTATATTTCTATTCATCCCCATAAACGAGTTTTCAAAAGTGATACAGTGCAATCCTTGATTTTCGAATGGATGTTTCACCTCAAGACTGGGATGTTGCACCCAACAGAAATGGGTTATTCTGCCAACCATTTTGAGTTACTAGAACCATAACCAATCAAAGCGAAACTCTTTCATAGATCTATAGGACTAACAGGTTCGCCAATCTAATTGTTGTTCAGTAACCAAGAAATTCAATCTTCATGACTATTGGGTACATCGATTTCTTTTTTAGCACATTTTTTCACATGCCATTTTGTTGGTCAATGGTGGGTTGACCGTGATTGGAATTTGATGTACTATATTTTGGAATATGATTCACTATATTATATTCCTGTTTCATCCCCTTAAACGAGTTTTCAAAAGTCATAAAGTGCAATCTTGGATTTTCAAACGGATGTTGCACCTCAAGAGTTCGATGTTGCACCCAACAGACATGGGTTGTTCCGCCAACCATAACTTTGTATCCATTTTGGGTTACTAGAACCATAACCAGTCAAAATGAAGCTCTCTCATAGATCTATAGGACTAACAGGTTCCACCAATCTCATCTTAGTTCAGTAACCAAGAAATTCAATCGTAGTGACTATTGGGAACATCGAAAACTTTTTTTGCTCAATTTTTCACATGCCGTTTTGTTGGTCAAAGAGGGTTTACGGTAGTCGGAAATCGATTTACTATATTTTGGAATATGATGCACCATGTTATATTTCTATTTCATCCCCATAAATGAGTTTTCAAAAGTCAAACAATGCAATCTTGGATTTTCAAACAGATGTTGCACCTCAAGACTTCGATGTGGCACCCAACAGACGTGGGTTATTCCGCCAACCATAACTTTGTATCCATTTTGGGTTACTAGAACCATAACCTGCCAAAAAGAATCACTCTCATAGGTCTATATGACTAACAGGTTCCACCAATCACATCTTAGTTTAGTAACCAAGAAATTCAATCAAAATGACTATTGGGAACATCGAAAACCTTTTTAGCTCAATTTTTCACATATCGTTTTGTTCGTTAAACGTGGTTTGACCGTGGTCGGAATTCGATTTACTATATTTTGGTATATGATGCACCACGTTATATTACTATTTCATCTACATAAAAGAGTCTTCAAAAGTCATACAGTGCAATCATGGATTTTCAAACGGATGTTGCACCTCAAGACTTCAATGTTGCACCCACTAGACGTGGGTTGCTCCACGAACTATAAATTTGTATCCATTTTGGTTTCTAGAACAATAACCAGTCAGAACGAAGCACTCTCATCGGTCTATTGGACTAATAGGTTCCACCCATCTCATTTTAGCTCAGTAACCAAGAAATTCAATCTTAATTACTACTGGGAACATCGAAAGCTTTTTTACCTCAATTTTTCACATGCCGTTTTCTTGGTCAAAGGTGGGTTGACCGTGGTCGGAATTCGATTTGCTAAATTTTGGCATATGATTCACGATGTTATATTTCAATTTCGTCCCCATAAATGTGTTTTCAAAAGTTATAAAGTGCAATGTTGGATTTTCAAATGGATGTTGCACCTCAAGACTTCGGTGTTGCACCCACAGACGTGGGTTATTCCACCAAGCATAACTTTGTATCCATTCTGAGTTAATAGAACCATAACCAGTCAAAACGAAGCTCTCTCATAGATCTATAGGACAAATAGGTTCCAATGAACTCTTCTTAGATCAGTAACCAAGAAATTCAGTCTTAAGGACTATTGGGAACATCGAAAGCTTTTTTAGCTCAATTTTTCACATATTGTTTTGTTGGTCAAAGGGGGTTTGATCGTGATTGGAATTCGATTTACAATTTTTTGGAATATGATGCACCATGTAATATTTCTATTTCATCCCTATAAACGAGTTTTCCAAAGTCATACAGTGCAATCCTTGATTTTCAAACGGATGTCGCACCTCAAGACTGCGACGTTGCACCCAACATACATGGGTTGTTCACCATAACTTTGTATCCATTTTAAGTTTCTAGAACCATAAACAGTCAAAACGAAGCTCTCTCATAGATCTATAGGACTAACAGGTTCCACCAGTCTAATCTTTGTTCAGTTACCAAGAAATTCAATCTTAATGACTATTGGGTACATCGAAAGCTTTTTTAGCTAAATTTTTCACATGTCGTTTTGTTGGACAAAGGGTGTTTGATCGTGGTTGGAATTAGATTTACTATTTTTTGGAAACAGATGCACCATGTTACATTTCTATTTCATCCCATAAACGAGTTTTCAAAAGTCATATGGTGCAATCTTGGATTTTCAAACGTATGTTACACCTCAACACTACGATGCTGCACCCAACAGACGTGGGTTGTTCTGCTAACCATAACTTTGTATCCATTTTGAGTTACTAGAAACATAACCAATCAAAATTAAGCTCTCTTATAGATCTATAGTACTAACAGGTTCCACCAATCTCATTTAGTTCAGTAACCATGAAATTCAATCTTAATGACTACTAGGAACATCGAAGGCTTTTTTAGCTCAATTTTTACATGCCGTTTTGTTAGTCAAAGGTGGTTTAACCGTGGTCGGAATTCGATTTGCTATATTTTCGAATATGACGCACCATATTATATTTCTATTTCATCCCCATAAAGGACTTTTCAAAAGTCATAAAATGAAATCTTGGATTTTCAAACGGATGTTGCAACTCAAGACTTCGATGTTGCACCCAACAGACGTGGGTTGTTCCGCCAACCATAACTTTGTATCCATTTTCAAACGGATGTCAAAATGAAGCCTTCTCACAGATCTATAGGATTAACAGGTTCCGCCAATCTCATCTTAGTTTAGTAACCAAGAAATTCAATCATAATGACTATTGGGAACATCGAAAGCTTTTTTAGCTCAATTTTTCACATGTCGTTTTGTTGGTCAAAGGAGGTTTGGTCGAGGTTGGAATTCGATTTACTATGCTTTGGAATATGATGCGCCATGCTATATTTCTATTTCATCCCCATAAACGAGTTTTCAAAAGTCATACAATGCAATCTTAGATTTTCAAACATATGTTGCACCTCAAGACTTCGATGTTGCACCCAACAGACATGGGTTGTTCCGCTAACAAAAACTTTGTATTCATTTTGAGTTACTACAACCACAACCAGTCAAAACGAAGCCCTCTCATAGATCTATCAGAATAACAGGTACCACCAATTTCATCTTCGTTCTGTAACCAAAAAATGAAATCATAATGACTATTGGGAAGAGCGAAAGCTTTTTTACCTCAATTATTCACATGTCATTTTGTTGGTCAAAGGGGGTTTGACGGTGGTCGGAATTCGATCTACTATATTTTGGAATATGATGCACCATGTTATATCTTTATTTCATCCCCATAAATGGATTTTTATAAGTCATACAATGCAATCTTGGATTTTCAAACAGATGTTGCACCTCAAGACTTCGATGTTGTACCCAATAACATGTCAAAAAGTAGCTCTCTCATAGATCTATATGACTAAAAGGTTCCACCAATATCATCTTTGTTTAATAACAAAAAAATTCAATCATAATGACTAATTGGAACATCGAAAACTTTTTTAGCTCAAATTTTCACAGGCCGTTAAGTTGGTCAAATCTGGGTTGACCGTGGTCGGAAATCGATTTATTATATTTTGGAATATGATGCATCATGTTATATTTCTATTTCATCCCCTTAAACGAGTTTTCAAAAGTCATACAGTGCAATCTTGGATTTTCAAATGGAAGTTGCACCTAAAGACTTCGATGTTGCACCCAACAGACGTGGGTTGTTTCATCAACCATAACTTTGTATCCATTTTGAGTTACGAGAACCATAACTTGTCAAAACGAAGCTCTCTCATAGATCTATAGGACTAAACGGTTCCGCCGATATCATTTAGTTCATTAACCAAGAAATACAATCTTAAGAACTATCGGGAACATCGAATGCTTTTTTAGCTCAATTTTTCATATGTCGTTTTGTTGGTCAAAAGGGGGTTGGCCGTGGTAGGAATTCGATTTATTATATTTTTGTAAATGACTCACCATGTTATATTTCTATTTCATCCCCATGAACTAGTTTTCAAGAGTCATACAGTTCAATCTTGGATTTTCAAACGAATGTTTCTCCCCAAGACTTCGATGTTGCACCCAACAGACGAGGGTTGTTCTGCCAACCATACCTTTGTATCCATTTTGAGTTACTAGAACCAGAACCAGTCAAAATGAAGCCCTCTCATAGATCTATAGGACTAACAGGTTTCACTCGTCTCATCTTAGTTTACTAACCAAGAAATTCAATCTTAATGACTATTGGGAACATCGAATGCTTTTTAGCTCATTTTTTCACATGTCATTTTGTTGGTCAAAGGTGGGTTGACCGTGGTCGGAATTCGATTTACTATATTTTGGAATATGGTTCACTATGTTATATTTCTATTTCATCCCCATAAACGAGTTTACAGAAGTCATACAGTGCAATCTGGGATTTTCGAATGGATGTTGCACATTACGACTTCGATGTTGCACCCAACAGACGTGGGTTGTTCCACCAACCATAACTTCGTATCCATTCTGAATTAGTAGAACCATAACCAGTCAAAATGAAGCTCTCTCATAAATCTATAGGACAAACAGGTTCCACCAATCTCATCAGAAACACCCCACCTCCGTCAAGGTCACTCACAAAGGGAATGCCTTAACTTTAGTGGAGGTTTATAGGTAAAAGTCACAGATAAACACAAGACAAATATAAACATATATGTAAGCAGCGGAAAAACAACAGACTTTTTATTTCATCAAAAATACTTGTTCATTCAAAAACACTTCCGTAACTGTCACATAACAATTTCAAAATCATTACATCACCGTTTCTGTCTTGATTATTAAGTAAAGAAGCATAAAACATAACAAAAGCTGCATAAATCCCCATAGATGTGTCCAAAGGCCATATCCAAAGCAAGAAAGTCCAAACCGAACATCTACTATCTTGAAGCTTGCAAAGAGTCTGACTAAGCTTAGTTGTTTCCTCCCTGTAGACCGGGGAGGAACGGGAGAAAAGAAGACGAAAGAAAAACAGAGTCAGACATAAAGGCTGAGTAAATCTAGTGACTCTTCAGTATGTGAATAAGAAAAAGGACATGATAGGTATAAACTGAAAGCAGGAAAGTATCATAAGCTAAGGGAGTGTAGTTTAGAATTGAATATACTATCGCACCCACACTATATCTCTGCACCTACTTTAATAATTTTTCTAACTGGCACCCCATGCTGAGGGTGAAGTAATCCCATTTTTCTAAAGATCGGCTCCTACTCGCATAATCATCTATGTCTTACGACCCCCAATGATTTGTAGATACCTATGCTGGTCCAACCATGGGGTGTATCAACACCCATGGTGGCGGCCAGACACAATCCTTAGAATTCATAGGTTGTACTACTGGTGCCTCCAGTGCCCTGTTTGTCTGCTCAGAAGTGTGTGCACTCCCTCACTCCGTTAGAACCCACACTGTTGCACCCACCGCCGTTGCTTTGACCGCTTACAATCAGCCCAGTAATCGTGCTCCACCCTGCCTAGTTTTAGGGTACCATGATACCTAATTGGGTTACTGCTGAAATGGATCCCTCGTTACTAGGGTTTTCTAGTCAAACATGTTAAATGGTTAAGTGTTTGTATCAACCTAACCCCACCCATCAATTCTTGTTAACATGTTGAATCTGGTTAAGAGTTTTTAGTTAACTTAACACTACCATCTGTCCTCAGCCTCTTAAAGCACCTACCACTCACATTAGACAGATGTTGTTACGGTTACTGGATGTGCCGGTCGGTTCAGGGCAGATTTACACCGTAACTCAGTCTAACCTCGGGTCCTTATTGAGCGCCATACTTAACCACCCACATTGGATAGGTATTGTTGTGACTACTGGACAGCCGGGCGGGTCCGGGCAGGTTTACATCACAACTCAATCCAACCTCGGGTTAAGCATATCGTATTTTCTAAGTTTACATAGTTGTCTCTTTTCATTTTTATATGTAAATGTTTATGGCCCAATTATCCAAATCCATTATTCTTGGGTATAACAATTTATACCGCCTAAATGTCACTAGTCATTGGCATGTGCCAAACATGCCAATACATGTATTTTATGTTTTACACCCAACGTTATTTCCCCCGTTTGTACGTTCGCAACATTATAACAAATGTTGGGTTCGACACAATTCTGCCCAACTTTATAAACATGAGAAAAGGGGAAGCCAAGAACATGAAACATTCTACAATACATAAGGGTGTGTGGCGCATGAACTTGCAATTTAGCGATTTAACTAACATAAGCAATGGGTTTCAACATATCATGTGAACTTGCATTCAAATAGGCATATAACTAAATAGGTGTCACATGAAATGGCATAATTTAGGCTTATATAAACTTGGGTCTAAACATGTTTAACTAGGCATAGTGTCAACCACAAAACTAGCATGTTATATGTTTACAAAATGTCCAATTTTGACATTAACTCAAGGTGTGAGCTAATTCTAATCATGTAGCCTATTTCAACATAAAAGTTGTATAGTTTATGTAACCCAAACGGAACTTAGCATAGACCAAATTATAACTTGCATGAACATAAAATGTATACATATGTTTTTGATTACATAGGCACAAAGGTCTCATCATAGAACATGTGTATATAAGTCTTAACTTAGACTTAGAAAAATGTATATAGTCCATGTTAACCACATAAGCATAAAGGTGTAATTTCTCATATTAACCACAAACTTGCATACGGTGTTGTTTCATTCAAATTTTACAATAGTTTCAAAACCCAATGAATTTACACCACAAACATACAATACAAGCTATGACAGAATCATTGCAATACACAGACATAGATTAACATCGTCATTACAACATAATAAATTTCCATTTTCATTTACATCGAATCAAATCTTAGTTTTTATTCATATTCTGAAAAATCACTATACATACAATGATCGATGAATCTTGTTTTCTGGTTTCTGTATTCTGAATTGGAGATGCTTTCCTTTGGGTAGCAAACGTTGCATTGAATTTTTTTAAGCTTTAGTTTTCTTCTTAAGTTGGTTCGTCTCTAAGCTCCTCTCTTTTGACGGCTACGATCAATTCCTTCCCGGCAGCATGACGACTCAAGTCTTATTTTTTTTTTGTGAATTTTGGTCGAGACTTAGGTTGTATTTATAGAATTTCAAATTGATTTGAGCCGTCAGATGAAGACAGAGGGAAATCCAGATCATATAAAATCAAGAGAGCCAATCAAGAGGTGACATGTCAGCCCTAATGACACACCGAGCCATAGAAATTCGAGCCAGAACCAGACCCAGCCAGTCAGGTCGATCAGGCAGGTCGACCACCATGTCGACCCTATGGTCGACCAGGGGTGACCAGGTCGACACTATGGTCGACCTGGTCCCTAGGCGGGAATTTTCCCGCCTAGTCCTGTTGGGGTCTGTTTTTGAAATTTGAACTGATTTTGAACTGGACTTGAGCTGTTTGAATTTTAAATTTAATTTTGAAACTTCCTAAGGTCATAACTCCTTCATGCGGAGTCCGATTCATGCAAACTCGGACTCTGTCTCAAGTAGAATTCCGAGTCGAACGCAATGGCGTAAGCCATTTCCCTTAATTCTTTCATTTTGAATTAATTATAGTTTAAATTTGTTAATTTTAATGTTAACAGAAAATTCAGGGTGTTACATTCTCCTCTCCTTAAGGGATTTCGTCCCCGGAATCTCAAGTCTAGAAATACGTATACCCTCACATCCAATCCTCCATCTACTCAACCAACAAACACAGGCGTCCACTGTCCTTAAAAGTCTTCTAATGCTTCATGATCATATGCATAATGTGTGTATATGTCCTTATCTAATGCAAAATCAGGCGGTCTACTGATTCTGTTGACCTCCTTAATGCAAACCATGTAAGTGTCATGAATCCATTATGTATGCGAATTTTTTCCTACTCATGAGTGCGCAAACATTCAAACAAATGCAATATCCATATGACAACACATCAAGTTTCAATCATATACAAACATGAATACATATATGCATATGCAATATGAAGTGATTGAGCCGATCTATAACCTAGGTTGTGTGTCTATATGTATCCACGAGCAACCACTAGCAACCACTTGCGAACACTTGCAACCATCAACCAAAACATGTTTCAATTACATGTTTACATCCAAAGGGGTTTCTACCTAAAGATAAGATCGAGGAGATATACTAAAAGGTAGATACAATCATAGATTAAGAAAAAAGAGAGATCAAAGACGTACCCTCAAAAAGAAAAGGGTAGGCCGTTCGTATTCTGTCCTCTGTTTCCCAAGTCGCGTCTTCCTCGGCATCACTCCACTGAACTTTGAAAAGGTTGACTTCGTGGTTGCGTAGCTTTTTCACTTCAGTTCCTAAGATATGAGTTTGAACTTTCCTCACAGTTGCTTCACGTTCCACCTCGGCTTCTTCTAGAATGCTAGGCTCAACCACTTCCACAGACTCATGTAAACATTTTCGGAGGTGAGAAACATGAAAGACGTTGTGAACTCCAGCCAGTCTCTCGGTAAGCTCTAATCTATAGGCCATCTTCCCAATCTTCTCGACGATAGGAAACGGCCTTACAAATCTTGGTGATAGCTTTCCTGTGGATCCAAAGAGAACGACGTTCCTTAAAGGAGATACCTTTAGGAAATCCCCATCCTCAAACTCAAGGTCGGTCCTTCTCTTGTCTGGGTTGGATTTCTGTCTATCTTGGGCTGTCTTCATCCTTCTTCGTATTAAGTCTACTTTCTCTGAAGCCTCTCTAATCATGCCTGGCACAAGTAAAAGCTTGTTGGTAGACTCCCACCAACAAGTTGGTGATTGGCACGGTCTTCCATATAGAGCTTCGAAGGGCGCCATACCGATGGTGGCTTGGTAGCTGTTGTTGTAGGCGAATTCTACCGAAGGAAGATGATCCTCCCATGTCCCTCCAAAGTCTAAAACGCAAAGTCTCAAAAGATCCTCTAAAACTCTATTCACCCTTTCCGTCTGGCCATCGGTTTGGGGGTGATAGGCCGTGCTCAAACATAACTATGTGCCTACAGCTTGTTGCAGACTCCGCCAAAATTCGCTTGTGAAGATAGGGTCTCGGTCACTAACAATGCTGGAGGTTATCCCATGGAGTCAAAATATTTCCTTGAGATAAAGAGATGCTAGAGATGAGGCAGTCCTTCTACTCTTGATAGGTAAAAAGTGGGCGCTTTTCGTAAGCCTATCGACTATTACCCAAATGCTAGTATTGCCCCTTCTTGACCTAGGCAGTCCATCAATGAAGTCCATTAAAATGCTATCCCACTTCCACTTTGGGACCTCTAGAGGATGAAGCAGCCCTCCAGGCTTCTTCTGTTCCGCCTTGACCTGTTGGCAGGTCATGCACTTAGAAACGAAATCTGCCACGTCCCTCTTCATGCCGCTCCAAAAGAAAGTTCTTTTTATATCCTTGTACACCTTATCTCCGCCAGGGTGTATAGTCATCTTGGAATGATGCGCTTCCTCGATAACCTACTTTGCCAACTCCCTTGCTTGTGGGACGCATAGTCTTCCATCGCGTCTCAGCCAGCCTTTATCGTCGATGGAGTACCTATTGAGGTGACTAGAAGTCTCACCCCTAATTATCTTATCAACCACTTCAACTAGCTGAGGGTCTTCACGTTGTGCATTCCCTATTACATCCAAAAGAGTAGGGCGCACTTCAAGAGATGCTAACAAACCAGGTACAAAATCAGAGGAGGGCCTAAAGTCAAAACTGGCTATATACTCTAGGCTTTGCCTTTCTACAAAGAGTGGGCTTAGGGTCTGCTTCTTTCTACTCAAGGCATCTGCTACTACATTGCCCTTGTCCGGAGTATAGGAAGTCTCAAAGTCATACGAGGCAAGAAACTCCATCCATCTCTGTTGTCTCAAGTTAAGATCTTACTACGAGAAAAGATATGTCAACGATTTATGGTCAGTGTATAGTTCGAACTTCTCACCTAGGAGATAATGGCGCCAAGACTTAAGTGCAAAGACGATAGCGGCTAACTCAAGTTTGTGGATTGGGTAGTTCTTTTCATGAACTTTCAATTGCCTTCCACCATAAGCTACTACCCTCCCTTCTTGCATCAGAACGGCGCCTAGTCCCGTTCCGCATGCATCCGTGTACACTGTGAACATTTTGCTTCCATCTGGCAAAGTCATAACTGGGGCTGTTGTAAGAGCCCTTTTCAAGCATTGGAAAGAAAACTCGCAATCCAAATCCCAAGCGAAAGTCAAATTCTTCTTCGTCAGCTTTGTTAGCGGTGCTGAGATTTTTGCAAACTCTCTGATGAAGTTTCGGTAAAAGCCTGCCAGTCCTAGAAAATTTCGGACTTAGGTTGCGTTCTTTGGTGCCTTCCAATCTTGCACCGCAACTACTTTCGCGGGGTCCACTACTAACCCTTCTTTGGACTCCACGTGCCCAAGAAACCTTAATTCTTCTCTCCAAAAGTGGCACTTGGAGCACTTTGCTTTTAGCTGATGCGCACGGAGAGTATCCATGATTTTTTTCAAATGCTGAGCATGCTCTTCCTCATTCTTTGAGAAGATTAAAATATCGTGTACGAAGACAACTACAAACTTGTTGGGGAATTCTCTGTGTTGGATCTAGATTAACCCTAGAGGGGGGGTGAATAGGGTTTATCACAGTTTTTAAACTGAATTGAAAAAATTGATAGGATATTAAAATAATAAACAGATCACAGAATACAGCAGAAATAAAAGTGCAGAAAATAAATCACACACAGATATACCCAGCTTCGGCAAAACCCTGCCTACTGCTGCATTCCTAAGGTTTCTACTAGGTGTTATAAACAGATCTCGCATACAAGACCATGTACACTCGCAGCGCCTGCTCCTATCCTAACCCTACGCTCAAAACCCTTGACTGACCGATGTCCCCTCGATCAGATTCCCTGAATTACAACCCCATAATCTGTATCCCAGAATTTTACAGACTCTGAAACTAACAGTCAACACCCTGACTGTTTTAGCTAGACTTTACAGATCTAGACACCTGTTCGTTTGATTTTTACAACACGAATTAAAAACAAAAAAAAAACCAAAAGAATTTAAACCCTTAAGAAATTAAAACAAAGGGGTCATCCCTTTTAAAAAACTATAGCCTAGTTCAATAACATGGCCGGCCCGCTTGTTATGTTTGCACCCGACTTTTCTTTCTTTGATTTGTTTACTTCTATAAAAAAAATTGGCGGACGCGATGTATGAATTCCTAGGGTTTTCTGAAACCTTCCCCAAATCGATTTCTGATTTATGAATTTGTAGTCTCTGATGCTCGATTTCAGTGTTGCTTTGAGATGCTTTGATCTGGGAGACTCTTCCTATCTGGCACTCGACCGAAACCCTAATAAAATTGTGAGTTTTTTTTTTGATTAAATT
This sequence comes from Allium sativum, assembly GCA_030737875.1. Taxonomy (NCBI): domain Eukaryota; kingdom Viridiplantae; phylum Streptophyta; class Magnoliopsida; order Asparagales; family Amaryllidaceae; genus Allium; species Allium sativum. Next base: position 33,440,648 of record CM060920.1, on the reverse strand, counting down.
CTTGCTTTTTGTTTGTGATGCTTGTGGGTTCTTCGATTTGAAAATGTTGGGTTGGTCTTCGATGCTTCTGCCTATGATGTAAATGGGTGTTATGTATAGGGTATGGAAACCCTACAATTAAGCTCTGATTTCATGTTAATGACTTGACTGATTGCGTGTGTTTGTTGTCTTCTTTGAGATGATTTCCACGGCTTTGATTGTTCCCATGACTGTTGTGATTGAATTCCAGAAAGAATGAATTTGGTTTCATGCCTTAAAAACAGTATTGGTATTTCTGGAAATAGTTTGGAATCCTCTTGAAATTATGCCGTGAATTTCCTTTTGATATACTTGATGTGAATTTGATGTCAATAAGATCATGGCCCCAGTGTGATTATCCCTTGCGTGAAAACTTTTATTGATAAGTTGCCGAGATAATGTCTTGCCTAAACTTGATTTTCTGAAAATAAATCCTTTGCTGATTTTGCTCAAAATCCTCCTTTTTGAATTTGCTTGTTGCCTGAAATATTAAAACAATTCGATTGTTTTTCTGGCTCCATATTTAATAGCAAATTTCTGGCAAATTGTTTTGTTTCCTCAATTTTCCTTGCTAATTTTGTTTCTGTCCAAATATGATTTCTAACAAGAACATGATTGCTTGCCAAATATTATGCTATGATTTTCTTCAATCTTGGCGTCGATTATTGAACTGTTTGTAATTCCTTGATTAATCCTGCTTGATCACATTGGCTTCACACTTGACCTTAATTAAGCCTGCTGTGACTTTCTGCATGGTGTTCATTGGCTTTCTGGTCCATGCCATATTTGTTTCTTTGATTTAATTCTGCCTTGAATGAATTTGTCCGAGATCAAAAATTGGAAACAAATATAAACGAGATTGTGACCTTGATTGATTCCTTTATGAATTTTCCCTTCCTTTTTTTTCGCTCGAATGAATGAAAAATCCCCTGCTTGAATACAATAATGTTTGTCCTCTGGTTTGAACCTATGCATGATTTCTGGAAAACAAATGTTATCGCTGAACCATTTAGTTGCATAGCCATTCTTGTACATGCATTTGTATACAGACTTCGTTTAAACACCATTCATGTTGCTGTGACTTCCTGTTATATGGTACCATCCCTTTGTTATTTGTCCACCTGCTTAAAGAAGCGATCTGCCATATGAAATACATGAATTTGAGGTGATCTGCCAAGCTTGAATTGAGTGAAATCTGATTTTCCATTTTCCTTGCTTGCTCCACTTCTATGAGCTGATCATTGCATACATGCTGTAGACCAGTTTGCGCCTCCCATTCATGTGTCCATATGTTGCAAAGTTTGATCACATTTGTATTTACACATGCTGACTCGGCTTGAATTCCATGTGATATTTTGGTTGTCTATACTTGAGCTCCATTTGTATACATCTGTGGCTCGAGTCGAGTAGGTCCATGTTGCTGCTCCTCGGTCGCACAATGATCGGCGTGGCAGTGCACACGTGTATAAATATACACGTGTGTATATGTAGCCATCAGACAATATTTTCTGTCCCTGTTCATATACAAACTGGCTAGACACAAATCAGATCAAGTCATGAAAATTGATGAGAAACGCACCAGAAAACTGAGGCAAGTATATATACATATATATATATACATATATATTAAATAAAATTTATATTTGCATATATTCAGTATTATTTTTTATTGCAGTATACTGTGTGTTTGTGTGTGTTTCATTGTGACAGGTAAGAGGAAGATGACTGGACTGACAGAGCTGTGACAACTGGACTGACAGTGAAGACTGTGACGATTGAAGACTGAAGAAAAGAAGACAGTGTGTAGTGTATGAGCCTGAAACTGTATGTGAGTCAAAGTATATATATAAAATGTAACTGTGTATTTGTTGTGTATGTATAACTGAGTGATAAAGAATGAACTGTACTGAGAAGCTGTGAGAGAATTGTACTGATATATGTAATAAACAAATTGTTAGAAATAAAATATTATTTTATTGTCGTCAAACAAAATTGTCTTTTATATTCTGTTTATTTACAGAGTACAATAAACTGTGATGTGATTAAATAGTGGAGTTGTATATAGCTGTACTGTTTGAATGTTGAAATAGAATATTATATTCAAATAGAATACAGTTTGAATGTTCAATTCTAATGCAGTCGTATTCCATTTAAATATAAATATTATATTCCTGTTTGTGATGTATATTAACAGTGCGATTTCAAACACATTTAAAATATATATTTATTTGGTTGTTATCATCAAACAAAAATCATATAATAGTGTATACGACTACGTCATATACCACAATCTCCCCCTTTTGATGATGACAAACAAATAAAAGATTTTGATTGCAATAAATGTGCTTGACAGTGAATATTGAACTCCCCCTATTTATTAACTCCCCCTATTTATTAGCTCCCCCTACAACAGATAACTCCCCCTATAACTGTGCATGAGTGAATATGAATTGAATAATGAACTTTCAAAATTAAAAATATTTATAAAATATTCACTCATAAATCAAAATCTAATACATTCTCCCCCTTTGGTTATCATCAAAAGGATATAGAATTTAAAATAAAGATGAAAAATGGCTAAAAAATGTAATTTCAACATAAGAGGAAGAACAGTTATAAATCTCAATCAGTCAAACAAAAATCATAATATTCTGAGAACAGGTGGCATATTTCACATTGTAGAAAATGACGGATTTACGATGAATTTTATATAAAATTGAGAGATTTAAAAAAATTGATTTTCAATTATTTTCCAATAAGAATTTTTATAAAAATAAAGCACAAAAACAGTGATGGATTTGGACTATTGTTAATAATTCAATTTAAGTGACAAAATCGAATAATCTCAAATCTCAATATCTAACAATCAACAAATCATAATACTTCATAAGATTTCAACACATTTCACAAATTAGAAAGATGGATTGATAGGCTGGATTTTTAAACACCAAGGAGAATTTCATATTAATTTTAATTTATAGCACATTATTTCCTTTTTCTTTTTATTTTATTTAAGAGCACACTGACCATGCATAACCAGAGCTTGGATTTTTAAATGAGGTCAGTCGCAGCTTAAATTATAAGTGTCTCATAACCATGCATAACCAGAGCTTGGATTTTTAAATGAGATTAGAGACACACTTATGTATTTATTATATATGTTTATTGTTTTTAGCTTCAAAAGAAAAAGTCCTCGGTATGTAAAACCAATATGGATGATAGAAATGTGGTAGGTACAGAAATGGGTTGTGAAATAAATTTCTAAATTAATTATATTATGAGATAAGCTTGACTGTACTGGGATTACTGATAATTTTCAATTATCACTAATTCTGAATACTAATATAGTCCCATTTCTATCAGAAATAATTTTCACTATTTTAAAACAAGATGATTTTTTTTTCAAAAATATAAACTGTCTACATTAATATAAAATCATGATGGATGGCATACAGGTGATAAATAAAGGAGATGGTCGTGAAATAATTGCTAGTTCAAAGATATTATAATAAATATTCAACCATCATGAAAATATTTAAATAAAATCTCCTCCTGATGTGAAATATACTGCAGTCACAATTCATCACAATTTGAAAATCTAGTAACAATTTTGATGAATTATAAATACAGTTCAATTTGAATATCGATTTCAATTTTGGAATAAATAATCAATAAATAATTTTAAAATTGAATATCAATTACAAGAAGAATTTATACAAGGAAAAAAATGTAAGGTGTCTATACAAGGTGAAAATTCAAAACAGATGGATGAAAAAGTTGATACCAATTGTAGTCTCCTTATCGGGGAATTTATTCACACCCTAGATATCTCAGATTAAAGAAATTTCAAACACAAAGCCCAAACAGACAAGATTAAAAATTTGGCACAATTATCAGAGCAGCAGTCAGATTAAAGCGGGCAGTTATTTGAAAACAGTATCAGAGCAGCACAGGAAACAATATCACAGCAGACTTGTTAGAAGATGTTTCTGATGGTCACTAAAATATATTCCATGATCCAAGATTATATAATTCAGTTTATTTTAAATCACTTGAAGAAATGTGAAAAATCAGGATTTAATGAATCAATCACACTAGAAAAATATGTGCGTGATTTAATAAATCAATAATTTCAAATGATTTTTGAACAAACAAATATTTAAATCAAATAACCATGAAATAATAGAAAGATTTATGACCAATTTTTCAAGAAAAAATTTCACAAGAATTTCTGACAAGCCCAAAGAATTTTTAAAAATATTTACATCAAGTTTGAGAAATAATTCATGATTAAAAATTATTTATTTGAAATCACTTGAATCAGTATCAAGTTTGAGATATAATGAATTATTCACACAAGATTGATAATTTCAAATTTAGGTGGTGTGTGATATTCAAAATATCTAGAATTCCAGATGATTTCAAACAAAACTAATTTCGACCATGATGATAAAAAAAAATTCAAGATGTTTCACTGATTCAAGACAATTTAAAATATTCAAGGCAATCTGAAAATTTCTGAAATTATCAAAACTGATGAATAACAGAGTGCTGCAAAGAGTATAAATTTTCAAGCCCTCCCAAACTGAATTAGAGGAACTCTAGAACAGCAGAGATGTGTGAGATTTCAACCGTTTTTCAGATCTTCAAAAAATTTAGAATTCATATTAACAGTGTTCAAGATATGACAAGAATACGTCAACACCGTTAGGAATTCAGAAAACAGAAAATGAACTTCAAAACAATTGCAGAGAAAAAATCAGTATCTGGAAATGATTAAAAATATCAGAGTTCTACACACGCAAAACAAATTTCCCGAATATCATGAATACTGCAATTCTAAAAACACAACAAAAAATATGGCAGTGATAAATCAAATCAGAATAGACAGAAGAAGGAGATAGAAGGGAGAAGAAGAAGAAATAAACAAAAGAAAAAAATCAAAACAGAAAATATTTACGGAGGTGAGTTTAGAGATCATACCAGAATCCAATGTAAATCAGAATCTCTAACTCAACAGATCTTGGACAAGGAACTGTAAAGAATACAGAAAAATAGAAAGCTTGAAATCAACCTCTTTTCAGCATAGCAGTTCCTCAACCTTCACCGGTACCTAGCAGTTGAGTGAATCAAGTGGTCTAACAAAATTTGTAAAACCACTCTGAAATATGTTTACCACTTTTGGTACCCAAACCTGTTTGGATAACAAACCATCAGAATTAACCTTTGTACCCTTAGGAACCCAAACCTGTTTAAACTTAACAAAGTCTGTTTTATTTCCTTTTAGGTTCCAAGAATGTCTAAATGGTTTATTACAGAACAAATTCACATTTTGCATTTGATTCAAAAATCCTTTGGAGTTATCAAAGTTCAAGTTATCAAAACAATTATTTCCAAAGCAGTTTGAGGGACTTTTCAAATCACTTGAATTTTGTTTTCCAAAAACATCATTTTTCCCAAAGCCAAGACCAGATTTATTTCCAATAGAAACTTGGTTTTGTAACAGCATATTCAACAATTTTTCCCAATTAGAAAATTTATCCAAAGTTGATTCTAATCGTTGAATTTTGGATTTTAGATCGCCATTTTCTTCTAGTAAATTTGAGCAATTATTTATAGTGATCTTCTGTTCAGCATTGGATTGTTTCAAAACAAAATTCTCATTTTCAAGCAATTTAATTTTGGCTTGGGATTCGGAAATTTCCAGTTCAAATCGTTTTTGTTTTTCAAACTCAAAATTCTTGGATTTTTCAATCTCTTTTTCAAGTTCTTTCAAAATCAAACCACTTTTCTACAAATTTTCATTTTCAGCAATTTCAAATTTGGAATATATATCAGTCTTAAAATTTTCAAATTCCTTTTGTAAAAAGTTATTCAAACTTGATAACTCAATCTTGTTTTCTTTTAAGATCAGAATTTCCTTTTCAAACTTTTGAATATTTTTATTGAGATGAACAAGATTGGTTTTCAATTTTAAACAATTTTTGCAATCTGAATTTCAAGAATTTTTAAAATATTCAAGCTGTGATTCCAAATCATTAATTTTGCTGGTCAACTCAGAATTCCTAGATTTTAGAGTTTTGTTTTTAGATTTGAGGTTATCAACAGATTTAGTTAAATCAACACACATATAAACCAAATCTTCGTATGAGAAATTTTCAACTTCAGCATCCGTTGATTCTCCATCATCTGATCCTTCTGAATTTTCATTTGTAAATCCTGTTAAACAGAATTCTAAATCTGAGTGGACAATCTGGGGTTTTGAGCTTTTGTCAGATTTTCCATACTTCGTATTGAGAGTATCCCAGATTTCCTGTGCAGACAAACAATGGCAGATAAGATTAAACTGTTCAGTACTAAGATAATCAAATATAATTTTCATAGCATGGGTATTGAAAGTAATATCTACACTATTAACTCCATGGATAACAACAATCCAACATTTAATATTAACAGATTTTAAATAAAATTCCATTTTGGATTTTCAGTTTAAAAAATCTGTACCATCAAAAATATTTGGAATGTGACTGGACTGACTCTCTATGGACTGATAACTAGGAATCACCATTGCTCTAGAGTTAACCGAATACCTGCTCTGATACCAAGTGTTGGATCTAGATTAACCCTAGAGACGGGGTGAATAGGGTTTATCACAGTTTTTAAACTGAATTGAAAAAACTGACAGGATATTAAAATAATAAACAAATCACAGAATACAGCAGAAATAAAAGTACAGAAAATAAATCACACACAGATATACCCAGCTTCGGCAAAACCCTGCCTACTGCTGCATTCCTAAGGTTTCTACTAGGTGTTATAAATAGATCCCGCATACAAGACCATGTAAACTCGTAGCTCCTGCTCCTGTCCTAACCCTACGCTCAAAACCCTAGACTGACCGATGTCCCCTCGATCAGATTCCCTGAATTACAACCCCGTAATCCGTATCCCAGAATTTTACAGACTCTGAAACTAACAGTCAACACCCTGACTGTTTTACCTAGACTTTACAGATCTAGACACCTGTTCGTTTGATTTTTACAACACGAATTAAAAACAAAAACAAAACAAAAAGAATTTAAACCCTTAAGAAATTAAAACAAAGGGGTCATCCCTTTTAAAAAACTATAGCCTAGTTCAATAACATGGCCGGCCCGCTTGTTATGTTTGCACCCGACTTTTCTTTCTTTGACTTGTTTACTTCTGTAAAAAAATTGGTGGCGGCGATGTATTAATTCCTAGGGTTTTCTGAAACCTTCCCCAAATCGATTTCTGATTTATGAATCTGTAGTCTCTGATGCTCGATTTTAGTGTTGCTTTGAGATACTTTGATCTGGGAGACTCTTCCTCTCTGGCACTCGACCGAAACCCTAATAAAATTGTGAGTTTTTTTTTGATTTAATTCTTGCTTTTTGTTTGTGATGCTTGTGGGTTCTTCGATTTGAAAATGTTGGGTTGGTCTTCGATGCTTCTGCCTATGATGTAAATAGGTGTTATGTATAGGGTATGGAAACCCTACAATTAAGCTCTGATTTCATGTCAATGACTTGACTGATTGCGTGTGTTTGTTGCCTTCTTTGAGATGATTTCCACGGCTTTGATTGTTCCCATGACTGTTGTGATTGAATTCCAGAAAGAATGAATTTGGTTTCATGCCTTAAAAACAGTATTGGTATTTCTGGAAATAGTTTGGAATCCTCTTGAAATTATGCCGTGAATTTCCTTTTGATATACTTGATGTCAATTTGATTTCAATAAGATCTTGGCCCCAGTGTGATTATCCCTTGCGTGAAAACTTTTATTGATAAGTTGCCGAGATAATGTCTTGCCTAAACTTGATTTTCTGAAAATAAATCCCTTGCTGATTTTGCTCAAAATCCTCCTTTTTGAATTTGCTTGTTGCCTGAAATATTAAAACAATTCGATTGTTTTTCTGGCTCCATATTTAATAGCAGATTTCTGGCAAATTATTTTGTTTCCTCAATTTTCCTTGCTAATTTTATTTCTGTCCAAATATGATTTCTAACAAGAACATGATTGCTTGCCAAATATTATTCCCTGATTTTCTTCAGTCTTGGCGTCGATTATTGAACTGTTTGTAATTCCTTGATTAATCCTGCTTGATCACATTGGCTTCACACTTGACCTTGATTAAGCCTGCTGTGACTTTCTGCATGGTGTTCATTGGCTTTCTAGTCCATGCCATATTTGTTTCTTTGATTTAATTGTGCCTTGAATGAATTTGTCCGAGATCAAAAATTGGAAACAAATATAAATGAGATTGTGACCTTGATTGATTCCTTTATGAATTTTCCATTCCTTTTTTTTTAAGCTCGAATGAATGAAAAATACCCTGCTTGAATACAATAATGTTTGTCCTCTGGTTTGAACCTATGCATGATTTCTGGAAAACAAATGTTATTGCTGAACCATTTAGTTGCATAGCCATTCTTGTACATGCATTTGTATACATACATTGTTTAAACACCATTCATGTTACTGTGACTTCCTGTTATATTGTACCATCCCTTTTTTATTTGTCCACCTGCTTAAAGAAGCGATCTGCCATATGAAATACATGAATTTGAGGTGATCTGCCATGCTTGAATTGAGTGAAATCCGATTTGCCATTTTCCTTGCTTGCTCCACTGCTATGAGCTGATCATTGCGTGCATGCTGTAGACCAGTTTGCGCCTCCCGTTCATGTATCCATATGTTGCAAAGTTTGATCACATTTGTATTTACACATGCTGACTTGGCTTGAATTCCATGTGATATTTTGGTTGTGTATACTTGAGCTCCATTTGTATACATCTGTGGCTCGAGTCGAGTAGGTCCATGTGGTTGCTCCTTGGTCGCACACTGATCGGCGTGGTAGTGCACACGTTTATAAATATACACGTGTGTATATGCAGCCATCAGACAATATTTTCTGTCCCTGTTCATATACAAACTGGCTAGACACAGATCAGATCAAGTCATGAAAAATGCTGAGAAACACACCAGAAAACTGAGGCAAATATATATATATATATATATATATTAAATAAAATTTATGTTTGCATATATTCAGTATTATTTTTTATTGCAGTATACTGTGTGTTTCATTGTGACAGGTAAGAGGAAGATGTTTGGACTGACAGAGCTGTGACAACTGGACTGACAGTGAAGACTGTGAAGATTGAAGACTGAAGACAAGAAGACAGTGTGTAGTGTATGAGCCTGAAACTGTATGTGAGTCAAAGTATATATATAAAATGTAACTGTGTATTTGTTGTGTATGTATAACTGAGTGATAAAGAATGAACTGTACTGAGAAGCTGTGAGAGAATTGTACTGATATATGTAATAAACAAATTGTTTGAAATAAAATATTATTTTATTGTCGTCAAACAAAATTGTCTATTATATTTTGTTTATTTACAGAGTACAATAAACTGTGATGTGATTAAATAGTGGAGTTGTATATAGCTGTACTGTTTGAATGTTGAAATAGAATATTATATTCAAATAGAATACAGTTTGAATGTTCAATTCTAATGCAGTCGTATTCCATTTAAATATAAATATTATATTCCTGTTTGTGATGTATATTAACAGTACGATTTCAAACACATTTAAAATATATATTTATTTGGTTGTTATCATCAAACAAAAATCATATAATAGTGTATACGACTATGTCATATACAACACTCTGAACACTCTGCTCATTAGGTCTACGAAATAAGCGGGTGCGTTTGTCAAACTGAAAGGCATGACAAGCCACTCGAAGAAACCATCTGGGGTTCGAAATTTCGTCTTATCAATGCTATCTTCAACCACTCTGAGCTGATGAAACCCAGTAGCCAGATCAAGTTGGGAGAAGACCGATGCACCTACAAGCTGATCAAACAAATTTTTGATTCTGGGAAGAGGGTGCCTATTTTTCTTACTCAACTTGTTTAACCCCCTATAGTCAACACATAGGCGAAGCGAACTGTCCGCTTTGGTTGCGAACACCACTGGAGCACCCCATTCTGAAATGCTCTGTCTAATGAACCCCTTCTCGAGAAGCTCTTTAACTTCCTTACTGAGCTCCCTTCTTTCCCTTGGAGCCATGTGTTTGATAGGTAAAGCTACGAGCTTTGCATTATCAACAAGATATATGCGGAAGTCTATTTCCCGCCTTGGAGGTAAGCCCTTCACCTCTTCGAAGTCATCCGGATATTCCCGGACTACCCTAACCGATTATAAATTCTCAACAGATGCATCAACCGACTCTATATAGCTAAACATAATAGCGTTCAAGGTATTACAAGTAATTTCTAGAGTGTTACCGACCCGAGTCAAGAGTCTAACCATTCTTTTCTCACAATCGAGAATGGCCCCGTTACTGGATAACCATTCCATGCCTAAGATCAGTCCATATCCCGAGAAACCCAGATCAAACGCACTACATCTAAATTCAACACTTAGAATAGAGATTTTCAAATCCAAGCAAACCATCGACAAATAAGCCAAGCCCCCAATTGGATTTGAGACAACTAAGGAATCTTCTACCATACTAGTGTCGAGGTGCAGAGATTCTACTAAAGCAAATGAAATAAAGGAGTGTGATGCGCCAGAATCAAAGAGTGTGCGAACTTGATGATCATAAAGATAAACTACACTTTGTACAGAAATATTACTATCTCGTTCCCGTGGACGTGCCACTAGTGCATGAACTTGACCTCCTGAGGTGGATCCAGTCCGCTGTCCCTTCCCCCCTTCTTTGGGCAGTCCTTAGCCAAGTGTCAAGTCTCTCCGCAATGGAAACAGCCACAATTCGCCTTAGGCTTCTTCTTTCTGTAGTTTTTCACTATATGTCCAACAATGCCATGGAAATTGCACTTTCTTTTCCCGTGGGACTTATTGTTCTTCCCGCCTTTCTTAAAGTCTGTTTTCTTAGCCTGTAAACCTTCCTTCTTTTCTTCCACCTTAGTCTCTTTCTTGCCCTGGTCTTCCTCCTGTAGCAATGCCATGTCCACTAAGCTTTCTTAAGTCGCTCCCGTGGATACATGGGTCATAGCAAGGCTGTGTAGAGGCTCATTCAGACCTTTGACGAAGCGAAGCGCCTTTTTGTGTTGGGTGTTCACTAAGTCCAGCCCAAATCTGGCCAGCTGATTAAACTGATTAACATACACCTTGATCGTCATACTTCCATGTTTCAGAGTTAGGAACTTCTCCATTTGCAGGCTCCTTTCAGCTTGGGAGAGGAATTTCATCTCTAACCTCGTCCTGAAGTCTTCCCTTGTTTCCACTGGCCTCTCAGCATTAGTGATCTCCCACCAATAGGAAGCTTCATCTTTAAGCAACCACACTACTAGCTGTATCTATTGTCTATCGTAATTCTCGAAGATGACAAACAGATCGTCGGTCTCCTTTAGCCAATTTCTTGCTACTACAAAGGATTATGTTCCATAATAGTCCTTTCCACCCATAGCCTTAAAGTCTCTACATGTTTTTTCAAAAGCATTTCCACGAGGAGGAGGAGGAGGAACCGCTGCCACTGGAGGAGGAATATCTACTGGGCCCGCTCCATTTGCCCTATCTTCTAGGTACCTCCTAAACCAGTCGGGTACTGGTACTTCTTCTGGAAGGTTAAGGTCTCCAAACATGCTGAAACAAAAAGGAAAGGTTCAAAACGAAGGACAGAGAGATAGTGCATATGGCTTTTGGGGGATTATGCCTTTTGAAAATAGCAAAACTTTTCTTGAAAATGCTTCTTTAAACTTCTCTTTTGAAAATAATTTCAAAAACTTTTATCTGGTCTGGAAAACCTATGCTCTGATACCAAGTGAAACACTCCATCTCCGTCAAGGTCACTCACAATGGCAATGCCTTTACTTTAGTGGAGGTTTATAGGTAAAAGTCACTGATAAAGACAAGATAGATATAAACATATATATAAGTAGCGGAAAAACAATAGACTTTTTATTTCGTCAAAAATACTTGTTCATACTAAAACACTTCCATAACTGTCACATAACAATTTCCAAAAAATTACATCACCATTTCTGTCTTGATTATTACGTAAAGAAGCATAAAAAATAACAAAAGCTGCATAAATCCCCATGGATGTGTCCAAAGGCCATATCCAAAGCAAGAAAGTCCAAACCGTACGTCTACTATCTTGAAGCTTGCAAAGAGTATGACTAAGCCGAGTTGTTTCCGCCCTGTAGACCTTGGGGGGTAGGGGACGGAAGAAAAGAAGACGAAAGAAAAACAGAATCAGACATAAAGCCTGAGTAAATCTAGTGACTCTTCAGTATGTGACTAAGAAAAAGGACATGATAGGTATAAACTGAAAAGAGGAAAGTATCATAAGCTAAGGGAGCGTAGTTTAGAATCGAATATACTATCGCACCGACACTATATCTCTGCACCTACTTTAAACATTATTCTAACTGGCACCCCATGCTGAGGGTGAAGTGATCCCCTTTTTCTAAAGATCGGCTCCTACTCGCATAATCATCTGTGTCTTACGGCCCCCAATGATTTGTAGATACCTATGTTGGTCCCACCATGGGGTGTATCAAGACCCATGGTGGCGGCCCGACAGAATCCTTAGAATACATAGGTTATACTACTGGTGCCCCCAGTGCCCTGTTTGTCTGCTCCGAAGTGTGTGCATACCCGCACTCCATTAGATCCCACACTGTTGCACCTACCGTCGTCGCTTTGACCGCTTACAATCAGCCCAGTAATCATGCCCCACCCTGCCTAGTTTTAGGGTACCATGATACCTAATTGGGTTACTGCTGAAATTGGTCCCTCGTTACTAGGGATTTCTAGTCAAACATGTGGTTAAGTGTTTGTATCAACCTAACCCCACCCATCAATTCTTGTTAACATGTTGAATCTGGTTAAGAGTTTTTAGTTAACTTAAACCTACCATCTGTCCTTAGCCTCTTAAAGCACCTACCACTCACATTAGACAGATGTTGTTATGGTTACTGGATGTGTCGGTCGGTTCCGGGAAGATTTACACCATAACTCAGTCTAACCTCGGGTCCTTATTGGGCTTCATACTTAACCACCCACATTGGATAGGTATTGTTGTGACTACTGGACAGCCGAGCGGGTCCGGGCAGGTTAACATCACAACTCAATCCAACCTCGGGATAAGCATATCGTATTTTCTAAATTTACATATTTGTCTCTTTTCATTTTTATATGTAAATGTTTATGGCCCAATTATCCAAATCCATTATTCTTGGGTATAACAATTTATACCGCCTAAATGCCGCTAGTCATTGGCATGTGTCAAACATGTCAATACATGTATTTTACGTTTTACACCTAATGCTATTTCCCTCGTTTGTACATTCGCAACATTATAACAAATGTTGGGCTCGACACAATTCGGCCCAACTTTATAAACATGAGAAAAGGGGAAGCCAAGAACATGAAACATTCTACAATACATAAGGGTGTGTGGCACAAGAACTTGCAATTTAGCAATTTAACTAACATAAGCAATGGGTTTCAACATATCATGTGAAATTGCATTCAAATTGGCATATAACTAAATAGGTGTCACATGAAATGGCATAATTTAGGCTTATATAAACTTGGGTCTAAACATGTTTAACTAGGCATAGTGTCAACCACAAAACTAGCATGTTATATGTTCACAAAATGTCCAATTTTGACATTAACTCAAGGTGTGAGCTAATTCTAATCATGTAGCCTATTTCAACATAAAAGTCGTATAGTTTATGTAACCCAAACGGAACTTAGCATAGACCAATTATAACTTGCAATGAACATAAAATGTATACATATGTTTTTGATTACATAGGCACAAAGGTCTCATCATAGAACATGTGTATATAAGTCTTAACTTAGACAAAGAAAAATGTATACTGACCATGTTAACCACATAAGCATAAAGGTGTAATTTCTCATATTAACCACAAACTTGCATACGGTGTTGTTTCATTCAAATTTTACAGTAGTTTCAACACCCAATGAATTTACACCACAAACATACAATACAAGCTATGAGAGAATAATTGCAATACACAGACATAGATTGACATCGTCATTACAACATAGTAAATTTCCATTTTCATTTGCATCTAATCAAATCTTAGTTTTTATTCATATTATGAAAAATCACTATACTTAGAATGATCGATGAATCTTGTTTTCTGGTTTCTGTATTCTGAATTGGAGATGCTTTCCTTTCGGTAGCAAACGTTGCGTTGAAATTTTTTTTAAGCTTTAGTTTTCTTCTTAAGTTGGTTCGTCTCTAAGCTCCTCTCTCTTGATGGCTACGATCAATTCCTTCCCGACAGCATGACGACTCCAGTCTTATTTTTTTATGTGAATTTTGGTTGAGACTTAGGTTGTATTTATAGAATTTCAAATTGATTTGAGCCGTCAGATGAAGACAGAAGGAATCCAGACCATAGAAAATTAAGAGAGCCAATCAAGAGGTGACATGTCTGCCCTAATGACACACCGAGCCACAGAAATTCGAGCCAGAACTAGACCCAGCCAGTCAGGTCAACCAGGCAGGTCGACAGGCAGGTCGACAACCATGTCGACCCTATGGTCGACTTGGGTTGACCAGGTCGACACTATGGTCGACTTAGTCAGTGGGCGGGAATTTTCCCGCCCAATCCAGTTTCGGTCTGTTTTCGAAATTTGAACTGATTTTGAACTGGACTTGAGTTGTTTGAATTTTAAATTTAATTCTGAAACTTCTAAAGGTCATAACTCCTTTATAGGGAGTTCGATTCACGCAAACTCGGACTCTATCTCGAGTAGAATTCCGAGACGAACGCAATGGCGTAAGCCATTTCCCTTAATTCTTTCATTTTGAATTAATAATACTTTAAATTTGTTAATTTTAATGTTAACAGAAAATTCGGGGCGTTACATCATCTTAGTTTATTAACCAAGAAATTCAATCTTAATGACTATTGGGAAGATCGAAAGCTCTTTTAGCTCAATTTTTCACATGCAATTTTGTTGGTCAAAGGGGGCTTGACGGTGGTTGGAATTCGATTTACTATTTTTATTAATACGATGCACCATGTTATATTTCTATTTCATCTAGATAAACGAGTTTTCAAAAGTCACACAGTTCAATCTTGGATTTTCAAATGAATGTTTCTCCCCAAGACTTCGATGTTGCACCCAACAGATGAAGGTTATTCTGCCAACCATAACTTTGTATCCATTTTGAGTTACAAGAACTATAACTAGTTAAAACGAAGCTCTCTCATAGATCTATAGGACTAACATGTTCCACCCATCTCATCTTAGTTCAGTAACCAAGAAATTCAATCTTAATGACTATTGGGAACATCAAATGCTTTTTTAGCTCATTTTTTCACGTGCCATTTTGTTGGTCTAAGGTGGGTTGACCATGGTCGGAATTCGATTTACTATATTTCATAATATGAGTCACCATGTTATATTTCTATTTCATCCCCATAAACGAGTTTTCAAAAGTCATACAGTGCAATCTTGGATTTTCAAACAGAAGTTGCACCTCAAGACTTCGATGTTGCACCTAACAGACGTGGGTTGTTTCGCCAACCATAACTTTTTATCCATTCTGAGTTACTAGAACCATAACTAGTCAAAACGAAGTTATCCCTTAGATCTATAGGACAAGTAGGTTCCAACAATCTCATCTTAGTTAAGTAACCAAGAAATTCAATTTTAATGACCATTAGGAACATCGAAAGCTTTTTTAGCTCAATTTTTCACATGCCGTTTTCTTGGTCAAAGGGGTTTTTACCGTGATTGGAATTTGATTTACAATTTTTTGGAATATGATGCACGATGTAATATTTCTATTTCATCCTCATAAATGAGTTTTCAAAAGTCAAACAGTGCAATCTTTGATTTTCAAACGAATGTTGCACCTCAAGACTTCGATGTTGCATCAAACAGATGTGGATTGTTTCGCCAACCATAACTTTGGATGCATTCTAAGTTACTAGAACCATAACTAGTCAAAAGGTAGCTCTCTCATAGATCTATAGGAAAAACATGTTCCACCAATACCATCTTATTCAAGTAACCAAGAAATTCAACCTTAATGACTATTAGGAACATCGAAAGCTTTTTTAGCTCATTTTTTCACTTGCTGTTTTGTTGGTCAAAGGTGGTTTGCCCGTGGTCGGAATTCGATTTACTATATTTGGGAATACGTTGCACCATGTTGTATTCCTATTTCATATACATAAAAGAGTTTTCAAAAGTCATACAGTGTAATCTTGGATTTTCGAACAGATGTTGCACCACAAGACTTCGATGTTGCACCCAAAAGACGTGGGTTGTTTTGCCAACCATAACTTTATATCCAATTTGAGTTATTAGTATAATAACTAGTCAAAATGAAGCACTCTCATAGATCTATAGGACTAGCAGGTTTCACCCATCTCATCTTAGCACAGTAACAAAGAAATTCAATCTTAATGACTATTGGGAACATCAAAAGCTTTTTTTGCTCAATTTTTCACATGTTGTTTTGTTGGTCAAAGGGGGTTTGACCGTGGTTGGAATTCGATTTACAATTTTTTGGAATATGATGAACCATCTTATATTTCTATTTCATCCCCATAAACGAGTTTTCAAAAGTCATATAGTGTAATCTTGGATTTTCAAGAGGATGTTGCACCTCAAGACTGCGATGTTGCACCCAACAGACGTGGGTTGTTCTGCCAACCATAACTTTGTATCCATTTTTAGTAACTAGAACCATAACCAGTCAAAACGATGCTCTCTCATAAATCTATAGGACTAACAGGTTCCGCCAATCTCATCTTTGTTCACTAACCATGAAATTCAATCTTAATGAGTATGGGAACATCGAAATCATTTTTAGCTCAATCTTTCACATGTCGTTTTGTCGGTTAATGTGGTTTGATCGTGGTTGGAATTCGATTTACTCTTTTTTGGGATCTGATGCACCATGTTATATTTCTATTCCATCCCCATATATGTGTTTTCAAAAGTCATACAGTGCAAACTAGGATTTTCAAATGGATGTTGCACCTCAAGACTTCGATGTTGCACCCAACAGACGCGGGTTGTTGCAGCAACCACAATTTTGTATTCATTTTGAGTTACTAGAACGATAACTTGTCAAAATGAAGCTATCTCACAGATTTATAGGACTAACAGGTTCCACCCATCTCATCTTAGTTCAGTAACCAAGAAATACAATCTTAAGGACTATTGGGAACATCGAATGCTTTTTTAGGTCAATTTTTCATATGTCGTTTTGTTGGTCAAAGTGGTGTTGACCGTGGTAGGAATTCGATGTACTATATTTTGGAATATGGTTCAACATGTTATATTTCTATTTCATCCCCATAAACTAGTTTTCAAGAGTCATACGGTGCAATCTTGGATTTTCAAATGGATTTTGCACCTCAAGGCCACGATGTTACACGCAATAGACATGGGTTGTTCAGCCAAATGTAACTTCGTATCCATTTTGAATTCCTAGAACCACAATCCGTCAAAACGAACCTCTCTCATAGATCTATAGGATGAATAGTTTCCACCCAACTCATCTTAGCTCAATAACCAAGAAAGTCAATTTTAATGAATATTGGGAACAACGAAAGCTTTTTTAGCCCAATTTTTCACACGCCGTTTTTTTGGTCAAAGGTGGGTTGACCGTGGTCGGAATTCGTTTTACTATATTTTGGAATATGATTCACCATGTTATATTTCTATTTCATCCCCATAAACTAGTTTTTCAAAAGTCATACAGTGCAATCTTGGATTTTGGAACAGATGTTGCACCTTAGGACAAACAGTCATAATAAGTCAAAGCGAAGCTCTCTCATATATCTATAGAACAAATAGGTTCCAACAATCTCAACTTAGTTCAGTAACCAAGAAATTCAATCTTATTGACCATTGGGAACATCGAAAGCTTTTTTAGCCAATTTTTCACATGCCGTTTTGTTGGTCAAAGGGGTTTTTACCGTGATTGGAATTCGATTTACAATTTTTTGGAAAATGATGCACCATGTAATATTTCTATTTCATCCCCATAAATGTGTTTGCTAAAGTCATACAGTGCAATCCTTGATTTTCTAACTGATGTTGCACCTCAAGACTGCGATGTTGCACCCAACAGACATGGGATGTTCTGCCAACCATAACTTTGTATCCATTTTGAGTTACTAGAACCATAACCAGTCAAAACGAAGCTCTCTCATAGATCTATAGGACTAATAGGTTCCACCAATCTAATCTTTATTCCGTAACCAAGAAATTCAATCTTAATGACTATTGGGTACATCGAACGCTTTTTTAGCTAAATTTTTCACATGTCGTTTTGTTGGTCAGAGGGGGTTTGATCGTGGTTGGAACTCGATTTACTATTTTTTGGAATCTGATGCACCACATTATATTTCTATTTCTTCCCCATAATGGAGTTTTCAAAAGTCATACGGTGCAATCTTGGATTTTGGAACGGATGTTGCACCTCAAGACTTCGATGTCGCAACCAACAGACGTGGGTTGTTTTGCTAACCATAACTTTGTATCCATTTTGAGTTTCTAGAACCATAACCAATCAAAATGAAGCTCTCTTATAGATCTTTAGGGCTAACAGGTTCAACCAATCTCATTTAGTTCAGTAACCATGAAATTCAATCTTAATTACTACTAGGGACATGGAAGGCATTTTTAGCTCAATTTTTACATGCTGTTTTGTTGGTCAAAGGTGGTTTGACCGTGGTCGGAATTCGATTTGCTATATTTTTGAATACGATGGACCATGTTATATTTCTATTTCATCTCCATAAAGGACTTTTCAAAAGTCATACAATGCAATCTTAGATTTTCAAACGGATGTTGCAAGTCAAGACTTCGATGTTGCACCCAATAGACGTGGGTTGTTACGCCAACCATAAATTTGTATCCATTTTGACTTACTAGAACATAATCAGTCAAAACGAAGACCTCTCATAGATCTATAGGATTAACAAGTTCCAGCAATCTCATCTTAGTTCAATAACCAAGAAATTCAATCATAATGACTATTGGGAACATCGAAAGCTTTTTTAGCTCAATTTTTCACATGTCGTTTTGTTGGTCAAAGGGGGTTTGACCGTGGTTGAAATTTGTTTTACTATATTTTGGAATATGATGCACCATGTTATATTTCTAGTTCATCCAGACAAACAAGTTTTCAAAAGTCATATAGTTCAATCATGGATTTTCAATCGAATGTTTCTCCCCAGACTTCGATGTTGCACCAAACAGACGAGGATTGTTCTACCAACCATAACTTTGTATCCATTTTGAGTTACTAGAACCATAACTAGTCAAAACGAAGCTCTCTCATAGATCTATAGGACTAACAGGTTCCTCCCATCTCATCTTAGTTCAGTATTCAATAAATTCAATCTTAATGACTATTGGGAACATCGAATGCTTTTTAGCTCATTTTTTCACATGCCGTTTTGTTGGTCAAAGATGGGTTGACTGTGGTCGGAATTCGGTTTACTATATTTTGGTGCACCATGTTGTATTTCTATTTAATCCCCGTAAACGAGTTTTCAAAAGTCATACAGTGCAATCTTGGATTTTCGTACGGATGTTGCACCTCAAGACTTCGATGTTGCACCCAACAGACGTGGGTTGTTTCGCCAACCATAACTTTTTATCCATTCTGAGTTACTAGAACTATAACCCGTCAAAACGAAGCTCTCTCATAGATCTATGGGACAAACAAGTTCAACCAATCTCATCTTAGTTCAGTAACCAAGAAATTCAATCTTAATGACTATTGGGAACATCGAAAGCTTTTTTAGCCCAATTTTTCACATGCCGTTTTGTTGGTCAAAGGAGGTATAACTATGGTTGGAATTTGGTTTACTATTTTTTGGAATATGATGCACCATGTTATATTTCTATTTCATCTCCATAAATGAGATTTCAAAAGTCATATAGTGAAATCTTGGATTTTCAAATGGATGTTGCACCTCAAGACTTCGATGTTGCATCCAACAGACGTGGGTTGTTTCGCCAACCATAACTTTTTATGCATTCTAAGTTACTCGAACCATAACTAGTCAAAAGGATGCTCTCATATAGATCTATAGGACAAATAGGTTCCACCAATATCATCTTAGTCCAGTAACCAAGAAATTCAATCTTAATGACTGTTGGGAACATCGAAAGCCTTTTTAGCTCATTTTTTCTCTTGTCGTTTTGTTGGTCAAAGGTGGTTTGACCGTGGTCGGAATTGGATTTATTATATTTTGGAATATGATGCACCACGTCATATTCCTATTCCATCCACATAAAAGAGTTTTCAAATGTCATACAGTGCACTCTTGGATTTTCAAACAGATGTTGCACCTCAAGACTTCGATGACGCAACCAACAGACGTGGAATGTTTCTCCAACCATAACTTTGTATCCATTCTGAGTTACTAGAACTATAACCCTTCAAAACGAAGCTCTCTCATGGATCTATGGGACAAACAATTTCAACCAATCTCATCTTAGTTCAGTAACCAAGAAATTCAATCTTAATGACTATTGGGAACATCGAAAACTTTTTTAGCCCAATTTTTCACATGCCGTTTTGTTGGTCAAAGGAGGTATAACTCTGGTTGGAATTTGATTTACTATTTTTTGGAATATGATGAACCATGTTATATTTCTATTTCATCCCCATAAATGAGCTTTCAAAAGTCATACAGTGAAATCTTGGATTTTAAAATGGATGTTGCACCTCAAGACTTCTAAGTTGCATCCAACATACGTGGGTTGTTTCGCCAACCATAACTTTGTATGCATTCTAAGTTACTAGAACCATAACTAGTCAAAAGGATGCTCTCTCATACATCTATAGGACAAACAGGTTCCACCAATATCATCTTAGTCCAGTAACCAAGAAATTCAATCTTAATGACTATTGGGAACATCGAAAGCATTTTTAGCTCATTTTTTCACTTGCCGTTTTGTTGGTCAAAGGTGGTTTGACCATGGTCGAAATTCGATTTACTATATTTTGGAATATGATGCACCACGTTATATTCCTATTCCATCCACAAAAAAGAGTTTTCAAATGTCATACAGTGCAATCTTGGATTTTCAACCAGAAGTTGCACCTCAAGACTTCGATGTTGCACCCAACAGACGTGGGTTGTTTTGCCAACAATAATTTATATCCAATTTGATTTACTAGAACAATAACTAGTCAAAACGAAGCACTCTCATAGATCTATAGGACTAATAGGTTTGACACATCTCATCTTAGTACAGTAACCAAGAAATTCAATCTTAATGACTATTGGGAACATCGAAAGCTTTTTTTTGCTAAATTTTTCACATGCTTTTTTGTTGGTCAAAGGGAGTTCGACCGTGGTTGGAATTCGATTTACAATTTTTTGGAATATGATGCACCATGTTATATTTCTATTTCATCCCCATAAACGAGTTTTCAAAAGTCATACAGTACAATCTTGGATTTTCAAATGGACGTTGCACATAAAGACTGCGATGTTGCACCCAACAGACGTGGGATGTTATACCAACCATAACTTTGTATCCATTTTTAGTAACTAGAACCATAACCAGTCAAAACGAAGCTCTCTCATAGATCTATAGGACTAACAGGTTCCACCAATCTCATCTTTGTTCACTAACCAAGAAATTCAATCTTAATGAGTATTGGGAACGTCGAAATCATTTTTAGCTCAATCTTTCACATGTCGTTTTGTTGGTTAAAGTGGTTTGATCGTGGTTGGAATTCGATTTACTCTTTTTTTAGGATTTGATGCACCATGTTATATATCTATTCCATCCCCATATATGTGTTTTCAAAAGTCATACATTGCAAACTAGGATTTTAAATGGATGTTGCACCTCAAGACTTCGATGTTGCACCCAAAAGACGCGGGTTGTTGCAGCAACCACAATTTTTTTATCCATTTTCAGTTACTAGAACGATAACTAGTCAAAATGAAGCTCTCTCACAGATTTATAGGATTAACAAGTTCCACCCATCTTATCTTATTTCAGTAACTAACAAATACAATCTTAAGGACTATTGTGAACATCAAATGCTTTTTTAGGTCAATTTTTCATATGTCATTTTGTTGGTCAATGTGGGGTTGACCGTGGTAGGAATTCGATTTACTATATTTTGGAATATGATTCAACATGTTATATTTCTATTTCATCCCCATAAACTAGTTTTCAAGAGTCATACGGTGCAATCTTGGATTTTCAAATGGATTTTGCACCTCAAGACCTCGATGTTGCACCCAATAGACATGGGTTGTTCTGCCAAACGTAACTTTGTATCCATTTTGAGTTCCTAGAACCACAACCCGTCAAAACGAACCTCTCTCATAGATCTATAGGACGAACAGTTTCCACCCATCTCATCTTAGCTCAGTAACCAAGAAAGTCAATTTTAATGAATATTGTTAATAACGAAAGTTTTTTAGCTTAAATTTTCACATGCCATTTTTTGGGTCAAAGGTGTGTTGATCGTGGTCGGAATTCGGTTTACTATATTTTGGAATATGATTCACCATGTTATATTTCTATTTCATCCCCATAAACGAGTTTTTCAAAAGTCATACAGTGCAATCTTGGATTTTGGAACGGTTGTTGCACCTTAGGACAAACAGTCATAGCCAGTCAAAACGAAGCTCTCTCATAGATCTACAGAACAAACAGGTTCCAACAATCTCATCTTAGTTTAGTAACCAAGAAATTCATTCTTAATGACCATTCGGAACATCGAAAGCTTTTTTAGCTCAATTTTTCACATGTCGTTTTGTTGGTCAAAGGGGTTTTTTACCGTGATTGGAATTCGATTTACAATTTTTTGGAATATGATGCACCATGTAATATTTCTATTTCATCCCCATAAATGTGTTTGCAAAAGTCATACAGTGCAATCCTTGATTTTCTAATGGATGTTGCTCCTCAAGACTGCGATGTTGCACCCAACAAACATGGGTTGTTCTACCAACCATAACTTTGTATCCATTTTGAGTTACTATAACCATAACCAGTCAAAAAAAAGCTCTCTCATAGATCTATAGGACTAATAGTTTCCACCAATCTAATCTTTGTTCAGTAACCAAGAAATTCAATCTCAATGACTATTGGGTACATCGAATACTTTTTTAGCTAAATTTTTCACAAGTCGTTTTGTTGGTCAGAGGGGGTTTGATCGTTGTTGGAATTCGATTTACTATTTTTTTGGAATCTGATGCACCGCGTTATATTTCTATTTCATCCCCATAAAGGAGTTTTCAAAAGTCATACGGTGCAATCTTGGATTTTCGAACGGATGTTGCACCTCAAGACTTCGATGCCGCACCAAATAGATGTGGGTTGTTTTGCTAACCATAACTTTGTATCCAATTTGAGTTACTAGAACCATAACCAACCAAAATGAAGCTCTCTTATAGATCTATAGGACTAACAGGTTCAACCAATCTCATTTAGTTCAGTAACCATGAAATTCAATCTTTATGAATACTAGGGACATCGAAGGCTTTTTTAGCTCAATTTTTACATGCCGTTTTGTTGGTCAAAGGTGGTTTGACCGTGGTCGGAATTCGATTTGCTATATTTTCGAATATGATGCACCATGTTATATTTCTACTTCATCCCCATAAAGGACTTTTCAAAAGTCATACAATGCAATCTTAGATTTTCAAACAGATGTTGCAACTCAAGACTTCGATGTTGCACCCAACAAACGTGGCTTGTTCCGCCAACCATAAATTTGTATCCATTTTGAGTTACTAGAACATAATTAGTCAAAACAAAGACGTCTCATAGATCTATAGGATAAACATGTTCCACCAATCTCATCTTAGTTCAATAACCAAGAAATTCAGTCATAATGACTATTGGGAACATCGAAAGCTTTTTTAGCTTAATTTTTCACATGTCGTTTTATTGGTCAAATGGGGTTTGACCATGGTTGGAATTTGATTTACTATAATTTCAAATATGATGCACTATGTTATATTTCTAGTTCATCCGGACAAACAAGTTTTCAATAGTCATATAGTTCAATCTTGGATTTTCAAATGAATGTTTCTCCCAAGACTTCGATGTTGCACCAAACAAACGAGGGTTGTTCTACCAACCATAACTTTGTATCCATTTTGAGTTACTAGAAACATATCTAGTCAAAACGAATCTCTCTCATAGATCTATAGGACTAACAGGTTCCTCCAATCTCATCTTTGTTCAGTAACCAATAAATTCAATCTTAATGACTATTGGGAACATCGAATGCTTTTTTAGCTCATTTTTTTACATGCCTATTTGTTGGTCAAAGATGGGTTGACCGTGGTCGGAATTTGATTTACTATATTTTGGAAAATGATTCACCATGTTATATTTATATTTAATCCCTGTAAACGAGTTTTCAAAAGTCATACAGTGCAATCTTGGATTTTTCAACCAATCTCATCTTAGTTCAGTAACCAAGAAATTTAGTCTTAATGACTATTGGGAACATCGAAAGCTTTTTTAGCCCAATTTTTCACATGCCGTTTTGTTCGTCAAAGGTGGTATAACTGTGGTTGGAATTTTATTTACAATTTTTTGGAATATGATGCACCATGTTATATTTCTATTTCATCCCCATAAATGAGCTTTCAAAAGTCTTACAGTGAAATCTTGGATTTTCAAATGGATGTTGCACCTCAAGACTTCGATGTTGCATCCAACATACGTGGGTTATTTCGCCAACCATAACTATGTATGCATTCTAAGTTACTAGAACCATAACTAGTCAAAAGGATGCTCTCTCATAGATCTATAGGACAAACAGGTTCCACCGATCTCATCTTAGTCCAGTAACCCAGAAATTCAGTCTTAATGACTATTGGGAACATCGAAAGCTTTTTTAGCTCATTTTTCCACTTGCCGTTTTGTTGGTCAAAGGTGGTTTGACCGTGGTCGGAATTCAATTTACTATATTTTAGAATATGATGCACCACGTTATATTCTTATTCCATCCACATAAAAGGGTTTTCAAATGTCATACAGTGCAATCTTGGATTTTCAAACAAATGTTGCACCTCAAGACTTTGATGTTGCACCCAATAGACGTGGGTTGTTTTGCCAACCATAACTTTATATCCAATTTGAGTTACTAGAAAAATAACTAGTCAAAACGAAGCACTCTCGTAGATCTATAGGACTAACAGGTTTCACCCATCTCGTCTTAGTACGGTAACCAAGAAATTCAATCTTAATGACTATTGGTAACATCGAAAGCTTCTTTTGCTGAATTTTTCACATGCTTTTTTGTTGGTCAAAGGGAGTTTGACCGTGTTTGGAATTCGATTTATAATTTTTTGGAATATGATGCACCATGTTATATTTCTATTTCATCCCCATAAACGAGTTTTCAAAAGTTATACAGTGCAGTCTTGGATTTTCAAACGGATGTTGCACATAAAGACTGCGATGTTGCACCCAACAGACGTGGGTTGTTATACCGACCATAACTTTGTTTCCATTTTTAGTTACTAGAACCATAACCAATCAAAACGTAGCTCTCTCATAGATCTATAGGACTAACAAGTTCCACCAATATCATCTTTGTTTAGTAACCAAGAAATTCAATCTTAATGAGTATTGGGAACATCGAAATCTTTTTTAGCTCAGTTTTTCACATGTCGTTTTGTTGGTTAAAGTAGTATGATCTTGGTTGGAATTCGATTTACTATTTTTTGGAGTCTAATGCACTATTTTATATTTCTATTTCATCCCCATAAATGTGTTTTCAAAAGTCATACAGTGCAAACTTTGATTTTCAAATGGATGTTGCACCTCAAGACTTCGATGTTGCACCCAACAGACGTGGGTTGTTCGAGCAACCATAATTTAGTATCCATTTTGAGTTACTAGAACCATAACTAGTCAAAACAAAGCTCTCTCGTAGATTTATAGGACTAACAGGTTCCACCCATCTCATCTTAGTTCAGTAACGGAGATATAGAATCTTAAGGACTATTGGGAACATCGAATGCTTTTTTAGGTCAATTTTTCATATGTCGTTTTGTTGGTCAAAAGTGGGTTGACCTTGGTAGGAATTCGATTTCCTGTATTTTGGAATACGATTCACCATGTTATATTTTTATTTCATCCCCATAAACTAGTTTTCAAAATCCATACGGTGCAATCTTGGATTTTTAAACGGATGTTGCACCTTATGACCTCGATGTTGCACCCAACAGACATGGGTTGTTCTGCCAATCATAACGTTGTATCCTTTTTGAGTTCCTAGAAACATAACCCGTCAAAACGAAGCTCTCTCATAGATCTATAGGACTAACAAGTTCCACCCATCTCATCTTAGTTCAGTAACCAAGAAAGTCAATTTTAATGATTATTGGGAACAACGAAAGCTTTTTTAGCTCAATTATTCACATGCCGTTTTGTTGGTCAAAGGTGGGTTAACCGTGGTCCGAATTTGATTTACTATATTTTGGAATATGATTCACCATGTTATATTTCAATTTCATCCCCAGAAACGAGTTTTTCAAAGTCATACAGTGCAATCTTGGATTTTGGAACGGATGTTGCTCCTCAAGACTTCGATGTTGCACCGAACAGACGAGGGTTGTTCTACCAACCATCACTTTGTATCAATTTTGAGTTACTAGAACCATAACAAGTGAAAAGAAGTTCTCTCACAGATCAATAGGACTAATAGGTTCCACCCATCTCATCTGATTTCAGTAACCAAGAAATTCTATCCTAATGACTATTGGGAACCTCAAAATCTTTTTTAACACATTTTTTCACATACCATTTTATTGGTCAAAGGTGGGTTGACCATGTTTGGAATTTGATTTACTATATTTTGGAATATGATTCACCATGTTATATTTATTTCATACCCTTAAATGAGTTTTCAAAAGTCATAAATTGCAATTTTGGATTTTCAAACGGATGTTGCACCTCAAGACTTCAATGTTGCACCCAACAGGCGTGGGTTGTTCCGCCAACCATTACGTTCTATCCATTTTGGTTTACTAGAACCATAACCAGTCGAAATAAAGCTCTATCATAGATGTATAGGACTAATTGGTTCAACCCATCTCATCTTAGTTCAGTAACCAAGAAATTAAATCTTAAAGACTATTAGGAACATCGAAAGCTTTTTTAGCTCAATTTTTCACATGCCGTTTTGTTGGTCAAAGATGGGCTGACCGTTGTCGGAATTCGGTTTACAATATTTTGGAATATTATTCACAATGTTATATTTCTATTTCATCCCCATAAACGAATTTTCAAATGTCATACACTGCAATCTTGGATTTTCAAATGGATGTTGCACCTCAAGACTTCGATGTTGTACCTAACAGGCGTGGGTTGTTTCGCCAACCATAACTTTATATCGGTTCAGAGTTACAAGAACCATAACTAGTCAAAACGAAGCTCTCTCATAGATATATAGGACAAATATGTTACACCAATCTCATTATAGTTCAGTAACCAAGAAATTCAACCTTAATGACCATTGGGAACATCGAAAGTTTTTTAGCCCAATTATTCATATGCCGTTTTGTTGGTCAAAGGGGGTTTGATTATGGTTGGAATTCGATTCACTGTTTTTGGAATATGATGCACCATGTTATATATCTATTTCATGCCCATAAACGAGTTTTCAAAAGTCAGACAGTGGAATCTTTGATTTTCAAATGGATATTGCACCTCAAGACAACGATGTTGCACAAAACAGACGTGGGTTGTTCTGCCAACCATAACTTTGTATCCATTTTGAGTTGCTAGAACCATAATCAGTCAACACCAAGATATCTCGTAGATTTATAGGGCTAACAGGTTCCACCAATCTCACCTTATTTCATTAACCAAGAAATTCAATCTTAATGACTATTAGGAACATTGAAAGCTTTTTTAGCTCAATTTTTTACATGCTGTTTTGTTGGTTAATGGAGGGTTGACCATGGTCGGAATTCAATTTACTATATTTTGTAATATGATGCACCATGTTACATTTCTATTTCATCCCCATAAATGAGTTTTCAAAAGTCATAAATGCAATCTTGGATTTTCAAATGAATGTTGCACCTCAAGACTTCGATGTTGCACCCAACAGACGTGGGTTGTTTCGCTAACCATAACTTTGTATCCATTTTGAGTTACTAGAACCATAACCTGTCAAAATGAAGCTCTTTCATGGATCTATAGGACTAACAGGTTCCACCAATCTCATCTTATTTCAATAACCAAAAAATTCAATCTTAATGACTATTGCTAACATCGTGAGCTTTTTTAGCCTAATTTTTCACATGCCGTTTTGTTGGTCAAAGGGGTTTGATTGTGGTTGGAATTCGATTTACTATTTTTTGGAATATGATTGAACCACCCCAACTCCGTTAAGGTCACTCACAAAGGGAATGCATTATCTTTGGTGAAGCATTTTAGGTAAAAGACAAAGATAATTTGCAAGACATACATATAAGCAGCGGAAAACTAAGATTATTTATTTAATAGCTTGGTTCAATTAAAACATTACAAGCATTGTCTCAAAACCTAACTTCTAATTATTATAACAAAACATCTATCTTGATATAAATCTCCAGGTACATAAAGAAGCATAAAACAAAAGTAAAGCAGCATAAATCCCCAATAAAAGTGCAACCACAGCCATAGCCCAAGAAAAGAGGATCCAAGCAATACATCTACTCTCTTCAAGCTTGAAAAGATCTGCACTAAGCTGAAGTATTCCCTCCCTACCGACCTGGGGGGGGGGAAACGAAAGAAAAGAAGGCGAAAGAAAACGGGTCAGACACAAGTCTGGTAAGTCAAGTGGTTATTCAGCATGTAAACAGGTAAAATGAGGACATGAATAAACGGCACGTAGGAATAAGATAAGATAAACCGAGTATACTATCACACTCATTTCAATTTCTATGCACCTACTATGAAGGTTTCAACTGCCATCATGTTTTTATAACAAAGTGATCCCTTTCCCGATCGGCTCCTACTCGCATGCATTTCTTACTTGTGTCATTCGGCCTCGCTTGATTGTAGATACCTATGCTGGTCCCACCATACGGTGTATCAATTCCTATACTGGCAACCCGACACAAATTATCGATGCACAGTGTACACTATTGATGCACAATGCTTGGTTTATCCACTCCGGAGTACGTGCACGCCCATACTCTGCCGAAACCTACATTGTTGCACCACCCGCCGCTATTTTTGACCGATTATAATTAGCCCAGTAATCGTGTCCTACCCTGCCTAGTTCACGGTACCATGATACATCTATGTGGGTTACTGCTGAAATGGGTCCCCGATACTAGGGTTTCCTAATCAACATGTTATAATGGTTCTCAAATTAACCTAACCCCACCCATCTGTTAAATTAGCATGTTGTATTGGTTAAGTGTTGCCTTAATTAACTTAACCCTACCATTCTTAGCCTATCTATTTCTTAGCTTTAATTCAATCATTAAAGCACCAACACCTCACATTAGATCTATATTGTCATGGTCGTTGGATGTGCCGGGCGGTTCCGGGCAGTCTTACACCGCAACTCAATCTAACCTCGGGTTTTTGGGCTTAATGTGCTAACCTCTCACATTAGATCTATATTTTAATGGTTGTTGGATGTGTCGGGCGGTTCCGGGCAGTCTTACACCGTAACTCCACCTAACCTTGGGTTAGGCATATTCATCTCTAAATTAATTTACATATTTACAATTTATGTTCATATGTAAATTATTTACAAGCGTTGTCAATTCAAGTCATGTCCCATTTACCGCCAAAATTATGTCCATAACTCTAGGTGTAAAAATTCTACCATTTCATGCTAATAATCATTTACACGATTATGAGCCAATCTATGCCAATATCATGTAGATTAATATTTTTCCCCCAACGTCTCCCCCGTTATTCGTTCGCATAATTCATATAGAACGTTAGGCTCGCAAATTAGCCTAACTTATAAACAAAAGGGAAAACAAAAGGGACATGTAACATTCCAACATGCATAAATCAATATGTGTAATATAAATTCAGCATAGAACGACATACACTTAATTAAGCATATAGGTGTGATCTCGCATTTAAATTAGATCCAATTAACATGCGAACTAGCATGAACTTATATAGATCTCAAACATGGGTGCTAGCTTGGATCTAACATATAACATGTATGAACATAACTTAGCATGTAACTTACAAACATAAAAGAACCACAAATTTAATACAACATGATAGGTTCAATGGTATCAGTCCAAATAGTCTCATAGGCATGATAGGTTTTACTATGTCAGTCACAACAGTCCAATAGGCATGATAGGCTTTACTATGTCAGTCAGAATAGTCCAATAGGCATAAGCAATTCAGAATTGACAAAAGAATAGGCACGAATAGAATTTGGCATTGTTCAAGATCCAGTTATTACCGTCATGATTTCTTATTAGGTGTTCACATCTAAATAATAACTGCACTTACAGAAAAAGACGGATCTTGATTTCTGGGATCTGATTTCTAAATTTGAAAAGCTATCCTTTGATTTAGATGTTTGATTCTCTAGTTCTTAGTTTGAATTTTACTCTCTAGTTTAAGGTAGATGAATGGAGCCTAGGCCAGTTTGTAAACGAACAGCATGACGGCTTCATAGAATGAGTTCCAGGGTTGAGGTTTGGGGTGATTATATAGAAGTCTAGGTTCAATTCTAGCCTTCAGATTAGTTTTGGAGAAATCAGAGTCATCAAACCAAAGAAATGTGTCATCCAGCCAACCGTAACATGACACGTACGCCCTCATACCTTAGAAATCTGTCATTGGCCAATCAAAGAAGGCCACATCAGCATAGGGTTGTAAAAATTCGTCACAGTAGCTGGATCTGGGAGGCGGTTGACTCCCTTCAGGGGGGCCGACACCTATGTCGACTCCTCTATAGTGGTGTCGACACCTATGTCGACTCCCCTTGGGGGTTGACACCCTTGAGCGTGAAATTTCCCTCTCAGGTCGCTTGCCAAATTTTCAAAATTTGAACTGTTTTCTGATTTTGATTTAGTATTATATTTAATTTTTGTTTAAACTTGAAAACTTCTGAACTCCATAACTTCTTCATACGGAGTCCGAATCACGCAAACTCAGGCTCTATCTTAACCAGAATTCCGAGGGGAACGCAATGGCGTAACCCATTCACCCATCTCCTCTTTTAAAATTGAAGTGTTCTTAGATTCGTTAATTTTGAAATTCACAGAAAATACGGGGTGTTACATTCTCCCCTCCTTAAAGGATTTTGTCCCCGAAATCTCTAAGTTAAGAGGAATGTGTCCTAAAATACCACATCCATCTACTCAACCATCAATTACTGGCATCCACTGTCCTTAAGAAGATTTCTAATGCCATATGCATAGTCTGTTTATATGTCCTTATTTAATGCAAAATCAGGCGGCCCACTGATTCAGTTGACCTCCTTGATGCGAATCATGTAGGTGCCATGAGTCCATTATGTATGCAATTATCCCTAATTATACTTTCTACATGAGTTCACAATCATTCATACAAAATGCAACGTCAATATGATAACACATAAAGTTCCGATCCATATATAAATACATATATGCGTATGCAATATGAAAGTGGCTGAGCCGATTTTGTACCTAGTGTGTGTGTATATGCATCCACAAGCAACCACTAGCAACCACTTACAACCACTTGCAACCATCAATCATAACATGTTTCAAACACATGTTTACATCCATTGGTTTCTACCTAGGGATCAATAATAGTATCGATGAGATATACTTAAAAGGATAGTTATAAGCATGCATAAATTTTATGGAAAACAAGAGATCTAAGATGTACCCTCAAAAAGATAAGTGTAGGCTGCGCATATCTTGTCCTCAGTCTCCCAAGTCGCGTCTTCCTCTGCATCACTCCATTGTACTTTAACTAGCTTGACTTCACGATTGCGTGGAAACAAGAATTAAGAAGCTACGAAATTGTGAAGTTAAAGATGGTCAAAGCACAATGGAGTTAAGCTCAAGGGAATGTGGCTTAGAAGATTGAAGACTATATTCGTGCATCATATCTCTTTTTAAGAGTATATTCTTGATTCCGTTATCCTCTAGAGCTCACTTGCATGCTATCTTTAGTGTATATCCTCTCGGTCCTATTCTCAATCCAATTTCTGTTGCAAACCCCATAGGGAGTATGACTCATCTGTTAGTTTTACATGTTGGGGCTCGGGGGTGTCCGTTGGGTTGACTAAACCTTTTGGGTTTTATAGGATATGGGTTGGTTTTAGGAAGGGATTTCTTTTATCCTAAAAGGAGTCCATCATGCTTAGTTTCCTAGAATCACATATATATTGGTTGGGTTGAGAATTTCTTTGGGTGTCAGTCTGATGTTGATTTCGGTCTTCGGGGCTGGTGCTTAGGGAATTCTTCACCTAATCAGTATATATGTAACGTAGATTTCCAGCTTTGATGGGCGTAGAGTTTTACTTGCTTCTATCATTCGATTACATCTTTAGGTAGGAACAGTTGGGTGTAAACATGTGTTTGAGACATGTTATGATTGATGATTGCGAAATGGTTGCAAGTGGTCGCAAGTGGTTGCTCGTGGATGCATGAATACACATTAGGCACTAGATCGGCTCAGACACATTTTCATGTTGCATATGCATGAGTGTTTATACTTGTTTATGGATGAAATTTAACGTGTTATCATGTGAATATTGCATATGGATGAATGGTTGTGCACACATATAGTGTTTATGTGACTAGGACTATTTGCATACATGTGGATTCATGGCACTAAACATATTTTGCATTTAGAAGATCAATCAGGCCTGATCATTTGTATTAGATAAGGAACATATACACACACTTCTTGCATATCTTCATACAACATTAGAAATTTCTTAAGGACAATGGTTGCCTGTGGATGATGCTTTGAGTAGATGGATGATAGGATGGTAGGACACATCCTCCCTAACTTAGAGATTTCGGGGACGAAATCCCTAAAGAAGGGGAGAATGTAACAACCCGAATTTTAATAACGTGTTAAGACAAGAATCGAGGCATGGTAAAATTTTAAAATAAGAATCAAGGGAAATGGGTTGCGCCGTTGTGTTCGTCTCGGAATTCTGGTTGGAAACGAGTCTGAAATTTCGTAAATCGGAGTCCGTATGACCGAGATATGGCCTCTAGAAGTTTCACGAAAAATCAAAAAACGAAAAAAGATTTTCGAAATTTGAATTTAGCCCCAAACGGACTGGGGTGGGGGGGGGGGGAATTTCCCGCCCAGCCCCTGGTCGACTGGGGAGTCGACCCCCTAGGGACCAGGTCGACTACCCAGTCGACCGGGGTGTCGACCTGGGATTCGACCTCCCTGGTCGAGCCAGGTCATCCTGGGTGCACCTGCATGGTCTTTTGGCTCTGGTTTGGGGGCCTGTGACGATTTTGACGGTTCAGATCTAAACTAGGGTTAATCTAAGGGCCTAAACTAGTCCTAAGACCTGTAAAAACACCCTAAGACCTAGCCTAAACCACCACAATTCATTCTAACAACAAAGTGCTGCCCAAATATTTCTTGATCATGGCCTCCATCTCCAACTTCAAAGGCTTGAGCATTCAAACTAGATCCATGTCAAAGGAGCAAGCTTTCAACATCAAATCAAGGGAGTAGAGCATCATTCCTACACCGTTCTACGACAAATGCTTGCTCATAATTCTCCAGCCACGCTTCGTAAGTACTAGTTGTTTTTAGATTTAAACATTTAATTATAATATGGACATGAAATAAAATGGAATTGGATCTAAGTATGTTTATCGATTCTGATCTATTTCTGTTGCTCTTTGAATCTTCTGTTTTGCGACTTGTCTATCTTTATGTTCATGACAAGTTTATGATCTATTCAGCAATTTTCTTGATTCGTGATGACATTATCATCAGGTTGTAATATTTATAAATATGATGATGTTTTCCTCTGATCTTATTTTTATTCAATTTCTATCTCCCCCAATTTATTTTCTTTTCATGAACCTTGGTCAATTTCGGACCATGGCCTAAAATCGCCATTTGCGTACGATATGTATACGACGGAAATTATGGGATTATTGCCTATATGAATATGATGTAATAATTGGCAACATGAAATTGGATATTATCATTGTATTTGCAAGTTTGGGCTTGATCCGTAAATTTTTGTATAATCTTGTTATGAACAGATATGCAAAAATATTATATACATGGAATTTGGCACAAATAGGATCTATGTAATGTAACATGAGATTTGGTATATATATATAACATGTATGTAATTGGGCATGTAAATTAAACCAAGAGTTCGGGCCTATGTAAATTAAATCAAAAGATTTGCCTTACGATTGGGCATATGTAGAATTGGGGATTTGAATATAAAAGCGATTGTAAATTTGATAAATGTCATAAATATGTAGTTGGCGTGTGTTGTAATAAAAAGATAACAATTTAGGATAACTACATCATGAATCATGATTTGGATTTATTTGGGCATGATACATGAAATTTTGGCTAGAACTAGATATGGGTGAAATAACATAAACTTGCCATACATGTAAATAGGCAAGAATTGGACATGTGTAAACAGACTAGAATTGGGTATATTTATCCATATATATATATATATATATATATATATATATATATATTGGCATGTAATTTTGGAACTTGGGCATATGTTTATTAATAAGCAAAGTTGGGAATTTGAAACATGAAAATGACTGTGTATTGGATAATTGACTTGAACACGAACACGAACATTTCTATATGTTAAACACATGAACTGATATTGGGATTTTGGGGGAAATACGACCATTAATGAACTTTTGACACGAGGTTAGACTCGGTTTGTAGTGTAAATCTGCCCGGAACCGCCCGGCAAATCCAGTAGCCACAAAGTGTCAGTCTAATGTGAGGGGTCGAAGGCCAAATTGTAGGCGTAACGATTTATGACACGAGGTTAGACCCAGTTTGTGGTGTAAATCTGCCCGGAACCGCCCGGAAAATCCAGTGGCCACAAAATGTACGGTCTAATGTGAGAGGTCATGATTCGTTCGTCATAGTGAATGAATTAAGGAATACTAACCATAATAAGACGTGGGTATGGTTAGAGGGTTAGGTGGGATAACATGGAAATTTGACATGTAAATGTGGACCTAACCGGTATGAGTAAGAACATGTAAAACTTACAAGTGTATGCTTAACCAACGTAACAGTTAATCAGACCAATGGGTGGGTTAAGTAATATGACTAGACTAATGACACTTAACCAATATAACATGACATGTGGCAGGGTTAAGTCAACTGGAACATATAGATAATACTTAACCAACTTTGCATGATACGGGTGTGGGTTAAGCCATGAATTACTTGAAATACTTAATCAATTTTTAACGATGACTTGATAGGGTTAAGTCATGAACCGCTTGAATATACTTAACCAATTTAACACGATGACTTGATAGGGTTAAGTCATGAACCGCTTGAATATACTTAACCAATTTGACACGATGACTTGATAGGGTTAAGTCACGAACCGCTTGAATATACTTAACCAATTTGACACGATGGTCTGGTAGGGTTAAGTCACGAATCTCTTGAACATACTTAACCAACTTGACACATGATTCATTGGGCTAAGTCGTGGACTTGAACGACAACACTTAGACAATTTGACATGACACGTAGACGGGTTAAGTCACGAACTTGAATGACCACACTTAACCAACTTGACATGCTAGACTGATGGGGTTAAGTCTCGAATTTAAATGACAACACTTAACCTTCTGGACCAAGAAACCCTAGTTTCGCGGTCATTTTCAGCAGTAACCCACTAGATGTATCATGGTACCCTGGAACTAGGCCGGGTGGGGCACGATTACTGGGCTGATTTTAAGCGACCAGAATGACGGCTGAGTTGGTGCACCATTGTAGGTTCAGGCGGACTACGGTCGTGCACGTAGTCCGGAGTTGAAAAAGCAGGCATTGGGCACCAGTAGGTTTACACTGTGCGTGCTTGATTCGTGTCGGTGGTTTGCACCCTAGGGCTTGATACAACCTATGGTGGACCTAGCACAGGTGACTACATTAGTGATAGGGCCGCATGACATAGACACATGAACGAGATAGGACTTGTAAGGAGCCGATCGATTAATAGGTCGTTTCGTGAGACCAAGTAATGGATCATTTCATGACATTAGGCAAGGGATCATTTTATAGTCAACACATGACACGGGTTGGAATACTAGTACGGTTGGTGCAGATCAAATAGATATCATAGAAATATTTTAATTGTAAAGTAGAGAAATCTTGCGATGCTTGATAGAAATCTTGCGAAATTATACTTAGTTTATCTTGAATGGTGTAACAACCCGGATTTTTACAACATGTTAGGACAAGAATCAAGGGAGAATTTAATAATAACATCTGAATCAGGAGAAATGGGTTGCGCCAATGCGTTCGTCTCGGAAAAATACGCGAAGTAGAGTCCGAGTTTTCGAAAATCGGAGTCCGTATGACCCAGTTATGGCCCGTCAAAGTTTTCAGAAAAAATCAAGTTCAAAAACAGTTCGAAATTCAAATCTGGAGCCAAACGGACTGGGCGGGAAAATTCCCGCCCAAGACCAAGGTCGAATGGGGTGTCAACTGGGGAGTTGACACACCCAGGGGGCAGGTCGACTGCCCAGTCGACACGGGTGTCGACCTGGGTTGTCCGACCACTTTGGGCTGGGTGCACCTACTTGGCCGTGTGCTCTGTTCTGATGGCCTGTGACGGATTTAGAGGGTTCAGATCTATCCTAGGGTTAATCTAAGGGCCTAAACAACTCCTCATCTCTATAAAAAGACCCCTAGACCTAGCTTAAACCCTCACAAATCACTCTTGCAACGAAGTGCTGCCCAAATCTCCATTGATCATGGCCTCCATCTCCAACTTCAAGAGCCTATGCATTCAAACTAGATCCAAGACGAAGGTGCAAGATTTCTTAACCAAATCAAGGGTTTTGATCACCGTCTCAACATGGATTCTTTGACAAGACGATTCATGCTCCTAAATCTCTAAGCCTCGCTATGTAAGTTCTAGCTACTTCTAGATCTAAACAGTAGTTTTAATGAAGGCAAGGAATAAAACGAGATTAAACCAAGTATGCTAGCCTATATGAACCTTGTCATGCCTCTTTTGCTTGAACCTATGACTTTTGGCTATGCTTAGTGACTAAATCATGCCACTTATGTCATGTTTAACTTAGTCCATCATGAAAGATTGAACCTTTACTTGCAGAATGTTGGCATGAATACATGAAACCACTTTAATTTTTGAAATATGCACATGAATATGACTTGGGGCTTGTGCATGTAAATGAACCCAAACCCCCTTATGATATCATGCATGTTTGTGGCTAATCCCGTTGTGATATTATGCATGTTTGACGCCAAAAACCCCTTACGATGCTATGAATATTTTGAGGCCAAACCCCTTATGATACCATGCATGTTTGTGGCCAATCCCTTTTTGACATCGTGCATGTTTTGAGGCCAATATGTAGCATAGTATCCTTACTATGTTGACTTGCTTTTACTTGGGTTGGAAACACGATTTGGGGTAGGTTAGACGTGCGTGATTATTACATGATATTTTGACATGGGATCTCATGAAAAATTGGCACTTATGATACACCTAAATGTGGACATGACATGTGGGGTAAACATGGGACTTGAAACTAGACACGTATGGGTTGTAAGTATAATATGACACTAGACCAAACATGAAAGTGGCCAACTCGAGGTTGGGTTGAGTTTGTAGCATAAATCTACTCGGACCCGCCTGGCTTAAATAGTGGCTACAAACAATAGGACCCAATGTGAGTAGTTGGTCATATAGCACTTAAAACCCGAGGATAGACTAGGTTGTGGTGTAAAGCTACCCGGACCCGCCCGGCTTAACTAGTAACCACAACAAAGTCTAATGTGAGAGGTTGGGGTGCATTAATCTAATTAATGCCACATGAAAAGGTTAAGGAATTTTGACTAATGACACTTAACCGATATGACGCAAGTGGGTAGGTTAAGTGGAACCGGACTTGATTTCTTAATGATACTTACCCATATAAGACAATTAGGGGATGGGGTTAAGTGATTTACACTTGACTAATCCGACCTGGTAATTAGATGGGGTTAAGTAACTTAGACTTAACTAATCTAAACACGGTAATTAGATGGGGTTAAGTAACTTAAACTTAACCAATCTAAACACGGTAATTCGATGGGGTTAAGTTAAACACTTAACCGATCTAAACTTGGTAATTCAATGGGGTTAAGTAACTTATACTTAATCAATTATACATGACGATTTGATGAGGTTAAGCAACCATACTTAACCAATCTAATATGAGAACTTGATTGGGTTAAGTCACAAGACCGTTTAAATATATTTAACCATTCTAATACGATAAGTGGATGGGGTTAAGTTAACCTATACTTAACCAATCCAACTCGATAATCTGATGAGGTTAAGATAATATATGCTTAACCAATCTAACACGATAATTTTATAGGGTTAAGATAAACAAATACTTAACCAATTTGACTTGATGATTGAATAGGGTTAAGTCATGAGCTTCTTGGCATACTTAACCAACCTGTAGGGCTAGGTCTTGGACTTGAATACTTAGCCAAAGCTTGACATGATTCGTAGGCGGGTTAAGTCATGAACTTGAATGACAACACTTAACCCATTCGACAAAACCCTTGCTCAGGGGACTAGGTTGAAAATCGTAGTTAACAAGGGTAGCGGGAAGAGAATCTAAGTGGTAAACCTTAGTTAAGGATAACTAAGTAATAATTCTTAGTCAAGGAAATTGGACCAGTTCACATATAGATGAGTAACCCGATACGGTAGGTCATCGCTTGAACACACGTGGAGGAGCGAATTATCTGACTTAGATAAAGGCTCCTACGAACTGGGTGACGAAGCGGTAGCTTCGGGGGACGTGAGGATACTGTTGGCATCCCTCTGTGAGGTTGCAGATGATCCGCCTGGGCTCACAAGAGGTTAAGGTCTGCGGTAGAAGAACCAAGGGTATGCCTTGGTTGCTATGCGAGCGACCTAAAGACTGGGATGGATTAACGTGGAGTCGACGATTCTTGTTTTTGCCCTGGATAGCGCGTCGTCAACTACCTACCATCTTTAGTCAGTCGTGTACGTACGGAAAGGCATAGAACTACCAACAGACCATATAGTTGCTATCGAGTTATGGGTGAGGTTGGCCTATAGGTAAGTGGAGCATAGTGGGGCCGGGATGTAGTTCTCATACATGATTTTTCTTGGATTGCCTTTCGGTAGTTGAGGGAGGGGTCACGTGGGACCATAGCCACGGATACAAAAACAGACCTTGATATCTGCGTCGGCAGATGACTTAAAGCTCCCGACCGAGTTCCATATTTCTTGATTTGCCCTGGCACGGAACTCGGATGGCACATTGGGATACTTGTGCGTCTAGACCTGGAAAACGATTCACGACACATACGTGGGATAAAGGGCGTGGTTGACGGGTGGCATAATCCCTAGTGGCCCTAGGTGGCTTGAACCCAAACCGAGACACGGAAACGTTCATTAGGTAGCATAATCCCTAGTGGTCCTAGGTGGCATAAATCCTAAGTGAACACGCGATAGTTCATGGTAAGAAAACATAACCAGATCAAGGGCAGCAGTCCAAAACGACTTTAAGGACAAAATGATACTACGTTGAGGTGGTATAAATTTACACGGGAAAGCCCGTACGGCCTACGGCAAAGGACTGAACTTATACATGGAAAGAAAC
This sequence comes from Allium sativum, assembly GCA_030737875.1. Taxonomy (NCBI): domain Eukaryota; kingdom Viridiplantae; phylum Streptophyta; class Magnoliopsida; order Asparagales; family Amaryllidaceae; genus Allium; species Allium sativum. Next base: position 33,400,749 of record CM060920.1, on the reverse strand, counting down.
ATACGAGTTGGGAAAACCTACATATGCTATATATTAGGTTGACATGGACCATTACATGACATTGGGCAAGGGACATCCATAGTTAACACATGACGCGGGTTGGGATACTAGTACGAGAGGTGCAGAGTAAATATACATGATAAATACCTCGGAATGTTATACATGATAGATATCGTGGGAGGTTATACATGATAGATACGTTGGGATAGTATATTGGATAGAAACCTGACGATGTGATACCTTGATTTATCTTGACACCGTAGTTTATCATGATACCTTAGTTTATCTTGCTACAGTAGTTCATCAAGTTATCTTGGTTTAGCTTATCTATCTTGTCATCATCCTTATGTTTACTTTCAGTTTATGCATGTCATGTTACCTTTACCTGTTTTTATACTGGAACTAGATAGGACTTACCAGTCTTTATGACTGACCCCGTTTTCTTTCGCCTCTTTATCTTCCGTCCCCCCCCCCAGGTTTCAGGGAGGAAATGATGTTGTTTAGTTCAGACCTCTTATGCTTGAAAGTCATCATTTATAGCTTGGTCTTCTCTTGGCTATGGCTGCTTCACCGCTTTATTTTGGGGAATAATTTATGAAAAGGTTTTATGCTTCTTTACTATTGCAAGACAGGGTTTGATGTATTCTGATGTAAAAGGCTTTAGACCTTATTTTATAAGGTAATGAATTTTGCTTTACTTCCGCTGTTTTGTATATGTTCTGTCTTGTAATATTTCTGTGCATGTTTACCTCGATAATGCTTCACCAAACCTAGTGCATTCCCTTTGTGAGTGACCCTAGCGGAGGTGGGGTGTTACATTTGGTATCAGAGCAGAAGGTTACCAGACTGGGCGAAAGTTTTTAAAACCTTCTGAAAACTATTTGAGAATCATTTACCAAGAAGCATTTTTCAAGAAAAGTTTTTAAAGGCTATTCCCCTAAAGCCATTAGCACTATCCTTTGTTTCCTTAATCGAGTCTCTTTTCCTTTCCTTCCTCCATCCGTAGTCACAATAGTTTTAACTGTGACTAATCCTTGTCTAAGCTAAGTATGAGTTTTCCGTATGATGGAGGTAGTCCTCGAGAGACCTGTTGCCGTGCTATAAGGAAGGATAATAAGAGCAAGGATAGAGGACACGAGCTTAAAGATAAGCAACTTGTTCATATGTCTTAATCCGCAAAGGAGGGAAAAAGAGGAACAATAAAACCCATGACGAGAGAGTATCTTTGGCATGGTAAAACGGGACACATAGTTAAGTGTTATGGGACGAGGACAATATCATCGAGAGGGCAATTGTATTCTCTCATTTCTAGCGTACCTAAGAGGGATGGTATCGTTTCTGTTGAAGGTTTAGCCTTTCTTTTCTATCATCCCATCTAGACTTTGTTTTGATCATCGCATCACTTAAGTCTGCTTCGATAGTTAAGTCTCTAGACCTTAGTACTAGCATGGTAGAAGATCCCACTTTTGTCCCAAAATCTGGTTAGAGAGTCAGTCCATTTATTCATGACATGTTTGGAATTGAGAGTGTGAATGCCAAGTGTTGAGATTAGAAACAATGCTACTATTGTTGAGCTATGGATGGATTCAAGGGATGAAGTGGTTATCCAGTAAGGGATGCCATTCTCGGTTTTGAAAGGAGGGTAGTTAAACTCTTAACTTGCCTTGGTAATACCCTCGAAGTCTCGTGTAACCTTATGAGTTCTGTCATGGTTAGTTACCTAGAATCTCTTGATGCATTTATCGGAAATCTCTGATCCGATTGAGTAACATTCGCCAATAAGGCGGATGGTTCATCCCGCTTAAGCATGGGTTATAGGAATCACCCTAGTAAGTGCACGTGGTAACATGGATTGGCATCGGTAAAGGAAAACCAGAATTCACTAGTGAATTTTGGAGAGCTTGCATGAGTACGCAGATATGTTTGAGCCGATCATACTAGGGAAAGAATAAGTGAAAGTGAAACGAGTGGCGACAGTGAAATGAGTTCCAACTCATACCTTGGAAATAGGAATCAAGGAGCTACGAAATCATGAAGTCCAAGGCGGTCAAGGCACAATGGAATTAAGCTCAGGGAAATGCGGCTTAGACGCGCGCATCATGTCTCTTTTTAAGAGTATATCGTTGACCCTTGGTTCTCTTGTAGAGCTTGCTTGCATGCTATCGCTTGGTGGATATCCTCTCGATCCTGTTTCTGTTACAAACCCCATAAGGATTTTTGTCTTGTTTCTCTTCTCAATCCTATCTTGGGAACCTTAGGTAGAACCCTATGGATGTAAACATGTATTTGAAACATGTTATGATTGATGTGGTTGCAAATAGTTGCAAGTGGTTGCTCGTGGATGCGCGAATACACATTAGACACTAGGTCGATTCAGTCACATTTCATATTGCATATGCACGAGTATTTGTACTTGTTTATGGATGAAATTGAATATGTTATCATGTGGATGTTGCATGTGGATGAATGTTTGTGCACGCATGTAGTACTTATATGACTAGGACTATTTGCATACATGTTGGATTCATGGCACTAAACATATTTTGCATTAGAAAGATCATTCAAGCCTGATCATTAGCATTAGCTAAGGAACATATACACACACTTTCTGCATGTGTTCATAAAGCATTAGGAGTCTTTTAAGGACCATGGTTGCCTGTGGATGATGTTTTGAGTAGACGGCTGATGGATGGTAGGATACGTTCTTCCTAACTTGGAGATTTCGGGGACAAAATCCTTTAAGTTGGGGAGAATGTAACAACCCGAATTTTTACAACATGCTAATACAAGAATCAAGGCAGAATTTAATTATAAATTCTGAATCAGGAGAAACAGGTTGCGCCATTGCGTTCGTCTCGGAAAAATACGTGAAATAGAGTCCGAGTTTTCGAAAATCGGAGTCCGTATGTCCCAGTTATGGCCCGTCAAAGTTTTCAGAAAAATTCAAGTTCAAAAACAGTTCGAAATTCAAATCTGGAGCCAAATGAACTGGGTGGGAAAATTCCCGCCCAAGCCCCAGGTCGACTGGGGTGTCGACTGGGGAGTCGACACGCCCAGGGGGCAGGTCGACCGCCCAGTCGACACGGGTGTCGACCTGGGTGGGCCGACCACTTTGGCCTGGATGCACCTACTTGGCCTTGTGCTCTGTTCTGATGGCCTGTGACGGATTTTGAGGGTTCAGATCTATCCTAGGGTTAATCTAAGGGCCTAAACAACTCCTAATCTCTATAAAAAGACCCCTAGACCTAGCTTAAACCCTCACAAATCACTCTTGCAACGAAGTGCTGCCCAAATCTCCATTGATCATGGCCTCCATCTCCAACTTCAAGAGCCTATGCATTCAAACTAGATCCAAGACGAAGGTGCAAGCTTTCTACACCAAATCAATGGTTTTGATCATCGTCTCAACATGGATTCTTCGACAAGACGATTCATGCTCCTAAATCTCTAAGCCTCGCTATGTAAGTTCTAGCTACTTCTAGATCTAAACGGTAGTTTTAATGATGGCATGGAATAAAATGAGATTAAACCAAGTATGCTAGCCTATATGAACCTTGTCATGCCTCTTTTGCTTGAACCTATGACTTTTGGCTATGCCTAGTGACTAAATCATGCCACTTATGTTATGTTTAACTTAGTCCATCATGAAAGATTGAACCTTTACTTGCGGAATGTTGGCATGAATACTTGAAACCACTTTGACTTTTGAAATATGCACATGAATATGACTTGGGGCTTATGCATGTAAATGAACCCAAACCCCCTTATGATATCATGCATGTTTGTGGCTAATCCCGTTGTGACATTATGCATGTTCGAGGCCAAAATTCCCTTATGATGCTATGCATATTTTGAGGCCAAACCCCTTATTATACCATGCATGTTTGTGGCCAATCCCTTTTTGACATCGTGCATGTTTTGAGGCCAATATGTAGCATAGTATCCTTACTATGTTGACTCGCTTATACTTGGGTTGGAAACACGATTTGGGGTAGGTTAGACGTGCGTGATTATGACATGATAATTTGACATGGGATTTCATGAAAATATGGCACTCATGATACACCTAAATGTGGACATGACATGTGGGGTAAACATGGGACTTGAAACTAGACACGTATGTGTTGTTAGTGTAATATGACACTAGACCAAACATGAAAGTGGCCAACTCGAGGTTGGGTTGAGTTTGTAGCATAAATCTACTCGGACCCGGCCGGCTTAACTAGTGGCTACAAACAATAGGAACTAATGCGAGTAGTTGGTCATATAGCACTTAAAACCCGAGGTTAGACTAGGTTGTGGTGTAAAGCTACCCGGACCCGCCCGGCTTAGCTAGTAACCACAACAAAGTCTAATGTGAGAGGTTGGGGTGCATTAATCTAATTAATGCCACATGATAATTTTGACTAATGACACTTAACCAATATGACGCGAGTGGGTAGGTTAAGTGGAACCGGACTTGATTTCTTAATGACACTTAACCATATAAGACAATTAGGGGATGGGGTTAAGTGATTTACACTTAATTAATCCGACTTGGTAATTAGATGGGGTTAAGTAACTTAGACTTAACTAATCTAAACACGGTAATTAGATGGGGTTAAGTAACTTAGACTTAACTAATCTAAACACGGTAATTTGATGGGGTTAAGTAACTTACGCTTAACCAATCTAAACGGTAATTCGATAGGGTTAAGTTAAACACTTAACTGATCTAAACTTGGTAATTCAATGGGGTTAAGTAACTTATACTTAATCAATTATACATGATGATTTGATGAGGTTAAGCAACCATACTTAACCAATCTAATATGAGAACTTGATAGGGTTAAGTCACAAGACCGTTTAAATATACTTAACCATTCTAATACGATTAGAGGATGGGGTTAAGTTTACCTATACTTAACCAATCCAACTCGATAATCTGATGAGGTTAAGATAATCTATGCTTAACCAATCTAACACGATAATTTGATAGGGTTAAGATAAACAAATACTTAACCAATTTGACTTGAAGATTGAATAGGGTTAAGTCATGAGCTTTTTGGTATGCTTAACCAACTTGTAGGGCTAGGTCTTGGACTTGAATACTTAGCAAAAGCTTGACATGATTCGTAGGCGGTTTAAGTCATGAACTTGAATGACAACACTTAACCCATTAGACAAAACCCTAGCTCAGGGGACTAGGTTGAAAATCGTAGTTAACAAGGGTAGCGAGAAGAGAAGCTAAGTGGTAAACCTTAGTTAAGGATAACTAAGTAATAATTCTTAGTCAAGGAAATTGGACCAGTTCACAGATAGATGAGTAACCCGATACGGTAGGTCATCGCTTGAACAAACGTGGAGGAGCGAATTATCTGACTTAGATAAAGGCTCCAACGAACTGGGTGATGAAGCGGTAGCTTCGGGGGACGTGAGGATACTCTTGGTATCCCTCTGTGAGGTTGCAGATGATCCGCCTGGGCTCACAAGAGGTTAAGGTCTGCGGTAGAAGAACCAAGATTATGCCTTGGTTGCTATGCGAGGGACCTAAAGACTGGGATGGATTAGCGTGGAGTTGACGATTCTTCTTTTTTCCCTGGATAGTGCGTCGTCGATACCTACCATCTTTAGTCAATCATGTACGTACGGAAAGGCAGAGAACTCCCAACATACCATATACTTGCTATCGAGTTATGGGTGAGGTTGGCCAATAGGTAAGTGGGGCATAGTGGGCCCGAGATGTAGTTCTCATACATGATTTTTCTTGGATTGCCTTTCGGTAGTTGAGGGAGGGGTCACGTGGGACCATAGCCACGGATACAAAAACAGACCTTGATATCTGCGTCGGTAGATGTCTTAAAGCTCCCGACCGAGTTCCATATTTCTTGATTTGCCCTGGCACGGAACTCGGATGGCACATTGGGATACTTGTGCGTCTAGACCTGGAAAACGATTCACGACACATACGTGGGATAAAGGGCGTGGTTGACGGGTGGCATAATCCCTAGTGGCCCTAGGTGGCTTGAACGCAAACCGAGACACGGAAACGTTCATTAGGTAGCATAATCCCTAGTGGTCCTAGGTGGCATAAATCCTAAGTGAACACGCGATAGTTCATGGTAAGAAAACATAACCAGATCAAGGGCAGCAGTCCAAAACGACTTTAAGGACAAAATGATACTACGTTGAGGTGGTATAGATTTACATGGTAAAGCCCGTACGGCCTACGGCAAAGGACTGAACTTATACATGGAAAGATACATACGAGTTGGGAAAACCTACATATGCTATATATTAGGTTGACATGGACCATTACATGACATTGGGCAAGGGACATCCATAGTTAACACATGACGCGGGTTGGGATACTAGTACGAGAGGTGCAGAGTAAATATACATGATAAATACCTCGGGATGTTATACATGATAGATACCGTGGGAGGTTATACATGATAGATACGTTGGGATAGTATATTGGATAGAAACCTGACGATGTGATACCTTGATTTATCTTGACACCGTAGTTTATCATGATACCTTAGTTTATCTTGCTACAGTAGTTCATCCAGTTATCTTGGTTTAGCTTATCTATCTTGTCATCATCCTTATGTTTACTTTCAGTTTATGCATGTCATGTTACCTTTACCTGTTTTTATACTGGAAGTAGATAGGACTTACCAGTCTTTATGACTGATCCCGTTTTCTTTCGCCTCTTTATCTTCCGTTCCCCCCCCCAGGTTTCAGGGAGGAAATGATGTTGTTTAGTTCAGACGTCTTATGCTTGAAGGTCATCATTTATAGCTTGGTCTTCTCTTGGCTATGGCTGCTTCACCGCTTTAATTTGGGGAATAATTTATGAAAAGGTTTTATGCTTCTTTACTATTGCAAGACAGGGTTTGATGTATTCTGATGTAAAAGGCTTTAGACCTTATTTTATAAGGTAATGAATTTTGTTTTACTTCCGCTGTTTTGTATATGTTCTGTCTTGTAATAATTCTGTGCATATTTACCTCGATAATGCTTCACCAAACCTAGTGCATTCCCTTTGTGAGTGATCCTAGTGGAGGTGGGGTGTTACATTTGGTATCAGAGCAGAAGGTTACCAGACTGGGCGAAAGTTTTTAAAACCTTCTGAAAACTATTTGAGAACCATTTACCAAGAAGCATTTTTCAAGAAAAGTTTTTAAAGGCTATTCCCCAAAAGCCATTAGCACTATCCTTTGTTTCCTTGATCGAGTCTCTTTTCCTTTCCTTCCTCCATCCGTAGTCACAGTAGTTTTAACTGTGACTAATCCTTGTCTAAGCTAAGTATGAGTTTTCCGTACGATGGAGGGAGTCCTCGAGATACCTGTTGCCGTGCTATAAGGAAGGATAATAAGAGCAAGGATAGAGGACACGAGCTTAAAGATAAGCAACTTGTTGATATGGCTTAATCCGCAAAGGAGAGAAAAAGAAGAACAATAAAACCCATGACGAGAGAGTATCTTTGGCATGGTAAAACGGGACACATAGTTAAGTGTTATGGGACGAAGACAAGATCATCAAGAGGGCAATTGTATTCTCTCATTTCTAGCGTACCTAAGAGGGATGGTACCGTTTCTGTTGAAGGTTTAGCCTTTCTTTTCTATCATCCCGTCTAGACTTCGTTTTGATCATCGCATCACTTAAGTCTGCTTCGATAGTTAAGTCTCTGTACCTTAGTACTAGCATGGTAGAAGATTCCACTTTTGTCCCAAAATCTGGTTAGAGAGTCGGTCCATTTATTCATGACATGTTTGGAATTGAGATTGTGAATGCCAAGTGTTGAGATTAGAAACAATGCTACTATTGTTGAGCTATGGATGGATTCAAGGGATGAAGTGGTTATCCAGTAAGGGATGCCATTCTCGGTTTTGAAAGGAGGGTAGTTAAACTCTTAACTTGCCTTGGTAATACCCTCGAAGTCTCGTGTAACCTTATGAGTTCTGTCATGGTTAGTTACCTAGAATCTCTTGATGCATTTATCGGAAATCTCTAATCCGATTGAGTAACATTCGCCAATAAGGCGGATGGTTCATCCCGCTTAAGCATGGGTTATAGGAATCACCCTAGTAAGTGCACGTGGTAACATGGATTGGCATCGCTAAACGAGAACCAGAATTCACTAGTGAATTTTGGAGAGCTTGCATGAGTACGCAGATATGTTTGAGCCGATCATACTAGGGAAAGAATAAGTGAAAGTGAAACGAGTGGCGACAGTGAAATGAGTTCCAACTCATACCTTGGAAATAGGAATCAAGGAGCTACGAAATCATGAAGTCAAAGGCGGTCAAGGCACAATGGAATTAAGCTCAGGGAAATGCGGCTTAGACGCGCGCATCATGTCTCTTTTTAAGAGTATATCGTTGACCCCTGGTTCTCTTGTAGAGCTTGCTTGCATGCTATCGCTTAGTGGATATCCTCTCGATCCAGTTTCTGTTACAAACCCCGTAAGAATTTTTGTCTTGTTTATCTTCTCAATCCTATCTTGGGAACCTTAGGTAGAACCCTATGGATGTAAACATGTATTTGAAACATGTTATGATTGATGTGGTTGCAAATAGTTGTAAGTGGTTGCTCGTGGATGCGCGAATACACATTAGACACTAGGTCGATTCAGTCACATTTCATATTGCATATTCACGAGTATTTGTACTTGTTTATGGATGAAATTGAATATGTTATCATGTGGATGTTGCATGTGGATGAATGTTGGTGCACGCATGTAGTACTTATATGACTAGGACTATTTGCATACATGTTGGATTCATGGCACTAAACATATTTGGCATTAGAAAGATCATTCAAGCATGATCATTAGCATTAGCTAAGGAACATATACACACACTTTCTGCATGTGTTCATAAAGCATTAGGAGTCTTTTGAGGACCATGGTTGCCTGTGGATGATGTTTTAAGTAGACGGCTGATGGATGGTAGGATACGTTCTTCATAACTTGGAGATTTCGGGGACAAAATCCTTTAAGTTGGGGAGAATGCAACAACCCGAATTTTTACAACATGCTAATACAAGAATCAAGGCAGAATTTAATTATAAATTCTGAAACAGGAGAAACAGGTTGCGCCATTGCGTTCGTCTCGGAAAAATACGTGAAATAGAGTCCGAGTTTTCGAAAATCGGAGTCCGTATGACCCAGTTATGGCCCGTCAAAGTTTTCAGAAAAATTCAAGTTCAAAAACAGTTCGAAATTCAAATCTGGAGCCAAATGAACTGGGTGGGAAAATTCGCGCCCAAGCCCCAGGTCGACTGGGGTGTCGACTGGGGAGTCGACACGCCCAGGGGGCAGGTCGACCGCCCAGTCGACACGGGTGTCGACCTGGGTGGTCCGACAACTTTGGCCTGGGTGCACCTACTTGGCCTTGTGCTCTGTTCTGGTTGCCTGTGACGGATTTTGAGGGTTCAGATCTATCCTAGGGTTAATCTAAGGGCCTAAACAACTCCTAATCTCTATAAAAAGACCCCTAGACCTAGCTTAAACCCTCACAAATCACTCTTGCAACGAAGTGCTGCCCAAATCTCCATTGATCATGGCCTCCATCTCCAACTTCAAGAGCCTATGCATTCAAACTAGATCCAAGACGAACGTGCAAGCTTTCTACACCAAATCAATGGTTTTGATCATCGTCTCAACATGGATTCTTCGACCAGACGATTCATGCTCCTAAATCTCTAAGCCTCGCTATGTAAGTTCTAGCTACTTCTAGATCTAAACGGTAGTTTTAATGATGGCATGGAATAAAACGAGATTAAACCAAGTATGCTAGCCTATATGAACCTTGTCATGCCTCTTTTGCTTGAACCTATGACTTTTGGCTATGCCTAGTGACTAAATCATGCCACTTATGTTATGTTTAACTTAGTCCATCATGAAAGATTGAACCTTTACTTGCGGAATGTTGGCATGAGTACTTGAAACCACTTTGACTTGTAAAATATGCACATGAATATGACTTGGGTCTTATGCATGTAAATGAACCCAAACCCCCTTATGATATCATGCATGATTGTGGCTAATCCCGTTGTGACATTATGCATCTTTGAGGCCAAAATTCCCTTATGATGCTATGCATATTTTGAGGCCAAACCCCTTATGATACCATGCATGTTTGTGGCCAATCCCTTTTTGACATCGTGCATGTTTTGAGGCCAATATGTAGCATAGTATCCTTACTATGTTGACTCGCTTTTACTTGGGTTGCAAACACGATTTGGGGTAGGTTAGACGTGCATGATTATGACATGATAATTTGACATGGGATTTCATGAAAATATGGCACTCATGATACACCTAAATGTGGACATGACATGTGGGGTAAACATGGGACTTGAAACTAGACACGTATGGGTTGTTAGTGTAATATGACACTAGACCAAACATGAAAGTGGCCAACTCGAGGTTGGGTTGAGTTTGTAGCATAAATCTACTCGGACCCGGCCGGCTTAACTAGTGGCTACAAACAATAGTAGCTAATGTGAGTAGTTGGTCATATAGCACTTAAAACCCGAGGTTAGACTAGGTTGTGGTGTAAAGCTACTCGGACCCGCCCGGCTTAACTAGTAACCACAACAAAGTCTAATGTGAGAGGTTGGGGTGCATTAATCTAATTAATGCCACATGATAATTTTGACTAATGACACTTAACCAATATGACGCGAGTGGGTAGGTTAAGTGGAACCGGACTTGATTTCTTAATGACACTTAACCATATAAGACAATTAGGGGATGGGGTTAAGTGATTTACACTTAACTAATCCGACTTGGTAATTAGATGGGGTTAAGTAACTTAGACTTAACTAATCTAAACACGGTAATTAGATGGGGTTAAGTAATTTAGACTTAACTAATCTAAACATGGTAATTAGATGGGGTTAAGTAACTTACGCTTAACCAATCTAAACGGTAATTCGATAGGGTTAAGTTAAACACTTAACTGATCTAAACTTGGTAATTCAGTGGGGTTAATTAACTTATACTTAATCAATTATACATGATGATTTGATGAGGTTAAGCAACCATACTTAACCAATCTAATATGAGAACTTGATAGGGTTAAGTCACAAGACCGTTTAAATATACATAACCTTTCTAATACGATTAGAGGATGGGGTTAAGTTAACCTATACTTAACCAATCCAACTCGATAATCTGATGAGGTTAAGATAATCTATGCTTAACCAATCTAACACGATAATTTGATAGGGTTAAGATAAACAAATACTTAACCAATTTGACTTGAAGATTGAATAGGATTAAGTCATGAGCTTTTTGGAAAGCTTAACCAACTTGTAGGGCTATGTCTTGGACTTGAATACTTAGCAAAAGCTTGACATGATTCGTAGGCGGTTTAAGTCATGAACTTGATTGACAACACTTAACCCATTAGACAAAACCCTAGCTCAGGGGACAAGGTTGAAAATCATAGTTAACAAGGGTAGCGAGAAGAGAAGCTAAGTGGCAAACCTTAGTTAAGGATAACTAAGTAATAATTCTTAGTCAAGGAAATTGGACCAGTTCACAGATAGATGAGTAACCTGATACGGTAGGTCGTCGCTTGAACACACGTGGAGGAGCGAATTATCTGACTTAGATAAAGGCTCCAACGAACTGGGTGACGAAGCGGTAGCTTCGGGGGACGTGAGGATAATCTTGGTATCCCTCTGTGAGGTTGCAGATGATCCGCCTGGGCTCACAAGAGGTTAAGGTCTGCGGTAGAAGAACAAAGAGTATGCCTTGGTTGCTATGCGAGCGACCTAAAGACTGCGATGGATTAACGTGGAGTTGACGATTCTTGTTTTTGCCCTGGATAGTGCGTCGTCGACTACCTACCATCTTTAGTCAATCATGTACGTACGGAAAGGCAGAGAACTCCCAACAGACCATATACTTGCTATCGAGTTATGGGTGAGGTTGGCCAATAAGTAAGTGGGGCATAGTGGGGCCGGTATGTAGTTCTCATACATGATTTTTCTTGGATTGCCTTTCGGTAGTTGAGGGAGGGGTCACGTGGGACCATAGCCATGGATACAAAAACAGACCTTGATATCTGCACTGGCAGATGACTTAAAGCTCCCGACCGAGTTCCGTATTTCTTGATTTGCCCTGGCACGGAACTCGGATGGCACATTGAGATACTTGTGCGTCTAGACCTGGAAAACGATTCACGATACATACGTGGTATAAAGGGCGTGGTTGACGGGTGGCATAATCCCTAGTGACCCTAGGTGGCTTGAACCCAAACAGAGACACGGAAACGTTCATTAGGTAGCATAATCCCTAGTGGTCCTAGGTGGCATAAATCCTAAGTGAACACGCGATAGTTCATGGTAAGAAAACATAACCAGATCAAGGGAAACAGTCCAAAACGACTTCAAGGATTAAATGATACTACGCAGAGGTGGTATAGATTTATATGGGAAAGCCCGTACGGCCTACGGCAAAGGACTGAACTTATACATGGAAAGAAACGTACGAGTTGGGAAAACCTACATATGTTATATATTAGGTTGACATGGACCATTACATGACATTGGCCAAGGGACATCCATAGTTAACACAAGATGCGGATTGGGATACTAGTACGAGAGGTGCAGAGTAAATATACATGATAAATACCTCGGGATGTTATACATGATAGATACCGTGGGAGGTTATACAGGATAAATACGTTGGGATAGTATACTGGATAGAAACATGACGATGTGATACCTTGATTTATCTTGACACCGTAGTTTATCATGATACCTTAGTTTATCTTGCTACAGTAGTTCATCCAGTTATCTTGGTTTAGCATATCTATCATGTCATCATCCTTATGTTTACTTTCAGTTTATGCATGTCATGTTACCTTTACCTGTTTTTATACTGGAAGTAGATAGGACTTACCAGTCTTTATGACTGACCCCGTTTTCTTTCGCCTCTTTGTCTTCCGTTCCCCCCCCCCGGGTTTCAGGGAGGAAATGATGTTGTTTAGTTCAGACCTCTTATGCTTGAAGGTCATCATGTATAGCTTGGTCTTCTCTTGGCTATGGCTACATCACCGCTTTATTTTGGGGAATAATTTGTAAAAAGGTTTTATGCTTCTTTACTATTGCAAGACAGGTTTTGATGTAATCTGATGTAAAATGCTTTAGACCTTATTTTATAAGGTAATGAAATTTGTTTTACTTCCGCTGTTTTGTATATGTTCTGTCTTGTAATATTTCTGTGCATGTTTACCTCGATAATGCTTCACCAAACCTAGTGCATTCCCTTTGTGAGTGAACCTAGCGGAGGTTGGGTGTTACAAATGGAAACCTGGCGATGTTATATTTGACAAAAACCATATGAGGTTATTCTTAGTTATCTTTCCTGTAGCTTATCTTGTCATCATGCTTATGTTTACTTTCAGTTTATTCATGCCATGTTATCTTTACCTATTTTTATGCTGAAAGTCACTAGGACTTACTCAGTCTTTATGACTGACCCGTTTTGTTTCGCCTCTTTTTCTTCCGTTTCCCCCTCCCCCCCACCCCCTAGGTTCGCAAGGTGGGAATACAACTCATTTCCGATCTTACCAAGCTCCAAAGCTCTTTCATGTACGACTTGGATTTCTCTTGGCTATGGCTTGCTTTGCTTTATTGGAGAATTATTTATAACTATGGTTTTATGCTTCTTTACTATTGCAAGACAGATTTTGATGTAATTGACTTAATAGCATTTTGATGTAAAAGGCTTTAGACCTTACTAGATTTTAAAGCAATGAAATTTGGTTTTTCCTTTCGCTGTTTTATTTATGTTCTGTCTTGTAATATTTCTGTGTATGTTTACCTAGATAATATTCCACCAAAGCTAGTGCATTCCCTTTGTGAGTGACCCTAGCGGAGGTGGGGTGTTACACATAGTAAGCGATAGGACAAGGATCAACAAAGCAGTAGAAAATGGAGAAATTAAAAACATACCCACAAAACCGAAAGGTTACAGCATACGCATCTTGTCTTCCATCTCCCAAGTCGCGTCTCCTTGATCATCTCCCCATTGCACTTTGACCAACTTGACCTCTTTGTTGCGTAGTTTTTCACCTCCAATCCGAGAATGCGTGTAGGAGCTCGTCTAACCGTGGCATTTTGCTCTACTTCCATTTCTTTGAGCTTGCTCGGCTCCACCACTTCCGCCGTATCATGTAAACACTTATGCAAATGCGAAATGTGAAACACATCATGAACACCACTGAGCTTCTTTGGTAGCTTTACTCTATACGCCATGTGCCCAATCCTCTCTGTAATTGGAAAGGGTCCTATGAACCACGGTGCCAACTTCCCTACTGATCCAAAACGAACTACGTTTCTCAATGGTGACACCTTAATAAAACCATGTCGCCAATATTGAACTCAAGATCGGTTCGTCTCTTATCAACATATTACTTCTGTCGGTCCTGCGCCGTCTTCATTCTCCGTCAAATCAAGTCTATCTTCTCCGAAGTCTCCCTAATCTTGTCGGGTCGAAGCAAAACCTTATCCGTAGATTCCCACCAACAAGTAGGTGATCGGCATGGTCATCCGTAAAGAGCCTCAAAAGGTGCCATGCCAATGCTAGCCTAAAAGCTGTTATTATAGGCGTACTCCACTAATGGAAGATGCTCTTCCCATGTTCCCCCAAAGTCCAAGATGCATAGCCTCAGAAGATCTTCTAGAATCTGATTTACACACTCGGTCTGGCCGTCCGTCAGAGGATGATAAGTGGTACTTAAGCACAATTGTGTTCCAAACGCCTCTTGTATGCTCTTCCAAAACTCGCTAGTGAAAATGGGATCTTTATCGCTAATAATACTTTAGTATATGCCGTGCAGACGAACTATCTCTCCGAGGTAAATAGATGCTAACCATGCGGCGGTCCTCCTACTTTTAACGGGAATAGAATGGGCACTTTTGGTAAGTATGTCTATGACTACCCGAATCCCCATATTAAACTTCCTTGATCTTGGCAACCCGTCTACAAAATCCATGGAAACACTTTTCCATTTCCGCAGCGGAATCTCTAAAGGTTGGAACCACCGGGCTTCTTTTGCTCCGCCTTGACATGCTGGCACACTAAACATCTGGAAACGAACTCAGCTACGTCCTTCTTCATTCCGGCCCAAAAGAAAACTCGCTTCATATCCCTATACATTTTGTCACAACCAGGATGTATGGTCATCTTAGAGCGATGTGAGTCTTCTAGAATTGTCTTCCTCAAGCTCTCGTCTTATGGCACACAAAGTCTCCCGTCTCTACATAACCAGTCTCCCTCATTATCCCGAAACCGCCACCTATGCTCTAGTGACTCAGCAAGGAGTCAAAATTCGTCACTGTTCGGATCAGGATACAGGAGTCGACCCCTACAGGGGGGTCGACACCTATGTTGACACCACTATAGGGGGTCAACACCCCTTGTGGGGGGGGGGGGGTGGGAGTCAACACCCTATGACGGGATATTTCCTACCCACTGATTCCTACTTGTTTGAATTTCGAATCTTGAATATTAAATTATATTTAATTTCTGGTTTAACATCAAATCTTCTAAACTCCATAACTTCTTCATATAGAGTCCGATTCACGCAAACTCGGACTCTATCTCAAGTAGAATTCTGAGACGAATACAATGGCGTAACCCGTTACCCTTAAATCTTAATTTTAAAATTAATTATTCTTTAATTCATTACTTTAATATTCACGGGAAATATGGGATGTTACACGGTTTGTTCCGCCAACCATAACTTTGTATCCATTTTGAGTTACTAGAACCATAACAAGTCAAAATGAAGCTCTCTCGTAGATCTATGGGACTGACAGGTTCCATCCATCTCGTCTTAGTTTAGTAACCAAGAAATTCAATTTTAATTACTATTGGGAACATTGAAAGCTTTTTTAGCTTAATTTTCATGTGTCATTTTGTTGGTCAAAGGGGGTTTGACTGTGGTTGGAATTCAATTTAATATTTTTAGGAATTTAATGCACCATGTTATATTTCTATTTCTTTCCCATAAACGAGTTTTCAAAAAGTCATACAGTGGAATCTTCGATTTTCAAACGGACGTTGCACCTCAAGACTACGATGTTGCACCCGACATATGTTGGTTGTTCTGCCAACCCTAACTTTGTATCGATTTAGAGTTACTGGAACCATAACTAGTCAAAATGAAGCTATCTCGTTGATTTATAGGGATAACAGGTTCCACCAATCTTATCTTATTTCATTAACCAAGAAATTCAATCGTAATGACTGTTAGGAAAATCTAAAGCTTTTTTAGCTCTATTTTTCACATGTCGTTTTGTTGGTCAAAGGTATTTTGACCATGGTCGGAATTCGATTTACTATATTGTGGAATATGATGCATCATGTTTATTTCTATTTCATCACAATAAACGAGTTTTAAAAGTCATACAATGCAATCTTGGATTTTCAAATGGATGTAGCACCCAATAGACGTGGGCTGTTCCATCAACCATAACTTTGTATCAATTTTGGGTTACTGGAACCATAACAAGTCAAAACGAAGCTATCTCATAGATCTATAGGACTAACAGGTTCCACCGATCTCATCTTAGTTCAGTAACCAATAAATTCAATCATAATGACTACTGGGAACATCGAAAGCTTTTTTAGCTCAATTTCTCACATGCTGTTTTGTTGGTTAAAGGTCGTTTGACCATGGTCGGAATTCGATTTACTATATTTTTGAAGATGATGCACCATGTTATATTTCTATTTCATCCCCATAAACAAGTTTTCAAATGTCATAAAGTGCAATCTTGGATTTTCAAACAGATGTAGCACCTCAAGACTTCGATGTTTCACCCAACAGAAGTGGGTTGTTCCGCCAACCATAACTTTGTATCCATTTTGAGTTACTGGAACCATAACAGGTAAAAAAAATCTCTCTCATAGGTCTATAGGATTAACAGGTTACACCCATCTCATCTTAGTTCAGTAACCAAGAAATTCAATTTCAATGACTATTGGGAACATCGAAAGCTTTTTTAGCTCAATTTTTCGCATGCCGTTTTGTTGGTCAAAGTTGGTTTGACCGTGGTTGGAATTCAATTTACAATATTTGAAATATGATGTACCATGTTGTAGAAAAAGAAATATAGTAAATTGAATTCCTACCAAGGTCAACCCCCCTTGACGAACATAACGACATGTGAAAATTTGAGCTAAAAGGGCTTTAGATCTGGCCAATAGTCATTATGATTGAATTTCTTGGTTACTGAACTAAGATGAGATGGGTGGAACCTTTTAGTCCTATAAATCTATGAGAGATCTTCATTTTGACTGGTTAAGGTTCTAGTAACTCAAAATGGGTACAAAGTTATGGTTGGCAGAACAACCCTCGTCTGTTGGGTGAAACACCAAATTCTTGCGGTGCAACATCCATTTGAAAATCCAAGATTGCACTGTATAACTTTTTAAAACTCGTTTATGGGAATGAAATAGAAATAAAACATGGTGCATCATATTCCAAAATATAGTAATCGAATACCGACCATGGTCAAGCCACCTTTGAGTAACAAAACGACATGTGTAAAATTGACCTAAAAAATCTATTAATGTTCCCAATAGTCATTAAGGTTGAATTTCTTGGTGACTGAACTATGATGAGATGGTTGGAACCTGTTAGTCCTATAGATCTATAAGACGGCTTCGTTTTTACTGGTTATTGTTCTAGTAACTCAAAATGGATACAAAGTTATGGTTTGCGGGACAACCCACCTCTATTGGGAGCAACATCGAAGTCTTGAGGTGCACAATCCATTTGAAAATCCAAGATTGCACACTATGACTTTTGAAAACTCGTTTATGTGGATGAAATAGAAATACAACTTGGTAGGTCATATTCCAAAATATAGTAAATCGAATACCTACCGTGGTCAACCCCCCTTTGACCAAGAAAAACGGCATGTGAAAAATTGTTCTAAAAAAGCTTTCGATGTTCCCAATAGTCATTATGATTTAATTTCTTGGTTATTGAACTCAGATGAGATTGGTGGAACCTGTTTTTCCTATAGATCTATGAGAGAGCTTCGTTTTGACTGGTTATGGTTCTAGTAACTCTAAATGGATACAAAGTTATGGTTGGCCGAACAACCCATGTCTATTGGGTGTAAAATTAAAGTCCTCAGGTGCAACATCTGTTTGAAAATCCAAGATTGCACTGTATGACTTATCTAAACTAGTTTATGGGGATGAAATAGAAATATAACATGGTACATCATATTCCAAAATATAGTAAATCAAATTCCAACCACGATCAAACCACCTTTCACCAACAAAAAAGCATGTGAAAAATTGAGCTAAAAAAGCTTTCGATGTTCCCAATAGTCATTAAGATTTAATTTCTTGATTACTGAACTAAGATGAGATTGGTGGAACTATTTTGTCATATAGATCTATGAGAGAGCTTCACTTTTACTGGTTATGGTTCTAGTAACTCAAATGGATACAAAGTTATGGTTGGTGGAACAACCTACGTCTGTTGGGTGCCACATCGAAGTCAAGAGGTGCAACATCCATTTGAAAATTCAAAATTGCACTGTATGACTTTTGAAAACTCGTTTATGGGGATGAAATAGAAATATAACATGGTGAATCATATTCCAAAAAATAGTAAATCGAATTCCTACCACGGTCAACCCTCCTTTGACCAACAAAACGGCATATGAAAAATTGAGCTAAAAACGTTTTTGATGTTCCCAATAGTCATTAAGATTAAATTTCTTAGTTACTGAACATAGATGAGATGGTTGGAACTTGTTTTTCCTATAGATCTATGAGAGAGCTTCATCTTGACTAGTTACGGTTCTAGTAACTCAAAATGGATACAAAGTTATGGTTGCCGGAACAACACACGTCTGTTGGGTGCAACATCGAAGTCTTTAGATGCAACATTCGTTTGTAATTCCATGATTGCAATGTAAGAATTTTAAAAACTCATTTATGGGGATGAACTAGAAATATAACATGGTGAATCATATTCCAAAAAATAGTAAATCGAATTCCTTCCACGGTCAACCCCCTGTGACCAACAATACAACATGTGAAAAATTGAGTTAAAAAAGCTTTCGATGTTCCCAATAGTCATTAAAATTGAATTTCATGATTACTGAACTAAGATGAGATGGGTGGAACCTGTTAGTCCCATAGATCTATGAGAGAGCTTCGTTCTGACTGGTTATGATTTTAATTACTCAAAATGAATACAAAGTTATGGTTGGTAGAACAACCCACGTCTGTTGGGTGCAACAGCGAATTCTTGAGGTGCAACATCCATTTGAAAATCCAAAATTGCACAGTATGACTTTAGAAAACTCGTTTATGGTGATGAAATAGAAATATAACATGGTGAATCATATTCCAAAATATATTAAATCGAATTCCTATCAAGGTCAACCCCCCTTTAACTAACAAAATGACATGTGAAAAATTGAGATAAAAAAGCTTTCAATGTTCCCAAAAGTCATTAAGTTTGATTTTATTGGTTACTGATGTAAGATGAGATGAGTGGAACCTGTTAGTCCTACAGATCTATGACAGAGCTTCATTATTACTGGTTATGGTTCTAATAACTCAAAATGGATACAAATTTATGGTTGGTGGAACAACCCACGTCTGTTGGGTGCAACATCGAAGTCTTGAGGTGCAACACCCATTTGAAAATCCATGATTGCACTGTATGACTTTTGAAAACTCATTTATGGGGATGAAATAGAAATATATCCTAGTGAATCATTTTCCAAAATATAGTAAATCGAATTCGTACTACAGTCAAACCACCTTTGACCAACAGAACGGCTTATAAAAAATTGAGTTAAAAAGCTTTCGATGTTCCTAATAGTCATTAAGATGGAATTTCTTGGTTACTGAACGAAGATGAGATTGGTGGAACCTGTTAGTCCTATAGATCTATGAGAGGGCATCGTTTTGACTAGTTTTGGTACTAGTAACTCAAAATGGGTACAAAGTTATGGTTGGCTCAACAACCCACGTATGTTGGGTGCAACATCGAAGTCTAAAGGTGCAACATCCGTTTGAAAATCCAAGATTGTACTGTATGACTTTTGAATGCTCGTTTATGGGGATGAAATAGAAATATAACGTGGTGCATCGTATTCCAAAATATAGTAAATCGAATTCCGACCACAGTCAACCCCCCTTTGACCAACAAAATGACATGTGAAAAATTAAGCTAAAAAACCATTCGATGCTCCCAATAGTCATTAAAATTGAATTTCTTGGTTACTGAACTAAGATGAGATGGGCATAACCTGTTAATCCAATAGATCTATGATAGAGCTTTATTTTGATTGGTTATGGTCCTAGTAACTCAAAATGGATACAAAGTTATTGTTTCCAGAACAACCCACGTCTGTTGGGTGCAACACTGAAGTCTTGAGGTGCAACATCCGTTTGAAAATCCAAGATTCCGCTGTATGACTTTTGAAAGCTCATTTGTGGGGATGAAATAGAAATACGACATGGTGCATCATATTCCAAAATATAGTAAATTGAATTCCGATCACGGTCAAACCACCTTTGACCAACAAATCGGCATGTGAAAAATTGAGCTAAAAAATCTTTTGATGTTCCCAATAGTCATTATGATTTAATTTCTTGGTTGCTGAACTAAGATGAGATGGGTGGAACCTTTTAGTCCTATAGATTTATGAGAGAGGTTCGTTTTGACTTGTTGTGGTTCTAGTAACACAAAATGGATAAAAAGTTATGGTTGGTGAAACAACCCACGTCTATTGGGTGCAACATCGAAGTCTAGAGGTGCAACATCCGTTTGAAAATCCAAGAATGCAATATATGACTTTTGAAAACTCGTTTATGGGGATGAAATAGAAATATAACATGGTGCATTATATTACAAAATATAGTAAATCGAATTCCTACCACGGTCAAACCAACATTGACAAATAAAATGTGTAACACCCCACGTCCATTAATGTCACTCACAAAGGGAATGCATTAACTTCCATGGAGGTTATAAGTGAATATAGAACAGAAAAATTACAACATGACAGATAATAAGTAGTACTTGAAAATTAAAACTTCATTTTATTGCAGCGGAAACATGTTTATTACATCACAAAACTATTAATCAGAGTCAAGTACATTATCCATCTTCATAAAACAAAATACATAACCCCATTACAAAATAGCCATTAAAGAAGATAACAAGCTGGACTTTACTTCAATGGTCCAAGCTTTCCAAAAAGAGATAAAGCAATCCAATCAAACTCCAATAGAGCTGGGCCCAACCTGAGGACCTGGAGGGGGAAAAGTATAGAAATGGAGGGGGTCAGACATAAAGTCTGGCAAGTATGATAATTCTAACAATATTATTATCAAAATAACTAGACTAAGGCATAAGCTGGAAGACAAGTAAATGTCTATGAACTATTAGGTATGGAAAGCAGATGAAGATAACGTTAAAGATAACATCAAAGATAACGGTAAAGGCATATCTAATTACTAACGAATAATTACTACACTGCACCGCACATTACTATACTGCACCGCACATTACTACACTGCACCGCACCAGTCACCCTAAAGGTAGATCCCTCTTGCTTCACACAGAAACATATAAATAGCCTTACGTACCCCTAGCTGACTACATAGGTGTCGTCTGCCCCTATCTCCACTAGGTGTACCCCACTACCCTCTTAGAAATTTTATAAGTAACTTCGTGTACTCCTAGCTGACTACATAGGTGCCGTCTGCCCCTATCTCCACTAGATGTACCCCACTACCCACTTTCGATAGACTCCCTACTCGTAGATACCCGTGCTGGCCCCACAGTGGGGAGTATCACTACCCTAAAGTTGTAACTCGATACAACTGAGAATGCACGGCTTATACCTACATGATGCAACAACGTCTTACCTACCAGCCCGGGTTCACACACGCATATGAAACCCATTGGCCTTGCATTGCCACGCTCCCCGTTTTGGCCACTTATAGTCAAGCCCAGTATGCGTGTCCCGTCCTCGACTTGGGTCGAGCCCACAAAGATACGTTTGGGATACTGGTTGAAACAGGCCCCCACAAGCTGCCCACCTAAGCTTGTCATTGATATATCCCACTTAACCCTCTTAGTCATGTTCATTTACATGTGTGTTTGGTTAAGTCTTACTAATCGTATTTCACATGCCACTAAGGGCACCCACTATATTCCTCATGCCACCCAAGGCGCCTACTTAACCCCCATGTCCCACTTTACATGTTTATCTGGTTAAGTATTTCTTAATTCATTCAGGCCATAACCTCATAAAGACCTCTCACATTAGACTGGCATTTATGGCAGCTGGATTTGCCGGGCGGGTCCGGGCAGTCTTACACCGTAAAAGAGTCTAACCTCGTGTCTTTACAACTGTTATGCTTTAGTTTAGGCCTAGGACCTCTCACATTGGGCTGACATTTGTGACCACTGGATTTGCCGGGCGGTTCCGGGCAGGTTTACGTCATAAACGAGTCCAACCTCGTGTCCTAAGCATTGATTGACAACTTTCAGTCTTTTACTCCAGTTTTAATAATTCCATATCCAAATTATTAATTTAGTCCATTTTTATTGATGTCCATAATTGACTCAATTATGGTCATCCACTCATGGTATGCAAAATCATATCAATTGCACCCAACATCTTATTATTAAATCCTTAATATTACCCCTACCCCACGTTTATACGTTCGCTTATTCAACACATAATATAGGCTAGACTTGAATAATCTAACGCACAGCAGAAAGCCAAATTAACATATAGATAATAAAATAAATCTAATCATGATAGGGGTGAAACTTGCATAAATTACACATGTTAAGGATCAAAAGGTGTCCACTTGTTAAATGTCACTATTCACATGATATGATCATAGCCCAAATCTATTCATAGACATGCATATGGGGTTTTTAAGCAACATAATGATGGTGTGAACTAGCATAGGATATCACATATGTCATAGCATAGTTCTAGATGTCATAATAGATGTCATGGCATATGTTCATAACTTTTCTAATCAATTTAACTTGCATATGTAACTTGTCATATAGATCAACATAGCCCAAACATGATGATTTAATTAATATGAACTAACTAGCATAGATGGCTTTTTAACATGTATGATTCATCACAACTTAGCATAGAAACTTTCAACATACATAGCATGATTTACAACATATAGTATTTCATCACCACATAGCATAGGTTTAATAACATACAGGATAGCATATGACAATTCACATCATCTACTCACAATCCATTCATGACTTAACCTAATTAAAATGATAATAATCTTGTTAAGACTATCATACTCACAATTATAGAAGAAAGAGAGTCGAATTGGCGCTCTTTTGATGAAGAATCGCTGTTAGGGTTGGGTAGTTCTGATTTGGTTGCTGTTCTTTATCTTTAATTTGATGGCGGCTACTCTAGGTCTCAAAATATCAACATGACGGCCATGATCTTTGTTTATTTTCTGATTTAGGGTTTGTGTATAGGGGTCTTTTTATAGATTTATAAATTAATTTAAGCCGTCGGATGTTCTTATGGTTAATCAAAACCATTCAATTATGATAGGGTGATAGTCAGCCCTAACGACTCAGCAAGGAGTCAGAATGGACTCAACAACACGGGTCAGCCTGAACCAGAAAGCTGTGCAGGATCCAGCCTCGGCCTGGGCGCACTTGGCAGGTGCGCCAGTGTAAATATGTACCGGCGCACTTCCCAAGTGCGCCAGTGCATTTTTTTAATTTTTTTCTCTCTTTATTTGCCACCAAACTTCGTTCGTCCATAACTTTTTCATCCCGCAAACTCGTACTCTATCTCCACTAGAATTCCGAGATGAACACAATGGCGCAACCCGTTTCCCACAATTCTCACGTCTGAGATTAGTTATTCTTTAATTTGTGAATATTAATATTATCAGAATTACGGGGTGTTACATTCTCCCCTCCTTAAAGGATTTCGTCCCCGAAATCTTCAAGTTAAGAAGAATGTATATCCTAACATCCAAACAACCATCTACTCAACCATCAAACACAGGCATCCATTTTCCTTATAGACTTCTAATGCTTTCATGTTTAAATGCACAGTGTGTGTATATGTCCCTATCTAATGCAAAATCAGGCGGTCCACTGGTTTAGTTGACCTCCTTTAATGCGAACCATGATAGTGCCATGCGTCCATTATGTATGCAAAAGTTCCCTAATGCTACATATTATTTCTACATGCGTGCACAACCATTCACCAAAATGCGGTATCCATATGATAGCACAATCATTATACATCCATTTTACTAAATACAACCATTTATACGCAATATGCAGTATGAAGTGACTGAGCCGATCTGGTGCCTAATAGTGTGGGTATATACGTCCACGAGCAACCACTAGAAAACACTAGCATCCACTTTGCATCCATCATACATAACATGTCTCAAATACATGTTTCAACCATAGGATTATCCTATCTAAAGGTCAAGAATACTAACGAGAGGATACTCTAAACGTAAGATAAGTACAAGATAAGCGATAAAGGAGAAATTAAAGGACATACCCTCGAAAAGGAAAGGGTATCGTGAACGCATCTTCTCTTCTGTCTCCCAAGTAGCTTTGCTCTCATCATCTCCCCATTGTACTTTGACTAGTCTGACCTCTCGGTTTCTCAACTTCTTGATCTCAGACCCAAGGATGCATGTAGGAGCTCGTTGAATCGTCGCATCACCCTCTATCTCCACCTCTCTAAGCAAGCTCGACTCTACCAACTCTGTGGTCTCGTGCAAGCACTTCCTCAAACGTGACACATGGAATACGTCGTGTACACCACTAAGTCTCTCAGGCAACTCCACTCTATATGCCATTTGTCCAATCCCTTCCTTAATAGGTAACGGTCCTACGAACCTTGGTGCTAACTTCCCAACGGACCCAAAGCGAACAACGTTCCGTAATGGAGACAGATTGATAAAGACCATTTCCCCAACTTCAAATTCAAGATCCGTCCTCCTCTTATTTGCATAAGATTTCTGCCTATCTTGTGCTGCTTTCATCCTCCTCCGAATCAAGTCGATCTTCTCCGAAGTCTCTCTAATCATATCGGGCCCAAGTAAGATCTTATTGGTAGATTCCCACAAACATGTAGGCGAACAACACAGCCGTCCATAAAGAGCTTCGAATGGTGCCATACCAATGCTAGACTAAAAGCTGTTATTATATGCGAACTCCACCAGTGGAAGATGCTCTTCCCATGTACCCCCAAAGTCTAGGATACATAGGCTCAAAAGATCCTCTAGAATGCGATTCACCCTCTCGGTCTGGCCGTCCGTCTGAGGATGATATGCGGTGCTCAAACATAACAGAGTCCCTACCGCCTCTTGTAAGCTGCTCCAAAATTCGCTAGTGAAAATAGGATCATGGTCGCTCACTATGCTGGAAGGAACACCGTGCAAACGAACTATTTCTCGGACGTATACAGAAGCTAACCATGGAGCAGTATTCTTACTCTTCACGGGAATGAAATGGGCGCTCTTAGTAAGTCTATCTACTATAACCCAAATCCCTGTATTACCTTTTCTCGATCTCGGTAATCCATCCACAAAATCCATCGAGACGCTTTCCCACTTCCATAGTGGAACCTCCAATGGGTGAAGTAACCCACCGGGTTTCTTTTGCTTCGCTTTTACCTGCTGGCACACGAAGCATCTAGCGACATACTCGGCTACGTCCCTCTTCATACCGGCCCAAAAGAAAACTCGCTTCATGTCTTTGTACATCTTGTCCCCGCTGGGATGAATGGTCATCTTCGAACGACGTGCTTCGTCAAGAATAGTCTTCCTTAGGTCATCGTACACAAAGTCTACCGTCCCTACGTAACCAACCCTTATCATCTAGGGTATACCTTCGGATATGGCTTGATGACTCCCCTCGTTTGAGTTTTTCTACTAACTCAACCAACTACAGGTCGTCTCGCTGTGCCTCGCCAATCCGTCCCAAAAGCGTAGGTCTGACCTCCAAGGATGCTAGCAAACCGGGTACGAAGTCAACGGAAGGTCTAAAGTCAAACATCGAAATAAGTTCTAAGCTTCGCCGCTCCACAAACAAAGGACTTAAGGATAACCTTTTTCTACTTAAGGCATCCGCCACCACGTTACCCTTGCCAGGGGTATATGTTATCTCGAAGTCGTAGGAAGCTAAGAACTCCATCCACCTTAACATATCTCTATTCCCTAGAGACCACATGCCCTAAATTCCTCACTTCCTTCCTCCAAAAAATGGTATTTGGAGAACTTAGCTTTAAGCTAGTGCACTTGTAGGGTCCCTAAGCTTCCCCTAAGACATAGGGCATGCTCTTCTCTGCTTCTAGTGAAAACCAGGATATTATCCCATGTAAAATCGTCACAACTATCCATCTCTCACGCAGACCATCCTAGTCGAATTCGACATCCCCCAAGTGCAAGCCCCAAAGGCCTAAACCAATATCAAACCAACACCCAAGGGATACCTCCTTCGAATTCAGACGACCTACGTGAGATGATACTAGTAAGATGGTCAATCAACTGAGCACTTGACCGACTCTGGCCGTCCTTGCCAGTCTTGCTCCAAAACTACCGCTGATTACATAACGGGCTTTGCTTAATCTATTAAGCACATACGAAAACTTATTCCGTGCCTATGGGTAAACCCCGCGCTTTATCAACGACGTCTCCATACTCACGGACCACACAAACAGGTTCCTAATCATCGTTAGATGCGTTAGAAGATTCCAGGCAGCTAAGCATCACTGAACCCCTAGGGTTGCAAGAAATATGAGGGTTTTTCTACAACGAATCAATAGTCTAACTACCCTCCTTTCACAGTCTAGGATGGCACCCCGCTTGGCTAGTCAATCCACCCCTAGAATCAAACTACAGCCCGTGAAACCAAGGACAAAGGCGTTGCATTCAAACTCAACGCCCAAGATAAACACTCTAAAATCACGACAAATCATAGAAAGATCAGCCGAACCACCAATAGGATTTGAGACTACTAAGGGATCAGTAACAATACTAGTATCTTGGCGCAGTGTTTCAACTAATGATGTAGAGATAAACGAATGTGATGCGCCCGAATCGAATAAGTTACGAACAGGATGATCAAACAGAAAAACTAAGCTTTCAACAGAAATGGTTCTACCTCGTTCTTGCAGCGGTGGGACCGTGAGAGCCTGAACTTGTCCCCTTGCCTGCCCTGGTGCCAGAAGAGCTTGCACCTGTCCTCCCGAGGTAGTCCCTGTCCTCTGCCCCTTCTTTGGGCAGTCCTTCACTAGATGTCCCGCTTCACCGCAGTGAAAACAGCCAGTCTTCTTTTTCTTTCGGCAATCCTTGTTGAGATGGCCTGGTGTCCCACAGTTAAAGCATTTCTTCTTCCCCTTAGCATTGTTGCCTTTGCCACCCTTATTTTGATCCCCTATCTTCTCGGGTGCCTTATCAGCTTTAGTGCCTTTCTCCTCGTGCATGAGTGCCATTTCTACTATCTTCTCAAAGGTGGCCCCCATAGGGATGTGGGTCGTGGCCAACCCTTGCAACGGTTCATTCAAGCCATTAACGAACCTCAGAGCCTTCTTCTCCGGTGTATTTACTAAGTCCAAACCAAACCTTGCTAATTGATTAAATTTGTTGACATATTCTTTCACTGATGATCTTCCTTGCTTCAATGTCAAGAACCTTTCCATATATAGATTTTCTTCCGCCCTCGAGAGAAACTTCTCCTCGAACCTACGTTTAAAATCCGCCCAAGAGTCAACAGGACGCTCCCCATTGGTGACCTCCCACCAAAACGAGGCCTCTCCCTTCATTAGCCAAGCTGCTAATCTAACTCTCCTCCCTTCTTCTACTTCAAAGATTTCTAGCAATTCTTCCACCTCCTTAAGCCAATCTCTAGCTTCCACAAACGTTTTCTGACCCTTGAAATGGTTTTCCACCCATAGCCTGGAATTCCTTGCACGTCTTTGCAAAAGTATCTACGCGAGGAGGAGGAGGAGGAACGGGTGCAACTGGTGGTGGAGGAACATTGGCTGGACCTGCAGCGGCCCTAGCCTCCAATAGCCTCCTATACCATCCTGGTATCGTTACACCGTCGGGTAGATTAAGATCTTCAGCCATGTTGAAACGAAAAAGGAAAGATTCAAAATGGAGAATTCGAAAGATAAAGATATGTGGCTATTAGGGATTATGTTTTTCTTAAAAACTTTTCTCTTTAAATTTCTCATTAAAACATGCTTTTGAAAACACTTCTTCCAAAAATAACTATTTTTCTAAAGTATTTTTATCTGTTTTGGTAACCTTAAGCTCTGATACCACGTGTAACACCCCACGTCCATTAATGTCACTCACAAAGGGAATGCATTAACTTCCATGGAGGTTATAAGTGAATATAGAACAGAAAAATTACAACAAGACAGGTAATAAGTAGTACTTGAAAACTAAAACTTCATTTTATTACAGTGGAAACATGTTTATTACATCACAAAACCATTAATCATAGTCAAGTACGTTATCCATCTTCATAAAACAAAATACATAACCCCATTAAAAAATAGCCATTAAAGAAGATAACAAGCTGGACTTTACTTCAATGGTCCAAGCTTTCAAAAAAGAGATAAAGCAATCCAATCAAACTCCACTAGAGCTGGGCCCAACCTGAGGACCTGGAGGGGGAAAAGGATAGAAATGGAGGTGGTCAGACATAAAGTCTTGCGAGTATGATAATTCTAACAATACTATTATCAAAATAACTAGACTAAGGCATAAGCTGGAAGACAAGTAAATGTCTATGAACTATTAGGTATGGAAAGCACATGAAGATAGCATTAAAGATAACGTCAAAGATAACGGTAAAGGCATACCTAATTACTAACGAATAATTACTACACTGCACCGAACATTACTACACTGCACCACACATTACTACACTGGACCGCACATTACTACACTGCACTCCACCAGTCACCCTAAAGGTTGATCCCACTTGCTTCACACAGAAACATATAAATAGCCTTACGTACCCCTAGCTGACTACATAGGTGCTGTCTGCCCCTATCTCCACTAGGTGTACCCCACTACCCTCTTAGAAATTTTATAAGTAACTTCGTTTACTCCTAGCTGACTATATAGGTGCCGTCTACCCCTATCTACACTAGGTATACCCCACTACCCACTTTCGATTGGCTGCCTACTCGTAGATACCCGTGCTGGCCCCACAGTGGGGTGTATCACTCCCCTAAAGTTGCAACCGGTACAACTGAGAATGCACGGCTTATACCTACACGATGCAACAACGTCTTACGTACCAGCCGAGGTCCACACATGCATATGAAACCCGTTGGACTTGCGTTGCCACTGCTCCCCGTTTTGGCCTCTTATAGTCAAGCCCAGTATGCGTGTCCCATCCTCGACTTGGGTCGAGCCCACAAAGATACGTTTGGGATACTAGTTGAAACGGGCCCCCACAAGCTACCCACCGAAGCTTGTCATTGATATATCCCACTTAACCCTCTTAGTCATGTTCATTTACACGTGTGTTTGGTTAAGTCTTACTAATCGTATTTCACATGCCACTAAGGGCACCCACTATATTCCTCATGCCACCAAAGGCACCTACTTAACCCCCATGTCCCACTTTACATGTTTATCTAGTTAAGTATTTCTTAATTCATTCAGGCCATAACCTCATAAAGACATCTCACATTAGAATGGCATTTATGGCAGCTGGATTTGCCGGGCAGTCTTACACCATAAAAGAGTCTAACCTCGTGTCTTTACACATGTTATGCTTTAGTTTAGGCCTAGGACCTCTCACATTGTGCTGACATTTGTGACCACTAGATTTGCCGGGCGGTTCCGGGCAGGTTTACATCACAAACAAGTCCAACCTCGTGTCCTAAGCATTGATTGACAACTTTCAATCTTTTACCCCAGTTTTAATAATTCCCTATCCAAATTATTAATTTAGTCCATTTTTATTGATGTCCGTAATTGACTCAATTATGGTCATCCACTCATGGTATGCAAAATCATATCAATTGCACCCAACATCTTATTATTAAATCCTTAATATTACCCCTACCCCACGTTTATACGTTCGCTTATTCAACGCATAATATAGGCTAGACTTGAATAGTCTAACGCACAGCAGAAAGCCAAATTAGCATATAGATAATAAAATAAATCTAATCATGATAGGGGTGAAACTTGCATAAATTACACATGTTAAGGATCAAAAGGTGTCAACTTGTTAAATGTCACAATTCACATGATATGATCATAGCCCAAATCTATTCATAAACTTGCATATGGGGTTTTTGAGCAACATAATGATGGTGTGAACTAGCATAGGATATCACATATGTCATAGCATAGATCTAGATGTCATAATAGATGTCATGGCATATGTTCATAACTTTTCTAATCAATTTAACTTGCATATGTAACTTGTCATATAGATCAACATAGCCCAAACATGATGATTTAATTAATATGAACTAACTAGCATAGATGGCTTTCAAACATGTATGATTCATCACAACTTAGCATAGAAACTTTCAACATACATAGCCTTATTTACAACATATAGTATATCATCACCACATAGCATAGGATTGATAACATACATGATAGCATATGACAATTCACATCATCTACTCACAATACATTCATGACTTAACCTAATTAAAATGATAATAATCTTGTTAAGACTATCATACTCACAATTATAGAAGAAAGAGAGTCGAATTGGCGCTCTTTTGATGAAGAATCGCTATTTGGTTTGGGTAGTTATGATTTGGTTGCTGTTCTTTATCTTTAATTTGATGGCGGCTGCTCTAGGTCTCAAAATATTAGCATGACGGCCATGGTCTTTGTTTATTTTCTGATTTAGGGTTTGTGTATAGGGGTCTTTTTATAGAGTTATAAATTAATTTAAGCCGTCGGATGTTCTTAGGGTTAATCCAAACCATTCAATTATGATAGGGTGATGAGTCAGCCCTAATGACTCAGCAAGGAGTCAGAATGGACTCAACAACACGGGTCAGCCTTAACCAGAAAGCTGTGCAGGCTGCAGCCTCGGCCTGGGCGCACTTGGCAGGTGCGCTAGTGTAAATATGTACTAGCGCACTTCCCAAGTGCGCCAGTGCAATTTTTTTCTCTCTTTCTTTGCCACCAAACTTCGTTCATCCATAACTTTTTCATCCGGTACTCATTACCCGCAAACTCAGACTCTATCTCCACTAGAATTCCGAGACGAACACAATGGCGCAACCCGTTTCCCACAATTCTCACGTCTGAGATTAGTTATTCTTTAATTTGTGAATATTAATATTATCATAATTACGGGGTGTTACAAAATGGCATGTGAAAAATTGAGCTAAAAAAGCTTTTGATGTTCCTAATAGTCATTAAGATTGAATTTTCTAGTTACCGAAATAAGATGAGATGGGTGGAACCTGTTAGCCCTATAGATCTACGGGATAGCTTTGTTTTGACTTGTTATGGTTCTAGTAACCCAAAATGGATACAAATTTATGGTTGGCAGAGCAACCCACATCTTTTGGGTTCAACATCGAAGTCTTGAGGTGCAACATCCGTTTGAAAATCTAAGATTGCACTGTATGACTTTTAAAAACATGTTTATGGGGATGAAGTAGAAATATAACATGGTGCACAGTATTCCAAAATATATTAAATTGAATTCTAACCATGGTCAAACCCCCTTTGACTAACAAAACGGCATGTGAAAAATTGAGCTAAAAAAGCTTTCGATGTTCCTAATAGTCGTTAAGATTGAATTTCTTAATTACTGAACTAATATGAGATGGGTGGAACCTGTTAGTCCTATAGATCTATGAGAGAGCTTCCATTTGACTTGTTATGGTTCTAGTAACTCAAATTGGATACAAAGTTATGGTTGGCCGAACAACCCACGTCTGTTGGGTGCAACATCAAAGTCTTGAGGTACAACATCCGTTTGAAAATCCAAGATTGCACTGTATGACTTTTGAAAACTTGTTTATGGGGATGAAAAAGAAATATAACATGGTGAATCATATTCCAAAAAAAAGTAAATTGAATTCCTACCACAGTCAACACCCCTTTGACCAACAAAACAGCATGTGAAAAATTGAGCTAAAAAAATTTCGATGTTCCCAATAGCCACTAAGATTGAATTTCTTGGTTACTAAACTATGATGAGATGAGTTGAACCTATTAGTCCTATAGACCTCCGAGAGAGCTTCGTTCTGACTGCTTATGGTGCTAGTAACTCTAAATGGATACAAAGTTATGGTTTGCGGAACAACCCATGTCTATTTGGTGCAACATGGAAGTCTTGAGGTGCAACATCCGTTTGAAAAATCCAAGATTGCACTATATGACTTTTGAGAACACATTTTTGGGGATGAAATAGAAATACAACAAGGTACGTCATATTCCAAAATATAGTAAATCGAATTCCGACCATGGTCAAACCATCTTTGACCAACAAAACGGCATGTGAAAAATTGATCTAAAAAAGCTTTCGATATTCCCAATATTCATTAAAATTGAATTTCTTGGTTACCGAACTGAGATGAGATGGGTGGAACCTGTTAATCTTATAGATCCATGATAAACCATCGTTCTGACTGGTTATGGTTCTAGTAACTCAAAATGGATACAAAGTTATTGTTGGCGAAACAACCCACGTCTGTTTGGTGCAACATCGAAGACTTGAGGTGCAACATCTGTTTGAAAATCCAAGATTACACTGTATAACTTTTGAAAGCTCGTTTATCGGGATGAAATAGAAATATAACATGGTGCATCATATTCCAAAATACAGTAAATCGAATTCCGACCTTGGTCAAACCACCTTTGACCAACAAAACTGCATGTGAAAAATTGAGCTAAAAAAGCTTTCGATGTTCCCAATAGTCATTATGATTGAATTTCTTGGTTACAGAACTAAGATGAGATGGGTGGAAACTTCTAGTCCTATAGATCTATGAGAGAGCTTCGTTTTGACTGGTTATAGTTCTAGTAACTCAAAATGGATACAAAGTTAAGGTTGGCGCAACAACCAACGTCTATTGGGTGCAACATCGAAGTCTTGAGGTGCAACATCCATTTGCAAATCCAAGATTGCAACGTATGACTTTTGAAAACTTGTTTATGGGGATGAAATATAAATATAACATGGTGCATCATATTCCAAAATATAGTGAATCGAATTCCGACCACGTTCAAACCCTTTTTGACAAACAAAACGGCATGTGAAACATTAAGCTAAAAAAGCTTTTGATGTTCCTAATAGTCATTATGATTGAATTTCTTGGTTACTGACATAAGAAGAGATTGGTGGAACCTTTAAGCCCTATAAATCTACGAGATAGCTTCGTTTTGACTGGTTATGGTTCTAGTAACCCAAAATGGATACAAAGTTATGGTTGGCAAAACAACCCACGTCTGTTGGCTGCAACATCGAAGTCTTGAGGTGCAACATCCATTTGAAAATCCAAGATTCCATTGTATAACTTTTTAAAACTCGTTCATGGGATGAAATAGAAATATAACATAGTGCATCATATTCCAAAAAATATTAAATCGAATTCCAACCATAGAAAAACCACCTTTGACTAACAAAACTGCATGTGAAAAATTGAGCTAAAAAAGCTTTCGATTTACCCAATAGTCATTAAGATTGAATTTCTAGGTTACTGACCTAAAATGAGATTAGTCGTACCTGTTTTTCCTATAGATCTATGAGAGAGCTTCGTTTTGACTGGTTATGGTTCTAGTAAATCAGAGTGGATACAAAGTTATGGTTGGCCAAACAACCCACGTCAATTAGGTGCAACATCGAAGTCTTGAGGTGCAGCATCCTTTTGAAAATCCAAGATTTCACTGTATGACTTTTGAAAACTCGTTTATGGGGATGAAATATAAATATAACATCATGAATCATATACCAAAATATAGTAAATCGAATTCCGACCACGGTCAACCCATATTTAACCTAAAAAAATGGCATGTGTAAAATTGAGCTAAAAAAGCGTTCGATGTTCGCAATAGTCATTAAGATTGAATTTCTTGGTTACTAAACAAAGATGAGATGGGTGAAACATGTTAGTCCTATAGATCTATGAGAGAGCTTCGTTTTGACTTGTTATGGTTCTAGTAACTAAAAATGGATACAAAGTTATGGTTGGCGGAACAACCTACATCTGTTGGGAGCAACATCGAAGTCTTGCGGTGCAACATCTGTTTGAAAATCCAAGATTGCACTGTATGACTTTTGAAAACTCGTTTATGTGGATGAAATAGAATTATAACACGGTGAATCATATTCCAAAATATATTAAATTTAATTCCGACCAAGGTCAACCTAGCTTTGACCAACAAAACGACATGTGAAAAAATGAGCTAAAAAAGCTTTCGATGTTCCCAATAGTCATTAATATTGAATTTCATGGTTACTTAACTAAGATGAGATGGGTGGAACCTGTTAGTCCTATTGATCTATGAGAGACCTTCATTTTGACTGGTTATGGTTCTAGTAACTCAAAATGGATAGAAAGTTATGGTTGGGGAAATAGAAATACAACATGGTACATCATATTCCAAAATATAGTAAATCGATTTCCGACCATGGTCAAACCACTTTTTACCGACAAAACGTCATGTGGAAAATTGAGCTAAAAAAGTTTTTGATGTTCCCAATAGTCATTAAAATTGAATTTCTTGGTATCGAACTAAGATGAGATGGGTGTAACCTGTTAATCCTATAGATCTATGAGAGAGCTTCGTTTTGACTTGTTATGGTTCTGGTAACTCAAAATGGATTCAAAGTTATGGTTGGCGGAACAACCCATGTCTGTTGGGTGAAAGATCGAAGACTTGATGTGCAACATCCATTTGAAAATCCAAGATTGCAATGTATGACTTTTGAAAACTCGTTTATGGGGATGAAATAGAAATATCACATGGTGCATCATATTCCAAAATATAGTAAATCGAATACCGACCAAGGATAAACCACCTTAGAACAACAAAACGACATGTGAAATATTGAGCTAAAAAAGCTTTGATGTTCCTAACAGTCATTACGATTCAATTTTTTGGTTAGGGAAATAAGATGAGATTTATGGAACCTATTAGCCCTAAAGATCTAGAGATAGCATCATTTTGACTGGTTATGGTTCTAGTAACTCAAAATGGATACAAAGTTATGGTTGGCGGAACGACCCACGTTGGTTGGGTGCAACAACAAAGTCTTGAGGTGCAACGTCCGTTCGAAAGTCCAAGATTCCACTGTATGACTTTTGGAAACTCATTTATGGGGTTGAAATAGAAATATAACATGATGCATCGTATTCCAAAAAATAGTAAATCGAATTCCAACCACAGTCAAACACCCTTTGACCAACAAAACGACATGTGAAAAATTGAGCTATAGAAGCTTTTGATGTTCCCAATAGTCATTAAAATTTAATTTCTTAGTTACTGAACTAAGACGAGATGAGTGGAACCTGTTAGTCCTATAAATCTATGAGAGAGCTTCATTTTGACTGGTTACGGTTCTAGTAACTCAAAATGGATACAAAGTTATGGTTGGTGGAACAACCCACGTCTGTTGGGTGCAACATCGAAGTCTTGAGGTGCAACATCCATTTGAAAAATCCGAAATTGCATCATATGACTTTTAAAAACTCTTCTATGGGGATGAAATAGAAATATAACATGGCGAATCACATTCCAAAATATAGTAATTCGAATTCCGACCAACGTCAACCCACCTTTGACCAACAAAATGACATGTGAAAAAATGAGCTAAAAAAGCTTTCGATGTTCCCAATAGTCATTAAGATTGAATTTCTTGGTTACTAAACTAAGAAGAGATTGGTGGAACATGTTTGTCCTATAGATATATGAGAAAGCTTCGTTTTAATTGGTTATGGTTCTGGTAACTCGAAATGGCAACAAAGTTATGGTTGGCGGAACAACCCAAGTCTGTTGGGTGCAACATTGAAGTCTTGAGGTGCAACATCCGTTTGAAAATCCAAGATTGCACTGTATGACTTTTGAAAACTCGTTTTTGGGGATGAAATATAAATATAACATCGTGAATCATATACCAAAATATAGTAAATCGATTTCCGACCACGGTCAACCCATCTTTGACCCAAAAAATGGCATGTGAAAAATTGAGCTAAAGGAGCATTCGATGTACGCAATTGTCATTAAGATTGAATTTCTTGGTTACTGAACAAAGATGAGATGGGTGAAACCTGTTAGTCCAATAGATCTATGAGAGAGCTTCGTTTTGACTGGTTATGGTTCTAGTAACTCAAAATGGATACAAAGTTTTGGTTGGCGGAACAACCCAAGTCTGTTAGGTGCAACATTGAAGTCTTGAGGTGCAACATACGTTTGAAAATCCAAGATTGCACTGTATGACTTTTGAAAAATCGTTTATGGGGATGAAATAGAAATATAACATGGTGAATCATATTCCAAAATATAGTAGATTGAATTCCGACCATGGTCAACCTACCTTTGACCAACAAAACGACATGTGAAAAAATGAGCTAAAAATGCTTTCGATGTTCCCAATAGTCGTTAAGATTGAATTTCATGGTTGCTGAACTAAGATGAGATGGGTGTAACCTGTTAGTCCGATTGATCTATGAGAGAGCTTCGTTTTGACTGTTTATGGTTCTAGTAACTCAAAATGGATACAAAGTTATGGTTGGGGAAATAGAAATACAACATGGTACATCATATTCCAAAAAATAGTAAATCGAATTCCAACCACGGTCAAACCACTTTTTACCAACAAAACGTCATGTGGAAAATTGAGCTAAAAAAGATTTCGATGTTCCCAATAGTCACTAAAATTGAATTTCTTGGTTACTGAACTAAGATTTGATGGGTGTAACCTATTAATCCTATAGATCTATGAGAGAGCTTCGTTTTGACTTGTTATGGTTCTAGTAACTCAAAATGGATTTAAAGTTATGGTTGGTGGAACAACCCACGTCTGTTGTGCGAAAGATCGAAGACTTGATGTGCAACATCCATTTGAAAATACAAGATTGCATGATATAACTTTTGAAAACTCGTTTATGGGGATGAAATAGAAATATCACATGGTGCATCATATTCCAAAATACAGTAAATCAAATACCGACCAAGGTTAAACATCCTTTGACCAACAAAACGACATGTGAAAAATTGAGCTAAAAAAGCTTTCGATGTTTCTAACAGTCATTACGATTCAATTTTTTGGCTACTGAAATAAGATGAGATTTATGCAACCTATTAGCCTTAAAGATCTAGAGATAGTTTTGTTTTGACTGGTTATGGTTCTGGTAACTCAAAATGGATACAAAATTATGGTTGGCGGAACGACCCACGTCTGTTGGGTGCAACAACAAAGTTTTGGGGTGCAACATCCATTCGAAAATCCAAGATTCCACTGTATGACTTTTGGAAACTCGTTTATGGTGGTGAAATAGAAATATAACATGATGCATCATATTCCAAAAAATAGTAAATCAAATTCCAACCACAGTCAAACCCCCTTTGACCGACAAAACGACACGTGAAAAATTGAGCTAAAGAAGCTTTCTATGTTCCCAATAGTCATTAAAATTTAATTTCTTGGTTACTGAACTAAGATGAGATGGGTGGAACCTGTTAGTCCTATAAATCTATGAGAGAGCTTTGTTTTGACTGGTTACGGTTCTAGTAACTCAAAATGGATACAAAGTTATGGTTGGCGGAACAACCCACGTCTGTTTGGTGCAACATCGAAGTCTTGAGGTGCAACATCCACTTGAAAAATCCGAGATTGCACCGTATGACTTTTAAAAACTCTTCTATGGGGATGAAATAGAAATATAACATGGTGAATCACATTCCAAAATATAGTTAATCGAATTCCGACCATGGTCAACCCACCTTTGACCAACAAAATGACATGTGAAAAAATGAGCTAAAAAAGCTTTCGATGTTCCCAATAGTCATTAAGATTGAATTTCTTGGTTACTGAACTAAGAAGAGATTGGTGGAACATGTTTGTCCTATAGATTTATGGGAAAGCATCGTTTTGACTGGTTATGGTTCTGGTAACTCGAAATGGCTACAAAGTTATGGTTGGCGGAACAACCCAAGTCTGTTGGGTGCAACATTGAAGTCTTGAGGTGCAACATCCGTTTGAAAATCCAAGATTTCACTCTATGACTTTTGAAAACTCGTTTTTAGGGATGAAATATAAATATAACATCGTGAATCATATACCAAAATATAGTAAATCGATTTCCGACCACGGTCAACCCATCTTTGAACAAAAAAATGGCATGTGAAAAATTGAGCTAAAAGAGCGTTCGATGTTCGCAATTGTCATTAAGATTGAACTTCTTGGTTACTGAACAAAGATGAGATGGGTGAAACCTGTTAGTCCTATAGATCTATGAGAGAGCTTCGTTTTGACTTGTTATTGTTCTAGTAACTCAAAATGGATACAAAGTTATAGTTGGTGGAACAACCCACGTCTGTTAGGTGCAACATCAAAGCCTTGAGGTGCAACATACGTTTGAAAATCCAAGACTGTACTATATGACTTTTGAAAACTCGTTTATGGGGATGAAATAGAAATATAACATGGTGAATCATATTCCAAAATATAGTAAATTGAATTCCGACCACGGTCAACCTACCTTTGACCAATAAAACGGCATGTGAAAAAATGAGCCAAAAAATATTTAAATGTTCCCAATAGTCATTAAGATTGAATTTCATGGTTACTGAACTAAGATCAGATGGGTGGAACCTGTTTTCCTATTGATCTATGAGAGAGCTTCGTTTTGACTGGTTATGGTTCTAGTAACTCAAAATGAATACAAAGTTATGGTCGGGGAAATAGAAATACAACATATTACATCATATTCCAAAATATAGTAAATTGAATTCCAACCACGGTCAAACCACTTTTTACCAACAAAACGTCATGTGGAAAATTGAGCTAAAAAAGCTTTCGATGTTCCCAATAGTCATTAAAATTGAATTTCTTGGTTACTGAACTAAGATGAGATGGGTGTAGCCTGTTAATCATATTGATCTATGAAAGAGCTTCGTTTTGACTTGTTATGGTTATAATAACTCAAAATGGATTCAAAGTTATGGTTGGCAGAATTACCCACATCTGTTGGGTGAAAGATCGAAGACTTGAGGTGCAACATCCATTTGAAAATCCAAGATTGCACTCTATGACTTTTGAAAACTCGTTTATGGGGATGAAATAGAAATATCACATGGTGCATCATATTCCAAAATATAGTAAATCGAATACCGACCAAGGTTAAACCACCTTTGACCAACAAAACGACATGTGAAAAATTGAGCTAAAAAAGCTTTCGATGTTTCTAACAGTCATTACGATTCAATTTTTTGGTTACTGATATAAGATGAGATTTATGGAACCTATTATCCATAAAGATCTTGAGATAGCTTCGTTTTGACTGGTTATGGTTCTAGTAACTCAAAATGGATACAAAGTTATGGTTGGTGGAATGACCCACGTCTGTTGGGTGCAACAACAAAGTCTTGAGGTGCAACGTCCATTCGAAAATCCAAGATTCCACTGTATGACTTTTGGAAACTCATTTATGGGGGTGAAATAGAAATATAGCATGATGCATCATATTCCAAAAAGTAGTAAATCGAATTCCAACCACAGTCAAACCCCCCTTGACCAACAAAACGACATGTGAAAAATTGAGCTAAAGAAGCTTTCGACGTTCCCAATAGTCATTAAAATTTAATTTCTTGGTTACTGAACTAAGATGAGATGGGTGGAACCTGTTAGACCTATAAATATATGAGAGAGCTTCGTTTTGACTGGTTACGGTTCTAGTAACTCAAAATGGATACAAAGTTATGGTTGGCGGAATAACCCACGTCTGTTAGGTGCAACATCGAAGACTTGAGGTGCAACATCCATTTGAAAAATCCAAGATTGCACCGTATGACTTTTAAAAACTCTTCTATGGAGATTAAATAGAAATATAACATGGTGAATCACATTACAAAATATAGTAAACCAAATTCCGACTACGGTCAACCCACCTTTGACCCAAAAAATGACATGTGAAAAAATGAGCTAGAAAGCTTTCGATGTTCCCAATACTCATTAAGATTGAATTTGTTGGTTACTGAACTAAGAAGAGATTGGTGGAACATGTTCGTCCTAAACATATATGAGAAAGCTTCGTTTTAACTGGTTATGGTTCTGGTAACTCGAAATGGCTACAAAGTTATGGTTGGCGGAACAACCCAAGCCTGTTAGGTGCAACATTGAAGTCTTGAGGTGCAACATCCGTTTGAAAATCCAAGATTGCACTGTTTGACTTTTGAAAACTCGTTTATGGGGATAAAATATAAATATAACATCGTGAATCATATACCAAAATATAGTAAATTGAATTCCGACCACGGTCAACCCATCTTTGACCAAAAAAATGGCATACGAAAAATTGAGCTAAAAGAGCGTTCGATGTTCGCAATTGTCATTAAGATTGAATTTCTTGGTTACTAAACAAAGATGAGATGGGTGAAACCTGTTAGTCTTATAGATCTATGAGAGAGCTTCGTTTTGACTAGTTATGGTTCTAGTAACTCAAAATTGATACAAAGTTATGGTTGGCGGAACAACCCCGTTTGTTAGGTGCAACATCGAAGTCTTGAGGTGCAACATACGTTTGAAAATCAAAGATTGCACTGTATGAATTTTGAAAACTCTTTTATGGGGATGGAATAGAAATATAACATGGTGAATAATATTCCAAAATATAGTAAATTGAATTCCGACCACGGTCAACCTACTTTTGACCAACAAAACGGCATGTGAAAAAATGAGCTAAAAAAGCTTTCGATGTTCCCAATAGTCATTAAGATTGAATTTCATGGTTACTAAACTAAGATGAGATGGGTGGAACCTGTTATTCCTATTGATCTATGAGAGAGCTTCGTTTTGACTTTTTATGGTCTAGTAATTAAACATGGATACAAAGTTATGGTTGGGGAAATAGAAATACAACATGGCACATCATACTCCAAAAAATTGTAAATCGAATTCCGACCATGGTCAAACCACTTTTTACCAACAAAACATCACGTGGAAAACTGAGTTAAAAAAGCTTTCGATGTTCCCAATAGTCATTAAATTTGAATTTCCTTGTTACTGAACTAAGATGAGATGGGTGTAACCTGTTAATCTTATAGATCTATAAGAGAGCTTCGTTTTGACTTGTTATGGTTCTTGTAACTCAAAATGGATTCAAAGTTATGGTTGGTGGAACAACCCACGTCTGTTGGGTGAAAGATCGAAGGCTTGAGGTGCAACATCCACTTGGAAATCCAAGATTGCATAGTATGACTTTTGAAAACTCGTTTATGGGGATGAAATAGAAATATCACATGGTTCATCATATTCCAAAATATAGTAAATCGAATACCGACCACAGTTAAACCACCTTAACAAAATGACATTAGAAAAATTGAGTTAAAAAAGCATTCGATGTTCCTAACAGTCATTACGATTCAATTTTTGGTTTACTGAAATAAGTTGAGATTTATGGAACCTGTTAGCCCTAAAGATCTAGGGACAGCTTCGTTTTGACGGGTTATGGTTCTAGTAACTCAAAATGGATACAAAGTTATGGTTGGCGGAACGACCCACGTCTGTTGGGTGCAACAACAAAGTCTTGAGGTGCTACGTCCGTTGGAAAATCCAATATTCCACTGTATGACTTTTGGAAACTAATTTGTAGGGGTGAAATAGAAATATAACATGATGCATCATATTCCAAAAAATAGTAAATCGAATTCCAGCCACAGTCAAACCCCCTTTGACCAACAAAACGACATGTGAAAAATTGAGCTAAAGAAGCTTTCGATGTTCCCAATTGTCATTAAAATTTAATTTCTTGGTTACTGAACTAGGATGAGATGGTGGAACCTGTTAGTCCTATAGATCTATGATAGAGCTACGTTTTGACTGGTTACAGTTATAGTAACTCAAAATGGATACAAAGTTATGGGTGGCGAAACAACCCACGTCTGTTGGGTGCAACATCGAAGTCTTGAGGTGCAAAATCCGTTTGAAAAATCCAAGATTGCACCGTATGACTTTTGAAAACTCTTCTATGGGGATGAAATAGAAATATAACATGGTGAATCACATTCCAAAATATAGTAAAACGAATTCCGACCACGGTCAACCCACCTTTGACCAACAAAATGACATGTGAAAAAATGAGCTAAAAAGCTTTCGATGTTCCCAATAGTCATTAAGATGGAATTTCTTGGTTACTGAACTAAGAAGAGATTGGTGGAACATGTTTGTCCTAGGGATATATGAGAAATCTTCGTTTTGACTGGTTGTGGTTCTGGTAACTCGAAATGGCTACAAAGTTATGGTTGGCGGAACAACCCAAGTTTGTTGGGTGCAACATTGAAGTCTTGAGGTGCAACATCCGTTTGAAAATCCAAGATTGCACTTTATGACTTTTAAAAACCCATTTATGGGGATGAAAAAGAAATATAACATGGTGCATCATATTCCAAAATATAGTAAATCGAATTCCGACCATGATTAACCTCCTTTTGACCAACAAAACGGCATGTGAAAAATTGAGCTAAAAAACTTTTGATGTTCCCAAAAGTCATTAAGGTTGAATTTATTGGTTACTGAACTAAGATGAGATGGGTAGAACCTGTTAGTCCTATAGATCTATGAGAGAGCTTCGTTTTTACTGGTTATGATTCTACTAACTCTAAATGGATACAAATTTATGGTTGGTGGAACAACCCACGTCTGTTGGGTGCAACATCGAAGTCTGGAGGTGCAACATCGATTTGAAAATCGATGATTTCGCTGTACGACTTTTGAAAACTTGTTTATGGGGATGAAATAGAAATATAACATGGTGAATCATATTCCAAAATATAGTAAATTGAGTAAGTACTACGGTCAAACCATCTTTGACCAACAAAACGGCTTATAAAAAATTGAGCTAAAAAAGCTTTCGATGTTCCCAATATTCTTTAAGATTGAATTTCTTGGTTACTAAACGTAGATGAGATTGGCGGAACCTGTTACTCCTATAGATCTAGGAGAGGGCTTCGTTTTGACTGGTTGTGGTTCTGGTAACTAAAATGGGTTCAAAGTTTTGGTTGGCGGAACAACCCACGTCTGTTGGGTGCAACATCGAAGCCTTGAGGTGCAACATCCATTAGAAAATCCAAGATTGCATTGTATGACTTTTGAATACTCGTTTATGGGGATAAAATGTAAATATAACATGGTGCATCATGTTCCATAATATAGTAAATTGAACTCCGACAATGGTCAACCCCCCCTGGACCAACAAAACGACATGTGAAAAATTAAACTAAAAAAGCATTTGATGCTCCCAAAAGTCATTAAGATTGTATTTCTTGGTTACTGAACTAAGATGAGATGGGTGGCACCTGTGAGTCCTATTGATCTATGAGCGAGCTTTGTTTTGACTGGTTATGGTTCTTGTTACTCAAAATGGATACAAATTTATGGTTGGTGGACTAACCCATGTCAGATGTTTGCAACATCGAAGTCTTGAGGTGCGACATCTATTTGATGGTCCAAGATTACATTGTATGACTTTTGAAAACTCGTTTATGGGGATGAAATAGAAATATAACATGGTGAATCATACTCCAAAATATTGTAAATCGAATTCCTACCACGGTCAAACCACGTTGGCCAACAAAACGACACATGAAAAATTGAGCTACAAAAGCTTTCGATGTCCCCAATAGTCATTGAGTTTGAATTTCTTGTTTACTGAACTAAGATGACATTGGTTGAAACTGTTAGTCCTATAGATCTACGAGAGGGCTACGTTCTGACAGGTTATGGTTCTAGTAACACAAAATGGATAAAATGTTATG
Source organism: Allium sativum (assembly GCA_030737875.1). Classification (NCBI taxonomy): domain Eukaryota; kingdom Viridiplantae; phylum Streptophyta; class Magnoliopsida; order Asparagales; family Amaryllidaceae; genus Allium; species Allium sativum. The sequence goes on along the minus strand of CM060920.1, from coordinate 33,356,711 downwards.
CTTGGCGGAACAATCCTTGTCTATTGGGGGCAACATCGAATTCTTTCGGTGCAACATCCATTTAAAAATCCAATATTGTACTGTATGACTTTTGAAAACTCGTTTATGGAGATGAAACAGAAATATAACATGGTGCATCATATTCGAAAATATAGTAAATCGAATTCCAACAACGATCAACCCCCTTTTGACCAACAAAACGGCATATGAAAAATTGAGCTAAAATAATTTTGATGTTCATAATAGCCATTAAGATGGAATTTCTTAGTTACTGAACTATGATGAGATGGTTGGAACTTGTTAGTCCTATAGATCTATGAGAGAGCTTCATTTTGACGGGTTATGGTTCTAGTAATTCAAAATGGATACAAATTAATGGATGGCGGAACAACCCACGTCTGTTGGGTGCAACATCGAAGTCTTGAGGTGCAACATCCATTTGAAAATCCAAGATTACACTATATGACTTTTGAAAACTCGTTTATGGGGATGAAATAGAAATATAACATGGTGAATCGTATACCAAAATATAGTAAATCGAATTCCTACCACAGTCAAACCACCTTTGACCAACAAAACGGCATGTGAAAAATTGTGCTAAAAAAGCTTTCGACGTTCCCAATAGTCATTAAGATAGAATTTTATGGTTTCTGAAATAAGATAAGATTGGTGGAACCTGTTAGTCCTATAGATCTATGAGAGGGCTTCGTTTTGACTGGTTATGGTTCTGGTAAGTCAAAATGGATACGTAGTTATGGTTGATCGAACAACCCACGTCTTTTGGGTGCAACATCGAGGTCTTGAGGTGCAACATCCGTTTGAAAATCCAAGATTGTAATGTTTGACTTTTGCAAACTCGTTTATGGGGATGAAATAGAAATCTAACATGGTGCACCATATTTCAAAATATAGTAAATCGAATTCCGACCACGGTCAACCCCCCTTTGACCAACAAAATGGCATGTGAAAAATTGAGCTAAAAAACCTTCCAATGTTCCTAAAGTCATTAAGGTTGTATTTCTTGGTTACTGAACTATGATGAGACGGGTGGAACCTATTAGTCCAACAGTTCTATGAGAGAGCTTCATTTTGACTGGTTATGGTTCTGGTAACTCAAAATGGATACACAGTTACGGTTGGCGGAACAACCCACGTTTGTTGGGTGCAACATCAAAGTCTTGAGGTGCAACATCCATTTGAAAATCCACGATTGCACTGTATGACTTTTGGAAGCTTGTTTATGGGGACGAAATAGAAATATAAAAATGTGAATCATATTCCGAAAAATAGTAAATTGAATACCTACCACGGTCAACCCCCCCTTTGACCAACAAAACGGCATGTGAAAAAATGAGCTAAAAAACTTTCGATGTTCCCAATAGCAATTAAGATTGAATTTCTCGGTTAGTGAACTAAGATGAGATGAGTGGATCCTATTAGTCCTATGGATCTCTAAGAGAGCTTCGTTTTGACTGCTTATGGTTATAGTAAATCCAAATGGATACAAAGTATTGGTTGGGGGAACAACCCACGTCGATTGGGTGCAACATGGAAGTCTTGAGGTGCAACATCCATTTGAAAAATCCAAGATCACACTGTATAAATTTTGAAAATGCATTTTGGTGGATGAAATGGAAATACAACATGGTACATCATATTCCAAAATATAGTAAATCGAATGCCGACCATGGTCAAACCACCTTTGACCAACAAAACTGCATGTGAAAATTTGATCTAAAAAAGCTTTCGATGTTCCCAATAGTCATTAAAATTGAATTTCTTGGTTACCGATCTAAGATGAGTTGGATTTAACTTGTTAATCCTATAGATCTATGATAGAGCTTCGTTTTGACTGGTTATGGTTCTAGTAACTCAAAATGGATACAAAGTTATTGTTGGCGGAACAACCCACGTCTCTTGGGTGCAACATAGAAGTCTTGAGGTGCAACATCCATTTGAAAATCCAAGATTGCACTATATGAATTTAGAAAGCTCGTATATGGGGATGAAATAGAAATATAACATGGTGTATAATATTCCAAAATATAGTAAATCGAATGCCGACCATGGTCAAACCACCTTTGACCAACAAAACGACATGTGAAAAATTGAGCCAAAAAAGCTTTCGATATTCCCAATAATCGTTATGATTGAATTTCTTGGTTACTGAACTAAGATGAGATGGGTGGAATCTTTTAGTCCTATAGATCTATAAGAGAGCTTCGTTTTTGCTGGTTATGGTTCCAATAACTCAAAATGGATATAAAGTTATGGTTGGCGGAACAACCCACGTCTATTAGGTGCAACATTGAAGTCTTGAGGTGCAACATCCGTTCGAAAATCCAAGATTGCAATATATGAGTTTTGAAAACTCGTTTATGGGGATAAAATAGAAATATAACATGGTGCATCATATTTCAAAATATAGTAAATCGAATTCCGACCACGGTCAAACCAACTTTGACAAACAAAACGTCATGTGAAAAATTGAGCAAAAAAGCTTTTGATGTTCCTAATAGTCATTAAAACTGAATTTCTTGGTTACTGAAATAAGATGAGATTGGTGGAACCTGTTAGCCCTACAAATCTACGATATAGCTTCGTTTTGACTGGTTATGGTTCTAGTTACCCAAAATGGATACAAAGTTATGGTTGGCAAAACAACCCACGTCTGTTGGGTGCAACATCTAAGTCTTGAGGTGCAACATCCTTTTGAAAATCCAAGATTCCACTGTATGAATTTTGAAAACTCGTTTATGGGGATGAAATAGAAATATAACATGGTGCATCATATTCCAAAAAATATTAAATCGAATTCCAACCATAGTCAAACCACCATTGACTAACAAAACTACATGTGAAAAAATGAGCTAAAAAAGCTTTCGATGTACCCAATAGTCATTTAGATTGAATTTCTAGGTTACTGATCAAAAATGAGAGTAGTCATACCTGTTTGTCCTATAGATCTGTGAGAGAGCTTCGTTTTGACTGGTTATGTATCTAGTAACTCAGAGTGGATACAAAGTTATGGTTGGCGAAACAACCCACGTTAATTAGGTGCAACATCGAAGTCTTGAGGTGCAGTATCCTTTTGAAAATCCAAAATTGCACTGTATGACTTTTGAAAACTCGTTTATGGGGATGAAATTTAAATATAACATCGTGAATCATATACAAAAATATAGTAAATCGAATTCCGACCACGGTCAACCCATCTTTAACCTAAAAAAATGGCATGTGTAAAATTGAGCTAGAAAAGCGTTCGATGTTCGTAATAGTCATTAAGATTGAATTTCTTGGTTACTAAACAAAGATGAGATGGGTGAAACTTGTTAGTCCTATAGATATATGAGAGAGCTTCGTTTTGACTGGTTATGGTTCTAGTAACTCAAAATGGATACAAAGTTAAGGTTGGCGGAACAACCCACGTCTGTTAGGAGCAACATCGAAGTCTTGCGGTGCAACATCTGTTTCAAAATCCAAGATTGCACTGTATGACTTTTGAAAACTCGTTTATGTGGATGAAATAGAAATGGTGAATCATTTTCCAAAATATAGTAAATTGAATTCCGACCACGGTCAACCTAGCTTTGACCAACAAAACGGCTTGTGAAAAATTGAGCTAAAAAAGCTTTCGATGTCCCCAATAGTCATTAAAATTGAATTTCTTGGTTAATGAACTAAGATGAGATGGGTGTAACCTGTTAATCCTATTGATCTATGAGAGAGCTTCGTTTTGACTTGTTATGGTTCTAGTAACTCAAAATGGATTCAAAGTTATGCTTGGCGGAACCACCCACGTCTGTTGGGTGAAAAATCGAAGACTTGAGGTGTAACACCCATTTGGAAATCCATGATTGCAATGTATGACTTTTTAAAAGTCGTTTATGGGGATGAAATAGAAATATCACATGGTGCATCATATTCCAAAATATAGTAAATTGAATACCGACCAAGGTTAAACCACCTTTGACCAACAAAACGACATGTGAAATATTGAGCTAAAAAAGCTTTTGACGTTCCTAACATTCATTACGATTCGATTTTTTGGTTATGGAAATAAGATGAGATTTATGGAACCAATTAGCCCTAAAGATCTAGAGATAGCTTCGTTTTGACTGGTTATGGATCTAGTAACTCAAAATGGATACAAAGTTATGGTTGGCGGAACGACCCACGTCTGTTGGGTGCAACAACAAAGTCTTGAGGTGCAACGCCCGTTCGAAAGTCCAAGATTCCACTGCATGACTTTTGGAAACTCATTTATGGGGGTGGAATAGAAATGTATCATGATGCATCATATTCCAAAAAATAGTAAATCGAATTCCAACCACAGTCAAACACCCTTTGACCAACAAAACGACATGTGAAAATTTAACTATAGAAGCTTTTGATGTTCCCAATAGTCATTAAAATTTAATTTCTTAGTTACTGAACTAAGACGAGATGGGTGGAACCTATTAGTCCTATAAATCTATGATAGAGGTTCTTTTTGATTGGTTACAGTTCTAGTAACTCAAAATGGATACAAAGTTATGGTTCGCGGAACAACCCACGTATGTTGGGTGCAACATCGAAGTCTTGAGATGCAACATCCATTTGAAAAATCCAAGATTGCATCATATGACTTTTAAAAACTCTTCTATGGGGATGAAATAGAAATATAACATGGTGAATCACATTCCAAAATATAGCAATTCGAATTCCGACCACCGTCAACCCACCTTTGACAAACAAAATGACATGTGAAAAATTGAGCTAAAAAAGCTTTCGATGTTCCCAATAGTCATTAAGATTGAATTTCTTGGTTACTGAACTAAGAAGAGATTGGTGGAACATGTTCATCCTATAGATATATGAGAAAGCTTCGTTTTAACTGGTTATGGTTCTGGTAACCCGAAATGGCAACAAAGTTATGGTTGGCGGAACAACCCAAGTCTGTTGGGTGCAACATTGAAGTGTTGAGGTGCAACATCTGTTTGAAAATCCAAGATTGCACTGTATGACTTTTGCAAACTCGTTTTTGGGGATGAAATATAAATATAACATCGTGAATCATATACTAAAATATAGTAAATCAATTTCCGGCCACGGTCAACCCATCTTTGACCAAAAAATGGCATGCGAAAAATTGAGCTAAAAGAGCATTCGATGTAAGCAATTGTCATTAAGATTGAATTTCTAGGTTACTAAACAAAGATGAGATGGGTGAAACCTGTTAGTCCTATAGATCTATGGGAGAGCTTTGTTTTGACTGGTTATGGTTCTAGTAACTGAAAATGGATTCAAAGTTATGGTTGGCGGAACAACCCACGTCTGTTGTGTGAAAGATCGAAGACTTGAGGTGCAACATCCATTTGAAAATACAAGATTGCACGATATAACTTTTGAAAACTCGTTTATGGGGATGAAATAGAAATATCACATGGTGCATCATATTCCAAAATACAGTAAATCGAATACCGACCCAGGTTAAACAACCTTTGACTAACAAAATGACAAGTAAAAAATTGAGCTAAAAAAGCTTTCGATGTTCCTAATAGTCATTACGATTCAATTTTTTGGTTACTGAAATAAGATGAGATTTATGGAACCTATTAGCCTTAAAGATCTAGAGATAGTTTCGTTTTGACTGGTTATGTTCTTGTAACTCAAAATGGATACAAAGTTATGGTTGGCGGAACGACCCACGTCTGTTGGGTGCAACAACAAAGTCTTTAGGTGCAACGTCCGTTCGAAAATCCAAGATTCCACTGTATGACTTTAGGAAACTCATTTATGGGGGTGAAATAGAAATATAACATGATGCATCATATACCAGAAAATAGTAAATCAAATTCCAACCACAGTCAAACCCCCTTTGACCGACAAAACGACATGTGAAAAATTGAGCTAAAGAAGCTTTCTATGTTCGCAATAGTCATTAAAATTTAATTTCTTGGTTACTGAACTAAGATGAGATGGGTGGAACCTGTTAGTCCTATAAATCTACGAGAGAGCTTCGTTTTGACTGGTTATGGTTCTAGTAACTCAAAATGGATACAAATTTATGGTTGGTGGAACAACCCACGTCTGTTTGGTGCAACATCGAAGTCTTGAGGTGCAACATCCATTTGAAAAATCAGAGATTGCACCGTTTGACTTTTAAAAACTCTTTTATGGGGATGAAATAGAAATATAACACGGTGAATCACATTCCAAAATATAGTAAATCGAATTCCGACCACGGTCAACCCACCTATGACCAACAAAATGACATGTGAAAAAATGAGCTAAAAAAGCTTTCGATGTTCCCAATAGTCATTAAGATTGAATTTGTTGGTTACTGAACTAAGAAGAGATTGGTGGAACATGTTTGTCCTATATATATATGGGAAAGCTTCATTTTAACTGATTATTGTTCTGGTAACTCGAAATGGCTACAAAGTTATGGTTGGCGGAACAACCCAAGTCTGTTGGGTGCAACATTGAAGCCTTGAGGTGCAACATCCATTTGAAAATCAAAGATTTCACTGTATGACTTTTGAAAACTCGTTTTTGGTGACGAAATATAAATATAACATCATGAGTCATATACCAAAATATAGTGAATCGATTTCCGACCACGGTCAACCCGTCTTTGAACAAAAAAATGGCGTGTGAAAAATTGAGCTAAAAGAGCGTTCGATGTTCGCAATTGTCATTAAGGTTGAATTTCTTGTTTACTGAACAAAGATGAGATGGGTGGAACCTGTTAGTCCTATAGATCAATGAGAGAGCTTTGTTTTGACTGGTTATGGTTCTAGTAACTCAAAATGGATACAAAGTTATAGTTGGCGGAAGAACCCACGTCTGTTAGGTGCAACATCAAAGCCTTGAGGTGCAACATACGTTTGAAAATCCAAGACTGCACTGTATGACTTTTGAAAACTCGTTTATGGGGATGAAATAGAAATATAACATGGTGAATCATATTCCAAAATATAGTAAATTGAATTCCGACCACGGTCAACCTACCTTTGACCAACAAAACAGCATATGAAAAAATGAGCTAAAAAAGCTTTCGATTTTCCCAATAGTCATTAAGATTGAATTTCATGGTTACTGAACTAAGATGAGATGGGTGGAACCTGCTAGTCCAATTGATCTATGAGAGAGCTTCGTTTTGACTGGTTATGGTTCTAGTAACTCAAAATGGATTCAAAGTTATGGTTGGCGGAACAACCCACGTCTGTTGGGTGAAAGATCGAAGACTTGAGGTGCAACATCCATTTGAAAATCTAAGATTGCACTATATGACTTTTGAAAACTCGTTTATGGGTATGAAATAGAAATATCACATGGTGCATCATATTCCAATATATAGTAAATCGAATACCGACCATGGTTAAACCACCTTTGACCAACAAAACTACATGTGGAAAATTGAGCTAAAAAAGCTTTCGATGTTCCTAACAGTCATTACGATTCAATTTTTTGGTTACTGAAATAAGATGAGATTTATGGATCCTATTATCCCTAAAGATCTAGAGATAGCTTAGTTTTGACTGGTTATGGTTCTAGTAACTCAAAATGGATACAAAGTTATGGTTGGCGGAACGACCCACGTCTGTTGGGTGCAACAACAAAGCCTTGAGGTGCAACGTCCGTTCGAAAATCCCAGATTCCACTGTATGACTTTTGGAAACTCATTTATGGGGGTGAAATAGAATTATAACATGATGCATCATATTTCAAAAAATAGTAAATCGAATTCCAACCACAGTCAAACCCCCTTTGACCAACAAAACGACATGTGAAAAATTGAGCTAAAGAAGCTTTCGATGTTCCCAATAGTCATTAAAATTTAATTTCTTGGTTACTGAACTAAGATGAGATGGGTGGAACCTGTTAGTCCTATAAATATATGAGAGAGCTTCGTTTTGACGGTTTACGGTTCTAGTAACTCAAAATGGATACAAAGTTATGGTTGGCGGAATAACCCACGTCTGTTGGGTGCAACATCAAAGACTTGAGGTGCAACATCCAATTGAAAAATCCAAGATTGCACCGTATGACGTTTAAAAACTCTTCTATGGGGATGAAATAGAAATATAACCTGGTGAATCACATTCCAAAATATAGTAAATCGAGTTCCGACTACGGTCAACCCACCTTTAACCAAAAAAATGACATGTGAAAAAATGAGCTAAAAAAGCTTTCGATGTTCCCAATAGTCATTAACATTGAATTTCTTGGTTACTGAACTAAGAAGAGGCTGGTGGAACATGTTCGTCCTATAGATATAAGAGAAAGCTTCGTTTTAAATGGTTATGGTTCTAGTAACTCGAAATAGCTACAAAGTTATGGTTGGCGTAACAACCCAAGTCTGTTGGGTGCAACATTGAAGTCTTGAGGTGCAACATCCATTTGAAAATCCAAGATTGCACTGTATGACTTTTGAAAACTCGTTTATGGGGATGAAATATAAATATAACATCGTGAATCATATACCAAAATATAGTAAATTGAATTCCGACCACCGTCAACCCATCTTTGACCAAAAAAATGGCATGCGAAAAATTGAGCTAAAAGAGCGTTCGATGTTCGCAATTGTCATTAAGATTGAATTTCTTGGTTACTGAACAAAGATGAGATGGGTGAAACCTGTTAGTCTTATAGATCTATGAGAGAGCTTCGTTTCGACTAGTTATGGTTCTAGTAACTCAAAATTGATACAAAGTTATGGTTGGCGGAACAACCCCGTTTGTTAGGTGCAACATCGAAGTCTTGAGGTGCAACATACGTTTGAAAATCCAAGATTGCACTGTATGTCTTTTGAAAACTTATTTGTGGGGTTGAAATAGAAATATAACATGGTGAATAATATTCCAAAATATAGTAAATTGAATTCTGACCATGGTCAACCTACCTTTGACCAACAAAACGGCATGTGAAAAAATGAGCTAAAAAAGCTTTCGATGTTCCCAATAGTCATTAAGATTGAATTTCATGGTTACTGAACTAAGATGAGATGGGTGGAACCTGTTAGTCCTATTGATCTATGAGAGAGCTTCGTTTTAACCTGTTATGGTCTAGTAATTCAAAATGGATACAAAGTTATGGTTGGGGAAATAGAAATACAACATGGCACATCATACTCCAAAAAATAGTAAATCAAATTCCGACCATGGTCAAACCACTTTTTACTAACAAAACGTCACATGGAAAACTGAGCTAAAAAAGCATTCGATGTTCCCAATAGTCATTAAAATTGAATTTCCTTGTTACTGAACTAAGATGAGATGGGTGTAACCTGTTAATCCTATAGATCTATGAGAGAGCTTCGTTTTGACTTGTTATGGTTCTTGTAACTCAAAATGGATTCAAAGTTATGGTTGGTGGAACAACCCACGTCTGTTGGGTGAAAGATCGAAGACTTGAGGTGCAACATCCATTTGAAAATCCAAGATTGCACAGTATGACTTTTGAAAACTCGTTTATGGGGATGAAATAGAAATATCACATGGTTCATCATATTCCAAAATATAGTAAATCGAATACCGACCACAGTTAAACCACCTTTGACCAACAAAACGACATTAGAAAAATTGAGCTAAAAAAGCATTTGATGTTCCTAACAGTCATTACGATTCAATTTTTTGTTTACTGAAACAAGATGAGATTTATTGAACATATTAGCCCTAAAGATCTAGGGACAGCTTCGTTTTGACTGGTTATGGTTCTAGTTACTCAAAATGGATACAAAGTTATGGTTGGCGGAACGACCCACGTCTGTTGGTTGCAACACTAAAGTCTTGAGGTGCAACGTCCATTTGAAAATCCAAGATTCCACTGTATGACTTTTGGAAACTAATTTATAGCGGTGAAATAGAAATATAACATGATGCATCATATTCCAAAAAATAGTAAATCGAATTCCAACCATAGTCAAACCCCCTTTGACCAACAAAACGACATGTGAAAAATTGAGCTAAAGAAGCTTTCGATGTTCCCAGTAGTCATTAAAATTTAATTTCTTGGTTACTGAACTAAGATGAGATGGGTGGAACCTGTTAGTCCCATAGATCTATGATAGAGCTTCGTTTTGACTGGTTACGGTTCTAGTAACTCAAAATGGATACAAAGTTATGGGTGGCGGAACAACCCACGTTGTTGGGTGCAACATCGAAGTCTTGAGGTGCAAAATCCATTTGAAAAATCTAAGATTGCACCGTATGACTTTTGAAAACTCTTCTATGGGGATGAAATATAAATATAACATGGTGAGTCACATTCCAAAATATAGTAAATCGAATTCCGACCATGGTCAACCCACCTTTGACCAACAAAATGACATGTGAAAAAATGAGCTAAAAAAGCTTTCGATGTCCCCAATAGTCATTAAGATGGAATTTCTTGGTTACTGAACTAAGAAGAGATTGGTGGAACATGTTCTTCCAAGTGATATATGAGAAAGCTTCGTTTTGACTGGTTGTGGTTCTGGTAACTCGAAATGGCTACAAAGTTATGGTTGGCGGAATAACCCAAGTCTGTTGGGTGCAACATTGAAGTCTTAAGGTGAAACATCCGTTTGAAAATCCAAGATTGCACTTTATGACTTTTGAAAACCCATTTATGGGGATGAAAAAGAAATATAACATGGTGCATAATATTCCAAAATATAGTAAATCGAATTCCGACCACGATTAACCTCCCTTTGACCAACAAAACGGCATTTGAAAAATTGAGCTAAAAAACATTCGATGTTCCCAAAAGTCATTAAGATTGAATTTATTGGTTACTGAACTAAGATGAGATGGGTTGAACCTGTTAGTCCTATAGATCTATGAGAGAGCTTCGTTTTTACTGGTTATTATTCTATTAACTCTTAAATGGATATAAATTTGTGGTTGGTGGAACAACCCACGTCTGTTGGGTGCAACATCGAAGTCTGGAGGTGCAACATCCATTTGGAAATCCATGATTTCGCTGTACGACTTTTGAAAACTTGTTTATGGGGATGAAATAGAAATATATAATGGTGAATCATATTCCAAAATATAGTAAATCGAGTAAATACTACGGTCAAACCACCTTTGACCAACAAAACGACTTATAAAAAATTGAGCTAAAAAAGTTTTCGATGTTCGCAATAATTTTTAAGATTGAATTTCTTGGTTACTAAACGTAGATGAGATTGGTGGAACCTGTTACTCCTATAAATCTATGAGAGGGCTTCATTTTGACTGGTTGTGGTTCTAGTAAATAAATGGGTTCAAAGTTATGGTTAGCGGAACAACCCACGTCTGTTGGGTGCAACATCGAAGTCGTGAGGTGCAACATCCGTTTGAAAATCCAAGATTGCACTGAATGACTTTTGATTACTCGTTTATGGGGATAAAATATAAAAATAACATGGTGCATCATATTCCATAATATAGTAAATCGAATTCCGTTCACGATCAACACCCCTTGGATCAACAAAACGACATGTGAAAAATAAAACTAAAAAAGCATTTGATGCTCCCAAAAGTCATTAAGATTGTATTTCTTGGTTACTGAACTAAGATGAGATGGGTAGCACCTGTGAGTCCTATTGATCTATGAGCGAGCTTTGTTTTGGCTGGTTATGGTTCTAGTTACTCAAAATGGACACAAATTTATGGTTGGCAGAACAACCCATGTCAGTTGGTTGCAACATCGAAGTCTTGAGGTGCGACATCTGTTTGATGGTCCAAGATTGCATTGTATGACTTTTGAAAACTTGTTTATGGGGATGAAATGGAAATATAACATGGTGAATCATACTCCAAAATATAGTAAATCAGATTCCTACCACGGTCAAAACACCTTTGGCCAACAAAACGGCATATGAAAAATTGAGCTAAAAAAGCTTTCGATGTCCCCAATAGTCATTGAGTTTGAATTTCTTGTTTACTGAACTAAGACGACATTGGCTGAAACTGTTACTCCTATAGATCTACAAGAGGGCTACGTTCTGACTGGTTATGGTTCTAGTAACACAAAATGGATAAAATGTTATGCTTGGCGGAACAATCCTTGTCTATTGGGTGCAACCTCGAATTCTTTCGGTGCAACATCCATTTAAAAATCCAATATTGCACTGTATGACTTTTGAAAACTCGTTTATGGAGATGAAATAGAAATATAACATGGTGCATCATATTCGAAAATATAGTAAATCGAATTCCAACAACGATCAACCCCCTTTTGACCAACAAAACGGCATGTGAAAAATTGAGCTAAAAATAATTTTGATGTTCATAATAGCCATTAAGATTGAATTTCTTAGTTACTGAACTAAGATGAGATGGTTGGAACCTGTTAGTCCTATAGACCTATGAGAGAGCTTCATTTTGACTGGTTATGGTTCTAGTAATTCAAAATGGATAAAAATTAATGGCTGGCGGAACAACCCACATCTGTTGGGTGCAACATCGAAGTCTTGAGGTTCAACATCCATTTGAAAATCCAAGATTACACTATATGACTTTTGAAAACTCGTTTATGGGGGTGAAATAGAAATATAACATGGTGAATCGTATACCAAAATATAGTAAATCGAATTCCTACCACAGTCAAACCACCTTTGACCAACAAAACGGCATGTGAAAAATTGAACTAAAAAGCTTTCGATGTTCCCAATGGTCATAGAGATAGAATTTTATGGTTGCTGAAATAAGATGAGATTGGTGGAACCTGTTAGTCCTACAGATCTATGAGAGTGCTTCGTTTTGACTGGTTATGGTTCTGGTAAGTCAAAATGGATACAAAGTTATGGTTGATAGAACAACCCACGTCTGTTGGGTGCAACATCGAGGTCTTGAGGTGCAACATCCGTTTGAAAATCCAAGATTGTAATGTTTGACTCTTGCAAACTCGTTTATGGGGATGAAATAGAAATCTAACATGGTGCACCATATTCCAAAATATAGTAAATCGAATTTCGACCACGGTCAACCCCTCTTTGACCAACAAAATGGCGTGCGAAAAATTGAGCTAAAAAACCTTCCGACGTTCCCAAAAGTCATTAAGGTTGAATTTCTTGGTTATTGAACTATGATGAGATGGGTGGAACCTATTAGTCCAACAGTTCTGTGAGAGAGCTTCATTTTGACTGGTTATGGGTCTAGTAACTCAAAATGGATACACAGTTATGGTTGGCGGAACAACCCACGTTTGTTGGGTGCAACATCAAAGTCTTGAGGTGCAACATCCGTTTGAAAATCCACGATTGCACTGTATGACTTTTTAAAACTTGTTTATGGGGACGAAATAGAAATATAACAATGTGAATCATATTCCGAAAAATAGTAAATTGAATACCTACCACGGTCAACCCACCTTTAACCAACAAAACGGCATGTGAAAAAATGAGCTAAAAAACATTCGATGTTCCCAATAGCCATTAAGATTGAATTTCTCGGTTACTGAACTAAGATTAGATTAGTCGATCCTATTAGTCCTATAGATCTCTGAGAGAGCTTCGTTTTGACTCCTTATGGTTATAGTAACTCCAAATGGATACAAAGTTATGGTTGGGGAACAACCCACGTCGATTGGGTGCAACATGGAAGTCTTGAGGTGTAACATCCGTTGAAAAATCCAAGATTGCACTGTATAAATTTTGAAAACGCGTTTTGGTGGATGAAATGGGAATACAACATGGTACATCATATTCCAAAATATAGTAAATCGAATGCCGACCGTGGTCAAACCACCTTTGACCAACAAAACGGCATGTGAAAAATTGATCTAAAAAAGCTTTCGATGTTCCCAATAGTCATTAAAATTGAATTTCTTGGTTACCGTTCTAAGATGAGATGGGTGTAACTTGTTAATCCTATAGATCAATGATAGAGCTTCGTTTTGACTGGTTATGGTTCTAGTAACTCAAAATGGATACAAAGTTATTGTTGGCGGAACAACCCACGTCTGTTGGGTGCAACATAGAAGTCTTGAGGTGCAACATCCGTTTGAAAATCCAAGATTGCACTATATGAATTTAGAAAGCTCGTTTATGGGGATGAAATAGAAATATAACATGGTGTATCATATTCCAAAATATAGTAAATCGAATTCCGACCACGGTCAAACCACCTTTGACTAACAAAACGACATATGAAAAATTGAGCTAAAAAAGCTTTCAATATTCCCAATAATCGTTATGATTGAATTTCTTGGTTACTGAACTAAGATGAGATGGGTGGAATCTTTTAGTCCTATAGATCTATGAGAGAGCTTCGTTTTTGCTGGTTAAGGTTCCAGTAACTCAAAATGGATACAAAGTTATGGTTGGCGGAACAACCCACGTCTATTGGGTGCAACATCGAAGTCTTGAGGTGAAACATCCGTTTGAAAATCCAAGATTGCAATGTATGAGTTTTGAAAACTCATTTATGGGGATGAAATAGAAATATAACATGGTGCATCATATTCCAAAATATAGTAAATCGAATTCCGACCATGGTCAAACCAACTTTGACAAACAAAACGCCATGTGAAAAGTTGAGCAAAAAAGCTTTTGATGTTCCTAATAGTCATTAAAAGTGAATTTCTTGGTTACTGAAATAAGATGAGATTGGTGGAACCTGTTAGCCTTGTAGATCTACGAGATAGCTTCGGTTTGGCTGGTTATGGTTCTAGTAACCCAAAATGGATACAAAGTTATGGTCGGCAGAACAACCCACGTCTGTTGGGTGCAACATCGAAGTCTTGAGTTGCAACATCCGTTTTAAAATATAAGATTGCACCGTATGACTTCTGAAACATAGTTTATGGGGATGAAATAGAAATATAACATGGGGCATCATAATCTAAAATATAGTAAATCGAATTCTAACCACGGTCAAACCCCCTTGGACCAACAAAACGGCATGTGAAAAATTGAGCTAAAAAAGCTATCAATGTTCCTAATAGTCGTTGAGATTGAATTTCTTAGTTACTGGACTAAGATGAGATGTGTGGAACTTGTTAGTCCTATAGGTCTATGAGAGAGCTTCGTTTTAACTGGTTATGGGTCTAGTAACTCAAAATGGATACAAAGTTATGGTTGACAGAACAACCCATGTCTGTTGGGTGCAACATAGAAGTCTTAAGGTGCAACATCCGTTTGAAAATCCAAGATTGCACTGTCTGACTTTTGAAAACTTGTTTATGGGGATGAAATAGAAATATAACATGGTGAATCATATTCCAAAAAATAGTAAATCGAAATCCTACCATGTTCAACCCCCCTTTGACCGACCCAACGACATGTGAAAATTTGAGCTAAAATACATTCCATGTTCCCAATAGCCATTAAGATTGAATTTCTTGGTGACTGAACTAGGATGAGATGAGTGGAACCCATTAGTCCTGTAGATTTCTGAGAGATCCTTGTTTTGACCGGTTATGGTTCTAGTAAATCCAAATGGATACAAAGTAATGGTTGGCAGAACAGCCCACGTCTACTGGGGGCAACATGGAGGTTTTGAGGTGCAACATCCATTTGAATAATCCAATATTGCACTGTATGACTTTTGAAAACACATTTTTGGGCATGAAATTGAAATACAAAATGGTACATCGTATTCCAAAATATAGTAAATCTAATCCCGACCCCGGTCAAACCACCTTTGACCAACGAAACAACATATGAAAAATTGAGCTAAAAAAGATTTCGATGTTCCCAATAGTCATTAAAATTGAATTTCTTGGTCACCGAACTAAGATGAGATGGGTGTAACCAGTTAATCCTATAGATCTATGATAGAGCTTTGTTTTGACTGGTTATGGTTCTAGTAACTCAAAACGGATACAAAGTTATGGTTGGCGGAACAACCCACGTCTATTGGGTTCAACATCGAAGTCTTGAGGTGCAACATCCGTTTGAAAATCCAAGATTACAATGTATGACTTTTGAAAACTCGCTTATGGGGATGAAATATAAATATAAAATAGTGCATCATATTACAAAATATATTTAATCGAATTTTGGCCACGGTCAAACCAACTTTGACAAACAAAACGACGTGTAAAAAATTGAGCTAAAAAAGCTTTCGATGTTCCTAATAGTCATTAAGATTGAATTTCTTGGTTACTGAAATAAGATGAGATTGGTTGAACGTATTAGCCATATTGATCTACGAGATAGCTTCGTTTTGACTGGTTATGGTTCTAGTAACCCAAAATGGATACAAAGTTATAGTTGGCAGAACGACACACGTCTGTTGGGTGCAACATCGAAGTCTTGAGGTACAACATCCGTTTGAAAATCCAAGATTCCACTACATGACTTTTGAACACTCGTTTATTGGGATGAAATAGAAGTATAACATCGTGCATCATATTCCAAAAAATATTAAATCGAATTCCAACCATCGTCAAACCCCCTTTGACTAACAAAACGGCATGTGAAAAATTGAGCTAAAAAAGCTTTCGATGTACCCAATAGTCATTAACATTGAATTTCATGGTTATTGAACTAATATGAGATTAGTGGAAACTGTTTGGCCTATAGATCTATGAGAGAGCTTCGTTTTGACTAGTTATGGTTCTAGTAACTCAGAATGGATACAAAGTTATGGTTGGCAAAACAACCCACGTTTGTCGGATGCAACATCGAAGTCTTGAGGTGCAACATCCATTTGGTAATCGAAGATTGCACTGCATGACTTTTGAAAACTCGTTTATCGGGATGAAATAGAAATATAACATTGTGATTCATACTCCAAAATATAGTAAATCGAATTTCGACCACGATCAACCCAACTTTGACAAAATAATGGCATATGAAAAATTAAGCTAAAAAAGCATGCGATGTTCGCAATAGTCATTAAGATTGAATTTCTTGGTTATAGAAAAAAGATGAGATGGGTGAAACATGTTAGCCCTATAGATCTATGAGAGAGCTTCGTTTTGACTGGTTATGATTCTAGTTACTCAAAATGGATACAAAGTTATGGTTGGCAGAACAACCCACGTTTGTTGGGTGCAACATCGAAGTCTTGAGGTGCAACATATGTTTAAAAATCCAAGATTGAACTGTATGACTTTTGAAAACTCGTTTGTGGGGATGAAATAGAAATATAACATGGTGAATCATATTCAAAATATAGTAAATCGAATTCCGACCATGGTCAATCCACATTTGACTAACAAAACGACATGTGAAAAAATGTGCTAAAAAAACTTTCGATGTTCCCAATAGTCATTAAGATTGAATTTCATGGTTACTGAACTAAGATGAGATAGGCGGAACCTGTTAGTCCTATTGATCTATGAGAGAGCTTCGTTTTGACTGGTTATGGTTCTAGTAACTCAGAATGGATACAAAATTATGGTTGGGGAAATAGAAATACAACATGGTACATCATATTCCAAAATATAGTAAATCGAATTCCGACCACGGACAAACCACTAGTGACCAACAAAACGGCAAGTGAAAAATTGAGCTAAAAAAGATTTCGATGTTCCCAATAGTCATTAAAATTTTATTTCTTGGTTACGGAACTAAAATGAGATGGGTGTAACCTGTTAATCCTATAGATCTATGAGAGAGCTTCGTTTTGACTTGTTATGGTTCTAGTAACTCAAAATGGATACAAAGTTATAGTTGGCGGAACAACCCATATCTTTTGGATGAATGATCGAAGTCTTTTAGGTGCAACATCCATTTGAAAATCCAGATTGCAGTGTATGACTTTTGAAAATTCGCTTTTGGGGATTAAATAGAAATATAAAATGGTGCATCATATTACAAAGTATAGTAAATCGAATTCCGACCGCGGTCAAACCACCTTTGACCAACAAAACAACATGTGAAAAATTGAGCTAAAAAAGCTTTTGATGTTTCTAACAGTCATTACGATGGAATTTTTTGGTTACTGAAATATGATGAGATTGATGGAACCTGTTAGCCTTATAGAACTATGAGATAGCTTCGTTTTGACTTGTTTTGGTTCTAATAACTCAAAATGGATACAAAGCTATGGTTGGAAGAACAATCCACGTCTGTTGGGTGCAACATCGAAGTCTTGAGGTGCAACGTCCATGAGAAAATCCAAGATTCCACCGTATGTCTTTTGAAAACTCGTTTATGGGGATGAAATAGAAATATAACATGGTTAATCATATTCCAAAATATATTAAATCGAATTCCGACCACAGTCAACCTAACTTTGACCAACAAAATGACATGTGAAAAAATGAGCTAAAAAACCTTTTGATGTTCCCAATAGTCATTAAGATTGAATTTCTTGGTTACTGAATTAAGATAAGATTGGTGGAACCAGTTCGTCCTATTGATATATGAGAGAGCTTTGTTTTGACTAGTTATGTTCTAGTAACTCGAAATGGATACAAAGTTATGGTTGGCGGAACAACCCAAGTCTGTTGGGTGCAACATTGAAGTCTTGAGGTGCAACATCCGTTTGAAAATCCAAGATTGCACTATATGACTTTTAAAACCACCTTTATGGGCATGAAAGAGAAATATAACATGGTGCATCATATTCCAAAATATAGTAAATCGAATTCCAACCACGGCCAAACCACCTTTGACCAACAAGACGGCATGTGAAAAATTGAGCTAAAAAAGCTTTGTTTTGACTTGTTATGGTTCTAGTAACTCAGAATGGATACAAAGTTATGGTTGGCAAAACAATCCATGTCTGTCGAGTGCAACATCGAAGTCTTGTGGTGCAACATCCATTTGAAAATCCAACATTGCACTGTATGACTTTTGAAATCTCGTTTAAGGGGATAAAATAGAAATATAACAATGTGAATCATTAACCAAAATATAGTAAATTGAATTCCGACGATGATCAACCCATCTTTGAACAACAAAACGGCATTTGAAAAATAGAGCTAAAAAAGCTTTCGATGTTCCAGATAGTCATTAAGATTGAATTTCTTTGTTACCGAACTAAGATGACATGGGTGAAACTTGTTAGTCCTATAGAACTATGAGAGAGCTTCGTTTTAAATGGTTGTTGTTCAAGTAACTCAAAATTGATACAAAGTTATGGTTGGCAGAACGAACCAAGTCTGTTGGGTGCAACAACAAGGTCTTGAGGTGCAACATCCATTTGAAAGTCCAAGATTGCACTGTATGGCTTTGGAAAACTCATTTATGGGGATGAAATAGAAATATAACATTGTGAATCATATTCCAAAATATAGTAAATCGATTTCTGACCATGGTTAACCCACCTTTGACCAACAAAACGACATGTGAAAAAATGAGCTAAAAAAGCTTTCGATGTTCCCAATAGTCATTAAGAATGAATTTCTTGGTTACTAAACTAAGATGAGATTGGTGGAACCTGTTCGTCCTATAGATATATGAGAGAGCTTCATTTTGACACGTTATGGTTCTAGTAACTCGAAATGGATACAAAGTTATGGTTGGCGGAACAACCCAATTCTGTTGGGTGAAACATCATAGTCTTGAGGTTCAACATCCATTTGAAAATACAAAATTTCACAGTATGACTTTATCAAACTCGTTTATGGTGATGAAATAGAAATATAACATGGTGAATCATACTACAAAAAATAGTAAATCGAATTCCTACCACGATCAACCCCCCTTTGACAAACAAAACGACATGTGAAAAATTGAGCTAAAAATGCTTTCCTTGTTCCCAATAGTCATTAAAATTGAATTTCTTGGTTGCTGAACTAAGATGAGATGGGTGGAACCTGTTAGTCCTACAGATCTACGAGAGAGCTTTGTTTTGACGGGTTATGGTTCTAGTAACTCAAAATGGATAAAAAGTTATGGTTTGCGGAATAACTCATGTCTGTTGGGTGCAACATCGAAGTCTTGAGGCGCAACATCCATTTGAAAAATCCAAGATTGAACTGTACAACTTTTGAAAACACATTTTTGGGGATGAAATATAAATACGACATGGTACATCATATTCCAAAATATAGTAAATCGAATTCCGACCACGGTCATACCGCCTTTGAACGACAAAACGGCATATGAAAAATTGAGCTAAAAAAGCTTTTGATGTTCCCAATAGTGATTAAGATTGAATTTCTCGTTACTGAACTAAGATGAGATAGGTGGAAACTGTTAGTCCTATAGATCTATGAGAGAGCTTCGTTTTGACTGGTTATGGTTCTAGTAACTCAAAGTGGATATAAAACTATGGCTGGCGGAACAACCCACGTCGGTTAGGTGCAACATCGAAGTGTTGAGGTGCAACATCCGTTTGAAAAATCCAAGATTGTACTATATGTCTTTTGAAAACATGTTTATTGGGATGAAATAGAAATACAACAAGGTACATCATATTCCAAAATATAGTAAATCGAATTCCAACCACGGTTAAACCACCTTTGACCCACAAAACGGCATGTGAAAAATTGAGCTAAAAAATCATTCGATGTTCCCAATAGTCATTAAAATTGAATTTCTTGGTTATTGAAGTAAGATGGGATGGGTGTAACATGTTAATCCTATAGATCTATGAGAGAGCTTCGTTTTGACTGGTTATGGTCCTAGTAACTCAAAATGGATATAAAGTTATGGTTGGCGGAACAACCCACGTCTTTTGGGTGAAACGTCGAAGTCTTGAGGTGCAACATCCGTTTGAAAATCCAAGTTTCCACTGTATGACTTTTGAAAACTCGTTTACGGGGATGAAATAGAAATAAAACATGGTGCATCATATTCCAAAAAATAGTAAATCGAATTCCAACCATAGTCAGACCCTCTTTGACGAACAAAATAACATGTGAAAAATTGAGCTAAAAAAGCTTTCGATGTTCCCAATAGTCATTAAAATTGAATTTCTTGGTTACGGAGCAAAGATGAGATGGGTGTAACCTGTTAATCCTATAGATCTACGAGAGAGCTTCATTTTGACTTGTTATGGTTCTAGTAACTCGGAATGGATACAAAGTTATGGTTGGAGGAACAACCCACGTTTGTTGGGTAAAAGATCGAAGTCTTGAGGTGCAACATCCATTTGAAAATCCAAGATTTCACTGTATGACTTTTGAAAACTCGTTTATGGGGATGAAATAGAAATATAACATGGTGCATCATATTCCAAAATATAGTAAATCGAATTCCGACCACGGTCAAACCACCTTTGACAAACAAAACGACATGTGAAAAATTGAGCTGAAAAAGCTTTTGATGTTCCTAATAGTCTTTACAATTGAATTTCTTGGTTACTGAAATAAGACCAGATTGATTGAACCTGTTAGCCCTATAAATCTATGAGATTGCTTCATTTTGACTGGTTAAGGTTCTAATAATTCAAAATGTATAAAAAATTATGGTTGGCATAACAATCCACGTCTGTTGGGTTCAACATCGAAGTCTTGAGGTGCAACGTCCATTTGAAAATCCAAGATTCCACTGTATGACTTTTGGAAACTCGTTTATGGGGGTGAAATTGAACTATAACATGGTGCATCACATTCCAAAAACTAGTAAATTGAATTCCAACCACCGTCAAATCACCTTTGACCAATAAAATGACATGTGAAAAATTGAGCTGAAAAAGCTTTCGATGTTCCCAATTGTCATTAAAATTGAATTTCTTTGTTACTAAATTAAGATGAGATGGGTGGAACCTGTTAGTCCTATAGATCTACGAGAGAGCTTCGTTTTGACTGGTTACGGTTCTAGTAACTGCAAATGGATACAAAGTTATGGTTGGTGGAACAACCCACGTCTATTGGGTGCAACATCATAGTCTTAAGGTGCAACATCCGTTTGAAAAATCCAAGATTGCACCGTTTGACTTTAGAAAAATCATTTTTGGGGATGAAATATAAATATAAAGTGGTGTATCTTATTCCAAAATATAGTAAATCGAATTCCGACCACGGTCAAACAACCTTTGACAAACAAAACGGCATGTGAAAAATTGAGCTAAAAAAACGTTCGATGTTCCTAATAGTCATTAAGATTAAATTTCTTGGTTACTGAGCTAATATGAGATTAGTGGAACCTATTTGTCCTATAGATCTATGAGGGTGCTTCGTTTTGACTTGTTATGGTTCTAGTAACTCAAAATGGATACAAAGTTATGGTTGGCGGAACAACCCACGTCTGTTGGGCGAAAGATCTAAGTCTTGAGGTGCAACATCCATTTGAAAATCCAAGATTGCACTGTATAACTTTTGAAAACTCGTTTATGGGGATAAAATGGAAACATAACATGGTGCATCATATTCCAAAATAAAGTAAATCGAATTCCAACCACGGTCAAACCACATTTCACCAACAAAACGACATGTGAAAAATTGAGCTAAAAAAGCTTTTGATGTTCCTAGCAGTCATTACAATTGAATTTCTTGGTTACTGAAATAAGACAAAATTGATTGAACCTGTTAGCCCTATAGATCTATGAGATAGCTTTGTTTGGGCTGGTTTTGGTTCTAGTAACTCAAAATGGATACAAAGTTATGGTTGGCAGTACAATCTACGTCTATTGGGTGCAACGTCGAAGTCTTGAGGTGCAACGTCCGTTTGAAAATCCAAGATTCCACTGTATGACTTTTGGAAACTAGTTTATGGGGGTGAAATAGAACTATAACATGGTGCATCATATTCCAAAAACTAGTAAATCGAACTCCAACCCAAGTCAAACCACCTTTGACCAACAAAATGACATGTGAAAAATTGAGCTAAAAAAGCTTTCGATGTTCCCAATAGTCATTAAAATTGAATTTCTTGGTTACTAAACTAAGATGAGATGGGTGGAACCTGTTAGTCCTATAGATCTATGAGAGAGCTTCGTTTTGACTGGTTACAGTTCTAGTAACTCAAAATGGATACAAAGTTATGCTTGGTGGAACAACCCACGTCTATTGCGTGCAACATCGTAGTCTTAAGGTGCAACATCCGTTTGAAAAATCCAGGATTGCAGCTTTTAACATTAGAAAAATTATTTATAGGGATGAAATAGAAATATAAAGTGGTGTATCTTATTCCAAAATATAGTAAATCGAATTCCGACCACGATCAAACCAACTTTGACAAACAAAACGGCATGTGAAAAATTGAGCTAAAAAAACGTTCAATATTCCTAATAGTCATTAAGGTTAAATTTCATGTTTACTGAACTAATATGAGATTAGTGAACCTGTTTGTCCTATAAATCTATGAGAGATCTTCGTTTTGACTTGTTATGGTTCTAGTAACTCGGAATGGATACAAAGTTATGGTTTGCGGAACAACCCACGTCTGTTGGGTGAAAGATCGAAATCTTGAGGTGCAACATCCATTTGTACATCCAAGATTGCACTGTATGACTTGGGAAAACTCGTTTATGGAGATGAAATAGAAATATAACTTAGTGCATCATATTCCAAAATAAAGTAAATCGATTTTAGGCCACGGTCAAACAACCTTTGACCAACAAAACGACATGTGAAAAATTGAGGTAAAAAAGCTTTTGATGTTCCTAACAGTCATTACAATTGAATTTCTTGGTTACTGAAATAAGACAAGATTGATTGAACCTGTTAGCCCTATAGATCTAGGTGATAGCTTCGTTTTGTCTGGTTATGGTTGTAGTAACTCAAAATGGATACAAAGTTATGGTTGGCAGATTAATCCATGTCTGTTGGGTGCAACATCGATGTCTTGAGGTGCAACGTCCATTTGAAAATCCAAGATTCCACTGTATAACTTTTGGAAACTCGTTTATGGGGGTGAAATAGAAATATTACATGGTGCATCATATTCCAAAAACTAGTAAACCAAATTCCAAACACAGTCAAACCACCTTTGACCAACAAAACGGCAATTGAAAAAGAGAGCTAAAAAAGCTTTCGATGTTCCCGATAGCCATTAAGATTGAATTTCATAGTTACTGAACTAAGACGAGATGGGTGAAACCTGTTAGTCCTATAGATCTATGAGAGAGCTTGGTTTTGACTTGTTATGGTTCTAGTAACTCAAAATGGATACAAAGTTATGGTTGGTGGAACAACCCACGTCTATTGGGTGCAAAATCGTAGTCTTAAGGTACAACATCCATTTGAAAAATCCAAGATTGCACAGTTTGACTTTAGAAAAATCGTTTATGGGGATGAAGTAGAAATAAAAAGTGGTGTGTCTTATTCCAGAATATAGTAAATCGAATTCCAACCTCGGCCAAACAAACTTTGACAAACCAAACGCCATGTGAAAAATTGAGCTAAAAAAACGTTCGATGTTCCTAATAGTCATTAAACTAAATTTCTTGGTTACTGAACTAATATGAGATTAGTGGAACCTTTTTTCCTATAGATCTATGAAAGAGCTTCGTTTTGACTTGTTATGATTCTAGTAACTCAAAATGGATACAAAGTTATGGTTGGCGGAACAACCCACGTCTGTTGGGCGAAAGATCGAAGTCTTGAGGTGCAACATCCATTTGAAAATCCACGATTGCACTGTATGACTTTTGAAAACTCGTTTATGGGGATGAAATAGAAATACGACATGGTACATCATATTCCAAAATATAGTAAATCGAATTCCGACCACGGTCATACCGCCTTTGACCGACAAAACGACATGTGAAAAATTGAGCTAAAAAAGCTTTTGATGTTCCTAACAGTCATTACAATTGAATTTCTTGGTTACTGAAATAAGACGAGATTGATTGAACTTGTTAGCCCTATAGATCTATGAGATAGCTTTGTTTTGACTGGTTGTGGTTCTAGTAACTCAAAATGGATACAAAGTTATGGTTGGCAGTACAATCTACGCTGTTAGGTGCAACGTCGAAGTCTTGAGGTGCAACGTCCATTTGAAAATCCCAGATTCCACTGTATGACTTTTGGAAACTCATTTATGGGGGTGAAATAGAACTATAACATGGTGCATCATATTCCAAAAACTAGTAAATCGAACTCCAACCCGAGTCAAACCACCTTTGACCAACAAAATGACATGTGAAAAATTGAGCTAAAAAAGCTTTCGATGTTCCCAATAGTCATTAAAATTGAATTTCTTGGTTACTAAACTAAGATGAGATGGGTGGAACCTGTTAGTCCTATAGATCCATGAGAGAGCTTCGTTTTGACTGGTTACGGTTCTAGTAACTCAAAATGGATACAAAGTTATGCTTAGTGGAACAACCCACGTCTATTGGGTGCAACATCGTAGTCTTAAGGTGCAACATCCGTTTGTAAAATCCAAGATTGCAGCTTTTAACTTTAGAAAAATCATTTATAGGGATGAAATAGAAATATAAAGTGGTGTATCTTATTCCAAAATATAGTAAATCGAATTCCGACCACGGTCAAACCAACTTTGACAAACAAAACGGCATGTGAAAAATTGAGCTAAAAAACGTTCAATATTCCTAATAGTCATTAAGGTTAAATTTCATGTTTACTGAACTAATATGAGATTAGTGGAACCTGTTTGTCCTATAGATCTATGGGAGAGCTTCGTTTTGACTTGTTATGGTTCTAGTAACTCGGAATCGATACAAAGTTATGGTTGGCGGAACAACCCACGTCTGTTGGGTGAAAGATCGAAGTCTTGAGGTGCAACATCCATTTGTATATCCAAGATTGCACTGTATGACATTTGAAAACTCGTTTATGGAGATGAAATAGAAATATAACTTAGTGCATCATATTCCAAAATAAAGTAAATCAAATTTAGACCACGGTCAAACAACCTTTGACCAACAAAACGACATGTGAAAAATTGAGGTAAAAAAGCTTTTTATGTTCCAAACAGTCATTACAATTGAATTTCTTGGTTACTGAAATAAGACGAGATTGATTGAACCTGTTAGCCCTATAGATCTACGAGATAACTTCGTTTTGACTGGTTATGGTTGTAGTAACTCAAAATGGATACAAAGTTACGGTTGGCAGAATAATCCACGTCTGTTGGGTGCAACATCGAAGTCTTGAGGTGCAACGTCCGTTTGAAAATCCAAGATTCCACTGTATGACTTTTGGAAACTCGTTTATGGGGGTGAAATAGAAATATAACATGGTGCATCATTTTCCAAAAACTAGTAAATCAAATTCCAAACATAGTCAAACCACCATTGACCAACAAAACGGCATTTGAAAAAGTGAGCTAAAAAAGCTTTCGATGTTCCCAATAGCCATTAAGATTGAATTTCTTAGTTACTGAACTAAGACGAGATGGGTGAAACCTGTTAGTCCTATAGATCTATGAGATACAAAGTTATGGTTCTATTAACTCAAAATGGATACAAAGTTATGGTTGGTGGAACAACCCACGTCTATTGGGTGCAACGTCGTAGTCTTAAGGTACAACATCCATTTGAAAAATCCAAGATTGCACCGTTTGACTTTAGAAAAATCGTTTATGGGGATGAAATAGAAATATAAGGTGGTGTATCTTATTCCAGAATATAGTAAATCGAATTCCAAACTCGGGCAAACCAACTTTGGCAAACCAAACGCCATGTGAAAAATTGAGCTAAAAAAACGTTCGATGTTCCTAATAGTCATTAAACTAAATTTCTTGGTTACTGAACTAATATGAGATTAGTGGAACTTGTTTGTCCTATAGATCTATGAGAGAGCTTCGTTTTGACTTGTTATGGTTCTAGTAACTCAAAATGGATACAAAGTTATGGTTGGCGGAACAACCCACGTCTGTTGGGTGAATGATCGAAGTCTTGAGGTGCAACATCCATTTGAAAATCCACGATTGCACTGTATGACTTTTGAAAACTCGTTTATGGGGATGAAATAGAAATATAACATGATGCATCATATTCCAAAATAAAGTAAATCGAATTCCGACCACGGTCAGACCATCATTGACCAACAAAACGACATGTGAAAAATTGAGCTAAAAAAGCTTTCGATGTTCCTAACAGTCATTACAATTGAATTTCTTGGTTACTGAAATAAGATGAGATTGATTGAACCTGTTAGCCCTATATACCTACGAGACAGCTTTGTTTTGACTGGTTATGGTTCTAGTAACTCAAAATGGATACAAAGTTATGGTTGGCAGAATAATCCACGTCTGCTAGGTGCAATATCGAAGTCTTGATGTGCAACGTCCATTTGAAAATCCAAGATTCCATTGTATGACTTTTGGAAACTCGTTTATGGGGGTGAAATTGAAATATAACATGGTGAATCATATTCCAAAATATAGTAAATCGAATTTCGACCACGGTCAACCCACCTTTGACCAACAAAATGATATGTGAACAAATGAGCTAAAAAACCTTTCGATGTTCCCAATAGTCACTAAGATTGAATTTCTTGGTTACTGAACTAAGATGAGATCGGTGGAACCTGCTCGTCCTATAGATATATGAGAGAGCTTCGTTTTGACTAGTTATGGTTCTAGTAACTCGAAATGGATACAAAGTTATGGTTGGTGCAACAACCCAAGTCTATTGGGTGCAACATCGAAGTCTTGAGGTGCAACATCCGTTTGAAAATCCAGGACTGCACTATATGACTTTTGAAAACACGTTTATGAGGATGAAATAGAAATATAACATGGTGCGTCATATTCCAAAATATAGTAAGTCGAATTCCGACCACGGTCAAACCATCTTTGTCCAACACAACGTCATGTGAAAAATTAAGCTAAAAAAGCTTCGTTTTTACTTGTTATAGTTCTAGTAACTCAGAATGGATACAATGTTATGGTTGGCGAAATAATCCACGTCTGTTGGGTGCAACATTAAAGTCTTGACGTGCAACATCCGTTTGAAAATCCAAGATTGCACTGATGAATATTGAGAACTCGTTCATGGGGATGAAATAGAAATATAACATTGTGAATCATATTCCAAAATATTGTAAATCTAATTCCGACCACGATCATCCCATCTTTGACCAACAAAACGGCATGTGAAAAATTGAGCTAAAATAGCTTTTGATGTTCCTAATTGTCGTTAAGATTGAATTTTTTGGTTACTGAACTAGGATGAGATGGGTGAAACCTATTAGTCCTATAGATATATGAGAGAGCTTCGTTTTGACTGGTTATGGCTCTAGTAACTCAAAATGGATACAAAGTTATGGTTGGCAGAACTACCCTCGTCAGTTAGGTGCAACATCGAAGTCTTGAGGTGCAACATCCACTTGAAAGTCCAAGATTGCACTGTATGACTTCTGAAAACTCGTTTATGGTATGAAATAGAAGTATAACATCGTGAATCATATTCCAAAATATAGTAAATCGAATTCTGACCACGGTCAACCCACCTTTAACCAAACAAAGGACATGTGACAAAATGAGCTAAAAAAGCATTCGATGTTCCCAATAGTCATTAAGATTGAATTTCTTGGTTACTGAACTAAGATGATATTGGTGGAACCTGCTCGTCCTATAGATTTATGAGAGAGCTTCGTTTTGACTGGTTACGGTTCTAGTAACTCGAAATGGATACAAAGTTATGGTTGGTGCAACAACCCAAGTCTATTGGGTGCAACATCGAAGTCTTGAGGTGCAGCATCCGTTTGAAAATCCAAGACTGCACTATATGACTTTTGAAAACTCGTTTATGAGGATGAAATAGAAATATAACATGGTGCATCATATTCCAAAATATAGTAAGTCGAATTCCAACGACGGTCAAACCATCTTTGACCAACACAACGGCATGTGAAAAGTTAAGCTAAAAAAGCTTCGTTTTTACTTGTTATAGTTCTACTAACTCAGAATGGATACAAAGTTATGGTTGGCGAAATAACCCACGTCTGTTGGGTGCAACATTAAAGTCTTGACGTGTAACATCCGTTTGAAAATCCAAGATTGCACTGTATGAATTTTGAAAACTCGTTCATGGGGATGAAATAGAAATATAACATT
Source organism: Allium sativum (assembly GCA_030737875.1). Taxonomy (NCBI): domain Eukaryota; kingdom Viridiplantae; phylum Streptophyta; class Magnoliopsida; order Asparagales; family Amaryllidaceae; genus Allium; species Allium sativum. Next base: position 33,327,940 of record CM060920.1, on the reverse strand, counting down.
GTGAATCATATTCCAAAATATTGCAAATCTAATTCCGACCACGATCATCCCAACTTTGACCAACAAAACGACATGTGAAAAATTGAGCTAAAAAGCTTTCGATGTTCCCAGTAGTCATTAAGATTGAATTTTTTGGTTACTGAACTAAAGTGAGATGGGTGAAACCTATTAGTCCTATAGATATATGAGAGAGCTTCGTTTTGACTGGTTATGGCTCTAGTAACTCAAAATGGATATAAAGTTATGGTTGGCGGAACAACCCTCGTCAGTTAGGTGCAACATCGAAGTCTTGAGGTGCAACATCCATTTGAAAGTACAAGATTGCACTGTATGACTTTTGAAAACTCGTTTATGGGATGAAATAGAAGTATAACATCGTGAGTCATATTCCAAAATATAGTAAATCGAATTCCGACCACGGTCAACCCACTTTAACCAACAAAAGGACATGTGAAAAAATGAGCTAAAAAAGCATTCGATGTTTCCAATAGTCATTAAGATTGAATTTCTTTGTTACTGAACTAAGATGAGATTGGTGGAGCTTGTTCGTCCTATAGATATATGAGAGAGCTTCATTTTGACTTGTTATGGTTCTAGTAACTCGAACTGGATACAAAGTTATGGTTGGCGGAACAACCCAAGTCTGTTGGGTGCAACATCAAAGTCTTGAGGTGCAACAACCATTTGAAAATCCTAAATTGCACAATTTGTCTTCATAAAACTCGTTTATAATGACGAAATATAAATATAACATGGTGAATCATATTACAAAAAATAGTAAATCTAATTCCTACCACGGTCAACCCCCCTTTGACCAACAAAACGACATGTTAAAAATTGAGCTAAAAAAGCTTTCGATGTTCCCAATAGTCATTAAAATAGATTTTATTAGTTACTGAACTAAGATGAGATGGCTAGAACCTGTTAGTCCTACAGATCTACGAGGGAGCTTCGTTTTGACTGGTTATGGTTCTAGTAACTCAAAATGGATACAAAGTTATGGTTGTTGGAACAACCCACGTCTGTTGGGTGCAACATCGAAGTCTTGAGGTGCAAAATCCATTTGAAAAATCTAAGGTTGCACTGTATGACTTTTGAAAACACGTTTATGGGGATGAAATAGAAATACAACATGGTACATTATATTCCAAAATGTAGTAAATCGAATTCCGATCACGGTCAAACCACCTTTGACCAACAAAACGGCATTAAAAAAATGAGCTAAAAAAGCTTTCGATGTTCCCAATAGTCATTAAAATTGAATTTCTTTGTTACTGAACTAATATTAGATGGGTGAAACCTGTTAGTCCTATAGATCTACGAGAGAGCTTCGTTTTGGCTGGTTATGGTTCTTGTAACTCAAAATGGATACAAAGTTTTGGTTTGTAACACCCCAAGTCCATTGATATCACTCTCAAAGGGAATGCATTAATTTTCATGGAGTATTATTGGTTTATAGAACATAATATAACAAGATAGATACATATATTGGTACTTGAAAATTTTAAAACCACTTTTATTGCAGCAGAGAAATAGTTTGATTTCAACAGCATCATAAACCAAGTACACTTAATATCCATCATGACAAATTGTTTTCTGAGCACATAAAGTAAAAAGCATAACCCCAACACAAGTAGCCATAAAAGTGATTAGCTGAACTTTACATTCAGTAATCCAAGCACTTCCAAAAGAAAGAGATCCAAATCAAGCTCCACTAGCACTAGTCCTACCCTGAGAACTTAGGGGGGAAGAAAAGATGCGAAAACAAGGGAGTCAGACATAAAGCCTGGCGAGTACAATAACTTTAACAGTATAATTATTAAAGTAATTAGGATAAGGCATAAACAGGTAAAACAAGGTATGACTATGAAACAAGTGGGCAAGGTAGAACAAACAAGAGGAATATTCTGGCGTTAATCTCGTTCCTGATCACTATTGGATAAATACTATACTGCACCATTACTAGTCACCCTAAAAATTGATCCCGCCTACAAAATGTATAATGATAATGGTAGTTTCGTGTACCCCTAGTTTCCTTCATAGGTGCCGCCTACCCCTACATCTACTAGTTGTATGGACTACACCCATGCGATCGGCTCCCTACCTCGTAAATACCCATGCTGGTCCCACAGTGGGGTGTATCACTCCTCAAAGTGGCAACCCGATACGACTAGAGATGCACGGCTTATATCTACACGATGCAACAACGTCTTACCAACCAGCCTGGGCCCACACACGTACATGACCTCGTCGGACTTGCGTTGCCACCGCTAACCTGTTTTGACCACTTGCAATCAAACCCAGTAAGCGTGTCCCATCCTCGATTTAACTCGAGCTGACAAAGATACTTAATGGGTTACTGGTTTGAATAAGGTCCCAATGCTTGACGCAAGCTTTCCACCTATGCTAGGTCCCCACTAGCATTTCCCCACTTAATCCCTTCTTATTCATTTCATCTTACATGTTTTCAACTTGGTTAAGTGTTTCTAATCGTATTTCACATGCCACCTAGGCCACCCACTTAACTCCCATGTCCCACCTCATGTTTATCTGGTAAAGTGTTACTTAATTCATTAGAACCATAACCTTATAAAGACCACCCACATTTGACTACCATTTGTGGTTGCTGGATTTACCAAGCGGGAACGGGTAGTCTTATACCCCAAACGAGCCTAACCTCATGTCTTTACAATTATTACACATTTAATTCGTGCCCTTGACCTCTCACATTAGACTACCGTTTGGGGTTGCTAGATTTGTCGGGTGGCTCCGGGCAGTCTTATACCACAAACGAGTCTAACCCCGTGTTTTAGGCGGTTAATTATTACACATAATTATTTAACCCTAAATTGGACTAATATCCCTATTCAAATTTGTCAATAAATTCCAAATTTATCTATGTCCATAATTGTCAACTAATTTATGTCTATACCTTTTTTTAGTTATATAAATTATACCTATTAATGTCTCAAATTAATTATATGCCTTTAAGCCATTTATACCAATTTTAACAATATACATTATTTAATATTTTCCCATTATCCCCACATCGTTCGTACGTTGAACATGAAATATGTTAGACTCGCAAATAGTCTAACTCATAAAAAGGAAAGAAATATCACAACTTGCATAACACACAAAAGAGATCTAACTAGGATAACATGGATCAAAACTGACATGATTATGATTCATATTAACATAAATTTGCATAATCAACACTTGCATAGGCAATAGTCATAAAACATAAATTCGTATAAACTATGTACCGTCATGGATCTAAATGTATAGATCTAAACATGTAATTGTGGACTTGAATATATGGATATGGTTTTCCTAGAACTTGCATATGAATTTCATACAAACATACATTCAAACTAGCACGTGATTCACATACAAAACAAGAATAGGCAATGGGCATATAGAACATAAATTTGCATAACTATGTACTACCATGGATCTAAATATAGATTTAAACATAAAAATGTGAACTTGCATATGGATATGGTTTTTCACCTAAACTTACATAAATTGTGAACTTGCATATAGATTCCTACAAACTTGCATATGGATCTAAACATACAAATTAATATCACATGTTTTGCATGTAAACTAGCATATGTATATACTTGATTCACATATAAACTGGTGTATAATTCGCATACAGACTTGCATAAGGTTCATATACGAACTAGCATATAAGTTAACAACCCAAACTTGCATAAGATTCACATATAATTTAACATCCCAAACATGCATAAGATTCACAAATGATTTGCATAGAATTCACACATGGATTAGAATATGATTTAACATCCCAAACTTGCATACGATTCATATACAAATTAGCATATGTTAACACAGACTTTCATAAAATGAATCAAGTTAAACATGTATAATTCTACATATGAAATAGATCTACCAATCATACGATAACAAAGTTGTCATATGTTCACCAACAGACAATAACATCGCACGATTCAACAGTCATGTTCTCATAATCCCAATTATAACTTATCGCAATTAGTTAAATAATTATTTTGTGAAAGAAATTATACTCACAAACAAAAGAACAGTCTTGTTTTTCTGGGATCTGTATTTTGAAACTGAATTGCTCGCCTTTGATGTAGACTAATCGTTATTCTAATTTAGATTTGATTTTGATTCTTGCTTCTGTCTTGTTTTTGAGTTGAAAGAGAACGACGGCTACTCTAGGTTCTCCATTGACGGCGTGGCGGCTCTTGGTATGATTAATATGATTTTAGGTTGAGATTTAGGTTGCTTATATAGAATTTTAATTAATTAAGAGCCGTCCGATTAACCTAGAATCAATCAAGACCATCCAGTCAAGATAGAATAACACCTCAGCCCTAATGACTCAGCAATGAGTCAAAATAGCGTCATCTTTTAGATCCCGGGGAGGGGGTGACGTCGACCCCCAGGTTGACCTGCATATAGGGAGGCCGACCCCCTGGTCGACCTGGCCTGGGGTAGGTCGACCCCCTTGTCGACCTGCATTGGTATTTAATTTTCTGAATTGTTTTATATAAATTTCTGAAAATTCTGAGCGCCATAACTTATTCATAGGAAGTCCGATTTTCGAAATCTTGGACTCTATCTCAAGCAGAATTCCGAGACGAACGTAATGGCGTAACCGGTTTCCCTTAATTCTCACATTTGAAATTAAGTATTCTTTAATTCGTTAATTTTACTATTTAAAACCACGGGGTGTTACATTCTCCCCTCTTTAAAGGATTTTGCCCCCGCAATCTCCAGGTTAAGGAGAATGCATATCCTAACATCCAATCATCCATCTACTCAACCATTAAACACAGGCATCCATTGTCCTTACCAGATTTCAAATGTCGTATGAACATATGCAAAAAGTGTGTGTACATGGTCCTTATCCAATGCCAAAATCAGGTGGTCCACTTATTCCGTTGACCTCCTTAATGCAAATCGTGATAGTACAATGCGTCCATTATGTATGCGAAAGAATCCTAACGATACATATTACTTTTACATGTGTGCACCACCATTCATCAAAATGCAGCATCCATATGATAAAACAACCACTATACATCCGTTAATTAAATATGCACACACATTTATATGCAGTATGAATGTGATTGAGCCGATCTAGCGCCTAATGTGTGTGTACATGCATCCACGATCAACCACTAGCAACCACTTAAATCCATTTGCATCCACCAAACATAACATGTCTCAAATACATGTTTACAACCGTAGGGTTTTTTCCTGACTAAGGATCGAAGATATCATCGCAAAGACATATTAAACGATACGACAAGTATCAACAAAGCAGTAGAGAAAGGAGAAGTTAAAAACATACCCTCAAAAAGGAATGGGTACAGTGTACGCATCTTGTCTTTTTCCTCCCAAGTTGCGTCTCCTTGTTCATCTCCCCATTGCATTTCGACCAACTTGACCTCTTTGTTGCGTAGCTTTTATACCTACGACCCAAGGATGCACGTAGGAGCTCGTCTAATCGTGGCATCTCACTCTACTTCCACTCCTCTAAGCATGTTCGGCTCCACTACTTCTGTGGTATCTTGTAACACTTCCACAAATGCGATACGTGAAACACGTCGTGAACACTACTAACTCGTTGCCTCTTCTCATGTCCCTCCAAAATCTAGGATACATAACCTCAAAAGATCTTCAAGGATTTTATTCACCCCTTTCTGTCCGTCCATCGGTCTGTGGATGATGAGCGATGCTCGAACTTGCCTCCTTTTGCATATCACCTTTTCCTTTTGCATCGAAAACTACTCTAAGCCCTGTCCCGCAAGCACCGGTATAAACTGTGAATGGCTTACTTCCATCTGGCAAAACTAAAACTGGAGCTGTCGTCAAAGCCCTCTTCAAATGCTGGAAAGCATCGTCACAGTCAACATCCCAAGCAAAAGTCAATCTATTCTTCATTAACCGAGTAAGTGGAGCCGATATCTTCGTGAAGTCCTTAATGAACTTTCTAAAATAACCAGACAGCCCTAAAAAGATTTTTACTTCTGTTGCGTTTTTAGAAATCTTCCAATCCTGGATTGCCACCACCTTTACGGGATCCACAGCTATCCTATCCTTAGAGACCACATATCCCAAGAACCTCACTTCTTTTCTCCAAAAATGGAACTTGGAGAACTTATCTTTGAGTTGATGCGCTCGTAGGTTCTCTAACACTTCCCTATGATGCATGGCACGCTCTTCCTTGCTTCTAGAGAAAATCAAGATATCGTCCGCAAAGACTACAACAAACTTGTTTAGGAACTCCCTGTACACCCTACTTATTAAGTCAACGTAATATGCGGGTGCACTCGTCAAACCAAAGCGCATAACAAGCCACTCGAAGAAACTATCATGAGTTCTAAATGCAGTCTTATCTACGCTGTCTCCAGCCACCCTAAGATGATGAAATCCTGTAGCCAAATCCAGTTGCGAGAAAACCGAAGCACCCACCAACTGATCGAATAAATCATGTATCCTCGACAATGGGTGTTTGTTCTTCTTTTTGAGCTTATTCAGCTCTCTATAGTCCACGCACAATCTAAGTGAACCATCAGCCTTCATAGCAAAAACAACTGGAGCACCCCATTTCAAAATATTTCTTCTTATGAACCCCTTCTCAAGCAAACCTTTTGCTTACTGTGTTCTTTTTTCTTTCTCGGAGCCATGTGGTGCACCGGTAATGCAACTGGCTTTGCATTATTTTCAAGGTATATACGAAAGTCTATCTCGCGCCTCGGGGGTAAACCTCAAACTTCATCGAAGACGTCACTATATTCAAGGACCACACAAACAGATTCCAAATCATCATTGGATGCGTCAAGGGATTCTAGGTTGATACGCATTACCGGACCTTTTGGGTCACAAGAAATATCGAGGGTCTTTCCACAACGAGTCAACAATCTAACTACCCTTCTTTCACAATCTTGGATGGCACCGTATTTAGTTAGCCAATTCATGCCTAGAATCAAGCCATAGCCCATGAAGCCAAAACGAAGGCGTAGCATTCAAATCCAACGCCCAAGACACTCTCAAATCCCGGTAAATCATCGAAAGATGAGCCGAACCACCAATAGGATTTGAGACTAGTATGGGATCCGTAACTAGACTAGTGTTTAGGTGCAGTGTTTCAACTAACGAAGTAGATAAAAATGAGTGTGAAGTGCCAGAATGAAACAAAGTACGAACAGGATGATCAAACAGAAAAAACCAAACTTTCAACAGAAATGTTTCTACCTCTATCAGGTATGCTAGCCATGAGGGAACGCGTCTGCCCTCCAAATGATCCTGTACATTGTCCTTAACTTTGCCTTTTGCTTCTTTGGACGATCCTAATAAGATGTCATGTTTCTCCATAACGATAACAACTAGTCTTCTTTTTCTTTCAAACGTCTTTATTTAAGTAGTCAGATATTTCACAAGTGTGGCCATTCCTTTTCTCTTGGCCCCTTGTTATACTTACCGCCTTTCTTTGGATCTATTTTCTCATCGTGTGTCCTACCCATGTCTCTCCTCTATATCCTCCATTAGTGACCTCCCACAAAAATGAGGCTTCGTCCGTTGTTAACCAAGCAGCTAATTGAACCTTCCTCCCATCGTCTATCTTCAGGGTACCAACAAGTCCTCCACTTCCTTCTGGCTTTGAAAAACGTCCCAGTCCCATAAAGTGGTTTTTCCGCCCATCGTACGGAAGTTCTTACATATCATAGGAATAACGTCTATATATGGAGGAAGAAATTGAAAAAGGAAAGAGGAAGAGATTCAAAATGGAGAATCGAAGGAAAGATGTATGGCTCTTGGGGGTTATGTTTTTAAAACAAACTTTTCTCTTGAAAATACTCTCTTTAAAACATATTTCTAAAAGTATTTCTTTACAAAATGCTTTTGAAAAACAGTTTTTCAAAATCTCGTATCTATTTTGGTAACCTTCAGCTTTGGTACCACGTGTAACACCCCACGTCCATTAATGTCACTCTCAAAGGGAATGCACTAACTTTCATGGAGTATTATTGGTGTATAGAACATAATATAACAAGACAGGTACATATATTAGTACTTGAAAATTTTAAAACAACTTTCAAAGGAAAAATAGTTTGATTACAACAACATCATAAACCAAGTACACTTAATATCCATCTTGACAAATTGTTTTGAGTACATAAAGTAAAAAAGCATAAACCCAACACAAGTAGCCATAAAAGAGATGACCTGAACTTTACTTTCAGCAATCCAAGCACTTCCAAAAGAAAGAGATCCAAATAAAGCTCCACTAGCACTAGTCCCACCCTAAGATCCTTTGGAGGGGGGGAGGAAGAAATCATGCCAAAAAAAGGGGGTCAGACATAATGTTTGGTGAGTACAAAAACTTTAATAATATAATTATTAAAGTAATTAGGATAAGGCATAAACTGGTAAAACAAGGTATGACTGTGAAACAAGTTGGCAACATAAAAAAAACAAGAGGAATATTCTTGCATTAGTCTCGTTCCTAATCACTATAGGATAATTACTATACTGCACCATTACTAGTCACCCTAAAATTTAATCCCGCCTATAGAACATAATAATGATAATGGCAGTTACGTGTACCCCTAGTTGCCTTCAAAGGTGTCGCATGCCCCTATCTCTACTAGTTGTACACACTACCCCCATTCGATCGGCTATCTAACTCGTAGATACCCGTGCTGGTCCCATAGTGGGGTGTATCACTCCCCAAAGTGGCAACCCGATACGACTATAGATGAACGGATTATATCTACATGATGCAACAACGTCTTACCTACCAGCCTGGGCCCATGCACGCACATGACCCCGTTAAACTTGCGTTGCCACCGCTAACCCGTTTTGACCTCTTACAATCTAACCCAGTAAGCGTGTCCCGTCCTCGATTTAACTCGAGCTCACAAAAATACTTAATGGGTTACTGGTTTGAAAAGGGTCCCCATGCTTGACCCAAGCTTTCCACCTATGCTTGGTCCCCACTAGCATTTCCCCACTTAACCCCTTCTTATTCATGTCTTCTTACATATTTTCGACTTGGTTAAGTGTTTCTAATCATTTTTCACATGCCACCCAGGCCACCCACTTAACCCCCATGTCCCACCACATGTTTATCTGGTTAAGTGTTGCTTAATTCATTAGAACCGTAACCTTATAAAGACCTCCCAAATTAGACTACCGTTTGCGGTTGCTGGATTTGCCAGGCGGGACCGGGCAGTCTTATACCACAAACGATCCTAACTTCTTGTCTTTACAATTGTTACGCATTTAATTCGTGCCTTTGACCTCTCACATTAGACTACCGTTTGTGGTTGCTGGATTTGCCAGGCGGGTCCGGGCAGTCTTATACCACAAACGAGTATAACCTCGTGTCTTAGGTGGTTAATTATTACACATAATTATTTAACCACATATTGGATTAATATCCCTATTCAAATTTGTCAATAAATTCCAAAATTATTTATGTCCATAATTTTCACCTAAATTATGTCCATACTTTTTTTAGGTATATAAATTATACCAATTAATGTCTCAAATTAATTATATGCCTTTAAGCCATTTATGCCAATTTTCACAATATACATTATTTAATATTTTCCCATTATCCCCACGTCGTTCGTAGGTTGAACATGAAATGTATTAGACTCGCAAATAGTATAAATCATAAAAAGGAAAGAAACATCACAACTTGCATAACACACAAAATAGATCTAACTAGGATAACATGGATCAAAACTGACATGATTATGATTCATATTAACATAAATTTGCATAATCAACACTTGCATAGGCAATAGTCATAAAAGTTAAATTTGTATAAACTATGTACCGTCATGGATCTAAATGTATAGATCTAAACATGTAATTGTGAACTTGCATATATTGATATGGTTTTCCAAGAACTTGCATATGAATTTCATACAAACTTACATTCAAACTAGCATATGATCCACATACAAAACTAGCATAAGAAATGGGCATATAGAACATAAATTTGCATAACTATGTACTACCATGGATCTAAATATAGATCTAAACATAAAAATGTGAACTTGCGTACGGATGTGGTTTTTCACCTAAACTTACATAAATTGTGAACTTGCATATAGATACCTACAAACTTGCATATGGATCTAAACATATAAATTAATATCACACGTTTTGCATATAAACTAGCATATGTATACACTTGATTCACATATAAACTTGTGTATAATTTGCATACAGACTTCCATCAGATTCATATACGAACTAGCATATGAGTTAACATCCCCAACTTGCATAAGATTGACATATAATTTAACATCCCAAACTTGCATAAGATTCATATACAAATTAGCATATGTAAACAAAGACTTGCATAAAATGAATCAAGTTAAACATTTATAATTGTACGTATGAAATAGATCTACCAATCATGCTATAACAAAGTTGTCATATGTTCACCAACAGACAATAACATCACACAATTCAACAGTCATGTTCTCATAATCCCAATTAAAACTTATCATAATTTATTTATTAATTATTTTGTGAAAGAAATTATACTCACAAACAAAAGAACAGTCTTGTTTTTCTGGGATCTGTATTCTGAAACTAAATTACTCACTTTTGATGTAGACTAATCGTTATTCTAATTTAGATTTGATATTGATTCTTGCTTCTGTCTTGTTTTTGAGTGGAAACAGAACGGCGGCTACTCTAGGTTCTCCATTGACGGCATGGCGACTCTTGGTATGAATTAGTATGATTTTAGATTGAGATTTAGGTTTCTTATATAGAATTTTAATTAATTAAGAGCCGTCCGATTAACCTAGAATCAGTCTAGACCATCCAGTCAGGATAGAATAACACCTCAGTCTTAATGACTCAACAATGAGTCAAAACAGTGTCATCTTTCAGATCTGCTGGGGGAGGGGGGCAGGTCGATCTGCATATAGGGAGGTCGACCCCCTGGTCGACCTGGCCTGTGGTAGGTCGACCCCCTAGTCGACCTGCCTTGGTATTTAATTTTGTGAATTGTTTTATATAAGTTTTTGAAAGTTTATTGAGCTAGAACTTCTTCATACGAAGTCCGACTTTGTGTATGACTTTTGAAAACTCGTTTATGGGGATGAAATGGAAATATAACATGGTGAATCATATTCCAAAATATAGTAAATCGAATTCCGACCACGGTCAACCCACCTTTAATCAACAAAACGACATGTGAAAAAATGAGCTAAAAAAGCTTTCGATGTACCCAATAGTCATTAAGATTGAATTTCCTGGTTACTGAACTACGATGAGATTGGTGGAACTTGTTCGTCCTATAGATATATGAGAGACCTTTGTTTTGACTTGTTATGGTTCTAGTAACTTGAAATGGATACAAAGTTATTGTTGGCGGAACAACCCACGTGTGTTGGGTGCAACAGCGAAGTCTTGAGATGCAACATCCATTTGAAAAATCTAAGATTGCACTGTATGACTTTTGAAAACACGTTTATGGGGATGAAATATAAATACAACATCGTACATCAAATTCAAAAATGTAGTAAATCAAATTTCGACCACGGTCAAACCACCTTTGACCAACAAAATGGCATGTGAAAAATTGAGCTAAAAAAGCTTTCGATGTTCCCAATAGTCATTAAGATTGAATTTCTTGGTTACTGAACTAATATGAGATGGGTGGAACCTGCTAATCCTATAGATCTATGAGAAAGCTTCGTTTTGACTGGTTATGGTTCTAGTAACTCAAAATGGATACAAAGTTATGGTTGACGGAACAACCCACGTTGGTTGGGTGCAACATCGAAGTCTTGAGGTGCAACATCCATTTGAAAAATCCAAGATTGCACTGTATGACTTTTGAAAACACATTTATGGGGATGAAATAGAAATACAAAATGGTAAATCGTATTCCAAAATACATTAAATTGAATTCCGACCACGGTCAAACCACCTTTGACCGACAAAACGGCATGTGAAAAATTGAGCTAAAAAATCTTTCGATGCTCCCAATAGTCATTAAAATTGAATTTCTTCGTTATTGAACTAAGATGAGATGGCAGTAACCTATTAATCCTATATATCTATGAGAGAGCTTCGTTTTGACTGGTTATGGTCCTCGTAACTCAAAATGGATACAAAGTTATGGTTGGCAGAAAAACCCACGTTTGTTGGGTGAAACGTCGAAGTCTTGAGGTGCAACATCCATTTGAAAATCCAAGATTCCACTGTATAACTTTTGAAAACTCGTTTATGGGGATGAAATAGAAATAAAACATGGTGCATCATATTCCCAAAAAATAGTAAATTGAGTTCCAACCAAAGTCAAACCCCCTTTGACGAACAAAACGACATGTGAAAAATTGAGCTAAAAAATCTTTTGTTGTTCCCAATAGTCATTAAAATTGAATTTCTTGGTTACCGAACAAAGATGAGATAGGTGGAACCTGTTAGTCCTATAGATCTACGAGAGAGCTTCGCGTTGACTGGTTATGGTTCTAGTAACTCAAAATGGATACAAAGTTATGGTTGGCGGAACAACCCGCATCTGTTGGGTGCAACATCGAAGTCTTGAGATGCAACATCCATTTGAAAAATCCAAGATTGCACTGTGTGACTTTTGAAAACGCTTTTATGGGGATGAAATAGAAATATAATGTGGTGCATCATATTCCAAAGTATAGTAAATCGAATTCCGACCACGGTCAATCCACCTTTGACGAACAAAACGGCATGCGAAAAATTGAGATAAAAAAGCTTTCGATGTTCCCAATAGTCATTATGTTTGAATTTCTTGGTTATCGAACGAAGATGAAATCGGTGGAACCTGTTAGTCCTATAGATCTATGAGAGAGCTTCGTTTGGACTGGTTATGGTTCTAGTAACTAAAAATGGATACAAAGTTATGGTTGGCGGAACAACCCACATTTGTTGGGTTCAACATCGAAGTCTTGAGGTGCAACATCCTTTTCAAAATCCAAGATTGCAATGTATGACTTTTGAAAAGTCATTTATGGGGATGAAATAAAAATATAGTATTTTGAATCATATTCCTAAATATAGTAAATCGAATCCCTACCTCGGTCAACCCCCCTTTGACTAACAAAACGGCATGCGAAAAATTAAGCTAAAAAAGATTTCGATGTTCCCACTTGTAACACCTCACGTCCATTAATGTCACTCTCAAAGGGAATGCATTAACTTTCCTGGAGCATTATTAGTGTATAGAACAGAATATAACAAGACAGATACATATATTGGTACTTGAAAATTTTAAAACAACTTTTATTGCATCGGGGAAATAGTTTGATTACAACAACTTCCTAAACCAAAAGTAAAACCAAGTACACTTAATATTCGTCTTGACAAATAGTTTTCTGAGTACATAAAGTAAAAAGCATAAACCCAACACAAGTAGCAATATAAGAGATGAGTTGAACTTTACTTTGAGCAATCCAAGCACTTCCAAAAGAGAGAGAAAGAGATCCTAGGTCAAGCTCTACTAGTACTACTCCCACCTTGAGAACCGGGGGGGAGGAATAAAAGAGGCAAAAACAAGGGGGTCTTACATAAAGTCTGGCGAGCACAATAACTTTAACAATATAATTATTAAAGTAATTATGATAAGGCATAAACTGGAAAAACAAGGTATGACTGTGAAACAAGTGGGCATGACAAAGCAAACAAGAGGAATATTCTAGCGTTAATCTCGTTCCAAATCACTATAGGATAATTACTATACTGCACCATTACTAGTCACCCTAAAAGTTGATCCCGCCTACAGAGCATAACAATGATAATGGTAGTCTCGTGTACCCCTAGTTGCCTTCATAGATGCCGCCTGCCCCTATCTCCACTAGTTGTACCCACTTTCCCCATGCGATCGGCTTTCTAACTCGTAGATACCCGTGCTTGTCCCACTGTGGGGTGTATCACTCCCTAAAATGGCAACCTGATACCACTAAAGATGCATGGCTTATATCTACACGATGCAACAACGTCTTACCTACCAGCCCGGGCCCACGCACGCACATGACCCCGTTGGACTTGCGTTGCCACCTCTAACCCATTTTGACCTCTTACAATCAAACCCAGTAAGCATGTACGGTCCTCGATTTAACTCGAGCTCACAAAGATACTTAATGGGATACTGGTTTGAAAACTGTCCCCATATTTAACACAAGCTTTCCACCTATGCTTGGTCCCCACTAGAATATCCCACTTAACCCCTTCTTATTCAAGTCTTCTTACATGTTTTCAACCTGGTTAAGTGTTTCTAATCGTATTTCACATGCCACCCAGGCCACCCACTTAACCCCCATGTCCCACCACACGTTTATCCGGTTAATGGTTACTTAATTCATTATAACCATAATGTAACAACCTGAATTCCGACAAACCGAATTTTTCAAATTCTATCCATCGAGACACAAGTTGGGTGCTTTGGTATCCTGTAGAAAAAGACAGAGATAAAGAAACATGTCAGAACTCGTAAAGCATCTCACAGCAGAAGGAATTAAATATAATATATTAAAAAATAGCTTTACCTTATATACTGTCTAACCAATATCCAAAGCTATACCATATCTTTCCTGAACCTAACCTGGAAGTATGTAATGAGGAGGGGGTCATAACATAAGTTCTGGAGACTGGACTTAGAATAAACTTCTGTATAATCCTACATATACAGTTCAGTTATATTTTCTTGCTTATTAGGTTATTCACGATATTAGCTCTCTAGGCTATACTCATGTCCCGCTAGTAGATTAACCTAATACAACGTATATGTAGATACCCTCAACTCGTATAATCCTTTCCATGTATATATACAGTCCATTACCGTATGTCCTGCGGGTTTCATCATGTAAATGTATATAGTACTTTAGTGTAGTGCCACCATTCTCGAAATCATTTGGACTGCCACTCTTGAACTTCCTAGATTTCGTTTATTACCTAAATCTAATCTAGGGTTTTCTATCGAGCGCTTCCTAGATTCAACCAGGGTTTACGCTACCTAGGGCTATTGGGGTTTATGCTACCTATTGAACGCTTTCTAGATCCGGCCAGGGTTTATGCTACCTAGGGCAACTAGGGTTTGCTACCTATCGAACAATGCCCCCTAGTCTAGGACACACTACCCAAAGCGACAAATGTTCCTAGACTTTACGTCCTAATCGTGTCGTTAAACGTGCTAGATATCTAGTTGCACATGTCCCCTATATGTGCGGCCCAAGTCCCGTGGCAGGGCAAATCAAGAAACACGGAACTCGGTCGGGAGCTTTAAGTTATCTGCCGATGCAAATGCTAAGGTCTGTTTTATCTGCATGTGGCTATGGTCCAACTTTACCCCTCCCTCAACTAGTGAAAGGCACCCAAGAAAATCAAGAATGAGAACTGTACGCAGGCCCTTTATGCCCCCACAAACCTATTGGCCAACCCCATCCATAACTAGATAGCAAAGTATATGGTCTTTTGGAGTTCTCCTCCTTTCCGCTTGCGTATTACGATTGAATCAAGATGGTAGGTAGACTATGACGTGCTATCACAGGGCTAAACAAGATATCGCCACCTCACGCTGACCCATCCTGGTCTTTAGGTTGCTTATATTGCAACCAAGGCATACCCTTGGCTCTTCTAACGTAGACCTTAAACTCTGTGAGCCCAGTAGGATCATCTGCTACCTCGCAGGGGGATACCAAGAGTACCCTCACGTCCCCTCGAAGCCGCATTCTTCATAACCCAGTTCGTTGGAGCCTTCTTCATGATCAGATGGACGTTCTCTCCTCCTCGTGTTTTACTTGTCTTTCTTGACTAAGGTTTACTACTTAGTTCTCTTAACTAATGTTTACTACTTAGTTTCCTGAATCGTTAGCTTTCTTAACAAAGGTTTACTACTTAGTCCTCTTAACTAAGGTTTACTACTTAGTTCTCTTTCTCGTTATTTACTTAGTTCTCTTAACTAAGGTTTATTACTTGCTTCTTTTAACCAAGGTTTGATACTTAGTTTCTGTTAGTTAGTTCTCATTAACTAAGGTTTGTCACTTGGTTCCTTTTAACTAAGGTTTACCCATGAATTCAAGCATGACTTAAGTTCTCTTTATCAAATGACAATGTACTGGTGTTTTCCCACATTTTCAGCTTAAATTAACTTATTTCATGGTATAAGTCGTCCTACCTGCGAGTCTTGTATTACATCTTAAGTCATATTCATTTCTTATCCCTAGGATAAGTTTATCTATTATTTAATCTTATCATTCCCCACTTTTCCTTGCTTTGATACTGTTATATTGGTTAATTTTCCTATGCATCCAAGTTGACTTAACCCTCAATCACGTATTCAATTCAACCCACGTACCATGAAAATTGGTTAAATGTTCTATATCAGTTCATGTTGACTTAACCCACCCATATATCATGTCAAATTGGTTAAGTGTTGTCTAGTATTTCATGTTGAATTAACCTTACCATACTAGAATGTCTCATTAGCATTAATTAATTATTAATGGCCAACCTCTAACATTAGACCTATTGTCATGGTCACTGGATGTGCCGTTTGGTTCAGGGCAGGATTACACCACAACTCACTCTAACCTTGGGTTTCAAGCACGTTATGACTAACTTCTCACATTAGAACCTATTGTTTGCAGTCTCTGGATGTGCCGGGCGGTTCTGGCTAGGATTACACCACAAACTCATTCTAACCTCGAGTTAGCAATGTTTCATGTTTAGATCATGTCCATTCTACATGTCAATTATCAATTCACTAGCATGCTCGTGTTTATTCTAGATGTCATATGTCAATAATCAATTCCAAATCATGTTCCTGTTCAAGTTATGCCAATAATGTCAATTTCATGTCATGTGTCGAGTTCCATAATTACATAAAAACATGGTTTGTCCAACATGTTCCATTTTTAATTATGTTTCTAGGATCTTAATGGCATATCCAATTTCCAAGTCTCAAACTCAAGCTCTACCCAAAACCGCAATTTATGTTAATGCTTATAATCCCGTTAATAGGCTATACCTATTATTCCAATTTTCCCATACATGTGTTCGTAACAGGTTACTATCATTCCTCATATGTTGGTTAAGTTTATTCATATGCCAAGTCTTACTTAACCCTACCTTCCCAACCAGGTATTACTCGTATGCTTCACAAATTTACATAATTTCATGTTAACACCATAAATCAGAATCCATGATTATGCGCTATTCGCGTTCCCAAATTATATCCAAAGATTCATTACGGATTACGGTCCAAATTTTCCAATTACAAGCTATATCACAATGATTTCCCATTATTTGCAATGATAATTGTTATGCCACAATCCCCAATATTTGCAATAATAATTGTTATGCCACGAATAATAATTGTTATGCCACAATCCCCAGTATTTGCAATAATAATCCTCGATTGCATAAAATAGATTATGCGCAATATTCCCATATTCCAATCGTACGTATGTATAATAAGATTTTCGCCTAGGTTCGAGATAGCCTAGAACCAAAAATAAAAAGGGGAAGGAGAATAAAAGAACAATTATTATAACATGAATCTTGAATTGAATTTATAGCTGGGAAATGATGAATGATAATAATACTATTATGCAACAAATTTATTGTAATCCCGCTCACAGTGTTTTTGCGCTCTAATTCGTAGATTTTCTTCAATTCACGGATTAGATTAATCTTTGATTGATTTTCTCCTTTTTTGTTGCATAGCTTGAATTACAGATCTGAATCTCTACTCTGTTATTGTGCAGTTCTTTAGATCTGAATTTCTCCTCCTTGCATAGTGTTAATTGCAGATCTGAATCCCTTTTTCTCTTTAATTTGGAGGTTGTCTTGATTCTAAACTTTTAATTTTAGGAATATAAGTATTGAAGAGAAAAAGGGGAAGAAAGTGGATGTAGAAATTTCTTGGAGAAGGGGATTTCTTTGTTTTGATTTAGATTAGGCCAGAGTAGAGACGTAATGGAGTTGTGCCAAGAAAGCATTAGGTCTAGGGTTGTTTATATAGGTAGGAACCAACGAATCTAGTCAGAATTCGCGTCCAGGTGCGAAAAAGTGAATTCTGCCCGAATCTGGGGGTAGGTCGACCCCTAGGTCGATCTACCTTAGTTGGTCAACCCCCAGGTCGACCTCCCTGGGTAGGTCGACCCCCCAGGTCGACCCCCAGGTTGACCCGCCTGGGTAAATTCTGAATTTTTGTTGTATCTTCCGAAGACCATAACTCTTTCATACGGAGTCCGATTTTCGAAAACTTAGACTCTGTAACAAGCAGAATTCTGAGATGAACGCAATGGTGATGTCCGTTTTACTTAATTCCTGATATTTAAGGTAAGTATCCTTATTTTATTGTCTTTTCCGTTACACACACTGGTATTGAATTAATCTTACCTTCTTCTTTCATGTATTAATAAATTTCCATTGTACATCACCATATTTACCTATCTATGCATATAAATATATACACATTTTTAATTATATTAAAAATGCGGGGTTTTACCTTCTCCCACCCTTAAAGAATTTCGTCCCCGAAATTCGATAAGAGTAAAATAGATAATCCCTCGCAACATCCAATTAGTGTTCATCCAATTGTTGTAACATTGTGCACATGTGCAAACTAAGATACATCATAGTAAAGCATGTATGCCTAATTTGGATACACCTATTGTAACGGCTGGAAATTTTCGACTCCTCGAGAGTTGAAAATTCCGAGACGTTAGTTAAAGAAAGTAGAGGGTGAGGAAGAAAAGATAGAACTAATAGAATAGAAGAAGAAGAAGAACTTACATCATCAGAGTAAACATGAATCTCACAGCGGAACGAATAAAATATAACATAACTTTGAAATACAAATCAGTACTCGTATATACATACCATTTCAAAGTACAACACTTAACAACACAGCGGAATAATAATAGCTATAATCCTGAAGCCTCCTGCTCCAAGCTCTCCAAGTGTATCTGTAAAATCCGGACTACTTGACTGCCCGTACAAATTTAGGCACCCAAGAGTTTAGGGAAAACAAACAAAATAAACTCCGGGTCAGTCATGGGACTGGTGTGAATAAAACTCCAACACTTGGTTAACTAAAGGATATCTTTCTGATATTATAATAATGTCTAAATACAAATAGATATCAATCTAGCAGAACGCTTGCATCTCACGTTCCACATACATAGTATACAAATAAAACCGTGAGCGCTTATTGGAGATTGGATTCCAACAGACAAGGTATGGGAGCACCTCCCGATCAGTGTACTCTAGAAGAGATACACTAGGGTTCGACAAGAACGTCTTGCAACCCGGCCACACATGACCGTCCACTCATTTAGCTTGAGTGAAACGAATATATTATCACCGATGGTTGGGATCAGCAACCATCCTTCCCGATAAGGGACAGCATTGAAATAGATTATAAAGAAGTACAATTGAATATTCTCTAGATGGTGATAATACACCCTGCTTTGGTATGGCCCAACTAGCCATGCTGCCTAGCCCAACTTCTGTTATTTCCGGGTTGTGAGGTTTTGAGGTCACGTTTATCACTTTGACATATTATTTCTTCAATTACTTTGAATGCCACATCGTCATACCCGCCAAATCATTATCGATTTCTCAAGGCATCACGGGTATAAAAGCTAAGAGAAACGAATTTCTCCGCCACCAACGTAATACGTTTAAAGAGATCAACATATATGATTCGTTAAGAATACTTTGTCAGACACTCGTCCATATACGTTGTTCTGGGACTGAATAAACCGAAGGCACTATTCAGTGAATCCATCCTACCTAGGCTTTTCAAAATAGCCCTTGCACTTCACTCCGCCTTCAATTATCTTCAGCGTACTTGATTCGTAACGCTTATGCTAATACGGAGTGGTTCTTCGGATAATAATCCAACCGGTCTCTCCATATTAACAACGTAAAAATGGTCAAAACTATGATAGTCTGTGAT
Source organism: Allium sativum (assembly GCA_030737875.1). Classification (NCBI taxonomy): domain Eukaryota; kingdom Viridiplantae; phylum Streptophyta; class Magnoliopsida; order Asparagales; family Amaryllidaceae; genus Allium; species Allium sativum. Next base: position 33,307,959 of record CM060920.1, on the reverse strand, counting down.
TCAACTATCAAATGAAAACATGTCGGTGTACAAACAACGATCTTATTTCCAAATGGGAATTCGATCGATCAATCATCATATGTTCATATTTCCTTATTTCATATATTTAGAAAATATATGTTATTAATCATAGGAAAACATTTCCATTGCTTATTTTCACATCACTATTATTTCGCAACTATCAGTCCCTAACTGTAACTAGTATGAGAACAATTCTCTAAGTATCAATCCGGAAGGTCGTAACCAACATCAGATCGTCACTTAGAAAACCGTTCAACTTACCCTCTCCAGTCAGTTTCTGAATTTGCTTAACTCTATTTCTTAAATTCTTATCATGAAAACATTTCATTTTCTATGTTTAGAAAACATATCTGACTATATTTGGAAAACGTTTCCAAAACTCATTTACGGATTTCCGATGAACGTTGTATAAAACATCGTTTCACTTAATCCATTTATCGCTTATTCCTTAACTTTATTCCTAATCAACCTTTTAGATCGAACCACAACTATTCCTTTGTCAATTCTGAAGTCAATCAAGTTGGGGTATAATTACCTCGCAGACCTTAATTGAACAACGTCCTTTACTGTTAAATAGATGAAGCTCATCACTCACTTTTTACAATCATCTGTTTACGCAAATTCTCGGATTCAGGTTACGAATCCACTTATTATATGACAACGTTTGATTATAACTATAACGTTATAATTCCTACCCCTAAAATATCTAACCTAAATTATAAATTTATTTCCTAACTCGAATAATTTAACAGACACCTAATTTCTAAATCAATAACTAAATCTTGATTTAAACCCTGGAAAGTAAATAGTACTTTCCCGAATTCGCTATAATCGAATTCGATGTATAACTCTCTTTCGAGTAATCTCTATTCGATTAACTCTCCCTTTTTAATAAATGATATTCGATAAACTCTATTTCGATTAACTCCTATCGAATAACTAATATTCGAATAACTCTTCTTGGTTGGCTCTATTTCATTAACTCTTATCGAATAACAAATATTCGATTTTTTTAAATGTGTCAATTCTTATCGAATAACTAACATCCGATTTAACTTAAATGGATTTACTCTTATCGAATAACTTTTTCGATTAACTTAACTTGATTTTCTTAACTCGATTATCTCAACTCGATTATTTAACTCGATTACTTAACTCGATAAATCTTAACTCAATTACTTAACTCGATAACTTAACTTAACCCAAATCGGTTAACTCAACTCTAATCGATTAACTAAATTTGATTTACTCCTTCGAATAACTAATTCGAATAACTTAATTGATTAACTCCTTCGAATAACTAATTCGAATAACTTACCTTCGAATTACCAATATTCGATTTACTCTAACTCGATTAACTTAATTCTAATCGATTTACTCCATTTCGATTCAACTTAATTCAAATCGATTAACTTAACTCAAATTGATTAACTCCTTTCGAATAACTAAATTCGATTGAACTCTTCTCGAATAACTAAATTCGATTAACTCAAATTGAATAACTAATATTCAATTAACTCTTACGTGTTTAACTCTATTCGAATAACTAATTCGAATAACTTACCTTCGAATAACCAATATTCGATTTACTCTAACTCGATTAACTTAATTCTAATCGATTTACTCCATTTCGATTCAACTTAATTCAAATTGATTAACTTAACTCAAATTGATTAACTCCTTTCGAATAACTAAATTCGATTTAACTCTTCTCGAATAACTAAATTCGATTAACTCAAATTGAATAACTAATATTCAATTAACTCTTACGTGTTTAACTCTATTCGAATAACTAATTCGAATAACTTACCTTCGAATAACCAATATTCGATTTACTCTAACTCGATTAACTTAATTCTAATCGATTTACTCCATTTCGATTCAACTTAATTCAAATCGATTAACTTAACTCAAATTGATTAACTCCTTTCGAATAACTAAATTCGATTTAACTCTTCTCGAATAACTAAATTCGATTAACTCAAATTGAATAACTAATATTCAATTAACTCTTACGTGTTTAACTCTATTCGAATAAATAATTCGAATAACATACCTTCGAATAACCAATATTCGATTTACTCTAACTCGATTAACTTAATTCTAATCGATTTACTCCATTTCGATTCAACTTAATTCAAATCGATTAACTTAACTCAAATTGATTAACTCCTTTCGAATAACTAAATTCGATTTAACTCTTCTTGAATAACTAAATTCGATTAACTCAAATTGAACAACTAATATTCAATTAACTCTTACGTGTTTAACTCTATTCGAATAACTAATTCGAATAACTTACCTTCGAATAACCAATATTCGATTAACTCTAACTCGATTAACTTAATTCTAATCGATTTACTCCATTTCGATTCAACTTAATTCAAATCGATTAACTTAACTCAAATTGATTTACTCCTTTCGAATAACTAAATTCGATTTAACTCTTCTCGAATAACTAAATTCGATTAACTCATATTGAATAACTAATATTCAATTAACTCTTACGTGTTTAACTCTATTCGAATAACTAATTCGAATCACTCTAATGTGTTTAACTCTATTCAAATATCTAATTCGAATAACTCATTTCGAATAACTAAATTCGATTAACTACTTTTTATAACGTTTATTCATTTCAAAAGATTTCCTTTTTGAAATGTTTATCCATTTATAAAGATTTACTTTTAGTAACGGTTCTTCACTTTATAAATGTCCTTTTAATAACGTTTCTACTACTCTATATAAGTCCAGACTTATATATATTCCATTTATCAACGATAAATAATTTATTTAATTTATAAAACATTTTTTATAAATTAATCTACTTCAATTTATCTGTTTAAAACTAATTTCCTATTTAATATCTCATTTAAATCCATATCGTGTTATATCGTGTGCGAAGCACGTGTTTAAATCTATCCTTGTATAATTCTATTTATTTTCCGAACAAGTGTTCCTTTATTTATTCCCTAAATAAATATTCCTTTATTCCATTTCTTTATAATCTAAATAAATGTTCCTTTATTTATTTCCTAAAATAAATATTCCTTTATATTCTAATTCATTTATTTTCTAAATAAATGTTTCTATTTTATTTCATTTATTTTCTAAATAAATGTTTCCTTTATCATTTATTTATTTTCTAATTAAATAAATGTTTTCCTTTTACAAAATCCTATCGATTTTGTAAATAAGATTCATTTTCAATATAAACATTGAAAATCCCCTTATCAACATTTCGGTATGTTATGGTATTCAATCATATCAAATCACGATGTTCAATATCGTCCAAGCACATGTAATCGCCCACAGATTTTATATCACATCATATAACAATATATGGAAAACAATAAAATAACTGTTGAGGAATCCAGTCGGATTCCTCCAACCTGTTTCCCTGCATCACAGATGTTAGACAATATAGATAACATCACTTTCAGTTCCGTATGATATATTCTGTTAAACAGAATCAATATAGAAATTTAACTAACCGACTAGCAGTTCAATCAATCAACCAACACACAGTCAAACAGACAATTTTAACAGTTCTAACAATGCAACATGAAATTATAAACTGTTCAGAATTAGAGAGATTTACTCACATTTGCAGTTCATTGTTAAAATACGATGACTGTCGACGGTTTGGATTAGCGCTTCAATTTCCCGTAAATCGAGACGAGCTTAGAAACACTCCAGACCCATTGCATTTTGTAGTCGACGTTCATACGATCCTGTCGGATCCAGTTCTGCTGAATTCCGATGTTCTATGACGAAGTTATACAATTTAAAAGTTAACTTATAATTTAAATTAAATAAAACATGGGTTTAAAACTTAAATGGGCTTTAACCTTTTCCCGGCCCATTCAAACTTCCTTCCGCCCAAACATATTCAACCCGTGCACTCAGCCCTTTTTCCACAGTGACTCCTCTTGTTTCTTCCCTCTCATCGTTCTGAATTGCAGCAGGTTCCCATGCCTACTTCACCATTTTCTTCCGGATCTCAACCCCAATGCTACCGTTCGCTCCTTGTTCAACGAAAACCCAACAAACAATCTCCGCCTACAAGACTTCAAAACACTAATCAAAGAACGATTCCATCCTTTTTAGTTCGAATTCCTTTCAGTAACCCATGCCCTAAATTCCGACTTCTCTCTCTAACCCCATCTCCATCCTCACTTCCAGAACAAATCTCGACGTTGCCTGATGAGCCCGCCTTTCTCGAAATGATTCGCGTCTTCATAGCAACCCACGGTCACTGCTGAAAAGTTTCGAACAAAATTTTGTTCGAATTTCACCATAGTTTGATCGCAGGTAGTATTCAGCACCAGGTATCCAAATCAGAAGTCAAATTCAAGGATCGAACCCATATCTCCATTATCGTGCCATTCAAAAGCCATTTCCAGACTTCCGATTTCCCCAACGTGAACCGCAAGCCTCATAAATCGTTGCGCGACCTCCAAATAAGACGCTATAGTGAAGGTAAGTCTTCAGGGAATCGACAGATGCAAGCTTCCGATTTTTAGATGCTTATATGATTTTAGAATTGATTTTAGAAGACCGAAGTAAATTTACTGAAGGATGTAAATTCACGGCGGAAGCATCATTGACTAGAGAAATTGTAAAATTAGGTTTAGGAATCAGCTGAGGGTCATTTATAGTAATTTAATTTGCTTTGTGAAGGAAGGGCCACGTCTGTTGCTTTTGGGACCAAAGAAAAGGAGTGGTTTTGAGAAGAATGAAACGTGGACAGTTAAGTATCCAGGAATATGTTTATTTATTTAGGGATACCTCATTTCGTGAAATTTTGTTTGTTTACGACTGCTATAGACAGAAATGACCATACCGTTGTGATCAGCTCGGTGTCACGATCCCAAAAATGTAATAATACCGGTAGGTGGACTCATATTTTGAAACTTCAAAATGTTGACTTCAGGGTGCGAAATACTCCAAATAAAAAGTTGCTTATTTAATTAATTAAAAATTACAGTAAAATTCTAAAAATTAAATTATCACTATTTCCCAAAAGAACCTTGTCTAAATTCAAGCCCGGTCTCTAGTTATAACAAATAAACCATTATGGTCGTTAAACGATTTTATAGCGACTATTTTAAAATTTGATTTGGATATATCTCAAAATCTACACGACGAAATCCCGATTTTTCTCTTCCACTAGAAAGATATACTCCACCAGCTCCACACGTTTCTTGTTTCACAGATATCCGGCTTAAAATGAATCATGTACATTCAGTTGAAGTTCAAATCGCCAAATTGCGAACTGCCGCGACGTTTCAGGTTCGTTTTAATTATAATTATAAATTATAAGTTCGAACGTTGTACTTTAAGTTATCGATATCACCAAATCGATATATAAATAATTAAATAAATTAATTATTCGACAGCTAACAAAACGCGCCATTACAGACTTCCCCCCTTAAAATAATTTCGTCCTCGAAATTGCTAAGTTAGAAAAATGCTACTAACTCTACTAACTAGATTTAAAAATCCTTTTTTGTTTGCCTCTAAATTTCAGTTTCGACTGGACCCATTTAATTTTAATTAATTTATTAATTCATTTCCGACCAACTAAAAAATTCTAAAAATTTTCTAACACCTTAAATTTTCGAAAAATTTCGCCATAACCTCCTTTGTACGACTCAATACGTCAAACCACAACTCGCCTCTCTAGGCCTCCTCCAATCCAAAAGGAAATCAAAATAGCTAAGCGGCTTGCTAATTCGGCTCATAAAATCCAAACTCATATATGATATAAACTTGTACCTTTTTGTCGGGCATTTAACTCTATCCCTTTCATCTGCTACCACTTCAACATATACCAATGTTATCCATTCCAATTGATCTCCAATCAGTTCATATCCTCAAATCCAAATCGAATTTCATTCGAACTCTAATATCAAATTCCAAATTATTGACTTATCAATTTGGTTCCATTTTAGATTATCTCTAATCCAATTTAATTTTATTTAACTCGGTTCAAGTTAAATTTCAATTTATTTTTACCATCTCATTTTATTTAACTTCATTAGTTAAATTTTAATTCCAGAACTTAAGTTCCTGGGTTTCTTTCAAATCAATTTGAAATCATAATGCCAATTCAAAACCTTTGAATTTCTAAACAACTTGTTTTCTCAAAACAATTCAAAAACAAAACCTTTGGTAGTAATCCGTCACTTAGAACTCGTAAATAAACACTGATGATGTCTAGATTCATCATCAGAATCTATTTTCCAGCTATCGAAGTGAGTTCAATACTATATCATTTTCAATTTGAAAAACATTTTCAAAATCTCCCAGGAACTTAAAATTTCCTTATTTTAAATTCCAAATTCTGATTTAAATTCATATTTAATTCAAACTATTTCATATATTACATTCATATGAATTCTTATTGGTCATTTATAACCATTTCACCCTTTTATAATCTTATTTGATTATAATAACAACCAACACAATCAATATACTATAATAATTTCAAGATATATATTTCTTCTATAAGCAAATATATTTTGGGAAAAATTATTTCATTTACCCTCTTTCAAAACATACCATGACGGTTCATCGTATTCGAGTGTTTAGTAACCCTTATCGATACAGTGGATCAAACTGATCGACCAGAATTCATAAGCCACTCAACCAATGAGTCTCCACAATATAAAACCATTTTATATTGAAAAACAATTACGCGCTCACATATATACACACAAACTCAATCTAGGATATTACTAATCCCATCTCTATCGAGTTATGCCACAGAGCCAAGGTAATCACTTAACTTAAGCTCTGATACCAACTGTAACGGCTTGAAATTTTCGACTCCTCGAGAGTCGAAAATTCCAAGACGTTAGTTAAAGAAAGTAGAGGGTGAGGAAGAAAAGATAGAACTAATAGAATAGAAGAAGAAGAAGAACTTACATCATCAGAGTAAACATGAATCTCACAGCGGAACGAATAAAATATAACATAACTTTGAAATACAAATCAGTACTCGTATATACATACCATTTCAAAGTACAACACTTAACAACACAGCGGAATAATAATAGCTATAATCCTGAAGCCTCCTGCTCCAAGCTCTCCAAGTGTATCTGTAAAATCCCGACTACTTGACTGCCCGTACAAATTTAGGCACCCAAGAGTTTAGGGAAAACAAACAAAATAAACTCCGGGTCAGTCATGGGACTGGTGTGAATAAAACTCCAACACTTGGTTAAATAAAGGATATCTTTCTGATATTATAATTGTAACACCCCGTATTTTCTGTAAACATAAGAGTTAAAAATCAAGGTATAATTAATTTTTAGGAGAATAAATTAGGGAAACGGGTTGCGCCATTGTGTTCGTCTCGGAAAAATACGCGAAATAGAGTCCGAATTTGCGTAAATCGGAGTCCGTATGAAGAAGATATGGATGAACGAAGTTAGGCAGAAAAACCGGAAACAGGCCAGAATACACTGGCGCACTTGTGAAGTGCGCCAGTACAAAAATACACATGCGCACCTGCCAAGTGCGCCCATACAAATCTAGCACCGAATTCTGGAGTGTTCTGAGGTGACGTGTCTTCTTTTGAGTGGCTGGATGATGTGTATTCGAGCTGTGCGATTCTGATGACTTCTGGACTGATCTGAAGGCTCTAAATCACCATATTCTCCTATAAATACATCTCTAACCTAAACCTAGGTTTCTTACACAATTCTCTAGCCTCCATTGCTCTCTTCTTCTAATTAAAAAAAAAATGGCGTCGTTGCTCTGCTGGAATCAAAACTAGGACTGATGTAAAAGCTAAATCAAATCTCAAATCAAAGGGTAGATCTACAATAACAATTAAAAAGGAATAATTCAGCATTTCTGCATCAACAACAGTTTATTATCCTTTCTTAAACCACGAAAGGCAAGTACAGTTATTCTCCGCTATAAACGTTAATTATAATTTTGATATGCTTTTAAATCTGAGTTTGACGTTGTATATATATTCTCTTCTGTTAGATCTGTTTTCTGTGACTATTCTGTATTCCTTTCTTCTTTTCTGTTTCTATAGCCAGGCTACCACGAGCCTGTGCCCAATCTCATAAAGAGATTAACGTATGACTTTAGATCTGAAGCATAAAATATATTGGACATGTGACTTGGGATTGGATGCATAAATTTGACTATGAACATGTAATTTACATATTGCATGCATAGAGTATGTTGTAATTTAGATCTGTAACTAATTAGAGAAATGAACATATGATATTTAGATCTGCAATTAATTAGAAAAATGAGCATATGTTGTAAACTAGATTTAGATCTATGCATATTCTGTAATAAAAGTCAAGATCTGATTTTTAGAAGATATAATTTAAAGATTTAGATTGTTCGGTATATTTTGCATTATGATTCATGACTTGAAAAGAAGAAGGATATGGAATGTTCGGTGTAAAGATTTACATTAATTAGGATATCTATTATTGTGATTACACCTAAATAGGAATTTTTGGATATATGGCATGCATTGTAATTAATGATTATATTTTGTATAATTTACATGTAAAATGCTAGTTTAACAAAAATTGGAACATATGTTATATGGCAAATTATGTCCATATTCTGCGCTTATGCAAACATGGAGTATATGTTGTGAATCATGACAATTATGTAGGCATATGAATTTAGGCCAATTTATGATTAGGTAAGGCATGTAAATAGAACCTTTAGAAACATTAAATTTGCTAAATCTGCTAATTTGCCAAGTTGCCTAAACTGCTAGTTTTGTTATATTGCCTAGACTGCTAATTCGATTGAAGTGCCTAATCTGTTAAATTTGTCGGTTGAAATGCCTAACCTGTTATATGCCAAAATCTGCTAAATTGCTAAATATGTTAAATCCGTTAAGTCATATAAAATCTGTTATCTGCTAGAATCTGTTATCTGCTGTGTTGAGATAATCATCCTGTTATTGATATAATCTGAATTGGCATATATATTGGGCGTGCGCATAAACGGTAAATTATTAATTAATTGGCCGCAAAGATAAACGTGACTAACTCGAGGTTAGAATGAGTTTGCGGCATAATTCTGCCCGGAACCGCCCGGCACATCCAGTGGCCGCAAACAATAGGTTCTAATGTGAGAAGTTAGTCATAACCGTCTTAAGACACGAGGTTAGGTCTGGCTTGTGGCAGAAGTCTGCCCGGAACCGCCCGGCCCATCCAGCGGCCACAAGCTAGCGACCTAATGTGAGAGGTCTAGGCATTAATAATTAATTAATGCAAATCTAAGATAAGAATGACGTCTAAAACGTATTGGGGGAAAATAGGGTTAAACCAAATGGATTAATAGGTATAGTAAACCCGTCCATGAATCTGTAGGCCCAATACAAAGTTAGACAAATCTGAAAAATCTGTACATCTGATCTGTTAGTCTGAAAACTTGTTAACTTAATCTGTGAACTAGTAAATCTGAATTCTGTATGTCTGAACTTGTAAACAAGTTAATCTGAGATCTATTAGTCTGGGGACACAAGGTTAGGAGGGGAATTACTTGTGTCATCTGTTGTTTGGGACCCATATTAGTCAGTAACCCTTTCTGGTATCAAAACTTTGACCCAACAGTAGGTAGGGTCCGGGCACGCTTACTGAATTAATTATAAGTGGTTCATTCTGATAATGGCGAGGGGTGTTGATGGTGCGTTCCAACCGGGTCATGTGCGTGCATGGATCCCGGTTTGCCTCTGAGGATGTAAGACGCCGTGACATCTGTAAATAGGTCTGTGCCAATTGGTTGTCACTTTAGGGAGTGATACACCCTATTGTGGGGCTGACACAGGATATTTATGTATTAGGGAGCCGATCGCTTGGGGTAGGGTTTTAGGGTACGCTTAGTTCTGTCTGTTTCTGTTGGTACCGTCTGCTTCTGTTGGGTGGTAACACCTGTTTGTTTCTGTGTGGTACCGTCTGTTCGGGTGGTAAAGGCCCATTCTAGTGTACATCTAATTCTACATTCTGTTTCCATAAGGATAAAATCTGCTTCTGTCTGTTTCTGATCGGGTAGTAAAGGCCCATTATTAGCATTCTGTTTCTGTTAAAGTATTTTGTATCCGGTTCTTCTTCAATTTAGACATTAGGGTGACACCTAATTCTGCTATACTAGTATTAGTGCAGAGAAGTGTAAAACAATAGTTTATGTCATTATGTTTTTCTGTTATATCTGCTAAAGTTGTTACAGTTATCTCACATCCAGTTTTATGTTCATATCATATTATGATTATCTGTTCATATGCTGAAAGTCACTGGACTTGCCAGACTTTTTGTCTGACCCTTGTTGTTTCGCCTCCATTCTTCCGTTTCCCCCCCCCCAGGTTATCCAAGGAGGGAATACTTTAGCTTGATCCGGATTTCTCTTTGCTTGATGTGCTCAAAGTATGGCTTGGCTCTGTATAGCTTCTGTTCCATGGGGATTATGATTTTAAACCATGCATTTTGAAGGCTTTTGTACAAGACTGATATTTTGTACTTGAATTCTGAAATTTGAAAGGATGTAACCATATTAATTTCTGTTTCCGCTGTAATAAAGTTAAAAATTTTCAAGTATTGTTTTATCTGTCTTGTAAGTTTCTGTTCTGTTTACTAAAATGCTTCACCAAAGTTAAGGCATTCCCTTTTTGAGTGACCTTAACGGAGGTGGGGTGTTACACTTGGTATCAGAGCTGAAGGTTACCAGATTGGGTAAAGTTTTTGAGAACTATTTAAAAAAAAAGGTTTTGGAAGGAAGTATTTTCAAAAATAAAGCTTATTTTGAAAAACATGATCCCCAAGAGCCATATATCTTTCTTTCAGTCCTTTTTGTATTGAACCTTTCCTTTTTCGTTCCAGCATGTCTGAAGCATCTGAGATACCAGAGGGTGTTCATGTACCCGGTTGGTTTCGTCAATATCGTGAGGCTAGGACCGCCGCTGCAGGTCCAGCAAATGATCCCCCTCCTCCACCCACTCCTCGTGCAATTGCTTTCTCAAAGATCTGTAGAGAGTTTAGGGCCATGGGTGGGAAGGATTTCAAAGGAACTGAATCATTCGTAGAAGCAAGGAATTGGCTCAAAGAAACTGAGGATCTATTCGTTATCTTCGAGGTGGACGATAGGCAGAAGGTACAGTTGGCAGTATGGCTGCTCAAAGACGAAGCTTCCTACTGGTGGGAAGTCACTAACACCGAGAGGCCGGTTGAGACATTGATGGATTTCAGAACAAGGTTTGAGAAAAAATTCCTCTCGCAAGCTGAACGAAGTTTACAATTGGAAAAGTTCTTATCTCTTAAGCAAGGAAGTATGACGGTCAAGGAATACGTCAACTAGTTCAACCAACTGGCTAGGTTCGGATTGGATTTAGTCAACACTCAGCATAAAAAGGCTCTCCGCTTTGTTAAAGGATTGAACGAGCCACTGCACAGCCTAGCCATGACCCATCTACCCATGGGAGCAACTTACGAGAAATTGGTGGATATGGCATTACTGCACGAGGAAGACAAGGGCCCGAAAGAGACAAAGAAGGAAGAACCACAGAATAAGAAAGCGGGGCCCGAAAAGGAAACACAAAAGAAGGATGAGAAGTCTGAAGATAAGAAGGGGAAAAAGTGCTTTACTTGTGGGAGCTCGACTCATCTGAACAAGGATTGCAGAAAAAGGAAGGGCGCTTGCTTCAACTGTGAGGAGATGGGACACTTCACTAGGGACTGCCCGAAGAGACGAGGACAAGGAGGGCAGGCGAACACTCTTGAGGCTTGTGGCTAGGATAGAAATAGGAAAATTTCTATAGTAGGTTTAATTTCTTTATCTGATTATGGAGTTAAGACTTTTTCTGATTCTGGTATTTTGATTTTGTAATCGATACTCTGCACTTTAATACTAGTATTATTTCTGAATTCCGCTGTAGACTCAGACCCATAAGGGTTATGGCTCATCTGTTTGAGATTGGGGTTTGAGGGATATCTGTGTTAGGCGTCAAGTATGACGCATACATTCTGAGTTTTCGTGGGGTATGATTTTATCATGCTTAGCTTCCTAAGAATCATTAGGGAACCTGATCTGTACCAGTAGTCTGTAAATATCTAAATACTTTTGATAGGATTTCCAGTTTTGACATTGTCTAAAGAAGGTAATCCTCTGGGTGTCAATTTGATGTTGGTTTCGGTCTTTGGGGCCGATACTTAGGACCCATGTCTAATGGGAACCAAATTTTCGTTCTATCTGTACTCGCTTCCATCATTCGACTGTATCCTATCGATCGAATCTTCAAACTTTAGATAGAAACTAATGGGTGTAAACATGTGTTTGAGACATGTTATGTTTGATGGTTGCAAGTGGATGCAAGTGGTTTCTAGTGGTTGCCCGTGGATGCATATACACACACTAGGCACTAGATCGGCTCGAAAACACTCTCATACTGCATATGGATGTGTGAGCATTTTTCAATTCTTGTGGATGCAAAATGGTTGATTCAGCACATGGATGTTGCATTTGAGTTAATAATTGTGCACTCATATAAAAATAATATATATCATTAGGATTCTATTGCATACATGATGGACTCATGGCACTGACATAATTCGCATTAAGGAGGTCAACTGAATCAGTAGACCGCCTGATCCTTGCATTAGATAAGGAGCATATACACACAATTTTGCATATGTTCATACAACATTAGAAGTTTTCTAAGGACAATGGATGCTTGTGAATGATGGTTGAGTAGATGGGTGATTGGATGGTAGGACACATTCTTCTTAACTTGAAGATTTCGGGGACGAAATCCTCTAAGGAGGGGAGAATGTAACACCCCGTATTTTCTGTAAACATAAGAGTTAAAAATCAAGGTATAATTAATTTTTAGGAGAATAAATATGGGAAACGGGTTGCGCCATTGTGTTCGTCTTGGAAAAATACGCGAAATAGAGTCCGAATTTGCGTAAATCGGAGTCCGTATGAAGAAGATATGGACGAACGAAGTTAGGCAGAAAAACCGGAAACAGGCCAGAATACACTGGCGCACTTGTGAAGTGCGCCAGTACAAAAATACACTGGCGCACCTGCCAAGTGCGCCCATACAAATCTAGCACCGAATTCTGGAGTGTTCTGAGGTGACGTGTCTTCTTTTGAGTGGCTGGATGATGTGTATTCGAGCTGTGCGATTCTGATGACTTCTGGACTGATCTGAAGGCTCTAAATCACCCTATCCTCCTATAAATACATCTCTAACCTAAACCTAGGTTTCTTACACAATTCTCTAGCCTCCATTGCTCTCTTCTTCTAATTAAAAAAAAAATGGCGTCGTTGCTCTGCTGGAATTAAAACTAGGACTGATGTAAAAACTAAATCAAATCTCAAATCAAAGGGTAGATCTACAACAACAATTAAAAAGGAATAATTCAGCATTTCTGCATCAACAACAGTTTATTATCCTTTCTTAAACCACGAAAGGCAAGTACAGTTATTCTCCGCTATAAACGTTAATTATAATTTTGATATGCTTTTAAATCTGAGTTTGAGGTTGTATATATATTCTCTTCTGTTAGATCTGTTTTCTGTGACTATTCTGTATTCCTTTCTTCTTTTCTGTTTCTATAGCCAGGCTACCACGAGCCTGTGCCCAATCTCATAAAGAGATTAACGTATGACTTTAGATCTGAAGCATAAAATATATTGGACATGTGACTTGGGATTGGATGCATAAGTTTGACTATGAACATGTAATTTATATATTGCATGCATAGAGTATGTTGTAATTTAGATCTGTAACTAATTAGAGAAATGAACATATGATATTTAGATCTGCAATTAATTAGAAAAATGAGCATATGTTGTAAACTAGATTTAGATCTATGCATATTCTGTAATAAAAGTCAAGATCTGAATTTTAGAAGATATAATTTAAATATTTAGATTGTTCGGTATATTTTGCATTATGATTCATGACTTGAAAAGAAGAAGGATATGGAAAGTTAGGTGTAAAGATTTACATTAATTAGGATATCTATTATTGTGATTACACCTAAATAGGAATTTTTGGATATATGGCATGCATTGTAATTAATGATTATATTTTGTATAATTTACATGTAAAATGCTAGTTTAACAAAAATTGGAACATATGTTATATGGCAAATTATGTCCATATTCTGCGCTTATGCAAACATGGAGTATATGTTGTGAATCATGACAATTATGTAGGCATATGAATTTAGGCCAATTTATGATTAGGTAAGGCATGTAAATAGAACCTTTAGAAATATTAAATTTGCTAAATCTGCTAATTTGCCAAGTTGCCTAAACTGCTAGTTTTGTTATATTGCCTAGACTGCTAATTAGATTGAAGTGCCTAATCTGTTAAATTTGTCGGTTGAAATGCCTAACCTGTTATATGCCAAAATCTGCTAAATTGCTAAATATGTTAAATCCGTTAAGTCATATAAAATCTGTTATCTGCTAGAATCTGTTATCTGCTGTGTTGAGATAATCATCCTGTTATTGATATAATCTGAATTGGCATATATATTGGGCGTGCGCATAAACGGTAAATTATTAATTAATTGGCCGCAAAGATAAACGTGACTAACTCGAGGTTAGAATGAGTTTGCGGCGTAATTCTGCCCGGAACCGCCCGGCACATCCAGTGGCCGCAAACAATAGGTTCTAATGTGAGAAGTTAGTCATAACCTGCTTAAGACACGAGGTTAGGTCTGGCTTGTGGCAGAAGTCTGCCCGGAACCGCCCGGCCCATCCAGCGGCCACAAGCTAGCGACCTAATGTGAGAGGTCTGGGCATTAATAATTAATTAATGCAAATCTAAGATAAGAATGACGTCTAAAATGTATTGGGGGAAAATAGGGTTAAACCAACTGGATTAATAGGTATAGTAAACCCGTCCATGAATCTGTAGGCCCAATACAAAGTTAGACAAATCTGAAAAATCTGTACATCTGATCTGTTAGTCTGAAAACTTGTTAACTTAATCTGTGAACTAGTAAATCTGAATTCTGTATGTCTGGACTTGTAAACAAGTTAATCTGAGATCTGTTAGTCTGGGGACAAAAGGTTAGGAGGGGAATTACTTGTGTCATCTGTTGTTTGGGACCCATATTAGTCAGTAACCCTTTCTGGTATCAAAACTTTGATCCAACAGTAGGTAGGGTCCGGGCACGCTTACTGAACTAATTATAAGTGGTTCATTCTGATAATAGCGAGGGGTGTTGATGGTGCGTTCCAACCGGGTCATGTGCGTGCATGGATCCCGGTTTGCCTCTGAGGATGTAAGACGCCGTGACATCTGTAAATAGGTCTGTGCCAATTGGTTGTCACTTTAGGGAGTGATACACTCTATTGTGGGGCCGACACAGGATATTTATGTATTAGGGAGCCGATCGCTCGGGGTAGGGTTTTAGGGTACGCTTAGTTCTGTCTGTTTCTGTTGGTACCGTCTGCTTCTGTTGGGTGGTAACACCTGTTTGTTTCTATGTGGTACCGTCTGTTCGGGTGGTAAAGGCCCATTACTAGTATACACCTAATTCTACATTCTGTTTCCACAAGGATAAAATCTGTTTCTGCTTCTGTCTGTTTCTGATCGGGTAGTAAAGGCCCATTATTAGCATTCTGTTTCTGTTAAAGTATTTTGTACCCGTTCCTGCTTCAATTTAGACATTAGGGTGACACCTAATTCTGCTATACTAGGATTAGTGCAGAGAAGTGTAAAACAATAGTTTATGTCATTCTGTTTTTCTGTTATATCTGCTAAAGCTGTTACAGTTATCTCACATCCAGTTTTATGTTCATATCATATTATTATTATCTGTTCATATGCTGAAAGTCACTGGACTTGCCAGACTTTTTGTCTGACCCTTGTTGTTTCGCCTCCTTTCTTCCGTTTCCCCCCCAGGTTATCCAAGGAGGGAATACTTTAGCTTGATCCGGATTTCTCTTTGCTTGAAGTGCTCAAAGTATGGCTTGGCTCTGTATAGCTTCCGTTCCATGGGGATTATGATTTTAAACCATGCATTTTGAAGGCTTTTGTACAAGACTGATATTTTGTACTTGAATTATGAAATTTGAAAGGATGTAACCATATTAATTTCTGTTTCCGCTGTAATAAAGTTAAAAAATTTCAAGTATTGTTTTATCTGTCTTGTAAGTTTCTGTTCTGTTTACTAAAATGCTTCACCAAAGTTAAGGCATTCCTTTTTTGAGTGACCTTAACGGAGGTGGGGTGTTACAATAATAATGTCTAAATACAAATAGATATCAATCTAGCAGAACGCTTGCATCTCACGTTCCACATACATAGTATACAAATAAAACCGTGAGCGCTTATTGGAGATTGGATTCCAACAGACAAGGTATGGGAGCACCTCCCGATCAGTGTACTCTAGAGGAGATACACTAGGGTTCGACAAGAACGTCTTGCAACCCGGCCACACATGACCGTCCACTCATTTAGCTTGAGTGAAACGAATATATTATCACCGATGGTTGGGATCAGCAACCATCCTTCCCGATAAGGGACAGCATTGAAATAGATTATAAAGAAGTACAATTGAATATTCTCTAGATGGTGATAATACACCCTGCTTGGATATGGCCCAACTAGCCATGCTGCCTAGCCCAACTTCTGTTATTTCCGGGTTGTGAGGTTTTGAGGTCACGTTTATCACTTTGACAGATTATTTCTTCAATTACTTTGAATGCCACATCGTCATACCCGCCAAATCATTATCGATTTCTCAAGGCATCACGGGTATAAAAGCTAGGAGAAACGAATTTCTCCGCCACCAACGTAATACGTTTAAAGAGATCAACATATATGATTCGTTAAGAATACTTTGTCAGACACTCGTCCATATACGTTGTTCTGGGACTGAATAAACCGAAGGCACTATTCAGTGAATCCATCCTACCTAGGCTTTTCACAATAGCCCTTGCACTTCACTCCGTCTTCAATTATCTTCAGCGTACTTGATTCGTAACGCTTATGCTAATACGGAGTGGTTCTTCGGATAATAATCCAACCGGTCTCTCCATATTAACAACGTAAAAATGGTCAAAACTATGATAGTCTGTGATTCAACTATCAAATGAAAACATGTCGGTGTACAAACAACGATCTTATTTCCAAATGGGAATTCGATCGATCAACCATCATATGTTCATATTTCCTTATTTTTCATATATTTAGAAAATATATGTTATTAATCATAGGAAAACATTTCCATAGCTTATTTTCACATCACTATTATTTCGCAACTATCAGTCCCTAACTGTAACTAGTATGAGAACAATTCTCTAAGTATCAATCCGGAAGGTCGAAACCAACATCAGATCGTCACTTAGAAAACCGTTCAACTTACCCTCTCCAGTTAGTTTCTGAATTTGCTTAAATCTATTTCTTAAATTCTTATCATGAAAACATTTCATTTTCTATGTTTAGAAAACATATCTGACTATATTTGGAAAACGTTTCCAAAACTCATTTACGGATTTCCAATGAACGTTGTATAAAACATCGTTTCGCTTAATTCATTTATCGCTTATTCCTTAACTTTATTCCTAATCAACCTTTTAGATCGAACCACAACTATTCCTTTGTCAATTCTGAAGTCAATCAAGTTGGGGTATAATTACCTCGCAGAGCTTAATTGAACAACGTCCTTTACTGTGAAATAGATGAAGCTCATCACTCACTTTTTACAATCATCTGTTTACGCAAATTCTCGGATTCAGGTTACGAATCCACTTATTATACGACAACGTTTGATTATAACTATAACGTTATAATTCCTACCCCTAAAATATCTAACCTAAATTATAAATTTATTTCCTAACTCGAATAATTTAACAGACACCTAATTTCTAAATCAATAACTAAATCTTGATTTAAACCCTGGAAAGTAAATAGTACTTTCCCGAATTCGCTATAATCGAATTCGACGTATAACTCTCTTTCGAGTAATCTCTATTCGATTAACTCTCCCTTTTTAATAACTGATATTCGATAAACTCTATTTCGATTAACTCCTATCGAATAACTAATATTCGAATAACTCTTCTTGGTTGGCTCTATTTCATTAACTCTTATCGAATAACAAATATTCGATTTTTTTAAATGTGTCAATTCTTATCGAATAACTAACATCCGATTTAACTTAAATGGATTTACTCTTATCGAATAACTTTTTCGATTAACTTAACTTGATTTTCTTAACTCGATTATCTCAACTCGATTACTTAACTCGATTACTTAACTCGATAAATATTAACTCAATTACTTAACTCGATAACTTAACTTAACCCAAATTTGTTAACTCAACTCTAATCGATTAACTAAATTTGATTTACTCCTTCGAATAACTAATTCGAATAACTTAATTGATTAACTCCTTCGAATAACTAATTCGAATAACTAATTCGAATAACTTACCTTCGAATAACCAATATTCGATTTACTCTAACTCGATTAACTTAATTCTAATCGATTTACTCCATTTCGAATCAACATAATTCAAATCGATTAACTTAACTCAAATTGATTAACTCCTTTCGAATAACTAAATTCGATTTAACTCTTCTTGAATAACTAAATTCAATTAACTCAAATTGAATAACTAATATTCAATTAACTATTACGTGTTTAACTCTATTCGAATAACTAATTCGAATAACTTACCTTTGAATAACCAATATTCGATTTACTCTAACTCGATTAACTTAATTCTAATCGATTTACTCCATTTCGATTCAACTTAATTCAAATCGATTAGCTTAACTCAAATTGATTAACTCCTTTCGAATAACTAAATTCGATTTAACTCTTCTCGAATAACTAAATTCGATTAACTCAAATTGAATAACTAATATTCAATTAACTCTTACGTGTTTAACTCTATTCGAATAACTAATTCGAATAACTTACCTTCGAATAACCAATATTCGATTTACTCTAACTCGATTAACTTAATTCTAATCGATTTACTCCATTTCGATTCAACTTAATTCAAATCGATTAACTTAACTCAAACTGATTAACTCCTTTCGAATAACTAAATTCGATTTAACTCTTCTCGAATAACTAAATTTGATTAACTCAAATTGAATAACTAATATTCAATTAACTCTTACGTGTTTAACTCTATTCGAATAACTAATTCGAATAACTTACCTTCGAATAACCAATATTCGATTTACTCTAACTCGATTAACTTAATTCTAATCGATTTACACCATTTCGATTCAACTTAATTCAAATCGATTAACTTAACTCAAATTGATTAACTCCTTTCGAATAACTAAATTCGATTTAACTCTTCTCGAATAACTAAATTCGATTAACTCAAATTGAATAACTAATATTCAATTAACTCTTACGTGTTTAACTCTATTCGAATAACTAATTCGAATAACTTACCTTCGAATAACCAATATTCGATTTACTCTAACTCGATTAACTTAATTCTAATCGATTTACTCCATTTTGATTCAACTTAATTCAAATCGATTAACTTAACTCAAATTGATTTACTCCTTTCGAATAACTAAATTCGATTTAACTCTTCTCGAATAAGTAAATTCGATTAACTCATATTGAATAACTAATATTCAATTAACTCTTACGTGATTAACTCTATTCGAATAAGTAATTCGAATCACTCTAATGTGTTTAACTCTATTCAAATATCTAATTCGAATAACTCATTTCGAATAACTAAATTCGATTAACTCCTTTTTATAACGTTTATTCATTTCAAAAGATTTCCTTTTTACAACGTTTATCCATTTATAAAGATTTACTTTTAGTAACGGTTCTTCACTTTATAAATGTCCTTTTAATAACGTTTCTACTACTCTATATAAGTCCAGACTTATATATATTCCATTTATCAACGATAAATAATTTATTTAATTTATAAAACATTTTTTATAAATTAATCTACTTCAATTTATCTGTTTAAAACAGATTTCCTATTTAATATCTCATTTAAATCCATATCGTGTTATACCGTGTGCGAAGCACGTGTTTAAATCTTTCCTTGTATAATTCTATTTATTTTCCGAACAAGTGTTCCTTTATTTATTCCCTAAATAAATATTCCTTTATTCCATTTATTTATAATCTAAATAAATGTTCCTTTATTTATTTCCTAAAATAAATATTCCTTTATATTCTAATTCATTTATTTTCTAAATAAATGTTTCTATTTTATTTCATTTATTTTCTAAATAAATGTTTCCTTTTTCATTTATTTATTTTCTAATTAAATAAATGCTTTCCTTTTATAAAATCCTATCGATTTTATAAATAAGATTCATTTTCAATATAAACATTGAAAATCCCCTTATCAACATTTCGGTATGTTATGGTGTTCAATCATATCAAATCACGATGTTCAATATCGTCCAAGCACATATAATCGCCCACAGATTTTATATCACATCATATAACAATATATGGAAAACAATAAAATAACTGTTGAGGAATCCAGTCGGATTCTTCCAACCTGTTTCCCTGCATCACAGATGTTAGACAATATAGATAACATCACTTTCAGTTCCATATGATATATTCTGTTAAACAGAATCAATATAGAAATTTAACTAATTGACTAGCAGTTCAATCAATCAACCAACACAGTCAAACAGACAATTTTAACAGTTCTAACAATGCAACATGAAATTATAAACTGTTCAGAGTTAGTGAGATTTACTCACATTTGCAGTTCATTGTTAAAATACGATGACTGTCGACGGTTTGGATTAGCGCTTCATTTTCCCGTAAATCGAGATGAGCTTAGAAACACTCCAGACCCATTGCATTTTGTAGCCGACGTTCATACGATCCTGTCGGATCCAGTTCTGCTGAATTCCGATGTTCTATGACGAAGTTATACAATTTAAAAGTTAACGTATAATTTAAATTAAATAAAACATGGGTTTAAAACTTAAATGGGCTTTAACCTTTTCCTGGCCCATTCAAACTTCCTTCCGCCCAAAAATATTCAACCCGTGCTGTGACACCCCGTATGTTTACATTTTAAAAAAAAGTAAGAAATTTACATACGTATACGATGATACGCAAAGCATATGAACCAGTAAAGCATGAAGATAAAAGATGTTTTGTTTAAACTTCTAGAGTTAAGGTAAACGGGATTCACCATTGCGTTCGTCTCGAAAAAATACGCGAAATAGAGTCCGAGTTTTCGAGAATCGGAGTCCGTATGACCCGTTAAAGGCCCAAGGAAGATTAGTGAAAATTTGAAATTCGGAAATCAGTTTGAAAATCCAGATCTGGGGCTAGGCGGGAATTTTCCCCGCCTAGGCCATGTCGACAGGGCTGTCGACAGGCCTGTCGACTTGGGCCCAGACCAAGTCGACAGCCCTGTCGACATGCCAGTCGACAGGGGGTGGCCGGGCTAAATTGCCTGGTGCACCTGCTTGTCTCACCTGGGCTTGCTCTTGGGCTGATTCTGGAAGCTTCCGAGATCTGATGGTCCTAATCTATCGTAGGTCTAATCCTATGGCCTAAAACACTCCTAATCTCTATAAAAACACCCCTAAGCCCCCCCTAAACCCTCATAACTCACCCTCTCCACGAAGTGCTGCCCAAATGCAAAGTGATCATGGCCTCCATCTCAAATCCCTAGAGCCTATGCATTCAAATCGGGTTCAAATCAAAGGATGCAAGCTTGCTACACCAAATAGAGGCCAAATCAACATTTCTATGCGAGTTTCGTGATGGTTCTTCATCAAAGGAGCCACCTTTCTTCGTCATGATGATGCATGGTCCCTTTCCTAAGCCTTGCCTATGTAAGTTCTAGCTACTTTTAGATGGAAACGGTAGTTTTGATAATGACATGGGATAAAATGTGGCTAAACATGATTATGCGAACCTATATGAGCCTTACCTTGCCTCTTGTGTCCATGTTTATGGTTTTAGGCCATGTGAGTGACTTAATCATGCCTCTCATGCTATGCATAACCTAGTTTAACTTGCAAGTTTGGATCTTTATGTATGAAATGCTAGCATGAACCTTTAGGAACCATTTTTACTTGTGAAACATTGGCTAAGATTATAGTTTGGGCTTATGCATGTTTATGAACCTAAACCCCTAGTGTTAACATGCAAGTTTGTGACCAAATCCTTTATGACATTATGCATACTTATGGCCAATTCCCTTTGTTTTCATGTTATGCATGCTTGTGCCCAAACCTTTATGAACCTATATATGTCTTAAGCCAAACCCTCATGATGCTATGCATGTTTGGGGTCATAGTGTAGCATAGTACCTTTGCGATGTGACTCGTCCATTCTTGCGTTGGAACACGATTTGGGTTGAGGGTAGACAAGCGTGAATATAGCATGAAAAACTTAACTCGAAGTTGCATGGGAACATGATAGGCGAGCTAAACTTGGCATGAACCATAATTTGGGTAAAGGGGTATAACGGGATAACATGTGACGTTAAGTATGACATACGAATACTTGAAAACATAACTTTTAATGTAACATGGAAGTTGACATGTAAGTATGCATAAAAACATAAGCTTGGGAATTTACCTATTAAGTTAGGTCTACCCATTGGGAATTTACCTATTAAGTTAGGTCTACCCAATTGCTTGAAAACTTAACTATGAACATGATACTAGACTAAACATGAAAGTGGCCAACTCGAGGTTGGGTTGAGTTTGCAACGTAAAACTACCCGGAACCAACCGGCCTAACTAGTAGTTGCAAACAATAGGACTCAATGTGAGAAGTTGGTCATGTTGTGCTTGAACCCGAGGTTAGACCAAGTTGTGGTGTAAATCTACCCGGACCCGCCCGGCTTAACTAGTAACCACAACAAAGTCTAATGTGAGAGGTTGGGGTGCATTAAATAATTAATGTCACATAATAGGGTTAAGTTAATTTGATTAATGAGGCTTAACCAAATATGATATGGACAGATGGGTTAAGTAATTTGATTAGGCTAATGATACTTAACAAAACATAATAAGCTTGGGTAGGTTAAGCAACTTGATTTGCCTAATGACGCTTGACCGATTTGACTCGGTAATTTGACAGGGTCAAGTTAATTTATATAATTAACCAATCTAAAATGGTAATTAGACGAGGTTAAGTTATGGATTGCTTGATATACTTAGCCAGCTTGACACATGGTTTGTAGGGTTAAGTCTTGGACTTGGATACTTAGCCAATTTTGACATGGTTGGTAGACGGGCTAAGTTATGAACTTAAGTGACACTTAACCCATTAGATAAACCCTAATTCAGAGGATTAGGAGAATAACCATAGTTAACAAGGGTAATGGAATTAAGGCTAAGTGGTAAACCTTAGTTAAAGGAAACTAAGTAATAATTCTTAGTCAAGGAAATCTGGACCAGTTCTTAGACAGATTAGTAACCCGATACGTTAGGTCAACGTTTAAGTATGCGTGGAGGAGCAGGCTATCTGATTTAGATAAAGGCAACAACGAACTGGGTAACGAAGCAGCGGCTTCGGGGAACGTGAGGATATTCTTGGGATCCCTCCGTGAGCTGCCAGGTCATTATACTAGGCTCACGGGAGGTTGATGACTGCGGTAGAAGAACCAAGAATATGCCTTGGTTGCTATGCGAGCGACCTAAAGACTGGGGTGGATAGTAGTGAGTCGACGAATACATAAGGTGCCCGAGATAGCAAATTCGTCGATCATCTACCATCTTGAGTCAAGCGTATACGGTCGGAAAGGCAGGGAACACCCAACAGACCATAATTGCTATCTAATTATGGGTGAGGTAGGCCGTAGGATGTGGGCTGGCCGGAGTGTAGTTCTCATGCAAGATTTTCTCTTGTGTTGCCTTTCACTAGTTGAGGGAGGGGTCTCGTGGGACCATAGCCACGTGTAGAAAAGCAGACCTTAGTATCTGCATCGGGAGATAAATCTAAAGCTCCCGACCGAGTCCTGTATTTCTTGGTTTGCCCTGTGACAGGACTCGGATGGCACGATGAGATACATGTGCATACAATGGTAGAAAAACGATTCGCGATGAATGCGTGGGAAAAAGGGCGCGGTTGAGGGTTAGCGTGATCCCTAGTGGCCTAGGTGGCTTAACCCAAACCGAAATACGAAAGCGTGCAATAGGAAAGCGTAATCCCTAGTGGTGCTAGGTGGCGTAGGTCCTAGTAGTTCAAACGATGATTCATATGGAAGAGCCTAGCTAGAATAAGGGTGACAGTCCAAACGATTCCAAGGATAATACGACATGAGGAAGCCCGTACGAAGTACGGCAAAGGACTGAACCTATATGCATGGAAAGAAACATATGACTTGAGTAACCTATATACATGCGATATATTAGGTTGACATGGACCATTACATGACTCTGAGTAAGGGACATTCCTGGTTAACACATAACAAGGCTGGGATACTAGGGCGGAGGGCGTAGAGCAGATATATGTGTTAGAACTAGGAAGAATATACATAATAGATACCGGGGAATGTTAGACGGGGCAGATACCTTGGGATAATGTACGCGATAGAGGTCTAGTGATGTGATACCTTGGCTTATCATAACACCATAGTCGTCATGATGCCTCAGTTCACCTTGCCACAGGAGTCAACCAGTTAACCTGGCTTAGTTTATCTATCTTGTAGTCGTCCTTATGTTTACTTTCAGTTTATGCATGTCATGTTACCTTTACCTGTTTTTATACTGGAAGTAGATAGGACTTACTCAGTCTTTTTGACTGACCCGTTTTGTTTCGCCTCTTTTCTTCCGTTTCCCCCCCCCCCCCCAAGGTTACAGGGAGGAAACAATGCTGTTGGTTCGGACTTCTTCTGTTTGAAGGTCATCATGGATGGCTTGGACTTTCTTGGCTATGGCTACTTTACTGTTTTATTTGGGGAATAATTTATTAAAAAGTCTTTATGCTTCTCTACTATTGCAAGACAGGTTTTGATGTACTCTGATGTAAAAGGCTTTAAACCTTATTTATCCATGTTTATGAAAGTTTGATTTTACTTCCGCTATTTATATATGTTCTGTCTTGTGATATTTCTGTACATGTTTACCAATAATGCCCCTCTAAAGCTAGTGCATTCCCTTGCGAGTGACCCTAGCGGAAGCGGGGTGTTACATTTGGTATCAGAGCAGAAGGTTACCAGGCTGGGCAAAAGTTTTAAAGACCTTCTGAAAATTATTTGAAAAACCATTTACAAAGAAGCATTTTTCAGGAAAAACTTTGTTTTAGAAGTTATTCCCCAAAAGCCATTAGCAATGTCCTTGTTTTATTAGTTGAATTTTCTTTTCCTTTCTCTCTCCCATCGATAGTCACGTCGGCTTCGGTTACAAGTAGTTTTTGAGTTAGAAGAGTGTTTTCTGTATGATGGGGGAATAGTCCTCGAGAAAATGGAGTTGAGTCAGGGGGAAATAAGGAGATGGAAGGATGGAAGGACAAGCAAGAAAAAAAAAAAAAAGAGAGAGAGAAGGGACCAGTCGACAGGCCTGTCGACAGGGCCGTCGACATGCCCCCCCTGTCGACAGGGCTGTCGACACGTCGAGCCTGCAGGGAAAAAAAATATATAAGCCCGAAGGCCGAGAGCTTCAGCTCATAACCCCAATCCTTTTTCTCCTTCCTCCCAGCCACCAAAACCGAAAATCCCCCAACTCCACCACCTCCCATCACCTCGTTTCTCCACCGTTCTTCATAAAATTAAGCTTAAATCGAAGCTAGAGACCCTCTCCATTCGGATCTATAGTTCCCCTCTTCCAATTCGTGTTTAAATCGCCATGGCCAATCAACCCAATCCCTACGAGCTTTACCCTCAACTAACCGCGCAAGAAGTTGAGTGGTGTGACGAGCAACCAGGGATAATTGAGCACTACATGCAGCTTGCCACTAGGAATTTGCTTCTAGGCCGACCGGTGAGGTTTGCGGATTTTGCGGGAACCGCCGTGGAAAGCTTGTTTGTTAATGCGGGTCTTATTCATATTCTGGATACACACACAGCCGAGAGGAGAGGCTACAAGCGTATGGTAAGACTTTTTGATGCTCGTTTGCAAATTGATGTGGATGATAATGGGTTGATAACTTATGGTTCATGGGTTAAGGGTACCCATATATTTATGAATGAGGTCCAATTTGGGGAAATTTTGAATATCCGGGGTACGGGACTTGATATAAATGACCTGGAGATGGATAATTTGAATGTGTGGGGAAGGATTTTTTTTAATGGACTGGATAGGCAATGGGATAGTACGCATTTGCGCCCCCTAGCTAGGTTTGTGATCAGGATATTGCAATATAATATTGCGGGGCAGAATCATGGGTTTGGCAGAGTCCCAGTAGTTGTTAAGGCTGCTACTTATGCTATTTTTGGGGGCATACAAATAAACTGGGCAAGAACCATCTTACAGCAGTACCAGATCTTCAGGGGAGCAAGGCACTCCAATATCTGTTTTGGGAACTTATGGACCATAGTTTTCCACTGGTTCGGGGTGGATTTGCATGATGAGGATTATGTGACGCTTTCTAACCATCCCTCTGTTATCATCACTGAAGCCGCACTAGGGAGGATGAGTATAGATATGCAGGAGCTGCAAGGGGAGCCTCAGCCTATGGAGCATGAGGGATTAGATGAGGAAGAGGATGAGGGTAACGAGGAGGAGGAGCCACAGGATGATCAGTTTGGACACTTTGAGGACCCCCATCAGGCACCACAGCATGATGGTGAGCAGGCTGGGGATGGAGCCTGGGCTCATCAGGGCCCGGCACAGGGGGCTCCGGACACAGGCGCCTGGGATCCATGGGCTACTAGGGATCCAGACTGGAGGACCGAGCTGAGATATATTTCACAGCAGCAGGCTCGCTTGATGAGGAGCCACCAGGATATTTTGAGGTCACAGCAGCAGACACTGGAGTCACAGGTAGCCATGGCTCAGACACAGCAGCAGATGCTTCAGGATATGAGTTCCTCTTATGACCAGTTGGGGGCTGGGATGCAAGACCTACAGTTAGAGCTTAGGCAAGGGAATCGACGGCAGGAGGAGAGGCTTGATAGCTTAGAGGAGCTCATCCGTAGCTATTTCCATCGGGATTGACCTCTATCAGTTATCCGTAGGATAGTGTTTTATTTTCAGTATTGTTTAGCTGTTCCTTTTTGTTGACTAGTTGTAACGATGTACTAAAACTATCTTAATAAAGTTTGTACGTTGTTTGTTTACGCAAATTTGTTGTGTCTAATGTAATTATGAAATATTGAATGATAATGTCTGATAACGAAGAACAATGAAAACAACAAAACGGGATATCTCTCCGTTACATAAAAATTTAGAAAATTAGATTTTTCTAAATTAATAATGGATGGTAGGATTCTGGATGCTCAAATTGGATGAACTTCACTCTTATTTTATAAGGGTGTGGGAAAATTTGGATGAAACTATTTTTTCAAAATTTTGCATTCATATAGAACTGCAAGTATATTTAGGATGAGAGCATCATGGTTTGAAAAAGAAATTTTTAAGAAATTACATTCATGTAGGTGGTACCACAAGTTAGGCATACATATTTTTCTACGATGTGATTCACTTTTGCACATGTGCACCTGTTTGCAACAATTGGCTGAACACTTCTGGATGCTAATATGGGGACATAAATCCTACTACTATTGAATTTCGGGGACGAAATTCTTTAAGGGTGGGAGGATGTGACACCCCGTATGTTTACATTTTAAAAAAAAGTAAGAAATTTACATACGTATACGATGATACGCAAAGCATATGAACCAGTAAAGCATGAAGATAAAAGATGTTTTGTTTAAACTTCTAGAGTTAAGGTAAACGGGATTCACCATTGCGTTCGTCTCGAAAAAATACGCGAAATAGAGTCCGAGTTTTCGAGAATCGGAGTCCGTATGACCCGTTAAAGGACCAAGGAAGATTAGTGAAAATTTGAAATTCGGAAATCAGTTTGAAAATCCAGATCTGGGGCTAGGCGGGAATTTTCCCCGCCTAGGCCATGTCGACAGGGCTGTCGACAGGGCTGTCGACTTGGGCCCAGACCAAGTCGACAGCCCTGTCGACATGCCAGTCGACAGGGGGTGGCCGGGCTAAATTGCCTGGTGCACCTGCTTGTCTCACCTGGGCTTGCTCTTGGGCTGATTCTGGAAGCTTCCGAGATCTGATGGTCCTAATCTATCCTAGGTCTAATCCTATGGCCTAAAACACTCCTAATCTCTATAAAAACACCCCTAAGCCCCCCCTAAACCCTCATAACTCACCCTCTCCACGAAGTGCTGCCCAAATGCAAAGTGACCATGGCCTCCATCTCAAATCCCTAGAGCCTATGCATTCAAATCGGGTTCAAATCAAAGGATGCAAGCTTGCTACACCAAATAGAGGCCAAATCAACATTTCTATGCGAGTTTCGTGATGGTTCTTCATCAAAGGAGCCACCTTTCTTCGTCATGATGATGCATGGTCCCTTTCCTAAGCCTTGCCTATGTAAGTTCTAGCTACTTTTAGATGGAAACGGTAGTTTTGATAATGACATGGGATAAAATGTGGCTAAACATGATTATGCGAACCTATATGAGCCTTACCTTGCCTCTTGTGTCCATGTTTATGGTTTTAGGCCATGTGAGTGACTTAATCATGCCTCTCATGCTATGCATAACCTAGTTTAACTTGCAAGTTTGGATCTTTATGTATGAAATGCTAGCATGAACCTTTAGGAACCATTTTTACTTGTGAAACATTGGCTAAGATTATAGTTTGGGCTTATGCATGTTTATGAACCTAAACCCCTAGTGTTAACATGCAAGTTTGTGGCCAAATCCTTTATGACATTATGCATACTTATGGCCAATTCCCTTTGTTTTCATGTTATGCATGCTTGTGGCCAAACCTTTATGAACCTATATATGTCTTAAGCCAAACCCTCATGATGCTATGCATGTTTGGGGTCATAGTGTAGCATAGTACCTTTGCGATGTGACTCGTCCATTCTTGCGTTGGAACACGATTTGGGTTGAGGGTAGACAAGCGTGAATATAGCATGAAAAACTTAACTCGAAGTTGCATGGGAACATGATAGGCGAGCTAAACTTGGCATGAACCATAATTTGGGTAAAGGGGTATAACGGGATAACATGTGACGTTAAGTATGACATACGAATACTTGAAAACATAACTTGTAATGTAACATGGAAGTTGACATGTAAGTATGCATAAAAACATAAGCTTGGGAATTTACCTATTAAGTTAGGTCTACCCATTGGGAATTTACCTATTAAGTTAGGTCTACCCAATTGCTTGAAAACTTAACTATGAACATGATACTAGACTAAACATGAAAGTGGCCAACTCGAGGTTGGGTTGAGTTTGCAACGTAAAACTACCCGGAACCAACCGACCTAACTAGTAGTTGCAAACAATAGGACTCAATGTGAGAAGTTGGTCATGTTGTGCTTGAACCCGAGGTTAGACCAAGTTGTGGTGTAAATCTACCCGGACCCGCCCGGCTTAACTAGTAACCACAATAAAGTCTAATGTGAGAGGTTGGGGTGCATTAAATAATTAATGCCACATAATAGGGTTAAGTTAATTTGATTAATGAGGCTTAACCAAATATGATATGGACAGATGGGTTAAGTAATTTGATTAGGCTAATGATACTTAACAAAACATAATAAGCTTGGGTAGGTTAAGCAACTTGATTTGCCTAATGACGCTTGACCGATTTGACTCGGTAATTTGACAGGGTCAAGTTAATTTATATAATTAACCAATCTAAAATGGTAATTAGACGAGGTTAAGTTATGGATTGCTTGATATACTTAGCTAGCTTGACACATGGTTTGTAGGGTTAAGTCTTGGACTTGGATACTTAGCCAATTTTGACATGGTTGGTAGACGGGCTAAGTTATGAACTTAAGTGACACTTAACCCATTAGATAAACCCTAATTCAGAGGATTAGGAGAATAACCATAGTTAACAAGGGTAATGGAAATAAGGCTAAGTGGTAAACCTTAGTTAAAGGAAACTAAGTAATAATTCTTAGTCAAGGAAATCTGGACCACTTCTTAGACAGATTAGTAACCCGATACGTTAGGTCAACGTTTAAGTATGCGTGGAGGAGCAGGCTATCTGATTTAGATAAAGGCTCCAACGAACTGGGTAACGAAGCAGCGGCTTCGGGGAACGTGAGGATATTCTTGGGATCCCTCCGTGAGCTGCCAGGTCATTATACTAGGCTCACGGGAGGTTGAGGTCTGCGGTAGAAGAACCAAGAATATGCCTTGGTTGCTATGCGAGCAACCTAAAGACTGGGGTGGATAGCAGTGAGTCGACGAATACATAAGGTGCCCGAGATAGCAAATTCGTCGATCATCTACCATCTTGAGTCAAGCGTATACGGACGGAAAGGCAGGGAACACCCAACAGACCATAATTGCTATCCAATTATGGGTGAGGTAGGCCGTAGGATGTGGGCTGGCCGGAGTGTAGTTCTCATGCAAGATTTTCTCTTGTGTTGCCTTTCACTAGTTGAGGGAGGGGTCTTGTGGGACCATAGCCACGTGTAGAAAAGCAGACCTTAGTATCTGCATCGGCAGATAAATCTAAAGCTCCCGACCGAGTCCTGTATTTCTTGGTTTGCCCTGTGACAGGACTCGGATGGCACGATGAGATACATGTGCATACAATGGTAGAAAAACGATTCGCGATGAATGCGTGGGAAAAAGGGCGCGGTTGAGGGTTAGCGTGATCCCTAGTGGCCTAGGTTGCTTAACCCAAACCGAAATACGAAAGCGTGCAATAGGAAAGCGTAATCCCTAGTGGTGCTAGGTGGCGTAGGTCCTAGTAGTTCAAACGATGATTCATATGGAAGAGCCTAGCTAGAATAAGGGTGACAGTCCAAACGATTCCAAGGATAATACGACATGAGGAAGCCCGTACGAAGTACGGCAAAGGACTGAACCTATATGCATGGAAAGAAACATATGACTTGAGTAACCTATATACATGCGATATATTAGGTTGACATGGACCATTACATGACTCTGATTAAGGGACATTCCTGGTTAACACATAACAAGGCTGGGATACTAGGGCGGAGGGCGTAGAGCAGATATATGTGTTAGAACTAGGAAGAATATACATAATAGATACCGGGGAATGTTAGACGGGGCAGATACCTTGGGATAATGTACGCGATAGAGGTCTAGTGATGTGATACCTTGGCTTATCATAACACCACAGTCGTCATGATGCCTCAGTTCACCTTGCCACAGGAGTCAACCAGTTACCCTGGCTTAGTTTATCTATCTTGTAGTCGTCCTTATGTTTACTTTCAGTTTATGCATGTCATGTTACCTTTACCTGTTTTTATACTGGAAGTAGATAGGACTTACTCAGTCTTTTTGACTGACCCGTTTTGTTTCGCCTCTTTTCTTCCGTTTCCCCCCCAGGTTACAGGGAGGAAACAATGCTGTTGGTTCGGACTTCTTCTGTTTGAAGGTCATCATGGATGGCTTGGACTTTCTTGGCTATGGCTACTTTACTGTTTCATTTGGGGAATAATTTATTAAAAAGTCTTTATGCTTCTCTACTATTGCATGACAGGTTTTGATGTACTCTGATGTAAAAGGCTTTAAACCTTATTTATCCATGTTTATGAAAGTTTGATTTTACTTCCGCTATTTATATATGTTCTGTCTTGTGATATTTCTGTACATGTTTACCAATAATGCCCCTCTAAAGCTAGTGCATTCCCTTGCGAGTGACCCTAGCGGAAGCGGGGTGTTACACGTGCACTCAGCCCTTTTTCCACAGTGACTCCTCTTGTTTCTCCCCTCTCATCGTTCGGAATTGCAGCAGGTTCCCACGCCTACTTCACCATTTTCTTCCGGATCTCAACCCCAATGCTACCGTTCGCTCCTTGTTCAACGAAAACCCAACAAACAATCTCCGCCTACCAGACTTCAAAACACTAATCAAAGAACGATTCAATCCTTTTCAGTTCGAATTCCTTTCAGTAACCCATGCCCCAAATTCCGACTTCTATCTCTAACCCCATCTCCATCCTCACTTCCAGAACAAATCTCGACGTTGCCTGATGAGCCCGCCTTTCTCGAAATGATTCGCGTCTTCACAGCAACCCACAGTCACTGCTGAAAAGTATCGAACAATATTTTGTTCGAATTGCACCATAGTTTGATCGCAGGTAGTATTCAACACCAGGAATCCAAATCAGAAGTCAAATTCAAGGATCGAACCCATATCTCCATTATCGTGCCATTCAAAAGCCATTTCCAGACTTCTGATTTCCCCAACGTGAACCGCAAGCCTCATAAATCGTTGCGCGACCTCCAAATAAGATGCTATAGTGAAGGTAAGTCTTCAGGGAATCGACAGATGCAAGCTTCCGATTTTTAGATGCTTATATGATTTTAGAATTGATTTTAGAAGACCGAAGTAAATTTACTGAAGGATGTAAATTCACGGCGGAAACATCCTTGACTAGAGAAATTGTAAAATTATGTTTAGGAATCAGCTGAGGGTCATTTATAGTAATTTAATTTGCTTTGTGAAGGAAGGGCCACGTCTGTTGCTTTTGGGACCAAAGAAAACGAGTGGTTTTGAGAAGAATGAAACGTGGACAGTTAAGTATCCAGGAATATGTTTATTTATTCAGGGATACCTCATTTCATGAAATTTTGTTTGTTTACGACTGCTATAGACAGAAATGACCATACCGTTGTGATCAGCTCGGTGTCACGATCCCAAAAATGTAATAATACCGGTAGGTGGACTCATATGTTGAAACTTCAAAATGTTGACTTCAGGGTGCGAAATACTCCAAATAAAAAGTTGCTTATTTAATTAATTAAAAATTACAATAAAATTCTAAAAATTAAATTATCACTATTTCCCAAAAGAACCTTGTCTAAATTCAAGCCCGGTCTCTAGTTATAACGAATAAACCATTACGGTCGTTAAACGATTTTAGCGACTATTTTAAAATTTGATTTGGATATATCTCAAAATCTACACGACGAAATCCCGATTTTTCTCTTCCACTACAAAGATATACTCCACCAGCTCCACACGTTTCTTGTTTCACAGATATCCGGCTTAAAATGAATCATGTACATTCAGTTGAAGTTCAAATCGCCAAATTGCGAACTGCCGCGACGTTTTAGGTTCGTTTTAATTATAATTATAAATTATAAGTTCGAACGTTGTACTTTAAGTTATCGATATCACCAAATCGATATATAAATAATTAAATAAATTAATTATTCGACAGCTAACAAAACGCGCCATTACACCTATATGTTGCAAATTTTAAAAACACTTTCAAAACATGATGCTCATATCCTAAATATACTTGCAGTTCTATATGAATACAATATTCTTGAAATATAAAAATATTTTTCATCCAAGTTTTCCCATACTCTTATAGAATAAGAGCATAGTTCACCTAAATGTCACATCTAAAACCCTACCACCAATCATTAAATTCGAAATTTAGAAAAATCTAATTTTCCAAATTCTATTTCCTTATGTTACGAAAAGGTATAAAACGGAAAAATTCACATTCTCCATTTTTCTTTTCTAATTGTAGTTGGATTTTTATATGACTATTCTATGAAGATTTCCTATTTTCCTATCCAAGTACAACCACATAAGAAAATTTCTTCTCTTTTTCAACTTGTATTGGAAAATTTCATATTTATTCATCTTTTTCTTAAGATTTTCATTTTCTTCTCCCATCACATTTGTTGTCTTACTGGATTTGTTGTTTTATTTTTAGTTAGGCTAGTTTTCTTCTTAAGTTTATTATTTCAAACAAGCTCTTCTGTACTCAATATTATTCTACATAGCTACAACTATGGGCCAAGAATCTTAGGACTTTGTTACCTCCGACAATCGCGAGTCCACACAACAGGATCTATACACTTGCTTGGCCTTCACTACCTAGTAGTCACTACTAGTCCATGATTTGTGTTACTAGCCTATACTTCTCTTTACAAGCAACAATCCAAGACTCACACAGCTTATGCATTCTACGGGAATTTTTCCATTAGTTTAATATTATCTATCCCTAACTATAAATTGGAAAGAAAATAACTCCCTATGTATCAACCCCGAAGACCGAAATCAACATCAGATTGACATTCAGAGAATTACTCAACTCAACATATCCCCAGTTGGTTCTAATAGCTTTAACTTTATCTCTTTCTTTCTAGGCCTTAATCCTTAACTACTCTGTTTTTAAAACATGGTTTGGTCTTCTTTCTTTTATTACATTCTTCTTCCAAAAACTAAAAGTGGTAAAACTTTTATTTTTTTCTCAAAAACTTGCTTTTGCGAAACAATAAAAAAACATATCACAAAATAAAATACAAAACATTTTCTTCAAATCACGAAACTGGAGTAGACAAGGACAGCTATTGAGGTTACATGGTTCCTATTTACAATGTTAACTTTGGCTACTGAGGTGCAAGCATCTACTCTATTCTTACACTCTACCGCTTATTTTGTTCACCCAACAAAAATAATCAAACTCTATTGTTAACAGAATAGAGATTTCATTACTTCTTTTCAACCCTTTCATATATAAAAATTAGCGAGCTATACATGCTCTATAATATGCACCTTTTCATGAGAGAATTCATTTAAAACAAGAAATCATTGTTTCACACAATATACCCCACTTTACTTTAAAACCCATCATGCACTAAAAACATCAAAGGACTTTTAAGATCAAGACTTGGAAAAATACCACAAACTCTTTTACAGATTCAAGTTCTTAAAAGCTTGTCATTAGGTTAGATTCAAAGCGGTCTTCAACTCACTAGGCCTTCCTAGGCACTTTCGCAAATGCAATTCTCTCGACTATATATATTCCTAATCCATTTTTCATTTTTCAACCTTTTCTAGTTTCTAAGGTTACAATTCTAAACCCACTACTCTGAAATACTAACATTTCAGTTTCCACCCTATGGGATATTTTCTTTCTCTAACATGAAGTCGCATTGTACACTTTCCAACCATTCCTCTTAGGGGTCTCAAAATTCCTATGTTCATTCCTTGAGTGTACAAACGAGAAATCCCAACTCTTTTCATGTCTAGTGGGCTACTATATGGATCTTGGTTTATATATAATATATTTTTATTTTAGAAAATACAAATACATTCACTCATTATCGCCCTAAGATCACTAAACCGAAGCTCTGATACCAGATCTAACAACCCGGATTCCGACAGGCCAAAATTTTCAAATTCTATCCATCGAGACCCGAGTTGGGTGCTCTGTTATCCTGTCGAAAAAGCAAGAGATAAAGAAACATGTCAGAACTCGTAAAGCATCTCATAGTGGAAGGAATTAAAATATCAAATATTCAAAAATAGCTTTCCCTTATATATCATACTGTCTAACCAGTATCCAAAGCTATACCATCTCTGTCATGAACCTAACTTGGAAGTGTGTAATGAGGAGGTGGTCAGAACATAAGTTCTGGTGACTGGACTTAGAATAAATTTCTGTATAATCCGACATATACCGTTCAGTTATATTTTCTTGCTTATTATGTTATTCGCGATATTAGCTCTTTAGGCTATACTCATGTCCCTCTAGTAGATTAACCTAATGCAACGTATATGTAGATACCCCCAACTCATATAATCCATTCCATGTACATATACAGTCCCTTGCTGTATGTCATAAGGGCTTCATCATGTAAATCTATACTACTTTAGTGCAGTGCCACCATTCTCGAAATAATTTGGACTTCCACTCTTGATCTTACTAGATTTCGTTTATTACCTAGATCTAATCTAGTGTTTTACGTCGAGCGCTTCCAAGATTCAACCAGGGTTTATGCTACCTAGGGCCATTGGGGTTTATGCTACCTATTCAACGCTTTCTAGATCAGACCATGATTTATGCTACCTAGGGCCACTAGTTTAACCCCCCACACCCGCTAAGGTCACTCACTATGGGAATGCCTTAACTTCGGTGGAGTATTTTAAGTGAATATAGAACAGAAAAATTACAACAAGACAGATATAAATAATACTTGTTAACTAACACATCATTTCATTGCAGCAGAAGGTAAGCATGTTTGGTTACAAAACCATAAAACAAGAGTCAAGTACTAAATATCCATCCTGATAAAAACATAAGTACATAATCCCACTACATAACTAATAGCCATAATAGAAAAGATAAGCTGGGATTTACATCAACGGTCCAAGCTCCAAAAGATAGGTAAAGAAATCTGATCAAAGCCCACTAGTGCTAGGCCCAACCTGAGGACCTGAGGAGGAAAAAGATAAAAACAACGGGGTCAGACATAAGTCTGAGTGAGCCCTATAACTTTAACAATACAATCATTAAAGTAATTAGGGTATGATATAAACTTGGTACAGTAATGACTGGGGATAAATGACTACACTAAGCAGCCAACTACACATAGGATGAACTAAGATATCGGTAAAGACGCATCTACCCACCCAAGAATAATTACTACACTGCACCACACCAGTCATTCCTACTTAAAGGTTGATCCCACCCAAGGACTTAGAAAATTTAACTAGTAGTTTCTTGTACCCCTAGCTGACTACATAGGTGCCGTCTGCCCCTATCTCCACTAGGTGTACCCACTACTCCCCAAGCGATCGGCTCCCTACCGTAGATACCCGTGCTGGCCCCACAGTGGGGTGTATCACTCCCCAAAGTGGCAACCCGATACAATCAACGGTGCACGGTTTATACCTACACGATGCAACAACGTCTTACCTACCAGCCTGGGTCCACACACGCATATGAAAACCCGTTGGACTTGCGTTGCCACCACTAACCCGTTTTGGCCTCTTATAGTCAAGCCCAGTACGCGTGTCCCGTCCTCGACATGGGTCAAGCCCAATAAGATACATATGGGTTACTGGTTGAAATGGTCCCCCACAAGCTACCCACCTAAGCTTGTCCCTTCTTCTAGTGCATCCCACTTAACCCTTTAATCATGTTTAATTACATGTTTCCACTTGGTTAAGTATTCTAATCATATTTTCTATTGCCACCCAAGGCAACCCACTAGATTTCCACATGCCACCCAAGGCACTTACTTAATCTCCACATGCCACCCAAGGCACCCACTTAACCCCTCATGCCCCACTACATGCTTATCTGGTTAAGTGTTTCTTAATTGATTAAGGACGTAACCTTGTAAAGACCTCTCACATTAGACTGTCTTTTATGGCAGCTGGATTTGCCGGTCGGTTCCGGGCAGCCTTACGCCATAACAGAGTCTAACCTCGTGTCTTTACACTTGTCACGTATTTAATTTATGCCTAAGACCTCTCACATTGGGCCAATCATTTGTAGCAGCTGGATTTGCCGGTCGGTTCCAGGCAGTCTTATGCTACAAAAGGGTCCAACCTCGTGTCTTAGTCGATTAATTACACCTAATTAATCACCCCCATAATTTGTATTAATTATCCCTAATTAATTACAAATTTAACGATGTACATAATTGGCTCAATTACGTCCATCCACTTTATGGTATGCATAATCATACCAACTTCACACCATTTTATTAACATGAATATTAACCCCATCGTTCCCCACGTAATACGTTGACATGACATACTTAAAAGGGGAGATTCATCACAAACACAATGGGATCAACTTGCATAACATTAGCATCAACATGGGTTTTAAAGGTGTCAACATGCATATATGACCATAGCATCAAACCCAACTAGCATAATTAATCAACCCAAACTTGCATGAATCACATATGTCATAAAGAGGGTAACTTGCATAAGTTACTTATGTCATACAAAGAGGTAAACTTGCATATGTATGTATGACATACAAAGGGGTTAACTTGCATATGTATGCATATCAAACAAAGGTGTAAACTAGCACATGTTACTTGCATATAATCAAACACCAAACTTGCATAACATGTCATATATGAACTTGCATATAATCAAACACCAAACTTGCATAACATGGTGTCATAATGGGTCAATGTTTATCATAGTGATTTTCATAACTAGCATCTTGAACATATAGCATAAATTACACCCAACTTGCATAACTAGCTTCATGGGCACATAGCATCAAACTTGCATAACTTACATCATGAACATATAGCATACAACTTGCATAACTAGCATCATGAACATATAGCATAAAACTTGCATAACTAACATCATGAACACATTGCACATGATAACATAACTTGCATTGATCCACATACACAACCGTAACCTCATTATATCCTATCATAATTAGTTTAGCAATTGCTTGCTAAAGGCATAGAAACTCACAACTTGTTGATTAGCACTCCTATGAAGAAGATTAAGTTGCTAGAGTTGATTAGAAGTTGATTTGAGAAGCTATCTTCCTCTTTAATTTGTGGAGACTCCTTCTAAGTTGCATTTTGCCGGCATGATGGCATTGTATCTATTTTTAGTATGGATTAGGGTAGTCTTAGGTTGTATTTATAGATAAGTTAAGTGTTTTAGGCCATTAGATTAACCCGAGGATGATTTAGAGCCATCAGATTTCGGAGCAACCATCAAATCCAGCCCAGAGACCCAACCCAGAGCACCCAGGCCGTCTGCCCCAACCAGGCAAGTCGACACCCGTGTTGACTGGGCAGTCGACACGGGTCGCATGGTGTCGAGTGGGCAGTCGACACCCATGTCGACTTGGCCTGGCGGGAATTTTCCCGCCTAGCTCCATTTCTGCATTTGAAATCTGTTTTTCGAAATTTAAATTTTCTGAAAACTTCTTCGGGCCTTAACTGGGTCATACGGACTCCGATTTTCGAAAACTCGGACTCTATTTCGCGTATTTTTCCGAGTCGAATGCAATGGCATAGCCCTTTCCCCTGATTCAGATTTTAAAATTTAATTCTGCCCTGATTTATATTATAACAAGTTATTCAACATACGGGGTGTTACATTCTCCCCTACTTAAAGGATTTCGTCCCCGAAATCTCTAAGTCAAGAAGAACGTATCCTACCAACCAAACAACCATCTACTAAACCATCAAACACTGGCATCCATTGTCCTTAAAGTTTCTAATGCTGTATGAACGTATGCAAAGAGTGTGTGTATATGTTCCCTGTCTAATGCAAAATCAGGCGGTCTACTGATTCAGTTGACCTCCTTAATGCAAACCATGATAGTGCCATGCATCCAATATGTATGCGAAAGAACCCTATCGACACATACTATTTCTACATTAGTGCACAACCATACACCAAAATGCATCATCCATATGCTAACACAACCATTATACATCCATTAATATAACTACCTACACACAATTATATGCAATATGCAATATGAAGTGACTGAGCCGATCTAGTGTCTAAAGTGTGTGTATATGCATCCACGAGCAACCACCAGCAAACACTTGCATCCACACGCATCCATCAATCATAACATGTCTCAAACACATGTTTCAACCATAGGTTTACCCTATCTAAAGGTCAAAGATACTAATGAGAGGACATACTAAAGATAAGACAAGTACTAGACAAACGATAAAGGAGAAGTTAAAAGACATACCCTCAAAAAAGGAATGGGTACAGTGAACGCATCTTCGCTTCTGTCTCCCAAGTAGCATTGCTCTCATCCTCTCCCCATTGCACTTTGACTAGTCGAACCTCTATGTTTCTCAACTTCCTAACCTCTGACCCAAGGATGCGAGTAGGAGCTCGTCGAATCGTCGCATCACACTCTACCTCCATTTCTCTAAGCATGCTCGGCTCTACCACCTCTGCGGTCTCATGTAGGCACTTCCTCGAATGTGACACATGGAATACATCATGTACCCCACTAAGTCTCTCGGGTAAATCCACTCCATATGCCATCCGTCCAATCCTTTCCTTAATAGGAAACGGTCCTACAAATCTTGGTGCTAACTTCCCAACGAACCCAAAGCGAACAACATTCCGTAATGGAGATACTTTAACAAAGACCATGTCCCCAACATCAAACTCAAGATCTGTCCTCCTCTTATCCGCGTAAGATTTCTGTCTGTCTTGCGCCGCTTTCATCCTTCTTCGAATCAAATCAATCTTTTCCGAAGTGTCTCTAACCATATCAGGCCCAAGCAAGATCTTATCCGTAGATTCCCACCAACATGTAGGTGATCGACAAGGCCTTCCATAAAGAGCTTCAAAAGGAGCCAGGCCAATACTAGACTGAAAGCTGTCATTATATGCGAACTCCACTAATGGAAGATGCTCTTCCCATGTACCTCCGAAATATAAGATACAAAGCCTCAAAAGGTCTTCCAGAACACGATTCACCCTCTCGGTTTGGCCGTCTGTCTGAGGATGATATGTGGTGCTCAAACACAACTGAGTCCCTACCACCTCTTGCAAACTCTTCCAAAACTAGCTAGTGAAGATAGGATCTCGATCGCTCACTATGCTAGAAGGTACATCATGCAACCGAACTATCTCTCGAAGGTAAACTGAAGCTAGCCATGGAGCAGTCCTCTTACTCTTCACGGGTATGAAATGGGCACTCTTAGTAAGCCTGTCTACCACAACCCAAATTCCCGTATTACCCTTCCTCGATCTTGGTAACCCATCAATAAAATCCATCGAGACGCTATTCCACTTCCATTGCGGAACTTCCAATGGGTGAAGCAACCCACCGGGTTTCTTTTGCTCCACTTTCACTTGTTGGCACACCAAGCATCTAGCGACATACTCGGCCACATATTTCTTCATACCGGCCCAAAAGAAAACTCGCTTCATGTCTTGGTACATCTTGTCCCCGCCGGGATGAATGGTCATCTTTGAACGATGTGCATCATCAAGTATAGCCTTCCTCAAACCCTCATCTTGCGGTACACAGAGTCTACCGTCTCTACGTAACCACCCCTTATCATCTAGGGTGTACCTACCCAAATGGCTGGACGACTCCCCCCTTATGAGCCTCTCTACCAACTCAACCAACTGTAGGTCGTCCCGCTGTGCCTCGCCAATCCCTCCCAAAATAGTAGGTCTGACCTCTAAGGTTGCTAGCAAACCGAGTACAAAGTCAACAGAAGGTTTGAAATCAAACATCAAGATAAATTCCAAGCTTCATCGTTCCACGAACAATGGACTCAAGGACAACCTTTTTCTGCTTAAGGCGTCCGCCACCACGTTACCCTTGCCAGGGGTATACGCTATCTCGAAATCATAGGATGCTAAGAACTCCATCCACCTTTGCTGTCTTAAGTTCAAATCCTTCTGAGAAAACAAGTACTTCAATGATTTGTGGTCAGTGAACAATTCGAACCTCTCGCCAAGAAGATAATGGCGCCAAGACTTAAGCACAAAAACAATAGCGGCCAACTCTAGATCATGTGTAGGGTAATTTTTCTCATGCGCTCTCAACTGCCTTCCCCCATAGGCTATTACCCTACCCTCTTGCATTAAGACTCCGCCTAGTCCTGTCCCACAAGCATCGGTGTAAACAACAAATGGCTTACTCCCATCTGGCCACACAAAGACCGGAACTGTGGTTAAAGCTCTCTTTAACCGTTGGAAAGCATCATCACAATCTACGTCCCATGTGAAAACTAGATTCTTCTTTGTCAAGCGAGTTAACGGGGCTGATATCTTCGCGAAGTCCTTGATAAACTTCCTATAGTAGCCAGCCAACCCCAAGAAACTCCTCACCTCGGTAGCATTCTTCGGAACCTTCCAATCTTGGATGGACACTACCTTCGCGGGATCCACAGCTATCCCTTCCTTGGAGACCACGTGCCCCAAGGACCGCACTTCCTTCCTCCAAAAGTGACAATTAGAGAATTTAGCCTTAAGGCTATGCGCTCGAAGAGTCTCCAACACTTCCCTAAGATGTAGGGCATGCTCTTCTTCACTCTTAGAAAAGACTCAGATATCATCCACAAAGACCACCACGAACTTATTTAGGTACTCCCTGAACACCCTACTCATCAAATCAACAATGTATGCGGGGGCGTTCGTCAAACAAAATGGCATCACAAGCCATTCATAGAAACCATCCAGAGTCCTAAAGGCAGTCTTCTCTATACTATCCTCAGCCACTCTCAACTGATGAAACCCCGTGGCTAAGTCCAACTGCGAGAACACTGAGGCGCCAACCAACTGATCAAAGAGATCATCAATCCTCGGCAATGGGTGTCTATTCTTCTTTGTGAGCTTGTTGAGTTCTCTATAGTCTACACAAAGTCTGAGGGACCCATCCGCCTTCGTGGCAAAAACTACCGGAGCACCCCACTCCGACATACTTCCTCTTATGAACCCCTTCTCAAGCAACTCCCCTACTTGCTTATGGAGTTCCCTCCTCTCACGAGGAGCCATGTGGCGCACTGGCAAAGATACTGGCTTAGCATTATCTACCAGATATATTCGGAAGTCTATCTCCCGCTTCAGAGGTAATCCCTTCACCTCCTCAAACACATCCGAGTACTCCCGGACCACTCTAACAGATCGCAAACTCTTGACCGAAGCGTCAACCGATTCAAGATAACTTAGCATAACAGAATCCATGGGATTACAAGAGATCTCGAGAGTGTTCCCCAAGCGGGTCATGAGCCTAACAACTCTCCTTTCGCAATCAAGAACGGCACCATTACTGGATAACCAGTCCATGCCCAAAATCAACCCATAGCCCGTGAAGCCCAAAACAAAAGCATCACATCTAAACTCAACGCTAAGTATAGAAATCTTCAAACCCAAACATATCATGGACAAATAAGTGGAGCCCCCAATTGGGTTT
Source organism: Allium sativum (assembly GCA_030737875.1). Taxonomy (NCBI): domain Eukaryota; kingdom Viridiplantae; phylum Streptophyta; class Magnoliopsida; order Asparagales; family Amaryllidaceae; genus Allium; species Allium sativum. The sequence continues at coordinate 33,265,135 of CM060920.1, read as the reverse complement.
GAAACAACCAAGGGATCATCTACTTGACTGGTGTCTAAGTGCAGTGACTCAACTATTGATGATGAGATAAACGAATGCGATGCGCCTGAGTCGAATAAAGTACGGACATGATGATCAAACAGAAAAACCAGACTTTCAACGGAAATAGTTCTACCTCTTTCCTGAATCGGTGGAACCGCGAGAGCCTGAACTTGCCCCCTTGCATGAGCTGGTGCCATAAGAGTTTGCACCTGTCCTCCTGAGGTAGATCCCGTCCTTTGCCACTTCTTAGGGCAGTCCTTCACTAGATGCCCTGCTTCGCCATAGTGGAAGCAGCCAGTCTTCTTCTTCTTCCGACAATCTTTGATTAGGTGGCTTTGTGTCCCATAATTGAAGCACTTCTTCTTTCCTTTGCCACCGTTGCCTTTCCCACCATTGCTTTGTTATTGCTGTTGAGGTCTCTTTTGATCTCCTTTCTTCTCGGGTGCCTTATTAGCATTGGGACCCTTCTCTTCCTCATGCATGAGTGCCATGTCTACTAGCTTCTCAAAGGTGGCCCCCATAGGGATGTGAGTCATAGCCAATCCATGCATCGGTTCATTCAAGCCTTTAACGAACCTCAAAGCCTTCTTCTCTGGTGCATTCACCATGTCTATGCCAAACCTTGCCAACTGATTGAACTTGTTGACATATTCCTTCACTGATAGGTTTCCTTGCTTCAGAGTCAAGAACCTTTCCATATACAGATTTTCTTCCGCCCTTGAAAGAAACTTTGCAACAAACCTTTGTCTGAAATCCGCCCAAGAGTCAACAGGGCGCTCTCCATTTCCCACCAGAACGAGGCCTCTCCCTTCATTAACCAAGCAGCTAACTTGACTTTCTATCCATCTTCCACCTCAAAGATATCTATCAACTCTTCCACCTCCTTAAGCCAATCCCTAGCTTCCACAAAAGTTTTTGATCCTTGAAAAGGTTTCCCTCCCATAGCCTTAAATTCCTTGCAAGTCTAAGCAAAAGTATCCGCTCGAGGAGGAGGAGGGGGAGGAAGATCAGGTGCTACTGTTGGTGGAGGAACATTTGCTGGAACCGCAGTGGCGGCCCTAGCCTCCATCAACCTCCTATACCATACTGGTATCGCTACGCCCTCCGGAAAGTTAAGATCTTCAGCCATGCTGAAACGAAAAATGAAAGATTCAAAACGGAGAATTCGAAAGATAAAGATATGGCTATTGGGGATTATGCATTTCTTTCAAAAACTTTTCTCTCAAAAGACATGTTTTTGAAAATACTTCTTCCAAAAATGTTTTTAGAAAAATAGTTTTTCTAAAAGTTTTATCTGTTCTGGTAACCTTCAGCTCTGATACCACGTGTAACACCCCACACCTGCTAAGGTCACTCACTATGGGAATGCATTAACTTCAGTGGAGTATTTTAAGTGAATATAGAACAGAAAAATTACAACAAGACAGATATAAATAATACTTGTTAACTAAAACATCATTTCATTATAGCAGAAGGTAAACATGTTTGGTTACAAAACCATAAAACAAGAGTCAAGTACTAAATATCCATCCTGATATAAACATAAGTACATAATCCCACTACATAACTAATAGCCATAATAGAAAAGATAAGCTGGGCTTTACATCAACGGTCCAAGCTCCAAAAGATAGGTAAAGAAATCTGATCAAAGCCCACTAGTGCTAGGCCCAGCCTAAGGACCTGAGGGGAAAAAAGATAAAAACAACGGGGTCAGACATAAGTCTGAGTGAGCCCTATAACTTTAACAATGCAATCATTAAAGTAATTAGGGTATGATATAAACTTGGTACGGTAATGACTGGGGATAAATGACTACACTAAGCAGCCAACTACACATAGGATGAACTAAGATATCGGTAAAGACGCATCTACCCACCCAAGGGTAATTACTACACTTCACCACACCAGTCATTCCTACTTAAAGGTTTATCCCACCCGAGGACTTAGAAAATTTAACTAGTAGTTTCGTGTACCCCTAGCTGACTACATAGGTGTCGTCTGCCCCTATCTCCACTAGGTGTACCCACTACTCCCCAAGTGATCGGCTCCCTACCGTAGATACCCATGCTGGCCCCACAGTGGGGTGTATCACTCCCCAAAGTGGCAACCCGATACAATCAACGGTGCACGACTTATACCTACACGATGCAACAACGTCTTACCTACCAGCCCGGGTCCACACACACATATGAAAACCCGTTGGACTTGCGTTGCCACCGCTAACCCGTTTTGGCCTCTTATAGTCAAGCCCAGTACGCGTGTCCCGTCCTCGACAAGGGTCGAGCCCAATAAGATACATATGGGTTACTGGTTGAAATGGGCCCCCACAAGCTACCCACCTAAGCTTGTCCCTTTTTCTAGTGCGTCCCACTTAACCTTTAATCATGTTTAATTACATGTTTCCCCTTAGTTAAGTATTCTAATCGTATTTCCTATTGCCACCCAAGGCAACCCACTAGATTTCAACATACCACCCAAGGCACTTACTTAATCTCCACATGCCACCCAAGGCACCCACTTAACCCCTCATGCCCCACTACATGCTTATCTGGTTAAGTGTTTCTTAATGGATTAAGGACGTAACCTTGTAAAGACCTCTCACATTAGACTGTCTTTTATGGCAGCTGGATTTGCCTGTCGGTTCCGGGCAGCCTTACGCCATAACAGAGTCTAAACTCATGTCTTTACACTTGTCACGTATTTAATTTATGCCTAAGACCTCTCACATTGGGCCAATCATTTGTAGCCCCTGGATTTGCCGGTCGGTTCCGGGCAGTCTTATGCTACAAAAGGGTCTTACCTCGTGTCTTAGTCGATTAATTACACCTAATTAATCACCCCCATAATTTGTATTAATTATCCCTAATTAATTACAAATTTAACGATGTACATAATTGACTCAATTATGTCCATCCACTTTATGGTATGCATAATCATACCAACTTCACACCATTTTATTAACATGAATATTAACCCCATCGTTCACCACGTAATACGTTGACATGACATACTTAAAAGGGGAGATTCATCACAAACACAATGGGTTCAACTTGCATAACATTAGCATCAACATGGGTTTTTAAGGTGTCAACATGCATATATGACCATAGCATCAAACCCAACTAGCATAGTTAATCAACCCAAACTTTCATGAATCACATATGTCATAAAGAGGGTAACTTGCATAAGTTACTTATGTCATACAAAGAGGTAAACTTGCATATGTATGTATGACATTCAAAGGGGTTAACTTGCATATGTATGCATATCACCCAAAGGTGTAAACTTGCACATGTTACTTGCATATAATCAAACACCAAACTTGCATAACATGTCATATATGAACTTGCATATAATCAAACACCAAACTTGCATAACATGTCATATATGAACTTGCATATAATCAAACACCAAACTTGCATAACATGGTGTCATAATGGGTCAATGTTTATCATAGTGATTTGCATAACTAGCATCATGAACATATATCATAAATTACACCCAACTTGCATAATTAGCTTCATGGGCACATAGCATCAAACTTGCATAACTTACATCATGAACATATAGCATACAACTTGCATAACTAGCATCATGAACATATAGCATAAAACTTGCATAACTAACATCATAAACACATTGCATATGATAACATAACTTGCATTGATCCACATACACAACCATAACCTCATTATATCCTATAATAATTAGTTTAGCAATTGCTTGCTAAAGGCATAGAAACTCACAACTTGCTGATTAGAACTCCTATGATGAAGATTAAGTTGCTAGAGTTGATTAGAAGTTGATTTGAGAAGCTATCTTCCTCTTTAATTTGTGGAGGCTCCTTCTATGTTGCATTTTGACGGCATGATGGCATTGTATCTATTTTTTGTATGGATTAGGGTAGTCTTAGGGTGTATTTATAGATTATTTAAGTGTTTTAGGCCATTAGATTAACCCTAGGATGATTTAGAGCCATAAGATTTCGGAGCAACCATCAAATCCAGCCCAGAGACCCAACCCAGAGCACCCAGGCCGTCTGCCCCAACCAGGCAAGTTGACACCCGTGTCGACTGGGCAGTCGAAACGGGTCGCATGGTGTCGACTGGGCAGTCGACACCCATGTCGACTTGGCCTGGCGGGAATTTTCCCGCCTAGCTCCATTTCTGCATTTGAAATATGTTTTTCGAAATTTAAATTTTCTAAAAACTTCTTAGGGCCTTAACTAGGTCATACGGACTCCGATTTTCGAAATCTCGGACTCTATTTCGCGTATTTTTCCGAGACGAACGCAATGGCATAGCCCGTTTCCCCTGATTCAGAATTTAAAATTTAATTCTACCCTGATTTATATTATAACAAGTTATTCAACATACGGGGTGTTACAACTAGGGTTTATGCTACCTATCGAACGATGCCCCCAGTCTAGGACACACTACCCAGAGCGATATATGTTCCTAGACTTTACATCCCAATCGTGTCGTTAAACGTGCTAGATATCTAGTTGTAGATGTCCCTTATATGTGCGGCCCGAGTCCCGTGGCAGGGCTAATCAAGAAACACGGAACTTAGTCGGAAGCTTTAAGTTATCTGCCGATGCAGATGCTAAGGTCTGTTTTATATGTATGTGGCAATGTTCCCACTTGACCCCAGCCTCAACTAATGAAAGGCACCCAAGAAAATCAAGAATGACAACTGTGCGCAGGCCCTCTATGCCCCCACAAACCTATTGGCCAACCTCACCCATAACTAGATAGCAAAGTATATGGTCTTTTGGAGTTCTCCTCCTTTCCGCTTGCGTATTACGATTGACTCAAGATGGTAGGTAGACGACGTGCTATCACAGGGCTAAACAAGATATCGCCACCTCATGCTGACTCATCCTAATCTTTAGGTTGCTTATATTGCAACCAAGGCATAACCTTGGCTCTCCTAATGCAGACCATGACCTCTGTGAGCCCAGGAGGATCATCTACAACCTCACATTAGGATACCAAGAGTACCCTCACGTCCCCTCGAAGCCGCCTGCTTCGTAACCCAGTTCGTTGGAGCCTTCTTCATGGTCAGATGGACGTTCGCTCCTCCTCGTGTTTTACTTGGATTTCTTGACTAAGGTTTACTACTTAGTTTCCTGAATTGTTAGCTTTCTTAATAAAGGTTTACTACTTAGTCCTCTTAACTAAGGTTTACTACTTAGTTCTCTTTCTTGTTATTTACTTACTTCTCTTAACCAAGGTTTATTACTTGGTTCTCTTAACCAAGGTTTGATACTTAGTTTCTGTTACTTGGTTCTCTTTAACTAAGGTTTGTTACTTAGTTCCTTTTAACTAAGGCTTACCCATTAATTCAAGAATGACTTCAGTTCTCTTTATCAAATGATAGCGTACAGTTGTTTTCCCATATTTTCAGCTTACATTAACTTATTTCATGGTATAAGTCGTCCCACCCTTCGATTCTTGTATTACATCTTAGTCATATTCATTTCTTATCCCTAGGATAAGTTTATCTATTATTTAATCTTATCATTCCCCACTTTTCCTTGCTTTGATACTGTTATATTGGTTAAGTTTGCCCATGTGTCCAAGTTGACTTAACCTCCAATCACGAATTCAATTCAACCCACGTACCATGCCAAATTTGTTAAGTGTTCTCTATCAGTTCATGTTGACTTAACCCACCCATATGTCATGTCAAATTGGTTAAATGTTGTCTAGTATTTCATGTTGACCTAACCTTACCATACTAGCATGTGTCATTAGCATTAATTAATTATTAATGCCCAACCTCTCACATTAGACCTATTGTCGTGGTCACTGGAAGTGCCGGTTGATTCAAGGAAGAATTACACCACAACTCAATCTAACCATGGGTTTCAAGCACGTTATGACTAACTTTTCACATTAGAGCCTATTGTTTGCAGTCACTGGATGTGCCGGGCGGTTTCGGGCAGGATTACACTGCAAACTCATTCTAACCTCGAGTTAGCCATGTTTCATGTTTAGATCATGTCCATTCTACATGTCAATTATCAATTCACAAGCATGTTCGTGTTTATTCTAGATGTCATATTTCAATTATAAATTCGAAATCATGTTTGTGTTCAAGTTATTCCAAGTGTGTCAATTTCATGTCATGTGTCGAGTTCTATAATTGTAAAAACATGGTTTGTCCAACATGTTCCATTTTTAATTATGTTTCTAGGATCTTAACGACATATCCAATTTCCAAGTCTCAAATTCAAGCTTTACCCAAAACCCTAATTTACGTTCAGGCCTATAATACCGTTAATAGGCTATACCTATTATTCCAATTTTCGCATACATGTTTTCCTAACAGGTTACTATCATTCCTCATATGTTGTTTAAGTTTATTCATATGCGAAGTCTTACTTAACCCTACCTTCCCGCCCATGCATTACTCGTATGTTTCATAAATTTACATAATTTCATGTTAACACCATAACCATAAATCAGAATCCATGATTATGCGCTATTCGTGTTCCCAAATTATATCCAAAGATTCATTATGGATTACGCTCCAAACTTTCCAATTAAAAGCTATATCGCAATGATTTCCCAATATTTGCAATGATAATTGTTATGCCACAATCCCCAATATTTGCAATAATAATTGTTATGCCACAATCCCCAATATTTGCAATAATAATTGTTATGCCACAACCCCCAATATTTGAAATAATAATCCTCGATTGCATAAAATAGATTATTCCCAATATTCCCGTACTCCAATCGTACGTATGTATAATAAGATTTTCACCTAGGTTCGAGATAACCTAGATCCAAAAAATAAAAAGGGGAAGTTGAAAAAAAGAACAATTATTATAACATGAATCTTTAATAGAATTTATAGCTGGAGAATGATGAACGATAATAATACTATTATGCAACAAGTTTATTGTAATCCCACTCACAATGTTTTTGCACTCTAATTCGTAGATCTTCTTCAATTCATGGATTAGATTAATCTTTGATTGATTTTCTCCCTTTTTATTGCATAGATTGAATTACAGATCTGAATCTCTTTTCTGTTCTTGCGTAGTACTTTAGATCTGAATTTCTCCTCCGTGCATAGTGTAAGTTGCGGATCTGAATCCCTTTTTCTCTTTAATTTGGAGATTGCCTTGATTCTAAACTTTTAATTTTAAGAATAGATGTTTTGAAGAGAAAAAGGGAAGAAATTGGATCTAGAAATTTCTTGGAGAAGAGGATTTCCTTGTTTTTATTTAGATTAGGACAGAGTAGAGACGTAATGGAGTTGTACAAAGAAAGCATTAGGTCTAGGGGTGTTTATATAGGTAGGAACCAACGAATCTAGTCAGAAATCGCGTCCAAGTGCGAAAAAGTGAATTCTGCCAGAATCTAGGGGTAGCTCGACCCCTGGGTTGACCCCTAGGTTGATCTCCCTTGGTCGGTCAACCCCCAGGTCGACCTCCCTGGGTAGGTCGACCTGCTTTGGTAAATTCTGAATTTTTGTTGAATCTTCTGGAAGCCATAACTCTTTCATACGTAGTCCGATTTTCGAAAACTTGGACTCTATAACTAGAAGAATTCCGAGACGAACACAATGGTGATGTCCGTTTTACTTATTTCATGATATTTAAATTAAGTATCCTTATTTTATTTTCTTTGCGGTTACACACACTGGAATTGAATTAATCTTTCCTTCTTCTTTCATGTATTAATTAATTTCCATTGTTCATCACCATATTTACCTATCTATGCATATATATATATATATATATATATATATACATTTTCTTAATTATATTAAAAATGCGGGGTGTTACATGTAACTTTGTAAAGACGTCCCACATTAGACTACCGTTTGCGGTTGCTGGATTTGTCGGCCGTGTCCGGGCAGTCATATACCACAAACGAGCCTAACCTCGTGCCTTTACAATTTTCACGCATTTAATTTGTTCCTTTGACCTCTCACATTAGACTACCTTTTGTGGTTGCTGGATTTACCGGGGCGGGTTCGGGAAGTCTTACACCACAAACGAGTCTAACCTCATGTCTTAGGCGTTCATTATACATAAATATTTTCACCCCAATTTAAATTAATATCCCTATTCAAATTTGTCAATAATTTCCAAATAAATCTATGTCCATAATTGTCACCTAAATTATGTCCATACTTTTTAGGTATCAAAATTATACCAATTAATATCTCAAATTAATTATATGCCTTTAAGGCTATTTTATGCCAATACACAATTATGTATATTTAATGTTTTCCCATTGTTCCAACACTATTCATACGTTTTAATATGGCATATATTAGACTAGCAAATAGTCTAACTTATAAAAAGGAAAGAACCAAAACAACTTGCATAACACATGAAATAGATCTAAGAATCATAATATAAGTTTTCATTGCCAATAACTTGCATAGGCAATGGATATACATAAATTTGCATAAACTATCATGAATCTAAATATGGATCTAAACATGTAATAGTGAGCTTGCATATATGGATATGGTTTTCCTTATAACTTGCACATGAATTTCATTCAAACTAGCATATGATTCACATACAAAACTAGCATAGGCAATGGGCATATAGAAAATAAATTTGCATAACTATGTGCTGCCATGGATCTAAATATAGATCTAAACATAAAAATGTGAACTTGCATATGGATCTAAATATATAAATTAATGTCACATGTTTTGCTTATAAACTAGCATATGTATATACCTGATTCACATATGAACTAGTGTATAATCCACCTATAGACTTGCATAAGATTCACATATGTTTTAACATCCCAAACTTGCATAAGATTCATAAACTAGCATATGATTGAACATCCAAAACTTGCATAAGATTCAAATACATATGATTTAACATCCCAAACTTGCATAAAAAGAATCAAGTTAAACTTGTACAATTGAACATATGAAATAGATCCACAATAACAAAACTGTCAACGATAACATCACATGATTCAATAGTCATATTCTCATAATCCTAATTATAATTATCATAATTAAATTAAATTAATTAATTATTTTGTGAAAGAAATTATACTCACAAATAAAAGAACAGTCTTCTTTTTCTTGGATCTGTATTCTGAAACTAAATTGCTCGACTTTGATGTAGATTAATTGTTGTTCTAATTTAGATTAGATTTGATTTTGATTCTTGCCTCTATCTTGCTTTTGAGTTGAAAGAGAACGGCGACTACTCCAGGTTCACCATTGACGACATGGCGGCTCTTGGTATGAATTAGTGCGATTTTAGGTTGAGAGTTAGGTTGCTTATATAGAATTTTAATTAATTAAGAGCCGTCAGATTAACCGAGAAGCAATCAAGACCATCCAGTCAAGATAGAATAACCACCTCAGCCCTAATGACTCAGTAGTGAATCAAAACATCTTCATCTTTCAGATCTGCCCGGGGGGGGGGGGTAGGTCGACCCCTTGGTCGGCCTATATACCGAGGTCGACCAACTGGTCGACCTGGCCTTGGGCCGGAATTTTCCCGCCCAGCCCGCTTCCCTGTTTTAATTTTGAATTTCAAATTTTCTGAACCTGAGCTATTTTTAGTTTATTTAAATTCTGAAACTTCGGAAGGTCATAACTTCTTCATACGGAGTCCGATTCAAGCAAACTCGGACTCTATTTCAAGAAGAATTCCGAGACGAACGCAATGGTTTAACCCATTTCCCTTCATTCACAAATTTGAAATTAAGTATTATTTAATTTTATTATTTAAAATCATGGGGTATTACATTCTTCCCTCCTTAAAGGATTTCGCCCACGAAATCTCCAAGTAAAGGAGAATGTATATCCTAACATCCAATCATCCATCTATTCAACCATCAAACATAGGCATCCATTGTCCTTACAAGATTTCTAATGCCATATGAACATATGCAAAAAGTGTGTGTATATGTTCCTTATCTAATGCAAAATCAGGCGGTCTACTGATTCAGCTTACCTTCTTAATGCAAATCGTGATAGTGCCATGCGTCCATTATGTATACGAAAGAATCCTATCGATACATATTGTTTCTACACGTGTGCACAACCATTCATCAAAATGCAGCATCCATATGATAACACAACCATTATACATCCATTAATTTAGATATGCACACACATTTATATGCAATATGAAGGTGATTGAGCCGATCAAGTGCCTAATGTGTGTGTACATGCATCCACGAGCAACCACTTGCATCCAGTTGCATCCAGTTGCATCCACCAAACATAACATGTCTCAAACACATGTTTGCAATCATAGGGTTCTTCCTAACTAAAGATCGAAGATGTCATCGCAAAGATAATACTCAATGATAGGACATGTATCAATAAAGCGACAGAAAAAGCAGAAGTTAAAAAAAACTACCCTAAAAAAGGAAAGGGTACATCGTATGCATCTTGTCTTCCGTCTCCCAAGTCACGTCTCTTTGATCGTTTCCCCATTGCACTTTGACCAACTTGACCTCTTTGTTGCGTAGCTTTTTGACCTCCGATCCGAGAATGCATGTAGGAGCTCGTCTAACCATGGCATTGCGCTATACTTCCACTTCTTTGGGCGTGCTCGGGTCCACCACATCCGCCGTATCATGTAAACACTTGGGCAAATGCGAAACGTGAAACACATCATGAACACCACTGAGCTTCTCTAGCAACTTTACTCTATACGCCATCTGCCCAATCCTCTCTGTAATTGGAAAGGGTCCTAAGAACCTTGGTGCCAATTTCCCTATTGATCCAAAACGAACTGCATTTGTCAACGGTGACACCTTAATAAAAACCATGTCCCCAACCTCGAACTCAAGCTCGGTTCGTCTCTTATCAGCATATGACTTCTGTCGGTCTTGCGCCGTCTTCATTCGTCGTCGAATCATGTCTATCTTATCCGAAGTCTCCCTAATCATGTCGGGTCCAAGCAAAAACTTATCCGTGGATTCCCACCTACAAGTAGGTGATCGGCACGGTCGTCCATAAAGAGCCTCAAAAGGTGCCATGCCAATGCTAGCCTGAAAGATGTTATTATAGGCGAACTCCACTAATGGATGATGTTCCTCCCATGTTCCTCCAAAGTCTAAGATGCATAGCCCTAGAAGGTCTTCTTGAATCCGATTTACTCTATCGGTCTGGCCATCCATCTAAGGGTGATAAGCGGTACTTAAGCATAATTGTGTTCCAACCGCCTCTTGTAAGCTTTTTCAAAATTCACTTGTGAAAATGGGTTCTCTATCTCTCACAACGCTAGAGGGTATGCCGTGAAGACGAACTATCTCTCGAAGGTAAATAGATGATAATCATGCGGCGGTCCTCCTACTTTTAACGGGAATAAAATGGGCACTTTTAGTAAGTCTATCTATAATTACCCAAATCCCAGTATTACCCTTCCTTGATATTTGTAACCCATCTACAAAATCAATGGAAACACTATCCTATTTCCACAGCGGAATCTCTAAAGGGTGGAGCAAACCTCCGGGCATCTTTTGCTCCGCCTTGACTTGCTGGCACACTAAGCATCTAGAAACGAACTCAGCCACGTCCTTCTTCATTCCAACCCAAAAGAAAACTCGCTTCATATCCCTATACATCTTATCACCACCGGGATGTATGGTCATCTTAAAGCGATGTGAGTCTTCAAGAATTGCCTTCCTCAAGCTCTCGTCTTGTGGTATGCAAAGTCTCCCATTTCTACGCAACCAGCCTCTCACATCTATAGCATATGACTCGAAGACTCCCCTCCTATAAGCTTGCTTACTATCTCAACCAACTGTGGGTCATCTCGCTATGCCTCTTCAACTCGACCAAAAAGTGTAGGTTGCACCTCTAACGATGCCAACAATCCGGGTACTTAATCGTCAAAGGGTCTGAATCAAAGGTAGATATATACTCCAAACTCTACCGCTCTATGAACAAAGGACTTAAAGTCAACTTCTTTCTTTAAGGCGTCGAGTACAATGTTACCCTTGCCGGGGGTATATGCGATCTCAGATCGTTGGATGCCAAAAACTCCATCCACCTCTATTGCCTCAAGTATAGATCTTTTTGAGAGAACAAGTACTTTAGAGACTTATGGTCTGTAAACAACTCAAACCTCTCGCCAAGCAAATAATGACGCCATGATTTAAGCGCAGAAACTATGGCAGCCAACTTTAACTCGTGGGTAGGATAATTTTTCTCATGGGCTTTCAACTGCCTTCCACCATTGAAACACCCCACCTCCGTTATGGTCACTCTCAAAGGGAATGCCCTAATTTTGGTGGAGGTTTATAAGTATAAATCACAGATATACAAGACAGATATGATAACACATATTTTTGAATAGCGAAAAACAACAACTTTTATCTCATTCAAATACGTGTTACACCAACCATAATTGTCTTACAACATTTCCAAAAACATAACATCTTCATAACTGTCTTGATTACATTATTTAAAGAAGCATAAAGAAAACATAAATAAACTACAAAAGCCCCATAATCACTGTCCAAAGCCATAGTCCAAAACGGAAAGATCCAAGCAATACATTCTTTCTCTTCATGCTGGATATGAAGGCTGGTCAAGCTGCGGTATTCCCTCCCTGTGGACCTGGGGGGGGAACGAAAGAAAAGAAGATGAAAGAAAAGTAGAGTCAGACATAAAGCCTGAGTAAGTCTTGGACTATTCAGTCTATGAATAAAGAACTGGGTATGATAAGTATAAACTAGAAATGGGAAAGCACCATAAACCAAGTTAAGTTGTCTAGGGTCGAATATACTATCGTACCCCATATTAATCTCTGTACCCATATAAACTAGTTCCCAACAGGCACCCCATAATCAGGGTGAAGTGATCCATTTTATGATGATCGGCTCCTACTCGCATAGTTACATGTGTCTTACGGCCCCCGATGTTGTATTTACCTATGCTGGTCCCACCATGGGGTGTATCAAGTCCCATGGTGGCGGCCCGACACAACCCTAGAGTGCACAGGTACGCTACTGGTGCCCTGTGCCTTATTTTTCTGCGCCGGAGTGTGTGCACGCCCGCACCCCGTTAGAACCTACACTGCTGCACCACCGCCGCCGATTTGACCTCTTACGGTCAGCCCAGTAATCGTGCCCCACCCTTCCTAGTTTCAGGGTATCATGATACGCCTTGTAGGGTTACTGCTGAAAAGGGTCCCCCGCTACTAGGTTTTCTATTTCTAGCCAACATGCTAAGTTGGTTAAGTGTTTTATAAACCTAACCCCCAATCAGTCTGTTTAGTTTAGCATGTTCTATTTTGATTAAGTCTTAATTCACTTAATCCTATCAATCCTGACTTAGCCTTAATTGTCTTATCAAAGCCTTGACCTCTCACATTAGACAGGTATTGTTGTGGCTGCCTGTTGCCGGTTGGGTCCGGGCAGTCTTACGCCACAACTCAGTCTAACCTCTGGTCCTTATTGGGCTCCGTGTTTAACCACCCACATTGGATAGGTATTGTTGTTACTACTGGACAGCCGGTCGGTTCCGGGCAGGTTTACATCACAACTCAATCCAACCTCGGGTTAAACACATCGTATTTTCTACATTTACATATTTTGTCTCTTTTCTTTTTATATGTAAATATTTGCGGCCCATTATTCAAATTCATCTTTATTGATTAATATTTATTTATGCCACTTAATTGTTTTTCAAGGTTGTTGGCGTGCGTCCAACATGCCAACACATATGTTCTATATTTTAGCCCATACGTCATTACCCCCGTTTTATACGTTCGTTCCAATGTAAGGTGTGTTGGGTTTAATACTTAAACCCAATTTAGCCATATGAAAAGGGGAGGCTATAACATGGTGTTTATAAGGTGACATAAAAAGGGGAGTGTGAACGCATGAACTTGCAACATAACGATCTAATTAACATAAGATAGGCATATGTGAACTTGCGATTGTAACAACATATAATACAAGCAATACTTAAACATGAATCATTCTATTCACATAATCATGGTATAAACAAAACATGTAGTCATGGCATAAATAATACTTAAACATGAACCACTCTTATCATATAATTATGGCATAATCATAATTGAACATGAGTCCTTATATGGTCATGGCATAAACACAATTGAATATGAATCCTACTATTCATATAATCATGGTTTTTGTCCTATCTATGTAACTTGTAAGGGGATGTAATTCTAGTGTAATTTCTAATGTAACTTATGTGCCAAATATATTATCATATGATTAAGATAACAACATAAGCCTAGAAACATGTTTTTAACTTGGCATAATAACAAACATAATTTAGTCATGTTCATAAAATTAATACAAGCTTACACAAACGCTTGCTTTTATCACAAAATCATGATTTTTACACTTGAACTATGATGCCAATTCCAACATAACTTTCATATGAATCATGATACTTAAGTGGATCAAATTACACTAAAGGTGACCATAGAATTATACATCATGTTGGCATAACAATAAATCATAGACTTGGATGAATTTCAAATAAACTATTACAACATATATGTAACACCCCACGCCCGCTTTGGTCACTCTCTAAGGGAATGCCATAACATCGGTGGAGTATTTTAGTGAATATAGAACAGAAAAATTACAACAAGACAGATATAAATAGTACTTGAAATTTAAAACATCATCTCATAACAGCGGAAATAAACATGTCTGGTTACATCATAAAACCACAATAAAAGTCAAGTACAATATCCATCAAAATAAAGAAGTACATAATCCCACTCTCTCATACAATAGCCAAGACAAAAGAAAAGATAACTGGGTTACTGGAGCTTTACATCTTTCCAAGCTCCTAAAGACTGGAACAGCAATCCGATCAAGCTCCACTACTGCTAGGATCCACCGTAGGACCTGAGGGTTGGGAAAAAGATAAAAACAACGGGGTCAGACATAAGTCTGAGCGAGTCCTATAACTTTAACAATATAATCATTAAAGTAACCAGAGAAGACATAAACTTGACCTACGGTAATGTCTGGGGATGAATGGCTACACTAAGCAGCTTGGTATACTTAGGATAAACTAAGATAACTGTAAAGACGCATCTACCCACCCAAGGATAATTACTACACTGCACCACACCAGTCATTCCTACTCAAAGATTGATCCCACCCAAGGACTTAAAGAAAGATATAACTAGTAGTTTCATGTACCTCTAGCTGACTACATAGGTGCCGTCTGCCCCTATCTCCACTAGGTATACCCCACTACTCCCCAAGCGATCGGCTCCCTACCGTAGATACCCGTGCTGGTCCCACAGTGGGGTGTATCACTCCCCTAAAGTGGCCACCTGATAATATCAACGGTGCACGGCTTTATATCTACACGATGCAACAACGGCTTATCTACCAGCCCGGGCCCACACACGCATATGAAACCCGTTGGACTTGCGTTGCCACCGCTAACCCGTTTTGGCCTCTTATAATCAAGCCCAATATGCGTGTCCCGTCACTCGACATGGGTCGAGCCCACAAAGATACGTTTGGGATATTGGTTGAAATGGGCCCCCACAAGCTACCCACCTAAGCTTGTCACTTGTCTAGTGAATCCCACTTAACCCTTTAATCATGTTTAATTACATGTTTCATTTGGTTAAGTATTCTAATCGTATTTTCTATTGCCACCCAAGGCAACCCACTAGATTCCACATGCCACCCAAGGCAACCACTAAATTTCCACATGCCACCCAAGGCACCCACTTAACCCCTCATGTCCCACTACATGCTAATATGGTTAAGTGTTTCTTAATTAATTAAGACCGTGATCTCCCACAAAGACCTCCCACATTAGACTGGCTGTTATGACCGCCTGGTTAAGCCGGTAGAGTTCGGGCAGTCTTACGTCATAACAGAGTCTAACCTCGTGTCTTTACTTTAATCACGTATTTAATTTATGGCTAAGACCTCTCACATTGGGCTGACATTTGTAGCAACTGGTTAAGCCGGTCGGGTCCGGGCAGTTTTACACTACAAATGAGTCCAACCTCGTGTCTTAGTCGATTAATTACACCTAATTAATCACCCCCATATTAATTATCCCTAATTAATATCAAGTTTTTCATAACATGGGTAGACCTAACTCAATAGGTAAATTCCCATGGGGTAGACCTAACTCAATAGGTAAATTCCCACTTATGTTAATTTATTTTTTTATGGTATGCTTTATCATACCCAATCATACTTTTATTAACATATTTACCAACCCCATCGTTCCCCACGTAAATCGTTCTCATTTCATGACATACTAAAGGGGAAGATCCAACACAAATATCATGGGTTTAGCATATAACCTTGTCATGGGTTAAGAGGATGTCAACTTGCATATATGAGCATATATTAACCCAACTACATTTAACCGAAACTTGCATATTATCATACACATATCTTGCATAACATGTTGAACTTGCATATAAGCATTCTCATAACTTGCATAACATGTTAAACATGCATTTAAGCATATACATATCTTGCATAAGCATTCATATACTTGCATAAGCATGCATAACTTGCAAATCATGTTAAACATGCATATAAGCATATACATATCTTGCATAAGCATTCATATACTTGCATAAGCATGCATAACTTGCAAATCATGTTAAACTTGCATTTAAGCATATACATAACTTGCATATGAACTTGCATAACCACCTACACATAACTTACATAACATCATACACATAACTTGCATGTGAACTTGCATAACTCACTTTGTTAAACATGCATAAATCCACTTATTAAATATGCATAAACCCACTTGTTAAACATGCATAAACTCACTTGTTAAACATGCATAAACCAACTTGTTAAGCATGCATAAACCAACTTATCAAACATGCATAAACCCACTTATTAATTATGCATAAACATAGGAAAACATAGAGTAGCATATCATTATAAATGATTCAAACTCACTAATCCGCATTTAAGACCATAAGTCTCATTACACCCAATCTACTTACTTTAACAATTGATGTTAAAGTGATAGAAACTCACCAAAACCAAGATTAGCAAACTTATGAAGTAGAACTAGTTGCTAAATATGAAGAAGATGATGATTAGAGGTTGATTAGAGAGTGATTAGCTTGCAACTTCCTTCATAAACTAGTGGAGGCTCTCTCAAGTTTGATTTTGGCGGCATGAGGCCATCATTCCTATTTTTAGTATGGATTAGGGTAGGTTTAGGGTGTATTTATAGATTAGGTGAGTGTTTTAGGCCCTTAGATTAACCCTAGATTAGATTAGGTCCGTTAGATTTAGGAAATCTCTAGAACCCGCCCTCCAAGCCAGCCTAAAACCCAACCTGGTGCACCCAGGTTCTCTGGACGCCGCGCCCATGTCGACAGGCAAGTCGACAGGCAAGTCGACACCCCTATCGACAGCCCTGTCGACATGGTTAGGGCGGGAAGCTTCCCGCCTACCCCGCTGGCTCCATTTTGAAATCTGATTTTGAATTTTTAAATCTGTTTTTAACTTTAAATTTTCTGCAAACTTCTATGGGCCATAACCGGGCCATACGGACTCCGATTCTCGAAAACTCGGACTCTATTTCGCGTATTTTTCCGAGACGAACGCAATGACGCAGCCCGTTTCCCCCAATTCTCACGTCTGAGAGTATTTATTCTGTAATTAGTGAATTTTAGTATTAACTAAAATTCGGGGTGTTACATTCTCCCCTCCTTAAAGGATTTCGTCCCCGAAATCTCTAAGCCAAGGAGAATGCATATCCTACCATCCAAACAACCATCTACTCAAACCATCAACCACGGGCATCCATTGTCCTTAAATAGTTTCTAATGATGTATGAGCATATGTAAAAAGTGTGTGTATATGTTCCCTATCTAATGTATGAACATATGCAATCCATGATAGTGCCATGCATCCATTATGTATGCGAGAGAACCCTATCGACACATACAATATCTACATGAGTGCACAATCATTCACCAAAATGCATCATCCATATGATGACACAATCATTATACATCCATAAATATAGCTTCCTACACACAATTTTATGCAATATGCAATATGAAGTGACTGAGCCGATCTAGTGCCTAGAGTGTGTGTATATGCATCCACGAGCAACCACTAGCAAACACTTGCATCCATCAACCATAACATGTCCCAAACACATGTTTCAACCATAGGTTTACCCTATCTAAAGGTCAAACAGTACTAACGAGAGGACATACTAAAGATAAGATAAGTACTAGACAAGCGATAAAGGAGAAGTTAAAGACATACCCTCAAAAAGAAATGGGTACAATGAACGCATCTTCGCTTCCGTCTCCCAAGTTGCGTTGCTCTCATCTTCTCCCCATTGCACTTTAACTAGCTGAACCTCTCTGTTTCTTAACTTCCTAGTTTCTGACCCAAGGATGCAAGTAGGAGCTCGTCGAATCGTCGCATCATGCTCTACCTCTACATCTCTAAGCAAGCTCGGCTCTACCACCTCTGCGGTCTTATATAAGCACTTCCTCAGATGTGATACATGGAATACATCGTGAACACCACTAAGTCTGTCAGGCAACTCCACTCTATATGCCATCCGTCCAATCCTTTCCTTAATAGGAAACGGCCCAACAAACCTCGGTGCTAACTTCCCAACGGATCCAAAGCGAACAACATTTCTCAACGGAGATACCTTGACAAAAACCATGTCCCCAACTTCAAACTCAAGATCCGTCCTCCTCTTATCCGCATAAGATTTTTGCCTATCCTGCGCTGCTTTCATCCTTCTTCGAATCAAGTCAATCTTCTCAGAAGTCTCCCTAATCATATCAGGCCCAAGCAAGATCTTATCCGTAGATTCCAACCAACATGTAGGTGATCGACAAGGCCTTCCATAGAGAGCTCCGAAAGGAGCCATACCAATACTGGACTGAAAGCTGTTATTATATGCGAACTCCACCAATGGAAGATGCTCTTCCCATGTACCTCCAAAATCTAAGATACAAAGCCTCAAAAGGTCTTCTAGAACACGATTCACCCTCTCAGTCTGGCCGTCCGTCTGAGGATGATATGCGGTGCTCAGACACAATTGAGTCCCCACTGCTTCTTGTAAACTTCTCCAGAACTCGCTAGTGAAGATAGGATCTCGATCAATCACTATGCTAGAGGGTACCCCATGCAATCGAACTATCTCTCGAAGATATACTGAAGCTAGCCATGGAGCGGTCCTCTTGCTCTTCACAGGTATGAAATGGGCGCTCTTAGTAAGTCTGTCTACCACCACCCAAATTCCTGTATTACCCTTCCTCGATCTGGGTAACCCGTCAATAAAATCCATCGAGACGCTATCCCACTTCCATTGCGGAACTTCCAATGGGTGAAGTAACCCACCTGGTTTCTTTTGCTCCGCCTTCACTTGTTGGCACACCAAGTATCGAGCGACATACTCGGCCACATCTTTCTTCATACCGGCCCAGAAGAAAACCCTCTTCATGTCTTGGTACATCTTGTCCCCACCGGGATGAATGGTCATCCTAGAACGGTGTGCATCATCAAGAATAACCTTCCTCAAACGCTCGTCTTGCGGTACACAAAGTCTACCATCTCTACGCAAGCACCCCCTATCGTCTAGGGTATACCTACTCAAATGGCTGGACGACTCCCCCCATATGAGCTTCTCCACCAACTCAACCAACTGTGGGTCGTCTCTCTGTGCTTCTCCAATCCGCCCCAAAAGAGTAGGTCTAACCTCCAAGGAAGCTAGCAAACCGGGTACATAATCAACGGAAGGTCTGAAGTCAAACATCGAGATAAATTCCAAGCTTCGTTGTTCCACGAACAATGGACTCAAGGACAACCTCTTCCTGCTCAAGGCGTCCGCCACCACGTTACCCTTGCCAGGGGTATACGCTATCTCGAAATCATAGGATGCTAAGAATTCCATCCACCTTTGCTGTCTCAGATTCAAATCCTTCTGAGAAAACAAGTACTTCAATGATTTGTGGTCAGTGAACAATTCGAATCTCTCACCAAGAAGATAATGGCGCCAAATCTTAAGCGCAAAAACAATAGCGGCCAACTCTAAATCATGGGTAGGGTAATTTTTCTCATGTGCCCTCAACTGCCTTCAACCATAGGCTATTACCCTTCCCTCTTGCATTAAGACTGCGCCAAGTCTTGTCCCACAAGCATCGGTATAGACAACAAACGGCTTGCTCCCATCTGGCAACACTAAAACTGGAGCAGTGGTTAAAGCTCTCTTTAATCGTCGGAACGCATCATCACAATCTACGTCCCATGTGAAAACAAGATTCTTCTTCGTAAAGAGGGTTAATGGGGCTGATATCTTTGCGAAGTCTTTGATAAACTTCCTATAATAACCCGCCAACCCCAAGAAACTTCTTACTTCGGTAGCATTCTTCGGAACCTTCCAATCCTGAATTGATACTACCTTCGCGGGATCCACAGCTATCCCTTCCTTGGAGACCACGTGCCCCAAGAACCACACCTCCTTCCTCCAGAAGTGACATTTAGAGAATTTAGCCTTAAGGCTATGTGCTCGAAGAGTCTTTAATACCTCCCCAAGATGTAGGGCATGCTCTTCTTCACTCTTAGAAAATACTAAGATATCATCCACAAAGACCACCACGAATTTATTAAGGAACTCCCTGAACACCCTACTCATCAAATCAACAAAGTATGCAGGGGCGTTCGTCAACCCAAATGGCATCACAAGCCACTCATAGAAACCATCCGGAGTTCTAAAGGAAGTCTTGTCTATGCTATCCTCAGCCACCCTCAACTGATGAAACCCCGTGGCTAAGTCCAACTGAGAAAATACTGAAGCGCCAACCAACTGATCGAAAAGATCATCAATCCTCGGCAATGGGTGTCTATTCTTCTTTGTGAGCTTGTTGAGTTCTCTATAGTCTACACAAAGTCTGAGGGACCCATCCGCCTTCGTAGCAAATACTACTGGAGCACCCCACTCCGATATACTTCGTCTTATGAACCCCTTCTCAAGCAACTCCCCTACTTGCTTATGGAGTTCCCTCCTCTCACGAGGAGCCATGTGGCGCACTGGTAAAGATACAGGTTTAGCATTATCCACCAGATATATTCGGAAGTCAATCTCCCGCTTCGGAGGTAAGCCCTTCACCTCCTCAAACACATCCGGATATTCCCGGACCACTTTAACAGATTGCAAACTGTTGACCGAAGCGTCAAGCGACTCAAGATAACTTAGCATAACAGAGTCCATGGGATTACAAGAAATCTCGAGAGTGTTACCCAAGCGGGTCATGAGCCTAACAACTCTCCTTTCGCAATCAAGAACGGCACCATTACTGGATAACCAGTCCATGCCCAAAATCAACCCATAGCCCGTGAAGCCCAACACAAAAGCATCACATCTAAACTCAATGCTAAGTATAGAAATCTTCAAACCCAAACATATCATGGACAAATAAGTGGAGCCCCCAATTGGGTTTGAAACAACCAAGGGATCATCTACCAGACTGGTGTCTAAGTGCAGTGACTCAACTAATGATGATGAGATAAACGAATGCGATGCGCCTGAATCAAACAACGTACGGACAGGATGATCAAATAGAAAAACCAGACTTTCAACGGAAATAGTTCTACCTCTCTCCTGAATCGGTGGAACTGCAAGAGCCTGTACTTGCCCCCTAACCTGACCCGGTGCCATAAGAGCTTGCACCTGTCCTCCTGAGGTAGACCCCGTCCTTTGCCCCTTCTTAGGACAGTCTTTCACTAGATGCCCTGCTTCGCCACAGTGGAAGCAGCCAGTCTTCTTCTTCTTGCGACAATCCTTGCTTAGGTGGCCAGGTGTTCCACAATTGAAACACTTCTTCTTCTTGCCTTTGCCACCGTTGCCTTTCCCACCTTTGTTTTGTTGTTGTTGCTGAGGTCTCTTTTGATCTCCCTTCTTCTCGGGTGCCTTATTAGCATTGGGACCCTTCTCTTCTTCATGCATGAGTGCCATGTCAACTAGCTTCTCAAAGGTGGCCCCCATAGGGATATGAGTCATAGCTAACCCATGCATTGGTTCATTCAAGCCTTTCACGAACCTCAAAGCCTTCTTCTCCGGTGTATTCACCATGTCTAGGCCAAACCTTGCCAATTGATTAAACTTGTTGACATATTCCTTCACTGAGAGATTTCCTTGCTTTAGAGTCAAGAATCTTTCCATATACAAGTTTTCCTCCGCCCTTGAGAGAAACTTGGCCACAAATCTTTGCCTAAAATCCGCCCAAGAGTCAACGGGCCGTTCTCCATTAGTGACCTCCCACCAGAATGAGGCCTCTCCTTTCATTAACCAAGCAGCTAACTTGACTTTCTTCCCTTCTTCCATCTCAAAGATATCTATCAATTCTTCCACCTCTTTAAGCCAATCTCTAGCCTCCACAAAGGTTTCAGATCCTTGAAAAGGTTTCCCTCCCATAGCTTTAAATTCCTTGCAAGTCTTAGCAAAAGTATCCGTGCGAGGAGGAGGGGGAGGAGGAAGATCGGCTGCTACGGTTGGTGGAGGAATATTTGCTGGACCTGCAGTGGTGGCCCTAGCCTCCATCAATCTCCTATACTATACTTGTACCGTCACACCCTCCGGGAAGTTAAGATCCTCAGCCATGCTGAAACGAAAAAGGAAAGACTCAAAACGGAGAATTCGAAGGATATAGATATGGCTATTGGGGATTATGTTTTTCTTTCAAAAACTTTTCTCTTAAAAGACATGTCTTTGAAAATATTTCTTCCAAAAATGTTTTTAGAAAAATAGTTTTCTAAAAATTTTATCTGTTCCGGTAACCTTTGCTCTGATACCACGTGTAACACCCCACGCCCGCTTTGGTCACTCTCTAAGGGAATGCCATAACATCGGTGAAGTATTTTAGTGAATATAGAACAGAAAAATTACAACAAGACAGATATAAATAGTACTTGAAATTTAAAACATCATCTCATAACAGCGGAAATAAACATGTCTGGTTACATCATAAAACCACAATAAAAGTCAAGTACAATATCCATCAAAATAAAGAAGTACATAATCCCACTCTCTCATACAATAGCCAAGACAAAAGAAAAGATAACTGGGTAACTGGAGCTTTACATCTATCCAAGCTCCTAAAGACTGGAACAACAATCCGATCAAGCTCCACTACTGCTAGGATCCACCGTAGGACCTGAGGGTTGGGAAAAAGATAAAAACAACGGGGTCAGACATAAGTCTGAGCGAGTCCTATAACTTTAACAATATAATCATTAAAGTAACCAGAGAAGACATAAACTTGACCTACGGTAATGTCTGGGGATGAATGGCTACACTAAGCAGCTTGGTATACTTAGGATAAACTAAGATAACTGTAAAGACGCATCTACCCACCCAAGGATAATTACTACACTGCACCACACCAGTCATTCCTACTCAAAGATTGATCCCACCCAAGGACTTAAAGAAAGATATAACTAGTAGTTTCATGTACCTCTAGCTGACCACATAGGTGCCGTCTGCCCCTATCTCCACTAGGTGTACCCCACTACTCCCCAAGCGATCGGCTCCCTACCGTATATACCCATGCTGGTCCCACAGTGGGGTGTATCACTCCCCTAAAGTGGCCACCTGATAATATCAACGGTGCACGGCTTTATATCTACACGATGCAACAACGGCTTATCTACCAGCCCGGGCCCACACACGCATATGAAACCCGTTGGACTTGCGTTGCCACCGCTAACCGGTTTTGGCCTCTTATAATCAAGCCCAATATGCGTGTCCCGTCACTCGACATGGGTCGAGCCCACAAAGATACGTTTGGGATATTGGTTGAAATGGGCCCCCACAAGCTACCCACCTAAGCTTGTCACTTATCTAGTGAATCCCACTTAACCCTTTAATCATATTTAATTACATGTTTCATTTGGTTAAGTATTCTAATCGTATTTTCTATTGCCACCCAAGGCAACCCACTAGATTCCACATGCCACCCAAGGCAACCACTAAATTTCCACATGCCACCCAAGGCACCCACTTAACCCCTCATGTCCCACTACATGCTAATATGGTTAAGTGTTTCTTAATTAATTAAGACCGTGATCTCCCACAAAGACCTCCCACATTAGACTGGCTGTTATGACCGCCTGGTTAAGCCGGTAGAGTCCGGGCAGTCTTACGTCATAACAGAGTCTAACCTCGTGTCTTTACTTTAATCACGTATTTAATTTATGGCTAAGACCTCTCACATTGGGCTGACATTTGTAGCAACTGGTTAAGCCGGTCGGGTCCGGGCAGTTTTACACTACAAATGAGTCCAACCTCGTGTCTTAGTCGATTAATTACACCTAATTAATCACCCCCATATTAATTATCCCTAATTAATATCAAGTTTTTCATAACATGGGTAGACCTAACTCAATAGGTAAATTCCCATGGGGTAGACCTAACTCAATAGGTAAATTCCCACGTATGTTAATTTATTTTTTTATGGTATGCTTAATCATACCCAATTATACTTTTATTAACATATTTACCAACCCCATCGTTCCCCATGTAAATCGTTCTCATTTCATGACATACTAAAGGGGAAGATCCAACACAAATATCATGGGTTTAGCATATAACCTTGTCATGGGTTAAGAGGATGTCAACTTGCATATATGAGCATATATTAACCCAAACTTGCATATTATCATACACATATCTTGCATAACATGTTGAACTTGCATAAAAGCATTCTCATAACTTGCATAACATGTTAAACATGCATTTAAGCATATACATATCTTGCATAAGCATTCATATACTTGCATAAACATGCATAACTTGCAAATCATGTTAAACTTGCATTTAAGCATATACATATCTTGCATAAGCATTCATATACTTGCATAAGCATGCATAACTTGCAAATCATGTTAAACTTGCATTTAAGCATATACATAACTTGCATATGAACTTGCATAACCACCTACACATAACTTACATAACATCATACACATAACTTGCATGTGAACTTGCATAACTCACTTTGTTAAACATGCATAAATCCACTTATTAAATATGCATAAACCCACTTGTTAAACATGCATAAACCCACTTGTTAAACATGCATAAACCAACTTGTTAAGCATGCATAAACCAACTTATCAAACATGCATAAACCCACTTATTAATTATGCATAAACATAGGAAAACATAGAGTAGCATATCATTATAAATGATTCAAACTCACTAATCTGCATTTAAGACCATAAGTCTCATTACACCCAATCTACTTACTTTAACAATTGATGTTAAAGTGATAGAAACTCACCAAAACCAAGATTAGCAAACTTATGAAGTAGAACTAGTTGCTAAATATGAAGAAGATGATGATTAGAGGTTGATTAGAGAGTGATTAGCTTGCAACTTCCTTCATAAACTAGTGGAGGCTCTCTCAAGTTTGATTTTGGCGGCATGAGGCCATCATTCCTATTTTTAGTATGGATTAGGGTAGGTTTAGGGTGTATTTATAGATTAGGTGAGTGTTTTAGGCCCTTAGATTAACCCTAGATTAGATTAGGTCCGTTAGATTTAGGAAATCTCTAGAACCCAGCCCTCCAAGCCAGCCTAAAACCCAACCTGGTGCACCCAGGTTCTCTGGACGCCGCGCCCATGTCGACAGGCAAGTCGACAGGCAAGTCGACACCCCTGTCGACACGCCTGTCGACAGCCCTGTCGACATGGTTAGGGCGGGAAGCTTCCCGCCTACCCCGCTGGCTCCATTTTGAAATATGATTTTGAATTTTTAAATCTGTTTTTAACTTTAAATTTTCTGCAAACTTCTATGGGCCATAACCGGGCCATACGGACTCCGATTCTCGAAAACTCGGACTCTATTTCGCGTATTTTTCCGAGACGAACGCAATGACGCAGCCCTTTTCCCCCAATTCTCACGTCTGAGAGTATTTATTCTGTAATTAGTGAATTTTAGTATTAACTAAAATTCGGGGTGTTACAATATAGTTGTTATTTTCAACATGAATTATACACTTGCAATTATCAAATGGGTGTTGTAAATAACCACCACAAACATGTAGTTTTCAATTTGAATCATATGCTTGCATGAATCCCAATTAAAATTCCACAACATGTGGTTGTCAACATAAACCATATACTTATATGAATCAAATCGTACACCATAGCATTGCCAAATCAAAATAACATGTAAACATAAGTTACTATCACCACAATTCCATTTCGTTGTTAACTTTCAACGCAAATCGCGTACTTACAAATATCCAATCGTATATCATAATATTCCCAAATCGTCTAGCATCAAAGCAACATACAAATATAAATCATTATCACCACAATTCCATTTCTTACATTACACAAATCAACACAATTATTTAATTCACATCGGAATAGCACTCTACTTACAGCGTATGACGAATCTTAAATTCAGGAATCTGAATTCTGAATTTGGAGATGCTATCCTTTGTTGTAGGCGTTGCTTTAATTTGATTAAAGCTGCTTTAAGCTTTTGATTTATCTCCTAATTGTCTCTTTATTTTCTGACGGTTATCCTCAGTCTCTCCTCGGCAGCATGACGGTCTCATCTCCATTTTAGTTTATGTGAATTAGGGTTAGTCTTAGGTCCTTTTTATAGAGTTTCTGAGTTGATTTAGACCGTCGATGGAGCTTGGTTTAATAATAGCAGTTCGTTCAAAGAAGAGACCAACCAGGAGCTGACACCTAGCCCTTGTGACAAGGCAGGGCTCAGAAAATCGACCAAACACAGACTAGGCCAGCCAGGGTGGGCTGGGTTCGACCTGGCTCAGGGGCCAGGTCGACTCCCAGGTCGACCCCCAGGTCGACTGGGGAGTCGACCTGCCTGGGCAGGTCGACACCCAGGTCGACTCCCAGGTCGACCAGGCCTGGCAGGTCGACCCTAGGGTCGACCCCCAGGTCGACCTGGTGGGTTTGGGCGGGAGTTTTCCCGCCTGCTTTGATTGGGCTTAAATTAAAATCTGTTTTCTAATTTTGAATTTTCTGAAACTTCGTCGGGCCATAATTTGGTCATACAGGCTCCGTTTTTCGAAAACTCGGACTCTATTTCGCGTATTTTTCCGAGACGAACGCAATGGCGTATCCCGTTTCCCTTATAACTTTGTTTTGAAATTAGTTATACTTTAATTTCTGAATTTCACTGTTATAAAATACACGGGGTGTTACATTCTCCCCCACTTAAAAGGATTTCGTCCCGAAATCTTCAAGTTCAGGAAGAATGTACATCCTAACATCCAAACATCCATCTACTCATCCATCAAACACGAGCATCCATTGTCCTTAAAAGACTTCTAATGTTTCATGATAATATGCGAAGGGTGTGTGTACATGTACTTATCTAACGCAGAATCAGGCGGTCTACTGATTCAGTTGACCTCCTTAATGCAAATTATGTAAGTGTCATGAATCCATTATGTATGCAAATCCTCCTATTCATGATTCTACATGAGTGCACAATCATTCATACAAATGCAACATCCATATGACAACACATTAAAGTTCAACCATTTACGAATGCAAACATATATGCGTATGCAATATGAAGTGATTGAGCCGATCTAAAACCTAGATTGTGTGTGTATATGCAACCACGAGCAACCACTAGCAATCACTTGCAACCACTTGCAATCATCATCCATAACATGTTTCAATTACATGTTTTCATCCAAAGGGTTTCTACCTAAAAGATAGGGTCGAGGAGATATACCTAAAAAGATAGATAAAAGCGCAACTTAAGGAAAAAGGAAAGATCAAAGATGTACCCTCAAAAAGAAAAGGGTAGGCTGCGCGTATTTTAGCTTCAGTTTCCCAAGTTGCATCTCCTTCGGCGTCGCTCCACTGAACTTTGACGAGCTTGACTTCGCGGTTGCGTAGCTTCTTCACTTCCGTTCCTAATATGCGGGTTGGAACTTTCCTTATGGTTGCTTCGCGTTCCACTTCAGCTTCTTCTAGGATATTTGGCTCTACCACTTCAGCAGACTCATGTAGACATTTTCGGAGATGTGAAACGTGAAAGACGTTGTGAACTCCGGCCAATTTTTCGGGTAGCTCTAATCTATAGGCCATTTTCCCAATTTTCTCAATGATAGGGAATGGCCCTACGAACCTTGGTGCTAGCTTTCCTGTGGTTCCAAAACGAACACCGTTCCTTAGCGGAGATACCTTAAGAAAAACTCTGTCTCCAACCTCAAATTCAAGGTCGGTCCTCCTCTTGTCGGCGTAGGACTTTTGTCTGTCTTGGGCCATCTTCATCCTTCTTTGTATTAAGTCTACTTTCTCTGAAGTCTCTCGGATCATATCTGGTCCAAGTATGAGCTTATCAGTAGACTCCCACCAACAAGTGGGCGATCAGCACGGTCTTCCATTTAAAGCTTCGAAGGGCGCCATTCCGATGGTTGCTTGATAGCTGTTGTTGTAGGCAAATTCCACCAAAGGAAGATGGTCTTCCCATGTCCCTCCGAAGTCAAGGATGCACAGTCTTAAAAGGTCCTCCAAAACTCTGTTCACTCTTTCTGTTTGGCCGTCGGTTTGGGGATGATAGGCTGTGCTCAAGCATAATTGTGTTCCTACCGCTTCTTGCAGACTCCGCCAAAACTCACTGGTGAAGATAGGGTCTAGGTCACTAACGATGTTGGACGATATTCCATGGAGTCGAACGATTTCCTTGAGGTAAAGAGATGCTAGGGATGAGGCAGTTCTTTTACTTTTGACAGGTAAAAAGTGGGCGCTTTTAGTAAGCCTATCCACTATTACCCATATGCTAGTGTTGCCTCTTCTAGACCTAGGCAGCCCATCGATGAAGTCCATTGAGATGCTATCCCACTTCCACTGCGGGACCTTTAGAGGATGTAGCAGACCGCTAGGCTTTTTATGTTCCGCCTTAACCTGTTGGCACACCATACACTTAGAAACGAATTCTGCCACGTCCTTCTTCATGCCGTTCCAAAAGAAAGTTCTTTTTATGTCCTTGTACATTTTATCGCCGCCTGGGTGTATCGTCATCTTGGAGTGATGTGCTTCCTCGAGGACCTTCTTTACTAAATCCCTTGTCTGTGGGACGCATAGTCTTCCGTCTCACCTTAGCCAACCCTTATCGTCGATGGAGTATCTGTTGAGGTGACTTGAAGTCTCACCCCTAATTAGCCTGTCAATCATCTCCACAAGCTGAGGGTCCTCGAGTTGTGTTGTCCCTATCGAGTCCACTAAAGTCGGGCGTACTTCGAGCGATGCTAGCAAGCCTGGTACAAAATCGGAGGAAGGCCTAAAGTCGAAGCTGGCTATAAACTCTAGGCTTTGTCTTTCAACAAACAGTGGGCTTAAGGTCAGTTTATTTCGGCTCAACGCATCTGCCACTACGTTGCCTTTGCCCGGAGTATAGGAGATCTCGAAATCATACGAGGCAAGAAACTCCATCCATCTCTGTTTCCTCAAGTTAAGATCTTTCTGCGAGAAAAGATATTTCAACGATTTATGGTCAGTGTAAAGTTCAAACTTCTCACCTAGGAGATAGTGTCGCCAAGACTTGAGTGCAAAGACGATGGCAGCTAACTCAAGATCGTGGGTCGGGTAGTTCTTTTCATGCACTTTCAATTGTCTCCGCCATAAGCTACTACCCTTCCTTCTTGCATTAAGACGGCGCCTAGCCCTGTCCCACATGCATCTGTATAAACGGTGAGCATGTTGCTTCCATCTGGCAACGTCAAAACTGGGGCTGTTGTAAGAGCCCTTTTCAGTCGCTGGAAAGCAAATTCGCAATCCAAGTCCCAATTGAACACTAAATTCTTCTTGGTCAACTTCGTGAGCGGAGCTGAGATTTTCGCAAAATCCCTTATGAACTTTCGATAGAAACCTGCTAGTCCTAGAAAACTTCGGACCTCAGTTGCATTTCTTGGTGTCTTCCAATCCTGTACTGCCACTACCTTAGCAGGGTCCACTGCTAACCCTTGTTTGGATACTATGTGCCCAAGGAACCTCACTTCTCTCCAAAAGTGGCATTTGGAGAATTTGGCTTTTAGCTGATGGACTTGCAGAGTTTCCATGATTGCCCTTAAGTGCTGAGCATGTTCCTCTTCACTCTTTGAGAAGATAAGGATATCGTCTACGAAGACCACTACGAAGTTATTGAGGAAATCTCTAAATACCCTACTCATCAGGTCCACGAAGTAAGCAGGTGCATTTGTCAAGCCGAAAGGCATGACAAGCCATTCAAAGAAGCCGTTTGGGGTTCTGAATGCCGTTTTATCGATACTATCTTCAGCCACCCTTAGCTGATGAAAACCGGTCGCTAAATCGAGTTGGGGGAAAACAGACGCTCCTACAAGCTGATCAAACAGATCGTCAATTCTGGGGAGAGGGTGCCTATTCTTTTTCGGTAGCTTGTTGAGCTCCCTATAGTCAACACATAGACGGAGTGAACCATCCGCCTTTGTAGCGAACAATACTGGAGCGCCCCATTCTGAAATACTCCTCCTAATGAACCCCTTTTCTAGAAGCTCTTTAATCTGTTTACTGAGCTCTTTCCTTTCCCGTGGAGCCATGTGTCTAACGGGCAACGCAAAGGGCCTCGCATTATCTACAAGATATATACGGAAGTCTATCTCCCGCTTCGGAGGCAAGCCCTTCACCTCTTCGAAGACATCCGGATATTCCGGGACCACTCTAACCGATTGCAAATTTTCAACGGAGGCATCTAGCGATTCAAGGTAACTAAGCATAACCGCATACGAGGGATTACAAGAAATTTCCAAAGTATTACCGAGCTGGGTTAGGAGCCTAACAACCCTTTTCTCACAATCAAGGATGGCCCCATTACTAGATAGCCAATCCATGCCCAAAATCAAACCATATCCCGAAAAGCCCAGAACAAAGGTACTACATTCAAATTCTACGCTTAGAATAGAAATTTTTAATCCCAAACAGATCATAGACAAATGAGCTGGGCCCCAAATTGGGTTTGAAACAATTAAGGGGTCCTCTACCATACTAGTTTTTAGGTGTAGAGATTCTACTAAAGCAGACGAGATAAAGGAGTGTGATGCGCCAGAATCAAATAAAGTGCGAACGGGGTGATCATAAAGGTAAACTACACTTTCTACAGAAGTATTTGTACCTCGCTGTTGCAGAGGTGGCGCTTCTAGCACATGAACTTGTGCCCCCGAGGTGGATCCAGCCCTCTGCCCCTGTCCTCGTTTCTTTGGGCAGTCCTTAGCCATGTGGCCTGTCTCACCGCAAGAAAAGCACCCACCATTCATCTTGGCCTTCTTTTTCCAACAATCTTTCACTAAGTGCCCCACTTTTCCACAGAAATTACACTTCCTCTTCTCTTTGTTGCCTTTCCCGCCCTTCTTAAAGTCTGTCTTCTTAGGCTGCAAACCTTCTTTCTTCCCTTGAGAGTTTTCTGCCTATGCCTCCTTCTTGCCCTTATCCTCTTCGTTCAGCAACGCCATCTGTACCAACCTTTCATACGTAGGTCCCATGGGTATATGGGTCATGGCCAAACTGTGTAATGGCTCATTCAACCCTTTGACAAAACGGAGAGCCTTCTTGTGCGGGGTGTTGACTAGGTCCAGTCCGAACCTAGCCAGCTCATCAAACTGATTAACATACTTTTTGACTGTCTTGTTCCCTTGCTTAAGAAATAAGAATTTTTCCAACTGCAAACTCCTTTCCGCATCTGAGAGAAATTTAGCCTCAAACCTTGCCCTAAAGTCCTCCCATGTTTCCACGGGTCTTTCTGCATTAGTGACTTCCCACCAGTAGGAAGCCTCGCCTTTAAGTAGCCATACTGCCAGTTGTACTTTCTGTCTATCCTCTACCTCAAAGATGATGAATAAGTCCTCGGTTTCTTTCAGCCAATTTCTAGCTGCCACGAAGGACTCAGTTCCATGAAAATCCTTTCCTCCCATAGCTTTAAAATCTTTACATATCTCAGCAAAGGTGTTTCCCCGCGGAGGAGGTGGAGGAAGAGGTGCTGCTGCTCGATGATTTCCTGCTGCTTGGGGAGGAGGAACGGTAGGACCTGGCTGAGTGGCCCTTGCTTCTAAGAACCGTCTAAACCAACCAGGTATTGGTACACCCTCTGGCAAGTTAAGTTCTTCGGACATGCTGAAACAAAAAGGATAGATTCAAAACGAAGGATAAGAGGTAGTTCCTATGGCTTTGGGGGGACTTTGCCTTTTAAAATAAAATAATATTTTATCTTAAAAATGCTTCTTTAAATTTCTTTTTGAAAAATAAATTTTCAAAACTTTTTATCTTATCTGGTAAACCTATGCTCTGATACCAAGTGAAACACCCCACCTCCGTTAGGGTCACTCTCAAAGGGAATGCCCTAATTTTGGTGGAGGTTTATAAGTATAAATCACAGATATACAAGACAGATATGATAACACATATTTTTGAACAGCGGAAAACAACAACTTTTATTTCATTCAAATACGTGTTACACCAACCATAATTGTCTTACAACATTTCCAAAAACATAACATCTTCATAACTGTCTTGATTACATTATTTAAAGAAGCATAAAGAAAACATAAATAAACTGCAAAAGCCCCATAATCACTGTCCAAAGCCATAGTCCAAAACGAAAAGATCCAAGCAATACATTCTTTCTCTTCAAGCTGGATATGAATGCTGGTCAAGCTGCGGTATTCCCTCCCTGTGGACCTGGGGGGGGAACGGAAGAAAAGAAGACGAAAGAAAAGTAGAGTCAGACATAAAGCCTGAGTAAGTCTAGGACTATTCAGTCAATGAATAAAGAACTGGGTATGATAAGTATAAACTAGAAATGGGAAAGCACCATAAACCAAGTTAAGTTGTCTAGGGTCGAATATACTATCGTACCCCATATTAATCTCTGTACCCATATAAACTAGTTCCCAACAGACACCCCATAATCAGGGTGAAGTGATCCATTTTATGATGATCGGCTCCTACTCGCATAGTTACATGTGTCTTACGGCCCAAGATGTTGTAGTTACCTATGCTGGTCCCACCATGGGGTGTATCAAGTCCTATGGTGGCGGCCCGACACAACCCTAGAGTGCACAGGCATGCTACTGGTGCCCAGTGCCTTATTTTTCTGCGCCGGAGTGTGTGCACGCCCGCACCCCGTTAGAACCTACACTGATGCACCACCGCCATCGATTTGACCTCTTACAGTCAGCCCAGTAATCGTGCCCCACCCTGCCTAGTTTTAGGGTATCATGATACGCCTTGTAGGGTTACTGCTGAAAAGGGTCCCCTCTACTAGGTTTTCTATTTCTAGCCAACATGCTAAGTTGGTTAAGTGTTTTATAAACCTAACCCCAATCAGTCTGTTTAGTTTAGCATGTTCTATTTTGATTAAGTCTTAATTCACTTAATCCTATCAATCCTGACTCAGCCTTAATTGTCTTATTAAAGCCTTGACCTCTCACATTAGACAGGTATTGTTGTGGCTGCCTGTTGCCGGTTGGGTCCGGGCAGTA
Organism: Allium sativum; assembly: GCA_030737875.1. Taxonomy (NCBI): domain Eukaryota; kingdom Viridiplantae; phylum Streptophyta; class Magnoliopsida; order Asparagales; family Amaryllidaceae; genus Allium; species Allium sativum. The sequence goes on along the minus strand of CM060920.1, from coordinate 33,231,611 downwards.
TTACGCCACAACTCAATCTAACCTCGGTTCCTTATTGGGCTCCGTGTTTAACCACCCACATTGGATAGGTATTGTTGTGACTACTGGACAGCCGGCCGGTTCCGGGCAGGTTTACATCACAACTCAATCCAACCTCGGGTTAAACACATCGTATTTTCTACATTTACATATTTTGTCTCTTTTCATTTTATATGTAAATATTTGCGGCCCGTTATTCAAATTCATCTTTATTGATTAAGATTTATTTATGCCACTTAATTGTTTTTCAAGGTTGTTGGCGTGCGTCCAACATGCCAACACATATGTTCTATATTTTAGCCCAAACGTCATTACCCCCGTTTTATACGTTCGTTCCAATGTAAGGTGTGTTGGGTTTAATACTTAAACCCAATTTAGCCATATGAAAAGGGGAGGCTATAACATGGTGTTTATAAGGTGACATAAAAAGGGGAGTGTGAAAGCATGAACTTGCAACATAACGATCTAATTAACATGAGATAGGCATATGTGAACTTGTGATTGTAACAACATACAATATAAGAAATACTTAAACATGAATCATTCTATTCACATAATCATGGTATAAACAAAACATGTAGTCATGGCATAAATAATACTTAAACATGAACCACTCTAATCATATAATTATGGCATAATCATAATTGAACATGAGTCCTTATATGGTCATGGCATAAACATAACTGAATATGAATCCTACTATTCATATAATCATGGTTTTTGTCCTATCTATGTAACTTGTAAGGGTATGTAATTGTAGTGTAATTTCTAATGTAACTTATGTGCCAAATATATTATCATATGATTAAGATAACAACATAAGCCTAGAAACATGTTTTTAACTTGGCATAATAACAAACGTAATTTAGTCATGTTCATAAAACTAAAGCTTACACAAACGCTTGATTTTATCACAAAATCATGATTTTTACACTTGAACTATGATGCCAATTCCAACATAACTTTCATATGAATCATGATACTTAAGTGGATCAAATTACACTAAAGGTGACCATAGAATTATACATCATGTTGGCATAACAATAAATCATAGACTTGCATGAATTTCAAATAAACTATTACAACATATAGTTGTTATTTTCAACATGAATTATACACTTGCAATTATCAAATGGGTGTTGTAAATAACCACCACAAACATGTAGTTTTCAATTTGAATCATATGCTTGCATGAATCCCAATTAAAATTCCACAACATGTGGTTGTCAACATAAACCATATACTTATATGAATCAAATCGTACACCATAGCATTGCCAAATCGAAATAACATGTAAACATAAGTTACTATCACCACAATTCCATTTCGTTGTTTACTTTCAACGCAAATCGCCTACTTGCAAATATCCAATCGTATATCATAATATTCCCAAATCGTTTAGCATCAAAGCGACATACAAATATAAATCATTATCGCCACAATTCCATTTCTTACATTACACAAATCAACACAATTATTTAATTCACATCGGAATAGCACTCTACTTACAGCGTATGACGAATCTTCAATTGAGGAATCTGAATTCTGAATTTGGAGATGCTCTCCTTTGTTGTAGGCATTGCTTTAATTTGATTAACATTGCTTTAAGCTTTTGATTTATCTCCTAATTGTCTCTTTATTTTCTGACGACTATCCTCAGTCTCTCCTCAGCAGCATGACGGTCTCATCTCCATTTTAGTTTATGTGAATTAGGGTTAGTCTTAGGTCCTTTTTATAGAGTTTCTGAGTTGATTTTGATCGTCGATGGAGCTTGGTTTAATAATAGCCGTTCGTTCAAAGAAGAGACAAACCAGGAGCTGACACCTAGCCCTAGTGACAAGGCAGGGCTCAGAAAATCCACCAAACACGGACTAGGCCAGCCAGGGTGGGCTGGGTTCGACCTGGCTCAGGGGCCAGGTCGACTCCCAGGTCGACCCCCAGGTCGACTGGGGAGTCGACCTGCCTGGGCAGGTCGACACCCAGGTCGACTCCCAGGTCGACCTGGCCTGGCAGGTCGACCCTAGGGTCGACCCCCAGGTCGACCTGGTGGGTTTCGGCGGGAATTTTCCCGCCTGCTTTGATTGGGCTGAAATTAAAATCTGTTTTCTAATTTTGAATTTGCTAAAACTTCGTCGGGCCATAATTTGGTCATACGGGCTCCGTTTTTCGAAAACTCGGACTCTATTTCGCGTATTTTTCCGAGACGAACGCAATGGCGTATCACGTTTCCCTTAATACTTTGTTTTGAAATTATTTATACTTTAATTTGTGAATTTCACTGTTATAAAATACACGAGGTGTTACAACCATAGCATATTACACTTCCCTCTTGCATTAAAACTGGGCAAAGGCCTATCCCGCAAGCATTGGTATATACTGTGAATGGCTTACTCCCTTCTAGCAAAACTAAAACTGGAGCTATCGTCAAAGCCCTCTTCAAATGTTGGAAAGCATCATCACAGTCAACATCCCAAGAAAAAGTCAAGTTCTTCTTCGTTAACCGAGTGAGTGGGGCTGATATCTTTGTGATGTCCTTAATGAACCTCCTATAATAACTAGCCAGCCTTAAAAAGCTTCTTACTTCTGTTGCGTTCTTAGGAATTTTCCAATCTTGGATTGCCACCACCTTTGTGGGATCCACAGCTATCCCTTCCTTAGAGACGACATATCCTAAGAACCTCACTTCTTTTCTCCAAAAATGGCACTTGGAGAACTTAGCTTTAAATTTATGCGCTCGTATGGTCTCTAAGACTTCCCTAAGATGTAGGGCATGTTCTTCTTCATTTTTAGAGAAAATCAGGATTTCGTCCACAAAGACTACCACAAACTTGTTTAGAAACTCCATAAACACCCAACTCATTAAGTCAACAAAGTATGTGGGTGCATTCGTCGAACCAAAAGGCATGAAGAGCCATTCGAAGAAACCATCAGGAGTTCTAAATGCAGTCTTATCTATGCTGTCCTCAGCAACCCTTAACTGATGAAACCCTGTAGCCAAATCCGGTTGCAAGAAAATTGAAGCACCCAACAACTGATCAAATAAATCATATATTCTCGGCAATGGGTGTCTGTTCTTCTTTGTTAGCTTATTAAGCTCTCTATTGTCCACGCACAATCTAAGTGAACCATCAGCTTTCTTAGTAAAAACGACTGGAGCACCCCACTCTGAAACACTTCTTCTTATGAACCCCTTCTCAAGCAACTCTTACACTTGCTTACTGAGTTCTTTTCTCTCTCTCGGAGCCATTTGGCGCACTGGTAATGCAACTGGCTTTTCATTATCAACTAGGTATATTCGAAAGTCTATCTCGCACCTTGGGGGGTAAACCTTGAACCTCATCGAAGACGTCACTATATTCATGGACCATGCGAACAGATTCCAAATCATCATTGGATGCGTCAAGGGATTCTAGGTAGCTAAGCATTACCGGACCTCTAGGGTCACAAGAAATATCGAGGATCTTTCCACAACGAGTCAATAATCTAACAACCCTTCTTTCACAATCTAGGATAGAGTCGTATCTAGCTAGCCAATCCATGCCTAGAAACAAGCCGCAGCCCATGAAGCTAAGAACGAAGGCGTTGCATTCAAAACCAACGCCCAAGATAGACACTCTCTAATCCCGACAAATCATTGAAAGATGAGTCCAACCATCAATAGGACTTGAGACTACTATGGGATCAGTAACTAGACTAGTATTTAGGTGCAGTGTTTCAACTAACGAAGCAGATACAAATGAGTGTGAAGCGCCGAAGTCAAACAAAGTACGAACAGGATGATCAAACAGAAAAACTAAACTTTCAACGGAAATGTTTCTACCTTTACCCTGTCCTGGTGCCATGAGAGCATGAACCTGCCCTCTTGCCTGCCCTGGTGCCATGAGAGCCTGAATCTGCCCTCCAGAAGTGGACCATGTCCTTTGGCCTTGCCCCTGTCTCCTCAGGCAGTCTTTGATTAGATGTCTTGCCTCTCCACAGTAGGAGCACCCAATCTTCTTCTTTTTCCTACAGTCCTTGCTCAGATGGCCTGGTGTCCCGCAATTAAAGCACCTTTTCTTTCCTTTGCTATTGTTATCCTTACCAACTATCTTGTTTTGCTGTTGTGATTTCTTTTGATCCTCGTTCTTCCCCGGTGCCTTATTAGCATTAGCACCTTTCTCCTCTTCATGCATAAGCGCCATGTCAACCAATCTCTCAAAGGTAGCACCCATCGGAATGTGGGTCATAGCCAACCTGTGTAGCGGCTCATTCAAGCCTTTAACAAACCTTAGAGCCTTCTTCTCAGGTGTGTTCACCAAGTCTAAGACAAATCTCGCCAACTGACTGAACTTGTTAACGTACTCCTTTACTGATAAATTTCCTTGCCTCAACGCTAAGAACCTCTCCATATATAGATTTTCTTCTGCTCGTGAGAGAAATTTCATCTCGAACCTACGCCTGAAATCCATCCATGTCTCCATTGGACACTCTCCATTCGTGACCTCCCACCAAAAGAGGATCCGTCCTTCATTAACCAAGCAGCCAATTGGACCTTCCTTCCATATTCTACCTTGAAGATACCAAATAAATCTTCCACCTCCTTAAGCTAGTTTCGAGCTTCAACAAACTTCTCTGATCCGTGAAAAGGTTTCCCGCCCATTACCCGAGAATCTTTGCATATCTTCGTAATAGTATCAATGCGATGCGGGGGACGAGGAGGAGCGACTGCAGCTTGGGGAGGAGGAACATTTGCTGGGCCTACGGCAGTGACCCTAGCCTCCAGCTACCTTCTAAACTAGCCTGGTATCGGTATGCCCTCGGGTATCTCAGGTTCCCCAGACATGCTGAAAAAGAAAAAGGAAGAGATTCAAAACGGAGAATCAAAGGAAAGATATATGGCTCTTGGGGGTTATGTTTTTAAAACAAACTTTTCTCTCGAAAATATTCTATTTTTGAAAAATTTCTTTATAAAATGCTTTTGAAAAACTGTTTTTCAAAATCTCATATCTGTTCTGGTAATCTTCAGCTCCGATACCACCGGTAACACACCACGTCCATTAATGTCACTCTCAAAGGTCATGCATTAACTTTCATGGAGCACTATTAGTGTATAGAACAGAATATAACAAGGCAGATACATATATTGGTATTTGAAAATTTTAAAACAACTTTTGTTGCAGTGGAGAAATAGTTTGATTACAACAACATCATAAACCAAGTAAACTTAATATCCATCTTGACAAACTGTTTTCTGAGTACATAAAGTAAAAAGCATAACCCCAACACAAGTAGCCATAAAAGAGATGAGCTGAACTTTACTCTCAGCAATCCAAGCACTTCCAAAAGAGAGAGAAAGAGATCCAAGATCAAGCTCCACTAGTACTAGTCCCACCCTGAGAACCTTGGGGGGAGGGGAGGAAGAAAAGAGGCGAAAACAAGGGGGTCGGACATAAAGTCTGGCGAGTACAATAACTTTAAAAATATAATTATTAAAGTAACTAGGATAAAGCATAAACTGGTAAACCAAGGTATGACAGTGAAACTAGTGGGCATGACAAAGCAAACAAGAGGAATATTCTGGCGTTAATCTCGTTCCTAATCACTATAGGATAATTACTATACTGCACCATTACTAGTCACCCTAAAAGTTGATCCCTCCTATATAACATAATAATGATAATGGTAGTTTCGTCTACCCCTAGTTGCCTTCATAGGTGTCGCCTGCCCCTATCTCCACTAGTTGTACCCACTACACCCATGCGATCGGCTCCCTAACTCGTAGATACCCGTGCTGGTCCCACAGTGGGGTGTATCACTCCCCAAAGTGGCAACCCGATACTACTAAAGATGCACGGCTTATATCTACATGATGCAACAACGTCTTACCTACCATCCCGGGCCCACGCACGCACATGACCCCATTGGACTTGCGTTGCCACCGCTAACCTGTTTGGACCGCTTACAATCAAACCCAGTAAGCGTGTCCCGTCCTCGATTTAATTCGATCTCACAAAGATACTTAATGGGTTACTGGTTTGAAAAGGGACCCATATTTGACACAAGCTTTCCACCTATGCTTGGTCCCCACTAGAATTTCCCGCATAGCCCCTTCTTATTCATGTCTTCTTACATGTTTTCAACTTGGTTAAGTGTTTCTAATCGTATTTCACATGCCACCTAGGCCACCCACTTAACCCCCATGTCCCACTACATGTTTATCTGGTTAAGTATTACTTAATTCATTATAACCGTAACTTTGTGAAGACCTCCCACATTAGACTACCGTTTGCGGTTGCTGGATTTGCCGAGCGGGTCCGGACAGTCGTATACCAGAAACGAGGCTAACCTCATGCCTTTACAATTGTCACGCATTTAATTTGTGCCTTTGACCTCTCACATTAGACTACCTTTTGTGGTTGTTGGATTTGTCAGGCGGGTCCGGGCAGTCCTACACCACAAACGAGTCTAGCCTCATGTCTCAGGCGTTTGTTATACATAATTATTTTCACCCCAATTTGTATTAATATTCCTATTCAAATTTGTCAATAATTTCCGAATAAATCTATGTCCATAACTGTCGCCTAAATTATGTCCATACTTTTTAGGTATCTAAATTATACCAATTAATGTCTCAAATTAATTATATGCCTTTAAGGCCATTAATGCCAATAAACAATTATGTATATTTAATATTTTCCCATTGTCCCCACGCGATTCGTACGATTTAGTATGAAATATGTTAGACTCGCAAGTAGTCTAACTTATAAAAAGAAAAGCAACAACTTAACTTGCATAACACATGCAATAGATCTAAGAACCATGACATAAGTTTGCATAGCCAATAACTTGCATAGGCAATGGATATACATAAATCTGCATAAACTATCATGGATCTAAATATAGATCCAAACATGTAATCGTGAGCTTGCATATATGGATATGGTTTTCCTATAACTTGCACATGAATTTCATTCAAACTAGCATATGATTCACATAAAATCTAGCATAAGCAATGGGCATATAGAACATAAATTTGCATAACTATGTACTAAAATGGATCTAAATATAGATCTAAACAAAAAAATGTGAACTTGCATATGGATCTAAATGTAATGACCCAAATTTCCGTAACATCAGAGTTGACTATATACTTCATACGTCCAACCCAAATATCACGAAAATACAAAACATTTTTTTTGAAGAAAAAGGTAGAAGAAGAACAGAAACAACAACACGGAATCTCACATCGCAGCGGAACAAAATATAATATATCATATATTTGAAATACAAAAGCTCAACTGTATAACATATACTTATCAGAGTACAACACATACAACACAGCGGAACAAAACTTTATAGAACTAACGCTGAAGCCTCCTGCTCCAAGCTCCTTTAGATAGATCTATAAAATCCTGGACTACTTGACTGCCCGTACAAATTTAGGCACCCAAGAGTTTAGGTAGAACAAAACAAAATAAACTCCGGATCAGTCATGGTACTGGTATGAGTAAACAGTTCAAAATAGTTTCAGAAAACTAAATGATATCTCATAAGACCACGCCGTATAACACGGAACGGATTTTTCCCTTACGGGAATCCAAACACTTTATTTAACTTTCAAAAACCCCTTTTGAAAGGAATGGTAGCTTTATATCAAAACTCCTTTGATATTATAATAGTGTCTAAATCAAGTAAATACAATAGAGTGGAACGTTTGCATCTCACATTCCACATATATAATATACAATCAAAACTACAAATCACGTATTGGGTAATGGATTTACAACTATGACAAGGTATGGAACCACCTGCCGCTAGTATATCTCTAGAGGAGAATACTCCGAGTTCAACAAGAACATCTTGCAACTCAGCCACACATGATCGACCACTCATTTGGCTTGAGAGTATCGAATGTATATCACCAACGGTTGGGATCAGCAGCCGTTTCCCTAATGGGACAGCATCGACAATAGATTTTTAGAAGTAAATGAAACTCTAGATCAGGCGATTATACACCCAAATAGGTGCGACCTACATAGCCATGCGGCTTGCCCGATTTCTGTCATTTACCGGATGACGTGGCTTGAAGCTACGCTTTATCATCACACCAGATTCACTTCGAATGTTACATTGTCAGATCCATCGAAATTCACTAATTGATGTCTACAACCGTACATTACGTGTTAGCTAAAAGAAGTTTCCTTCTTCGCTTCCACTCTTGGTACGGTTGAAGAAATCAATGTACGTGACCTTTCTGGAAATACTCTATCAGACATTCATCCATACAAGTCACCCAGGAATAGGATGAGCCGAATGTACTATTTATATTAATAGAAAAAGTCCTTGCACTCTACTTCGTCTTCGATTATCTTTAGATAATCTGATTCGCAATGCTACTGCCAATACAGAGTGGTTATTCAGATAATAATCTAATCGGTCTCTCCGTATTGAAAACGATGGTCAAAACTTCGATAGTCTGTGATTTAACTATCGAATAAAAACAAGTGTTTCGATAGTCGATAATTAAACTATCGAATAAAAACAAGTGTTCATCCAATTATCAACCAATTACTAAGCCCTTAATTAATATTCCATTAATTAAATCACTTCTCTATTTCTTTGCTAATATTTGTTAACCAAATATTTTCAATAACCATATTGCCCTTTCCTATTATTTGGAAAACATTTCCGAATATCGCCTTCCGTTATTTTCTAAACTTAGAAAATATCTTCTATTTATAATTGGAAAATATTCATATTACTTATCTCTTTCCGATCTCATTTATTTCTATACTTAGGAAATATTTATTATTCTATTTCCAAGTTACACTTATTTGGGTTAAAACGGATGTTGTGTAAAACATCGTTACGACAACCCAAATACTATATTCCACTAACTCTTATTCAACATTGATCTTCGAGCTTAAAATCTTACTGTTTATCTGTTAATAATGAAATCAATCAAGTTGGGGTATAACTACCTCTCAGACCTTGACTGAATAACATTTATAACGTCAAAACAGATAAGACTACTTACTCGAATAATCAATTCCATACAACTAATTCTTCACTTTTAAACACATATACACCTTCTCTTTCTATTCTTACTGGATTTTATTCTTATACTTCCTTTTTGAATACTATTCTATTTCTAAGTTCGTTTCCTTATTGACTTCAATACATATCGATACGTTGATTTTTAATTATCAAATTATCTTAAAAATATTCTAACTCCTTAAATTCCCGGAAAAATTCGCCATAACCTCCTTTGTACCGGGAGCTTCGGGATATTTCTAATAGCCACCCATGGCCCTTACCAATCCAAAAAGAAAAAGAAAAGCCAAGCGGCTAGCCGATACGGCGTATAAAATCTCATATGGAAATTAAATACGTACCTTTTTGTCGGGCATTCTATTTATATACCTTCGAACACATTATTCCAAACCTGTCTCCTGTATATTTATACCTGTCCAATCTATTTAAACTATACCAGTCTTTTTGACTAAATTTGTTAAATAAATTTGTTACTTAACTCTTCAGTCTATTTCACCTTCATATTTGAACATGACATGTTCAAATATATTTTAACTTGCATATTAACAAATTCTAGTTATACTCATACTCTAGTTTCCTTATCGACTTCTTATTCAAATTCCAATTCAATTATATTTGAATTCTCTTTATTTAAACTTCATTTGAATTCTATTTTCAAATTATATAGTTTAAAGTCCATTTGAATTCTATAGTTTAAAGTCCATTTGAATTCTATATTCATATTCTATAGTTTAAAGTCCATTTGAATACTATATTCAAATTCTATAGTTTAAAGTCCATTTGAATTCTGCATTCAAATTCTATTTGAATTCTCTGCATTATTTATAAACAATGTTTATAAATTCACTTAAAATCCCCCCATTATATATTTATAAACAAAGTTTATAAATTCAATTCAAATCCCACATTTTCATTTATAATCAGAGTTTATAAATTCAATTCAAATCACACATTTTCATTTATAAACAGAGTTTATAAATTCAATTCAAATCCCACATTTTCATTTATAAACAAAGTTTATAAATTCAATTCAAATCCCACATTTTCATTTATAAACAAAGTTTATAAATTCAATTACTTGTTTTATATATCTTCAAAACAAGTTAATATTTTCTATAGTTTATTTAAAATTCAAATTCTATTTATAAAAATAGAATTCCCTTTTTAAATCTCAAATTCCCTTTTTTGATATTTTTATAAATCAATATTCAAGCCCCAGTGATATTTTAAACAATCAAATCAACCAATTTTCAATCATTAGATTTTTAACACATCATATATGAATATATATGAAATCAAACAAACAACAAACAGATAATCTATTTTTGAGGAATCCAGTTGGATTCCTCCAACCTGTTTTCCTGCATCCACAGGCGTTGGTCAACATAGTAATAACCATCCTGCTTCGAGGCAGGATATCGCGGTATGAAGTTCATCCAATATCATAGCGTGGGGCGTATAGGGTAATCATCCGCTAATTAAACCGCGGGCATCCGCTAATAGTACTGCGGGAATCCAACCAATCATCAACCCAATATATATATATGTATATATATATATACACACACAATAAATAATATATATTTTAAAACAATTAGACAGCATTCAAACAAGCACAGACAATTATTTTTAACTATATAAAAATAATTTCTAAATAAATGTTGAGTGAGGTTTACTCACCAGGGCTTTTATTTGCGATCCATTCCGAATTCAAATTCTTAAATGTTGAATTATGAATCTCAGAGCTACGCCTTTCTCGACTGATTCCACTCGATAATATCTTGTATATATCGAATGAAATATTCCTTAGTTAGTAAAATTTTACGCATTTGGATTAAACTAATTTAATCCAAACTGACCTACTAATTTAATTCTAATTAGTATGCCGATTAAATTCTAATCCATATACTAATTAAATTCTAATCCATTACTAATTAAATTCTAATCCATTACTAATTAAATTCTAATCCATTACTAATTGAATTCTAACAAATATGTAAATTTAAATCCTATTAATATGTTAATTTAAATCCTAACAATTAAAACATTAAAATTTTAAATTAAATTACCTTGATATTTTTCATGTTCGTGCCTACAGGAAATCAGCGTCCCCTTCTTCTTACCGAAAACCTACAGACCATCACGCACCTGATAACATCGACATCGGTCTCCCCTCACGCCACTAGAAGACCATCAGACAGCTTTGTACTGACCTCCTCTCCTATCACTATCGATCCTTCCAGGTCTGACCCCCTTAAATCGTGAGTTTGACTTGCTCAAACCCACCTCCATTTGATCGTGATAGTCCCTGCCATCGCGCCTTCTACCACAGATGCTCGGACCCTCCTCTTTCGCTGCCACCAAGTGAGCACGTCTGTCAGAACTCCGTGCCACCCTTGAATCAATTTCTGATATCGCCAAGACACCAATTAGTTGTTGCCCTAGCTCGACTGCAATTCGAAGTTGCTCGCATCGCACCTGACTGGAAGGCCATCGAAATGAAATCAGAGGCTCGACGGATTAGGTCTAGATTCCCTAGTTCCATTTGATTGTCTGAAGCCTTTCCGATTTTAACTGGAGGCCCCATTTTTGTTTTCTAAGTATCTGATTTAGGTATAAATAAGAGGGAAGTGGTGGTCCTTTTAATTGATGTTTCAGATTTTAGTTTGTGGCAAATAAAGGAAACATGGTTTCCTTTGGTTTGTGGAAGACAAGGGAGGCACCGTGATGTTTGATTTGTGGAAGACAAGGGAGGCACCGTGTTTTGTTTTGGTCCACCAACAAAAAGGATTTAATTTAAATTTGAATCAACCAATATGATTTAATAAATTAATTTATTCTGTTGATTTCAAACTTCTATTCGAACACAAAAATAAGTCTGCCTAGGGTTAAACCATTATGCTAAACACACTGGTACGGGTTTCAAACCCCTATTCGATCATCTGCAGAAGATATAAATTTAAATCAATATAAATTGAACTCAAAACAATATATTCTTTGAAAATAAATAAATATTATTATTCTAATTTCAAACAGAAGTTTGCGTTGATTATCTGAATTGTTTCTAATTCAATTTTAACTTCAAATTCAGTTATTCGTCGATTTCGTATTCTGATAATTTAATATATTTAATATTAAGTCGAAATTGATTATTAAATTGATAACTTAATATAAAAATTCCATTTATATTTATCCACCCAATATTTAAATCCATATTAAATATTTAAAAATTAACCCATAAGGATCCGGGTTATTACAATCTTCCCTACTTAAAATAATTTCGTCCTCGAAATTGCTAAGGTAGAAAAAGTGCTACAATCCCATTTATCTTTTCAAAACTTATTTATGTTGATACTCAACATTTCAAACTTCCTTACGTAACTCTCTTTCGAATAAATCCCTATTCGATAACTCCTCATTTCGAATAACTATATTTTATAATCTCTCTATCGAATAACTAGATTCGAAATCCTTTCTTCGAATAAACTATATTCGATTTTATCTATTCAATTTACTCTTATAAATTAACTCTATTGGATTTAACTCTTATCGATTAACCCTATTTGATTTACTCTATTCGATTTGCTCCTGTCGAATAAACTATATTCGATAACTCCTCTAACTCTATTCGAATAAACTGTATTCGATTACTCCTTTAAATTAACTTCGACTAACTCCTCTGGATTAACTAACTAACTCCTTTGGATTAACTAACTAACTCCTTTGGATTAACTAACTTCGAATAACCAATATTCAATAACTGCTCTTCGAATAAATAATATTCGATAACTCTTCTCAAATGAACAATATTCAATTTCTCCACTCGAATAAACTATATTCGATTACTCTTCTCTCGAATAAACTATATTCGACTATTCTTCTCTCGAATACACTATATTTGATAACTACTTCGAATAAGTGATATTCGATAACTCTACTCGATTAATTCCATTAGAATAACTCTAACTGGTTAACTCTAACTCTAATTGATTTATTTAATCGATTATTTCTAACTTTAATCGACTTCTCCTATTCGAATAACTCCTATTTGATAACGTTTACTCATTTACAAAGATTTACTTTTGGTAACGGTTCTTCACTTTATAAATGTTCTCTTTAATAACGTTACTTCGCTTATACAAGTGTTGTGTATCCCTTCTATTTAAAACTATCAGTGTTAAAAACCCAATATCTCTTCTCTATATAAGTTCAGACTTATATATTCCATTTATCTAATGATAGATATTTAATTTAATTTATAAACTGTTATTTATAAATTAATCTTTTATATTTATCTGTTAAAAATAGATTTCCATTTTCTATTCATCTTCTAAATATTTCTTTGATTAAATTCTATTTATTTAACAAATAAATATCTCATTTATAACATTCTATTTATTTTCTATAAATAAATATTTCCATTTAATCTATAGAAAATGTTTTACAAATATTCCCTTTTAAATTCTATATGTAAATGTTTTTACAAATATTTCTCCTTTTATTTATTTGCACATAACTTCCTTTGTATTTTGTTATACAAATATATTTCCTCTTTAACTCTTTTGCTTTTTCCTTTATTCACACCAAATTCATATTTCATTCACATTGATTTTACTCAATTTATTCATTTCGATCCATTTAACTTACTTAAGTTAAATTTAATTTCAATCATTCAAATTCCCATTAACTTGTTGTTAATTAACCGTTTTTCCTATTTCACCCTTTTTATTTGAATATAACTTGTTCAAATATATGTCAACTTAATTATAAACTAATCTCATAATATTTTCAACTCGAGTTATATATTCGATTTCGAATATAAATTCTCAATCTCTTTCACTTATCCAAAACCCCAATTTCAATTCAAAATTCCTTTAACTAATTATTCCCCAATTTAGTTAATTCTATTTAACCGTTTAAAATATGATTTTTGTCTTAAAAATCATTTCACTTACTTCACTGGAGTTCATATTTATTTTATATCTCCAGTCTGGATTTTTCTAATGCCAATTCAGATTTTATTTCCTAAAAATCCTTTTGTTTATTTAATTAAACCGCTATGGTTTTATAATGGTTCTAGCGCTGCTTTTCTAAAAATTTGATTTTGATATAACTCAAAATCTATACGACGAAGTCCAGATTTTTCTCTTTCATTAGAAAACTATTGTTCAACCGGTCCCGACGATTCTTGTTTCAAAGAATTCAGACTTCAATTGAGTTTTGTATACCAAAATTGAAGTTCGAATCACCATTTTACGAACTGCCGCGCTACGGCGAGCTCGTTTTAATTATATTTATAAATATAAACGTTTTAACTTTGTTTATAATAAATTCAACTCCATTCTGATATATACTTTTAATATATATCCAATCCATTTCACATAATATTCCCGATCTATTTCACTTCTAATATTCAAATCCTATATATTTACAATATTCAAATTCCATTTGAATTTCTTTATTCGAACTCTATATTATTTCCTTTTATATTTGCACTATTCAAATTCCATTTGAATTTCTTTATTCAAACTCATTTGAATTCCTTTGAATTCAAATTCTGTTTCACTTCTGTTTGAATTATATATATATTCAAATTCCTTTATTTTACTTCTATTTGAACTCTATATTCCAATTCCCATTTCACTTCTATTTGAAATCTATATTCCAATTCCCATTTCAAAATTCCTTTGAAGTAATATAAATATAAACATATATTTATATCTATGTCAAATTCAAAACATTTGAATTTTCAAACAACTTGTTTTCTTTTCAAACAAATTTCCATCAAAAACTTTTCTAAGGCAGCAATTCATCACTTAGAAACTCGAAAATCAACACTGATGATGTTGCGATCATCATCAGAATGATTTCCCAGCCACTGAAGTGAGTTCAGTGCTATATTACTTGACATTCATTTAGAAAAATATTTTCCAAACTCCCAGGATTTTAAATTCTTAATTCTGGTTTGAATTCAATTTTAATTCATCTCACTTGTATATATTATTTTATATACAAATTCTATTGGTTATATATATATAACTATTTCAGTTTTTATAATCTAATTTGTTTATAATCCTAACAATCAACTCAACTATTTAAAACAATATCGTGTCCAATCTTCTATTCAAGTGTTTATAAACTCCTACCCACATCGTGGCGTCCCATGATTCGATCAGAATTCATAATTCACTCAACAGACTAGTCAACACAATATAAAACAGTTTTTATATCAAATAACAAATACTTCTCTCGCATATATATATATACACACTCAACTCATTCTAGGGTACTACTGACCCTATCTCTAATGAGCACAATTTCACAAAGCCTACGTATTCGCTCAACCTAAGCTCTGATACCAACTGTAATGACCCAAATTTCCGTAACATCCGAGTTGACTATATACATCATACGTCCAACCCAAATATCACGAAAATACAAAACAATTTGTTTTTAGGAGAAAAAGGTAGAAGAAGAACAACAACAACAACACAGAATCTCACATCGCAGGGGAACAAAATATAATATATCATATCTTTGAAATACAAAAGCTCAACTGTATAACATATACTTATCCGAGTACAACATTTACAACACAGCGGAACAAAACTCTATATAACTAACGCTGAAGCCTCCTGCTCCAAGCTCCTTTAGATAGACCTGTAAAATCCTGAACTATTTGACTGCCCGTACAAATTTAGGCACCCAAGAGTTTAGGTAGAACAAAATAAAATAAACTCCAGGTCAGTCATGGGACTGGTATGAGTAAACATTTCAAAACAGTTTCAGAAAACTAAATGATATCTCATAAGACCACGCCGTATAACACGGAACGGGTTTTTCCCTTATGAGAATCCAAACACTTGATTTAACTTCCAAAAATCCCTTTTGAAAGGAATGATAGCTTTATATCAAAATTCCTTTGATATTATAATAGTGTCTAAATCAAGTAAATACAATCTAGTGGAACGTTTGCCTCTCACAATCTACATATATGATATACAATCAAAACCGCAAATCACGTATTGGGTAATGGATTTCCAACTATGACAAGGTTTGGAACCAGCTGCCGCTAGTATATCTTTAGAGTAGAATACACCGAGTTCAACAAGAACATCTTGCAACTCAGCCGCACATGACCGACCACTCATTTGGCTTGAGTGTATCGAATGTATATCACCAACGGTTGGGATCAGCAACCGTTTCCCGAATGGGACAGCATCGACAATAGATTTTTAGAAGTAAATGAAACTCTAGATCAGGCGATTATACACCCTAATAGGTGCAACCTACATAGCCATGCTGCTTGCCCGATTTCTGTCATTTACCGGATGATGAGGCTTGAAGGTACACTTTATCATCACACCATATTCACTTTGAATGTTACATTGTCAGATCCATCGAAAATCACTAATTGATGTCTATAATAGTACATTACGTGTTAGCTAAAATAAGTTTCCTTCTCCGCTTCCACTCTTTGTATGGTTGAAGAAATCCATGTACGTGACCTTTCTAGAAATACTCTGTCAGACATTCGTCCATACAAGTCATCTAGGAACAGGATGAGCCGAAGGTACTATTTCTATTAATAAAAAAAGTCCTTGCACTCTACTCCGTCTTCGATTATCTTTATATAATCTGATTCGCAACACTACTGCCAATACGGAGTGGTTCTTGGGATAATAATCCAACCGGTCTCTCCATATTGACAACGATGGTCAAAACTTCGATAGTCTGTGATTTAACTATCGAATAAAAACAAGTGTTTCGATAGTCGATGATTTAACTATCGAATAAAAACAAGTGTTCATCCAATTATCAACCAATTACTAAGCCCTTAATTTATATTCCATTAATTAAATCACTTCTCTATTTCTTTACTAATATTTGTTAACCTAATATTTTCAATAACCATATTGCCCTATTCTATTATTTAGAAAACATTTCCGAATATCGCCTTCCTTTATTTTCTAAACTTAGAAAATATCTTCTATTTATAATTGGAAAATATTCTAATTACTTATCTCTTTCGGATCTCGTTTATTTCTATACTTAGGAAATATTTATTATTCTATTTCCAAGTTACACTTATTTAGGTTAAAACGGATATTGTCTTTACGACAACCCAAATACTATATTCCACTAAATCTAATTCAACATTGATCTTTGAGCTTGAAATCTAACTATTTATCTATTAATAATGAAATCAATTAAGTTGGGGTATAACTTCCTCTCTGACCATGACTGAATAACATTTATAACGTCAAAACAGATAAGACTACTTACTCGAATAATCAATACCATACAACTAATTCTTCACTTTTAAATACATATACACCTTCTCTTTCTATTCTTACTAGATTTTATTCTTATACTTCCTTTTTGATTATACTATTCTATTTCTAAGTTCGTTTCCTTATCGACTTCTATATATATATCGATACATTGATTTATAATTATCAAATTATCTTAAAAATATTCTAACTCCTTAAATTCCCGGAAAAATTCGCCATAACCTCCTTTGTACCGGGAGCTTCGGGATATTTCTAATAGCCTCCCATGGCCCTTACCAATCCAAAAAGAAAAAGAAAAGCCAAGCGGCTAGCCGATACGGCGCATAAAATCTCATATGGAAATTAAATACGTACCTTTTTGTCGGGCATTCTATTTATATACCTTCTAACACTTTATTCCAAACCTGTCTCCTGTATATTTATACCTGTCCAATCTATTTTAACTATACCAATCGTTTTAACATAATTTGTTAAATATATTTGTTACTTAACTCTTCAATCTATTTCACCTTCATATTTGAACATGACATGTTCAAATATATTTTAACTTGCATATTAACAAATTCTAATTATACTCATACTCTCATTTCCTTATCGACTTCTTATTCAAATTCCAATTCAATTCTATTTGAATTCTCTTTATTTAAACTTCATTTGAATTCTATTTTCAAGTTCTATAGTTCAAATTCCATTTGAATTCTATATTCAAATTCTATAGTTTAAAGTCCATTTGAATTTTATATTCAAATTCTATAGTTTAAAGTCCATTTGAATTCTATATTCAAACTCTATTCGAATTCTCTGCATTATTTAAAAACAACGTTTACTTCACTTAAAATCCCACCATTATATATTTATAAACAAAGTTTACAAATTCAATTCAAATCCCATATTCTCATTTATAAACAGAGTTTATACATTCAATTCAAATCCCACATTTTCATTTATAAACAGAGTTTATAAATTTAATTCAAATCCCACATTTACATTTATAAACA
The DNA here is from genome assembly GCA_030737875.1 of Allium sativum. Lineage (NCBI taxonomy): Eukaryota > Viridiplantae > Streptophyta > Magnoliopsida > Asparagales > Amaryllidaceae > Allium > Allium sativum. Next base: position 33,213,268 of record CM060920.1, on the reverse strand, counting down.
AAGTTTATAAATTCAATTCAAATCCCACATTTTCATTTATAAAAAAAGTTTATAAATTCAATTACTTGTTTTATATATCTTCAAAACAAGTTAATATTTTCTATAGTTTATTTAAAATTCAAATTCTATTTATAAAAATAGAATTCCCTTTTTAAATCTCAAATACCCTTTTTCGATATTTTTATAAATCAATATTCAAGCCCTAGTGATATTTTAAACAATCAAATCAACCAATTTTCAATCATTTGATTTTTAACACATCATATATGAATATATATGAAATCAAACAAACAACAAACAGATAATATATTTTTGAGGAATCCAGTTGGATTCCTTCAACCTGTTTTCCTGCATCCACAGACGTTAGTCAACATAGTAATACCCATCCTGCTTCGAGGCAGGATATCGCGGTATGAAGGTCATCCGCTATCATAGCGTGGGGCGTATAGGGTAATCATCCGCCAATGAAACCGCGGGCATCCGCTAATGATGCTGCGGGAATCCAACCAATCATCAACCCAATATATATATATATATATATATATATCCTAAATAACTAATACATATTTTAAAACAATCAGACAGCATTCAAACAAGCACAGACAATTATTTTTAACTATATAAAAATAATTTCTAAATTAATGGTGAGTGAGGTTTACTCACCAGGGCTTTTATTTGCGATCCATTCTGATTTCAAATTCTTAAATGTTGGATTATGAATCTCAGAGCTACGCCTTTCTCGATTGATTCCACTCGATAATATCTTGTATATATCTAACGAAATATTCCTTAGTTAGTAAAATTTTACGCATTTGGATTAAACTAATTTAATCCGAACTGACCTACAAATTTATTTCTAATTAGTATGCCAATTTAATTCTAATCCATATACTAATTAAATTCTAATCCATTACTAATTAAATTCTAAACCATTACTAATTAAATTCTAATCCATTACTAATTAAATTCTAACTAATATGTAAATTTAAATCCTATCAATATGTTAATTTAAATCCTAACAATTAAAACATTAACCAACAAATTTTGAACTAAATTACCTTGATATTTTTCATTTTTGCACCTACAGGAAATCGCCGTGCCCTTCTTCTTACCGAAACCCTACAGACCATCACGCGCCTGATAACATCCACGTTGGTCTCCCCTCACGCCACCAGAAGATCATCAGACAGCTTTGTACTGACCTCCTCTCCTATCATTATCGATCCTTCCAGGTCTGATCCCCTTAAATCGTGAATTTGACTTCCTCAAACCCACCTCCATTTGATCGCGACAGTCCCTGCCATCGCGCCTTCTACCACAGATGCTCGGACCCTCCTCTTTCGCTGCCACCAAGTGAGCCCGTCTGTCAGAACTCCGTGCCACCCTTGAATCAATTTCCGATATCACCAAGACACCAATTAGTTGTTTCCCTAGCTCGACTACTATTCAAAGTTGCTCGCGTCGCACCTGATTGGAAGGCCATCGAAATGAAATCAGAGGCTCGACGGATTAGGTCTAGATTCCCTAGTTCCTTTTGATTGTCCAAAGTCTTTCCGATTTTTACTGGAGGCCCCATTTTTGATTTCTAAGTATCCGATTTAGGTATAAATAAGAGGGAAGTGGCGGTCCTTTTAATTGATGTTTCAGATTTTAGTTTGTGGCAAATAAAGGATGCTCGGTTTCCTTTGGTTTGTGGAAGACAAGGGTGGCACTGTGATGTTTGATTTGTGGAGGACAAGGGAGGCACCGTGTTTTGTTTTGGTCCACCAACAAAAAGGATTTAATTTAAATTTGAATCAACCAATATGATTTAATAAATTAAATCATTCTGTTGATTTCAAACTTCTATTCGAACACAAAAATAAGTCTGCCTAAGGTTAAACCATTATGCTAAACATACTGGTACGGGTTTCAAACCCTTATTCGATCATCTGGAGATGATATAAATTTAAATCAATATAAATTGAACTCAAAACAATATATTCTTTGAAAATAAATAAATATTATTATTCTAATTTCAAACATAAGTTTGCGTTGATTATCTGAATTGTTTCTAATTCAATTTTAACTTCAAATTTAGTTATACGTCGATTTCGTATTCTGATAATTTAATACATTTAATATTAAATCGAAATTGATGGTTAAATTGATAACTTAATATAATAATTCCATTTATATTTGTCCACCCAATATTTAAATCCATATTAAATATTTAAAAATTAATCCATAAGGATCCGGGTCATTACGCTAAATATATAAATTAATGTCACATGTTTTGCATATAAACTAGCATATGTATACACATGATACATATATAAACTTGTGTATAATCCACCTACAGACTTGCATAAGATTCACATATGTTTTAACATCCCAAACTTGCATAAGATTCATAAACTAGCATATGATTTAACATCCCAAACATCCATAAGATTCATATACATATGATTTAACATCCCAAACTTGCATAAAATGAATCAAGTTAAACATGTACAATTGAACATATCAAATAGATCCACAATAACAAAATTGTCAACGATAATATCACATGATTCATTAGTCATATTCTCATAATCCCAAATACAACTTATCACAATTAAATTAATTAATTAATTTGTGAAATAAATTACCTTAGGGGGAGGGAAAGGAAAGAAAAGAGGGGAAAAAAAGGGGTCAGACATAAAGTCTGGCGAGTCCAGTAATTTTAACAAACAATAGGTAAGATAAATGATTAAGACATAAATAGGCATCATGATATGGCTATAACATAGATAAGGCAGATGAAAAAGATGGACAAGATGATTCCGTTCCTAAGTACTAAGACAATCCTACACCTTGGCTAAGCGAACAACCCTCCAAGTACTAACCCCGAAGAATGAAGTCAACATCAGACTAGCACCCAAAGGACTATCCAACTCAACCAACATGTATTTCGTCACACCACACTTTTGCTAAGTTACACCATATTACTTAATTACACCGCACATCTACTAGTCTCTATTTACTAAAGTTTGATCCCTTCCCACTAACTGTACCCACATGACATACTTGGTAGTTACTTGGACCTAGCTGATATCGTAGGTGCCCGTTTGCTCCTACCACCGCTAAGGTACCCTTACTCTACCCATTCGATCGGCTCCCTAATCCTCGTAAGCACCCGTGCTGGCCCGACAGTGGGGTATATCACTCCCCAAAGTGGCAACCCCGATCCAACATAAAATGCACGGCCATACCCACACGATGCAACAACGTCTTACCTACCAGCCCGGATTCATGCACGCACATGAACCCGTTGGACTTGCATTGCCACGGCTATTCACGTTTTGATCTCTTACATTCAAGTCCAGTAAGCGTGCCACGACTCCGGCCTAGTACCGGGCCCAATTAGATACTCAAATGGGTTAATAGTTGAAATGGGTCTCCATCCGACATAAGCCTCTCACCTATGCTTGGTCCCCACTAGGTTTTTCTCCCACTTAACCATTTTAATTTAAATGTCCATGTCTTACACATGCTACGGTTAAGTCCATTCTTACATGTTATAATTTAGATGTCTTATCTTATTCCGGTTAAGTCCATATTTACATGTCATAATTTACATGTCACCCCACTTAACCCTCTAACCATACCCATGTCCTATTATGGTTAGTATTCCTGAATTCATTCCTTATGACGAATGGTGCATGACCTCCTACATTAGACCGAACACTTTGTGGCAGCTGGATTTGCCGGGCGGTTCCGGGCAGTCTTACGCCACAATCCGGGTCTAACCTCGTGTCATTAAACGTTATGCCTACAATTCATTCCTTTGACCTCTCACATTAGACGTCCAATTGTGGCTGCTGGATTTGCTGGGCGGTTCCGGGCAGTCTTATGCCACAATTGCGCCAAACCTCGTGTCAAAGGTTTATTAATAATCGTATTTCACCCATACCCAATTTTCATGTCATGTATATCCAATTAAACATGTAATCATGTTTATAATATTGCCTATTCCAAATTGTCACTAATTACATATTAATTAGCCTCAATTACAAATTTACAATTATACGCAATTTCATCAATTCCATGTAATTCATACCCAAATATGCCAATTTCACATATTCTCAAATTATTCAAAATATCCAATACTATCCAATTTTCCGTATTTCACATATTCCCATTGTTCCCACGTATTCGCATTCGCGCATATTTTTAACATAGGCTCGAAGGTAGCCTAGATCCAAAAATAAAAGGAATAGGGATAAGAAGAGAGAATCAAATCACAGAAAATTGGAATTAACACAACATCATGAAATAAAGGGGCACGTAAACTGGCATTGAGCTATAATTAAAGATTCAAGATGAATAAACTGATAAAAGGTATGACCTTTACATAGAAACATATGCATATGATGACATGAATCAAATAGGTGAAAACTTGGATGAGATTTAAATTACATACATACATATGAATCCTATTTACAACTTCATCATGTTACTTTTAATCCCATTATATTGTGAAAATAACCATAGTCACCTTTCGTGGTTATAGAATACAATTATGCACTGAAATTGGTGTAGAAACGTTGCGGTGTTGCTGATTTGTCTTCTTGAATTGCTGTAAAAGCTCTAATCTTTAATTTGACTTGAAGTTGAATACTTGAGATTTGATTTAGAGGCGGAGGCTAGGGTTTAAGAGAGAGTTTGACAGCATAATGGTGTCATAGATAATATTTATGAATTAGGGTTAGGTCTCAGGGTGTATATATAGGAGTAGGAATTTATTCAGGACCACTAGATTAAACCTGAACCATGAGAACCAATCAAATGTCACATCTTCCTTTGAGCGAATCGGCCAACGGTTTGTCAGCCGAACACCCAGAATCAACCCCTAGTCGACCCAGCGGTGGTCGGGTCGACCTCAAAAATGGGTCGTTTCGGTTATTCCGTCTCCCAATTCGCTGTTCTAAATTTTTTGCATATTTATTTATTTAATTATATATATATATTTCTCTCATATGCATACAAACTTCAAGGCTTAATAACATCTTCAAAAGGTATCCGATTTGTGCAAACCAAATGTCTATCGTGACCCAAAATTTTGAAACGAACATAATAGCGCAACCCATTTCACTTAATTCTTTTCTAAAAATTAAGTATACTTTAATTTGTGAATTTTAATGTTACAAAATTACAGGGTGTTACAAAACCTGTTAGTCCTATTGATCTATGAGAGAACTTCGTTTTGACTGGTTATGGTTCTAGTAACTCAAAATGGATATAAAGTTATGGTTACTGGAACAACCCACGTCTGTTGTGTGCGACATCGAAGTGTTGAGGTGCCACATCCATTTGAAAATCCAAGATTGCACCGTATGACATTTGAAAACTTGTTTATGAGTATGATATAGAAATAAAACTGGTGAATCATATTCCAAAAAATAGTAAATCGAATTCCTACCACGGTCAACCCTCCTTTGACCAACAAAACAGCGTGTGAAAAATTGAGCTAAAAAAGCTTTTGATGTTCCCAATAGTTATTATTATTGAATTACTTGGTTACTGAACTAATATGAGATGGATGGAACCTTGTAGTCCTATAGATCTATGAAAGAGCTTTATTTTGACTGGTTATGGCTCTTGTAACTCAAAATGGATACAAAGTTATGTTTGGCGGAACAATCCACGTCTACCGGGTGCAACATGGAAGTCTTGAGGTGCAACATTCGTTTTAAAATCCAAGATTGCATTGTATGACTTTTGAAAACACGTTTATGGCGATGAAATTGAAATATAACATGATGCATCATATTCCAAAATATGGTAAATCGAATTCCGACCACGGTCAAAACACCTTTGACCAACAAAACGGCATGTGGAAAATTGAGCTAAAAAAGCTTTCGATGTTCCCAATGGTCATTAAGATTGGATATCTTGGTTACTGAACTAAATGAGATTGGGGCAACCTGTTAGTCCTATAGATCTATGATAGAGCTTCGTTTTGAATGGTTATGGTTCTAGTAACTCAAAATGGATACAAAGTTGTGGTTAGCAGAACAACCCATGTCTGTTGGGTGCACATCGATGTCTTGAGGTGCAACATCCGTTTGAAAATCCAAGATTCCACTGTATGATTTTTGAAAACTCGTTTATTGGGTTAAAAATAAATAAAACACGGCGCATCATATTCCAAAAAATTGTAAATCGAATTCCAACCCCCTTTGACCAACAAAACGACATGTGAAAAATTGGGCTAAAAAAGCTTTTGATGTTCCCAATAGTCATTAAGATTGAATTTCTTGGTTATTGAACTAAAATAAGATTTTGTTTGTCCTATAGATCTATGTGAGAGTATCGTTTTGACTGGTTATGGTTCTATTAACTCAAAATGGATACAAAGTTATGGTTGGCAACAACCCACGTCGGTTGGGTGCAACATCGAAGTCTTGAGGTTCAATATCCATTTGAAAATCCAAGATTGGATTGTATGACTTTTGAAAACTCATTTATGGGGATGAAATAGAAATACAACATGGTATATCATATTCCAAAATGTAGTAAATCGAATTCTGGCCACGGTCCACCCACCTTTGACCTATAAAACGACATGTGAAAAATTGAGCTAAAAAAGCTTTCGATGTTCCTAATAGTCATTAAGATTGAAATTCTTGGTTACTGAAATAAGACGAGATTGGTAGAACCTGTTAGCCCTATAGATCTACGAGATAGCTTCATTTTGACTGATTATGGTTCTAGTAACACAAAATGGGTACAAAGTTATGGTTGGTAGAACAACCCATGTCTGTTGGGTGCAACATCAAAGTCTTGAGGTGCAACATCCGTTAGAAAATCCAAAATTGCACTGTATGACATTTGAAACCTCGTTTATGGGGATAAAATAGAAATATAACATTGTGAATCATATTCTGAAATATAGTAAACCGAATATGGACCACGGTCAGCCCATCTTTGATCGACAAAACGACATGTGGAAAATTGAGCTAAAAAAGCTTTTGATGTTCCTAATAGTAATTAAGATTTAATTTCATCGTTATCGAAGTAAGTAGAGATGGGTTGAACCAATTAGTCCTATAGATCTATTAGAGAGCTTCGTTTTGATTGGTTATGGTTCTAGTAACTCAAAATGGATACAAAGTTATGGTTGGCGGAACAACCCACGTCTGTTGGGTGCAACATCGAAGTCTTGAGGTGCAACATCCACATGAAAATCCAAGATTGAACTGTATGACTTTTGAAAACTCGTTCATGGGGATGAAATAGAAATATAAAATGGTGAATCATATTCCAAAATATAGTAAAACGAATTCCGACCATGGTCAATCCACCATTGACCAGCAAAATGGGTCTAACCTCGTGTCATTAACCGTTACGCCTACAATTCATTCCTTTGACCTCTCACATTAGATGTCCAATTGTGGCAGCTAGATTTGCCAGGCGGTTCTAGGCAGCCTTACGCCATAATTGCGCCTAACCTCGTATCAAAGGTTTATTAATAATCGTATTTCACCCATACCCAATTTTCATGTCATGTATATCGAATTAAACATGTAATCATGTTTATAATATTGCTTATTCCAAATTGTCACTTATTACATATTAATTAGCCTCAATTACAAATTTACAATTATAGGCAACTCCATCTATTCCATGTAATTCATACCCAAATATTCCAATTTCACATATTATCAAATTATCCAAAATATCTAATAATATCCAATTTTCCATATTTCACATGTTCCCATCGTTCCCACGTATTTGCATTCGCGCGTATTTTTAACATAGGCTCGAAGGTAGCCTAGATCCAAAAATAAAAGGAATAGGGATAAGAAGAGAGAATCAAATCACAAAAAATTGGAATTAACACAAAATCATGAAATAAAGGGGCATGTAAACTGGCATAGAGGCATAATGACAGATTCAAGATGAATAAACTGATAAAAGGTATGAACTTTACATAGAAAGATAGGCATGTGATGACATGAATCAAAAAGGTGAAAACTTGGATGAGATTTAAATTACGTACATACATATGAATCCTCTTTACAACTTCATCATGTTACTTTTAATCCCATTATATTGTGAAAATCACCGTACTCACCTTTCGTGGTTAAGGAATAGAGTTATGCACTGAAATTGGTGTGGAAACATTGCGGTGTTGCTGATTTATCTTCTTGAAATTGTTGTAAAAGCTCTAATCTTTAGTTTGACTTGAGGTTGAATACTTGAGATTTGATTTAGAGGCGGCGGCTATGGTTTAAGAGAGAGTTTGACAGCACAATGGTGTCATAGATAATATTTACGAATTTGGGTTAGGTCTCAGGGTGTATATATAGGTGTAGGAAGTTTCTTAAGACCATTAGATTAACTCTGAACCATGAGAACCAATCAAATGCCACATCTTCCTTTGAGCGAATCGGCCCACGGGTTGTCAGCTAAACACCCTGAATCAACCCCTAGTTGACCCAGCGGGGCTTGGGTCGACCTCAAAAATGGGTCAGTTCGGTTATTCCTCCTCCCAATTTGCTATTTTGAACTTTTTTGCGTATTTATTTATTTTAATTTATATATATATATATATATATATATATATATATTTATATTTCTCTCATATGCATACAAACTTCAATGCTTAATAACATCTTCATAAGGCATCCATTTTGTGCGAAACAAATGTCTATCTTGACCCAAAATTTTGAAACGAACATAATAGCGCATCCCATTTCACTTAATTCTTTTCTAAAAATTAAGTATACTTTAATTTGTGAATTTTAATGTTATAAAATTATTGGGTGTTACATTCTCCCCTCCTTAAAGGATTTCGTCCCCGAAATCTCCAAGTTAAGAAGAATGTATGCTACTATCCAATCATTCATCTACTCAACCATCATCCACAAGCATCCGTTGTCCTTAAAAGATTTCTAATGCTTTTCATGTACATATGCATAGTGTGCGTATATGTCCGTATAGTAATGCAAAATCAGGCGGTCCACTGATTCAGTCGACCTCCTTAATGCAAATAATGATAGTGCCATGTATCCATCATGTATGCAAATAACCCTATACATATCATTAATACATGTGTGCACAACCATTCATTTAAATGCAACATCCATATGATACACACATTCAATGTACATTCGTTTTACTAAATACATCCATTTATATGTAATATGCAATATGAAAGTGACTGAGCCGATCTAGTGCCCAAAGTGTGTGTATATGCATCCACGAGCAACCACTAGCAAACACTTGCATCCACATGCATCCACCATACCTAACATGTCTCAAACACATGTTTCAACCATAGGACTACCCTATCTAAAGGTAAAAGATACTAGTGAGAGGACATACTAAAGATAGAACAAGTACCAGCTAAGTGATATAGGAGAAATCAAAAGACATACCCTTGAAAAGAAAAGGTTACAATGAACTCATCTTCTCTTCTGTCTCCCAAGTAGCATCGCTCTCATCATCTCCCCATTGCACTTTGACTAGCTTGACCTCTCGATTCCTCAACTTCTTAATTTCCGACCCAAGAATGCATGTAGGAGCTCGTCGAATCGTCGCATCACGCTCTACCTCCACTTCTCTAAGCAAGCTCGGTTCTACCACTTCCACGGTCTCACGCAAGCATTTCCTCAAATGTGATACATGGAATACGTCGTGTACACCACTAAGTTTCTTGGGAAACTCCACTTTATACGCCATCTGTCCAATCCTCTCTTTAATAGGAAACGACCCTATGAACCTTAGTACTAACTTCCCAATGGACCCAAAGCGAACAACATTCCGTAAGGGAGACACCTTGATAGCGACCATGTCCCCAATATCAAACTCAAGATCTGTCCTCCTCTTGTCCGCATAAGATTTCTGTCTATTTTGCGCCATCTTCATCCTCCTTCGAATCAAATCGATCTTTTCCGAAGTCTCTCTAATCATATCGATCCCATGTAAGACCTTATCCATAGATTCCCACCAACATGTAGGTGAACGACAAGGCCTTCCATAAAGAGCCTCGAAAGGTTCCATGCCAATGCTATGCTGAAAACTATTATTATATGCGGACTCCACAAAAGGAAGATGATCCTCCCATGTACCTCCGAAGTCTAAAACACATAGCCTCAAAAGGTCCTCTATAATACGATTCACCCTCTCGGTCTGGCCATCAGTCTGAGGATGATATGCGGTGCTCAAACATAACTGAGCCCGTACCGCCTCTTGCAAGCTCTTCCTAAACTCGCTAGTAAAGATAGGATCGCGATCGCTCACTATGCTAGAAGGAACACCGTGCAAACGAACTATCTCTCGAATGTTGTAATGACCCGTATTCTACACACCATAGGATCGTAGAATATTTATTTCTTTCTCATATTAAGTTGTATGGTCATGTAACTTTGGGGAACATCTATTAGAGTCATTTCCTATGCTTATAATTTTTGTCGATTTTTAAATGACCATTTTGCCCTAGTTGGTACTGTTTTGGCCATAACTTTTGATTGGAAAGGAATTTTGACCTGAAACCACTTCCATTTGATTCGCTTGACGGTTTACCTTTCCGTAGAGTGGTTACATTAGCCAAACGGACTTACCGTTTGGGAGATATGGCTGAAACAAGGTTTGGAGGGTGAAAAACTGCTTAACCGGGCCAAATCGGGTGATTAGTGAGTAGGCCCATAACCCATTTCGGGATTGGGGTTATGGGAGGGCTGAAATGAGATGGAGAATCATTCCATTTCAGTTTTCTAGCCTCCACTTATCAGCAAGGATCCCTAAAAATGGCCTATAACCTCTAAATCACCTCCAAATCATCTTTTGGTCAAGGATTAAGCTTAGCAACCCCTAATCAAGGAAGATCTCCACCAAATCAACATAGGAGCTGCTGTTGGCATTGAGATTCACATCAAATCAGAGAATTATTTCAGATCTTAGTTTATTTTGTGGCTAAGGTGAGTGATTTGCATAGTTTTACACTAATTATGGCTAATTAGGGGTGATTAGTGCTAATTAGCGAATTTAAGCATGACAAAATTCGGAAAAAATGTTCATAAAGTTCTAAATGATGTTTTAGACCTCTGATATGAATTTGGGTTAATTTGGTTAAGTTTTGCTAATCCTATCATTAGTTTCACCTAAACATGCTTAAGGGGAAATATGGGATTTTGGGTATGTTTGATCCATTTTAACCTATGATATTGATGTGAATGATGTTTGTGGTTGTTTATGCATGTTGCTATGACTGTATGAAATGCTTTGTGATTGATTTCAATAGTTAGAATGGTCGAAAACGTCGTCGAATGGCGTAAACACTTGCTGGAACAGTTTCAGAAAACAGTGCAGAGTTCGGATCGAATCGGATAAGGGGGCTCGGATCGGATATGTGGAACTGAGCAAAGAATCTGATCGGATCGGAACCCAACACTTGGGAAAAGTGGCAAAAAGGAAGGCCACGCTAGCTGAACTGGGATCGGATCGGATAGAGGAAGACGGATCGGATCGAGGAATGTTATGTTTGATTGTTTGCCATCCCTATGACATGCACACCACCCCCACCTCCGTATCTTTACACTGTTTGATATGATACCTTGGAGTGTCGTACAGTATGTAGTGCTAACTCATTGGTTGCAGGTCCAGGTTCAGGTATGTTTTAGTCTACCTGTTATTGTTCACTTTAGATGCTTATCGCTCATAACAGGCTTTATGTCTGACCCAGAGTTTTATGTCTCCTCTTATTACTCTGGGTGCTCAGACGAGCAGACTAGAGACAGGTTAGCTGGTGATGCGCGAGTAGCTGATTCGGAGGCGGGCAGGAGGCTTCCACGTATGATATATATATACACATTCTCCCTGTGTCGTTGGTGGTCGCTACTTGGGCATTAGTAGTGTACCTCCTTTATCTTACTTTTGCTTTGAGACAGTTTGGAAAGTTGTAATAAGCTGTATTTTGGATTTCCGTTGCTATGATGTTTAGTTCTGATTTTCAGCTTATGCACTATCTCTCCTGTTTTATGTCAAGTATGTTATTATTATATTTTATTCTATGCGCTGTGAGACATTCTACAGGTTCTTGATTAGTTCATTTCCTTCTTCATTTTCCTTCTGACGACCCGTTCCGTGCTAACTGGACATGTGTACAGCGCACCCTTGGAGTAGATGTCGGTTGGTGCGGGGCGGGCCGTCACACTTGGTATCAGAGCTCTAGGTTGCGTAGTTAACCTAGGGAAAGACACTAGGGAGAGTTAGTACGTATATGAGAGCGCGTATTTGTGATTACTTTAGTTTTCAAAAGCTATGTATATATATACTATTAGTAGTATAAGAATGAAGTCGCACTACACTAGCACCATTATGAGGTCGTTAATCGTTTCCCTTTTTCAGATTGACGATGAGCCGAGACACGAGGGGTGCTGGTAGAGGGACCAACCAAGGGAATGCCGCTGACATGAGGGCAATGTTTACTAACCTCATGAGAGACATGCTTAGAGAAGTTCAAGGGGCAGTTCCCAATCCGGAGTTGGTGTTGGCCCAGTAGTGCAGGCGCCTAGGGTCGACTTCGCCAAGTTGTGCAAAGATTACACTAATCTTGGTGGGAAGCCGTTCCAGGGAACGGAGTCGGCCACGGATGTTCAAGATTGGATGGATAGCTGTGACCGTATCTTTGATGACTTGGGTCTCGAGGATGCGATGAAGAGAAGACTAGCGTCTCGTCAGCTGCAAGGGCGAGCGATGAATTGGTGGAACGCCATTAGAACAGCTACTCCAGAGGATCAGGTTACTTGGGATCAGTTCAAGGCTCGCTTTAGTGAGAAGTTTATCCCAGCTGCCCAGAAGTCAGTGTTGTTTAAGAGGTTCTTGGAACTTAAGCAGAACGGAATGGCAGTTTCTGATTATATTGCTGAGTTCGACACTTTGTCGAAGTATGGACTGTCTCTCATTGATACTCCTGAGAAGAAGAATGAGAAGTTCATTACTGGTTTGAATGGATACTTGGGGGAAAGGCTTATCAACCACATCGATGAGACTTTTGAATCGATCATAGGGAAAACTTTGAGATCAGAGAACCTTTACCCTAAGTCAAAGACTGAGACTGCATCTGCAGAAGGGCCAAAGCCGCAAGCAGGCGGTGGAGGCAAGAATAACTCTCAGAATAAGAGGAAGCAGGACCAACCTAAGGGTGGCCAGAAAAAGAGTAAGAAGGATGTTGAGTGCTTCAGCTGTGGAAAGAAAGGCCATTATGCTAAGGAATGTCGGGCCAAGCCAGCGGAAAGGAAGTGCTACAACTGTGGTCAAGTGGGACATCATAAGGATAAGTGTATGCAACCTCTTAAGGAGAAGCAGATTGTGAAAGCATATGCTATTGATACTGTTCCTTCTTCGTCGAATGCCCCAACTACGGCGGAGAAAGGAAAGAATGTTGTTATTCAAGGTATGCTTTCTATTTATGATATGCCAGTTCGAGTTTTGTTTGATACTGGGGCTTCCCGTTCCTTCATATCTAGTGACCTGGTAGATAGGTTGGGACTGGAACCCGAGATAGTCGATAGACCATTGATTGTGACGAACCCGATTGGTGGTTCGACTAGCCTTAGTATGATTTGCAGGAATTTGGTCTTATCGAGTCATGGATGTATGTTTGTATGTGATTGCTTTGTTTTGGGCTTTACTGGGTATGGCATTATATTGGGAGTTGATTGGCTCCAAAGATACGGGGTGGTGGTAGACTGTGAGGGCTTTTTGGTGACAGTGAGGGAAGATGATGGGCGGAGGGTAGTGTTTGGTAGCCTACCTAGTGATGGGGTTATGGCTAGTTTTGTAAATTCCCTCGACATCCCGCAGGATGAGTTGTCAGATGTGCCCGTGGTTGGCCAGTATCCGGACGTCTTCGAGGAGGTGACCGGGCTTCCACCACACCGAGAGATTGAGTTCCGTATTGATTTAGTGAAAGATGCCAGACCTATAGTGATGCCATTTCGTCGTATGGCACCAAGGGAGCAGCGAGAGCTCGGGTGCAAGTCAGCAATCTTTTGAAGAAGGGATTTATTAGAAGGAGTGTCTCCAAGTGGGGAGCACCAGTTGTGTTTGCCACTAAGGCAGATGATTCCCTTCGTTTGTGTGTGGACTATCGCGAGTTGAATAAGGTGACGAGGAAGAATAAGTCTCCTCTACCACGGATAGATGATTTGTTTGATCAGCTGGAAGGAGCTAGAGTGTTCTCCCAGTTGGACCTCGCGACAGGATTTCATCAGCTTCGAGTAGCAGATGAGAGTGTTTCGAAAATGGCATTTAGGACGCGGTCTGGATTTTATGAGTGGTTGGTCATGCCGTTTGGGTTGACCAATGCACCAGCCTATTTTGTGGATCTTATGAATCAAGTATTCAGAGATCAGTTGAATAAGTTTGTTCTTGTGTTCGTGGATGATATCCTTGTTTATTCAAGGACAGAGGAGGAACACAATGGACACTTGAGGATAGTGATGGAGGTGCTAAGGAAACACCAATTGAAAGCGAAATTCTCTAAGTGTCATTTTTGGAGAAGGGAAGTAAGATTCTTGGGTCATGTTGTTTCAGAGAGTGGTACTACAGTGGACCCTGCGAAGGTGGCTACAGTACAGGATTGGCCTACGCCGAAGAATGCTACAGATGTAAGAAGTTTCTTGGGATTAGCTGGATATTATCGTAAGTTTATCCAGGACTTCTCCAAGATAGCAGCACCGTTGACTCAGTTGACTAAGAAGAATCAGTCCTTCGTCTGGGACGGAGTGTGTGAGGATGCCTTCAAGAGTCTAAAGGAGAAGTTGACGCGTGCGCCGGTGTTAGTCATTCCTAAAGGGAATGAAGAGATGACGGTATACACAAATGCTTGTGGTACCGGACTAGGTGCTGTATTGATGCAAGGAGGTAGGGTTGTAGCTTATGCTAGTCGACAGCTAAAGCGCATGAGAAGAAGTATCCTACCCATGATTTGGAATTGGTAGAGATTGTATTTGCGCTAAAGATGTGGAGACACTATATCTTGGGAGAAAGGTTTGAGTTGTTTACCGATCATAAATCGTTAAAGTATCTCTTCTCTCAGAAAGATCTGAATCTCCGTCAGCAGAGATGGTTAGAGTTCTTGGCTTCGTATGATTTTGATATCGCATACACACCTGGGAAAGGTAATGCGGTAGCCGATGCCTTGAGTAGGAGACATGCCAGCTTAGGGGCAATGTTTCTTGAATGGAAGCAACTGGAGTATATCGCGGGGTTTGATTTCAGACCAAAGTGCGAATTGGATCCAGTTATGCTAGCTAGTTTGACGATCAGACCCACTTTGATGGAGCGGATTGGTTCCAGCCAGAGGGACGATCCAAATCTATTGGAAATCATCTCCAAGCTAGAGATGGGTATCGATGAGGAGATGAAGGTGTATGGGCTTGATCGGGATGGATGGCTTCGAAAAATGGAAGATTAGTTGTGCCCAACGTGAATGGTTTGAGAGGTGAAGTGCTTAGAGAATGTCATCACTCAAAACTGACTATAAATCCTGGTGGTAATAAGATGTATCGAGACATGAGACAGACTTACTACTGGGAAGGAATGAAAAGAGACGTTGGGAAGTTTATATCCAAATGCATGAATTGCCAGCTAGTTAAAGCCGAGCAAAAGAAGCCTAGTGGTTTGTTGCAACCATTAGAAATTCCCGAATGTAAATGGGAGCAAGTCTCGATGGATTTCATCGATGGCCTACCAAGGACTAGATCGGGATATGATAGCATTTGGGTAATTATGGATCGATTGACTAAAAGTGCAAGATTTATACCAGTCAAATCGACCAGGACGGCAGCCAAGTTGGCAGAATTATATATGAAGTGGGTAGTGAGATTTCATAGAGTACCCAAAAGCATTGTGAGTGACCGAGACACGTTGTTCACTAGTGGGTTCTGGAAAAGCTTACAAGAGGCCCTAGGGTCAAGATTACATTTCAGTACCGCATATCATCCTCAGACCGATGGTCAGACGGAGAGGGTGAATCGTATATTGTAAGATCTCTTGAGAGCTTGTATATTGGATTTTGGTGGATCATGGGATGACCATTTGCATCTAGTAGAGTTTGCATATAATAATAGCTACCAATCCAGTATCGGTATGGCTCCATATGTAGCTTTGTATGGAAGACCGTGCGACTCACCATCATGTTGGATAGAGACTGGCGAGAAGTTTGTGCTTGGACCAGATGTGGTGAGAGAAACTTCGGATAAGATTAAGATTATTCAGCAACGAATGAAAGCTGCCCAAGATAGGTAGAAGAGTTATGCTGATAAGAGGAGAAGAGACTTGAAATTCTCCGTTGGTGACTTGGTGTTTGTCAAGATCTCTCCGTTGAAGAGCGTGATACGATTTGGCAAGAGAGGCAAGTTGGCACCAAGATTTGTGGGCCCATTCCCTGTTCTTGAATTAGTCGGGAATTTGGCATATAGAGTTGGCTTACCAGAGAAAATGGCAGGAGTTCACAATGTATTTCATGTTTCCCAACTAAGGAAGTTCGTTCACGACTCAGATGTGACTATTTCACCTGATCAGTTAGAGGACTTCGAAGTAGAACCCGAGGCGTTTGGGAACCGCAAGCCGATTCGTATTGTGGGGCACGATACGAAGCAACTTCGAAGGAAGGCGGTGAAGCTAGTCAAGGTTCAGTGGGGCGAGGACGAGAATGATTGTACTTGGGAAATAGAGGAGAGCAGTAGGGAGGCATATCCAGAACTCTTTGCCTGGTAAGACTTACTTTGTAATTTAGTTTTCCGCATGCTAGGGTAGACTTATTTTATTCGTTATGCATGTTTGATGATTGTTTTATGGTTGATAGGCATGCGGGAACCTTTGTGTATGTTTTGATTAGGGAATTTCGGGGGCGAAATTTCTTAAGGGGGGGGGGGGGGGGAGAGTGTAATGACCCGTATTCTACACACCATAGGATCGTAGAATATTTATTTCTTTCTTATATGAAGTTGTATGGTCATGTAACTTTGGGAAACTTCTATTAGAGTCATTTCCTATGCTTATAATTTTTGTCGATTTTTAAATGACCATTTTGCCCTAGTTGGTACTGTTTTGGCCATAACTTTTGATTGGAAAGGAATTTTGACCTGAAACCACTTCCATTTGATTCGCTTGATGGTTTACCTTTCCGTAGAGTGGTTACATTAGCCAAAAGGACTTACCGTTTGGGAGATATGGCTGAAACAAAGTTTGGAGGGTGAAAAACTGCTTAACCTGGCCAAATCGGGTGATTAGTGAGTAGGCCCATAACCCATTTCGGCATTGGGGTTATGGGAGGGCTGAAATGAGATGGAGAATCATTCCATTTCAGTTTTCTAGCCTCCACTTATCACCAAGGATCCCTAAAAATGGCCTCTAACCTCTAAATCACCTCCAAATCATCTTTTGGTCAAGGAATAAGCTTAGCAACCCCTAATCAAGGAAGATCTCCACCAAATCAACATAGGAGCTGCTGTTGGCATTGAGATTCACATCAAATCAGAGAATTATTTCAGATCTTAGTTTATTTTGTGGCTAAGGTGAGTGATTTGCATAGTTTTACACTAATTATGGCTAATTAGGGGTGATTAGTGCTAATTAGCGAATTTAAGCATGATAAAATTTGGAAAAAATGTTCATAAAGTTCTAAATGATGTTTTAGACCTCTGATATGAATTTGGGTTAATTTGGTTAAGTTTTGCTATTCCTATCATTAGTTTCACCTAAACATGCTTAAGGGGAAATATGGGATTTTGGGTATGTTTGATCCATTTTAACCTATGGTATTGATATGAATGATGTTTGTGGTTGATTATGCATGTTGCTATGACTGTATGAAATGCTTTGTGATTGATTTCAATAGTTAGAATGGTCGAAAACGTCGTCGAATGGCGTAAACACTTGCTGGAACAGTTTCAGAAAACAGTGCAGAGTTCGGATCGGATCAGATAAGGGGGCTCGGATCGGATATGTGGAACTGAGCAAAGAATCTGATCAGATCGGAACCCAACACTTGGGAAAAGTGGCAAAAAGGAAGGCCACGCTATCTGAACTGGGATCGAATCGGATAGAGGAAGACGGATCGGATCGAGGAGGACGGATTGGATCGGAAGCACGAAGACAAATCAAAGCAGGAGCACGGAAGCGGATCAGATAGGAGTATATGAAGGGAGCGTGAAGACGGATCCACCCGACCCGACCCAACCCGAAGGGAAGCACCCAACCCGACCTGAAGAGAAGCATCTAACTCGAACCCAGAGGAATGCCGACCCGAACCGCACCAAAAGGGGGACCCGACCCGAACGAATGAAGAACACTGACCCGAACCGATAACTTGAGGAAGAACCCGACCCGACCCAGTATGGACCAATAACCCGAGATGCAAAGGTAGTCCAATAGAGGAAGTTAGAGCTCAGGATCCCGGAACCAGTTGGGAACCAAGGATTTCACTTCATGGTTGGACTTCGCTGCGGGGCATGTGCTAAGGAGTTGTCGACGTTCATAACTTCGATTCACCACTAAAAAGGAATGATGGGCTACTTATCAGTGCAGTAGGGTCATTATGACCTGAGGGGAAAAGTGATGGTAGAAAGACCACGTTATCAGTGCAGTAGGGTCATTATGACCCGAGGGGCAAGGTGATGCGTAGTAAGACTATGAGCCAGTGCAGTGGGGTTCTTGTGACTCCATGGGGCAAAGTGGACATAGTAAGGATTGATAAGGCTATGAGCCAGTGCAGTGGCGTCCTTGTGACTCCATGGGGCAAAGTGGACATAGCAAAGGATTTATGGCTACGTTATCAGTGCAGTGAAGCCATTTATGACTTCATGGGGCAAAGTGATCGTAGCAAGGAATGTTGGGCGATCGAAGTGGTGAATATCGTATGCTTTATGCACTGAGTGAGAGATGTGAGGATGGATGCTATGTTTGATTGTTTGCCATCACTATGACATGCACACCACCCCCACCTCCGTATCTTTACACTGTTTGATATGATACCTTGGAGTGTCGTACAGTATGTAGTGCTAACTCTTTGGTTGCAGGTCCAGGTTCAGGTATGTTTTAGTCTACCTGTTATTGTTCACTTTAGATGCTTATCGCTCATACCAGGCTTTATGTCTGACCCAGAGTTTTATGTCTCCTCTTATTACTCTGGGTGCTCACACGAGCAGACTAGAGACAGGTTAGCTGGTGATGCGCGAGTAGCTGATTCGGAGGCGGGCAGGAGGCTTCCACGTATGATATATATATATACACATTCTCCCTGTGTCGTTGGTGGTCACTACTTGGGCATTAGTAGTGTACCTCCTTTATCTTACTTTTGCTTTGAGACAGTTTGGAAAGTTGTAATAAGCTGTATTTTGGATTTCCGTTGCTATGATGTTTAGTTCTGATTTTCAGCTTATGCACTGTCTCTCCTGTTTTATGTCAAGTATGTTATTATTATATTTTATTCTATGCGGTGTGAGACATTCTACAGGTTCTTGATTAGTTCATTTCCTTCTTCCTTTTCCTTCTGACGACCCGTTCCGTGCTAACTGGACATGTGTACAGCGCACCCTTGGAGTAGATGTCGGTTGGTGCGTGTGTGACGGCAGGGAATTTCGCTCGGTCCGAACCAGTCGTTAAACCGACCCAGACCGTTCGAAACGCCCTATCGTTTGAGAACACGACAAATCAGAATGCATACAAAAGAACATTTCATTGTATATTACAACAATGCACCAGAATACAAGAATATACAGAGTATAAACAAATAAATATTACACAGAAATATCAGAGATTTAAATTACATTTAAATACACCGCAGCGGAAAATAATACAATACACAACTAGAAGGAGATATACGGATACAAAGCTTTACGGATATCGTTCCAGCTGTAAACCAGGATCCTGTGAATATAAATCTGCAAAACCGAAACTACTAGCTGCCCGTGTCAAAATAAGGGCACCCAGAGTTTAGGTTAAAACAATAAACTCCAGGTCAGTCATGTGACTGGTGTGAGAACTAAAACAGTTATTAATCTTTATTTTTAAATCATTAGGTAAATCAAGGGACCACGCCGTATAACACGGAACGGGTTTCCTCCCAAGAATACCAGTGCATAAAACAAACAGCGCAATGCTAAATAAAGAAAAATGAAGCTGTTATAAGACCCAGGTCCTATCACACAATGCAACGCAAGCCGGGGGATAGGGTTTTCCCTTATAATAGCCAAAGAATGCTTGATACATTTTAAAACAAATCATTTGATACTATTATAAGTGCATAGTGTATAAAACAACTTCAAATCATAAGTATCAATCATAGGCGGCATGGGTACCATATATCATGTCGCCATATATAGGTTTACAAATAAAACCGCAAATGTCACGTATTTGGGAATTGGATTTCCGTCTATGAACCGAGGTAAAAGATAGTCCTCAACCGATTCGAGACGCTCTAGCCCGCCCCTCAGGACCCAGACTCAGGTGGGCCCTTGGATCGTCAGGGCCGGTCCACCGATGTGGATTAAAATGCCTGAACATGCGTTTCCCCGCCCTTTGGGGCGTAAATGAGCCAACGAATGGCTCCATCGGACCCGGATCGTCCGATCTAACCGAGGCGCCTCGCAACCGCAACAACCACACAGGTGAAAAGTATATAAATGTCAGGGCTGGTAGGTCACTGACACCACCCTAGCTAGAAAGAAACGCATGCCCTCCCTGAGGTCCGTCTCCCGTTTTTGGTTCACAACCGGGGTGCGAAACTCGCGAATTCACGTTACACAAAGCTGTGCCACACAGGCTGTGCTTTGATCATCACCACAAGACTTTGCTTTTCAACAGAAGCCTCGATCAATTGCCACTTAGGCATGCCACACAGGCAATTCACTCCATGCGTTTGATATCCATCAATATATAACCCCTGAGCTCGTACGTCTCAGAGAAGGGCGTTAAGCAAGAGAATAAATTCTCCGCCGCCAAACAGATATATATTTAATAGAGATCAATCACACGGACTAAAATCCAATGTCAGACACACAGTCCGTTTACAAGTCCGTTCTGGGTCTGAACGAAACCGGAGGCACCTAGTACCCCGCATATCCATCGATCTCCAAGTACGTCTGGACGATCACCAACTGTTTCCATCTTCTTGGGTGTACAGCCCAATCAGGATCATCAGTAATCACCCAAACGACGTGAAGACTTCTGGTTTTCGACCAGCGTCTTCATCTTCGACACCACGTCGAATCAGTTATTCAGAATGGGATAAACCCGGTCTTTCTGAATAACTCGCGTATATATTATAAACGTGTTACACAAACACAACATACACCTCATTCCAATTCAGAATATTCTTTTATTCAAATATTCCTATACTTTGGGAAAAGTTCCCATTAATTTTATCCAAGATAAATTCTTTGAATTTATTCTTTAATCTCCTTTGAATATCAATTCAAACTAGTCGGGATTAGCGAAACACACCGAAGTAATCATTTATTTTATTTTCCCAATCCCAACCTATTCATCCGATGAAGTAAAACTGGTAATACTTCATATCTAACACCACAGTGTTATCGGTAAATTCAATTACCATTTCACGTTCAAATCTAATTAAAGATTTAACTATCGCCTGAAGTAAAACTGGTGATACTCCATTCTCGATCTTTTCAATCTATTTAAAGATTCATTAAAACTCCACTTAGTTTTAATCGTTAACTGGGTTAAAGAATCAGTGCCATTCAAAACACGGTTCACGATAAACCCAAAATCACATTCATTAATTATCGGGTTAAAGAACGAGTGTTATTTAAAACACTGTTCACGATAAACCCAAAAATCAATATCAATTCAATTCCAAATAATATTATTTAATTGGTACACTTCATTAAATCTAAATAAAAAGATTTAATCTTTTCTCAACTGGGTTCAAGAACAGTGTTAGTGAAGACACCATTCACGACAAACCCAAATCACATTTGATATTCAATACAAGACTCTGAATAGAAAATATATCGGCTTATATTCAATATCAAATTCTACGACTAACAAATATCGCATTGGAAATAACGATATACATATATATATCTTTCAAATTTCCACAACAACACCTGTATAATCACGAATTCTAACATCGAAATATTCCGAAGACAATTTCGATTCAAATCCATTCCAATGCAATCATTGGAAATTTTGGTTATTTTCAAAACCATTTCAAATTCAATTTATTTATTTAAAAATAAATAGAATTATATTTCTAGTTCAAAACTAGTTCATTTCGATAAAAAAAACTATTTTTATCTTTTCAAATATGGAGTTTTTCATCCCAAATCTTCACAAATCATTTCTTATGATTTTACACAAATTATTACTATTTTTAATAATTTTATCAAGGCCCGTACAGTCGATTTCCAACAATGGCCATCGAACTGCACTTACAGCGACCTTTTTCCAATTTGATTCGGACATAATTCCAAATCCAACCGTTAGATTTCTAATTTATCACATTCTTTAGAAAGCTCTTTTCGATACGAACCCAACGGTTCCGGTTTTAGGAGAATCCGACGGTCGGATCTCCCGTAATGTCCGTTTGAAATAAATGGTCGAAATTCACGAACTGCCGCGGCGCGGCGCGTTATATTCAGGCCATTATATTATATATATAATATATATAATATATTTTTCGTCGATTTCTATTTAAAACGAATTATATAAATAGTTTTAAATTCGTTTCGAAAGCAATTTCAACTTCCTTTTCAATTCAAATCAAAATTGAATTCTTCTTTATAAATTCGTTTTAAAATTCATTTCTATTCAATTCAAATTTCAATTCAATTTGAATTCATTTCAATTCACTTTCAATTCAATTCGAATTCGTTTTCAATTCAATTCATTTCGAAATCGTTTTCAATTCAATTCATTTCGAAATCGTTTTCAATTCAATTCATTTCGAAATCGTTTTCAAATCAATTCATTTCGAAATCGTTTTCAATTCAATTCATTTCGAAATCGTTTTCAATTCAATTCATTTCGAAATCGTTTTCAATTCAATTCATTTCGAAATCGTTTTCAAATCAATTCATTTCGAAATCGTTTTCAATTCAATTCATTTCGAAATCGTTTTCAAATCAATTCATTTCGAAATAGTTTTCAATTCAATTCATTATCGTTCACGTCAAAATGGCGTCAATCTAATCAACACGGCTTCATAAATTTCTATTTCCAAATATTCTATTTCAAATATTTCTTTTTCAAAATAGTTGTTATTATCAAAATATTTCGTTCAACACATGACCACTCTCAATGGATGAGTACTGTCAACACATGAACTTTTATTTTATATTATTCTTTGTTTTTCAAATTGGAATGAGGCCCAATCAATTACCATATAAAATTAATTATATGGATTTTCATACAACACATGTATATAATGGCATTGAAAATAATCAACCATTAACCAAAGTGCACTACACTGTATAAGCATCAAATATAGATATTCAACGCTTATAACAGCCTGTCAATCAATCGATCGACATATTTAATCAATCAGGATGAGTGAACTTCAAATTTCATCCCAACACCCGTGTGGGGTTTCAAACAATCAAACACATATTTTATTTGTGCTATTGGGCGATGTGTAAAATTTATCGTCCCAATCAATGTCATTCAAATAGGTGTACATAAACAAACCGTGCGGTTTATAAATGAATATTCTATTTTATTCACTTCACGTTAAAAATTATATTTTTAACGATAAAACATTTTATTTCAACCTATGAATTTCTATTCAATTCATTTATTCAATAAAATGATATTTTTATTTTTCTAACTTATTTTAGAAAATTTCGGCGGCATAACGGCACGATACTAGAAACGGGACAAGGCCTAGCCTTATCCCCGGTCTAGTGAAGGCCCACGCCATTCACACATCAATCAAAATCACCAAACAACCAAATTCAAATCAAATCATATAACTAATCTATGCAACCAAACAAACAAGTCCATGGTCTGTGGACGATTGTGTCGGGTGCTACTAAGCACCGTCTGCATCCTAGTATATATATATAAATAGAAATGAAATTGAAAGGTGAGAAATTCTCACTAATAGCTATCCTAGCTCCACGGCACTTCATTGATAGAAATCTTCATCGCTATCGCATCTTCGTCATCTTCGTTGACCGCTTTCACTACATATATAAAAATCACACATTTTTATATTTTGATGTCTTTAAATAAAAATCAAATTTTTATTTGTTCACTTTCAATTTAAAAATCATATTTTTATATTCACTTCATATATTTAAAAATCGAATTTTTTACTACTATGTTATATATATATTTTCAAAACTATGTAAATTTTTCCTAAACAATGTTGTGCTTCTTTTTCAAAATAGTGTAGTTTTTTTTCTATGATATATATATATATATTTGTTTTTAAACAACATTTTACAACAATGCTGTTTTTATAGAAAAGGCTATATTTTAATTTCACTATTTATACATAAAAGAATATATATTTTTTTCTCGCTATTCAAATAGAAAGGATTTTAGTTTTACAAGTCGTTTTACATATAAAAGATAATATTTTTACTTGGCTACTATATAACTAAAAATCACATTTTTATTTGCTTCGCTAAATATTATATATCCACTTCGCTCAATAAACAGAAAAGATTATATTTTTATATCGCCTTATTCTATTTAAAGATTCGACCTTTTATAAATTATAAATCTCGTCTTTTACTAGTTTTTAAAAATATCACCTTTATGGTGTTAAAAATATAAGCTTTCCATTTTTAAAAATTTAGTTTTTCTAATTTAAAAACCATACTTTTCTACCAACTAAAAATTATATTTTATCTCTAACCAAAAATTAGATTTTTATACCTTTTTTTTTATATATATATATATAAATAAAAACTGATTGCAGCATATAAAAAAAAATCGCTTCCAATTTCAGTAAAAAAAGTGTTATCCTAAATTAATTACATAAATTACATAGAATAAAAAAAATGTAGAGGAATAAAATAAAGTAAACAGAGAACTTACTGTATATTTTCAGGGGGGGGGAAGTCTGCTGCTCGTTCGTCAGTGGAAGGGGGGGGTCTGCTGGCGGTGATGCGATTTACGAGAAGGGGGGGCGATGGAATCGCTGCGCGATTTTCAGAGAGAGAGAGGGAGCGAGAGCAGAGGGAAGGAGGGGGCTCGCGCCTTGAATCGAGGGGAGGCGACTGGTGGTGGGCGCGCCACTGGGAGGCGAGGGCGGCGGCTTCTTCCCCCCCCCCCCCGACGATCCCTTTTTTTTCTTTTTCTTTTTTTTTTTTCCTCTGGCGATTTGATTTTGGAAGGGGGGGGGGCAGAGTATATGGAAGGAGAAAGAGGGAATTCTTTTTTTTATTTATTATTATTTAATTATTTAATTTCTAAAAAAGGTACTTTTACATACGACCTCGAAACGAGGCCCACCGCCTATCGTCCATAGCATTTTACCCCCATTCCGAACACAATGGGATATGCATCGTAGATTGATTTGATCGTTTCGATTAGTTTCCGTTAAATTTACATTTAAATCACAATATTGAATTTTAAACGTACATTCCAAATCACCGGGGTCACATACTAACTCTATAAATTGCAGAAAAATATTTTCTAGCTTCGTATTGACGATACGGTCCTAATAAAACTAGTTTCGTCGAATTCTGAGACCGTTGGAAAAATGGCCAATTTCCAGTCGATTAAAATCAACTGAAACAGGTCAAACGCGTTTTCCTTCGCCATGCTCACATATTGATTCGAAAATTTATGAAATCTGGAATCTAGCAATAACTCGACATCACAGACCCAACAAAACTGGTTTCGTCGAAATCCGAGGTTGTTTGCAAAATGCCCATTTTTAAGGGCCTGAATTCCATAGCGACTATTCAGAATTTTCAACTGGACATATCTTTTGATTCCCGCTATCAAATTTCTATTTTTCGAATTCGTTGGAAAGATATCATCAATTAGATCCTAATGTTTTGGGTTTCACTACAATCCGGATTGTTTTGCACCCGGTACATTCAATTGAAGTTTGAAATCGAATTATCGAACTACCGCGCCATTTTCAATTCCTTTTATAATTATATATAAATATTTATATTCTAACGACGACGTATATAAATATATATGTCGAATTTTATTCAAAATAAATTTCTCGTCGATTTTATTTAAAATAATCTATTTTAAATATTCAAATTCAGCTAAAATTGCCAAAATAAAAATTTCAAACTGGCTCGCATTTTCCGGGTTATTACAGCGGGGCGGGCCGTCACAAATGTATACGGAGGCTAACCATGGAGCAGTCCTCTTACTCTTCAGGGGAATGAAATGGGAACTCTTAGTAAGTCTGTCTACCTCGACCCAAATTCCCGTATTACCCTTCCTTGATCTCGGTAACCCATCAACAAAGTCCATCGAGACTCTCTCCCACTTCCATTGTGGGACCTCCAATGGGTGAAGCAACCCACCGGGCTTCTTTTGCTATGCTTTTACTTGTTGGCACACCAAGCATCTAGCGACAAACTCGGCCACATCCCTCTTCATACCAGCCCAAAAGTAAACTCATCTCATGTCCATGTAAACCTTGTTCATGCTGGGATGAATGGTAATCTTCGAACGATGTGCATCATCAAGAACGGTCTTCCTCAAGTTCTCGTCTCGTGATACACAAAGTCTAGCGTCCCTACATAACCAACCCTTATCATCTAGGGTATACCTACTGAGATGGCTCGATTGCTCCCCCCGTATGAGATTCTCTACTAACTCAACCAATTGTGGGTCATCCCGCTGTGCCTCACCGACCCGTCCCAAAAGCGTAGGTCTGACCTCTAAGGATGCTAGCAAACCGGGTATAAAGTCAATGGAAGGTCTAATGTCAAACGTAGAGATGAAATCTAAGCTTCGCCGCTCAACAAACAAAGGACTCAAGGACAACCTTTTCCTACTTAAGGTGTCTGCCACCACGTTACCCATGCCAGGGGTATATGCTATCTCGAAATCGTAGGATGCTAAGAATTCCATCCACCTTTGCTACCTTAAGTTCAAGTCCTTCTGAGAGAACAAGTATTTTAGCAATTTGTGGTTTGTAAACAAATTGAATTTCTCACCAAGAAGATAATGGCGCCAAGACTTAAGCACGAAAACAATGGCGACCAACTCTAGGTCATGTGTAGGGTAATTCCTCTCATCCACTCTCAACTGCCTTCCTCCCTAGGCTATTACCCTCCCCTCTTGCATTAAGACTGTGCATATTCCTGTCCCACAAGCATCGGTATAAACGGTAAATGGATTACTCCCATCTGGCAACGCTAAGACTGGGGCTGTGGTCAAAGCTCTCTTTTAACGTTAGAACGCATCATCACATTCTACATCCCACGTGAAAACTAGGTTCTTCTTCGTCAAGCGTGTCAATGGGGCTGATATCTTTGCGAAGTCCTTGATAAACTTCCTGTAATAGCAAGCCAACCATAAGAAATTTCTCACCTCGGTAGCATTTTTAGGGACCTTTCAATCTTGGATGGCCACCACCTTCGCGGGATCCATAGCTATCCCTTCTATGGAAACCACGTGGCCTAAGAATCACACTTCCTTCCTCCAAAATTGACATTTAGAAAATTTGGCTTTAATGTTATGCGCTCGAAGGGTCTCCAACACTTCCCTATGATGTTGGGCATGCTCTTCCTCGCTCTTAGGAAAAATCAAGATGTCATCCACAAACGCCACCAGGAATTTATTAAGGTATTCCCTAAACACCCTACTCATCATGTCAACAAAGTATGCGGGGGCGTTTGTCAAACCGAAGGGCATCACAAGCCACTCATAGAAACAGTCCGGAGTCCTAAAGGCAGTCTTGTCTATGCTATCCTCATTCACTCTCAATTGATGGAAACCAGTCGCTAAGTCCAACTACGAAAACACTAAGGTGCCAACTAACTGATCAATGAGATCGTCAACCCTCGGCAGTGGGTGCCTATTCTTCTTAGTAAGCTTATTAAGTTCTCTATAGTCCACACTAAGTCTAAGGGACCCATTCGCCTTCGTGGCAAATACTACTGGAGCACCCCACTCCGATATACAACGTCTTATGAACCCCTTCTCAAGAAACTCCCCTACTTGCTTATTGAGCTCCCTCCTCTCACGAGGAGCCATGTGGCGTACTGTCAGAGATATGGGTTTTGCATTGTCTACAAGATAAATACGAAAGTCTATTTACATTTGGGGGTAGACCACTCACCTCATCGAAGAAATCAACATATTCACGGACTATACGAACAGAATGTAAATCATCATTGGATGCGTCAAGTGACTCAACATAACTAAGCATCACCGACCCTATAGGGTCATAAGAAATATCAAGGGTCTTTCCACTACGAGTCAACAATTTTACTACCCTTCGTTCACAATCTAGGATGGCACCATATCTGGCTAGCCAGTCCATCCCTAGAATCAATCCATAGCCCATGAAACCAAGCACAAAAGCATTACATTCAAAACCAACGCCTAAGATAGACAATTTCAAATCCCTACAAACCATGGATAAATGAGCCGACCCATCAATAGGATTTGTGACTACAATGGGATCCACAACGAGACTAGTATTTAAGTGCAGTGTTTCAACTAATGATGTAGAGAAAAACGAATGTGATGCGCCAGAATCGAATAAAGTATGGACAGGGTGATCAAACAAGAAAATCAAACTTTTGACAGAAATTTTTCTACCTTCTTCCTGTCCCGGAGCCATGAGAGCGTGAACCTTCCCTCCCGAAGTAGGACCTGCCCTCTGCCCTTGCTTCTTAGGACAGTCCTTGGTAGCATGACCAGGATCACCACAATGATAACAAGCGAACTTCTTCTTCTTCCTACAGTATTTCTTCAAATGGCTGGGTATCCCACAATTGTGACACTTCTTCTTTTCTTTACCACCTTTCTTTTGTTGTTGGGCTTTCTTTGGATCCTCCTTCTTATCTTGCGGCCTAAAAGTACTTACACCCTTCTCTTCTTCATGCATGTATGCCATATCAACAAGCTTTTCATACGTAGCACCCATTGGAATGTGGGACATAGCCAAACTATGAAGCGGTTCATTTAGGCCCTTTGCAAAACCTCAAAGCCTTCTTGTGAGGCGTATTCACCAACTCTAGTCCAAATCTTGCCAACTTATTAAATTCGGTCACATACTCCTTTACGGTCAAGTTTTTATGCTTCAATGTCAAGAACCTCTCCATGTACATACTGTACTCAGCTTGACAAAGGAATTTCAACTCAAACCTTCCCCTAAAATCTTCTCACATCCTTGCAGCACGCTCTCCATTAGTAACCTCCCACCAAAACGAAGCTTCGTCCTTCATCAACCAAGCAGCCAATTGGGCCTTCCTACAATCGTCCAAATTGAAAATGCCAAACAGATCATCCACTTCTTTCAACCAATTTCTAGCTTCAACGAACGTTTCAGTCCCACTAAAAGGTTTTCCACCCGTCGAACGAAAGTCTTTACATATCTTAGAGAAAGCATCTCCATGCGGTGGAATGACTGGAGCTGGGGGAGGAGGAGGAGGAACGTCGGCCGAACCCGCGGCAGCGGCCCTAGCCTCGAGATATTGATGAAACCTACCAGGTACATGAACACCCTCTGGTATCTCAGATGCTCCAGACATGCTGGAAAGAAAAAGAAAGAGTTTCAAAACAAGGGAAGTGAAAGAGAGATGTATGGCTTGCGGGAATTATGCTCTTTAAAGTAAACTTTCCTTGAAAATAGCTTCTTTAAAACAAGTTTTTGAAAATACTTTCTAGGAAAATAATACTTTTGAACATACTTTTCAAAACTTTTTGTCTATTCTTGTAACCATAGCTCTGATACAACGTGTAACACCCCATGTCCATTAATGTCACCCACAAAGGGAATGCATCAATGTCCATGAAGCGTTATTGTTGTATAGAACAGATAAATTAGAAGAATAAATAAATAATACAACATAGCGGAAGATAAAACTTATTTCATAGCATCATAACTCAAAACAAGCTTACATAAGTAGTCTCCAAAACCATTACAACAGGATCAATAGACTTTTCCAAAAACTTCAAAGTACATAAGGAAGCAAATACTTAAATAACATAAATGCATAAATCCCCACTGAGCATAAGCAAAGCCATAAAGATGAGAGAGTCCAAAGCGATACATCTACTCTTTTCAAGCAACTGAAAGAAATCAACACTAAGCTGTAGTGTTCCCTCCTTGCAAACCTGAGGGGGAGGGAAAGGAAAGAAAAGAGGTGGAAACAAAACGGGTCAGACATAAAGTCTGGCGAGTCCAATAATTTTAACAAATAATAGGTAAGGTAAATGATCAAGACATAAATAGGCATCATGATATGGCTGTAACATAGATCTGGTAGATGAAAAGGATGGACCAGATGATTCTGTTCCTAAGTACTAAGACAATCCTACACCTTGGCTAAGCGAACAACCCTCCAAGTACTAACCCCGAA
Organism: Allium sativum; assembly: GCA_030737875.1. Taxonomy (NCBI): domain Eukaryota; kingdom Viridiplantae; phylum Streptophyta; class Magnoliopsida; order Asparagales; family Amaryllidaceae; genus Allium; species Allium sativum. The sequence goes on along the minus strand of CM060920.1, from coordinate 33,182,747 downwards.
GACCGAAGTCAACATCAGACTAGCACCTAAAGGACTATCCAACTCAACCAACATGTATTTCGTTACACCGCACTTTTGCTAAGTTACACCACATTACTTAATTACACCGCACATCTGCTAGTCTCTATTTACTAATGGTTGATCCCTTCCCGCTAAATATACCCACATGACAAACTTGGTAGTTACTTGTACCTAGCTGCTATCGTAGGTGCCGGCTTGCTCCTACCACCGCTATGGTACCCTTAATCTACCAATTCGATTGGCTCCCTAAACCACGTAGGCACCCGTGCTGGCCCCATAGTGGGGTGTATCACTCCCCAAAGTGGCAACCCCAAAACCAACATAACATGCATGGCCATACCTACACGATGCAACAACGTATTACCTACCAGCCCAGATCCATGCACACACATGAAACCATTGGACTTGCGTTGCCACCGCTATTCTCGCTTTGACCTCTTGCATTCATGTCTGGTAAGCGTGCCCCTACCCCGGCCTAGTTCCGGGCCCAATTAGATACTCAAACGGGTTACTGGTTGAAACGGGTCTGCATCCGACACAAGCCTCCCACCTATGCTTGGTCCCCACTAGGCTTTTCTCCCACTTAACCACTTTAATTTAAATGTCCATGTCTTACACATGCTACGGTTAAGTCCATACTTACATGTCATAATTTACATGTCTTATCTTATTCCGGTTAAGTCCATATTTACATGTCATAATTTACATGTCACCCCACTTAACCCTCTAACCATACCCATGTCTTATTATGGTTAGTATTCCTTAGTTCATTCCTAATGACGAACGGTGCATGACCTCCCACATTATACCGAACACTTTGTGGCCGCTGGATTTGCTGGGAGGTTCCGGGCAGTCTTACGCCACAAACCGGGTCAAACCTCGTGTCATTAACCATTACTCCTACAATTCATTCATTTGACTTCTCACATTAGACGTCCAATTGTGGCAGTTGGATTTGCCGGGAGGTTCTGGGCAGTCTTACGCCACAATTGCGCCTAACCTCGTGTCAATGGTTTATTAATAATCATATTTCACCTATACCCAATTTTCATTTCATTTATATCCAATTAAACATGTAATCATGTTTATAATTTTGCCTATTCCAAATTATCACTAATTACATATTAATTAGTCTCAATTACAAATTTACAATTATAGGCAATTTCATCAATTCCATGTAATTCATACCCAAATATATGCCAATTTCACATATTATCAAATTATCGAAAACATCCAATAATTTCCAATTTTTGATACTTCACATATTCCCATCGTTCCCACGTATTTGCATTCGGGCGTATTTTTAACATAGGCTCGAAGATAGCCTAGATCCAAAAAAAAGAATAGGGATAAGAAGAGAGAATCAAATCACAGAAAATTGGAATTAAAACAACATCACGAAATAAAGGGGCATGTAAACTGGCATAGAGGCATAATGACAGATTCAAGATGAATAAACTGATAAAAGGTATGAACTTTACATAGAAACATAGGCATATGACGACATGAATCAAAAAGGTGAAAACTTGGATGAGATTTAAATTACATACATACATATGAATCTTCTTTACAACTTCATCATGTTACTTTTAATTCCATTATATTGTGAAAATCAACGTACTCACCTTTTTTGGTTAAAGAATAGAATTATGCACTGAAATTGGTGTAGAAACGTTGTAGTGTTGCTAATTTATCTTCTTGAATTGTTGTAAAAACTCTAATCTTTAATTTTACTTGAAGTTTAATACTGGAGATTTGATTTAGAGGTGGCGGCTAGGGTTTAAGAGAGAGTTTGACAGCATAATGGTGTCATAAATAATATATATGAATTAGGGTTAGGTCTTAGGGTGTATATATAGGTGTAGGATGTTATTTAGGACGACTAGATTAACCTGAACCATGAGAACCAATCAGATGCCACATCTGCCTTTGAGCGAATCGGCCCACGGGTTGACAGCCAAACACCCAGAATCAACACCTAGTCGACCCAGCGGGGCTAGGGTCGACCTCAAAAACGGGTCGTTTCGGTTATTCCCCCTCCCATTTCGCTGTTTTGAACTTTTTTTCATATTTATTTATATAATTTTTTTAATATATATCTATATATCTATATTTCTCTCATATGCATACAAACTTCAAGGCTTAATAACATCTTCATAAGGTATCTGTTTTGTGCAAACCAAATGTCTATCTTGACCCAAAATTTTGAAACGAACATAATAGCGCAACCCATTTCACTTAATTCTTTTCTAAAAATTAAGTATACTTTAATTTGTGAACTTTAATATTATAAAATTACGGGGTGTTACAGAACCTGTTAGTCCTATTGATCTATGAGAGAACTTCGTTTTGACTGGTTATGGTTCTAGTAACTCAAAATGGATATAAAGTTATGGTTGGCCGGACAACTCACATCTGTTGGGTGCGACATCGAAGTCTTGTGGTGCCACATCCATTTCAAAATCCAAGATTGCACCATATGACATTTGAAAACTTGTTCATGGGAATGATATAGAAATATAACTTGGTGAATCATATTCCAAAAAATAGTAAATCGAATTCCTACCACGGTCAACCCTCCTTTGACCAGCAAAACGACGTGTGAAAAATTGAGCTAAAAGAGCTTTTGATGTTCGCAATAGTCATTATGATTGAATTACTTGGTTACTGAACTAATATGAGGTGGATGGAACCTGGCAGTCCTATAGATCTATGAGAGAGCTTCGTTTTGATGAGTTATGGCTCTAGTAACTCAAAATGGATACAAAGTTATGGTTGGCGGAACAATCCACGTCTACTGGGTGCAACGTGGAAGTCTTGAGGTGCAACATCAGTTTGAAAATCCAAGATTGCATTGTATGACTTTTGAAACATGTTTATGGGGATGAAATAAAAATATAACAAGATGCATCATATTCCAAAATATAGTAAATCGAATTCCGACCACGGTCAAAACACCTTTGACCAACAAAACGGCATGTGAAAAATTGAGCTAAAAAAGCTTTCGATGTTCGCAATGGTCATTAAGATTGGATTTCTTGGTTACTGAACTAAATGAGATTGGGGGAACCTGTTAATACTATAGATCTATGAGAGAGCTTCGTTTTGACTGGTTATGGTTCTAGTAACTCAAAATGGATACAAAGTTATGGTTGGCAGAACAACCCACGTCTGTTGGGTGCACATCGATGTCTTGAGGTGCAACATCCGTTTGAAAATCCAAGATTCCGCTGTATGACTTTTGAAAACGGGTTTATGGGGTTAAAAATAAATATAACATGGTGGATCATATTCCAAAAAATAGTAAATCGAATTCCAACCACAATCAAACCCCCTTTGACCAACAAAACGACATGTGAAAGATTGGGCTAAAAAAGCTTTTGATGTTCCCAATAGTCATTAAGATTGAATTTCTTGGTTATTGAACTAAAATAAGATTGGTGGAACCTATTAGTCCTATAGATCTATGAGAGAGCTTCGATTTGACTAGTTATGGTTCTGTTAACTCAAAATGGATACAAAGTTATGGTAGGCAACAACCTACGTCTGTTGGGTGCAGCATCGAAGTCTTGAGGTTCAACATCCATTTGAAAATCCAAGATTGCATTGTATTACTTTTGAAAACTCATTTATGGGGATGAAACAGAAATATAACATGGTGTATCATATTCCAAAATATAGTAAATCGAATTTCGTCCATGGTCAACCCACCTTTGACCTACAAAACGGCATGCGAAAAATTGAGCTAAAAAGGCTTTCGATGTTCCTAATAGTCATTAAGATTGAAATTCTTGGTTACTAAAATAAGATGAGACTTATAGAACCTGTTAGCCCTACAAATCTACGAGATAGGTTCGTTTTGACTGATTATGGTTCTAGTAACACAAAATGGATAAAAGTTATGGTTGGCAGAACAACACACGTCTGTTGGGTCCAACATCGAAGTCTTGAGGTGCAACATCCGTTTGAAAATCCAAGATTGCACGGTATGACATTTGAAACCTCGTTTATGGGGATGAAATAGAAATATAACACTGTGAATCATATTCCAAAATATAGTAAATCGAATCTGGACCACGGAAGCCCATCTTTAACCAACAAAACGGCATGTGAAAAATTGAGTAAAAAAACTTTCGATGTTTCTAATAGTAATTAAGACTTAATTTCTTTGTTACTGAACTAAGTTGAGATGGGTTGAACCAGTTAGTCCTATAGATCTATTAGAGAGCTTCGTTTTGATTAGTTATGCTTCTAGTAACTCAAAATGGATACAAAGTTACGGTTGGCGGAACAACCCACGTTTGTTGGGTGCAACATCGAAGTCTTAAGGTGCAACATCCGTTTGAATATCCAATATTGCGTTGTATGACTTTGGAAAACTTGTTTATGGGGATGAAATAGAAATATAACATGATGAATCATATTCCAAAATATAGTATATCGTATTCCGACAATAGTCAACCCACCTTTGACCAACAAAACGACTTGTGAAAAATTGAGCTAAAAAAGCTTTCGATGGTCCCAATTGTCATTAAGATTGAATTTCTTGGTTACTAAACTAAGATGAGATGGGTGGACCCTATTAGTCCTATTGATCTATGAGAGAACTTCGTTTTGACTGGTTATGGTTCTAGTAACTCAAAAAGGATACAAAGTTATGGTTGGCAGAACAACCCTCGTCTGTTGGGTGCAACATCTAAGTCTTGAGGAGCAACATACGCTTGAAAATCCAAGATTGATCTGTATGACTTTTGAAACTCATTTACGGGGATGGAATAAAAATATAACATGGTGCATCATATTGCAAGAAATAGTAAATCGAATTCCAGCCACGGTCAAACTCCATTTGAACAACAAAACGGCATGTGAAAAATTGAGCTGAAAAAGCTTTCGATGTTCCCAATAGTCATTAAGATTGAATTTCTTGGTAACTGAACTAAGATGAGATGGGTTGAACTAGATGGTCCTATAAATCTATGAGAGAGATTCATTTTGACTGGTTATGGTTCTAGTAACTCAAAATGGATACAAAGTTATGGTTGGCGGAACAACCCACGTCTGTTGGGTGCAACATCGAAGTCTTGAGGTGCAACATCCACTTGAAAATCCCAGATTGCACTGTAGGACTTTTGAAAACTCGTTTATGGGGACGAAATAGAAATATAACATGGTGAATCATATTACAGAATATACTAAAACTAATTCCAACCATGGTCAACCCACCATTGACCAACAAAACAGCATGTGAAAAAATGAGCTTAAAAAGCTTTCGATGTTCCCAATAGTCATTAAGATTGAATTTCTTGGTTACTGAACTAAGATGAGATGGTATAACCTGTTAGTCCTATAGATCTATGAGAGAGCTTCGTTTTAACAGTTTAAGGTTCTAGTAACTCAGAATGGATACAAAGTTATGGTTGGCGGAACAGCCCACGATTGTTGGGTGCAACATCGAAGTCTTGAGGTGCAACATCTGTTCCAAAATCCAAGATTGCACTGTATGTCTTTTGAAAACTCGTTTATGGGGATGAAATATAAATGTAACATGTTGAATCATATTCCATAATATAGTAAATCGAATTCCGACAAAGGTCAACCTACCTTTGACCAACAAAACGGCATGTGAAAATTTGAGCTAAAAAAGCTTTCGATGTTCCCAATAGTCATTAAAATTGATTTTTCTTGGTTACTGAACTAAGTTGAAACGGGTGGAAATTGTTCGTCCTAAAGATCTATGAGAGAGGTTTGTTTTGACGGGTTACGGTTCTAGGAACTCAAAATGGATACCAAGTTACGGTTGGCGGAACAACCCACGTCTGTTGGGTGCAACATCGAAGTCTTGAGGTGCAACATCTGTTTGAAAATCCAAGGGTGCACCGTATGACATTTGAGAACTTGTTTATGGGGATGCAATGGAAATTTAACATGGTGAGTCACATTCCAAAATGTAGTAAATCGAATTCTGGCCACGGTCAACCCCCCTTTGACCAACAAAACGACATGTGAAAAATTGACCTAAAAAAGATTTCGATGTTCGCAATAGTCCTTAAGATTGTATTTCTTGGTTACTAAACTAAGATTAGTTGGGTGGAACCTCTTAGTCCTATAAATCTATGAGAGGGCTTGGTTTTGACTGGTTATGGTTCTAGTAACTCAGAATGGATACAAAGTTATTGTTGGCGGAACAACCCACGCCTGCTGGGTGCAACATCAAAGTGTTAAGGTGCAACATCCATTCCAAAATCCAAGATAGAATTATTTGGTTATTGAACTAAGATGAGATGGGTGGAACCTGTTAGTCCTATAGATCTTTGAGAGAGCTTTGTTTTGACTGGTTACGGTTCTTGTAACTCAAAATGGGTACAAAGTTATGGTTCGGGGAACAACCCACGTCTATTGGGTGCAACAAGTCTTGTGGTGCAACATCTGTTGGAAACTCCAAGATTACACTATATGACTTTTGAAAACTCATTTATTTGGATGAAATAGAAATATGACATGGTGAATCATATTCCAAAATATAGTAAATCGAATTTCGACCGAGGTCAACCCACCTTTGACCAATAAAACAACATGTGAAAAATTGAGCTAAAAAAGCCTTCGATGTTCCCAATAGTCATTAAAATTGAATTTCTTGGTTACTGAACTACGTTGAGAAGGGTGGAAACTATTTGTCCATAAGATCTACGAGAGAGGTTCGTTTTGACGGGTTATGGTTCTAGGAACTCAAAATGGATACAAAGTTATGGTTGGTGGAACAACCCACGTCTGTTGGGTGCAACATCGAAGTCTTGAGGTGCAACACCCGTTTGAAAATCCAAGATTGCACCGTATGACACTTGAAAACTATTTTATGGGGATGCAATGGAAATTTAACATAGTGAATCACATTCCAAAATGTAGTAAATCGAAATCCGGCCACGGTCAACCCCCCTTTGACCAAGAAAATGACATGTGAAAAATTGACCTAAAAAAGCTTTCGATGTTCGCAACAGTCCTTAAGATTGTTTTTCTTGGTTACTAAACTAAGATGAGTTGGGTGGAACCTCTTAGTCCTATAAATCTATGAGAGAGCTTCGTTTTGACTAGTTATGGTTCTAGTAACTCAAATTGGATACAAAGTTATGGTTTGTGGAAAAACCCACGTCTGTTGGGTGCAACATCGAAGTCTTGAGGTGCAACATCCATTTGAAAATCCAAGATTGCACTGTATGACATTTGAAAACTCGTTTATGGGGTTGAAATAGAAATATAACATGTTGCATCATTTTCCAAAATATAATAAATCGAATTTCGACCACGGTCAAACCACCTTTGACCAACTAAACGGCCTATGAAAATTTGAGCTTAAAAAGTTTTCGATGTTCCCAGTAGTCATTATGATTGAATTTCTTGGCTACTGAACTATGAAGAGAGTGGTGGAACCTGGTAGTCATATAGATTTATGAGAGAGCTTCTTTTTGACAGGTTATGGTTCTAGTAACTCAAAATGGATACAAATTTATGGTTGGCAGAACAGCCCACGTCTGTTGGGTGCAACATCGAAGTCTAGAGGTGCAACATCTGTTTGACAATCCAAGATTGCATTGTACGACTTTTGAAAACACGTTTATGGGGATGAAATAGAAATATAACATGGTGCATAATATTCCATAATATAGTAAATCTAACTCCTACCACCATCAAACCCGCTTTGACCAACAAAACGACATGTGAAAAATTGAGCTAAAAAAGCTTTCGATGTTCCTAATAGTCATTATGATTGAATTTCTTGGTTACTGAATTAAGATGAAATTTATGGAACCAGTTAATCCTATAGATCTATGAGAGGGCTTCGTTTAGACTGGTTATGGTTCTAGTAACTCAAAATGAATACAAATTTATGGTTGGCGGAACAATCCACGTCTATTTGGTGCAACATCGAAGTCTTGAGGTGCAACATCTGTTTGAAAATCCAAGATTTCATCATATGACTTTTTAAAACTCGTTTATGGGGATGAAATAGAAATATAACATGATAAATCATATTCCAAAATATAGTAAATCGAATTCCCACCATGGTCAAACCACCTTTGACTAACAAAACGGCATGTGAAAAATTAAGCTAAAAAAGCTTTCGATGTTCCCAATATTCATTTTGATTGGATTTCTTGGTTAATAAACAAAGATGAGATTTGCGGAACCTGTTAAACCTATAGATCTATGACAGGGCTTCGTTTTGACTGGTTATGCTTATAGTAACTCAAAATGGATACAAATTTATGGTTGCCGGAACAACCCATGTCTGTTGGGTGCAACATCGAAGTCTTGAGTTGCAACATCCTTTGAAAATCCAAGATAGCATTGTATGTCTTTTGAAAACTCGTTTATGGGGATGAAATAAAAATATAACATGGTGCATCAGATTCCAAAAAATTGTAAATCAAATTCCAACCACGGTCAAACCCCCTTTAACCAACAAAAAGGCATGTGAAAAATTGAGCTAAAAAAGCTTCTGATGTTCCCAATAGTCATTAAGATTGAATTTCTTGGTTACTGAACAATGATGAGATTGGTGGAACTGTTACACCTATAGATCTATGAGAGAGCTTTGTTTTGACAGGTTATGGTTCTTATAACTTGATATACACGTAAATGTGTATATTTTATCCGCTTATTTATCTAGTTTTCTATTTAAAATAATTGATATTGTGTATTTATAGCTGTGTTTTCAGATTGTTGATAAAAAGCATGGTTTAGAGCATTTGATGAATAAAGCATGAAGAATTTGCTTAAAAAGAGTGAAGTTTGAAAAAGCTTGAAGAGTGTAAAGCTTGAAGAACGGTTGCAAATAGAGTTCAGTAAGGAAGATTTAGCTCATTTGCAAGGCCTCTTACTCATGTTGTGTTCACATTAGCTCATTCGCAAGGCCTCTTACTCATGTTCTGTTCATATTAGCTCATTTGCAAGGCCACTCACTCTACAGTTGCGTTCACACTGGCTTATATGTTATTTGGGCTAATTCTTTAGTCCCACATTGCGTGATTAGCTAGTTAGTCTTTGTCATATCAGCTATAAATACCTTGTATCTCATTCATGTAAAAACACACTTAGTTTTATTCTATAATCTTTCTCTTGGAATAAAACTCTTCTTCCCTATTCTCTTTAGTTGTAGTTTTTTATTTACATGTAATTTTATTTTCTACAAGTAGATTAGATTTATTTTATGCAAATAGAATAGGTTGTTCTTTATTTTTATTTCTTTTATTTTTCTCTTGATTTTTGTTCTATGTTGCAATTTACGTTCGTTGTTAGAATAATAAACATGAGAGGCTAATCACTTTCAACTTAGGGGTAATGAATGTAACAACCCGAAAATCTGGGCCAGATCAAAATTTTTACTTTGGCAATTTTTTCGAATTTTGATTATTTAAAATGAATTATTTTAAATAATATCAACGAAAATTTATTTTGAATATATTTAGAACGTATATATTATATACGTCGTCGTTAGAATATAAATAATTATATATAATTATAAAAGGAATTGAAAATGGCGTCGTAGTTCGATAATTCGATTTCAAACTTCAATTGAATGTACCGGGTGCAGAATAAACCGTATTTTGGTGAAACCAAAAATAATGGAATCTAATTGTGAATATCTTTCCAACGAATCCGAGAAATCAAAATTTCATAGCGGGAATCAAAAGATAAGTCCAGTTGAAAATTCTGAATAGTCGTTATGGAATTCAGGCCCTTAAAAATAGACATTTTGCAAACGACCTCGGATTTCGACGAAACCACTTTTGTTGGATCCGCAGTGTCAAATTATTGATAGGTTTCAAATTTCATAATTTTTCGAATCAATATGTGAGCGTGGCAAAGGAAAACGCATTTGACCAGTTTCAGTTTATTTTAATCAACTGGAAATTGGCCATTTTTCCAACGGTCTTAGAATTCGACGAAACTAGTTTTGTTAGGACCGTATCGTCAATACGAAGCTAGAAAATATTTTTTTGCAATTTATAGGGTTAGTATGTGACCCCGGTAATTTGAAATGTACGTTTAAAATTCAATAAAGTGTTTTAAATGTAAATTTAACGGAAACTGATCGAAACGATCAAATCAGCCTACGATACATATCCCATTGTGTTCGGAATGGGGGTAAAATGCTATAGACGTCAGGCGGTGGGCCTCGTTTAGAGGTCGTATGTAAAAGTCAACTTTTTGCAATTAAATTAATTAAAAATTAAAATTCTTTTCTCCCCCTTTAACCGCTCTGGCCCCCACTTCTTCTAAAATTCATTTCGAAAAAAAAAAACGAGAGCGACGGGGGGAAAGCCGCCGCCGCATCGCCCCCCCCGATGAGCCACCGCTGCGTCGGAGGCAGGCGCGCCCCCTCCTCTTCTTCCTCCTTCCTTCTTCCCTTCCTCCTCCACCGATCAACTGCGCCACCCACCAGCCCTCCTCCACGCGCCACGCTCAGCTCCTCCGCGCCACCTCAGATGAGCCGCGACCTCCCCTTCCTCCAGCGAGCGCCAACAGCCCCAAATTCGAGATGGACCCGAACCCTAGCCCCCCCTTAACCACCGCGAAGCCCCACTCCATCGCTCCAGGCACCGCGCGAGACAGGAAAACCACCGTGAGGGACCACCACCAGCGTGAAACAGCGCCCGTTTTCCCCTTCCATCTGAATTTCTTACTGTAAGTTTTTATATGTATATTTTCTATTCAGAGCCTTGTATTTAATATCAAATGTGATTTGGGTTTGTCGTGAATCGTGTTTTAGAAGACATTGGTTCCTTAACCCAGTTAAAGACAAGATATTGATTTTTGAAAGAATTAAGACTAAGTGTAGTTTTAAGGAATCTTTAATTAGATTAAAATGTGAATTGATAATTTAAATTATCAAATCTGAAAAGTGATCGAGAGTGGAGTATCACCAGTTTTGCTCCAAAGCGATAGTTAAATCTTTAATTAGATTTCAACGTGAAATGGTAATTAATTTTACCGATAACACCGTGGTGTTAGGAATGGAGTATCACCAGTTTTGCTCCATGGGATATATAGGTTGGGATTGGGAAATAAAATAAATAATTACTTCGGTGTGGTTCGTTAATCCCGACTAGTTTGAAATGATATCCATAGGAGGATTAAAGAATAAATTTAGAAGAATTTATCTTGGATAAAATTAATGGGAACCTTTCCCTAAGAATGTGATTTTGTGAATAAAAGAATATTCTGAATTGGAATGAGGCGTTCGTTGTGTTTGTGTAACATTTGTTTGTTATATACGTGGGTCATTCAGAAAGGCCGGGTTATACCCATTCTGAATAACCGATTCGACGAGATGTCGAAGATGAAGACGGTGGTTGAAGACCGGAAGTCTTCACATCGTTTGGGTGATTACTGATGATCTCGATTGGGTTGTACACCCAAGATGAGGGAAATAGTTGGTGGTCGTCCAGACGTACTTGGAGATGGATGGATGTGCGAGGAAAGTGCCTCCGGTTTCGTTCAGACCCAGAACGAACTTGTAAATGGATTGTGTGTCTGACATTGGATTTTATTCTGTGTTGAATGATCTCTATTAAATATACATCTGTTTGGCGGCGGAGAATTTATTCTCTTGCTTAACGCCCTTCTCTGAGACGTACGAGCTCAGAGGTTGTATATCGATGGACATCAGCCGCATGGAGTGAATTGCCAGTGTGGCACGCGTAAGTGGCAATTGATCAAGGCTTCTGTTGAAAAGCAAAGTCTTGTGGTTGATGATCAAAGCATGGTCTGTGTGACGTAGCTTTGTGTATAACGTGAATTCGCGAGCCTCACACCTCGGTATGAGTCAAAAATGGGATAGTGACTACAGGGAGAGCACGACGTTTCTTTCTAGCTAGGGTGGTGTCAGTGACCTACCAGCCCTGACATTTATATACTTTTCACCTGTGCGGTTGTTGGATATGAGGCGCCTCGGATATAGGTCTGTAAGGACCGGGAAACGTGTGTTCAGGAATAACTAATCCTCAAAAGTAAGAGAGGACCAGCCCTGAAGATCCAAGGATCATAGTGGGGTCCTGAGGCATTTTCTAGAGTGTCTCGAACGCGGAGAGGAGCTTGCCCCTTGCCTCGGCTCATGACAGAATCCAATTTCAAATACGTGTGTTTCGGTTTTATTTGTAGAACTAGTATGGCGACATGATAGATGGTACCCATGCCGCCTATGATTGATATTTATGATTTGAATTGTTTTGACACTATACACTTATTATAGTATCAAATAATGTGTTTTAAACGTATCAAGCATGCTTTGGCTGTTATAAGGGAAAACCCTATCCTCCGGCTTGCGTTGCATTGTGTGATGGGACCTGGGTCTTATAACAGCTCCATTTTTCTTTATTTAGCATTGCGCTGTTTGTTCTATGCACTGGTATTCTTGGGAGGAAACCCGTTCCGTGTTATGCGGCGTGGTCCCTTGATTTACCAAACCTTAAAACCAAGATTAATAACTGTTTTAGTTCTCACACCAGTCACATGTCTGACCTGGAGTTTATTGTTTTAACCTAAACTCTGGGTGCCCCTATTTTCCACACGGGCAGCTAGTAGTTTTGGTTTTGCAGATTTATATTCACAGGGTCCTGATTAACAGCTGGAACGATGCTCGGAAAGCTCTGTATCCGTGTATCACTTTCAGTTGTGTTTTGTATATTTTCCCGCTGCTATGTAACTTATTGTAATCTCTGATATTTGTCGAATGTAATTTATTCATTTATACTCTGTATATTCTTGTATTTGATGGAATTGTTGTAATAACAATGAAATGTTCTTCCGTCTGCGTTCTATTTTGTCTTGTCCTCAATTCTATCCGTGCTTTCCTTCACGGGGAAGTTCGGGTCGTCTCAATGAAGCTCTCTTGATCATGTAGTTGCAACATTATTTATCTTTTCATTCTCTCTTTGTGTTTCATGTTATGTTGATGTCATGGTGATTAAGTGGAGGTTGAAACCAAAATTTTGATGGTCTATAGTTCTAATTAATAGTTCATAGGCCATGCTAAAAGTATATTTCAATTTCAACTTGTTCATTTTTCATTAGATCTGGTAAGGTGATTTAGTGGGTATGATATAGTTTGATATTTTATGTTATGCTAGTTAATAGCTTGAATAGGCTATACTTATAATAATCATATCAACTAAATTCACAAATGACGAAAAGAAAAGAGAGATAGTAATTTCATAACTTGTTGTACTACATGATCTCGAATGTGAAATTATTCCTAAGTTGCCATTTATCTAATAGTTTTTTATTAATTTTAATTTACTAGATTAGTTGTAGTTAAATCATCACTCGAATTCGGTCTAATTTGATTGAGTAATTTTAGAATTAATTCTTCCCCTGTGGATCGAACCGTATTCGCCACGTACTACGATTGTACGCCGTGAACTTGCGGTTTATTTCAATATTCGCGACGATTTTCTAATTCATAGAATATCGGTTAGCGAACAAGTTTTTGGCGCCATTGCTGCGGAAAGAATTTTAATTTTGATTTTATTCTTCGGATTATTTTTCTTTGTTGTTTTTTTTTTTTTTTAAAAATTAAAAAAAATTGCATTTTTTCTTTTGATTGTTTGTTGCACTTGCATTTCTTGTGGACTTGTGTGCTTGTTCTTGTATATTTTGCGCTTATCTCTTTTGTTAAAAAAAACACAAAAATATTTTTATTTTATTTTGTTTCCTTTTGTTTTCTAGCATAGATAAAAAAAAATATCTTGTTAGTTGATTTGGTGTTTGATCTATGATACCGTAATCTACCAAATAAGAGAAAAAAATAATAACTTGCCATATTTCCTTGATTTTATTTCCGTTTCTTTCATTTGTTTCTTTTCCTTTTTATTGATTTCTTTCCATTTTACAATAAAAATAAAAAAATCTTCTGCAAAACTTTTTCCTTTTCGGCCTTGTTTTCTTTTCCGTCTTTCTACAAGATCTTCCTCCACTATACATCTGCCTTGCTTTATAAAATAAAATAAAAAATCATTTCTTTCCATTTTCCACTGCACATTTTTGTGCAATTTCTTTTCTTGTCTTCATCTATTTCTTTCCTGCATATTAAATAAATAAAAACTTCTTCTTTTCAATTTTTTTTCTCCTTGCTTATATTTCTTCTGCCACATTGCTAATCAATAGAAAAAAAATAACTTGCAAATTTAGTTTGATTTCTTTCCTTTTTACAATCTCCTTCCATTTTCTTCCAATTCTTCTTTTGCAAGTGTTCTAAAAAAAAGATTACAGAAGATTTCTTTCTCATTTTCTATTTCTTTTATATTCCCTTCTATATTTGCCGCATTCCCTTCTCTTCATACATCCTGGACTTTATATTGTGATCCGTGACTTTGTTTGTGTGTGAGCCATGTTAGTCTGACTTTTGTTTAATTGTTAGTCTTGTGCTTAATTTTGTTAAGCTTAATTTTCAAAAGGGGAAGGCTATCTTGAAATTATTTTCTTTCTTGTCCGTTGCATGGTGTATTTGAGTGCATGGGTTCTCTTTTGGGGTGTGTACTTTCTTATTTGTTTGCGTTTTTTTTGGTTTTTTGATTTATTCTATCTTCCTTTGTTTTCAAATTCTTTTCTCTTCTTAAAAAAAACAAAAATCAATTTCTCGGATAATTTCTCTTGTTAAAAAAAACTTTTTAGTTGTTAATTTTTTTTGTTTTCTTTTACTTTCATTTTTTTTACAATTCATTTTTGTTTTGACTTTCTTAAAAAAAAAAATCAAAGAAAATAAGCAAGGACCAAAGTGAAAGAACAGAAGTCAAGCTACAAAACAAACAAGGAATTCAGAAGTGCTTGCAAACAGAAGAATTTGATTTGGATTGGAGCGGTTGCACACCAAGTGGGTGTGAACGCGCTAGCGCGACTCAACTGCACTAGACGGACTGCCGATCAAGGTGAGTATTTTCTAAATCTACAGGGACTGCTGCAGCGAATAAAAAAATATATATGGACATTGCTTGTAAAAATCTTCTACAGGGCATCGGCTTGCTTGTAAAAAAAAATTTGTTTATTTATTTATTTATTTCTGCAATTACCTGTTCTGTGACTGTTCTGAGACTGTTCATTCTGTGACTGGTTAAAAAAAAAACACAAAAAAAAAACAAAAAAATTCCCACTCATCTTAGTTTTGTTTTTTCTAAGGACTTCATTATATTTTGACAAATTGTTTTAGTTCTAACGGATTATTTCTCGGTGTCTAGACTACGGTAGACTAATAACCGTTTATAAACATTACGGTGATTCGTAAATATTATATCGGTTGTTCCTCTGAAGGTACTTAAACCTTCGGCTGCATTGCTAGAGTGATTCCTGGTGCACCGATAACTCCTGTCCGTTAACTGGCTGAGAAATCTTTTGTTGAAATAAATCAAACCGTCGTTATATAATTCTAGAAATTGTAAATAAGTAATTTGCATTAGGTTCATTCAAAAAAACATTTTTCTTTTGTGTCTAATTCCTTTTCTCTAAAAGAAAAAAAATTGATTTTCAAAAATAGTTCTCGTTTTGAAAAAATAAAAATAAAATCGCTTCTCAATTTTGTTTTTTCTCGTCTTCCCTTGTTCTTCTCGCTGGTGAATGCGTAATTGGACTAGTGATCCTTCAGATAATCATTTAGTTCGAACAAACATTCCTTTAACCATGGCCGAAGAAAATCCCCCTCGATCTCTAATGGATAGAATCTTCCCCGATCGAGTTTCTATTCCTTCTTGCATCATATTGCCCGCCCCAACGGGTAATCACTTTGAAATTCATTCAAATCACATAAATACTCTTCCTAAATTCGGCAATTTTGAACGTGATGACCCTTACATTTTCTTGACCAAATTTGAACAAGTTTGTGCAACCATGAAATTTCAACAACTAAGTGATGATGGAATCAAACTTAGGTTAATTCCATTTGCACTTACCGATTACGCCGAAAAATGGTTGTATAGCTTGCCTTCACATACTATTGGAACGTGGGATGAATTTGTGAAAGTTTTTTTAAAGAAATTTTACCCCTTGGAAAAAACATCCAAAATTCGAAATGAAATTGTTAATTTTCATCAATTTGGGGGAGAATCCTTTGCAAAATATTTCGAACGATTTAAAGAACTTCTAGTCAAATGTCCACATCACAATTTTGAAAAATGGACTCTTTGTCAAATTTTATACGATGGACTCGAAAATAACTCTCGAACCATGCTCGAATCGATGTGCCAAGGAAACTTTCTAGCCCAAAATCACAATGCCGCTTGGCAGTTTCTTGAGAACTTGGCCGAAAAATCAGCTCAATGGGAACGATCTAACGAGAAATCGATTTATTCCCGATCAAACGCTCATTCGGTAGGATCTTCATCGGCTTTAGAAGCAAAAATCGACGCGATGTTAACTAAATTCAATAATGTCCTTTCATCAAATCAAATGAATCAAGCTCAAAGTTCTCAACCCTTGTGTTTCAAATGTAATGGTCCTACCCATATCGCCGATCAATGCCCACACTTGTTAGAACAACTCAACGCTTTCAAAAAGTTAGGAACGACCCATTCTCTCCAACATATAATCCTGATTGGAGAAATCATCCTAACTTCTCGTGGACCCAAAACAACCCAAATTCGAATTTGGTTCGAACCTCATTTCAACCAATTCCGAATAATCCTTCGAGTTCCCCCTTTCAACAAAATCAATTCCAAAATTTTGGGCCACCTTCTAAAAATCAAGCGCAACAATCTTTTGTTCCCCAAGACGAAAAACGACTGACTTCACTTGAGAAAAGTCTCGAAACATTGACTAAAGCAACGACTCAAAATCTCCAATCAAATAACAATTTGCAAAATTTATTGACTTCGTACATGCAAAACACGAGTCAGTCAATCGCTAAACTTGAAATGCAAATGAGTCAGTTAGCCACGTTTGTAAGTGAACGGGAAAGAGGCACTTTCCTGAGTCAACCCATTCCAAACCCCAAGAGCCAGAAACCAAATCAACACCAACCTCACGTCGTTCAGGATAGTAATGTAACTAAGTTGAATGCTGTCACGACTTTATGATCCGTTAAGAAAATAGATAATCAAGTTGAAAACACAAACAATGTACCGGATCTTCATCTCGACTCTTCTAAAACCACAAATGATCTTGATCCGAATTCCGAGTCCAATTCTTCTCCAACTCAAGTAGACCGACCTACTGAGTTTCGTATTCCATTTCCTCATCGTCTTCGACCAAGGAAAAATTCCGACCAAATGGAAAAAGATGTTGGAAATTTTCAAACAAGTGAAAGTTAACATCCCTCTTCTTGAGATCATTTAGCAAGTCCCCACCTACGCTAAATTTCTCAACGACTTGTGTACCCAAAAACGACACACTCTTGTACCCAAGAAAGTCTTCTTAGCCGTTGGACTTAGCGAAGTCTTGACACAATCGATCCCCGTTAAATACAAAGATCCTGCATGTCCTACGATCTCGTGTACGATAAGAGATAAAACAATTAGCAAATGCCTAGTTGATTTGGGTGCGAGTGTCAATTTGATTCCATATTCCGTTTACCAACAACTTGGTTAGGGTGAACTTAAACCAGCGAAAATAACTCATCAGTTTGCTGATCGTTCAATCAAGAAACCCGTTGTAGAAATCGAGGTCGTACTCATCAAAGTTGGTCAATTTATATTCCCTATCGATTTCATTGTTTTGGAAACGCAACCTGTCAATAATCCAACGAGTCAAATTCCATTGATTTTAGGACGACCCTTTTTGGCTACTTCAAATGCTTTAATAAATTGTCGCAACGGTTCAATGAAAATCTCTTTTGGAAACATGACTCTAGATCTTAATATTTTCAATCTTGAAAGTCATTCGAATGAATTGTGTGACCAAACCGTGGAAGTTAATGCCATTCACGAAATTCCGAAAACGAATCGATTGACCTTAATGACGAGTGTGAGGCTGAGTACGAAAAATTGTTCCATCACGCTTCTAACGAAGTTGAATACACGCTTCCATTTGAATCACTTTCAGTTGAGCCTGAATCTCAACAAAGTTCTTTGATCGAGAAACCACCAAATTTGGATCTTAAACCTCTTCCCGATCACTTAAGTACGTTTACTTAGGTGATAATGACACTTGTCCTATCATAATTTCTTCATATTTAACTCGTGATCAGGAAATTTCTCTTCTTTCAACTCTTTCTAAAAACAAAGACGCGATCGGTTGGTCCATTTCTGACATCAAGGGAATTAGCCCCACAATCGTTCAACATCGAATTCACTTAACCGACGAAGCCAAACCCACTCGCGAAGCGCAACATAGGCTTAACCCTAAGATGAAAGAGGTAGTTCATGAAGAAATTCTTAAACTTCTTCACAACGTTATCATTTACCCCATTTCGGATAGCTTATGGGTAAGCCCCATTCACGTTATTCCATAAAAAGTCCGGACTTACCATCGTCGCAAACGAACAAAACGAACTTCTTCCTACTCGGACTCAAACGGGTTGGCGTGTTTGCATTGATTATCGAAAATTGAATGCTGCAACACGAAAAGATCACTTTCCTCTTCCCTTCATCGATCAAATGCTCGAACCTTTAGCCGGTCATGAATTCTATTGCTTTCTTGATGGTTATTCTAGCTATAACCAAATTCCAATCGCTCCCGAAGATCAAGAGAAAACAACTTTCACATGTCCATTCGGTACCTTCGCTTATCGACGTATGCCTTTCGGGCTTTGCAATGCTCCTGCGACTTTCCAACGATGTATGGTTGGTATCTTTTCCGATATGATCGAACGCTTTCTTGAAGTTTTTATGGATGATTTTTGTATATTTGGTGACTCTTTTTCCTCTTGCTTACATCATCCTGAACTTGTTTTGAATTGATGTAAAGAAAAACACTTAATGTTAAATTGGAAAAAATGTCACTTTATGGTCAAACAAGGCATTGTCCTTGGACACATAATTTCAAATAATGACATGGAAGTAGATAAAGCAAAAGTTGACGTTATTTCAAAACTACCCATTCCAAAATGCGTTAAGGACATCCGTTCATTTCTAGGGCATGCTGGCTTTTACCGACGCTTTGTGAAAGATTTTAGCAAAATAGCTCGTCCTTTGACTACTCTTCTAGGTAAGGACATCCCATTTGACTTTAACGCTGAATGTGTCGCTTCTTTTGAATCTCTTAAAAATGAACTCATTTCAGCCCCGATAATATGCTCTCCCAACTGGGAACTTCCTTTTGAAATCATGTGTGATGCTTCTAACTTCGCAGTTCGTGTTGTCTTAGGACAACGCATCAACAAAATCCTTCATGTAATTTACTATGCGAGTATGACCTTGAACGATGCTCAAATTAAATATACGACCACTGAAAACGAACACTTGGCAGTCAATTTCGCTTTAGAAAAATTAAGACTTTATCTAGTTGGCTCGCACATCAGTGTTCATACTGATCATTCCGCACTTAGGTATCTTTTCTCTAAAAAGGATGCTAAGGCTCGTCTCATTCATTGGATCCTTCTACTTCAAGAATTTGACCTTACCATTAAGGATAAAAAGGATCTGACAACGTTATTGCGGACCACTTATCTCGTCTTCCAAATGCCCCGTCTTCTTCTCTTCCAATCGACGAGAATTTCCCTGATGAGCAGCTATTTTATCTATCCACTGATCCTTGGTTCGCTGACATTGTCAACTACTTAGTCACCAAGCAGACCCCTTCTTTTTGGTCTAAGCAGGATAAACACAAATTCATTTCCTAAGTGAAACATTTTTATTGGGATGACCCCTATCTTTTCAATTATTGTCCCGACCAAATCATTCGAAGGTGTGTTCCCGACATTGAAACTCACAGTGTCCTCTCTTTCTATAATGACCAAGCATGTGGTGGTCACTTCGGTCCCAAAAAGACAGCCGAAAAGGTTCTCCAATCGGGTTTCTACTGGCCCAACCTTTTCAAAGACGCGTACGAATTTTGCAAAACTTGTGATCGATGTCAATTCATAGGGAAAATTTCTAAACGGAATATGATGCCCCCAAACCCCATTCTAGAGGTCGAAATTTTTGATGTTTGCAGTATAGACTTCATGGGACCCTTCCCTAATTCTTTTGGGAACCTTTACATCCTCTTAGCTGTCGATTATGTTTCTAAATGGGTCGAAGCTGTTCCATGCAAAACAAACGATAACAAGGTTGTTGTGCGCTTCTTGAAAGAAAACATCTTCTCCAGGTTTGGCACACCTAGCACAATAATCAATGATAATGGAACACACTTCTATAATCGTTCTTTTGAAGCTCTCATGAGAAAGTATTCGATAACCCACAAGTTATCAACTCCTTACCATCCTCAAACTTGTGGGCAGGTTGAAGTATCAAATAGGCAGATTAAACAAATCCTTGAGAAAACTATGAATCGAAATCATAAAGATTGGTCCCAAAAGTTAACCAATGCTCTTTGGGCTTACCGCACTGCTTTTAAAACAAACTTAGGTATGTCCCCTTATCGGTTGGTTTTGGATAAGCCATGTCACTTGCCAGTTGAACCAGAACATAGGGCGTTATGGGCAATAAAAACTTTGGATCTTGATTTAGAGCAAGCAGGTGAACTTAGAAAACTTCAGCTTAATGAACTAGATGAAATTCAAAACGATGCTTATGAAAATGAACGAATTTACAAGGACAGAACAAAAGTTTTTCAAGATAAATCAATTCTACGTAAAACTTTCATGCCAGGTCAAAAAGTTCTGTTGTATGACTCAAAACTGCATTTATTTTCAGGTAAGTTAAAATCTAGATGGACAGGACCTTACACTGTACGAACTTTTTTTCCGCATGGTGCGGTACAAATTGAGAGACCAGCCGATGGATCATCCTATAAGGTTAATGGTCAACGCCTTAAACCTTACTTGGAACCAATACCCAACCAAGAGGATGAGCTCATAGTCCTCCATGAGCCACATTACATTCGGTAAGACGAACTAACCCTCTTTTGTAAATATGTAAATATTCTCTTTGTTTTTCCCTTTCACTAAGATATGTCTGATTAATGACTGTGAGGACACAGTCACACTCAAGTGTGGAGGGAATTTACATTACATCAGCAATCAAATTTTATGAAGTAGGACATTCATTGAACAAGGATTAACTTAAATTCATAAATAACACCTTGGTTCTTGTTTGATAAGTTGAATTGTTGGGTGATGGGAGTGAACATTATTTATTCATTGAATTGTAATGTGTCTTTTTAAGATGCTAGCTTGAGACCGTGTAGACGTTAGTCTTGTTCTAGAGTAAGCCTGTCAACCCTTGTTAAACATGTTAGAATGTGCAAGTAAAAAAAATCAAAAAAAAAATTCATGAAATAAAAATGATTTTGCACGTACATTTGTTGGATTTTCTGAGTTCGTTTTCATGCATAATATTTTCTTTTCCACTCAAATTTTCAAAATCGTAAGTTCTAAAATCCACTTGGCCCAATTAAGGAGAAATGACTCATTGTAGCATTCTTCTTCGATACCCCACATTATTTAAACCCAAGTTTTAGTCGATTTACATTCTTGTTTCGATAAGTTTTTCTTACGTTGGTATACCTAAGAACCTTTCATTTTCAAAGGTTAAAAACATCACTTTTATACCAATATTACACTACCCACTCCGTACTTGTTTTAAGGTAGGATAACCATATACCACATCTTAATTTATATGGGTTATCTATCTTACAAAACTTTGCTTATCATTCCTTTCAGCTTTTTGTATAACATCAATCCAGATTTGTGTGTTGAATTAGGGTTATAGAAGTAGAGTAACTAGTGCACAAAACTTTCCTTTCATGAAGTGTTGGTTATGATTCGCTTAGTAGAGGAGGTATCAAATGAAATAATGTAAGGTATCATTCCATTCCATCTCCACTCATCATTCATCATGCAAAAAAAAGCAACATAGATAGACTCTCAGAATAAAATAGTCATTTATCATTCTTGACTATGAAGCATCCATTTCCATTCCATCCACATCCATCATACCGTACTTTGAAGCAAGGATTGTAGTTGAGGAGATGAAAGGAAACAAAACGTCCATATGTGCCTTAGTATTACTTTATTTTTTATAGCTTGAAATTCAACTAATACACTTGCCCTCTTATCTATAATCTTTTTAGAACTTACAAAATTCTCCTTCATCTATGCATAACTCACATCCAATACACTACGGTCACACTGGTGCAAAATTGTTCAAGAAAAGAAAAAAAAGAAAAAATTATTGGGTGCGCATTGTCGATGTGTAGAACTTTGGTTGACACCATGCTCTTAACCTTCAAGACAATTACAGTATTATCAAGGAATTACGATTCAGCTTAAAAAAATTTATTCATTTTTGCACCAATTATGGGATGGACAATTTGGGGCTAAACCGTTATTATTGAAGTTAGGTGAAATCCTTGGAATATGAAAGACCTTAAATATATTGTTTGATTAATTCGCGTACAAAAGACGCTTTGGATTTTGTGGGTAGTATCCGCTGAAAACCCTCATGAGACAACACTTGTCCTACTAGGGACACCTAGGGGTTTAACGACTTGTTGCATACGCTAAATGCAATCATGTTTCCTACGAAAGTGTGACATATCTTAGTTTAGTTTATTCGAGGACGAATAAAAAGATAAGTGTGGGGGTATTTGATATACACGTAAATGTGTATATTTTATCCGCTTATTTATCTAGTTTTCTATTTAAAATAATTGATATTGTGTATTTATAGCTGTGTTTTCAGATTGTTGATAAAAAGCATGGTTTAGAGCATTTGATGAATAAAGCATGAAGAATTTGCTTAAAAAGAGTGATGTTTGAAATTACTAAAGCTTGAAGAGTGTAAAGCTTGAAGAACGGTTGCAAATAGAGTTCAGTTAGGAAGATTTAGCTCATTGGCAAGGCCTCTTACTCATGTTGTGTTCACATTATCTCATTTTCAAGGCCTCTTACTCATGTTGTGTTCACATTAGCTCATTTGCAAGGCCACTCATTCTATAGTTGCGTTCACACTGGCCTATGTGTTATTTGGGCTAATTCTTTAGTCCCACATTGTGTGATTAGCTAGTTAGTCTTTGTCATATCAGCTATAAATACCTTGTATCTCATTCATGTAAAATACACAATTAGTTTTATTCTATAATCTTTCTCTTGGAATAAAACTCTACTTCCCTATTCTCTTTAGTTGTAGTTTTTTATTTACATGTTATTTTCTTTTCTCCAAGTAGATTATATTTATTTTATGCAAATAGAATAGGTTGTTCTTTATTATTTTTATTTTTTTTCTCTTGATTTTTGTTCTATGTTGCAATTTACGTTCGTTGTTAGAATAATAAACATGAGAGGCTAATCCCTTTCAACTTAGGGGTAATGAAGCTCTCTTGATCATGTAGTTGCAACATAATTTATCTTTTCATTCTCTCTTTGTGTTTCATGTTATGTTAACATCATGGTGATTAAGTGGAGGTTGAAACCAAAAATTTGATGGTCGATAGTTCTAATTAATAGTTCATAGGCCATGCTAAAAGTATATTTCAATTTCAACTTGTTCATTTTTCATTAGATCTGGCAAGGTGATTTAGTGGGTATGATATAGTTTGATAGTTTATGTTATGCTAGTTAATAGCATGAATAAGCTATACTTATAATAATCATATCAACTAAATTCACAAATGATCAAAAGAAAAGAGAGATAGTAATTTCATAACTTGTTGTACTACATGATCTAGAATGTGAATTTATTCCTAAGTTTCCATTTATCTAAAAGTTTTTTATTAATTTTAATTTAGTAGTTTAGTTGTAGTTAAATCATCACTCGAATTCCGTCAAATTTGATTGAGTAATTTTAGAATTAATTCTTTCCTTGTGGATCGACCCGTATTCGCCACGTACTACGATTGTATGCTGTGCGATTGCGGTTTATTTCAATATTCATGACGATTTTCTATGTCATAGAATATCCGTTAGCGAACATAACTCAAAATGGATACAAAGTTATGGTTGGCAGAACAACCCACGTCTGTTGGGTGCAACATCAAAGTCTTGAGGTGCAAGATCTGTTTGAATATCCAAGACTGCATTGTATGACTTTTGAAAACTCGTTTATGAGAATGAAATATAAATATAACATGGTGCATCATATTCCAAAAAATTGTAAATCGAATTCCAACCACGGTCAAACCCCCTTTAACCAACAAAACGGCATGCGAAAAATTAAGCTAAAAAAGCTTTCGATGTTCCCAATAGTCATTAATATTGAATTTCTTGGCTACTGAACGAAGATTAGATTGGTGAAACCTGTTTGTCCTATAGTTCTATGAGAGCGCTTCGTTTTGACTGGTTATGGTTCTAGTAACTCAGATTGGATACAAAGTTATGGTTGGCGGAACAACCCACGTCTGTTGGGTGCAACATCGAAGTCTTGAGGTGCAACATCTGTTTGAAAATCCAGGATTGCATCGTATGACTTTTGAAAAATCGTTGATGGGGATCAAATAAAAATATAACATGGTACGCCATATTCGAAAATATAGTAAATCGAATTCCAACCACAGTCAATCCCCCTTAGAGCAACAAAACGACATATGAAAAATTGAGCTAAAAAAGCTTTCGATGTTCCCAGTGGTCTTTATGATTGAATTTCTTGGTCACTAAACTAAGATGAGATTGGTGGAACCTGTTAATCCTATAGATCTGTGAGAGGGATTTGTTTTGACTGGTTATGGTTCTAGTAACTCAAAATGGATACAAATTTATGGTTGGCAGAACAACCCACGTCTGTTGGGTGCAACATCGAAGTCATGATTGCAACATCCGTTTGAAAATCCAAGATTGCATTGTATGACTTTTGAAAACTTATTTGTGGGGATGAAATAGAAATATAACATGGTGCATCATATTCCAAAATATAGTATATCGAATTCCGACCACGGTCAAACCACCGTTGACCAACAAAACGGCATGTGAAAAATCGAGCTAAAAAAGCTTTTGATGTTCCTAATAGTAATTAAGATTAAATTTCTTGGTTACTGAACTAAATGATATTGGTGGAACCCATTTGTCCCATTGATCTATGAGATAGCTTCGTTTTGACTGGTTATGGTTCTAGTAACTCAAAATGGATACAAAGTTGTGGTTAGCAGAACAACCCATGTCTGGTTGGTGCAACATCGTAGTCTTGAGGTGCAACATACGTTTGAAAATCCAAGATTGCACGGTATGACTTTTGAAAACTCGTTTATGGGGATGAAATAGAAATATAACATGGTGCATCAGATTCCAAAATACAGTAAATCAAATTCCAACCACGATCAAACCTCCTTTGACAAACAAAACGTCATGTGAAAAATTAAGCTAAAAAAGATTTCGACGTTCCTAATAGTCATTAAGATTGAATTTCTTGTTTACTGAACAATGATGAGATTGGTGGAACTTGTTTGTCCTATAAATCTATGAGAGAGTTTCGTTTTGACTGGTTATGGTTCTAGTTACTCAAAATGGATACAACGTTATTGTTGGCAGAACAACCCACGTTTGTTGGGTGCAACGTCGTAGTCTTCAGGTGCAACATCCGTTTGAAAATCCAAGATTGCACTGTATGACTTTTGAAAACTCGTTTATGGGGATGAAATAGAAATATAACATGGTGCATCATATTCCAAAAAATTGAAAATCGAGTTAAAACCACGGTCAAACCCCCTTTGACCAACAAAACGGCATGTGAAAAATTGAGCTAAAAAAGATTTCGATTTTCCCAATAGTCATTAAGATTTAATTTCTTGGTTATTGAACTAAGATGAGATTGGTGGAACCCATTTGCCATATGGATCTATGAGAGAGCTTCGTTTTGACTAGTAATGGTTGTAGTATCTTTGAATGGATACACAGTTATGGTTAGCGGAACAACCCATGTCTGTTGGGTGCAACATCGAAGTCTTGAGTTGCAACATCCATTTGAAAATCCAAGATAGCACTGTATACTTTTGAAAACACATTTATGGGGTTGAAATAGAAATATAACACAGTGAATCATGTTGCAAAATATATTAAATCGAATTCCGACCACGGTTAACCCACCTTTGACCAACAAAATGGCATGTGGAAATTAAGCAAAAAAAGCTTTTGATGTTGCCAATAGTCATTAAGATTGAATTTCTTGGTTAGTGAATAAGATGAGATGGGTGGAACCTCTTGGTCCTATAGACCTATGAAAGAGCTTCATTTTTACTGGTATTGTTCTAGTAACTCAAAATGGATACAATGATATGGTGGGCGGAACAACCCACGTCTTTTGGGTGCAACATTGAAGTCTTGAGGTTCAACATCCGTTTGAAAATCCAAGACTGCACCATATGAATTTTGAAAACTCTTTTATGGGGATGAAATAGAAATATAACGTGGTGCATCATGTTCAAAAATACAGTAAATCGAATTCCGACCACGGTCAAACCAACTTTAACCAACAAAACTACATGTGAAAAATTGAGCAAAAAAAGCATTCGATGTTCCCAATGGTCTTTATGATTTAATTTCTTGGTTACTGAACTAAGATGAAATTGGTGGAACCTGTTAGTCCTATAGTACTATGAGAGAGCTTCGTTTTGACTGGTTATGGTTCTAGTAACTCAAAATGGATACAATGTTATGGTTGGCAGAATAACCCATGTTTATTGGGTGCAACATCGAAGTCTTGAGGTGCAACATCCTTTTGAGAATCCAAGAGTGCACTGTATGACTTTTGAAAACTCATTTATGGGGATGAGATAGAAATAGAGCGTTTTGAATCATATTCCAAAATATAGTAAATTGAATCCTTACCATGGTCAACCCCCTTTGACCAACAAAACGGCGTGTGAAAAATTAAGCAAAAAAAGCTTTCGATGCTCCCAATTATCATTAAAATTGAATTTCTTGGTTACTGTACTAAGATGAGATGGGTGGAACCTATTAGTCCAATAGATCTATGAGAGTGCTTCGTTTTGACTGGTTATTGTTCTAGTAACTCAAATTGGATACAAAGTTATGGTTGGCGGAACAACCCACGTCTGTTGGATGCAACATCGAAGTCTTAAGGTGCAACATCCGTTCGAAAATCCCATATTGCACTATATGATTTTTGAAATCTCGTTTATGGGGATGAAATAGAAATATAACATGGTGAATCCTATTTGAAAATATAGTAAATCGAATTCCAACCATGGTCAACCGACCTTTGACCAACAAACCGGCATGTGAAAAATTGAGCTAAAAAAGCTTTCAATGTTCCCAATAGTCATTAAAATTGAATTTCTTGGTTACTAAACTAAGATGAGATGGGTGGAAACTGTTCATGCTATCGATCTACGAGAGAGGTTCGTTTTGACGGGTTATGGTTCTAGGAACTCAAAATGGATACCGAGTTACGGTTGGCGGAACAACCCACGTGTGTTGGGTGCAACATCGAAGTCTTGAGGTGCAACATCCATTTGAAATTCCAAGATTGCACCGTATAACCGTTGAAAACTAGTTTCCGGGGATGAAATAGAAATTTAACATGGTGAATCGTATTCCAAAATATAATAAATCGAATTCCTGCCATGGTCAACCCCCCTTTGACCAACAAAATTACATGTGAAAAACTGACCAAAAAAAGCTTTGGATGTTCCCAATAGTCCTTAAGATTGTATTTCTTGGTTACTAAACTAAGATGAAATGGGTGGAACCTGTTAGTCCTATATATCTAGGAGAGAGCATCGTTTTGACTAGTTATGGTTCTAGTAAATCAAAATGGATACAAAGTTATGGTTGGTGGAACAACCCACGTCTGTTGGGTGCAACATCGAAGTCTTGAGGTGCAACATCCATTTGAAAATCCAAGATTGCACTGTATGACTTTTGAAAACTTGTTTATGGGGATGAAATAGAAATATAACATGGTGCATCATTTTCCGAAATATAACAAATCGAATTCCGAGCACGGTCAAACCACCTTTGACCAACTAAACGGCCTGTGAAAATTTGAGCTAAATTTTTTTTCGATGTTCCCAGTAGTCATTATGATTGAATATCTTGGTTACTGAACTAAGAAGAGAATGGTGGAACCTATTAGTCATATAGATCTATGAGAGAACTTCTTTTTGAAAGGTTATGGTTCTAGTAACTCAAAATGGATACAAATTTATGGTTGGCGGAAAAACCCACGTATGGTTGGTGCAACATCGAGGTCTTGAGGTGCAACATCTGTTTGACAATCCAAGATTGCATTGTATGACTTTTGAAAACTCGTTTATGGGTATGAAATAGAAATATAACATTGTGCGTAATATTCTAAAATATAGTAAATCTAATTCAGACCGCCGTCAAACCCCCTTTGACCAACAAAACGGCATGTGAAAAATTCAGCTAAAAAAGCTTTCGAGGTTCCCAATAGTCATTATGATTGAATTTCTTAGTTACTGAATTAAGATGAAATTGCTTGAACCTGTTATTCCTATAGATCAAGGAGAGGGCTTCGTTTTGGCTGGTTATGGTTCTAGTAACTCAAAATGAATACAAAGTTATGGTTGCCGAAACAACCCACGTCTTTTTGGTGCCACATCGAAGTCTTGAGGTGCAACATCTGTTTGAAAATGCAAGATTGCATTGTATGAATTTTTAAAACTCGTTTGGGGAGATGAAATAGTAATATAACATGGTGCATCATATTCCAAAATATAGTAAATCGAATTCTGACCATGGTCAAACCCCCTTTGACCAACAAAATGGCATGCGAAAAATAAGGCTAAAAAAGCTTTCTATGTTCCCAATAGTCATTATGATTGAATTTCTTGGTTACTAAACTAAGATGAGATTAGTGGAACATGTTAATCCTATAGAGCTATGAGAGGGCTTCGTTTTGACTGGTTATGGTTCTAGTAACTCAAAATGGATACAAAGTTATGGTTGGCGGAACAACCCATGTCTGTTGGGTGCAACATCGAAGTCTTGAGTTGCAACAGCCCTTGAAAATCCATGATTGCATTTTATGACTTTTGAAAACTCGTTTATTGGGATGAAATAGAAATATAACATGGTGCATCGTATTCCAAAATATAGTAAATCGAATTCCGTCAACGGTCAAACCACCCTTGACCAATAAAACGGCATGTGAAAAAATGAGCTAAAAAAACTTTCGGTGTTCCTAATAGTCATTAAAATTGAATTACATTGTTACTGAATTAAATGAGATTGGTGGAACCTGTTAGTCCTATAGATTAATGAGAGAGCTTCGTTTTGACTAGTTACGGTTCTAGTAACTCAAAATGGATACAAATTTATGGTTAACAGAACAACCCAGGTCTGTTTGGTGCTACATCGTAGTCCTGAGGTGCAACATACCTTTGAAAATCCAAGATTGCACTATATGACTGTTGAAAACTCGTTTATGGGGATGAAATAGAAATATAACATGGTGCATCAGATTCCAAAAAATAGTAAATTGAATTCCAACCACGATCAATCCTCCTTTGACCAACAAAACGACATGTGAAAAATTGAACTAAAATAGCATTCGATGTTCCCAATAGTCATTAAGATTGAATTTCTTGGTTACTGAACAATGATGATATTGGTGGAACCTTTTAGTCCTATAGATCTATGAGAGAGCTCCGTTTTGACAGGTTAAGGTTCTAGTAATCGATATAAAGTTATGGTTCGCAGAATAGCCCATGTCTGTTGGGTGCAACATCGCAGTCTCGATGTGCAACATCCGTTGGGTGAAACATCGAATTCCAACCACGGTCAAACCCCCTTTAACCAACAAAACGGCATGTGAAAAATTGAGCTACAAAAGCTTTCGATGTTCCCAATAGTCATTAAGATTGAATTTCTTGGTTACTGAACTAAGATTAGATTTGTGGAACCTGTTTGTCCTATAGTTCTATGAGAGCTCTTCGTTTTGACTAGTTATGGTTCTAGTAACTCAGAATGGATACAAAGTTATGGTTGGCGGAACAACCCACGTCTGTTGGGTGCAACATCTAAGTCTTGAGGTGCAACATCTGTTTGAAAATCCAAGATTGCATTATATGACTTCTGAAAACTCATTTATAGGGATCAAATAGAAATATAACATGGTGCATCATATTCCAAAATATAGTAAATCGATTTCCGACCACGGTAAGACCCCCTTTGACCAACAAAACGACATGTGAAAAATTGAGCTAAAAAAGATTTCGATGTTCCCAATAGTCATTATGATTTAATTTCTTAGTTACTATACCAAGATGAGATTGGTGGAACCGGTTAATCCTATAGATCTATGAGAGGGCTTCGTTTTGACTGTTTATAGTTCTAGTAACTCAAAATGGATACAAAGTTATGGTTGGCAGAAGAAACCACGTCTGTTGGGTGCAACAACGAAGTCTTGATTGCAACATCCGTTTGAAAATCCAAGATTGCATTGTATGACTTTTGAAAACTCATTTATGGGGATGAAATAGAAATATAACAAGGTGCATCATATTCCAAAATATAGTAAATTGAATTCCAACCACGGTCAAACCACCTTTTACCAACAAAACGGCATGTGAAAAATTGAGCTAAAAAAGCTTTCGACATTTTTAATAGTCATTATGATTGAATGTTTTTGTTAATGATCAAAATGAGATTGGTAGAACCTCTTAGTCCTATAGAGATATGAGAGAGCTTCGTTTTGACTGGTTATGGTTCTAGTAACTCAAAATGGATACAAAGTTATGGTTAGCAGAACAACCCACGTCTGGTTGGTGCAACATCATAGTCTTGAGGTGCAACATACATTTGAAAATCCAAGATTGCAATCTGCGACTTTTGAAAATTTGTTTACGGGGATGAAATAGAAATATAACATTTGTGCATTAGATTCCAAAAAACAGTAAATCGAATTCCAAGCACGATCAAACCCCCTTTGACCAACAAAACGACATGTGAAAAATTGAGCTAAAAAAGATTTCGATGTTCCCAATAGTCATTAAGATTGAATTTCTTGGTTACTGTACTAAAATGATATGGGTGTAACCTGTTAGTCCTATAGATCTATGAGAGTTCTTTGTTTTGAGTGGTTATTGTCCTAGTAACTCAAATTGGATACAAAGTTATGTTTGGCGCAACAACCCACGTCTGTTGGACGCAACATCGAAGCCTTGAGGTGCAACATCCGTTCGAAAATCCCAGATTGCATTGTATGACTTTTGAAAACTCGTTTATGGGGATGAAATAGAAATATAACATGGTGAACCATATACCAAAATATAGTAAATCGAATTCCG
Organism: Allium sativum; assembly: GCA_030737875.1. Classification (NCBI taxonomy): domain Eukaryota; kingdom Viridiplantae; phylum Streptophyta; class Magnoliopsida; order Asparagales; family Amaryllidaceae; genus Allium; species Allium sativum. The sequence continues at coordinate 33,151,439 of CM060920.1, read as the reverse complement.
ACCAAGGTCAACCGAACTTTGACCAACAAAATGGCATGTGAAAATTTGAGCTAGAAAAGCTTTCGATGTTCCCAATAGTCATTAAAATTGAAATTCTTGGTTACTGAACTAAGTTGAGATGGGAAGAACATGTTCGTCCTATAGATCTACGAGAGAGCTTTGTTTTGACTGGGTATGGTTCTAGAAACTAAAAATGGATACAAAGTTACGGTTGGCGGAACAACCCACGTCTGTTGGCTGCAACATCGAAGTCTTGAGGTGCAACATCCATTTGAAAATCCAAGATTGCACTGTATGGCTCCTGTAAACTGGTTTATGGGGATGAAATAGAAATATAACATGGTGAATCATATCCCAAAATATAGAAAATCGAATTCCTAACACAGTCAACCCCCTTTGACCAACAAAACGACATGTGAAAAATTGAGCTAAAAAACCTTTCGGTGTTCCCAATAGCCCTTAAGATTGTATTTCTTGGTTAGGGAATTAAGATGAGATGGGTGGAACCTGTTATTCCTATAGATCAATGAAAGAGCTTTGTTTTAACTAGTTAGGGTTCTAGTAACTCAAAATGGATACGAAGTTATGGTTGGTGGAACAACCCACGTCTGTTGTGTGCAACATCGAAGTCTTGAGGTGCAACATCCTTTCGTAAATACAAGATTGCATTGTTTGACTTTTGAAAACTCGTTTATGGGGATGAAATAGAAATATAACATGGTGAATCATTTCCCAAAATATAGTAAATCAAATTCAGACCACAGTCAAACCACCTTTGACCAACAAACGGCATGAGAAACATCGAGCTAACGAAACTTTCGATGATCCCAATAGTCATTACGATTGAATTTCTTGGTTACTGAACTAAGATGAGATGGGTGGATCATGTTCGTCCGATAGATCTATGAGAGAGCTTCGTTTTGACAAGTTACGGTTCTAGGAACTCAAAATGGATACAAAGTTACGGTTGGCGGAACAACCCATGTCTGTTGGGTGCAACATCGAAGTCTTGAGGTGCAACATCCATATGAAAATCAAAGATTGCACCGTATGACTCTTGTAAACTAGTTTATGGGGTTGAAATAGAAATATAACATGGTGAATCATATTCCAAAATATAGTAAATCGAATTCCTACCACGGACAACCCCTCTTTGACCTACAAAACGACATGTGAATAATTGAGCTAATAAAGCTTTCGATGTTCCCAATAGTCCTTAAGATTTTATTTCTTGGTTACTGAACTAAGACCACATGGGTGGAACCTATTAGTCCTATAGATCTAAGATAAAACTTCGTTTTGACTAGTTATGCTACTAGTAACTCAAAATGGATACAAAGTTATGGTTGGCGAAACAACCCATGTTTGTTGGGTGCAACGTCGAACTCTTGAGGTGCAACAACCATTTAAAAATCGAGGATTACACTGTATGACTTTTGAAAACTCGTTTATGCGGATGAAATAGAAGTGTAACATGGTGCATCATTTTCCAAAATAAAATAAATCGAATTCCGACAATGGTCAAACCAGCTTTGACCAACTAAATGGGCTATGAAAATTTGAGCTAAAAAGGTTTTCGACTTTCCTATTAGTCATTATGATTGAATTTCTTGGTTACTAAACTAAGATGAGATTGGTTGAACTTGTTAATCATATAGATCAATGAGAGAGCTTCTTTTTGACAGGTTATAATTCTAGTAACTCAAAATGGATACAATGTTATGGTTCGTGGAACAACCCACGTCTGTTGGGTGCAACAACGAAGTCTTGAGGTGCAACATCTATTTGACAGTCCAAGATTGCATTGTATGACTTTTGAAAACTCGTTTATGGAAATGAAATAGAATTATGACTTGGTGTGTCATGTTCCAAAATATAGTAAATCGAATTCTAACCACCGTCAAACGCCCTTTGACCAACAAAACGACATGTGAAAAATTGAGCTAAAAAAGCTTTCGATGTTCCCAATAGTCCTTATGATTGAATTTCTTGGTTACTGAACTAAGATGAGATTGGTGGAACCTGTTAATCCTATAGATCTATGAGAGGGCTTCGTTTTGACTGGTTATGGTTGTAGTAACTCAAAATGAATACAAAGTTATGGTTGGCGGAATAACCCACGTCTGTTGGTTGCAACATCGAAGTCTTGAGGTACAACATCCGTTTGAAAATCCAAACTTGCACCGTATGACATTTGAAAACTTGTTTATGGGGATGAAATAGAAATATAACATGGTGAATCATATTCCAAATAATTGTAAATCGAATTCCTACCACGGTCAACCCCCCTTTGACCAACAAAACGGCATGTGAATTTTTTTGCTAAAATGCTTTCGATGATCACAATAGTCATTTTGATTGAATTTCTTGGTTACTGAACTAATATGAGATTAGTGGGACCTTTTAGTCCAATAGATCTATGAGAGAGATTTGTTTTGATTGGTTATGGTTCTAGTAACTCAAAATGGATACAAAGTTCTGGTTGGTGGAACAATCCACGTCTATTGGGTGCAACATGGAAGTCTTGAGGTGCAACATCCGTTTGAAAATCCAAGATTGCATCGTATGACTTTTGAAAACACATTTATGGGGATGAAATAGAAATATAACATGGTGCATCATATTCCAAAATATAGTAAATTGAATTCTGACCACGGTCAAACCACCTTTGACCAACAAAATAGCATGTGAAAATTTGAGCTAAAAAAGCTTTCGATGTTCCTAATAGTCATTAAGATTGAATTTCTTGGTCACCGAACTAAGATGAGATCGGTGGAACCTGTTTGTCTTATATATCTATGAGAGAGCTTCGTTTTGACTGCTTATGCTTCTAGTAACTCAGAATGGATACAAAGTTATGGTTGGTGGAACAGCCCACGTATGTTGGGTGCAACATCGAACTCTTGAGGTGCAACAACCGTTCCAAAATCCAAGATTGCACTATATGACTTTTGAAAACTCGTTTATGGGGATGAAATAGAAATATACATGGTGTATCATATTCCCAAATATAGTAAATCAAATTCCGACCATGGCCAACCTACCTTTGACCAACGAAACGGCATGTGAAAAATTGAACTAAAAAGCTTTCGATGTTCCCAATAGTCATTAAATTTGAATTTCTTGGTTACTGAACTAAGATGAGATGGGTGGAACATGTTCGTCCTATAGATCTATGATTGTGTGACGACCCCATTTCCCGTACTGACGGAGACAAGGGTAATCTTTGGAATATTACATAGAAACAGATAATAGCAGAACAGAAATAAATAAATACACCAGATAATGAACAATAGAATATACTGGATAAAAGTAATCATCAGAGTTGCACAGTATATAGGATCTTACTTAGTACAAATACAGTTCTGCTATACATAAATGTCTACAGCGGAAAACAAACAAAATATGTACAATAGGAGCTAAACAGCATAAAAAGAGATAAATGATAGAATCAATCTTCAGCTCCAGCTATCCAGATTAAGCCTGCTAAATCTGAATACAAGGCTGCCCGTGTAGAAAGAGGGGCACCCGAGTTTGAAAGTGAAACAAACTATGAGTTAGTCATGGGACTGGTATGAGAAATCTACTCAACACATTTATGATATGGCTAATCACAGGACCACGCCACTTTCATGGAACGGGTTCACTCCATTGCATTGCCAGTGCTTTAGAACAAATCATTCTTTTAATCATCGCAATGTTTTTAAAAAAAATGAAACCATTATAAGACTCAGTTCCCATCACACAATGCAATGCAAACCGGAGGATAGAGTTTTTACCTTAAAAAGGCCAAAATATGCTTGATACGAATAAAACAAAGGCATTTGATATTATTGCTAGTGTTTATATGTTTTGAAAACAATTTCAAATCATAACTATCAATCATAGACGGCATGGGTACCATATATCATGTCGCCATATATATATACAATCAAAAACGCACGGTCACGTATTTGGAAATTGGATTTCCGTCATGAACCAAGGAAAAAGATAGTCCTTACCGACTTCGTGACTCTCTAGCCCGAGCCACAGGGTCAGAGTGCATCGACCGTTGGATCGTCAGGGCCGGTCCACCGATGTGGATTAAAATTCCTGAGCACTGCATTTCCCCACCCTTTGGGGTGCAAATGAGCCAACGAATGGCTCCATCAGACCCGGATCGTCCGATCTAACCGAGGCGCCTCGCAATAGCAACAACCACATAGGTGAAAAGTATATAAATGTCAGGGCTTGTAGGTCACTGACACCACCCTACCTAGAAAGAAACGCATGCCCTCCCTGAGGTCCTTCTCCCGTTTTTGGTTCATACCGGGGTGTGAGGCTCGCGAATTCACATTATACACAAAGCTACGCCACACAGGCGGTGCTTTGATCATCACCACAAGACTTTGCTTTTCAACAGAAGCCCTGATCATTTGCCACTTAGGCATGTCACACTAGCAATTCATGCCATGCGATTGATGTCCATCGATATACAACCTTTGAGCTCCTGCGTTTCAGAGTAGGCCGTTAAGCAAAAGAATAAATTCTCTGCCGCCAAACAGACGTATATTTAATAGAGATCAATCAACACAGAATAAAATCCAATGTCAGACACACAATCCATTTACAAGTCCGTTCAGGGTCTGAACGAAACCGGAGGCACTAAATACCTCGCAAACCCATCGATCACCACGTACGTCGGGACGATCACCACTCATTATCCATATTTCGGGATGCCTCCCAATCAGGACCTCATTTACCATCCAAACGAGGTGAAGATCTCCGGTCTTCGATCGCTGTCGTCATCTTCGATTTCTTATCGTCGATTCAGTTATTCAGAATGGGATAAACCCGCTCTTTCTGTGCAATTCGTGTGTATAATAAACAAGTGCAACACTAACATATACTACGCATCATTTCAATTCACTAGTCACTAACCGTCAATCGGTAAGAGAACAATTTCCCAAATATTAACCCCGAAGGCCGAAACCAACTTCAGATCAACACCCAGGAAACCATTCGACTTAGCCAACCTTCAGTTAATTTCTAAATCACATCCATATCGTTTATAATATTTTATAACAATTTATCGCTATTTTTATTTATTTTAAAATAGCTAATTTATTCAAAACAACGCTTCGGGCCATAACGCGGCCGTGGCGCTGTTTTTCTTCAGATTTGATTTACACATATCTAAAGATCTAACCGTTGGATCTTTACAAAATTTTCATCATTAGAAAGATCTTTTCAAAACGAATCCGACGGTTCTAGTTTTGGGAAAATCCGACGGTCGGATCTCCCGGTATAATTGTTTGAAGTTTCAATTTCGAAATACGAACTACAGCGTCGTTTTTCGATTAAATATAATTATATATATATATATAATCGATTCTGGCGCTATTTTTCTTCATATTTGAATTAAACTTTCCAGACAATCCAACCGTTGGATTTTTACAAAGTTGGTGCCGTTGGAAAGATATTTCCAAGGCGAACCCAACAGTTGCGGTTTCAAGAAAATCCGATGGTCGGATCTCCCGTACTAATCGTTTGAAATCACGGTTTCAAAATACGAACTGCAACATCGTTTTTCGATATATTTTAATTCTATTTATATATATATATATATATATATATATCGATTCTTCGATTTCAAAGCTACTTTCCTTACATACATTTGATAAAAAATGATATTTTTATCTAACTGTCTTCTATTTCAACACTTCACTATTTGTAACAATTCGTTTATGTAATAAAAATGTGATTTTTATTGTAAAACAATCCATTTCAAAACATTATTATTTCGTCTAGTTAATATAGGGGATAAAAATAGGATTTTTATTGTAACACAATTTCTTTTAAAATATGAATGTCACTCAACACATGAATTTCAATTCAACGAATGAATATCGATTCAACACATGAAGGTTTTCTATAGTTTATATATGTAGATAAAAATGTGATTTTTATATTTAAAACACGAATACCATTCAACACATGAATTTCTAATCAACGAATGAATATCGATTCAACAAATGAAGGTTTTCTATAGTTTATATATGTAGATAAATTGTGATTTTTATATTTAAAACACGAATACCGTTCAACACATGAATTTCTAATCAACGAATGAATATCGATTCAACACATGAAGGTTTTCTACTCAACGAATAAATATAGTTTCAACAAATGAAAACAATTCAAACACATGAATATTATTCAAAATTTCGGCAGCATAACGGCAGGGTAGTTAAAACCGGGACCGTCCCTAGTACGGCTCCTCGCTCTACCTTAAAACCTCGCGGTTTTTGACAATGGGGATCATGCATCTAGTTCGCACGCAGGCAGCATGTATATATTTATTTCATTTCAACAAACTAATCCTATGTGGTTTCAACCAAATATTTCTCAACCACAAACGGGTATTTTTCAACACAATCAATCAATATCAACCACAAACAATCCCAAACAACCATTAGCTATCAATCAATTTTCACACCAATCACAACCAATAAATATCGTCCATGGTTTGTGGACGAGGGGCGTGTATATATATACATATATATATATATATATATATATATTTATATATAGCGATTCACTTCTATTTCAACACATATATAATTTTTACAACGCATATATAACTTATACATCGAACATACAACTTATACAATGCTTATACAAGAGATGTACAACGCTTATATAACTCATACATCGACTATATAATTTATACATCGTCGTTTTCCATATCATTTATAAATTAGAAATCTCACATTGGGTTCCACTCCACCAAAAATAGCAGAAGGCTCAGAAAAATACGGGGTCTCTTCTAGAAGGTAGAAGACGTCCACACGAGTCCGCTGTCTCTTGTTTCACTGGATTTCGACAAGAAACGAAAAAGATATGATTTTTCAAAGTTTGCAACGGTTTTGAACTGTTAAAAACAGTTTTAAATTAAACAGCCGTATACCTTGCTTCGAGGTTCAAAACTAGGGTTGGGAATTTCGCGAAATCCGAGCAGCGTGGTGACGATCGGAGGGTGTCACGTTGTCGCCCTTGGAGAGAGCTTCCCACGCAGGTGCACCACGTCGAGTTCGAGCCTTGATCTGAGCGGCGTCTGGCCTTCAAAGGGCGCGATTTTTGAGGGGTCGTGCTCGACGATGGCGAGGCGATAGGTGGCGAGGCGGTGTCGGATTTGAAGGCGGTGGAGAGGGCTTCAAAAGCTTCAACTGGCGGAGGTGCTGAAACGCCTTGGTTCGATCGGAATTTGGTCGGGAAATGGTTAAGGCTTAGTCGCCGTTAATCGCGATTGAGGAGAGAGGGAAGACGCGGGGGGGGGGGGGGGGGGGGGGGGGGTGGGTGCTGACATGGGCGATTGGGGTTTTTCCTTTTTTTCTACTTATAACTTTTAAAATTCCAAAACTACACTCTTTAACTCACGAACCCCAATCCAAACCCAACGACTGACGTCCCTTGCGTTTTACCCCCATTTCAAACACAATGGGATATGTTTCGAAGGCCCATTCGACTGTTTCAGTCAGTTTTCATTCAATTTAAAATATATAACATTCAATATTTAATTTGAACGTACATTTCAATTTGCAAGGGCCACAAACTGATTCGAAAAACTCCATAAAAATAAATCTAGCTATGTTTTGACGATACGGTCCCAACAAAACTAGTTTCGTCGAATTCTGAGACCGTTTGCAAAAAGGCCCATTTCTGGTCGATCCAATTTAACTATAATTGACCAAAACACGTTTTCCTTTGCCACGCTCACATACTAGCTTAAAAAATTATGAAATTTGAAACCTAGAAACAACTTCACATCCCGGATCCAACAAAAGTGGTTTCGTTGAATTCCGAGGTGGTATGCAAAATGGCCAATTTCCCGGGCTTTATAAATTTCATAGCGACCTTTCTGAAAATTCATTTGGCCATAACTCTTGCTTTCCGTTATGAAAGTTCGATTTTTCAGATTCGTTAGAAAGGTGTTCACTAACAAATTTAAATATTTTTGGTTTCACTAAAATCCGTTTTGTTTTGCACCCGGTATAGTCCGACAAAGTTTGAATTCAATTTTTGAAATAGCAGCGCCATTTCAGGCCTTGTTTATAATTAGAACTAATTATATTCGTTTTCAATTGTCGATTCAAACTCCGTTTTCATTGCTATTATTTAAAAAAATTATTTTAAATATTTAAAATCCATTATTTTAGCCAATTTAAAAATTTTAAATTGGTTAAGATTTTCTGGGTCGTTACAGAGAGAGCTTCATTTTGATTGGTTATGGTTCTAGTAACTCAAAATGGATACAAAGTTACGGTTGGTGGAACAACCCACGTCTTTTGGTTGAAACATTGAAGTCTTGAGGTGCATCATCCATTTGAAATTCCAAGATTGCACCGTATGACTCTTGTAAACAGGTTTACGGGGATGAATTAGAAATATAACATGGTGAATCATATTCCAAAATATAGTAAATCGAATTCCTACCACGGTCAACCCCCACTGACCAACAAAACGACAAGTGAAAAATTGAGCTAAAAAAGGTTTCGATGTTCCCAATGGACCTTAAGATTGTATTTCTTGGTTACTGAACTAAGATGAGATGGGTGGAACCTGTTATTCCTATAGATCTATGAGAGAGCTTTGTTTTGACTAGTTATGGTTCTAGTAACTCAAAATGGATACAAAGTTATGGTTGGTGGAACAACCCACGTCTGTTGGGTGCAACATCGATGTCTTGAGGTGCAAAATCAATTTGAAAATTCAAGATTGCACTGTATGACTTTTGAAAACTCGTTTATGGGGATGAAATAGAAATATAATATAATGCATCATTTTCCAAAATATAATAAATCGAATTCCGACCACGGTCAAACCACCTTTGACCAACTAAACGGCCTGTGAAAATTTGAGCTAAAAAAGTTGTCGATGTTCCCAGGAGTCATTATTAGTTAATTTCTTGGTTACTGAACTAAGATGAGATTGGTGGAACCTGTTAGTCATATAGATCTATGAGAGAGCTTCTTTATAATAGGTTATGGTTCTAGTAACTCAAAATGGATACAAAGTTATAGTTGGCGGAACAACCCACGACTATTGGCTGCAACATCGAAGTCTTGAGGTGCAACATCTTTTTGACAATCCAAGATTGCATTGTATGACTTTTGAAAACTCGTTTATCGGGATGAAATAGAAATATAACATGGTGCATTATATTCCAAGATATAGTAAATTGAATTCCAACCATTGTCAAACCCCATTTGACCAACAAAACGTCATGTGAAAAATTGAGCTAAAAAAGCTTTTGAAGTTCCCGATAGTCATTATTGTTGAATTTCTTGGTTACCGAACTAAGATGAAATTGTTGGAACCTGTGAATCCTACAGATCTATGAGAGGGCTTTGTTTTGACTGGTTATCGTTCTAGTAACTGTAACTCCCTGTAATTATGTTAATATTAATATTCACAAATTAAAGAATAACTAATATCAGACGTGAGAATTGTGGGAAAAGGTTTGCGCCATTGTGTTCGTCTCGGAATTCTAGTTGAAATAAAATCCAAGTTTGCGTGAATTGGACTTCGTATGAAGAAGTTATGGCCATCGGAAGTTTTAGAAAATTTAAAATTTAAAATTCAAAGTCAAACAGGCTAGGCGGGAAAATTCCCGCCCAGCACCCCAAATCGACAGGGGAGTCGACTGGGCAGTCAACACCAACCCCAGGTCGACTGGGGAGTCGACTGGGCAGTCGACACCCCAAGGACCAGGTCGACTGCGCAGTCGACTTGGGTGCCAACCTGGTCTGGCGGCTAGGGTTTTCTGGCTGACCTGTTTTTAATTGAGTATTGACCCATTAGGGTTTTGACCTAATCAGGTTGGCTGGGATTAGTTCTGAATTGATCTGACAGTCTAAAATAAATCCTAACTCTATAAATACCTAGGTAGTCTCTCACCCTAATTCATAAGAAAAATAGAATAGTTACCGTCATACCGTCGCCATGGAAATCAGTGGAGCCGCCGCCAACTAAGAAGGAAGAAAAGCTAATTCAATTCTAATTCTAATCAACTCTAAAGCGAAGCAAGACTCTCTTTTCTTCTCTAAATTGTGGGTATGATAGTCTTAACAAGATTATTAACATTTTAATTAGGTTAGGTCATGAATGGATTATGAGTAGATGATGTGAATTGTCGTATATGTTATCATGTATGTTATTTATCCTATGCTATGTGGTGATGATATCCTATATGTTGTAAATCATGCTATGATGATGTTATGTATGTTGAAAGTTTCTCGGCTAAGTTGTGATGAATCATACATGTTAAAAAGCCACCTATGCTAGTTAGTTCATATTAATTAAATCATCATGTTTGGGCTATGTTGATCTATATGACAAGTTACATATGCAAGTTAGATTGATTAGAAAAGTTATGAACATATGTCATGACATCTATTATGATACCTAGGATTATGCTATGACATATGTGATACCCTATGCTAGTTCACACCATCATTATGTTGCCTAAAAACCCCATATGCTAGTTTATGTATAGATTTGGGCTATAATCATATCATGTAAATTGTGACATTTTACAAGTTGACACCTTTTGATACTTAACATGTGTAGTTTATGCAAGTTTCACCCCTATTATGATTAGATTTATTTTTATTGTCTATATGTTGTGATAATTTATCTTTGTGCTATGTGTTAGACTATTCAAGTCTAGCCTATATTATGCGTTGAATAAGCGAACGTATAAACGTGGGGTAGGGGTAATATTAAGGATTTATTAATAAGAACTTGGGGTGCAATTGATATGATTTTGCGTACCATGAGTGGATGACCATAATTGAGTCAATTATGGACATGAATAAAAGTGGACTTAATTAATAATTTGGATAGGGAATTATTAAAACTGGGGTAAAAGATTGAAAGTTGTCAATCAATGCATATGACATGAGGTTGGACTCGTTTGTGACGTAAACCTGGCCGGAACCGCCCGGCAAATCCAGTGGTCACAAATGTCAGCCCAATGTGAGAGGTCGTAGGCCTAAACTAAAGCATAACAGTTGTAAAGACACGAGGTTAGAGTCTTTTATGGTGTAAGTCTGCCCGGACCCGCCCGGCAAATCAAGCTGCCATAAATGCCATTCTAATGTGAGAGGTCTTTATGAGGTTATGGCCTGAATGAATTAAGAAATACTTAACCAGATAAACATGTAAGGGGGACATGGGTGTTAAGTAGGTGCCTTGGGTGGCATGAGGAATCTAGTGGGTGCCCTTAGTGGCATGTGAAATACGAGTAGTAAGACTTAACCAAACACACATGTAAATGAACATGACTAAGAGGGTTAAGTGGGATATATTAATGACTAGCTTAGGTGGGTAGCTTGTAGGGGCTCATTTCAAACAGTATCCCAAAAGTATCTTTGTGGGCTCGACCCAAGTCGAGGACGGGACACGCATACTGGGCTTGACTATAAGAGGCCAAAATGGAGAGCGATGGCAATGCAAGTCCAACGGGTTTCATATGCGTGTGTGGACCCGAGCTGGTAGGTAAGACGTTGTTGCATCGTGTAGGTATAAGCCGTGCATTCTCAAGTTGTATCGGGCTGCCACTTTAAGGGAGTGATACACCCCACTGTGGGGCCAGCACGGGTATCTACGAGTAGGGAGCCGATCGAAAGTGGGTAGTGGGGTACACCTAATGAAGATAGGGGCAGACGGCACCTATGTAGTCAGCTAGGGGTACGTAAGGCTATTTGTATTGTTTTTGTGTGAAACAAGTGGGATCAACCTTTGGGGTGACTGGTGCGGTGCAGTGTAGTAATGTGCGGTGCAGTGTAGCAATTATTCATTTGTAATTAGGTATGTCTTCAACGTTATCCTTCATGTTATCTTTATCTGTTCATTCCATACCTAATAGTTCATAGACATTTACTTGTCTTCCAGCTTATGCCTTAGTCTAGTTATTTTGATAATTGTATTGTTAGAATTGTCATACTCGCCAGACTTTATGTCTGAGCCCCTCCATTTCTATCCTTTTTCCCCTTCCTGGTCCTCAGGTTGGGCCCAACTCTAGTGGAGTTTGATTGGATTGCTTTATCTCTCTTGGAAAGCTTGGACCGTTGAAGTAAAGTCCAGCTTGTTATCTTTTTAATGGATATTTGTGTAATGGGATTATGTATTTTGTTTTTATGAAGATGGATAATGTACTTGACTCTGATTAATGGTTTTGTGATGTAACAAACATGTTTAATTTCCGCAGCAATAAAATGAAGTTTTAGATTTTCATGTACTACTTATTATCTGTCTTGTTACAATTTTTCTGTTCTATATTCACTTATAACCTCCATGGAAGTTAATGCATTCCCTTTGTGAGTGACATTAATGGACGTGGGGTGTTACACGTGGTATCAGAGCTTAAGGTTACCAGAACAGATAAAAATACTTTAGAAAAATAGTTATTTTTGGAAGAAATGATTTCAAAAACATGTTTTAATGAGAAATTTAAAGAGGTAGTTTTTATGAAAAAACATAATCCCCAATAGCCATATATCTTTATCTTTCGAATTCTCCATTTTGAATCTTTCCTTTTTTTGTTTCAGTATGGCTGAAGATCTTAACCTACCTGACGGTGTAGCGATACCAGGATGGTATAAGAGGTTGTTAGAGGCTAGGGCCGCTGCGGGTTCAGCCAATGTTCCTCCACCACCAGTTGCACCCGTTCCTCCTCCTCCTCCTCTTCGTGTAGATACTTTTGCAAAGACGTGCATGCAATTTAAAGCTATGGGTGGAAAACCCTTTCAAGGGTCAGAAACGTTTGTGGAAGCTAGAGATTGGCTTAAGTAGGTGGAAGAATTGCTAGAAATCTTTGAAGCGGAATAAGGGAGGAGAGTTCGATTAGCAGCTTGGTTAATGAAGGGAGAGGCCTCGTTCTGGTGGGAGGTCACCAATGGGGAGCGTCCTATTGATTCTTGGGCGGATTTCAGATGTAGGTTCGAGGCGAAGTTTCTCTCTCAGGCGGAAGAAAATCTATATATAGAAAGGTTCTTGACATTGAAGCAAGGAAGCTCATCAGTGAAAGAATATGTCAACAAATTTAATCAGCTAGCAAGGTTTGGTTTGGACTTAGTGAACACGCCGGGAAAGAAGGCTCTAAGGTTGGCTTGAATGAACCGTTGCAAGGGTTGGCTATGACCCACATCCCTATGGGGGCCACCTTTGAGAAGCTAGTAGAAATGGCGCTCATGCACGAGGAGAAAAGTGCTAAAGCTGATTAGGCACCCAAGAAGAACGGGGATCAAAAGAAACCCCAACAACAAAACAAGAAGGGTGGTAAAGACAATAATGGCAAGGGAAAGAAGAAATGCTTTAACTGTGGGACCCCAGGCCATCTAAGTAAGTACTGCCGAAAGAAAAAGAAGACTGGCTATTTTCACTGTGGTGATGCGGGACATCTAGTGAAGGACTGCCCAAGGAAGTGGCAGAGGGCAGGGGCTACCTCGGAAGGACCGGTGCAGGCTCTTATTGCACCAGGGCAGGCAAGGGGACAAGTTCAGGCTCTCACGGTCCCACCACTGCAAGAACGAGGTAGAACCATTTCTGTTGAAAGCTTAGTTTTTCTGTTTGATCACCCTGTCCGTACCTTATTTGACTCGAGCGTATCACATTCGTTTATCTCTACATCATTAGTTGAATCACTGCACTTAAACACCAGTTTAGTAGAGGATCCCGTAGTTGTTTCGAATCCAATTTGGGGCTCAGCTCATTTGTCCATGATGTGTTTATATTTGAAAATTTCTATACTTAGCGTTGAGTTTAGATGTGATGCTTATGTGTTGGGCTTCACGGGCTATGGGCTAATTTTAGGAATGTATTGGTTATCCAGAAATGGGGCCGTTCTTGATTGTGAAAGGAGAATAGTTAGGCTCGTGACTCACCTTGGCAACACTTTCGAAATCTTTTGTAATCCCATAAATTCTGTTATGCTAAGTTATTTAGAATCTCTTGACGCGTCTGAGGAAAATCTACGATCTGTTAGAGTGGTCCGAGAGTATTCGGATGTGTTTGAGGAGGTGAAGGGCTTGCCTCCGAAGCGGGAGATAGATTTTTGAATATATCTTGTGGATAATGCGAAACCAGTGTCTTTGCCGATACAACACACGGCTCCACGTGAAAGGAGGGAACTCGATAAGCAAGTGAAGGAGTTGCTTGAGAAGGGGTTCATAAGATGAAGTATATCGGAGTGGGGTGCTCCAGTAGTATTTGCCATGAAGGCGGATGGGTCCCTTAGACTTTGTGTGGACTATAGAGAAACTTAATAAACTTACTAAGAAGAACAGACACCCACTACCGAGGCTTGACGATCTCTTCGATCAGTTAGTTGGCGCCTCGGTGTTTTCGCAATTGGACTTAGCCACTGGATTCCATCGGTTGACAGTGGCTGAAGATAGCATAGACAAGACTGCCTTTAGGACTCCGAACGGTTTCTATGAATGGCTAGTGATGCCCTTCGGGTTGACAAACGCCCCAGCATACTTTGTTGATTTGATGAGTAGGGTGTTTAGGGAGTACCTTAACAAATTCGTGGTAGTCTTAGTAGACGACATCTTGATCTTTTCTAGAGGATCTTTTGAGGCTGTGTATCCTAGACTTTGGGGGTACATGGGAAGAGCATCTTCCATTAGTGGAGTTCGCATATAACAACAGCTTTCAGTCTAGCATTGTTATCGCACCTTTTGAAGCTCTTTACGGATGACCTTGTCATTCACCTACATGTTGGTGGGAATCTACGGATAAGATCATACTTGGGCCCGATATGATTAGGGAGACTTCAGAGAAGATCGACTTGAATCGAAGAGGGATGAAAGCAGCGCAAGATAGGCAGAAATCATATGCGGATAAGAGGAGGACGGATCTTGAATTTGAAGTTGGGGACATGGTCTTTATCAAAGTGTCTCCATTACGAAACGTAGTTCACTTTGGGTCCGTTGGGAAGTTAGCACCACGGTTCGTAGGACCGTTTCCTATTAAGGAGAAGATTGGACAAATGGCGTATAGGGTGGAGTTGCCGGAAAGACTTAGTGGTGTACACGACGTATTCCATGTGTCACATTTGAGGAAATTCTTGCACGAGACCGCGGAAGTGGTAGAACCGAGTTTGCTTAGAGAGGTGGAGATAGAGCGTGATGCGACGATTCGATGAGCTCCTACATGCATTCTTGGGTCGGAGATTAAGAAGATGAGAAATCGAGAGGTCAGACTAGTCAAAGTGCAATGGGGTGATGATGAGAGCAACGATACTTGGGAGACAGAAGAGAAGTTGCGTTCACGATACCCTTTTCTTTTCGAGGGTATGTCTTTTAATTTCTCCTTTATCGCTTATCTTGTACTTATCTTACCTTTAGCGTATCCTCTCGCTAGTATCTTTGACCTTTAGTTAGGATAATCCTATGGTTGAAACATGTGTTTGAGACATGTTATGTATGATGGATGCAAAGTGGATGGAAGTGTTTGCTAGTGGTTGCTCGTGGACGCATATACACACACTATTAGGCACTAGATCGGCTCAGTCACATCATACTTCATATTGCATATAAATGTCAGTATTTAGTAAAACGGATGTATGATGATTGTTTAATCATATGGATGCTACATTCAGATGATGATTGTGCATGCATATAGAGATAATATGTAGCATTAAGGAACTTTTGCACACATAATGGATGCATGGAACTATCATGATTTGCATTAAGGAGGTCAACTGAATCAGTGGACCGCCTGATTTTGCATTAGATAGGGACATATACACACACTGTGCATTTAAACATGAAAGCATTAAAAGTATATAAGGACAATGGATGCCTGTGTTTGATGGTTGAGTAGATGGTTGTTTGGATGTTAGGATATACATTCTTCTTGACCTGAATATTTCGGGGACGAAATCCTTTAAGGAGGGGAGAATGTAACACCCCGTAATTCTGTTAATATTAATATTCACAAATTAAAGAATAACTAATCTCAGACATGAGAATTGTGAGAAACAGGTTGCGCCATTGTGTTCATCTCAGAATTCTGGTTGAAATAGAATTCGAGTTTGCGTGAATTGGACTTCGTATGAAGAAGTTATGGCCATCGGAAGTTTCAGAAAATTTAAAATTTAATATTCAAAGTCAAACAGGCTAGGTGGGAAAATTCCCTCCCAACACCCCAGGTCGACTGGCGATTCGACTGGGTAGTCGACACCACCCCCAGGTCGACTGGGTAGTCGACACCCCAGGGACCAGGTCGACTGCGCAGTCGACTTGGGTGTCGACCTGGTCTGGCGGCTAGGGTTTTCTGGCTGACATGTTTTTAATTGAGTAATGACCCATTAGGGTTTTGACCTAATCTGGTTGGCTGGGATTAGTTCTGAATTGATCTGACGGTCTAAAATAAATCCTAACTCTATAAATACCTAGGTAGTCTCTCACCCTAATTCATAAGAAAAATAGAATAGTTACCGTCATACCGTCGCCATGGAAATCAGTGGAGCCGCCGCCAACTAAGAAGGAAGAAAAGCTAATTCAATTCTAATTCTAATCAACTCTAAAGCAAAGAAAGACTCTCTTTTCTTCTCTAAATTGTGAGTATGATAGTCTTAACAAGATTATTATCATTTTAATTAGGTTAAGTCATGAATGGATTATGAGTAGATGATGTGAATTATCGTATATGTTATCATGTATGTTATTAATCCTATGCTATGTGGTGATGATATCCTATATGTTGTAAATCATGCTATGATGATGTCATGTATGTTGAAAGTTTCTAGGCTAAGTTGTGATGAATCATACATGTTAAAAAGCCACCTATGCTAGTTAGTTCATATTAACTAAATCATCATGTTTGGGCTATGTTGGTCTATATGACAAGTTACATATGCAAGTTAGATTGATTAGAAAAGTTATGAACATATGCCATGGCATCTATTATGACACCTGGAATTATCCTATGACATATGTGATACCCAATGCTAGTTCACACCATCATTATCTTGCCTAAAAACCGCATATGCAAGTTTATGTAAAGATTTGGGCTATGATCATATCGTGTGAATTGTGACATTTAACAAGTTGACACCTTTTGATACTTAACATGTGTAGTTTATGCAAGTTTCACCCCTATTATGATTAGATTTATTTTAATTGTCTATATGTTGTGATAATTTATCTTTGTGCTATGTGTTAGACAATTCAAGTCTAGCCTATATTATGCGTTGAATAAGCGAACGTATAAAAGTTATGGTTGGTGGAACAACCCACGTCTGTTGGGTGCAACATCGATGTCTTGCGGTGCAAAATCCATTTGAAAATTCAAGATTGCACTGTATGACTTTTGAAAACTCGTTTATGGGGATGAAATAGAAATATAATATAATGCATCATTTTCCAAAATATAATAAATCGAATTCCGACCACGGTCAAACCACCTTTGACCAACTAAACGGCCTGTGAAAATTTGAGCTAAAAAAGTTGTCGATGTTCCCAGTAGTCATTATTAATTAATTTCTTGGTTACTGAACTAAGATGAGATTGGTGGAACCTGTTAGTCATATATATCTATGAGAGAGCTTCTTTATAATAGGTTATGGTTCTAGTAACTCAAAATGGATACAAAGTTATAGTTGGCGGAACAACCCACGACTATTGGCTGCAACATCGAAGTCTTGAGGTGCAGCATCTTTTTGACAATCCAAGATTGCATTGTATGACTTTTGAAAACTCGTTTATGGGGATGAAATAGAAATATAACATGGTGCATTATATTCCAAGATATAGTAAATTGAATTCCGACCATTGTCAAACCCCATTTGACCAACAAAACGTCATGTAAAAAATTGAGCTAAAAAAGCTTTTGATGTTCCCAATAGTCATTATTGTTGAATTTCTTGGTTACCGAACTAAGATAAAATTGTTGGAACCTGTGAATCCTACAGATCTATGAGAGGGCTTCGTTTTGACTGGTTATGGTTCAAGTAACTGTAACACCCTGTAATTCTGTTAATATTAATATTCACAAATTAAAGAATAACTAATATCAGACGTGAGAATTATGGGAAAAGGGTTGCGCCATTGTGTTCGTCTCGGAATTCTAGTTGAAATAGAATCCAAGTTTGCGTGAATTGGACTTCGTATGAAGAAGTTATGGCTATCGGAAGTTTTAGAAAATTTAAAATTTAAAATTCAAAGTCAAACAGGCTAGGCGGGAAAATTCCCGCCCAGCACCCCAAATCGACTAGGGAGTCGACTGGGCAGTCGACACCAACCCCAGGTCGACTGGGGAGTCGACTGGGCAGTCGACACCCCAGGGACCAGGTCGACTGCGCAGTCGACTTGGGTGCCAACCTGGTCTGGCGGCTAGGGTTTTCTGGCTGACCTGTTTTTAATTGAGTATTGACCCATTAGGGTTTTGACCTGATCAGGTTGGTTGGGATTAGTTCTGAATTGATCTGATGGTCTAAAATAAATCCTAACTCTATAAATACCTAGGTAGTCTCTCACCCTAACTCATAAGAAAAATAGAATAGTTACCGTCATACCGTCGCCATGGAAATCAGTGGAGCCGCCGCCAACTAAGAAGGAAGAAAAGCTAATTCAATTCAAATTCTAATCAACTCTAAAGCGAAGCAAGACTCTCTTTTCTTCTCTAAATTGTGGGTATGATAGTCTTAACAAGATTATTGACATTTTAATTAGGTTAAGTCATGAATGGATTATGAGTAGATGATGTGAATTGTCGTATATGTTATCATGTATGTTATTTATCCTATGCTATGTGGTGATGATATCCTATATGTTGTAAATCATGCTATGATGATGTTATGTATGTTGAAAGTTTCTCGGCTAAGTTGTGATGAATCATACATGTTAAAAAGCCACCTATGCTAGTTAGTTCATATTAATTAAATCATCATGTTTGGGCTATGTTGATCTATATGACAAGTTACATATGCAAGTTAGATTGATTAGAAAAGTTATGAACATATGCCATGACATCTATTATGACACCTAGGATTATGCTATGACATATGTGATACCCTATGCTAGTTCACACCATCATTATGTTGCCTAAAAACCCCATATGCTAGTTTATGTATAGATTTGGGCTATGATCATATCATGTGAATTGTGACATTTTACAAGTTGATACCTTTTGATACTTAACACGTGTAGTTTATGCAAGTTTCACCCCTATTATGATTAGATTTATTTTAATTGTCTATATGTTGTGATAATTTATCTTTGTGCTATGTGTTAGACTATTCAAGTCTAGCCTATATTATGCGTTGAATAAGCGAACGTATAAACGTGGGGTAGGGGTAATATTAAGGATTTATTAATAAGAAGTTGGGGTGCAATTGATATGATTTTGGGTACCATGAGTGGATGACCATAATTGAGTCAATTATGGACATCAATAAAAGTGGACTTAATTAATAATTTGGATAGGGAATTATTAAAACTGGGGTAAAAGATTGAAAGTTGTCAATCAATGCATATGACATGAGGTTGGACTCGTTTGTGACGTAAACCTGGCCGGAACCGCCCGACAAATCCAGTGGTCACAAATGTCAGCCCAATGTGAGAGGTGGTAGGCCTAAACTAAAGCATAACAGTTGTAAAGACACGAGGTTAGAGTCTTTTATGGTGTAAGACTGCCCGGACCCGCCCGGCAAATCCAGCTGCCATAAATGCCAGTCTAATGTGAGAGGTCTTTATGAGGTTA
Source organism: Allium sativum (assembly GCA_030737875.1). Lineage (NCBI taxonomy): Eukaryota > Viridiplantae > Streptophyta > Magnoliopsida > Asparagales > Amaryllidaceae > Allium > Allium sativum. Next base: position 33,131,684 of record CM060920.1, on the reverse strand, counting down.
TGGCCTGAATGAATTAAGAAATACTTAACCAGATAAACATGTAAGGGGGACATGGGTGTTAAGTAGGTGCCTTGGGTGGCATGAGGAATCTAGTGGGTGCCCTTAGTGGCATGTGAAATACGAGTAGTAAGACTTAACCAAACACACATGTAAATGAACATGACTAAGAGGGTTAACTGGGATATATTAATGACAAGCTTAGGTGGGTAGCTTGTAGGGGCCCATTTCAACCAGTATCCCAAAAGTATCTTTGTGGGCTCGACCCAAGTCGAGGACGGGACACGCATACTGGGCTTGACTATAAGAGGCCAAAATGGGGAGCGATGGCAACGCAAGTCCAACGGGTTTCATATGCGTGTGTGGACCCGAGCTGGTAGGTAAGACGTTGTTGCATCGTGTAGGTATAAGCCGTGCATTCTCAAGTTGTATCGGGTTGCCACTTTAAGGGAGTGATACACCCCACTGTGGGGCCAGCACGGGTATCTACGAGTAGGGAGCCGATCGAAAGTGGGTAGTGGGGTACACCTAGTGGAGATAGGGCAGACGGCACCTATGTAGTCAGCTAGGGGTACGTAAGGCTATATGTATTGTTTTTGTGTGAAGCAAGTGGGATCAACCTTTGGGGTGACTGGTGCGGTGCACTGTAGTAATGTGCGGTGCAGTGTAGCAATTATTCATTTGTAATTAGGTATGCCTTCAACGTTATCCTTCATGTTATCTTTATCTGTTCATTCCATACCTAATAGTTCATAGACATTTACTTGTCTTCCAGCTTATGCCTTAGTCTAGTTATTTTGATAATTGTATTGTTAGAATTGTCATACTCGCCAGACTTTATGTCTGAGCCCCTCCATTTCTATCCTTTTTCCCCTTCTTGGTCCTCAGGTTGGGCCCAACTCTAGTGGAGTTTGATTGGATTGCTTTATCTCTCTTGGAAAGCTTGGACCGTTGAAGTAAAGTCCAGCTTGTTATCTTTTTAATGGCTATTTGTGTAATGGGATTATGTATTTTGTTTTTATGAAGATGGATAATGTACTTGACTCTGATTAATGGTTTTGTGATGTAACAAACGTGTTTAATTTCCGCAGCAATAAAATGAAGTTTTAGATTTCCAAGTACTACTTATTATCTTTCTTGTTATAATTTTTCTGTTCTATATTCACTTATAACCTCCATGGAAGTTAATGCATTCCCTTTGTGAGTGACATTAATGGACGTGGGGTGTTACACGTGGTATCAGAGTTTAAGGTTACCAGAACAGATAAAAATACTTTAGAAAAATAGTTATTTTTGGAAGAAATGTTTTCAAAAACATGTTTTAATGAGAAATTTAAAGAGGAAGTTTTTATGAAAAAACATAATCCCCAATAGCCATATATCTTTATCTTTCGAATTCTCCATTTTGAATCTTTCCTTTTTTTGTTTCAGTATGGCTGAAGATCTTAACCTACCTGACGGTGTAGCGGTACCAGGATGGTATAGGAGGTTGTTAGAGGCTAGGTTCGCTGCGGGTTCAGCCAATGTTCCTCCCCCACCAGTTGCACCCGTTCCTTCTCCTCCTCCTCTTCGCGTAGATACTTCTGCAAAGACGTGCAAGGAATTTAAAGCTATGGGTGAAAAACCCTTTCAAGGGTCAGAAACATTTGTGGAAGCTAGAGATTGGCTTAAGGAGGTGGAAGAATTGCTAGAAATCTTTGAAGTGGAAGAAGGGAGGAGAGTTAGATTAGCAGCTTGGTTAATGAAGGGAGAGGCCTCGTTCTGGTGGGAGGTCACCAATGGGGAGCGTCCTGTTGATTCTTGGGCGGATTTCAGACGTAGGTTCGAGGCGAAGTTTCTCTCTCGGGCGGAAGAAAATCGATATATGGAAAGGTTCTTGACATTGAAGCAAGGAAGCTCATCAGTGAAAGAATATATCAACAAATTTAATCAGCTAGAAAGGTTTGGTTTGGACTTAGTGAACACGCCGGGAAAGAAGGCTCTAAGGTTGGCTTGAATGAACCGTTGCAAGGGTTGGCTATGACCCACATCCCTATGGGGGCCACCTTTGAGAAGCTAGTAGAAATGGCGCTCATGCACGAGGAGAAAAGTGCTAAAGCTGATAAGGCACCCGAGAAGAAAGGGGATCAAAAGAAACCCCAACAACAAAACAAGAAGGGTGGTAAAGACAATAATGGCAAGGGAAAGAAGAAATGCTTTAACTGTGGGACCCCAGGCCATCTCAGTAAGTACTGCCGAAAGAAAAAGAAGACTGGTTGTTTTCATTGTGGTGATGCGGGACATCTAGTGAAGGACTGCCCAAGGAAGGGGCATAGGGCAGGGGCTACCTCGGGAGGACCGGTGCAGGCTCTTATTGCACCAGGGCAGGCAAGGGGACAAGTTCAGGCTCTCACGGTCCCACCACTGCAAGAACGAGGTAGAACCATTTCTGTTGAAAGCTTAGTTTTTCTGTTTGATCACCCTGTCCGTACCTTATTTGACTCGAGCGTATCGCATTCGTTTATCTCTACATCATTAGTTGAATCACTGCACTTAAACACCAGTTTAGTAGAGGATCCCTTAGTTGTTTCGAATCCAATCTGGGGCTCAGCTCATTTGTCCATGATGTGTTTATATTTCAAAATTTCTATACTTAGCGTTGAGTTTAGATGTGATGCTTATGTGTTGGGCTTCACGGGCTGTGGGCTAATTTTAGGAATGTATTGGTTATCCAGAAATGGGGCCGTTCTTGATTGTGAAAGGAGAATAGTTAGGCTCGTGACTCACCTTGGCAACACTTTCGAAATCTTTTGTAATCCAATAAATTCCGTTATGCTAAGTTATTTAGAATCTCTTGACGCGTCTGAGGAAAATCTACGATCTGTTAGAGTGGTCCGAGAGTATTCGGATGTGTTTGAGGAGGTGAAGGGCTTTCCTCTGAAGCGGGAGATAGATTTTCGAATATATCTTGTGGATAATGCGAAACCAGTATCTTTGCCGATACGACACACGGCTCCACGTGAAAGGAGGGAACTCGATAAGCAAGTGAAGGAGTTGCTTGAGAAGGGGTTCATAAGATGAAGTATATCGGAGTGGGGTGCTCCAGTAGTATTTGCCATGAAGGCGGATGGGTCCCTTAGACTTTGTGTGGACTATAGAGAACTTAATAAACTTACTAAGAAGAACAGACACCCACTACCGAGGCTTGACGATCTCTTCGATCAGTTAGTTGGCGCCTCGGTGTTTTCGCAATTGGACTTAGCCACTGGATTCCATCAGTTGACAGTGGCTGAAGATAGCATAGACAAGACTGCCTTTAGGACTCCGGACGGTTTCTATGAATGGCTAGTGATGCCCTTCGGGTTGACAAACGCCCCAGCATACTTTGTTGATTTGATGAGTAGGGTGTTTAGGGAGTACCTTAACAAATTCGTGGTAGTCTTCGTAGACGACTTCTTGATCTTTTCTAGAGGATCTTTTGAGGCTGTGTATCCTAGACTTTGGGGGTACATGGGAAGAGCATCTTCCATTAGTGGAGTTCGCATATAACAACAGCTTTCAGTCTAGCATTGTTATCGCACCTTTTGAAGCTCTTTACGGATGACCTTGTCATTCACCTACATGTTGGTGGGAATCTACGGATAAGATCATACTTGGGCCCGATATGATTAGGGATACTTCAGAGAAGATCGACTTGATTCGAAGAGGGATGAAAGCAGCGCAAGATAGGCAGAAATCATATGCGGATAAGAGGAGGACGGATCTTGAATTTGAATTTGGGGACATGGTCTTTATCAAAGTGTCTACATTACGAAACGTAGTTCACTTTGGGTCCATTGGGAAGTTAGCACCAAGGTTCGTAGGACCGTTTCCTATTAAGGAGAAGATTGGACAAATGGCGTATAGGGTGGAGTTGCCTGAAAGACTTAGTGGTGTACACGACGTATTCCATGTGTCACATTTGAGGAAATTCTTGCACGAGACCGCGGAAGTGGTAGAGCCGAGTTTGCTTAGAGAGGTGGAGATAGAGCGTGATGCGACGATTCGATGAGCTCCTACATGCATTCTTGGGTCGGAGATTAAGAAGATGAGAAATCGAGAGGTCAGACTAGTCAAAGTGCAATGGGGTGATGATGAGAGCAACGATACTTGGGAGACAGAAGAGAAGTTGCGTTCACGATACCCTTTTCTTTTCGAGGGTATGTCTTTTAATTTCTCCTTTATCGCTTATCTTGTACTTATCTTACCTTTAGCGTATCCTCTCGCTAGTATCTTTGACCTTTAGTTAGGATAATCCTATGGTTGAAACATGTGTTTGAGACATGTTATGTATGATGGATGCAAAGTGGATGGAAGTGTTTGCTAGTGGTTGCTCATGGACGCATATACACACACTATTAGGCACTAGATCGGCTCAGTCACTTCATACTTCATATTGCATATAAATGTCAGTATTTAGTAAAATGGATGTATGATGATTGTTTAATCGTATGGATGTTACATTCAGATGATGATTGTGCATGCATATAGAGATAATATGTAGCATTAAGGAACTTTTGCACACATAATGGATGCATGGAATTATCATGATTTGCATTAAGGAGGTCAACTGAATCAGTGGACCGCCTGATTTTGCATTAGATAGGGACATATACACACACTGTGCATTTAAACATGAAAGCATTAAAAGTATATAAGGACAATGGATGCCTGTGTTTGATGGTTGAGTAGATGGTTGTTTGGATGTTAGGATATACATTCTTCTTGACTTGAATATTTCGGGGACGAAATCCTTTAAGGATGGGAGAATGTAACACCCCGTAATTCTGTTAATATTAATATTCACAAATTAAAGAATAACCAATCTCAGACATGAGAATTGTGGGAAACAGGTTGCGCCATTGTGTTCATCTCAGAATTCTGGTTGAAATAGAATTCGAGTTTGCGTGAATTGGACTTCGTATGAAGAAGTTATGGCCATCGGAAGTTTCAGAAAATTTAAAATTTAATATTCAAAGTCAAACAGGCTAGGTGGGAAAATTCCCTCCCAACACCCCAGGTCGACTGGGTAGTCGACACCCCAGGGACCAGGTCGACTAGGCAGTCGACTTGGGTGTCGACCTGGTCTAGCGGCTAGGGTTTTCTGGCTGACCTGTTTTTAATTGAGTAATGACCCATTAGGGTTTTGACTGGGATTAGTTCTGAATTGATCTGACGGTCTAAAATAAATCCTAAATCTATAAATACCTAGGTAGTCTCTCACCCTAATTCATAAGAAAAATAGAATTGTTACCGTCATACCGTCGCCATTGAAATCAGTGGAGCCGCCGCCAACTAAGAAGGAAGAAAAGCTCCACCGCCAACTAAGAAGGAAGAAAAGCTAATTCAATTCTAATTCTAATCAACTCTAAAGCAAAGAAAGACTCTCTTTTCTTCTCTAAATTGTGAGTATGATAGTCTTAGCAAGATTATTATCATTTTAATTAGGTTTAGTCATGAATGGATTATGAGTAGATGATGTGAATTGTCGTATATGTTATCATGTATGTTATTAATCCTATGCTATGTGGTGATGATATCCTATATGTTGTAAATCATGCTATGATGATGTCATGTATGTTGAAAGTTTCTAGGCTAAGTTGTGATGAATCATACATGTTAAAAAGCCACCTATGCTAGTTAGTTCATATTAACTAAATCATCATGTTTGGGCTATGTTGATCTATATGACAAGTTACATATGCAAGTTAGATTGATTAGAAAAGTTATGAACATATGCCATGACATCTATTATGACACCTGGAATTATCCTATGACATATGTGATACCCAATGCTAGTTCACACCATCATTATCTTGCCTAAAAACCGCATATGCAAGTTTATGTATAGATTTGGGCTATGATCATATCATGTGAATTGTGACATTTAACAAGTTGACACCTTTTGATACTTAACATGTGTAGTTTACGCAAGTTTCACCCCTATTATGATTAGATTTATTTTAATTGTCTATATGTTGTGATAATTTATCTTTGTGCTATGTGTTAGACAATTCAAGTCTAGCCTATATTATGCGTTGAATAAGCGAACGTATAAACGTTGGGTAGGGGTAATATTAAGGATTTAATAATAAGAAGTTTGGGTGCAATTGATATGATTTTGCATACCATGAGTGGATGACCATAATTAAGTCAATTATGGACATCAATAAAAGTGGACTTAATTAATAATTTGGATAGGGAATTATTAAAACTGGGGTAAAAAATTGAAAGTTATCAATCAATGCTTAGGACACGAGGTTGGACTCGTTTGTGACGTAAACCTGCCCGGAACCGCCCGACAAATCCAGTGGTCACAAATGTCAGCCCAATGTGAGAGGTCCTAGGCCTAAACTAAAGCATAAAAGTTGTAAAGACACGAGGTTAGACTCTTTTATGGTGTAAGACTGCCCGGACCCGCCCGGCAAATCCAGCTGCCATAAATGCCAGTTTAATGTGAGAGGTCTTTATGAGGTTATGGCCTGAATGAATTAAGAAATACTTAACCAGATAAACATGTAAGGGGGACATGGGGGTTAAGTAGGTGCCTTGGGTGGCATGAGGAATCTAGTGGGTGCCCTTAGTGGCATGTGAAATACGAGTAGTAAGACATAACCAAACACACATGTAAATGAACATGACTAAGAGGGTTAAGTGGGATATATTAATGACAAGCTTAGGTGGGTAGCTTGTGGGGGCCCATTTCAACCAGTATCCCAAAAGTATCTTTGTGGGATCGACCCAAGTCAAGGACGGGACACGCATACTGGGCTTGACTATAAGAGGCCAAAACGGGGAGCGGTGGCAACGCAAGTCCAACGGGTTTCATATGCGTATGTGGACCCGACCTGGTAGGTAAGATGTTGTTGCATCGTGTAGGTATAAGCCGTGCATTCTCAAGTTGTATCGGGTTGCCACTTTAGGGGAGTGATACACCCCACTATGGGGCTAGCACGGGTATCTACGAGTAGGGAGCCGATCGAAAGTGGGTAGTGGGGTACACCTAGTGGAGATAGGGGCAGACGACACATATGTAGTCAGCTAGGGGTACGTAAGGCTATTTATATTGTTTCTGTGTGAAGCAAGTGGGATCAACCTTTAGGGTGACTGGTGCGGTGCAGTGTAGTAATGTGCGGTGCAGTGTAGTAATATGCGGTGCAGTAAAGTAATGTGCGGTGCAGTGTAGTAATTATTCGTTAGTAATTAGGTATGCCTTTAACGTTATCCTTCACGTTATCTTTATCTGTTCATTCCATACCTAATAGTTCATAGACATTTACTTGTCTTCCAGCTTATGCCTTAGTCTAGTTATTTTGATAATAGTATTGTTAGAATTGTCATGCTCGCCAGACTTTATGTCTGACCCCATCCATTTCTATCGTTTTTTCCCCTCCAGGTCCTTAGGTTGGGCCCATCTCTAGTGGAGTTTGATTGGATTGCTTTATCTCTGTTGGAAAGCTTGGACCGTTGAAGTTAAGTCCAGCTTGTTATCTTTTTAATGGCTATTTGTGTAATGGGATTATGTATTTTGTTTTTATGAAGATGGATAATGTACTTGACTCTGATTAATGGTTTTGTGATGTAACAAACATGTTTAATTTCCGTTGCAATAAAATGAAGTTTTAGATTTCCAAGTACTACTTATCATCTGTCTTGTTGTAATTTTTCTGTTCTATATTCACTTATAACCTCCATGGAAGTTAATGCATTCCCTTTGTGAGTGACATTAATGGACGTGGGGTGTTACAGTAACTCAAAATGAATACAAAGTAATGGTTGGCGGAACAACCCACGTCTATTGGGAGCAACATCGAAGTCTTGAGGTGCAATATCTGTCTGAAAATCCAAGATTGCATTGTATGACTTTTGAAAACGCATTAATGGGGATGAACTCGGTGCATCATATTCCAAAATATAGTAAATCGAATTCCGAGCACGGTCAAAACCCCTTTGATCTACAAAACGGCATGTGAAGAATTGAGCTAAAAAAGGTTTCGATGTTCCTAATAGTCAATAAATTGAATTTCTTGGTTACTGAACTTATATAGATGGGTAGAACCTGTTAGTCCTATAGATCAATGAGAGAGCTTCTTTTTGATTGGTTATGGTTCTAGTAACTCAAAATGGATATAAAGTTATGGTTGGCGAAACAACCCACGTTTGTTGGGTGCAACATCGAAGTCTTGAGGTGCAACATCCGTTTGAAAATACAAGATTGCACCGTATGACATTTGAAAACTTGTCTATGGGGATGATACAGAAATATAACATGGTGAATCATATTCCAAAAAAATAGTAAATCGAATTCCTATCGCAGTCAACACCCCTTTGACCAACAAAATGTCGTGTGAAAAATTGAGCTAAAAAACCTTTCGATGTTCCCAATAGTCATTATGATTTAATTTCCTGGTTACTGAATTAATATGAGATGGATGGAACCTTTTAATCCTATAGATCTATGAGAGAGCTTCGTTTTGACTGGTTATGGCTCTAGTAACTCAAAATGGATACAAAGGTATGGTTGGTGAAACAACCTACGACAGTTGGGTGCAACATCGAAGTCTTGAGGTGCAACATCCATTTGAGAATCCAGGATTGCACTGTATGACTTTTGAAAACTCGTTTATGGGGGTGAAATAGAAACATAACATGGTACATCATTTTCCAAAATATTATAAATCGAATTCCGAGCACGGTCAAACAACCTTTGACCAACTAAACTGCCTGTGAAAATTTGAGCTAAAAAGGTTTTCGATGTTCCCAGCAGTCATTATGATTGAATTTCTTGGTTACTGAACTAAGATGAGATTAGTGGAATCTGTTAGTCATATAGATCTATGAGAAATCTTCTTTTTGACAGGTTACGGTTCTAGTAACTCAAAATGGATACAAAGTTACGGTTGGCGGAACAACCCACGTCTGTTGGGTGCAACATCAAAGTCTTGAGGTGTAACATCTGTTTGACAATCCTAGATTGCATTGTACGACTTTTCGAAACTTGTTTATGGGGATAAAATAGAAATACAACATGGTGCATCATATTCCAAAATATAGTAAATCGAATTCCAACCACCGTCAAACCCCCTTTAACCAACAAAACGGCATGTGAAAAATTGAGCTAAAAAATCTTTTGATGTTCCCAATAGTCATTATGATTGAATTTCTTGGTTACCGAACTAAGATAAAATTGCTAGAATCTGGTAATCCTGTAGATCTAAAAGACGGCTTCGTTTTGACTGGTTATGGTTCTAGTAACTCAAAATGAATACAAAGTAATGGTTTGCGGAACAACCCACGTCTATTGGGTGCAACATCGAAGTCTTGAGGTGCAACATCTATTTGAAAATCCAAGATTGCATTGTATGACATTTGAAAACTAGTTTCTGGGGATGAAATAGAAATATAACATGGTGCATCATGTTCTAAAATATAGTAAATCGAATTTCGACCACAGTCAAACCAACTTTGACCAACAAAACGACATGTGAAAAATTGAGCAAGAAAAGCTTTCGACGTTCCTAATAATCATTAAGATTGAATTTCTTGGTTACTGAACTAATATGAGATGGATGGAACCTGTTAGTCCTTCAGATCAATGAGAGAGCTTCTTTTCGACTGATTATGGTTCTAGTAACCCAAAATGGATATAAAGTTATTGTTGGCGGAACAACTCACGTCTGTTGGGTGCAACATCGAAGTCTTGAGGTTCAACATCAATTTGAAAATCCAAGATTGCACCATATGACATTTGAAAACTTATTTATGGGGGATGATATAGAAATATAACATGGTGAATCATATTCCAAAAAATAGTAAATCGAATTCCTACCAAGGTCAAGCCCTCTTTGACCAACAAAACAGCGTGTGAAAAATTGAGCTAAAAAAGCTTTCGATGATCCCAATTGTCATTATGATTGAATTTCTTGGTTACTGAACTAATATGAGATGGATGGAACCTGGTAGTCCTATAGATCTATGAGAGAGCTTCGTTTTGACTAGTTATAGCTCTAGTAACTCAAAATGGATACAAATTTCTGGTTCGCCGAACAATCCAAGTCTGCTGGTTGCAACATGGAAGTCTTGAGGTGCAACATCCGTTTGAAAATCCAAGATTGCATTGTATGACTTTTGATAACACGTTTATGGGAATGAAACAGAAATATAATATGATGCTTCATATTCCAAAATATAGTAAATCGAATCCAGACAACGGTCAAACCACCTTTGACCAACAAAACGACATGTGAAAAATTGAGCTAAAAAAGATTTTGATGTTCCCAAGGGTCATTAAGATTGAATTTCTTGGTTCCTGAACTAAATGAGATTGGGGGAACCTGTTAGTCATATAGATCTATGAGAGAGCTTCATTTTGACTGGTTATGGTTCAAGTAACTCAAAATGGATACAAATTTATGTTTAGCAGAACAACCCACGTCTGTTGGGTGCACATCGATAACTTGAGGTGCAACATCCGTTTGAAAATCCAACATTCCACTGTATGACTTTTGAAAACTCATTTATGGGGATGAAATAGAAATATAACATGGTACATCATATTCCAAAAAATAGTAAACCGAATTCCAACCACATTCAAACCCCCTTTAACCAACAAAACGGCATGTCAAAAATTGGGCTAAAAAAGCTTTCGATGTTCCCAATAGTCATTAAGATTGAACTTCTTGGTTACTGAACTAAGATGAGATTGGTGGAACCTAATAGTCCTATTTATCTATGAGAGAGCTTCGTTTTGACTGGTTATGTTTCTAGTAACTCAAAATAGATACAAAGTTATGGTTGGCGAACAACCCACGTCTGTTGGGTGCAACATCGAAGTCTTGAGGTTCAACATCCGTTTGAAAATCCAAGATTGCATTGTATGACTTTTGAAAACTAATTTATGGGGATGAAATATAAATATAACATGGTTAATCATATTCCCAAATATAGTTAATCGAATTTCTCCCACGGTCAACCTACCGTTAACCAACAAAACGACATGTGAAAAATTGAGCTAAAAAAGCTTTCGATGTTCCTAATAGTCATTAAGATTGAATTTCTTGGTTACTGAAATAAGATGAGACTAGTGGAACATGTTAGCCCTATAGATCTACGAGATAGGTTTGTTTTGAATGATTATGGTTCTAGTAACACAAAATGGATACAAAGTTATGGTTGGCAGAACAACCCACGTTTGTTGGGTGCAACATCGAAGTCTTGAGGTGCAACATACGTCTGAAAATCCAAGATTGCACTGTATGACTTTTGAAACCTCGTTTATAGGGATGAATTTGAAATATAACATTGTGAATCATATTCCGAAATATAGTAAATCGAATTCCGACCACGGTCAGCCCATCTTTGACCAACAAAACGGCATGTGAAAAATTGAGCTAAAAAAGCTTCCGATGTTCCTAATAGTCACTAAGATTTAATTACTTGGTTACTGAACTAAGATGAGATGTTTTGAACGCATTAGTCCTATAGATCTGTTAGAGAGTTTCGTTTTGACTGGTTATGGTTCTAGCAACTCAAAATTGATACAAAGTTATGGTTGGCGGAACAACCCACGTCTGTTGGGTGCAACATCGAAGTCTTGAGCTGCAACATCCGTTTGAAAATTCTAGATTGCACTGTATGACTTTTGAAAACTCATTTATGGGGATGAAATACAATATAACATAGTGAATGATATTCCAAAATATAGAAAAAGAATTTCAACCACGGTCAACCCACCTTTGAGCAACAAAACGACATTTGAATAAATGAGGTAAAAAAGCTTTCGATGTTCCCAATAGTCATTAAGATTGAATTTCTTGGTCAATGAACTAGGATGAGATGGGTAGAAACTATTTGTCATATAGATCTATGAGAGAGCTTCGTTTTGACTGGTTATTGTTCCAGTAACTGAAAATGGATACAAAATTATGTTTAGCAGAATAACCCTCCTCTGTTGGGTGCAACATCTAAGTCTTGAGGAGCAACATACGCTTGAAAATCCAAGATTGAACTGTATTACTTTGGAAAACTCGTTTATGGGGATGAAATAGATATATAACATGGTGCATCAAATTACAAAAAATAGAAAACCGAATTCCAACCATGTTCAAACTCCCTTTTTCCAACAAAACTGCATGTGAAAAATTGAGCTGAAAAAGATTTCGATGTTCCCAATAGTCAATAAGATTGAATTTCTTGGTTACTGAACAAAGATGATATTAGTGGAACCTGTTTAATCCTATTGATCTATGAGAGGGCTTCGTTTTGAATGGTTATGGATCTAGTAACTCAAAATGCATACAGAGTTATGGTTGGTGGAACAAACCACGTTTATTTAGTGCAACATCGAATTCTTGAGGTGCAACATCTGTTTGAAAATCCAAGATTGCATTGTATGTCATTTTAAAACTCGTTTATGGGGATTAAATTGAAACATAACATGGTGCATCATATTCCAAAATATAGTAAATCGAATTCCGACCACGGTCAGCCAACCTTTGACCAACAAAACGGCATGTGAAAAATTGAGCTAAAAAAGCTTTTGATGTTCCTAATAGTCATTAAGATTGAATTTCTTGGTTACTGAAATATGATGAGATTGGTGGAACCTGTTAGCCCTATAGATCTACGAGATAGCTTCGTTTCGACAGATTATTGTTCTAGTAACACAAAATGGATACCAAGTTATGTTTGGCAGAACAACCCACGTCTGTTAGGTGCAACATCGAAGTCTTGAGGAGGAGCATCCGTTTGAAAATCCAAGATTGCACTATATAACATTTGAAACCTCGTTTATAGGGATTAAATAGAAATATAACATTGTGAATCATATTCCAAAATATAGTTAATAGAATTCCGACCACAGTCAGCCCATCTTTGACCAACAAAACGACACGTAAAAAATTGAGCTAAAAAAGCTTTCGATGTTCCTCATAGTCATTAAGATCTAATTTTTTGGTTACTGAATAAGATGAGATGGGTTGAACCAATTAGTCCAATAGATCTATTAGAGAGCTTCGTTTTGACTGGTTATAGTTCTAATAACTCAAAACGGATACAAAGTTATAGTTGGCGGAACAACCCATGTCTGTTGGGTGCAACATTGAAGTCTTGAGGTGCAACATCCGTTGGAAAATCCAAGATTGCACTGTATGACTTTTGAAAACTCGTTTATGGGGATGAAAAAGAAATATAACATGGTGAATCATATTCCAAAATATAGTAAATCGAATTCCAACCACGGTCAACCTACCTTTGACCAACAAAACGACATGTGAAAAATTGAGTTGAAAAAGCTTTCGATGTTCCCAATAGTCATTAAGATTGAATTTCTTGGTTACTGAACTAAGATGAAATGGATTGAACCAAATAATCCTATAGATCTATGAGAGAGTTTCGTTTTGACTGGTTATGTTTCTAGTAACTCAAAATGGATACAAAGTTATGGTTGGTGGAATAACCCACGTCTGTTGGGTGCACCATCGAAGTCTTGAGGTGCAACATCCATTTGAAATTCCAAGATTGCACTGTATGACTTTTGAAAACTCATTTATGGGGACGAAATAGAAATATAACATGGTGAATCATATTCCAAAATATAGTAAAACGAATTCCGACCACCGTCAACCCACCGTTGACCAACAGCACAACATGTGAAAAAATGAGCTAAAAAAGCTTTCGATGTTCCCAATAGTCATTAAGATTGAATTTCTTGTTTATTGAACGAAGATTAGATGGTGGAACCTGTTATTCCTATAGATCTATGAGAGAGCTTCGTTTTGGCTGGTTATGGTTCTAGTAACTAAGAATGGATACAAAGTTATGGTTGGCGAAATAACCCACGTATGTTGGGTGCAACATCGAAGTCTTGAGGTGCAACATCCATTCCAAAATCGAAGATTGCACTGTATGACTTTTGAAAACTCGTTTATGGGGATTAAATAGAAATAAAAAATGGTGAATCATATTCCAAAATATAGTAAATCGAATTCTGACCAAGGTCAACCCACCTTTGACCAACAAAACGGCCTGTGAAAAATTGACCTAAAAAAGCTTTCGATGTTCCTAATAGCCATTATAATTGAATTTCTTGGTTACTAAACAAAGATGAGAAGGGTGGAAACTGTTCGCCCTATAGATCTACGAGAGAGGTTCATTTTGACGGGTTATGGTTCTAGGAACTCAAAATGGATACAAAGTTACAGTTGGCGGAACAACCCACGTCTCTTGGGTGCAACATCGAAGTCTTGAGGTGCAACATCCGTTTGAAAATCCAAGATTGCACTGTATGACCCTTGAAAACTAATTTATGGGAATGAAATAGAAATTTAACATAGTGAATCATATTCCAAAATATGGTAAATCGAATTCCTGCCATGGTCAACCCCTCTTTGACCAACAAAATGACATGTCGATAATTGACCTAAAAAAGCTTTCGATGTTCCCAATAGTCCTTAAGATTGTAATTCTTGGTTACTAATCTAAGATGAGATGGGTGGAACCTGTTAGTCCTATAGATTTATGAGATATCTTTGTTTTGAGTAGTTATGGTTCTTGTAACTCAAAATGGATACAAAATTATGTTGGCGGAACAACCCACGTCTGTTGGGGGCAACATCGATGTCTTGAGGAGCAACATCCATTTGAAAATCCAAGATTGCATTGTATGACTTTTGAAAACTAGTTTATGGGGATGAAATAGAAATATAAAATGGTGCATCATTTTCCAAAATGTAATAAATCGAATTCCGACCATGGTCAAACCACCTTTGACCAACTAAACGGCCTATGAAAATTTGAGCTAAAAAAGTTTTCGATTTTCCCAGTAGTCATTATGATTGAATTTCTTGTTACTGAACTAAGAAGAGAATGGTGGAACCTGTTAGTCATATAGATCTATGAGAGAGCTTCTTCTTGACAGGTTATGGTTCTAGTAACTCAAAATGGATACAAAGTTATGTTTTGCGAAACAACCCACGTCAGTTCGGTGCAACTTCGATGTCTAGAGGTGCAACATCTGTTTGACAATCCAAGATTGCATTGTATGACTAATGAAAACTCGTTTATGGGGATGAAATAGAAATATAACATGGTGCAGAATATTCCAAAATATAGAAAATCAAATTCCGACCACCGTCAAACCCCCTTTGACCAACAAAACGGCATGTGAAAAATTGAGCTATAAAATCTTTCGATGTTCCCAATAGACATTATGATTGAATTTCATGGTTATTGTACTAAGATGAAATAAGTGGACCAGTTAATCCTATAGATCTATGAGAAGGCTTGTTTTGACTGGTTATGGTTTTAGTAACTCAAAATGAATTAAAAGTTTTGTTTGGCGGAACAACCCACGTCTGTTTGGTGCAACATCGTAGTCTTGAGGTGCAACATCTGTTTGAAAATCCAAGATTGCATTGTATGACTTTTTAAACCTCATTTATAGGGATGAAATTGAAATATTACATGGCGCATCATGTTCCAAAATATTGTAAATCGAATTCCAACCACGGTCAAACCCAATTTGACTAACAAAACGGCATGTTAAAAATTAAGCTAAAACAGCTTTCGATGTTCCCAATAGTCATTATGACTGAATTTCTTGGTTACTAAACTAAGATGAGATTGATGGAACCTGTTAATCCGATAGATATGTGAGAGGGCTTTGTTCTGAATGGTTATGGTTCTAGTAACTCAAAATGGATACAAAGTTATGGTTGGCGGAACAACCCATGTCTGTTGGCTGCAACATCAAAGTCTTGAGTTGCAACATCCTTTGAAATTCCAAGATTGCATTGTATGACTTTTGGAAACTCGTTTATGGGGATGAAATAGAAATATAACATAGTGCATCATATTCCAAATTATAGTAAATCTAATTCCGACCATGGTCAAACCACCTTTGACCAACAAAACGGCACATGAAAAATTGAGCTAAAAAAGCTTTTGATGTTCCTAATAGTCATTAAGATTGAATTTCATTGTTACTGAACTAAATGACATTGGTTGAACCTGTTAGTCCTATACATCTATGAGAGAGCTTCGTTTTGACTAGTTATGGTTCTAGTAACTCAAAATGGATACAATGTTATGGTTAATAGAACAATCCACGTCTACTGCGTGCAACATCGTAGTCTTGAGGTGCAACATACGATTGAAAATCCGAGATTGCACTGTATGACTTTTGAAAACTCATTTATGAGGATGAAATAGAAATATAACATGGTGCATCAGATTCCAAAAAATAGTAAATAGAATTCCAACCATGATCAAACCCCCTTTGAACAACAAAAAGACATGTGAAAATTAGAGTTAAAAAAGCATTCGATGTTCGCAATAGTCACTATGATTGAATTTCTTGGTTACCGAACAATGATGAGATTGGTGGAACATGTTAGTCCTATAGATCTATTAGAGAGCTTCGTTTTGATAGGTTATGGTTCTAGTAACTCAAAATGGATACAAAGTTATGGTTGGCAGAACAACCCACGTCTTTCAGGTGCAACATCGCAGTCTAGATGTGCAACATCCATTTGAAAATCCAAGATTGCACTGTTTGACTTTCGAAAACTTATTTATGGGGATGAAATAGAAATATAACATGGTGCATCATATTCCAAAAAATTGTAAATCGAATTCCAACCACGGTCAAACCCCTTGTAACCAACAAAACAACATGTGAAAATTTGATTTAAAAAAGCTTTCGATGTGCCCAATAGTCATTAAGATTGAATTTCTTGGTTACTAAACTAAGATAAGGTGGGAGGAACCTGTTAGTTCTATAGAACTAAGATTGAATTTCTTGTTCTAGTAACTCAAATTGGATACAAAGTTATGGTTGGCGGAACAACCCACATGTGTTGGATTCAACATCGAAGTCTTGAGGTGCAACATCCGTTCGAAAATCCCAGATTGCATTGTATGACTTATGAAAATTCTTTTATGTGGATGAAATAGAAATTTAACATGGTGAATTATATTCCTCAATATAGTAAAACGAATTCCGACCATGGTCAACCGACCTTTGACCAACAAAATGGCATGTGAAAAATAGAGCTAAAAAAGCATTCGATGTTCCCAATAGCCATTAAAATTGAATTCCTTGGTTACTGAAATAAGATGAGATGGTTGAAAACAGTTTGTCCTATAGATCTATGAGAGAGGTTCGTTTGGACGGGTTATGATTCAAGGAACTCAAAACGGATACAAAGATACGGTTGGCGGAACAACCCGCGTCTGTTGGGTGCAACATCGAAGTCTTGAGGTGCAGCATCCGTTTGAAAATCCAAGATTGCATCGTATGTCCCTTGAAAACTAGTTTATGGGGATGAAATAGAAATTTAACGTGGTGAATCATATTCCAAAATATAGTAAATCGGATTCCTTCCACGGTCAACCCCCCTTTTGCCAATAAAATGACATGTGAAAAATTGACCTAAAAAAACTTTCGATGTTTCCAATAGTCCTTAAGATTGTATTTCTTGGTTACTAAACTAATATGAGATGGTTGAAACCTGTTAGTCATATAGATGTATGGGAGAGCTTTGTTTTGACTAGTTATGGTTCTAGTAACTCAAAACGGATACAAAGTTATGGTTGGTGGAACAACCCAAGTCTGTTGGGTGCAACATCGAAGTCTTGGGGTGCAACATCCATTTGAAAATCCAATATTACACTGTATGACTTTTGAAAACTTGTTTATGAGGATGAAATATAAATATGACATGGTGCATCATTTTCCAAAATATAATAAATCGAATTTCGACCACAGTAAAACCACCTTTGACCAACTAAACGGCTTGTGAAAATTTGGGCTAAAAAAGGTTTCGACATTCCCAATAGTCATTATGATTGAATTTCTTGGAACTGAACTAAAAAGAGAATGGTGGAAACTATTAGTCATATAGATCTATGAGACAGGTTGTGGTTCTAGTAAATCAAAATGGATACAATGTTAGGGTTGGTGGAACAACCTGCGTCTGTTCGGTGCAACATCGAAGTCTTGAGGTGCAACATCTGTTTGACAATCCAAGATTACATTGTATGACTTTTGAAAACTCGTTTACGGTGATGAAATAGAAATATAACATGGTGCATAATATTCCAAAATATAGTAAATCGATTTTCGACCACCGTCAAACCACCTTTGACCAACAAAACGACATGTAAAAAATTGAGCTAAAAAAGCTTTCGATGTTCCCAATAGTCATTATGATTGAATTTCTTGCTTACTGAACTAAGATGAAATTGGTGGAACCTGTTAATCATATAGATCTATGAGAGGGCTTCGTTTTGACTGGTTATGGTTCTAGTAACTCAAAATGAATACAAAGTTGTGGTTGGCGAAACAACCCACATTTGTTTGGTGTAACATCGAAGTCTTGACGTGCAAGATCTGTTTGAAAATCCAAGATTGCATTGTATGAATTTTTAAAACTCTTTTATGGGGATGAAATAGAAATATAACATGGTGCATCATAGTCCAAAATATAGTAAATCGAATTCCGACCACGGTCAAACCCCCTTTGACCAACAAAATGGCATGTGAAAAATTAAGCTAAAAAAGCTTTCTATGTTCCCAATAGTCATTATGATTGAATTTCTTTGTTACTAAACTAATATGAGATTGGTGGAACCTTTTAATCTTATAGATCTATGAGAGGGCTTCGTTTTGACCGGTTATGGTTCTAGTGACTAAAAATGGATACAAAGTGATGGTTGGCGGAACAACCCATGTCTGTTGGGTACAACATCGATGTCTTGAGTTGCAACATACTTTGAAAATCCAAGACTGCATTGAAGGAATTTTGAAAACTCACTTATGGGGATGAAATAGAAATATAACATGGTGCATTATATTCCAAAATATAGTAAATTGAATTCCGACCACGGTCAAACCACCTTTGACCAACAAAACGGCATGTGAAAAATTGAGCTAAAAAAGCTTTCGATGTTCCTAATATTCATTAAGATTGAATCTCATTGTTACTAAACTAACTGAGATTAGTGGAACCTGTTAGTCCTATAGGTCTACGAGAGAGCGTCATTTTGACTAGTTGTGGTTCTAGTACCTCAAAATGGATACAAAGATATGGTTAGCAGACAACCCACGTCTGTTGGGTGCAACATCATAGTCCTAAGGTGCAACATACGTTTGAAAATCCAAGATTGCACAGTATGACTTTTGAAAACTCGTTTATGGGGATGAAATAGAAATATAACATGGTGCATCAGATTCCAAAATATAGTAAATTGAATTCCAAACACGATCAAACCCCCTTTGACCAACAAAACGACATGTGAAAAATTGAGCTAAAAAAGAATTGGATGTTCCCAATAGTCATTAAGTTTGAAATTCTTGGTTACTGAATAATGATGAGATTGGTGGAAACTGTTTGTCCTCTTGATCTATGAGAGAGCTTCGTTTTCATTGGTTATGGTTCTCGTAACTCAAAATGGATACAAAGTTATGGTTGGCAGAACAACCCACGTCTGTTGGGTACAACATCGCAGTCTTGGTGTTCAACATCCATTTGAAAATCCAAGATTGCACTGTATGACTTTTGAAAACTTTTTTATGGGGATGAAATAGAAATATAACATGGTGCATCGTATTCCAAAAACTTGTAAATTGAATTCCAACCACGGTCAAACCCTCTTTAACCAACAAAACGGCATGTGAAAAATTGAGCTAATAAAGCTTTTGATGTTCCCAATAGTTATTAAGATTGGATTTCTTGGTTACTGAATTAAGATGAGATTGGTGGAACCTGTTTGTCCTATAGTTCTATGAGAGCGCTTCATTTTGACTTGTTATGGTTCTAGTAACTCAGAATGGCTACAAAGTTATGGTTGATGGAACAACCCACGTCTGTTGGGTGCAACATCCAAGTCTCGAGGTGCAACATCTATTTGAAAATCCAAGATCGCATTATATGACTTGTGAAAACTCGTTTATGAGGATCAAATAGAAAAATAACATAGTGCATCATATTCCAAAATATAGTAAATCAAATTCCGACCATGGTCAAACCCCCTTTAACCAACAAAATGGCATGTGAAAAATTGAGCTAAAAATGCTTTCGATGTTCCTAATAGTCATTAAAATTGAATTTCTTGGTTATTGAACTAAATGAGATTGGCGGAACCTATTAGTACTATAGAGCTATGAGAGAGATTCGTTTTGACTTGTTATGGTTCTAGTAACTCAAAATGGATACAAAGTTATGGTTAGCAGAACAACCTACGTCTGGTTGGTGCAATATCGTAGTCTTGAGGTGCAACATACGTTTGAAAATCCAAGACTGCACTGTATGGCTTTTGTAAACTCGTTTATGGGGATAAAATAGAAATATAACATGGTGCATCAGATTCCAAAAAATAGTAAATTGAATTCCAACCATGATCAAACCCCATTTGATCAACAAAACGACATGTGAAAAATTGAGCTAAAAAAGATTTCGATGTTCCCATAGTCATTAAGATTGAATTTATTAGTTACTGAACAAAGATGAGATTGGTGGAACCTGTTAGTCCTATAGATTTATATGAGAGCTTCGTTTTGACTAGTTATGGTTTTAGTTACTCAAAATGGATAAAAAGTTATGGTTGGCAGAACAACCCACGCCTGTTGGGTGCAACATCGTAGTCTTGAGGTGCAACATCCATTTGAAAATCCAAGATTCCTCTGTATGACTTTTGAAAACTTTTTATGGCTGAAATAGAAATATAAAATGGTGCATCATATTCCTAAAAATTGTAAATCGAATTACAAACACAGTCAAACCCCTTTCGACCAACAGAACGACATGTTAAAAATTGTGCTAAAAAATCTTTCGATGTTCCCAGTAGTCATTAAGATTTAATTTCTTGGTTATTGAACTAAGATGAGATTGGTGGAACCTGTGTGTAATATAGATCCATGAGAGAGCTTCGTTTTGACCAGTTATGGTTCTAGTAACTTAGAATGGATGCAAAGTTATGGTTGGCGGAACAACCCACGTCTGTAAGTTGAAACATCAGAGTCATGATGTGCAACATCCATTTGAAAATCCAAGATTGCGCTGTATACTTTTGAAAACACATTTATGGGGATGGAAGAGAAATATAACATGGTGCATGATTTTCCAAAAAAATGTAAATCGTATTCCAACCACGGTCAAACCCCCTTTGACCAAACAAATGGCATGTGAAAAATTGAGCTAAAAAAGCTTTCGATGTTCCCAATAGTCATTAAGATTTAATTTCTTGGTTATCGAACTAAGATGGGATTGGTGGAACCTATTTGTCCTATAGATCTATGAAAGAGCTTTGTTTTGACTGGTTATGGTTCTAGTAACTTAGAATGGATACAAAGTTATGGTTGGTGGAACAACCCACGTCTGTTGGGTGTAGCATCGAAGTCTTGAGGTGCAACATCCATTTGAGAATCCCAGATTGCACTATATACATTTGAAAACACATTTATGGGGATGAATAGAAATACAACACGGTGAATCATACTCCAAAATATAGTAAATCGAATTCCGACCACGGTTAACCCACCTTTGACCAACAAAACGGCATGTGGAAAACGACATTGAGCAAAAAAGCTTTCGATGTGGCCAATACTCATTAAGATTGAATTTCTTGGTTACAGAACTAAGATGAGATGGGTGGAACTTGTTGGTCCTATAGATCTATGAAAGAGCTTCATTTTGACTGGTATTGTTCTAGTAATCCAAAATGGAGACAAAGTTATGGTTGGCGGAACAACCAATGTCTTTTGGGTGCAACATCGAAGTCTTGAGGTTCAACATCCATTTGAAAATCCAAGATAACACCGTATGACTTTTGAAAACTCTTTTATGGGGATGAAATAGAAATATAGCGCGGTGCATCATATTCAAAAATATAGTAAATCGAATTCCGACCACGGTCAAACCACCTTTAACAAACAAAACGACATGTGAAAAATTGAGCTAAAAAAGCTTTCGATGTTCCCAATAGTCATTATGATTGAATTTCTTGGTTACTGAACTAAGACGAAATTGGTGGAACCTGTTAGTCCTATAAATCTATGAGAGAGCTCTGTTTTGATAGGTTATGGTTCTAGTAACTCAAAATGGATACAATGTTTTGGCTGGCGGAACAACCTACTTCTATTGGGTGCAACATCGAAGTCCTAAGGTGCAACATCCTTTTGAAAATGCAAGATTGCACTGTATGTCTTTTGAAAACTCGTTTATGCGGATGAAATAGAAATATAGCATTTTGAATCATGTTCCAAAATATAGTAAATCGAATCTCTACCATGGTTAACCCACCATTGACCAACAAAACGGCATGTGAAAAATTGAGCTAAAAAAGATTTCGATGTTCCCAATCGTGATTAAAATTGAATTTCTTAGTAACTGAACTAAGATGAGATGGGTGGAAACTATTAGTCCTATAGGTCTATGAGAGTGCTTCGTTTTGACTGGTTATTGTTCTAGTAACTCAAATTGATTAAAAGTTATGGTTGGCAGAACAACCCACGTCTGTTGGATGCAACATCGAAGTCTTGAGGTGCAACATCCGTTCGAAAATCCCATATTGCACTGTATGACATTTGAAAACTCTATTATAGGGCTGATATAGAAATATAACATGCTGAATAATATTCCAAAATATAGTAAATCGAATTCCGACCAAGGTCAACCAACCTTTGACCAAAAAAACGACATGTGAAAAATTGAGCTAAAAAAGCTTACGATGGTGCCACTAGTCATTAAAATTGAATTTCTTGGTTACTGAACTAAGACAAGAAGGGTGGAAACTGTTTGTCCTATAGATCTATGAGAGAGGCTCATTTTGACTGGTTATGGTTCTAGGAAATCAAAATGGATATAAAGTTACGGTTGGCGGACCAACCCACGTCTGTTAGGTGCAACATCGAAGTCTTGAGGTGCAACATCCGTTTGAAAATCCAAGATTGCACTGTATGACCCTTGAAAACTAGTTTATGGGGATGAAATAGAAGTTTAACATGGTGAATCATATTCCAAAATATAGTAAATCGAATTCCTGCGACAGTCAACCACCCTTTGACCAACAAAATGACGTGTGAAAAATTGACCTAAAAAAGCTTTCGATGTTCCCAACAGTCCTTAGGATTGTATTGATTGGTTACTAAACTAAGATGAGATGGGTGGAACCTTTTAGTCCTATAGATCTATGAGAGAGCTTCGTTTTGACTGGTTATGGTTCTAGTAACTCAAAATGGATACAAATTTATGGTTGGTGGAACAACCTACGTCTGTTGGGTGCAACATCGATGTCTTGAGGTGCAACATCCATTTGAAAATCCAAGATTGCACTGTACGACTTTTGAAAACTCTTTTCTGTGGATGAAATAGAAATATAACATGGTGCATCATTTTCCAAAATAAAATAAATCGAATTCTGACCATGGTCAAACAACCTTTAACCATCTAAACGGCCTATGAAAATTTGAGCTAAAAAAGTTTTCGATATTCCCAGTAGTCATTATGATTTAATTTCTTGGTTACTGAACTAAGAAGAAAATGGTGGTACTTGTTAGTCATATAGGTCTATGGGAGAGCTTCTTTTTGACAGGTTATGGTTCTAGTAACTCAAAATGGATACAAAGTTATGGTTGGCGACAAAAACCGACGTCTTCTGGGTGCAACATCGAAGTCTTGAGGTGCAACATCTGTTTGACATTCCAAGATTGCATTGTAGGACTTTTGAAAACTCGTTAGTGGGAACGAAATAGAGATATAACATGGTGCATAATATTCCAAAATATAGTAAATCGAATTCCGACCACCATCAAACCCCCTTTGACCAAGAAAACGGCATGTGAAAAATTAAGCTAAAAAAGCTTTCGATTTTCCCAATAGTCATTATGATTGAATTTCTTGGTTACTGAACTAAGATGAGATTGGAGGAACTAGTTAATCTATATATCCATGAGAGGGCTTCGTTTTGACTGGTTATGGTTCTTGTAACTCAAAATGGATATAAATTTATGGTTGGCGGAACAACCCATGTCCGTTGGGTGCAACATCGAAGTCTTGAGTTGCAACACCCTTTGAAAATCCAAGATTGCATTGTATGACTTTTGAAAACACGTTTATGGGAATAAAATAGAAATATAACATGGCGCATCATATTCCAAAATATAGTAAATCGAATTCCGACCACGGTCAAACCACCTTTGACCACCAATACGGCATGTGAAAAATTGAGCTAAAAAAGCTTTCGATGTTCCTAATAGTCATTAAGATTGAATTTCATTGTTACTGAAATAAATGAGATTGGTAGAAGCTGTTAGTCCTATAGATCTATGAGAGAGCTCCATTTTGACTAGTTATGGCTCTAGTAACTCAAAATGGATACAAAGTTATGGTTAGCTGAACAACCAACGTCTGTTTGGTGCAACAATGTAGTCTTGAGTCCAACATACGTTTGAAAATCCAAGATTGCACTGTATGACTTTTGAAAACTCGTTTATGGGGACGAAATAGAAATATAACATGGCACATCAGATTCCCAAAAATAGTAAATTGAATTCCAACCACGATCAAACCCCCTTTGACCAACAAAACGACATGTGAAAAATTGAGCTAAAAAAGCATTTGATGTTCCCAATAGTCATAAAGATTGAATTTCTTGGTTACTGAACAATGATGAGATTGGTGGAACCTGTTAGTCCCACAGATCTATGAGACAACTTCGTTTTGACCGGTTATGGTTTTAGTAACTCAAAATGGATACAAAGTTATAGTCGGCATAACAACCCACGTCTGTTGGGTGTAACATCGCAGTCTTGATTAGCAACATCCATTTGAAAATCCACGATTACACTGTTTGACTTTTGAAAACTTTTTTATGGGGATGAAATAGAAATATAACATGGTGCATCATATTCCAAAAAATTGTAAATCGAATTCCAACCACGGTAAAGCCCCCTTTAACCAACAAAACAGCATGTGAAAATTTGAGCTAAAAAAGCTTTCGATGTTCCCAATAGTCATTAAGGTTGAATTTATTGGTCACTGAACTAAGATGAGATCGGTGGAACTTGTTTGTCCTATAGTTCTATGAGAGCGCTTAGTTTTGACTGGTTATGGTTCTAGTAACTCAGAATGGATACAAAGTTATGGTTGGCGGAATAACCCATGTTTGTTGGGTGCAACATCGAAGTCCTGAGGTGCAACATCTGCTTGAAAATCCAAGATTGCATTGTATGACTTTTGAAAACTCATTTATGGGGTTCAAATAGAAATATAACATGGTGCATCATATTCCAAAATATAGTAAATCGAATTCCGACCACGGTCAAACCCCCTTTGACCAACAAAACGACATGTGAAAAATTGAGCTAAAAAAGCTTTCGTTGTTCCCAGTAGTCATTATAATTGAATTTCTTGGTTACTAAACTAAGATCAGATTGGCGGAACCTGATAATCCTTTAGATCTATGAGAGGGCTTCGTTTTGGATTGTTATGGTTCTAGTAACTCAAAATATATACAAAGTTATGGTTGGCAGAACAACCCACGTCTGTTGGGTGCAACATCGAAGTCTTGATTGCAACATCCGTTTGAAAATCCAAGATTGCGTTGTATGACTTTTGAAAACTCATTTATGGTGATGAAATAGAAATATAACATGGTGCATCATATTCCAAAATATAGTAAATCAAATTTCTACCACGGTCAAACCACCTTTGACCAAAAAAATGGCATGTGAAAAATTCAGCTAAAAAAGCATTCGATGTACCTAATAGTCATTAAGATTGAATGTCTTGGTTACTGAAGTAAATGTGATTGGTTGAACCTGTTAGTCCTATACAGCTATGAGAGGGCTTCTTTTTGACTGGTTATTGTTCTAGTAACTCAAAATGGATACAAAGTTATGGTTAGTAGAACAACCCACGTATGGTTGGTGCAACATCATAGTCTTGCAGTGCAACATACGTTTGAAAATCCAAGATTACACTGTATGACTTTTGAAAACTCGTTTATGGGGATGAAATAGAAATATAACATGGTGCATCATATTCCAAAAAATAGTAAATCGATTTCCAACCACGATCAAACCCCCTTTGACCAGCAAAATGACATGTGAAAAATTGAGCAAAAAAAGATTTTGATGTTCCCAATAGTCATTAAGATTGAATTTCTTTGTTATTGAACAAAGATGAGATTGGTGCAACCTGTTAGTCCTGTAGATCTATGAGAGAGCTTTGTATTGACTGGTTATGATTCTAGTAACTCAGAATTGATACAAATTATGGTTGGTAGAACAACCCACGTCTGTTGGGTGCAACATCGAAGTCTTGATGTGCAACATCCGTTTGAAAATCCAAGATTGCACTGTATGACTTTTGAAAACACATTTTTGGGGATAAAATAGAAATATAACATGGTGAATCATATTCCAAAATATAGTAAATCGAATTCCGACCACGGTCAACCCACCTTTGACCAATAAAACGGCATGTGGACAATTGAGAAAAAAAAGCTTTCGATGTTGACAATAGTCATTAAGATTGAATTTCTTGGTTACTGAACTAAGATAAGATGGGTGGAACCTATTGGTCCTATAGATCTATGAAAGAGCTTCATTTTGATTGGTATTGTTCTAGTAACTCAAAATGGATACAAAGTTATGGTTGGCTGAACAACCCACGTCTTTTGGGTGCAACATCGAAGTCCTGAGGTTCAACATCCGTTTGAAAATATAAGATTGCACTGTATGACTTTTGAAAACACTTTTATGGGGATAAAATAGAAATATAACATGGTGCATCATATTCCAAAATATAGTAAATCGAATTCTGACCATGGTCAAACCACCTTTGAACAACAAAACGGCATGTGAAAAATTGAGCTAAAAAACTTTCGATGTTCCCAATAGTTCTTAAGATTGAATTTATTGGTTACTGAACTATGATGAAATTGGTGGAACCTATTGGTCCTATGGATCTATGAGAGAGCTTCGTTTTGACAGGGTATGGTTCTAGTAACTCAAAATGGATACAATGTTATGGTTGGCGGAACAACCCACGCTTGTGGGTGCAACGTCGAAGTCTTGAGGTGCAACATCCTTTTGAAAATCCAAGATTGCACTGTATGACTATTGAAAACTCGTTTATGAGGATGAAATAGAAATATAGCATTTTGTATCATATTCCAAAATATAGTAAATCGAATTCCGACCACGGTCAACCGACCTTTGACCAACAAAACGGCATGTGAAAAATTGAGCTAAAAAAGCTTTCGATGTTCCCAATAGTCATTAAAATCGAATTTCTTTGTTACTGAATTAAGATGAGATGGGTGGAAACTGTTTGTCCAATAGATCTATGAGAGAGGTTTGTTTTGACGGTTATGGTTCTAGGAACTCAAAATGGATACAAAGTTATGGTTGGCGGAACAACCCACGTTTGTTGGGTGCAACATCGAAGTCTTAAGGTGCAACATCCATTTGGAAATCCAAGATTGCACTGTATGACATCCATTTGAAAATGGATACAAAGTTATGGCGGGTGGTACAACCCACGTCTATTGGGTGCAACATCCATTTGAAAATCCAAAATTGCACAGTATGACTTTAGAAAACTCAGTTATGGTGATGAAATAGAAATATAACATGGTGAATCATATTCCAAAAAATAGTATATCGAATTCCTACCACGGTTATGGTGTGAGATGGGTGGAACCTGTTTTTCCTATAGATCTATGAGAGAGCTTCGTTTTGACTACTTATAGTTCTAGTAACTTAGAATGGCTACAAAGTTATGGTTGGCGAAACTACTCACGTCTGTTGGGTGCAACATCGAACTCTTGAGGTGCAACATCCATTTGAAAATCCAAGATTCCACTTTATGACTTTTGAAAATTCATTTACGGGGATGAAATAGAAATATAACATTAAGCATCATATTCCAAAAAAATAGTAAATTAAATTCCAACCACAATCAAAACTCCTTTGACCAACAAAACGGCATGTGAAAAATTGAGCTAAAAAAGCTTACGATGTTCCCAATTGTCATTAAAATTGAATTTCTTGGTTACTGAACTAAGATGAGATGGGTCGAAACTGTTCGTCCTTTAGATCTAAGAGAGAGGTTCGTTTTGACGGGTTATGGTTCTAGGAACTCAAAATGGATATAAAGTTACGGTTGGCGGAACAACCCACGTCTGTTGGGTGCAACATCGAAGTCTTGAGGTGCAACATCCGTTTGAAAATCCAAGATTGCACCGTATGACCCTTGAAAACTAGTTTATGGGGATGAAACAGAAGTTTAACATGGTGAATCTTATTCCAAAATATAGTAAATCGAATTCTCGCCACGGTAAACCCACCTTTGACGAACAAAATGACATGTGAAAAATTGAACTAAAAAAGCTTTCGATGTACCCAATAGTCCTTAGGATTGTATTGATTGGTTACTAAACTAAGATGAGATGGGTGGAACCTATTAGTCCTATAGATCTATGAGAGATCTTCGTTTTGACTGGTTATGGTTCTAGTAACTCAAATTGGATACAAAGTTATGGTTGGTGGAACAACCCACGTCTGTTGGGTGCAACATCGAAGTCTTGAGGTGCAACATCCAATTAAAAATCCAAGATTGCACTATATGACTTTTGAAAACTCTTTTATGGGGATGAAATAGAAATATAACATGGTGCATCATTTTCCAAAATATAATAAATCGAATTCTGACCACGGTCAAACCACCTTTGATCATCTAAACGGCCTATGAAAATTTGAGCTAAAAAAGTTTTCGATGTTCCCAGTAGTCATTATGATTTAATTTCTTGGTTACTTAACTAAGAAGAGAATGGTGGTACGTGTTAGTCATATAGGTCTATGAGAGAGCTTCTTTTTGCCAGGTTATGGTTCTAGTAACTCAAAATGGATACAAAGTTATGGTTGACGAAACAACCGACGTCTTCTGGGTGCAACATCGACGTCTTGAGGTGCAACATCTGTTAGTCATTCCAAGATTGCATTGTATGACTTTTGAAAACTCATTTGTGGGGACGTAATAGAGATATAACATGGTGCATAATATTCCAAAATATAGTAAATCGAATTCGGACCACCGTCAAACCCCCTTTAACCAAGAAAACGGCATGTGAAAAATTAAGCTAAAAAAGCTTTCGATGTTCCCAATAGTCATTATGATTGAATTTCTTGGTTACTGAACTAAGATGAAATTAGTGGAACCTGTGAATCCTATAGATCTATATGAGGGCTTCGTTTTTACTGGTTATGGACCTAGTAACTCAAAATGAATATAAAGTTATGGTTGGCGGAACAACCCACATCTGTTTGGTGCAACATCGAAGTCTTGAGGTGAAACATCTATTTGAAAATCCAGGATTTCATTGAATGACTTTTTAAAAATCGTTTATGGGGATGAAATAGAAATATAACATGGTGCATCATATTCCAAAATATATTAAATCGAATTCCGACCATGGTCAAACCCCCTTTGACCAACAAAACGGCATGTGAAAAATTAAGCTAAAAAAGCTTTCGATGTTCCCAGTAGTCACTATGATTTAATTTCTTGGTTACTAAACTAAGATGAGATTGGTGGAACCGGTTAATCCTATGAATATATGAGAGGGCTTCGTTTTGACTGGTTATGGTTCTAGTAACTCAAAATGGATATAAATTTATGGTTGGCGGAACAACCCATGTCCGTTGGGTGCAACATCGAAGTCTTGAGTTGCAACATCCATTGAAAATCCAAGATTGCATTGTATGACATTTGAAAACTCGTTTATGGGAATGAAATAGAAATATAACATGGTGCATCATATTCCAAAATAAAGTAAATCGAATTCCGACCATGGTCAAACCACCTTTGACCAACAAAACGGCATGTGAAAAATTGAGCTAAAAAAGCTTTCGATGTTCCTAATAGTCATTAAGATTGAATTTCATTGTTACTGAACTAAATGAGATTGGTGGATGTTGTTAGTCCTACAGATCTATGACAGAGCTTCGTTTTGACTAGTTATGGATCTAGTAACTCAAAATAGATACAAAGTTATGATTAGCAGAACAACCAACGTCTGTTTGGTGCAACATTGTGGTCTTGAGGTCCAGCATACGTTTGAAAATCCAAGATTGCACTGAATGACTTTTGAAAACTCGTTTATGGGGACGAAATAGAAATGTAACATGGCGCATCAGATTCCAAAAAATAGTAAATTGAATTCCAACCACGATCAAACCCCCTTTGACCAACAAAACGACATGTGAAAAATTGAGCTAAAAAAGCATTCGATGTTCCCAATAGTCATTAAGATTGAATTTCTTGGTCACTGAACTAAGATGAGATCGGTGGAACCTGTTTGTCCCATAGATCTATGAGAGAGCTTCGTTTTGACCGGTTATGGTTTTAGTAACTCAAAATGGATAGAAAGTTATAGTCGTCATAACAACCCACGTCTGTTGGGTGCAACATCGCAGTCTTGATTTGCAACATCCATTTGAAAATCCAAGATTGCACTGTTTGACTTTTGAAAACTTGTTTATGGGGATGAAATAGAAATATAATATGGTGCATCATATTCCAAAAAATTGTAAATCGAATTCCAACCACGGTCAAACCCCCTTTAACCAACAAAACGGCATGTGAAAAATTGAGCTAAAAAAGCTTTCGATGTTCCCAATAGTCATTAAGATTGAATTTCTTGGTCATTGAACTAAGATGAGATCGGTGGAACTTGTTTGTCCTATAGTTCTATGAGAGCGCTTAATTTTGACTGGTTATGGTTCTAGTAACTCAGAATGGATACAAAGTTATGGTTAGCGGAATAACCCATGTTTGTTGGGTGCAACATCGAAGTCTTGCTGTGCAACATCTGTTTGAAAATCCAAGGTTGCATTGTATGACTTTTGAAAACTCATTTATGGGGATCAAATAGAAATATAACATGGTGCATCATATTCCAAAATATAGTAAATCGAATTCCGACCACGGTCAAACCCCTTTGACCAACAAAACGGCATGTGAAAAATTGAGCTAAAAAAGCTTTCGTTATTCCCTGTGGTCATTATGATTGAAATTCTTTGGTTACTAAACTAATATTAGATTGGTGGAACCGGTTAATCCTATAGATCTATGAGAGGGCTTCGTTTTGGCTGGTTATGTTTCTAGTCACTCAAAATGGATACAAAGTTATGGTTGGCAGAACAACCCACGTCTGTTGGGTGCAACATCGAAGTCTTGATTGCAACATCCATTTGAAAATCCAAGATTGCATTGTATGACTTTTGAAAACTAATTTATGGTGATGAAATAGAATTATAACATGGTGCATCATATTCCAAAATACCGTAAATCAAATTCCTACCATGGTCAAACCACTTTTGACCAACAAAATGGCATTTGAAAAATTCAGCTAAAAAAGCATTCGATGTACCTAATAGTAATTAAGATTGAATGTCTTGGTTACTGAAGTAAATGAGATTGGTGGAACCTTTTAGTCCCATACAGCTATAAGAGAGCTTCTTTTTGACTGCTTATGGTTCTAGTAACTCAAAATGGATACAAAGGTATGGTTAGTAGAACAACCCACGTCTGGTTGGTGCAACATCATAGACTTGCCGTGCAACATACGTTTGAAAATCCTAGATTGCACTGTATGACTTTTGAAAACTCATTTATGGGGATAAAATAGAAATATAACATGGTGCATCATATTCCAAAAAATAGTAAATCGAATTCCAACCACGATCAAACCCCCTTTGACCAACAAAATGACATGTGAAAAAATGAGCTAAAAAAGATTTTGATGTTCCCAATGGTCATTAAGATTGAATTTCTTTGTTATTGAACAAAGATGAGATTGGTGGAACCTGTCAATCCTATAGATCTATGAGAGAGCTTTGTTTTGACCGGTTATGATTTAAGTAACTTAGAATGGATACAAATTACGGTTGGCAGAACAACCCACGTCTGTTGGGTGCAACATCGAAGTCTTGATGTGCAACATCCGTTTGAAAATGCAAGATTGCACTTTATAACTTTTGAAAACACATTTATGGGGTTGAAATAGAAATATAACATGGTGAATCAGAATCCAAAATATAGTAAATCGAATTCCGACCACGGTCAACCCACCTTTGACAACAAAACGGCATGTGGACAATTAAGCAAAAAAAGCTTTCGATGTTGCCAATAGTCATTAAGATTGAATTTCTTGGTTACTGAACTAAGATTAGATGGGTGGAACCTATTGGTCCTATAGATCTATGAAAGTGCTTCATTTTGACTGGTATTGTTCTAGTAACTCAAAATGGATACAACGTTATGGTTCGCTGAACAACCCACGTCTTTTGGGTGCTACATCGAAGTCCTGTGGTTCAACATCCGTTTGAAAATCCAAGATTGCACTGTATGACTTTTGAAAAAACTTTTATGGGGATAAAATAGAAATATAACAATGTGCATCATATTCCAAAATATAGTAAATCGAATTCTGACCATGGTCAAACCACCTTTGACCAACAAAACGGCATGTGAAAAATTGAGCTAAAAAACTTTCGATGTTCCCAATAGTCATTATGATTGAATTTATTGGTTACTGAACTATGGTGAAATTGGTGGAACCTGTTGGTCCTATAGATCTATGAGAGAGCTTCGTTTTGACAGGGTATGGTTCTAGTAACTCAAAATGGATACAATGTTATGGTTGGTGGAACAACCCACGCCTGTGGGTGCAACATCGAAGTCTTGAGGTGCAACATCCTTTTGAAAATCCAAGATTGCACTGTATGACTATTGAAAACTCGTTTATGGGGCTGAAATAGAAATATAGCATTTTGTGTCATGTTCCAAAATAAAGTAAATCGAATTCCAACCACGGTCAACCGACCTTTGACCAATAAAACGGCATGTGAAAAATTGAGCAAAAAGAGCTTTCGATGTTCCTAATAGTCATTAAAATCGAATTTCTTGGTTACTGAACTAAGATGAGATGGGTGGAAACTGTTTGCCCTATAGATCTATGAGGAAGGTTTGTTTTGACGGGTTATGGTTCTAAGAACTCAAAATGGATATAAAGTTATGGTTGGCGGAACAACCCATGTTTGTTGGGTGCAACATCGAAGTCTTGAGGTGCAACATCCATTTGGAAATCCAAGATTTCACTGTATGACATCCGTTTGAAAATGGATACAAAGTTATGGTTGGTAGTACAACCCACGTCTATTGGGTGCAACATCCATTTGAAAATCCAAAATTGCACAGTATGACTTTAGAAAACTCGGTTATGGCGATGAAATAGAAATATAACATGGTGAATCATATTCCAAAAAATAGTAAATCGAATTCCTACCGCGGTTATGGTGTGAGATGGGTGGAACCTGTTTTTCCTATTGATCTATGAGAGAGCTTCGTTTTGACTAGTTATAGTTCTAGTAACTTAGAATGGCTACAATGTTATGGTTGGTGAAACAACACACGTCTGTTGGGTGCAACATCGAACTCTTGAGGTGTAACACCTCGTAATTCTATAACACTAAGATTCACAAATCAAGGCAGAATTAAATTTTAAATTCAAAATCAAGGGAAATGGGCTACGCCATTGCGTTCGTCTCGGAATTCTGCATGAAAACGAGTCCGAGTTTGCGTAAATCGGAGTCCGTATGAGGAAGATATGGCCTCCGGAAGTTTCAGCGAAGTTCAAATTTCAAAACAGACTCAGAAGCGGGCTGGGCTGGAAATTTCCCGCCCAGGACCCAGGTCGACCATGGTGTCGACCTGGGTACCAGGTCGACCAAGGTGTCGACCTGGGGGTCGACCTCCCCGGTTTTTCTAGATCTGCAGCCTGGTTCGTTTTTCTGTATCCGGACGCAATTCTAACCAGATTCGTTGACTTCTACACTATAAAAATACCCCTAGGCCTCATATTTTCTCCTCACAACTTCTCTATGCCTGTGACGACCGTCCATAACCCCTGCACTAAACAAGAGGAATAATGC
Source organism: Allium sativum (assembly GCA_030737875.1). Taxonomy (NCBI): domain Eukaryota; kingdom Viridiplantae; phylum Streptophyta; class Magnoliopsida; order Asparagales; family Amaryllidaceae; genus Allium; species Allium sativum. Next base: position 33,097,669 of record CM060920.1, on the reverse strand, counting down.
GCTGAAAGGCGTGCCAGGCTGCTATGGACGATCATCATAGTAAGTGAACACATCGAAACCTGTCGTAGAACTCACAGCGCAAGGATAAAATATAATAGAACATACACAACAGGTGATAGTAATGAGGTACCATATAGCAAACTTTTGATACTCTTTCAACATCCAGAAAGATTATCCAACTGATATCCAAGTTTGTACATAAGGCCTCACTACAACTCTCAAGCAACTCAAACAGCGGAAACAGAAATACTAGATAGAATAAAACTGGTACACCAGCCTCCTGCTCGTCATCGCTCAGCTTCCTCGTATCACTAAGCTCCATTACCTGTAACCTGCTACTTAGTCTGCCCATCCACAACCGGATGAACAGCCCAAGGTAATAAGAGGAGACATAAAACCTTGAGTCAGACAATAGTCTTAGTGAGCGATAATACAGCTAACAAACTTCAACAAGAAAGCATATGAGAATGGGTAAATGAACAACTTATCTATCCACATCACCAGAGAAGAACTCAACCTTATCTTCCCCACATCGGACAGTGATAGCCTTTACACCAAGCATTTCAACCATTCATCCATAGAAACCAGAACACCCATTCAATCATAGAGAACACACATAACATCCAGATTATATAAGTCTAACACAGACAACCCTAATCGAGTTTAACATTCCTCAAGTACCCTCGCCAGAGGCCTAAACCAATATCACTTAAGCACTCAAGGAACATCTCCCTTGTAACACCCCACCTCCGCTAGGGTCACTCGCAAAGGAATGCACTAGCTTTAGAGGGGCATTATTGGTAAACATGCACAGAAATATCACAGGACAGAACATATATAAATAGCGGAAGTACAAACTTTCATAACATGAATAAATAAGGTCTAAAGCCTTTTACATCAGAGTACATCAAAACCTGTCTTGCAATAGTAAAGAAGCATAAAGACTTTTTAATAAATTATTCCCCAAGTAAAACAGTAAAGTAGCCATAGCCAAGAGAAGTCCAAGCCATCCATGATGACCTTCAAGCAGAAGAAGTCCGAACTAAACAACATTGTTTCCTCCCTGAAACCTGGGGGGGGGGGGGGAAACGGAAGAAAAGAGGCGAAACAAAACGGGTCAGTCAAAAAGACTGAGTAAGTCCTATCTACTTCCAGTATAAAAACAGGTAAAGGTAACATGACATGCATAAACTGAAAGTAAACATAAGGATAACTACAAGATAGATAAACCAGGGTAGCCGGTTGAACTACTGCGGCAAGGTAAACTAAGGTATCATGATAAGCTACGGTGTTATGATAAGTCAAGGTATCACATCGTCAGATTTCTATCGAGTACATTATCCCAAGGTATCTACCCCGTCTAACATCCCACGGTATCTATTATGTATATTCTTCCTAGTTCTAACATGTATATTTGCTCTGCACCTCTCGTACTAGTATCCCTACCCGCGTCATGTGTTAACCATGAATGTCCCGTGCTCAAAGTCGTGTAATGGTCCATGTCAACCTAATATCGCATATATAGGTTACTCAAATCATATGTTTCTTTCCATGTATATAAGTTCAGTCCTTTGCCATACCTCGTACGGGCTTCCTCATGTCGTATTATCCTTGAAATCGTTTGGACTGTCACCCTTGTTCTAGCTAGGCTCTTCCATATGAATCATCGTTTGAACTACTAGGACTTACGCCACCTAGCTCCACTAGGGATTACGCTTACCTATTGCACGCTTTCGTATTTCGGTTTGGGTCAAACCACCTAGGCCACTAGGGATTACGCTAACCCTCAACCGCACCCTTTTTCCCACGCATTCATCGTGAATCGTTTTTCTATAACTGTATGCACATGTACCACATCGTGCCATTCGAGTCCTGTCACAGGGCAAAACAAGAAATACAGGACTCGGCCGGGAGCTTTAGATTTATCTGCCGATGCAGATACTAAGGTCTGCTTTTCTACACGTGGCTATGGTCCCACGAGACCCCTCCCTCAACTAGTCAAAGGCAACACAAGAGAAAATCTTGCATGAGAACTACACTCCGGCCAGCCCACATCCTACGGCCTACCTCACCCATAATTAGATAGCAATTATGGTCTGTTGAGTGTTCCCTGCCTTTCCGTACGTACTCGCTTGACTCAAGATGGTAGATGATCGACGAACTTGCTATCTCGGGCACCTTATGTATTCGTCGACTCACTGCTATCCACCCCAGTCTTTAGGTCGCTCGCATAGCAACCAAGGCATACTCTTGGTTCTTCTAACGCAGACCTTAACCTCTTGTGAGCCCAGGATGATCATCTGCGACATCACAGAGGGATACCAAGAATATCCTCATGTTCCCCGAAGCCGCTGCTTCGTTACCCAGTTCGCTGGAGCCTTTATCTAAATCAGATAGCCTGCTCCTACACGTATACTTAAACGATGACCTACCGTATCGGGTTACTCATCTATCTAAGAAGTGGTCCAAATTTCCTTGACTAAGAATTATTACTTAGTTTCCCTTAACTAAGGTTTACCACTTAGCCTTATTTCCATTATCCTTGTTAACTATGGTTATTTACCTAATCCTCCGAATTAGGGTTTATCTAATGGGTTAAGTGTCACTTAAGTTCACAACTTAACCTGTCTACAAAACATGTCAAAACTGGCTAAGTATCCAAGTCCAAGACTTAACCCTACAGACCATGTGTCAAGTTGGTTAAGTATATCAAGGAATTCATGACTTAACCTCGTCTAATTATCATTTTAGATTGGTTAATTATATAAATTAACTTGACCTTGTAATCAAATCGGTCAAGCGTATTCAAGTGATTCGTGACTTAGCCTTATCATGTTTTCACGTTAGAGTGGTTAAGTATAGATTAACTTAACCTCATCAAATTAACGAGTTAGATTGGTTAAGTATAGGTCACTTAACCTCATCAAATCATCGTGTTAAATTAGTTAAGTGTTTAACTTAACCCCATTAAATTACCAAGTTGGATTAATTAAGTCTAGGCTAACTTAACCCCATCCGATTACCATGTTTAGATTAGTTAAGCCTAATCTTAACCCCATCCATTAACTGTATTATACGGTTAAGTGTCATTAAGAAAATTTACTTAACCTTATCACGTTATCGTGTTGGATTGATTAAGTGTTGGTTAACTTAATCCCGTCCACTAGTCGTATAAAAATGGTCAAGTGTCATTAGGCAAATCAAGTTACTTAACCTACCCAAGCTTATCATGTTTTGTTGAGTATCATTAGCCTAATCAAATTACTTAACCCATTTGTCCATATCATATTTGGTTAAGCCTCATTAATCAAATTAACTTAACCCTATTATGTGGCATTAACTTAATTAATGCACCCTCAACCTCTCACATTAGACCTTGTTGTGGTTACTAGTTAAGCCGGGCGGGTCCGGGTAGATTTACACCACAACCTAGTCTAACCTCGGGTCTTAAGCGCGACATGACCAACTTCTCACATTGGGTCCTATTGTTTGCAACTACTAGTTAGGCCGGTCGGTTCCGGGTAGTTTTACGTTGCACACTCAACCCAACCTCGAGTTGGCCACACTTATATTATCTAAGTTCATCATGTTTCCAAAACATGTTACAAGTTTTCAAGGATTTGGGTAGACCTAACTTAATAGGTAAATTCCCAAAGGGTAGACCTAACTTAATAGGTAAATTCCCAAGCTCATGTTTTTATGCATACTTACATGCCAACTTCCATGTTATCTTTCAAGTCATATTTTCAAGTATAAACACATGTCATATTCAAGTTAAGATTTTGCGACATGTTCATGTTTATCTAACTACCCAAAATCGTGTTTTCCCAAAAAGCAAGCAAAGCGAGTCAACATAGTAAGGATACTATGTCACATATTGGTCTCAAAACATGCATGATGCCAAAAAGGGCTTGGCTTCCACATGCATATCATCATAAAGGGATTGGCCATAAACATGCATAGTGTCATAAGGTAATTTGGCCACAAACATGCATATTATCAAAAAATGTTTGGCCACGAGCATGCATAACCTCATAAAGGATTTGGCCACAAACTTGCATGTTAGCATAAGGGGTTTGGGTTCATAAACATGCATAAGCCCCAAAATCTTGTCTTAGCCAATGTTTCACAAGTAAAGTGGATCCTAAAGGTTTATGCTAGCATTTCATGCATAAAGATCCAAACTTGCAAGTTAAACTAGGTTATGCATAGCATGAGAGGCATGATTAAGTCACTCACATGGCCTAAAATCATAAACATGAACACAAGAGGCAAGGTAAGGTTCATATAGGTTCGCATAATCATGTTTAGCCTCATTTTATCCCATGTCATTATCAAAACTACCGTTTCCATCTAAAAGTAGCTAGAACTTACATAGTTAGGCCTAGGGAAAGGAGCATGAATCATCTTGGCTAAGAAAGGTGCCTCCTTTGTAGAAGAATCGTCATGGAACTCGCATAGAAATGTTGATTTGGCCTTGATTTGGTGTAGCAAGCTTGCACCTTTTGATTTGAACTTGATTTGAGTGCATAGGCTCTAGGGATTTGAGATGGAGGCCATGATCAAAATTGATTTTGGCAGCACTTAGTTGCTAGGTTTGATTTTTAGGGATTTAGGTTAGGTTTAGGGTCTTTTTATAGAGATTAGGATAGTTTTAGGCCCTTAGATTAACCCTAGGACCAACCTGAACCGTCAGATTTCAAACCAGGCCCAAAAACCTAGCCAAGATTGGAAATAGGTGCACCAGATCAGAATCAGCCGACAGGGCAAGTCGACAGCCCAGTCGACATGCCTGTCGACATGCCTGTTGACTTGTCTGGGCGGGAATTTTCCCGCCTGGCCCCATTTCTGCATGTTTCGAAATTCAAATTTCCCGAAAACTTCTTTGGGCCTTAACCGGGTCATACGGACTCCGATTTTTGAAAACTCGGACTCTATTTCGCGTATTTTTCCGAGACGAACGCAATGGCATAGCCCGTTTTACTTGATTCAGAATTTAAAATAAAATTCTGCCTTGATTCTCGTTTTAACATGTTATTGAAATACGGGTTGTTACATCCCTCGACTTTGGATAATCTATGTGAGATAGTACAAACAGAACAAACAATCATCCATAACCGACTCTGGCTATCACCGCAAATCCTGCTTCGAAACCATCATTGTCGTATGACGGCCAACCTTGCCATATGTCAAGGGCTAATGATAACCCCAGTTCTAGCATGAACTCCATATGCCCAACCTTGGCAATGTCCAACCTTGACACTAGGCCTTTCCCCAACCAGAAAGACCCAGGGTACTCGACCAACAACCGGTCTTTTGGGCCTTTCAACGATACCCATCGTACCCCTGCTTTGAGCTGCTAGAACTTACGACAACGATGACTTCTCGGCCTTCGCATCTCTAATCGTCCAACCTTGACGATGTTTCATAGCTCAAGCAACCTTCTCGAGCAGCCATTAATCACCAACTCACGACCTTTGAGTTGTCTCCGCATTCGTTGTTCCACCTTGATCAACGAACACATTCATCACTTCGAGTCTTCCTACTTGAATAACCTCGAAGTTACGTCATCACTAGAAGTGTCCGATCAGAAATTTCCACTAGAAATGCCGACTAGACCCATTCTGGACCGACCAGACCTCTTCCGGTACTTCTAGACCGATCAGACCCCCTGAACCGACCAGACCTCCCTTTGCTCCTCCTGGACCGACCAGGACCCTCCTGAGCCGACCAGACTCCCTCCTCAGCCTTCTGGACCGATCAAACCGACCAGCTCCAAGACCCAGTCATAACCGACCAGGATATGCTTCCATCTGACCGACCAGGATTTGCATCCATCTGACCGACCAGCTCCTTCAGACCGACCAGGTGAAACCGACCAGCTCCACCAGATCGACCAGCTCCTCCAGATCGACCAGCTTCTCCAGAGCGACCAGGCTGAAACCGACCAGCTACTCCAGAGCGACCAGGCTGAAACCGACCAGCTGCTCCAGAGCGACCAAGCTAAAACCAACCAGCTGCTCCTGAACGACCAAGCTAAAACCGACCAGCTGCTCCAGAACCGACCAGAATCTTCTCTGCTCCTCCAAAACCGACCAGAAACCTGCACATCTCCAATTCGACTCCGATTTCGACCAAAACTTCGCTAAACGACAAATCCGACGAAACCAGCTTATCCGATTCATCCAACCGCAATCACAAACATGTTATTCAACCAACAATATCATCAATCTAACAATTTCCATTAAAACACATAAATTTCCCAAAACATGATAAGTGAATCATATGAACAGAAAAACGGATCTAACTTGCATAATCTTGAGAAAAATCATAAAATTAACCATTTAAATTATCTAGATCAGATCCTAAGGAGATTCATATATAAAATGGACTTAGCATGGTGTGGATCTAAGGAAAATAACATGGAAATGATGAAATTAACATCCTAAAACCCATATACTAACATGAATCCGAATGAGAGATGTAAATCACTCACCAATTATCCAAATCTAAGCAAAAGCAATGAAAACGCAATCCGGACAGCGAACACTTCGAATCAAACTCTTCAATCCGATGAATTTGCCCTTGAGACGATGTAGATCTAGCCTCTTATGGTGTAGATCTTCGATTTCCCTCCTTGGATTTTGGAATTTTAATAGTGGAAAGATGTTAGAGGAAGAAGGAGATCAAAGCCTCCCCATAAGAGAATGGAAAATGCCAACCTTTCTCCATACCCCTTACCCCTATTTATAGTCTCCACCCACCCTCTAATGGGCCTTCTCCAAATCAGCCCATTAGCCTTCCAAAACCTGAACAGCCAACTGAAAAACCTTAAAACAGCGATTTCTCCCAAACCGCTGAACCAAATCCTTAATGTAACCACTCTACGGAAAGGGAATCATCAACTCCTTTCCAATGGCACAGGTCTCACCCTCTGATTCGACCTGAGTCAAAAGTTATGCCCAGTACAAGACTAACAGGGGCAAAATGATCACAAACAAAATCGGTAAAAATTATGGACATGTCACACATCCCCATAAGCAACATATCAAAAGATGAGAATGATCCAACCCTCAGGGAATAAAATAAAAATATTTTACGATCTTCCGATACGTAAAATGCGGGCTGTTACATTCTCCCCCCATTTAAGAATTTCGCCCCCGAAATTCCAAGCAAACACAAGCAACCACAACAATTCCGCATGCCTATCATTCTTGAGAAGCCAATCCTATCATCCAAACTAGCAACCATCAAGCCATACATCCATAGCCTTATCCTAGCACGCGGAATTATATCAAACAACAACATGATATAACGATATAACGATGATACAATAAAAGGGTCCTACCGATGAAAAGTTCTGGATGAGTCGCCTTCATGCTCTCTTCCGTCTCCCATGTACAATCATCGCCATCTTCACTCCATTGTACCTTGACTAGCTTTACCGTCTTCCTCCTAAGCTGTTTCATGTCATTCCCCACAACACGAAGTGGCTTGCGAGTTTTCGCAACTGCGGTCTCAACTTCTAAATCTTCATACTGTTCTGGAGATACCACCACATTCGAGTCGTGCACAAACTTTCGTAGAAACGACACATGGAAAACATTATGCACACTCGACATCTTCTCGGGTAACTCCAACCTATATGCGAGCTTTCCTATTCGCTCGACTATCGGAAATGGTCCAACAAACCTAGGGGCAAACTTTCCTTTACTCCTGAATCGAACCACTTGCTTCAACGGTGAAATCTTTATGAAAAACATATCACCTACGTCGAACTCCAAATCCTTACGACGCTTATCGGCGTAACTTTTCTGACGATCTTGGGCCGCCTTCATTCGTTGCCGAATTATCTCGATACAATCCGAGGTTTCTCTTATCATCTCAGGCCCAAGTATCAACTTATCTCCAGTTTCTAACCAACAAGCTGGAGAATTGCACGGCCTTCCATACAACGCCTCATATGGTGCCATCCCAATACTCGACTGGTAGCTATTATTATATGCAAATTCGACTAAATGTAGATGGTCCTCCCATGATCCTCTGAAGTCTAACACACAAGCCCTCAGGAGATCTTCTAAAATTCGGTTGACTCTCTCGGTCTGACCATCAGTTTGGGGATGGTATGCCGTACTTAAGCACAACTCGGTTCCCAAAGCTTCTTGCAAACTTTTCCAAAATCCACTCGTGAACAATGGATCCCGGTCACTTACTATACTCTTTGGGACACCATGGAATCGAACTATCCATTTCACATAAAGTTCAGCCAATTTTGACGCTGTCCTAGTCGTCTTGACAGGAATAAATCTCGCACTTTTGGTCAAACGATCCACAATGACCCAAATCCCTTCATTCCCTGCCCTAGTTCTAGGTAGTCCATCGATAAAATCCATCGATATCTGCTCCCACTTCCACGTAGGAATCTCTAATGGCTGAAGTAAACCACTCGGCTTCTTCTGTTCAGCTTTCACTAACTGACAGTTCATACACTTGGAAATGAATTTTCCAATATCTCTTTTCATCCCTTCCCAGTAGTAGACTCGCTTCATGTCCTGATACATTTTATTACCACCGGGATGAATCGTTAGCTTCGAGTGATGACATTCTCTCAGAACCTCATCCCTCAATCCGTCGACATCAGGAACAACTAATCGCCCTTGCTTTCGATGCCAGCCTTCTCGGTCGACCTCGAACTCCTTATCCTCTGGTTTCAGTTTCTGAATGGACTCGACAAGCTTCGCATCTTTCTTTTGGCCCTCGCCAATCCTTTCGATAAGAGTAGGCCTTATCGACAAGCTTGCCAATATTTCAGGTTCTAACTCACACCTTGGCCTGAAATCGAACGTTGCCAAATACTCGAGGCCCTTCCATTCCGACAACATCGCTCCCAAACTTGCGTGTCTTCGACTCAATGGATCTGCAACTGCATTGCCTTTGCCAGGAGTATAGGCTATCCCAAAATCATACGATGCCAGAAACTCTAACCATCGTTGCTGCCAAAGATTCAAATCCTTTTAGGAGAAAAGATACTTCAACGACTTGTGATCCGTAAACAACTCGAATCGTACTCCCAACTGGTAATGTCTCCACATCTTCAGAGCAAACACAATCGCTGCCAACTCCAAATCATGAGTTGGATAGTTTCTCTCATGTGGCTTTTGTTGTCGACTTGCGTAAGCCACTACTTTATCCTTCTGCATTAGCACTCGTCCAAGTCCAGTACCACATGCATCAGTATATACCACCATCTCTTCATTCCCACTTGGAATGGTCAACACAGGTGCACTCGTCAATCTCTCCTTCAAGATTTCGAACGCTTGTTCACACTTCGCATCCCATGCGAAAACATGGTTCTTCTTCGTCAATCCTGTTAATGGTGCAGCCATCTTAGAGAAATCCTTGATAAACCTTCGTTAATAACCAGACAATCCAAGGAAACTCCGAACATCCGTTGCATTCTTAGGTCTATCCCAGTCCTGGATTGCTGCAACTTTAGCGGGGTCAACCGCTATACCCTTTCTAGAAACAACATAACCTAAGAACCTCACTTCATCCTTCCAGAAGTGACACTTTGAGAACTTAGCTTTAAGCTGATGCTTTCGCAAGATCTCTAACAAAACTCTCAAGTGCGTCTTATGTTCTTCCACATTTCTGGAGTAAACCAGTATATCATCCACGAACACAAGCACGAACTTATTCAACTGATCTCTGAACACTCTATTCATAAGATCCACAAAATACGCGGGCGCGTTAGTCAACCCGAATGGCATCACCAACCACTCGAAAAATCCGGACGGTGTCCTAAAAGCAGTCCTTGGCACACTATCCTTGGCTACTCTGAACTGGTGAAATCCCGTTGCCAAATCCATCTGAGAAAACACTTTGGCTTCGTGAAGCTGATCGAACAAGTCATCAATCCTTGGCAACGGATACTTGTTCTTCTTAGTCACCTTGTTAAGCTCACGATAGTCCACACACAACCTTAACGAGCCATCTGCTTTAGTTGCAAACACGACTGGTGCACCCCACTCGGAAACACTCCTCCGAATGAAAACTTTTTCCCAAAACGTCTCTAACTTGCACCTCCAACTCTCGCTGTTCCTTAGGCGCCATCCGCCTAAGTGGCATAACAATTGGTCTCGCACCCTCGACCAAATCGATCCTAAACTCGATCTCACGATGCAGCGGCAACCCTTTGACCTCGTCAAAGACATCCACATACTCATTAGCGATCAGCACTGATGATAGGTCTTCCTGTGGAATCCCAAGCGAATATAGATAACTCACGAAGACCCGGTCTTCGCGCTTACATCTAATCAACACCCTTCGCCCTTCCACATCCCCGACCCTCACCTCTAGCTTCTCGCAATTCACCCTTGCCGCATATCTCTTGAGCCAATCCATGCCCAAGATGATCCCATACCCAGCGAAGTTAAGAACAAAGCAATCACACATAAAAGAGCAACCATGACTCGATAATACTAGATCACGACAAATCATGCACAAACTGGACGAACCCCCAACTGGATTTGTCACGATCAATGGCCTATCACAAATCTCGGGTTCCAAACCCAAGCGACAAACAAGCTCATTGTAGATGAATGAATGTGATGCTCCAGTATCAAACAAAACTCGAACTGAAACACCATTAACGGAAAAAGTACCTTGCACCACGACACCCTTTCCCTTCTCTTCCGCAGTAGGAGCTCTTGAAGAAGATGGCACAGCGTCCAAAGCATATGCCTTCACAATCTGCTTGCCCTTAGCTGATCCTGGACAATCTTTCCTCTCATGCCCAGGCTTTCCACACTTGAAGCACTTCTTCTCAGCTTTGGGATTCTTGCACTCATTTGAATAATGACCCTTCTGTTGGCAGTTAAAGCAAACCACCTCACTCTTGGGTTTCTTTTGGCCATCCTTTCCTTTCTGTTGTTGTTGCTTCCTCTTTTTATTATTACCACCCTGCTGTGGTTTCTGAGCTTCCTTGGTTGCAGCGACAACATTTGCTTCCTTGGGAAACAAGCTCTCATGGCGAATAGCTTTTTCCACGATCTTTTCAAATGAATCATCAAGATGGTCCACAAGTGGTTTTCCAATATGAGCATCCAAACCCAAGACAAATTTCTCATTCTTCTGATAGGGTGTATCAATGTATGAACGGGCATATCTAGATAAAGCTTCAAAATCAGAAATGTAGTCAAGCACTGATCTGCCATTCGGCTTCAACTCTACGAACTTCTTGAAGAGAACGGACTTCTGAGCAGTGGAGATAAATTTTGCTTCAAACTTTGCTTGGAATTGCTCCCATGAATCTCCTCTTCCGGAGTCTCGAGTATGACAGAATTCCACCATTCCATGGCCCTGCTCTGAAGCTGCCTTGATGCAAGCTTTCTCTTCATTGCATCTTCAATACCCAAGTCTCCAAAGATTCGAACACATTAATCCATCCATCTCTGAACCTCTTCAGCTGGTTCAGTTCCCTTGAATGGTTTCCCTCCCAGAGATATAAAGTCCTTGCGCATCTTTGCAAAATCTATTCTAGGAACTCGCACCCCTACATCTACCGTGGTCGCCGCTGGAGCGGGTACCCTTCGCATAATTGCTTCTGCCATGGCTACAAACATGGCCGGGTAATCTGGCTCACCACCATTTCCCCCTCCAGTATTAGCTCTCCTAGCAGCGTGCCTTGATGGTCGTCTACTCATTCTAAATCTGAAATTTAGAATAGTTAGCCAATTCCAAGAAAACTGCTAAAAGAATACAACCGCTACTACTATATATGCTAATATATATAGTAACATCCAACTGAAATCTACAAATACGTCCCTAATACGCAATTACGTCTTTGAACTTTGGCCAAAATCGTTGACCAGAGCTCTGATACCAAATGTGACGACCGCCCATAACCCCTGCACTAAACAAGAGGAATAATGCGCTGAAAGGCGTGCCAGGCTGCTATGGACGATCATCATAGTAAGTGAACACATCGAAACCTGTCATAGAACTCACAGCGCAAGGATAAAATATAATAGAACATGTACAACAGGTGATAGTAAGGAGGTATCAATAGCAAACTTTTGAAACTCTTTCAACATCCAGAAAGATTATCCAACTGATATCTAAGTTTGTACATAAGGCCTCACTACTACTCTCAAGCAACTCAAACAGCAGAAACAGAAATACTAGATAGAATAAAACTAGTACGCCAGCCTTCTGCTCGTCATCGCTCAGCTTCCTCGTATCACTAAGCTCCATTACCTGTAACCTGCTACTTAGTCTGCCCATCCACAACCGGATGAACAGCCCAAGGTAATAAGAGGAGACATAAAACCTTGAGTCAGACAATAGTCTTAGTGAGCGATAATACAGCTAACAAACTTCAACAAGAAAGCATATGAGAATGGGTAAATGAACAACTTATCTATCCACATCACCAGAGAAGAACTCAACCTTATCTTCCCCACATCGGACAGTGATAGCCTATACACCAAGCATTTCAACCATTCATCCATAGAAACCAGAACACCCATTCAATCATAGAGAACACACAAAACATCCAGATTATATAAGTCTCACACAGACAACCCTAATCGAGTTTAACATTCCTCAAGTACCCTCGCCAGAGGCCTAAACCAATATCACTTAAGCACTCAAGGAACATCTCCCTCGACTTTGGATAATCTATATGAGATAGTCCAAACAGAACAAACAATCATCCATAACCGACTCTGGCTATCAGCGCCAATCCTGCTTCGAAACCATCATTGTCGTATGACGGCCAACCTTGCCATATGTCAAGGGCTAATGATAACCCCAGTTCTAGCATGAACTCCATATGCCCAACCTTGGCAATGTCCAACCTTGACACTAGGCCTTTCCCCAACCAGAAAGACCCAGGGTACTCGACCAACAACCGGTCTTTTGGGCCTTTCAACGATACCCATCGTACCCCTGCTTTGAGCCTGCTAGAACTTACGACAACGATGACTTCTCGGCCTTCGCATCTCTAATCGTCCAACCTTGACGATGTTTCATAGCTCAAGCAACCTTCTCGAGCAGCCATTATCCACCAACTCACGACCTTTGAGTTGTCTCCGCATTCGTTGTTCCACCTTGATCAACGAACACATTCATCACTTCGAGTCTTCCTACTTGAATCACCTCGAAGTTACGTCATCACTAGAAGTGTCCGATCAGAAATTTCCACTAGAAATGCCGACCAGACCCATTCTGGACCGACCAGACCTCTTCCGGTACTTCTAGACCGATCAGACCCCCCTGGACCGACCAGACCTCCCTTTGCTCCTCCTGGACCGACCAGGACCCTCCTGAGCCGACCAGACTCCCTCCTCGGCCTTCTGGACCGATCAAACCGACCATCTCCAAGACCCAGTCAAAACCGACCAGGATATGCTTCCATCTGACCGACCAGGATTTGCATCCATCTGACCGACCAGCTCCTTCAGACCGACCAGGTGAAACCGAACAGCTCCACCAGATCGACCAGCTCCTCCAGATCGACCAGCTTCTCCAGAGCGACCAGGCTGAAACCGACCAGCTGCTCCAGAGCGACCAGGCTGAAACCGACCAGCTGCTCCAGAGCGACCAGGCTGAAACCGACCAGCTGCTCCAGAGCGACCAAGCTAAAACCAACCAGCTGCTCCAGAACGACCAAGCTAAAACCGACCAGCTGCTCCAGAACTGACCAGAATCTTCTCTGCTCCTCCAAAACCGACCAGAAACCTGCACATCTACAATTCGACTCCGATTTCGACCAAAACTTCGCCAAACGACAAATCCGATGAAACCAGCTTATCCGATTCATCCAAACGCAATCACAAACATGTTATGCAACCAACAATATCATCAATCTAACAATTTCCATCAAAACACATAAATTTCCCAAAACATGATAAGTGAATCATATGAACATAAAAACGGATCTAACTTGCATAATCTTGAGAAAAATCATAAAATTAACCATTTAAATTATCTAGATCAGATCCTAAGGTGATTCATATATAAAATGGACTTAGCATGGTGTGGATCTAAGGAAAATAACATGGAAATGATGAAATTAACATCCTAAAACCCATATACTTACATGAATCCGAATGAGAGATGTAAATCACTCACCAATTATCCAAATCTAAGCAAAAGCAATGAAAACGAAATCCGGACAGCGAACACTTCGAATCAAACTCTTCAATCCGATGAACTCGCCCTTGAGACGATGTAGATCTAGCCTCTTATGGTGTAGATCTTCGATTTCCCTCCTTGGATTTGGGAATTTTAATGGTGGAAAGATGTTAGAGGAAGAAGGAGATCAATGCCTCCCCATAAGAGAATGGAAAATGCCAACCTTTCTCCATACCCCTTACCCCCTATTTATGGTCTCCACCCACCCTCTAATGGGCCTTCTCCAAATCAGCCCATTAGCCTTCCAAAACCTGAACAGCCAACTGAAAAACCATAAAACAGCGATTTCTCCCAAACCGCTAAACCAAATCCTTAATGTAACCACTCTACGGAAAGGGAATCATCAATTCCTTTCCAATGGCACAGGTCTCACCCTCTGATTCGACCTGAGTCAAAAGTTATGCCCAGTACAAGACTGATAGAGGCAAAATGGTCACAAACAAAATCGGTAAAAATTATGGACATGTCACACATCCCCATAAGCAACATATCAAAAGATGAGAATGATCCAACCCTCAGGGAATAAAATAAAAATATTTTACGATCTTCCGATACGTAAAATGCGGGCTGTTACAATGCCTATACTCTGCTCTAATTGTAATTAAAATAAAATAATACAAAAATCCAAGACAAGGTTATGCTACTCAAGTTTGTCAAGAATAGATTCGAATCAAGATTAATGCTTCAAGATAAGAATCAAAGGCTAACCCAAACGATTTCGAGGAACGTCGCATGAATCATATCAACGCCATCTTTCTATTCTAAAAACCGATCAATGTAAGTCGGTTACTTTTTAGATTTGAACGTTTTCTCTACTCGTGACATGAAATTAAAGGAATAAAATAATATTCCAAATCTTTCTATTCGAATCAGTGCTTATATTTTTGGACTTAATTAAGAAATGTTATGATTCGATGACCAATGAGACTGTGACTAAGAAACTATGGACCTTAAAACCTTATGCCTCTTTGACTATGAACATTGCCTATGACTATGAACATTGCCTATGACTGTGATTCATGACTATGAGAATTATTTCCTTGACTATGAACACAAGCCTATGCCTTTGATTAGGAAACATAAACTATTGCCTATGACATAACAAGGACAACTGTGATTAAACGCCTATGATTCATGACTAGGAAAGTGTTGCTTAAGTTTTGTGACTGTGAAATTGGGTCTAAACCTGATTATCTATTCTGTCTATTCTTGGTTTTCTTTGGTTTTAGATCTTGGGAATTTACCTATTAAGTTAGGTCTACCCATGTTCTTGAACCTACGTCGTTATTCAACCCTTTTTATGTCATAAGATTTTCAGACCTATAGGCCTTCGATGTTTTAGATCAATTTCAGTGTAATTCGTTAGGTCTGTAATCAGTAAATTATCATTTTATGCCAGTTATTATGTCTATCTTTTTCATACCATCTTTGGTTCATTCCCTATTTTATACGAATCTAGATTTATCTATAAACCAGATTGAATCACGATTATACGAACGATGGGAATACGATTTGGGCAAAATATGAAATTTATTAAAACGTAGTTATAAACTTGGAAATTGGCATAAATTGGGAACATGTATTATGGCATGTTCATAGAAATGCAAATTGGATAAATTTGACATGAATTATAGGATGTGTAATTCGAATTGAGTATTGACTTGTAAATCTAGCATTTACATGAATTGTGAACGAGAATAACAAGTCTAGTTTGACATGAACTGTAATTAGAATGTTAAATCAGAATTGGATTAGCTAATTTGGCATAATAAGTATATTGGCATAAATTTGAAATTGGCCATAATCGCGAGTAATTGTCATGTTCGGCAAAAATCATGGTTAGTGACACTTAATTTGGTATAGTTTACATACAAAAAAGTATAAACATGATATAGAGGGGAAAATGGGCCATAATAATAAATGTTGACAATTTACATTAAAAGAGTAATTAGGAAATGAGTAAATTAGGAATAATTTACTTATAGAATTTGTCCTAAATGAGAAAATGTAAATTTAGACAAATTAAAGGTTTATTAACGACTTCTCTTTTAATAATACACCAAAAAGTTCTAGGGTGACAGAGAGGATAGTGTCTAGACTTGGGTTTGGAAAATACAAGTTTCTTGCTCTCCCTGGCTATCCCTAACTGATCCGACGGACGGAATGGTTACTTTCAAAACCTGATTTGAAAATTAATCAAAACCATTTGAACTTAGAAAACACGAATATGCCTAACCCGAGGTTAGACTGAGTTGCGATGTAAACCTGCCAGGAACCAACCGGCACATCCAGTAATCGCAACAATATCTGTCTAATGTGAGTGGTCGCGGCTTTAATTTATTTAGTTAAAGCCAGAACAAGAATGGTAGGGTTAAGTTAACTAAGACACTTAACCAATTTAACATGATAACAAAACCGACGGGTGGGGATAAGTTCATACAGACACTTAACACAGTTAAGCTAAAATGGGAAGGTTAAGTCCATAGGAACACTTAATCAACTTAACACAGTTAAGCTAGAATGGGAGGGTTAAGTCCATAGGGACACTTAACCAAACTTAACATCGTAACAAAACAAGATTTGTAGGGGTTAAGTAACTAAGAAAACACTTAGCCAAATTAACATGTTAACTAGACTAGACGGTGGGGTTAAGTAAAGTTAATACACTTAGCCAAATTAACATGTTAATTAGACTATAGGTTGGGGTTAAGTAAAATTTAATACACTTAGCCAATTTGATATGTTAGCTGGGCTAGACCGTAGGGTTAAGTACACTTGAACACTTAACAATCAGATTGTGATAAAGGAATAGGGTTAAGTCTAAAACATGAAGGGTTAATACGTAACCATTACTAATAACATGTCAGTTAAAATAGATGGGCAAGGTTAAGTTAAAAAGGAACACTTAACCAATACAGGATGAAGGGGTAGGGTTGAGTAATAAGAAATACTTGACCGACATAACTTGGTTTGTGTTAGGGTTAAGTCAACATGAATTATTGATAACACTTAACCAGTTTAACAAGATTAATGAAGAGGGTTAAGTTAGCTTGAATTGACTGATGACACTTAACCAATCCAAATTGACGGGAAGAGAACTAAGTAGCAAACCATAGTTAAAAGGAGCTAAGTAGTATACCTTAGTTAAGAAAACAACGATTCTGGAAACTAAGTGGTAAACCTTAGTTAGCAAAACTAAGTAGTAATTCTTAGTATAACACGGGAAGGAGCGAATGTCCGTCTGAATAAAAAGAAGGCTCCAACGAATTGGGTTACGAAGCCCGAGGCTTCGAGGGGACGTGAGGTTACTCTAGGTATCCCTCTGTGAGGCTGCAGATGATCCTTTTGGGCTCACAGAGGTTAAGGTCTGCGTTAGTAGAACCAAGGGTATGCCTTGGTTGCAAAATATGGCAACCTAAAGACTAGGATGGACCAGCGTGATTCGGCGAGAAAACGGTAGCCCTGTGATAGCAACTCGTCGTCTACCATCCATCTTGAGTCGGTCGAGATATGTGAAGCGGAAAGGCGGAGAACTCCAAAAGACCATATACTTGTTATCTAGTTATGGGTGAGGATGGCCATGGGTTAGTGGGGCATAGGGGGGCTGCGTATAATTCTCATTTTTCAAGGTGTGCCTTTCATTAGTTGAGGGAGGGGTCGAGCCGGACCATAGCCGTTGGAATAAAAATAGACCTTAGCATCTGCATCGGCAGATATCTGAAAGCTCCCGACCGAGTTCTGTGTTTCTTGATTTGCCTTGCCACAGGACTCGGGTCGGACATTACAGGACATGTGCATCTAGACAAGCGATAACGATTCGCGATACATGCGTGGGGAAGTCTAGGAACATATACCACTCTAGGTAGTGTGTCCTAGACTAGGGGGCATCGTTCGACAGGTAGCATAATCCCTAGTTGGACTAGGTGACATAAACCCTGAATCCGAGAAGCGTTCAGCAGATAGCATATACTCTAGTTGAATCTAGAAAGCACATGACAGAAAACCCTAGATTAGATCTAGGTAATAAATAATAAATGTATGCCTGAAGGCAATGGAAACTACAGGGATTGGGATTGCGTTATCGTTACTAGTTGGGACACTAGATAGGTGGTGCAGAGATATAGAAACCAGTTTAACAAGGAAATAGCGAAGCGGCGAAAGTATTAGAGCATATCCAGTTTATCTTATCTTAGCATATCTTGTATTAATCTTGTCAAATCTTGCTGACCCTATCATCATGGTGTTATCTTGTATTCAGTTAATTCATGTCGTTTTGTTTTTCCATGTTCACATGCTAGAAGTAACTGAACTTACTCAAGCTTTATGTCTGACTCTATTTTTCTATCGCCTTCTTTTCTTCCGTTCCCCCTAGGTAGTAATGGAGGAAATAGTATAGCTCAGGATAAGTTGGACTGTCACTCTTTCCCAAGCTTGAAGATTCTTGGACAAAGTGCTTTGGACTCTCCTTTTCGCTGCAATGGCCGGCTTATGCTACATTGGGGAATATAAATGTTGTTTTATGCTTCTTTATTTTGTAAGATAGATGATACTCTGATATGATAAAGAAATCATTGTACAAACTATTTTATCAATAAAGCAAAGTTTTATTTTCCCCTGTTTAATTTTTGTCTGTCTTGTAATTTTTCTGCATCTTTTACCCTAAATGCTCCACAGAACTTAGTGCATTCCCTTTGCGAGTGACACTAACGCATGTGGGGTGTTACACGTGGTATTAGAGCTGAAGGTTACCAGATCAGATAAAGGATTTGAAAAATTGTTTTCAAAACGGTTTTAAAAGAAGCATTTTCAAGAGAAAATATTTGTTTTAAAGGCATATTCCCCAAAGCCATACTCACTATCTTCTCTTCCTCTGTTTGAATTCTTGTCTCCTTCTTTCTTGAGTCTCTGGGGCTCCTGGCTTTCTGGGAGGTAACCTCATCGATGGGCGAAGTCGTGCCTGGCTTCCATCCATAGCCATAGTTGTTTCACCTACGGCCAGTTTTCTTTCAAGCTTAGTAGGGTTTTCTGTATGATGGAAGCAGCTTTCGACAAATTTGTCAACATGAATACACACGGAAGAGGATGAGGAGTTCATGGATGTAGATTTAGCCCACAAAGAAGGAAGGAATTATAAAACCTTAGACAAGAGGAAGTATCTTTACTATGGTGTAATAGGGCATGTAATTAAGGGCCAAGGACAAGATTTTCAGAAGGGCAAGTACATACTTTCACCACCAAGCGTACCTAGGAGAAAGGTAGTAAAGTTCTGTTGGAAGAGTCTAGTTTTGCTGTTCGTACTCTTTCCTTTGGTTTTAGCACTTCACATTTGTTCATATCCACTTCCATAGTTGAGTCTCTGCACCATAGTGCTTGTATGGTATAAAGATCCCACTAGAGTCTCAAATCCAATTGGTGGTCCGACCAGTTTATTTTTGGTTAGTAGGGATTTAAGAATAGCTATCAAGTTTTCTTATATCATCTCACGTAGATCGTCTAAATTCGGAGGAAATATTCCTTGGGTGCTTATCTGATATTGGTTTAGGCCTTTGGGGTTTGTACTTGAGGAATGTCGAGTTCGACTAGGATGGTTTACGTGAGAGATGAATAGTTGTGGCGGGCACTCTAAAAAGCACGTAGTGACCTTCCGACACTTATAGTTATGGCATGGTGGATAAGAGGGAGACCTCTAATCATCTTAGTACATACACTTGGTACCGTGATTGACATTTGTTTATTTTGGAAATGGAGGTCAGAAACTTCACAATCGTGAAGTTAAATTAGTTAAGATACAGTAGAGTAAAGCTCAAGAAGGCTTGATACTAGCATCATACCCTTTTCCTTAAGGGTACATCCTTGATTTCTTTTTTTAGGAGCTTTACGCATAATTGTTTCTCTCTTTCCAAAGTATATCCTCTAGGTCGTATCTTCGATCCTTAGATAGAAACTCTCTTGGATGTAAACATGTATTTGAAACATGTTATGGTTGATGGTTGCGAGTGGTTGCTAATGGTTGCTCGTGAATGCATATACATACGTATTAGGCACTAGATCAACTCGGACGCTTTCATATTGCATTTACAGATATGTATTCGTTTGTAAGTTGAACTTGATATGTTATCATATGGATGTTGCATATGGATGAATGGCTATGCACACATGTAGTATTTACATAACTAGGGATGCTTGCATACATGATTGGACGCATGGCACTGACATGATTCGCATTAAGGAGGTCAACTGAATCAGTAGACCGCCTGATCTTGCATTAGATAAAGACATATACACACACTATGCATATGAACATGAAAGCATTAGAAATCTTTTAAGGACAATGAATGCCTATGATTGAATGGTTGAGTAGATGGGTGATTGCATGGTAGGACACATTCTTCCTAACTTGAAGATTTCGGGGACGAAATCCTTTTAAGTGGGGGAGAATGTAACACCCCGTAATTCTGTGACACTAGATTCACAAATCAAGGCAGAATTAAATTTTAAATTCAAAATCAAGGGAAACGGGTTGCACCATTGCGTTCGTCTCGGAATTCTACATGAAAACAAGTCAGAGTTTGCATATATCGGAGTCCGTATGAGGAAGAAAAGGCCTCCGGAAGTTTCAGCGAAGTTCAAATTTCAAAACAGACTCAGAAGCGGGCTGGGCGGGAAATTTCCCGCCCAGGACCCAGGTCGACCAGGGGGTCGACCTGGGAGTCGACCTGGGTACCAGGTCGACCAGGGTGTCGACCTGGGGGTCGACCTCCCCACTTTTTCCAGATCTGCAGCCTGGTTCGTTTTTCTGTATCCGGACGCCATTCTGACCAGATTCGTTGACTTCTACACTATAAAAACACCCCTAGGCCTCATATTTTCTCCTCACAACTTCTCTACGCCTATACTCTGCTCTAATTCTAATTAAAATAAAATAATACGAAAATCCAAGACAAGGTTATGCTGCTCAAGTTTGTCAAGAAGAGATTCGAATCAAGATTAAAGCTTCAAGATAAGAATCAAAGGCTAACTCAAACGGTTTCGAGCAACGTCGCACGAATCATAGCAACGCCATCTTTCTATTCTAAAAACCGATCAATGTAACTCGGTTACTTTTTAGATTTGAATATATTCGTGACATGAAATTAAAGGAATAAAAGAATATGCCAAATCTTTCTATTCGAATCAATGCTTATATCTTTGGACTTAATTAAGAACTGTTATGATTCGATGACCAATGAGACTGTGACTATGAAACTATGGACCTTAAAACCTTATGCCTCTTTGACTATGAACATTGCCTATGACTATGAACACTTCCTATGACGGTGACTCATGACTATGAGAAATATTTCCTTGACTATGAACACAAGCCTATGCCTTTGATTAGGAAACATAAACTATTGCCTATGACATAACAAGGACAACTGTGATTAAACGCCTATGATTCAAGACTAGGAAAGTGTTGCTTAAGTTTTGTGACTGTGCAATTGGGTCTAAACCTGATTATCTATTCTGTCTATTCTTGGTTTTCTTTGGTTTTAGATCTTGGGAATTTACCTATTAAGTTAGGTCTACCCATGTTCTTGAACCTACGTCGTTATTCAACCCTTTTTATGTCATAAGATTTTCAGACCTATAGGACTTCGATGTTTTAGATTAATTTCAGTGTAATTCGTTAGGTCTGTAATAAGTAAATTATCATTTTATGCCAGTTATTATGTCTATCTTTTTCATGGCATCTTTGGTTCATTCCCTATTTTATACGAATCTAGATTTATCTATAATCTAGATTGAATCACGATTATACGAACGATGGGAATACGATTTGGGCCAAATATAAAATTTACTAAAACGTAGTTATAAACTTGGAAATTGGCATAAATTGGGGACATGTATTATGGCATGTTCATAGAAATGCAAATTGGATAAATTTGACATGAATTATAGGATGTGTAATTCGAATCGAGTATTGACTTGTAAATCTAGCATTTACATGAATTGTGAACTAGAATATAAGTCTAGTTTGACATGAACTGTAATTAGAATGTTAAATCAGAATTGGATTAGCTAATTTGGCATAATAAGTATATTGGCATAAATTTGAAATTGGCCATAATCGCGAGTAATTGTCATGTTCAGCAAAAATCATGGTTAGTGACACTTAATTTGGTATAGTTTACATACCGAAAAGCATAAACATGATATAGAGGGGAAAATGGGCCATAATAATAAATGTTGACAATTTACATTAAAAGAGTAATTAGGAAATGAGTAAATTAGGAATAATTTACTTATAGAATTTGTCCTAAATGAGAAAATGTAAATTTAGACAAATTAAAGGTTTATTAACGACGTCTCTTTTAATAATACACCAGAAAGTTCTAGGGTGACAGAGAGGATAGTGTCTAGGCTTGAGTTTGGAAAATACAAGTTTCCTGCTCTCCCTGGCTATCCCTAACCGATCCAACGGACGGGATGGTTACTTTCAAAACCTGATTTGAAAATTAATCAAAACCCTTTGAACTTAGAAAACACGAATATGCCTAACCCGAGGTTAGACAGAGTTGTGATGTAAACCTGCCCGGAACCAACCGGCACATCCAGTAATCGCAACAATATCTGTCTAATTTGAGTGGTCGCGGCTTTAATTTAGTTAATGCTAGAACAAGAATGTTAGGGTTAAGTTAACTAAGACACTTAACCAATTCAACATTATAACAAAACCGATGGGTGGGGTTAGGTTCATACAAACACTTAACACAGTTAAGCTAGAATGGGAAGGTTAAGTCCATAGCAACACTTAACCAACTTAACACAGTTAAGCTAGAATGGGAGGGTTAAGTCCATAGGGACACTTAACCAAACTTAATATCGTAACAAAACAAGATTTGTAGGGGTTAAGTAACTAAGAAAACACTTAGCCAAATTAACATGTTAACTAGACTAGACGGTGGGGTTAAGTAAAGTTAATACACTTAGCCAAATTAACCTGTTAATTAGACTAGAGGTTGGGGTTAAGTAAAATTTAATACACTTAGCTAATTTGATATGTTAGCTAGGCTAGACCGTAGGGTTAAGTAAACTTGAACACTTAACCATCAGATTGTGATAAAGGAATAGGGTTAAGTTTAAAACATGAAGGGATAATACTTAACCATTAATAATAACATTTCAGTTAAAACAGATGGGCGAGGTTAAGTTAAAAAGGAACACTTAACCAATATAGGATGAATGGGTAGGGTTAAGTAATAAGAAATACTTGACCGACATAACATGGTTTGTGATAGGGTTAAGTCAACATGAATTACTGATAACACTTAACCAGTTTAACAGGATAAATGAAGAGGGTTAAGTTAGCTTGAATTGACTGATGACACTTAACCAATCCAAATTGACGGGAAGAGAACTAAGTAGTAAACCTTAGTTAAAAGGAGCTAAGTAGTATACCTTAGTTAAGAAAACAACGATTCTGGAAACTAAGTGGTAAACCTTAGTTAGCAAAACTAAGTAGTAATTCTTAGTATAACACGGGAAGGAGCGAATGTCCGTCTGAATAAAAAGAAGGCTCCAACGAATTGGGTTACGAAGCCCGAGGCTTCGAGGGGCCGTGAGGGTACTCTAGGTATCCCTCTGTGAGGCTGCAGATGATCCTCCTAGGCTCACAGCGGTTAAGGTCTGCGTTAGAAGAACCAAGGGTATGCCTTGGTTGCAAAATATGTCAACCTCAAGACTAGGATGGACCAGCGTGATTCGGCAAGAAAACGGTAGCCCTGTGATAGCAACTCATCGTCTACCATCCATCTTGGGTCAGTCGAGATACGTGAAGCGGAAAGGCGGAGAACTCCAAAAGACCATATACTTGCTATCTAGTTATGGGTGAGGATGGCCATAGGTTAGTGGGGCATAGGGGGCCTGCGTATAGTTCTCATTTTTCAAGGCGTGCCTTTCATTAGTTGAGGGAGGGGTCGAGTGGGACCATAGCCACTGGAATAAAAATAGACCTTAGCATCTGCATCGACAGATATCTGAAAGCTCCCAACCGAGTTCTGTGTTTCTTGATTTGCCCTGCCACAAGACTCGGGTCGCACATTACAGGACATGTGCATCTAGACAAGTGATAACAATTCGCGATACATGCATGGGGAAGTCTAGGAACATATACCACTCTAGTTAGTGTGTCCTAGACTATGGGGCATCGTTCGACAGGTAGCATAATCCCTAGTTGGACTAGGTGGCATAAATCCTGAATCCGAGAAGCATTTAGCAGATAGCGTAGACTCTAGTTGAATCTAGAAAGCACATGATAGAAAACCCTAGATTAGATCTAGGTAATAAATAATAAATGTATGCCTGAAGGCAATGGAAACTACAAGGATTGGGATCGCGTAATCGTTACTAGTTGGGACACTAGATAGGTGGTGCAGAGATATAGAAACCAGTTTAACAAGGAAATAGCGAAGCGGCGGAAGTATTAGAGCATATCCAGTTTATCTTATCTTAGTATATCTTGTATTAATCTTGTCTAATCTTGCTAACCATATCATCATGGTGTTATCTTGTACTCAGTTAATTCATGTCGTTTTATTTTTCCATGTTCACATGCTAGAAGTAACTGAACTTACTCAAGCTTTATGTCTGACTCTGTTTTTCTTTCGAATTCTTTTCTTCCGTTCCCCCCCCCCCCCCCGGGGTAGTAAGGGAGGAAATAGTATAGCTCAGGTTAAGTTGGACTATCACTCTTTCCCAAGCTTGAAGATTCTTGGACAAAGTGCTTTGGACTCTCCTTTTCGCTGCTATGGCAGGCTTATGCTACATTGCGGAATATAAATTTTGTTTTATGCTTCTTTATTTTGTAAGACAGATGATACTCTGATATGATAAAGAAATCGTTGTACAAACTATTTTATCAATAAAGCAAAGATTTATTTTCCGCTGTTTAATTTTTGTCTGTCTTGTAATTTATCTGCATCTTTTACCCTAACTGCTCCACAGAACTTAGTGCATTCCCTTTGTGAGTGACACTAATGGATGTGGGGTGTTACATGAGGTGCAACATCCGTTTGAAAATCCAAGATTCCACTGTATGACTTTTGAAAATTCGTTTAAGGGGATGAAATAGAAATATAACATTGTGCATCATATTCCAAAAAATAGTAAATAAAATTCCAACCACAATCAAACCTCCTTTGACCAACAAAACGGCATGCGAAAAATTGAGCTAAAAAAGCTTACGATGTTCCCAATTGTCATTAAAATTGAATTTCTTGGTTACTGAACTAAGATGAGATGGGTGGAAACTGTTCGTCCTATAGATCTATGAGAGAGGTTCGTTTTGATGGGTTATGGTTCTAGGAACTCAAAATGGATATAAAGTTACGGTTGGCGGAACAACCCACGTCTGTTGGGTGCAACATCGACGTCTTGAGGTTCAACATCCGTTTGAAAATCCAAGATTGCACCGTATGACCCTTGAAAACTAGTTTATGGGGATGAAATACAAGTTTAACATGGTGAATCATATTTAAAAATATAGTAAATCAAATTCCTACCACGGTCAACCCCCCTTTGACCAACAAAATGACATGTGAAAAATTGACCTAAAAAAGCTTTCGATGTTCCCAATAGTCCTAAGGATTGTATTGATTGGTTACTAAACTAAGATGAGATGGGTGGAACCTATTAGTCCTATAGATCTATGAGAGATCTTCGTTTTGACTGGTTATGGTTCTAGTAACTAAATATGGATACAGAGTTATGGTTGGTGGAACAACCCACGTCTGTTGGGTGCAACATCGAAGTCTTGAGGTGCAACATCCATTTGAAAATCCAAGATTGCACAGTATGACTTTTGAAAACTCTTTTATTGGGATGAAATAGAAATATAACATGGTGCATCATTTTCCAAAATATAATAAATCGAATTCTGACCACGGTCAAACCACCTTTGACCATCTAAACGGCCTATGAAAATTTGAGCTAAAAAAGTTTTCGATGTTCCCAATAGTCATTATGATTTAATTTCTTGGTTACTGAACTAAGAAGAGAATGGTGGTACCTGTTAGTCATATAGGTCAATGAGAGAGCTTCTTTTTGACAGGTTATGGGACTAGTAACTCAAAATGGATACAAAGTTATGGTTGGTGGAACAACCCACGTGTTCTGGGTGCAACATCGAAGTCTTGAGGTGCAACATCTGTTTAACATTCCAAGATTGCCATGTATGACTTTTGAAAACTCGTTTGTGGGGACGAAATAGAGATACAACATGGTGCATAATATTCCAAAATATAGTAAATCGAATTCCAACCACGGTCAAATCCCCTTTGACCAAGAAAATGGCATGTGAAAAATTAAGCTAAAAAAGCTTTCGATGTTCCCAATAGTCATTATGATTGAATTTCTTGGTTATTGAAATAAGATGAAATTGGTGGAACCTGTTAATCCTATAGATCTATATGTGGGCTTCGTTTTGACTGGTTATGGTTCTAGTAACTCAAAATGAATACAAAGTTATGGTTGGCGGAACAACCCACATCTGTTTGGTGCAACATCGAAGTCTTGAGGTGAAACATCTATTTGAAAATCTAGGATTTCATTGTATGACTTTTTAATACTCGTTTATGGGGATGAAATAGAAATATAACATGGTGCATCATATTCCAAAATATAGTAAATCGAATTCCGACCACGGTCAAACCCCCTTTGACCAATAAAACGGCATGTGAAAAATTAAGCTAAAAAAGCTTTCTATGTTCCCAATAGTCATTATGATTTACTTTCTTGGTTACTAAACTAAGTTGAGATTGGTGGAACCGGTTAATCCTATAGATCTATTAGAGGGCTTCGTTTTGACAGGTTATGGTTCTAGTAACTCAAAATGGATATAAATTTTGGTTGGCGGAACAACCCATGTCCGTTGGGTGCAACATCGAAGTCTTGAGTTGCAACATCCTTTGGAAATCCAAGATTGCATTGTATGACTTTTGAAAACTCGTTTATGGGAATGAAATAGAAATATAACATGGTGCATCATATTCCGAAATATAGTAAATCGAATTCCGACCATGGTCAAACCACCTTTGACCAACAAAACGGCATGTGAAAAATTGAGCTAAAAAAGCTTTCGATGTTCCTAATAGTCATTAAGATTGAATTTCATTGTTACTGAACTAAATGAGATTGGTGGATTCTGTTAGTCCTATAGATGTATGAGAGAGCTTCATTTTGATTAGTTACGGCTCTAGTAACTCAAAATGGATACAAAGTTATGCTTAGCAGAACAACCAACGTCTGTTTGGTGCAACATTGTGGTATTGAGGTCCAACATACGTTTGAATATCCAAGATTGCACTCTTTGACTTTTGAAAAATCGTTTATAGGGAAGAAATAGAAACATGGCACATCAGATTCCAAAAAATAGTAAATTGAATTCCAACCACGATCAAACCCCTTTGACCAACAAAACGACATGTGAAAAATTGAGGTAAAAAAGCATTCGATGTTCCCAATAGTCATTAAGATTGAACTTCTTGGTAACTGAACTAAGATGAGATCGGTGGAACCTGTTTGTCCCATAGATCTATGTGAGAGCTTCGTTTTGACCGGTTATGGTTTTAGTAACTCAAAATGGATACAAAGTTATAGTCGGCATAACAACCGACGTCTGTTGGGAGCAACATCGCAGTCTTGATTTGCAACATCCATTAGAAAATCCAAGATTGCACTGTTTGACTTTCGAAAACATGTTTATGGGGATGAAATAGAAATATAGTATGGTGCATCATATTCCAAAAAATTGTAAATCGAATTCCAACCACGGTCAAACCCCCTTTAACCAAGAAAACGACATGTGAAAAATTGAGCTAAAAAAGCTTTCGATGTTACCAATAGTCATTAAGATTGAATTTCTTGGTCACTGAACTAAGATGAGATCGGTGGAACTTGTTTGTCCTATAGTTCTATGAGAGCGCTTAGTATTGACTGGTTATGGTTCTAGTAACTCAGAATGGATACAAAGTTATGGTTGGTGGAATAACCCATGTTTGTTGGGTGCAACATCGAAGTCTTGAGGTGCAACATCTGTTTGAAAATCCAAGGTTGCATTGTATGACTTTTGAAAACTCATTTATGGGAATTAAATAGAAATATAACATGGTGCATCATATTCCAAAATATAGTAAATCGAATACCACCCACGGTCAAACCCCCTTTGACCAACAAAACGGCATGTGAAAAATTCAGCTAAAAAAGATTTCGTTGTTCCCAGTAGTCATTATGATTGAAATTCTTTGGTTACTAAACTAATATTAGATTGGTGGAACCGGTTAATCCTATAAATCTATGAGAGGGCTTCGTTTTGGCTGGTTATGGTTCTAGTAACTCAAAATGGATACAAGGTTATGGTTGGCAGAACAACCCACATCTGTTGGGTGCAACATCGAAGTCTTGATTGCAACATCAGTTTGAAAATCCAAGATTGCATTGTATGACTTTTGAAAACTAATTTATGGTGATGAAATAGAAATATAACACGGTGCATCATATTCCAAAATATAGCAAATCAAATTCCTACCACGATCAGACCACCTTCTACCAACAAAATGGCATGTCAAAAATTCAGCTAAAAAAGCATTCGATGTACCTAATAGTAATTAACATTGAATGTCTTGGTTACTGAAGTAAATGAGACTGGTGGAACCTGTTAGTCCTATACAGTTATGAGAGAGCTTCTTTTTGACTGGTTATGGTTCTAGTAACTCAAAATGGATACAAAGTTATGGTTAGTAGAACAACCCACGTCTGGTTGGTGCAACATCATAGCCTTGCAGTGCAACATACGTTTGAAAATCCTAGATTGCATTGTATGACTTTTGAAAACTCGTTTATGGGGATGAAATAGAAATATAACATGGTGCATCATATTCCAAAAAATAGTAAATCAAATTCCAACCACGATCAAACCCCCTTTGACCAACAAATGACATGTGAAAAATTGAGCTAAAAAAGATTTTGATGTTCCCAATAGTCATTAAGATTGAATTTCTTTGTTATTGAACAAAGATGAGATTGGTGGAACCTGTTAGTCCTATAGATCTACGAGAGAGCTTTGTTTTGACTGGTTATGATTCTAGTAACTCAGAATGGACACAAATTACGGTTGGTAGAACAACCCACGTCTGTTGGGTGCAACATCGAAGTCTTGATGTGCAACATCCGCTTGAAAATCCAAGATTGCACTGTATTACTTTTGAAAACACATTTTTGGGGATGAAATAGAAATATAACACGGTGAATCATATTCCAAAATATAGTAAATCGAATTTCGACCACGGTCAACCCACCTTTGACCAACCAAACGGCATGTGGACAATTGATCAAAAAAAGCTTTCGACGTTGCCAATAGTCATTAAGATTGAATTTCTTGGTTACTGAACTAAGATGAGATGGGTGGAACCTATTGGTCCTATAGATCTATGAAAGATCTTCAATTTGACTGGTATTGTTCTAGTAACTCAAAATGGATACAATGTTATGGTTGGCTGAACAACCCACGTCTTTTGGGTGCAACATCGAAGTCCTGAGGTTCAACGTCCGTTTGAAAATCCATGATTACACTGTATAACTTTTGAAAACTCTTTTATGGGGATGAAATAGAGATATAACACGGTGCATCATATTCCAAAATATAGTAAATCGAATTCCGACCACGGTCAAACCACCTTTGACCAATAAAACGGCATGTGAAAATTTGAGCTAAAAAAGCTTTCGATGATCCCAATAGTCATTATGATTGAATTTATTGGTTACTAAACTATGATGAAATTGGTGGAACCTATTGGTCCTATAGATCTATGAGAGAGTTTCGTTTTGACAGGTTATGGTTTTAGTAACTCAAAATGGATACAATGTTATGGTTGGCGGAACAACCCACGACTGTTGGGTGCAACATCGATGTCTTTAGGTGCAACATCCTTTTGAAAATCCAAGATTGCACTGTATGACTATTGAAAACTCATTTATGGGGATGAAATAGAAATGTAGCATTTTGTATCATATTCCAAAATATAGTAAATCGAATTCCGACCACGGTCAACCGACCTTTGACCAACAAAACGGCATGTGAAAAATTGAGCTAAAAAAGCTTTCGATGTTCCCCATAGTCATTAAAATCGAATTTCTTGGTTACTGAACTTAGATGAGATGGGTGGAAACTGTTTGTCCTATAGATCCAAAATTGCACAGTATGAATTTAGAAAACTCGGTTATGGTGATAAAATAGAAATATAACATGGTGAATCATATTCCAAAAAATAGTAAATAGAATTCCCACCACGGTTATGGTATGAGATGGGTGGAACCTATTTTTCCTATAGATCTATGAGAGAGCTTAGTTTTGACTAGTTATAGTTCTAGTAACTTAGAATGGATACAAAGTTATGGTTGGCGAAATAACCCACGTCTGTTGGGAGCAACATCGAACTCTTGAGGTGTAACATCCGTTTGAAAATCCAAGATTCCACTTTATGACTTTTGAAAATTCGTTTTTGGAGATGAAATAGAAATATAACATTGTGCATCATATTCCAAAAAATAGTAAATAAAATTCCAACCACAATCAAACGTCCTTTGATCGACAAAACAGCATGTGAAAAATAGGGCTAAAAAAGCTTTTGGTGTTCCCAATAGTCATTAAGATTGAATTTCTTGGTTACTGAACTAAGATGAGATTGGTGGAACCCGTTTATCCTATAGATATATGAGAAAGCATCGTTTTGACTTGTTATGTTTCAAGTATCTAAGAATGGATAAAAAGTTATTATTGGCGAAACATCCCACGTCAGTTGGGTGCAACATCGAAGTCTTGAGGTACAACATCCATTGGAAAATCCATGATTGCACTGTATGACATTAGAAAACTCGATTATGGGGATGAAATAGAAATATAACTTTGTGAATCATATTCCAAAATATAGTAAATTGAATTCCGACCATGGTCATCCTGTCTTTGACCAACAAAACGGCATGTGAAAAATTGAGCTAAAAAACTTTCGATGTTCCCAATAGTCATGAAGATTGAATTTCTTGGTTACTGACCTAAGATGAGATGGGCTGAACCCTTTAGTCCTATGGATCTACGAGAGTGCTTCATTTTGACTGGTTATGGTTCTAGTAATTCAAAATGGATAAAAAGTTAGGGTTGGCGGAACAACCGATGTCTATTGGGTGCTACGTCGAAATCTTGAGATGCAACATCCATTTGAAAATCCAAGATTGCACTATATGACTTTTGAAAACTTGTTTGTGGTAATGAAATAGAAATATAACATGGTGAATAGTATTCCAAATATAGTAACCCGAATTCCGACCACGGTCAACCCACCTTTGACCAACAAAACGACATGTGAAAAAATAAGCTAAAAAAGCTTTCGATGTTCCCAATAGTCATTAAGATTGAATTTCTTGGTTACTGAACTAAGATAAGATGGGTGGAACCTGTTAGTCCTATAGATCTATGAAAGAGCTTCGTTTTGACTGGTTATGGTGCTAGTAACTCAAATGGATACAAAGTTATGGTTGGCTGAACAACCCTCGTATGTTGGGTGCAACATCGAAGTCTTGAGTAGCAACATTCGTTTGAAAATCCAAGATTGAAATGTATGACCTTTGAAAACTTGTTTATCCGGATGAGATAGAAATATTAAATAGTGCATCACATTAATAAAAATAGTAAATCGAATTCCAACCACGGTCAAACCCCCTTTGACCAACAAAACAACATGTGAAAAATTGAGCTAAAAAAGCTTTCGATGTTCCCAATAGTCATTAAGGTTGAGTTTCTTCATTACTGAACTAAGATGAGATAGGTGCAACCTGTTAGTCCTATAGATCTATGAGAGAGCTTCGTTTTGACTGGTTATGGTCGTAGTAACTCAAAATGGATACAAAGTTATGATTGACGAAACAACCCTCGTCAGTTGGATGCAACATCGAAGTCTTGAGGTGCAACGTCCATATTAAAATCCAATATTGAACTGTATCACTTTTGAAAACTCGTTTATGGGGATGAAATAGAAATATAACATGGTGAACCATATTCCAAAATATAGTAAATGGAATTACTTCCACAGTCAACCCCCCTTTGACCAAAAAAACGGCATGTAAAAGATTGAGCTAAAAAACCTTTCGCTTTTCCCAATAGTCATTAAGATGGGTGGAACCTGTTAGCCCTATAGATCTATGAGAGGGCTTTGTTTTGACTTGTTATGTTTCTAGTAACTCAAAATGGATACAAAGTTATCGTTGGCGGAACAACCCACGTTTGTTGGGTGCAACATCGAAGTCTTTAGGTTCACTGTATGACTTTTGAAAACTCGTTTATGGGGATGTTATAGAAATATAACATGGTGCATCATATTCAAAATTATAGTAAATCGAATTCCGACAATGATCAACCTACCTTTGACAAACAAAACGACATGTGAAAAGTTGAGCTAAAAAGTCTTTTGATGTTCCCAATAGCCATTAAGATTGAATTTCTTGGTTACGGAACTAAGTTGAGATGGGTGGAACCTGTTAGTCCTCCAGATCTATGAGAGAGATTAGTTTTGATTGGTTATGGTTCTAGTAACTGAAAATGATACAAAGTTATGGTTGGTGGAACTGGAGTAGTAAATCGAATACCGACCACGGTCAAACCCCCCTTTGACCAACAAAACATCATGTGAAATATTGAGCTAAATAAGCTTTCGATGTTCCCAATAGTCATTATGATTGAATTTCTTGGTTACTGAACTAAGATGAGATTGGTGGAACCGGTCGGTCCTATGGATCTATGAGAGAGCTTCGTTTTGACTGGTTATGGTTCTAGTAACTCAAAATGTATACAAAGTTATGGTTGGCGGAACAACCTACGTCTGTTGCGAGCAACATCGAAGTCTTGAGGTGCAACATCTGTTTGAAAATCAAAGACTTCATTTTATGACTTTTTAAAACTCGTTTATGAGAATGAAATAGAAATATAACATGGTGCATCAAATTCTAAAATATAGTAAATCGAACTATGACCACAGTCAAACACCCTTTGACCAACAAAATGGCATGTGAAAAATTTAGATAAAAAAGCTTTCGATGTTCCCAATAGTCATTATGATTGAATTTATTGGTTACTGGACTAAGATGAGATTTATGGAACCTGTTAATCCTATAAATCTGTGAGAGGGCTTCGTTTTGACTGGTTATGGTTCTAGTAACTCCTAATCGATACAAATTATGGTTGGCGGAACAACCCACGTCTGTTGGGTGCAACATCAAAGTCTTGATGTGCAACATCAGTTTGAAAATGCAAGATTGCGTTATATGAATTTTGAAAACTCGTCTATGGTGATGAAATAGAAATATAACGTGGTACATCATGTTTTAAAATATAGTAAATCGAACTCCGACCACGGTTAAACCCCCTTTGACCAACAAAACAGCATGCGAAAAATTGTGTTAAAAGAGCTTCTGATGTTCCCAAAAGTCATTAAGATTGAAATTATTAGTTACTGAACTAAGATGAGATTGGTGGAACCTGTTAATCCTATAGATATATGAGAGAGCTTCTTTTTGACTGGTTATGATTCTAGTAACTCAAAATGGATACAAAGTTATGTTTGGTGGAACAATCCACGTGTATTGGGTGCAACATTGATGTCTTGAGGTGCAACATCCATTTGAAACTCCAAGATTGCTATGTATGTTTTTTAAAAGCTTGTTATGTTAATGAAACAAAAATACAACATGGTACATCATATTCCAAAATATAGTAAATCGAATTCCGAACACGGTCAAACCCCCTTTGACCAACAAAACGACCTGTGAAAAATTAAGCTAAAAAAGCTTTCAATGTTCCCAATAGTCATTAAGATAGAATTTCTTGGTAACTGAACTAAGATGATATTTGTGGAACCTGTTAGCCTTATAGATCTTTGAGAGAGCTTCGTTTTGACTGGTTATGCTTCTAGTAACTCAAAATGGATACAAAGTTATGGTTGGCAGAACAACCCACGTTTGTTGGGTGCAACAGCGAAGTCTTGAGGTGCAACATCCGTTTGAAATTCCAAGATTGCACTATATGACTTTGAAAACACATTTATTGGGATGAAATAGAAATATAACATGGTCAATCATATTCCAAAAAATAGTAAATCGAATTCCTACCACGGTCAACCCCACTTTGACCAACAAAATGACATGTGAAAAATTGAGCTAAAAAATCTTTCGATGTTCCCAATAGTCATTAAGATTGAATTTTTTAATTATTGAACAAAGATGAGATTGGTGGAACCTGTTAATCCTATAGATATATGAGAGAGCTTCGTTTTAACTAGTTATGGTTCTAGTAACTCAAAATGGATACAAAGTGATGGTTGGCGGAGCAACCCATGTCTGTTGGGTGCAACATCAAAATATTGTATGACTTTTGAAAACTCGTTCATGTTGATGAAATAGAAATATAACATGGTGAATCATATTCCAAAAAAAAAGTAAATCGAATTCCGACCACGGTCAACCCCCCTTTGACCAACAAAGCGGCATGTGAAAAATTGAGCTAAAAAAGCTTTCGGTGTTCCCAATAGTCATTAAGATTGTATTTCTTGGTTACTGAACTAAGATTGGTGTAACCTGTTACTTTTATAGATCTATGAGGGAGCTTCGTTTTGACTGGTCATGGTCGTAGTAACTCAAAATGGATACAAAGTTATGGTTGGCGGAACAACCACGTCTGTTGAGTGCAATATCGAAGTCTTGAGGTGCAACAACTGTTTGAAAATCCAAGACGGCATTGTACGACTTTTGAAAACTCGTTTATGAGGATGAAATTGAAATATTACACGGTGCATCATACTCCAAAATATAGTAAACCGAATTCCGACCACGGTCAAACCCGATAGATCTATGAGAGAGCTTCATTTTGACCTGTTACTGAACAAAAATGTGATTAGTGGAACCAGTTAATCCTATAGATCTATGAGAGGGCTTCGTTTTGACTGATTATGGTTCTAGTAACTCAAAATTGATTAAAGTTACGGTTTGCGGAATAACTCACGTCTGTTGGGTGCAACATCCAAGTCTTGATGTGCAACATCGGTTTGAAAATCTAAGATTGCATTATATGAATTTTGAAAACTCGTTTAAGGGGATGAAATAGAAATATAACATGGTACATCATATTTTAAGATATAGTAAATCGAATTCCGACCACGGTCAAACCCCCTTTAACCAACAAAACGACATGTGAAAAATTGAGCTAAAAAAGCTTCCAATGTTCCCAAAAGTCATTAAGATTGAATTTCTTGGTTACTGAACTAAGATGAGATTGGTGGAACCTGTTAATCCTATAGATATATGAGAGAGTTTCTTTTTGACTGGTTATGATTCTAGTAACTCAAAATGGATACAAAGTTATGGTTGGCGGAACAATCAACGTCTATTGGGTGCAACATCTAAGCCTTGAGGTGCAACATCTGCTTGAAAATCCAAGATTGCAGTGTATGACGCTTGAAAACTCGTTTATGGGGACGAATAGAAATATAACATGGTGTATCATATTCCAAAAACAAGTAAATCGAATACCGACCACGGTCTACCCCCCTTTAACCAGCAAATCGGCATGTAAAAATTGAGCTAAAAACGCTTTTGATCTACCGAATAGTCATTAAGATTGTATTTCTTGGTTACTGAGCTAAGATGATATTGGTGGAACCTATTAGTCCTATAGATCTATGAGAGAGCTTCGTTTTGACGGGTTGTGGTTCTAGTAACTCAAAATGGATACAAAGTTATGGTTGGTGGAACAATCCACGTTTGTTGGGTGCAACATCGAAGTCTTAAGGTGCAACATCTATTTGAAAATCCAAGACTGCATTGTATGACTTTTGAAAACTCATTTATGAGGATGAAATAGAAATATAACATGGTGCATGATATTCGAAAATATAGTAAATCGAATTACGACTTGACCAACAAAACGACATGTGAAAAATTAAGCTAAAGTGCTTTCGATGTTCCCAATAGTCATTATGATTGAATTTCTTGGATACTGAACTAATATGAGATTAGTGGAACCTGTTAATCCTATAGTTCCATAAGCGGGCAATGTTTGACTGGTTATGGTTCTATTAATTCAAAACCGATAGAAAGTTATTGTTGGCGGAACAACCCACGTATGTTGGGTGCAACATCGAAGTCTTGATGTGCGACATCGGTTTGAAAATCCAAGATTGCATTATATAACTTTTGAAAACTCGTTTATGGAGATGATTATCATATTTTAAAATATAGTAAATCGAATTCCGACCACGGTCAAACCCCCTTTGACCAACAAAACGGCGTGTGAAAAATTGAGCTAAAAAAGCTTCCGATGTTCCCAAAAGTCATTAAGATTGAAATTCTTGGTTAAAGAACAAAGATGAGATGAGTGGAACCTATTAATCCTATAGAAATATGAGAGAGATTCTATTTCAATGGATATGATTCTGGTAACTCAAAATGGATACAAAGTTATGGTTAGTGGAACAATCCATGTTTATTGGGTGCAAAATTGAAGTCATAAGGTGCAACATCCATTCAAAAATCCTAGATTGCTATGTATAACTTTTAAAAACACGTTTATACAGATGAAATAGAAAGACAACATGGTACATCATATTCCGAAATATAGTAAATCGAATTCCGACCACGGTCAAATCCCCTTTGACCAACAAAACAACATGTGAAAAAGTAAGCTAAAAAAGCTTTCGATGGTCCTAATAGTCATTAAGATTGAATTTCTTGGTTACTGAACTAAGATGAGATTGGTGGAACCTGTTAGCCCTATAGATTTATGAGAGAGCTTCGTTTTGACTGGTTATGGTTCTAGTAACTCAAAATGGATACAAAGTTATGGTTGGCGGAACAACCCATGTCTGTTGAGTGCCACATCGAAGTGTTGAGGTGCAACGTCTGTTAGAAAATCCAAGACTACATTGTTTGACTTTTGAAAACTCGTTTATGAGGATGAAATAGAAATATAATATGGTGCATCATACTCCAAAATATAGTAAATCGAATTCCGACCACGATCAAACCCCCTTTGACCAACAAAACGACATGTGAAAAATTAAGCTAAAAAAGCTTTCGATGTTCCCAATAGTCGTTATGATTGAATTTCTTGGTTACTAAACTAAAATGAGATTAATGGAACCTATTAATCCAATAGACCTATACGAGGGCTTCGTTTTAACTGGTTGTGGTTCAAGTAACCCAAAATCGATACAAAGTTATGGTTTGCGGAACAACCCACGCCTGTGGAGTGCAACATCGGTTTGAAAATCTAAGACTGCATTATTTGAATTTTGAAAACTCGATTATGGGGATGAAATAAAAATATAACATGGTACATCATATTTTAAAATATAGTAAATCGAATTCCGACCATGGTCAATACCCCTTTGACCAACAAAACGACATGTGAAAAATTAAGCTAAAAAAGCTTCTGATGTTCCCAAAAGTCATTAAGAATGAATTTCTTGGTTACTGTTCTAAGATGAAACGGGTGGAACCTGTTAATCCTATAGATATATGAGAGAGCTTCTTTTTGGCTGGTTATCAATCTAGTGACTCAAAATGGACACAAAGTTATGGTTGGCGGAACAATCCACGACTATTGTGCGCAACATCGATGTCTTGCGTTGCAATCTATTTGAAAATCCAAAATTGCAGTGTATGACTTTAGAAAGCTCGTTCATGGGGATGAAATAGAAATATTACTTGGTGAATCATATTCCAAAAAAAAAAAGTAAATCGAATTCCGACCACGGTCAACCCCCATTTGACCGGCAAAACATCATGTAAAATTTGAGCTAAAAAATCTTTCGATCTACCCAATAGTCATTAAGATTGTATTTCTTGGTTACTGAGCTAAGATGATATTGGTGGAACCTATCAGTCCTATAGATCTATGAGAGAGCTTCGTTTTGGCCGGTCATGGTTCTAGTAACTCAAAATGGATATAAAGTTATGGTTGGTGGAATAACCCACGTCTTTTGGGTGCAACCTCGAAGTCTTGAGGTGCAACATTTGTTTGAAAATCCAAGACTACATTTTATGAATTTTGAAAACTCGTTTATGAGGATGAAATAGAAATATAACATGGTGCATCATATTCCAAAATATAGTAAATCGAATTACGACTTGACCAACAAAACGACATGTGAAAAACTGAGCTAAAATGCTTTCAATGTTCCCAATAGTCATTATGATTGAATTTCTTGGTAACTGAACTAATATGAGAAAAGTAGAACCTGTTAATCCTATGGTTCTATAAGAGGGCTTCATTTTGACTGGTTATGTTTCTAGTAACTCAAAACCGATACAATGTTATGGTTTGTGGAACAACCCACGTCTGTTGGGTGCAACATCGAAGTCTTGATGTGCAACATCGGTTTGAAAATCCAAGATTGCATTATATAGCTTTTGACAACTCATTTATAGGGATGAAATAGATATATAACATCGTACATCGTATTTTAAAATGTATTAAATCGAATTCCGACCACGGTTAAACCCCCTTTGACCAACAAAACGGCATGTGAGAAATTAAGCTAAAAAAGCTTCCGATGTTCCCAAAAGTCATTAAGATAGAAATTCCTGGTTAGTGAATTAAGATGGGATGGGTGGAACCTGTTAATCCTATAGATATATGAGAGATCTTCTTTTTGAATAGTTATGATTCTAATAACTCAAAATGGATACAAAGTTATGGTTGGCGGCACAATCCACGTCTATTGGGTGCAATATTGATGTCTTGAGGTGGAACATCAATTTGAAACTCAAGATTGCTATGTATAACTTATAAAAACTCGTTTATGGGGATGAAATAGAAATGCAACATTGTACATCATATTTCAAAATATAGTAAATCGATTTCCGACTACGGTCAAATCCCTTGGACCAACAAAACGACATGTGAAAAATTAAGCTAAAAAGGCTTTCGATGTTCCCAATAGTCATTAAGATTGAATTTCTTGGTTACTGAACTAAGATGAGATTGGTGGAACCTGTTATCCCTGTAGATCTATGTGAGAGCTTCGTTTTGACTGGTTATGGTTCTAGTAACTTAAAATGGATACAAAGTTATGGTTGGCAGAACAACCCACGTCTGTTGGG
Organism: Allium sativum; assembly: GCA_030737875.1. Classification (NCBI taxonomy): domain Eukaryota; kingdom Viridiplantae; phylum Streptophyta; class Magnoliopsida; order Asparagales; family Amaryllidaceae; genus Allium; species Allium sativum. The sequence goes on along the minus strand of CM060920.1, from coordinate 33,058,291 downwards.
TGCAACATCGAAGTCTTGGGGTGCAACATCCATTTGAAAATCCAAGATTGCACGATATGACTTTTCAAAACTTGTATATGGGGATGAAATAGAAATATAACATGGTGAATCGTATTCCAAAAAAAAGTAAATCGAATTCCTACCACGGTCAACCCCCCTTTGACTAACAAAATGGCATGTAAAAAATTGAGCTAAAAAAGATTTTGATGTTCCTAAGAGTCATTAAGATTGAATTTCTTGGTTAATGAACTAAGATGAGATGGCTGCAACCAGTTAATCCTACAGATATATGAGAGATCTTCGTTTTAACTGGTTATGGTTCTTGTAACTCAAAATGCATACAAAGTTATGGTTGGCGGAACAACACACGTCCATTGGGTGCAACATCGAAATCTTGAGGTGCAATATCTGTTTGAAAATCCAAGATTGCGCTGTATGTCTTTGTAAAACTCGTTTATGGGAATGAAATAGAAATATAACATGGTGAATCAAATTCAAAAAGAAAGTAAATCAAATTCCGACCACGGTCATCACCCATTTGACCAGCAAACGACATGTGAAAAAATGAGATAAAAAAGCTTTCAATGTTCCAGATAGTCATTAAGATTGTATTTCTTTGTTTTTGAACTAAGATGAGATTGGTGGAACCTATTAATCCTATAGATCTATGAGAGAGCTTCGTTTTGACTGGTTATGGTTCTTGTAACTCAAAATAGCTATAAAGTTATGTTTGGTGGAACAACCCACGTCTGTTAGGTGCAACATCGAAGTCTTGGCTTGCAACATCTGTTTGAAAATCCAGGGTTGCATTGTATGACTTTTGAAAACTCGTTTATGAGGATGAAATAGAAATATAACATGATGCATCATATTCCAAAATATAGTAAATCGAATTCCGACCACGGTCAAACCCCATTTGACCAACAAAACGGCATGCGAAAAATTGAGTTAAAAAAGCTTTCGATGTTACCAATAGTTATTATGATTGAATTTCTTGGTTACTGAACTAAGATGAGATTAATGGAACCTATTAATCCTATAGATCTGTGAGTGGGCTTCGTTTTGACTGGTTATGGTTCTAGTAACTCAAAATCAATACAAAGTTATGGTTGGCGGAACAACCCACGTCTGTAGGGTGCAACATCGAAGTCTTGATGTGCAACATTGGTTTGAAAATTCAAGGTTGCATTATATGAATTTTGAAATCTCGTTTATGGGGATGAAACTGAAATATTTCCTCGTACATCATATTTTAAAACATTGTAAATCGAAATCCGACCACGATCAAACCCCATTTGACCAACAAAACAGCATGTGAAAAATTGAGCTAAAAAGCTTGCAATGTTCCCAAAAGTCATTAAGATTGAATTTTTTGGTTACCGAACTAAGACGAGATGGTGGAACCTGTTAATCTTATAGATATATGAGAGAGCTTCTTTTTGACTGGTTATGATTCTAGTAGCTCAAAATGGATACAAAGTTATGGTTGGCGGAACAATCCACGTCATTTGGGTGCAACATTAAAGTCTTGAGGTGCAACATCCATTTGAAACTCCAAGATTGCAGTATGACTTTTGAAATCTCCTTTATGGGGATGATATAGAAATACAACATGGTACATCATATTCCAAAATATTGTAAATCGAATTCCAACCGCGGTCAAACCCCCTTTGATGAACAAAACGACATGTGAAAAAATAAGCTAAAAAAGCTTTCGATGTTCCAATAGTCATTAAGATAGAATTTCTTGGTTACCGAACTAAGATGAGTTTGGTGGAACCTATTAGCCCTATAGATCTATAAGAGATCTTCATTTTGACTGGTTATGGTTCTAGTAACTCCAAATGGATACAAAGTTATGGTTGGCAGAACAACCCACGTCTGTTGGGTGCAACATCAAACTCTTGAGGTGCCACATCCATTTGAAAATCCAAGTTTGCACTATATTACTTTTGAAAACTCGTTTATGGGGATGAAATAGAAATATAACATGGTGAATCATATTCCAAAAAATAATAAATCTAATTCCTACCATGGTCAACCTCCCTTTGACCAACAAAATGGCCAGTGAAAATTGAGCTAAAAATGCTTTCGATGTTCCCAATAGTCATTAAGATTGAATTTCTTGGTTACTGAACTAAGATGAGATGGGTGGAACTTGTTAATCCTATAGATATATAAGAGAGCTTCGTTTTAACTGGTTATGGTTCTAGTAAATCAAAATGGATACAAAGTTATGGTTGGCGGAACAACCCACGTCTGTTGGGTGTAACATTGAAGTCTTGAGGTGAAACATCGGTTTGAAAATCCAAGATTGCATTGTATGACTATTAAAAACTCGTATATGGGTATGAAATAGAAACACAACATGGTGAGTCATGTTCCAGAAAGTAGTAAATCGAATTCCAACGACGGTCAACCCCCCTTCGACCAACAAATCGAAATGTGAAGAATTGAGCTAAAAAAGCTTTCGATGTTCCCAATAGTTTGAATGATTGAATTTCTTGGTTACAGAACTAAGATGAGATTCGTGGAACCTGTTAGCAATTTTGATTTATGATAGCTTCGTTTTGACTGGTTATTGTTCTAGTAATCCAAAATGGATACAAAGTTATTGTTGGAGGAACAACCCACATCTGTTGCGTGCAACATCGAAGTCTTGAGGTGCTGCATCCATTTGTAATTCCAAATTGCACTGTATGACTTTTGAAAACTCATTTATGGGGATGAAATAGAAATATAACATGGTGAATCATGTTCCGAAAAATAGAAAATCGAATTCCTACCACGGTAAACCCTGTTTGACCAACAATGAGGGAAGTTAAAAACTGAGCTAAAAAAGCTTTCGATATTCCCAATAGTCATTAAGATTGAATTTCTTGGTTACTGAACAAAGATGAGATTAGTGGAACCTGTTTGTCCTATAAATCTACGAGTGAGCCTGGTTTGGACTAGTTATGGTTCGAGTAACTCAAAATGGATACAAAGTAATGGTTGGCGGAACAACCCACATCTTTTGGGTGCAACATCCGTTTGAAAATCCAAGATTGCACTGTATGACTTTTGAAAACTCGTTTATGGGGATGAAAAAGAAATATAACATAGTGCATCATATTCCAAAATATAGCAAATTGAATTCCAACCACGGCAAACCCCCTTTGACCAACAATACGGCATGTGAAAAATTGAGCTAAAAAAGCTTTCGATGTTCCCAATAGTCATTATGATTGAATTTCTTGGTTACTAAACTAAGATGAGATTGGTGGAACCTGTTTGTCCTATGGATCTATGAGAGGGCTTGATTTTGACTGGTAATGTTTCTAGTAACTCAAAATCGATACAAAGTTATGGTTGGCAGAAAAACCCACGTCTGTTGGGTGCAACATCGAAGTCTTGAGGTGCAACATCCGTTTGAAAATCCAAGATTGCACTGTATGCCTTTTGAAAACTCTTTTATGTGGATGAAATAGGAGTATAACATGGTTCGTCATATTCCAAAATATATTAAATCGAATTTCGACCACGGTAAACCCCCTTTGACCAACCATACGTCATGTGAAAAATTGAGCTAAAAAAGCTTTCGATGTTCCCAATAGTCATTATGATTGAATTTCTTGGTTACTGAACTAAGATGAGATTGGTGGAACCTGTTTGTCCTATGGATCTATGAGAGGGCTTGATTTTGACTGGTAATGTTTCTAGTAACTCAAAATCGATACAAAGTTATGGTTGGTAGAAAAATCCACGTCTGTTGGGTGAAACATCGAAGTCTTGAGGTGCAACATCCGTTTGAAAATCCACGATTGCGTTGTATGACTTTTGGAAACTCGTTTATGGGAATGAAATAGAAATACAACAAGGTGAGTCATGTTCCAGAAAGTAGTAAATCAAATTCCAACCATGGTCAACCCCTTTTTGACCAACAAATTGGCATGTGGAAAATTGAGCTAAAAAAGCTTTCGATGTTCCAAGTAGTCATTCGGATTGAATTTCTTGGTTACAGAACTAAGATGAGATAGGTGGAACCTATTGGTTCTATAGATCTATGAGAGAGATTCGTTTTGACTGGTTATGGTTCTATTAACTCAAAATGGATACAAAGTTATGGTTGGCGGAATAACCCACGTCTGTTGGGTGCAACGTCGAAGTCTTGAGGTGCAAAATCCATTTGAAAATCCTAGATTGCATTGTATGACTTTTGAAAACTAGTTTATGGGGATGAAATAGAAATATAACACGGTGAATCATATTCCAAAAAATAGTAAATCAAATTCCAACGACGTTCAACCCACTTCGACCAACAAATCGGAATGTGAAAATTTGAGCTAAAAAAGCTTTTGATGTTCCCAATAGTTTGTATGATTGAATTTCTTTGCTACAGAACTAAGATGAGATTGGTGGAACCTGTTAGCCCTATTGATGTATGAGAGCGCTTCGTTTTGACTGGTTACTGTTCTAGTAACTCAAAATGGATACAAAGTTATGGTTGGGGGAACAAACCACGTCTGTTGGGAGAAACATCGAAGTCTTGAGTGCAACATCCATTTGAAAATCCAAGATTGCACTGTATGACTTTTGAAAACTCATTTATGGGGATGAAATAGAAATATAACATAGTGAATCATGTTCCGAAAAATAGTAAATCGAATTCCTACCATGGTAAACCTCGTTTGACCAACTATGAGGGATATGAAAAATTGGGCTAAAAAAGCTTTCGATGTTCCCAATAGTAATTAAGATTGAATTTCTTTGTTACTGAACAATGATGAGAATGGTGGAACCTGTTTGTTCTATAGATCTATGAGTGAGCTTGGTTTTGACTAGTTATAGTTCTAGTAACTCAAAATGGATACAAAGTTACGGTTGGCGGAACAACCCACCTCTTTTGGGTGCAACATCCGTTTGAAAATCCAAGATTGCACTATATTAATTTTGAAAATTCGTTTATGGGGATTAAATAGAAATATAACATAGTACATCATATTCCAAAATGTAGTAAATTGAATTCCAACCACGGCAAACCCCTTTGACAAACAATATGGCACGTGAAAAATTGAGCCAAAAAAGCTTTTGATGTTCCCAATAGTCATTATGATTGAATTTCTTGGTTATTGAACTAAGATGAGAATGGTGGAACTAGTTTGTCCTTTAGATCTATGAGAGGGCCTCGTTTTGACTAGTTATGGTTATAGTAACTCAAAATGGATACAAAGTTATGGTTGGTGGAACAACCCACGTCTTTTGGGTGCACCATCGAAGTCTTTAGGTGCAACATCCTTTTAAAAATCCAAGATTGCACTGTAGGTCTATTGAAAACTCTTTTATGTGGATGAAATAGAAATATAACATGGTGCGTCTATTCCAAAATATAGTAAATCGAATTCCAATAACGGTAAGCCCCCTTTGACCAACAATACGGCATGTGAAAAAATGAGCTAAAAAAGCTTTCGATGTTCCCAAGAGTCATTACGATTGAATTTCTTGGTTACTAAACTAAGATGAGATTGGTGGAACCTGTTTGTCCTATAGATCTATGAGAGGGCTTCGTTTTCACTGGTTATGTTTCTAGTAACTCAAAATTGATACAAAGTTATGGTTGGCAGAACAACCCACGTCTGTTGGGTGCAACATCGAAGTCTTGAGGTGCAACATCAGTTTGAAAATCCAAGATTGCATTGTATGACTTTTGAAAACTCGTTTATGGGAACGAAATAGAAATACAACATGGTGAGTCATGTTCCAGAAAGTAGAAAATCGAATTCCTACCATGGTCAAACCCCTTTTGACCAACAAAACGACATGTGAAAAATTGAGCTAAGAATGCTTTCGTTGTTCCTAGTAGTCATTAGGATTGAATTTCTTGGTTAATGAACTAAGATGAGATGGGTGGAACCTATTGGTCTTATAGATCTATGAGAGAGCTTCGTTGTGACTAGTTGTGGTTCTATTAACTCAAAATGGATACAAAGTTATGGTTGGCGGAACAACCCACGTCTGCTGGGTGTAACATCAAAGTCTTGAGGTGCAACATCCATTTTGAAAATCCAAGATTGCATTGTATGACTTTTGAAAACTAGTTTATGGGGATGAAATAGAAATATAACATGGTGAATCATATTCCAAAAAATAGTAAATCGAATTCCTACCACGGTCAAACCCCCATTGACCAACAAATCGGATGTGAAAATTGAGCTAAAAAACCTTTTGATGTGCCTAATAGTTTGTATGAGTGAATTTCTTGGTTACAGAACTAAGATGAGATTGGTGGAACCTGTTAGCCCTATTGATCTATGAGAGAGCTTCGTTTTTACTGGCCACTGTTCTAGTAACTCAAAATGGATACAAATTTATGGTTGGTAGAAAAACTAATGTCTGTTGGGTGCAACATCGAAGTCTTGAGGAGCAACATCCGTTTGAAAATCCAGGATTGCATTGTATGACTTTTAAAAACTCATTTATTGGGATGAAATAGAAATATGACATGGTGAATCATGTTCCAAAAAGCAGTAAATCGAATTACTACCACGGTAAACCACCTTTGACCAACAATGAGGGATGTGAAAAATTGAGCTAAAAAATCTTTCGATGTTCCCAATAGTCCTTAAGATCGAATTTCTTGGTTACTGAAATAAGATGAGATTGGTGGAATACCCCATAAATTCTGTAACATTAAGTTTCACAGATTAAAGTATAATTAATTCAAAATGAAAGAATTAAGGGAAACGGGTTTCACCGTTGTGATCGTCTCGGAATTATGCTTGAGATAGAGTCCGAGTTTGCATAAATCGGACCCAGTATGAAGGAGTTACGACCTCCAGAAGTTTCAGAATCAGTTTAAAATTCAAACAGTTCGAAATTCAGTTCGAAATTCAAAAACAGACCCAAACTGGGCTGGGCGGGAAAATTCCCGCCCAGGACCTAGGTCGACCAAGGGGTTGACCTGGGGGTCGACCTGGGTAACCAGGTCGACCATGTGGTCGACCCGGGGGTCGATCTGCCCAGTCGACCTGGTCAGGCCTTGACTGGCCTAGTCGGGTTTTGGTCGAATTTCTTAGCTCTGGTGTGTCACTAGGGCTGACTTGTTACATTCTGACTGGCTCCTCTCGAAGTGAATGGTCTAGATTGGTCTATGATCATCTGACGGCTCAAATCAACCTGAAATTCTATATAAACAATTTAAGTCTCCAACCTAAATTCACATAAAAATTAGAGACGGAGCCACCATGCTGTCGGGAGAAAACTAAAAGGAGCCTCCACTTGTAGAAAAGCTTAGAGACAAGCAAAACTAAACTAAAACAAGATTCAAACAACGTTTATCTACCCAAAGGAAAGCATTGCAAATTCAGAACTCAGAAACCAGAAACCAAGATCGTCATTGGTTGTAAGTATAGTGATTTTTCCGATGAGAATAAAATTAAGACTTGATTCAATGTAAAATGGAAATGGAATTATACTATTGTATAATGACGATGTTAATTCATATCTGTGTATTGCAATGATTGTATTGTGATTGGTATTGGGATGTTTGTGTTATAATTGACATGATGTTGGTCCTATTGTACATTTAGAATGAAGGCAACATCACATACAAGTATATGGTTAAAGTTTGGATTTACACCTATATGTTTATTAACTTTGCAACATGCTAGCTTGTGTTTAAAGTTATGCCTAGATAATAATATGTTTAGGCTTATGTTTTATGCAAGCTTTAGGTTGTAAAATCCTATTACATATGTGACCAAATGTTAGTTCTACATGTTTAGGTGTATAAGCTAAACCTATGTCATATTGCTAGTTCACACCTATTCATATGTTTGTGATTGATTTGCAAGTTCACATATATGTAAGATGATCTAGTCTGTGTTGTAAATTCACATATATGTATGTGGTTCAATCTACGTTGCAAGTTCACACCTATGACATATATGATGACTATTTTGCAAGTTCACCCCTATTATATTCATAATGACTATGCTAAAATGCCAAGTTCACGCCTATGACATTCATGATGACTATTTTGCAAGTTCACCCCTATTATTATCATATTGACTATGCCAAAAATGCCAAGTTTACAACTATGACATGTTTATGTTAATAGATTTCTTTATGCAAATTTTTTACGCTAAATTAGGCTAAGTTTTTACCCTAATATTATATGTCAAAAATCATGCAAACGGAAAAATAGGCTAAGATTGTTAGCCTAATATTTAGACGGAGTAACGTTGGGAAAAATTGGTAATTATAGGAAACTTGACATAAATGGGTGAAAAATCCCCTAGGTAATTTATGGCATAAAACGATATAAATTATATACCTAAAAGTGATGAACTTGGAAAATGGGCCATAACATTTAATGGTTAACAAATTTACATATAACAAGTAAAAGGGACAAATATGTAAATTTAGAAAATACGAGTATGCTTAACCCGAGGTTGGATTGAGTTGTGATGTAAACCTGCCCGAACCGGCCCGACTGTCCAGTAATCACAACAAGACCTATCCAATGTGGGAGGTTAAGGCATTGAGCCCAATAAGGAACCAAGGTTAGACTGTGTTACGGTGTAAACCTACCCGGAATCGTCTAGCACATCCAGTAACCGTAACAACACCTGTCTAATCTGAGTGGTTGGTGCTTTAACCGATTTAAGGCTAAGGACAGACTAGTCAGGATGGTAGGGTTAAGTTAACTAAAACACTTAACCAAATTCAACATGTTAACAGAAACTGATGGGTGGGGTTAGGTTAATACAAACACTTAACCACTTAACATGTTTGACTAGAAAACCCTAGTAACGGGGACCCATTTCAGCAGTAACCCAATTAGGTATCATGGTACCCTAAAACTAGGCAGGGTGGGGCATGATTACTGGGCTGATTATAAGCGTTCAAAAGCGATGGCGGTTGGTGCGGCAGTGTGGGTTCTAACGGAATGCGGACGTGCACACACTTCGGAGCAGACAAAAAGGGCACTGGGAACCAGTAGTATAACCTATGTATTCTAGAATTGTGTTGGGCCGCCACCATGGGACTTGATACAACCCTTGGTGGGACCAGCATAGGTATCTACAAATCATTGGGGGCCGTATGACACATATGATTATGCGAGTAGGAGCCGATCTTTAGAAAAGGGGATCACTTCACCCGGATCATGGGGTGCCAATCAGAATAAGTACGAGTAGGTGTAGAGATATAGTGTGGGGGTGCGACAGTATATTCGGTCCTAAACTACTTTATCTTAGTTTATGATATTTCCCCATTTCCAGTTTATTCCTGTCATGCTCTTTTTCTTATTCACATACTGAAGATTCACTAGAATTACCAGGCTTTATGTCTGACTCTGTTTTTCTTTCATCTTCTTTTCTTCTGTCCCCCCCCCAAGGTCCACAGGGAGGAAACAACCCAGCTTAGTCAGACTCTTTGCAAGCTTCAAGATAGTAGATAAATGGTTTGGACTCTCTTTCATTGGCTATGGTTTTTGGACACATCCTATGGGGATTTATGCAGTTTTTAGTTATGTTTTATGCTTCTTTATTCAATAATCAAGACAGAAATGATGTTGTAATGTTTTGGAAATTATTGTAAGACAATTATGGAAATGTTTTTGTATGAACACATATTTATATAATGAAAGTCTGTTTGTTTTCCGCTGCCTAAATATATGTGTGTTTACATCTGTCTTGTGTTTTATCTGTGACTTTTACCTATAAACCTCCACTAAAGTTAAGGCATTCCCTTTGTGAGTGACCTTGATGGAGGTGGGGTGTTTCACTTGGTATCAGAGCATAGTTTTACCAGATCAGATAAAAGTTTTTGAAACTATTTTCAAAAGAGTAGTTTAAAGAAGCAATTTTCAAGAAAAATTGTTGTTGTTATTTTAAAAAGGCATAATCCCCCCAAAGCCATATGCATTATCTCTCACTATCCTTCGTTTTGAATCTTTCCTCTTTGTTTCGGCATCTTTGGAGATCTTAACCTTCGAGAAGGAGGACCGGTACCCGGCTGGTTGAGGAGGTACCTAGAGGCTAGGGCCAATGGCGCGGGCCCAGCAGACATTCCTACTCCAGTAGCAGCTGTTCCTCCTCCTCCTCCTCATCGTGGAAATGCTTTCACAAAGACATGTAGAGACTTCAAGGCTATGGATGGAAAGGACTTTTATGGAACTGAATCCTTTGTAGTAGCAAGAAACTGGCTAAAGGAGACCGAGGATCTGTTTGTCATCTTCGAAGTTGACGATTGGCAAAAGATACAGCTAGCAGTGTGGTTTCTTAAAGATGAAGCTTCTTATTGGTGGGAGATCACCAATGCTGAGATGCCAGTGGAAACATGGGAAGATTTCAGGATGAGGTTTGAGATGAAATTCCTCTCCCAAGATGAAAGAATCCTGCAAATGGAGAAGTTCCTAACTTTTAAACAAGGAAGTATGACGATCAGGGAGTACGTCAATCAGTTTAATCAGCTGGCCAGATTTGGGCTGGATTTAGTACACAACCAACACAAGAAGGCTCTTCACTTCGTCAAAGGTCTGAATGAGCCTCTACACAGCCTTGCTATGACCCATGTATCTACGGGAGCGACTTATGAAAGCTTGGTGGACATGGCATTGCTACACGAGGAAGACAAAGGCAAGAAAGTGGCAAAGGTGGAAGTGCCTTAAGAAAAGAAAGAAGGTTTACAGGATAAGAAAACAGACTTCAAGAAAGGCGGGAAGAACAACAAATCCCATGAAAAGAGAAGGTGTAATTTCTGTGGCACTGTTGGACATATAGTGAAAGACTGCAGGAAGAAGAAGGCGAAGATGAGTGGTGGTTGCTTCCATTGCGGAGAGACATGACACTTGGATAAGGACTGCCCAAAGAAGCAAGGGTAGGGACAGAGGACTGGATCCACTTTAGGGGGACAGGTTCATGCACTGGTGGCACCTCCACAGGGACGAGGTAGTAATATTTCTATAGAAAGTGTAGTTTATCTTTATGATCATCCAGTTCGCACTCTCTTTGATTCTGGCGCATCACACTCCATTATTTCAACTACTTTAGTAGAATCTCTGCACATAGACACTAGTATGGTAGAGGATCCCTTGGTTGTTTCAAACCCAATTGGGGGCTCAGCTTATTTGTCAATGGTTTGTTGGGGTTTGAAAATCTCTATTCTAAGTGTTGAATTTAGATGTAGTGCCTTTGTTCTGGGTTTTTGGGATATGGATTGATCTAAGGCATGGACTGGCTATCCAGTAACGGTGCCATTCTTGATTGTGAGAAGAGAATGGTTAGACTCTTGACTCGGCTCGGTAACACTCTAGAAATTTCTTGTAATCCCTTGAATGCTGTTATGCTTGGTTATCTAGAGTCGCTTGATGCTTCTGTTGAGAATTTGTAGTCGGCTAGAGTGGTCCGGGAATATCCGGATGTCTTTGAGGAGGTGAAGGGCTTACCTCCGAGATGGAAAATAGACTTCTGCATATATCTTGTTGATAATGCAAAGCCCGTAGCTTTACCTGTTAGACACACGGCTCCAAAGGAGAGAAAGTAGCTCAGTAAGCAGGATAAAGAGCTTCTCGAGAAGGGTTCATTAGATGGAGCATTTCGGAATGGGGTGCTCCAGTGGTGTTCGCAACCAAAGCAGATGGTTTGCTTCGCCTTTGCATTGACTATAGGGAGTTAAACAAATTGACCAAGAAGAATAGGCACCCTCTTCCCAGAATTGAAGATTTGTTTGATCAACTTGTAGGTGTGTCGGTTTTCTCCCAACTTGATCTCGCTATTGGATTCCATCAGCTAAAAGTAGTTGAAGATAGCATTGATAAAACGACGTTCAGAACCCCAGACGGTTTCTTCGAGTGGCATGTCATGCCTTTCGGCTTGACAAACGCACCCGCTTATTCCGTAGACCTAATGAGCAGAGTGTTCAGAGAATTCCTCAATAGATTTGTGGTTGTCTTCGTAGACGATATTTTCATCTTCTCACGGAATGAGGAAGAGCATGCTCATCATTTAAAAGAAATCATGGATACTCTCTGTGCACATCAGCTAAAAGCAAAATTTTCCATGTACCACTTTTGGAGAGAAGTATGGTTTCTTGGGCATGTATTGTCCAAAGAGGGGTTGGCCATGGACCCCGCGAAAGTAGTTGCTGTGCAAGATTGGAAGGCACCAAGGAACGCAACCGAAGTCCGAAGTTTTCTTGGACTAGAAGGCTTTTACCGAAAGTTCATCAAAGACTTTGCAAAAATCTCAGCTCCTCTAACAAGGCAGATGAAGAAGAATTTGACTTTCGCTTGGGAATTGGATTGCGAGTTTTCTTTCCAACGCTTGAAAAGGACTCTTACAACAGCCCCAGTCCTAACTTTGCCTGATGGAAGCAAGATGTTCACAGTATACACGAATGCATGTGGAACGGGACTAGGTGTTGTTCTAATGCAAGAAGGAAGGGTAGAAGCTTATGGTGGAAGACAATTGAAAGTTTATGAAAAGAACTACCCTACCCACGATCTTGAGTTGGTCGCCATCGTCTTTGCTCTTAAGTCTTGGCACCATTATCTCCTGGGTGAGAAGTTTGAATTATACACAGACCATAAATCGTTGAAGTATCTTTTCTCGCAGAAAGGCCTTAACCTAAGGCAACAATGATGGATGGAGTTTCTTGCCTCGTATGATTTCGAGATTTCCTATACTCCTGGCAATGGCAATGTAGTAGCAGACGACTTGAGTAGAAAGAAGTTGACCCTGAGCCCTCTCTTTGTAGAAAGGTAAAGCTTGGAATATATAGCCAGTTTTAACTTTAGGCCCTCCTCATATTTTATACCGGGTTTGTTAGCATCTCTTGAAGTACGCCCTACTCTTTTGGACTCAATAGGGACTGCACAACGTGAAGACCCTCAGCTTGTTGATGTGATTGATAAACTTATTAGGGGTGAGACTTCTAGTCACCTCAATAGATACACCATCGATGATAAGGTTTGGCTGAGGTGGGATGAAAGACTATGTGTCCCACAAGCAAAGGATTTGATAAAGAAGGTTCTCGAGGAAGCACATCATTCCAAGATGACTATACACCCTGGCGAAGTTAAGATGTACAAGGATATAAGAAGAACTTTCTTTTGGAGTGGCATAAAGAAGGACGTGGCAGATTTCGTTTCTAAGTGCATGACTTGCCAACATGTCAAGGCGGAAGAGAAGAAGCCTGGAGGACTGCTTCATCCTCTAGAGGTCCCACAGTGGAAGTGGGATAGCATTTTAATGGACTTCATTGATGGGATCCTAGGTCAAGAAGCGGCAATGCTAGCATTTGGGTAATAGTGGACATGCTCACAAAAAGCACCGACTTTTTACCTGTCCAGAGTAGAAGGACTGCCTCATCTCTAGCGTCTCTTAATCTTAAAGAGATAGTTCGAATCCATGGGATACCCTCCAGCATTGTTAGTGACAAAGACCCTATTTTTACAAGCAAGTTTTGGAGGAGTCTACAAGAAGCCATAGGCACACAGTTATGCCTGAGCACGGCCTATCACCCCCAAACCGATGGCCAGACGGAAGGGTGAACAAAGTTTTAGAAGATCTTTTGAAACTTTGTGTTTTGGACTTTGGAGGGACATGGGAGGATCATCTTCCTTTAGTGGAATTCGCCTACAACAACAGCTACCAAGCTACCATAGACATGACACCCTTCGAAGCCTTATATGAAAGACCGTGCCAATCACCAACTTGTTGATGGGAGTCTACAGATAAGCTTTTACTTGGGCCAGACATGATTAGAGAGACTTCAGAGAAAGTGGAATTAATACGAAGAAGGATGAAGACGGCCCAAGATAGATAGAAATCCTATGCCGAGAAAAGAAGGACCGACCTTGAGTTTGAGGTTGGGGATAGGGTTTTCCTTAGGTTATCTCCTTTAAGGAACGTCGTTCGCTTTGTATCCACAGTAAAGCTAGCACCAAGATTTGTAGGGCCGTTCCGTATCATCGAGAAGATTGGGAAGATGGCTTATAGAGTAGAGCTACCCGAAAGGTTGGCTGGAGTCCACAATGTCTTTCATGTTTCTCACCTGCGAAAGTGTTTACATGAGTCTGCGGAAGTGGTGGAGCCAAGCATTCTTGAAGAAGTTGAGATAGAACGAGAAGCTACTGTGAGGAATGTTCCAACTAGTATCTTGGGAACTGAAATCAAAAAGCTACGCAACCGTGAAGTCAAGCTCGTTAAAGTTCAATGGAGCGACGCCGATGAAGACGCAACTTGGGAAACTGAGGACAGATTACGCATGGCCTACCGTTTTCTTTTTGGGGTACATCTTTGATCTCTCTTTTTCCTTAATTTATGCTTGTATCTATCTTTTTAGGTATATCTGCTCGGTCCTTTTCCTAACTCCTAAGGTAGAAAACTAATGGATGAAAACATGTATTTGAAAACATGTTATGGATGATGGCTGCAAGTGGTTGCTAGTGATTACTAGTGGTTGCTCGTGGATGCATATACACAAACACCCTAGGTTTTAGATCGGCTCAGCCACTTCATATTGCATATGCATATATGTATTCAAATTTGTATGTGGTTGAAACATGATATGGTGTCATATGGATGTCGCATTTGTATGAATAGTTGTGCACTCATGTAGAATTATGAGTAGGAAAAATTTGCATACATAATGGATTCATGACACTTACATGATTCGCATTAAGGAGGTCAACTGAATCAGTAGACCGCCTAATTTTTGCATTAGATAAGGACATGTACACACACTATGCATATAATCATGAAGCATTAGAAGTCTATTAAGGACAATGGACGCCTGTGTTTGTTGGTTGAGTAGATGGATGATTGGATGGTAGGATATACATTCTTCCTAACTTGAAGATTTCGGGGATGAAATCCTTTTAAGAGGGGGAGAATGTAACACCCCATAAATTCTATAACATTAAGTTTCACAGATTAAAGTATAATTAATTCGAAATGAAAGAATTAAGGGAAATGGGTTTTGCCATTGTGATCGTCTCGGAATTCTGTTTGAGATAGAGTCCAAGTTTGCATAAATCGGACTCGTATGAAGGAGTTACGACCTCCAGAAGTTTCAGAATTCAGTTTAAAATTCAAACAGTTCAAAATTCAGTTCGAAATTCAAAAACAGACCCAAACTGGGCGAGGCGGGAAAATTCCCGCCCAGGACCCAGGTCGACCAGGGGGTCAACCTGGGGGTCGACCTGGGTAACCAGGTCGACCATGTGGTCGACCTACCCAGTCGACCTGGTCAGGCCCTGACTGGCCTGGTTGGGTTCTGGTCGAATTTCTGAGCTCTGGTGTGTCACTAGGGCTGACTTGTTACATTATGATTGGCTCCTCTCGAAGTGAATGGTCTAGATTCGTCTATGATCGTCTGGCGGCTCAAATCAACATAAAATTCTATATAAACAACTTAAGTCTCCAACCTAAATTCACATAAAAATTAGAGACGGAGCCACCATGCTGTCGGAAGAAAACTAAGAGGAGCCTCCACTTGTAGAAAAGCTTAGAGACGAGCAAAACTAAACTAAAACAAAATTCAAACAACATTTATCTACCCAAAGGAAAGCATTGCAAATTCAGAACTGAGAAACCAGAAACCTAGATAGTCGTTGGTTGTAAGTATTGTGATTTTTCCGATGAGAATAAAATTAAGACTTGATTCGATGTAAAATGGAAATCGAATTGTACTATTGTATAACGACGATGTTAATTCATATCTGTTTATTGCAATGATTGTATTGTGATTGGTACTGGGATGCTTGTGGTATAATTGACATGATGTTGGTCATGTTGTACATTTAGAATGAAGGTAACATCACATACAAGTATGTGGTTAAAGTTAGGATTTACACCTATATGTTTATTAACTTTGCCACATGCTAGTTTGTGTTTAAATTTATGCCTAGATAAGAATATGTTTTGGCATATGTTTTATGCAAGTTTTAGGTTGTAAAATCCTATCACATATGTGACCAAATGTTAGTTCTACATGTTTAGGTGTATATGCTAAACCTATGTCATATTGCAAGTTCACACCTATTCATATGTTTGTGACTGATTTGCAAGTTCACATATATGTAAGATGATATAGTCTGTGTTGTAAATTCACATATATGTATGTGGTTCAATCTACGTTGCAAGTTCACACCTATGACATCTATGATGACTATTTTGCAAGTTCACCCCTATTATGTTCATAATGACTATGCCAAAATGCCAAGTTCACACCTATGACATTCATGATGACTATTTTGCATGTTCACCCCTATTATGTTCATATTGACTATGCCAAAAATGCCAAGTTTACACCTATGACATGTTTATGTTAATAGATTCCTTTATGCAAATTTTGTACGCTAAATTAAGCTAAGTTTTTAGCCTAATATTATATGTCAAGAATCATTCGAACGGAAAATTAGGCTAAGATTGTTAACCTAATATTTAGACGGGGTAATGTTGGGAAAAATTGGTAATTATAGGAAACTTCAAATAAATGTGTGAAAAATCACCTATGTAATTTATGGCATAAAACGATATAAATTATATACCTAAAAGTGATGAACTTTGAAAATGGGCCATAACATTTAATGGTTAACAAATTTACATATAACAAGTAAAAGAGACAAATATGTAAATTTAGAAAATACGAGTATGCTTAACCCGAGGTTGGATTCAGTTGTGATGTAAACCTGCCCAGACCTGCCTAGCTGTCCAGTAATCACAACAATACCTATCCAATGTGGGAGGTTAAGGCATTGAGCCCAATAAGGACCTGAGGTTAGACTGAGTTACGGTGTAAACCTGCCCGGAACCGACCGACATATCTAGTAACTGTAACAACACGGGTCTAATCTAAGTGGTTGGTGCTTTAACTGATTTAAAGCTAAGGACAGACTAGTCAGGATGGTATGGTTAAGTTAACTAAAACATTTAACCAAATTCAACATGTTAACAGAAACTGATGGGTGGGGTTAGGTTAATACAGACACTTAACCACTTAACATGTTTGACTAGAAAACCCTAGTAACGGGGACCCATTTCAGCAGTAACCAATTAGGTATCATGGTACCCTGAAACTAGGCAGGGTGGGGCACGATTACTGGGCTAATTATAAGCGGTCAAAAGTGACGGCGGTTGGTGCGGCAGTGTAGGTTCTAACGGAGTGTGGGCGTGCGCACACTTCAGAGCAGACAAACAGGGCACTGGGCACCAGTAGTATAACCTATGTATTCTAGAATTGTGTCAGGCCGCCACCACGGGACTTGATACACCGTTTGGTGGGACAAGCATAGGTATCTACAAATCATTGGTGGACGTATGACACATATGATTATGCGAGTAGGAGCCGATCTTTAGAAAAAGGGGATCACTTCACCCGGATCATGGGGTGCCAATTAAAATAAGTACAAGTAGGTGCAGAGATATAGTGTGGGGTGCGATAGTATATTCAGTTCTAAACTACTTTATCTTTTATGATATTTTCCCATTTCCTGTTTATTCCTGCCATGCTCTTTATCTTATTCACAAACTAAAGAGTCACTAGACTTACCAGGCTTTATGTCTGACTCTGTTTTTCTTTCGTCTTCTTTTCTTCCGTTTCCCCCCCAGGTCCACAGGGAGGAAACAACCCACCTTAGTCAGACTCTTTGCAAGCTTCAAGATAGTAGATGTATGGTTTGGACTCTCTTTCATTGGCTATGGCTTTTGGACACATCCTATGGGGATTTATGTAGTTTTTAATTATTTTTTATGCTTCTTTATTCAATAATCAAGACATAAGTGATGTTGTAATGTTTTGGAAATTATTGTAAGACAATTATGGAAGTGTTTTTGTAAGAACACGTATTTATGAAATGAAAGTCTGTTTGTTTTCCGCTGCCTATATATATGTGTGTTTACATCTGTCTTGTGTTTTATCTATGACTTTTACCTATAAAACTCCACTAAAGTTAAGGCATTCCCTTTGTGAGTGACCTTGATGGAGGTGGGGTGTTTCATGGAACCTGTTTGTCCTATAGATCTATTAGAGAGCTTTGTTTTGAGTGGTTATGGTTCTAGTAACTCAAAATGGATACAAAGTTAGGGTTGGCAGAACAACCCACGTCTTTTGGGTGCAACGTCGAAGTCTTGAGGTGCAACATCCATTTGAAAGTCGAAGATTGCACTGTATGACTTTTGAAAACTCTTTTATGGGGATGAAATAGAAATATAACATGGTGCATCATATGCCAAAAAATAGTAAACCAAATTCCGACCATGGTAAACCCCCTTTGACCAACGATACGGCACGTGAAAAATTGAGCTAAAAAAGCTTTCGATGTTCCCATAGTCATTATGGTTGAATTTCTTAGTTACTGAACTAAGATGAGATTGGTGGAACCTGTTGGTCTTACAGATCTATGTGAAGGCTTCATTTTGACTGGTTATGGTTCTAGTAACTCAACATCGATACAAATTTATGGTTTGTGGAACAACCCACGTCTGTTAGGTGCAACATCGTAGTCTTGATGTGCAACATCGGTCTGAATATCTAAGATTGCGTTATATGAAGTTTGAAAACTCGTTTATGGGGATGAAATAGAAATATAACATGGTACATCATATTTTAAAATATAGGAAATCGAATTCCGACCACGGTCAAACCCCCTTTGACCAACAAAACGGCGTGTGAAAAATTGAGCTAAAAAAGCTTCTGATGTTCCCAAAAATCATTAAGATTGAATTTCTTGGTTACTGAACTAAGATGAGATGGGTGGAACCTGTTAATCCTATAGATATATGAGAGAGCTTCTTTTTGACTAGTTATGATTCTAGTAACTCAAAATGGGTACAAAGTTATGGTTAGCGGAGCAATCCACGTCTATTGGGTGCAACATCGAAGTCTTGAGGTGCTACATCTGTTTGAAAATCCAAGATTGCACTATATGACTTTTGAAAACTAGTTTATGGGGATGAAACAGAAATATAACATGGTTAATCATACTCCAAAAAAAAGTAAATCGAATTCTGACCACGGTCAACCCCCCTTTGACTAGCAAAACGATATGTAAAAATTGAACTAAAAAAGCATTCGATCTACCCAATAGTCATTAAGATTGTATTTCATGGTTACTGATCTAAGATGATATCAGCGGAACCTGTCAGTCCTATAGATCTATGAGAGAGCTTCGTTTTGACCGGTTATGGTTCTAGTAACTCAAAATAGATACAAAGTTATGGTTAGCGGAACAGCCCACGTCTGTTGGGTGCAACATCGAAGTCTTTAGGGACAACATCTATTTGAAAATCCAAGACTGCATTGTATGACTTTTGAAAACTCGTTTATGAGGATGAAATATATATATAACATGGTGCATCATATTCCAAATATCGTAAATCAAATTACGACTTGACCAACAAAACGGCATGTGAAAAATTGAGCTAAAAAAGCTTTCGACGTTCCCAATAGTCATTATGATTGAATTTCTTGGTTACTGAACTAATATGAGATTAGTGGAACATGTTAATCCTATAGATCTATAAGTGGGCTTCGTTTTGACTGGTTATGGTTCTAGTAACTCAAAACCGATACAAAGTTATGGTCGGCGGAACAACCCACGTTTGTTGGGTGCAAAATCGAAGTTCGAAAATCCAAGACTGCATTACATATCTATTGAAGACTCGTTTGTGGAGATGAAATATAAATACAACATGGTACATCATATTTTAAAATATAGTAAATCGAATTCCGACGATGGTCAAACCCCCTTTGACCAACAAAACGGCATGTGAAAAATTGAGCTAAAAAAGCTTCTTATGTTCCCAGAAGTCATTAATATTGAAATTCTTGGTTACTGAACTAAAATGAGATGGGTGGAAGCTGTTAGTCCTATAGATATATGAGAGAGCTTCGTTTTGACTGGTTATCGTTCCAGTAAATCAAAATGGATACAAAGTTATGGTTGGCGGAACAACCCATGTCTATTGGGTGTAACATCGTAGTCTTGAGGTGCCACATCTGTTTGAAAATCCAGGAATGCATAGTATGACTTATGTAAACTCGTTTATCGGGATGAAATAGAAATAAAACATGATGCATCATATTCGAAAATATAGTAAATCGAATTTCAACGACGATCAAACCTCCTTTGACCAACAAAATGGCATGTGAAAATTTGAGCTAAAAAAGCTTTCGATGTTCCCAATACTCATTAAGATTGAATTTTTTAGTTACTAAACTAAGATAAGACTAGAGGAACCTGTTAGCCCTATAGATCTATGAGAGAGCTTTGTTTTGACTGGTTATGGTTCTAGAAACTCAAAATGGATAAACAGTTATGGTTGGCAGAACCACCCACGTCTGTTGAGTGCAACATTGAAGTCTTGAGGTGAAACATCCGTTTGAAAATCCAAGATTGCACTGTATGACTTTTGAAAACTTGTTTATGGGTATGAAATAGAAATATAACATGGTGCGTCATGTTCCAAAATATAGTAAATCAAATTCCCACCCCGGTCAAACCCCCTTTGACAAATAAAACGGCATGTGAGACATTGAGCTAAAAAGGCTTTCGATGTGCCCGATAGTCAAAATGGATAAAAAGTTACGGTTGGCGGAACAACCCACGTCTGTTGGGTGAAACAACAAAGTCTTGAGGTGCAACATCCGTTTGAAAATCCAAGATTGCACTGCATGAATTCTGAAATTCGTTTATAGGGTTGAAACATAAATATAACATGGTGCATCATATTCCAAAGTATAGTAAATCGAATTCTGACATGGTCAAACCCCCTATATGACCAACAAAACGACATGTGAAAAATTGAGATAAAAAAGTTTTCGATGTTCCCAATTGTCATTATGATTAAATTTATTAGTTACTGAACTAAGATGATATTGGTGGAACCGGTTAGTCCTATAGATCTATGAGAGAGCTTCGTTTTGACTAGTTATTGATCTAGTAACTCAAAATGGATACAAAATTATGGTTTGCCGAACAACCCACGTCTTTGTGGTGCAACATTGAACTCTTGAGGTGCAACATCCGTTTGAAAATCCAAGATGGCATTTTATGACTTATAAAAACTCATTTATGGGGACGAAATGAAATATAACACGGTGCATCATATTCGAAAAAATAGTAAATCGAATTCTGACCACGGTCAAACGACATGTGAAAAATTGAGCTACAAAAGCTTTCGATGTTCCCAATAGTCATTATGATTGAATTTCTTGGTCACTGATCTAAGAATAGATGGGTGGAACATGTTAGTCCTATAGATCTATGAGAGAGCTTCATTTTGACTGGATATGGTTATAGTAACTAAAAATGGATACAAAGTTATGGTTGGCGGAACAACCCAAATCAATTGGGTGCAACATGAAGTCTTAAGATTCAACATCTGTTTGAAAATCCAAGATTGCATTGTATGACCTTTGAAAACTCATTTATGGCGATGAAATTGAAATATAACATGGTGCGTCATATTGCGAAATATAGTAAATCGAATTCCAACCACGGTCCAACCCCCTTTGACCAACAAAACGACATGTGAAAAATTGAGCTAAAAAAGCTTTCAATGTTCCCAATAGTCATTAAGATTCAATTTCTTGGTTATTGAACTAAGACGAGATGGGTGGAACTTATTAAATCTATAGATCTATGATAGAGCTTCGTTTTTATTGGTTATGGTTCTAGTAACTCAAAATGGATACAAAGTTATGGATGGCGGAAAAACTCACGTCTATTGGGTGCAACATCGTAGTCTTGAGGTGCAACATCTGTTTGAAAATCCAAGATTGCGCCGTATGACTTTTGAGAACACATTTATTGGGATGAAATACAAATATAACATGGATCATCATATTCCAAAATATAGTAAGTCAAATTCCAACCACAGTCAAGCCCCCTTTGACAACCAAAAAATCATGTGAAAAATTCAGCTAAAAAATATTTCAATGTTCCCAATAGTCATTAAGATTGAATTTCTTGGTTGTTGAACTAAGATTAGATTGGTGGAACCTGTTATTCCTATAGATCTATGAGAGAGATTCGTTTTGACTTGTAATAGTACTAATAACTCAAAATGGATACAAAGTTATGGTTGGCAGAACAACACACGTTTGTTCGGTGCAACATTGAAGTCTTGAGGTGCAATATCAGTTTGAAACTCCAAGGTGGCACTGTATTACTTTTGAAAACACGTTTATGGGGATGAAATAAAAGTAAACATGGTGCATCATATTCTAAAAAATAGTAAATCGAATTCCTACTACGGTCAACCCCCTTTGGCAAACAAAACAGCATGTGAAAATTTGAGCTCAAAAAGATTTCGATGTTCCCAATGGTCATTATGATTAAATTTCATGGATACTGAACTAAGATGAGATTGGTGGATCCTGTTAGTTCTAAAGATCTATGAGAGAGCTTCGTTTTGAATGGTAATGGCTCTAGTAACTCAGAATAGATACATAGTTATGGTTGGCGGAACAACCCACGTCTGTTGGGTGCAACTTCGAAATCTGACGGTGCAACATTCGTTTGAAAATCCAAGATTGCACTGTATGAATTTTGAAAACTCGTTTATGGGGATGAAATAGAAACATAACATGGTGCATCATTTTCCAAAATATAGTAAACAAAATTCCGGCCAAGGTAAAACCCACTTTGACCAACAAAATGGCGTGTGAAAAATTGAGCTAAAAAAGCATTCGATGTTCCCAATAGTCATTATGATTGAATTTCTTGGTTAATGAACTAAGTTGAGATGGGTGGAACATGTTAGTTCTATAGATCTATGATAGAGATTCGTTTTGAGTAGTTACGATTCTAGTAACTCAAAATGGTACAAAGTTATGGTTGGTGGAACAACCCACGTCTATCGGGTGCAACATCGAAGTCTTGAGGTGCTACCCCCATTTGAAAATCCAAGATTGCATTGTATGACTTTTAAAAACTCGTTTATGGAGTTAAAGTAGAAATATAACAAGGTGCTTCATATACCAAAATATAGTAAATAAAATTCTGACCACGGTCAAACCACCTTTGAGCAACAAAACGCCAAGCTAAAAATTGAGCTAAAAAAGCTTTCGATGTTCCCAATAGTCATTAAAATTGAACTTTTTGGCTACTGAACTAAGATGAGATTGGTGGAACCCATTAGTCCTATAGATCTATGAGAGAGCTTCGTTTTGACTGGTTATTGTTCTAGTAAATCAAAATGGATATAAAGTTATGATTGGTGGAATAACCGACGTCTAATTGGTGCAACATCGAAGTCTTGAGGTGCAACATCCGTTTGAAAATCCAAGATTGCATTGTATGACTTTTAAAACACATTTATGGGGACGAAATAGAAATATAACATGGTGCACCATATTCCAAAATATAGTAAATCAAGTTCCGACCACGGTCAAACGGCATGTGAAAAATTGAGCTAAAAAAGCTTTCGATGTTCCTAATAGTCATTGTGATTGAATTTCTTAGTTACTGATCTAAGATGAGTTGGGTGGAACATGTTAGTCCTATAGATCTATTAGAGAGCTTCGTTTTGACTGGTTATGGTTATAGTAACTTAAAATGGATATAAATTAAAGTTATGGTTGACGGAACAACCCACATCTATTGGGTGCAACATCGAAGTCTTGAGGTGCAACATCTGTTTGAAAATCCATGATTGCATTGTATGACTTCTGAAAACTCATTTATGGTGTTGAAATAGAAATATAACATTGTGCATCATATTCCAAAATATAGTAAATCTAATTCCAACCACGGTCAAACCCCCTTTGACCAACAAAACGGCATGTGAAAAATTGAGCTAAAAACTTTCGATGTTCCCAAAAGTCATTAAGATTGAATTTTTTGGTTACTGAACTATGATGAGATGGGTGGAACCTCTTAGATATACAGATTTATGACAGAGATTCGTTTTGATTGGCTATGATTCTAGTAACTCAAAATGGATACAAAGTTATGGATGGCGGAACAACCCACGTCTATTTGGTGCAACATCGAAGTCTTGAGGTGCAACATCTATTTGAAAATCCAAGATTGCGTTGTATGACTTTTGAAAACACGTCTATGGGGATGTAGAAATAGAACATGGTGATTCATATTCCAAAATATAGTAACTCAAATTCCGACCACGGTCAAACCCCCTTTGAAAACCAAAACATCATGTGAAAAATTGAGCTAAAAAAGATTTCAATGTTCGCAATAGTCATTAAGGTTGAATTTCTTGGTTGATGAACTAAGATTAGATTGTTGGAACTTGTTAGTCATATAAATCTATGAGAGAGCTTCGTTTGGACTGGTTATGGTATTAGTGACTCAAAATGGATACAAGTTATGGTTGGCAGAACAACCCACGTTTGTTCGGTGTCACATTGAAGTCTTAAGGTGCAACATCAGTTTGAAGCTCCAAGGTTGCACTGTATGACTTTTGAGAACACGTTTATGGGGATGAAATAAAAACAAAACATGGTGCATCATATTCGAAAAAATAGCGAATCGAATTCCTACCACGGTCAACCCTCCTTTGACCAACAAAATGACATGTGAAAATTAGAGCTAAAAAAGCTTTCGATGTTCCCAATAGTCATTATGATTGAATTTTGTGGATACTGAACTAAGATGAGATTGATGGAACCTGTTAATAACATATATCTATGGGAGAGCTTCGTTTTGACTTGTTACGGTTCTAGTAACTCAAAATGGATACATAGTTATGGTTGGTGGAACAACCCACGTCTGTTGGGTGCAACATCGAAGTCTTGAGGTGCAACATCTGTTTGAAAATCGACGATTACAATGTGTGACTTTTGAAAACTCGTTTATAGGGATGAAATAGAAATATAACACGGTGCATCATATTCAAAAATAAAGTAAATCGAATTCCTACCACGGTCAACCACCCTTTGACCAACAAAACGACATGTGAAAAATTGAGCTAAAAAAGCTTTCGATGTTCCCAATAGTCAATATGTTTGAATTTCTTGGATACTGAACTAAGATGAGATTGAGGGAACCAATTTGTCCTATAGATCAATGAGAGAGCTTCGTTTTGACGGGTTATAGTTCTAGCAACTCAAAATGGATACAAAGTTATGGTTGGTGGAACGATCCACGTCTTTTGGGTGCAACATCGAAGTCTTGAGGTGCAACATCCGTTTGAAAATCCAAGATTGCACTATATGACTTTTAAAAACTCGTTTATGGGGATGAAATAGAAATATAACATGGTGCATCATTTTCCAAAATATAGTAAATCAAATTCCGACCATGGTCAAACCCACTTTGACCAACAAAATAGCATGTGAATAATTGAGGTGAAAAAGCATTCAATGTTCCCAATTGTCATTATGATTGAATTTCTTAGTTAACGAACTAAGATGAGATGGGTGGAACTTTTTAGTTCTATAGATCTATGAGAGAGCTTCCTTTTGACTGGTTATGGTTCTTGCAACTCTAAATGGACACAAAGTAATGGTTGGTGGAACAACCCACGTCTATTGGGTGCAACATCGAAGTCTTGAGGTGCAACCTCCATTTGAAAATCCAAGACTGCATTGTATTACTTTTGAAAACTCGTCTATGGAGTTGAAATAGAAATATAACATGGTGCATCATATTCCAAAATATAGTGAATCGAATTCCGACCATGGTCAAACCACCTTTGACCAAAACGCGATATGAAAAATTGAGCTAAAAGAGCTTTTGATGTTCCTAATAGTAATTAAGATTGAATTTCTTGGTTACAGAACTAAGATGAGATGGGTGGAACCTATTAGTCATATAGATCTATGAGAGAGCATAGTTTTGACGGGTTATGGTTCTAGTTACTCAAAATGCATACAAAGTTATGGTTGGCGGAACAACCCACGTCTATTGGGAGCAACATCGTAGTTTTGAGGTTCAACATCTGTTTGAAAATACAAGATTGCACAATATGACTTTTGAAAACTCGTTTATCTGGATGAAATAGAAACATAGCATGGTGCATCATATTCGAAAATATAGTAAATCGAATTTCAACCACGGTCGAACCCCCTTTGACCAACAAAATGGCATGTGAAAAATTGAGCTAAAAAAACTTTCGATGTTCCCAATAGTCACAAAGATTGAATTTTTTGGTTACTCAACTAAGATGAGATTGGTGGAACATGTTAGTCCAATAAATCTACGATAGAGCTTCTTTTTGACCGGTTATGGTTCTAGTAACTCAAAATGGATAAATAGTTATGGTTGGCTGAACAACCCATGTCTTTTGAGTGACACATTAAATTCTTGAGGTGTAGCATCCGTTTGAAAATCCAAGATTGCACTGATTGACTTTTGAAAACTTGTTTATGGGAATGAAATAAAAATTTAACATGGTGCATCATATTCCAAAATATAGTAAATCGAATTGCAACCACTGTCAAACCCCTTTAACCAACAAAACGACATGTGAAAAATTGAACAAAAATGGCTTTCGATGTTCCCAATAGTCATTATGATTGAATTTCTTTGTTACTGAAATAAGATGAGATTGGTGGAACTTGTTAGTCCCATAAATCTATGAGAGAGCTTCATTTTGACTGGTTATTGTTCTAGTAACTCAAAATCGATACAAAGTTACGGTTGGCGCAACAACCCACGTCTGTTGGGTGCAACAACAAAGTCTTTAGGTGCAACATCCGTTTGAAAATCCAAGTTTGCACTGTATTACTTTTGAAAACTCGTTTATGGGGATGAAACAGAAATATAACATGGTGCATCATATACCAAAATATAGTAAATCGAATTCCGACCACGGTCAAACCCCCTTTGACCAACAAAACGTCATGTGAAAAATTGAGCAAAAAAAGCTTTCGATGTTCCCAATAGTCATTAGGATTGAATATCTTGGTTACTGAACTAAAATGAGATGGGTTGAACCTGTTAGTCCTATAGATCTATGAGAGAGCTTCGTTTTGACTGGTTATTGTTTTAGTAACTCAAAATGGATACAAAGTTATGGTTGGCGGAACAACCCACGTCTATTGGGTGCCACATCGAAGTCTTGAGTTGCAACATCCATTTGAAAATCCAAGATTGCATTGTATGACTTTTTAAAACTAGTTTATGGGGATGAATAGAAATATAACACGGTGCATCATATTCCAAAATATAGTAAACCGAATTCATACCATGGTCAAATGGCAAGTGAAAATTTGAGCTAAAAAAGCTTACGATGTTCCCAATAGTCATTGTGATTAAATTTCTTGGTTATTGAAAAAAGAGGAGATGGGTGGAACGTGTTAGTCCTATAGATCTATGAGAGAGTTTCGTTTTGAGTGGTTATGGTTCTAGCAACTCAAAATGGATACAAAGTTATGGTTGGCGGAACAACCCACGTCTATTGGGTGCAACATGGAAGTCTTGAGGTGCAACATCTGTTTAAAAATCCAAAATATAGTAAATCGAATTCCAACCAAATTCAAACCCCCTTTGACCAACAAAACGACATATGCAAAATTGAGCTAAAAAAGCTTTCAAAGTTCCCAATAGTCATTAAGATTGAATTTCTTGGTTATTGAACTAAGATGAGATGGGTGGAACCTGTTAGGTTTATAGATCTGTGAGAGAGCTTTGTTTTGACTGGTTATGGTTTTAGTAACCTAAAATTGATAAAAAGTTATGGTTGGTGGAACAACCCACGTCTATTGGGTGCAACATCGAAGTCTTCAGGTACAACATCTATTTGAAAATCCAAAATTGCGCTGTATGTCTTTTGAAAACACGTTTATGGGGACGAAATAGAAATATAACATGGTGCATCATATTCCAAAATGTAGTAAGTCGAATTCCAACCACGGTCAAACCCCCTTTGACAACAAAAACATCATGTGAAAAATTGAGCTAAAAAAGCTTTCAATGTTCCCAATAGTCATTAAGATTGAATTTCTTGGTTGTTGAACTAAGATTAGACTGGTGGAAACTATTAGTCCTATAGATCTATGAGAGAGCTTCGTTTTGACTGATTATGGTTCTAGTAACTCAAAATGGATACAAAGTTAAGGTTGGCATAATGACCCACGTCTGTTGGGTGCAATATCGAAGTCTTGAGGTGCAACATCCGTTTGAAAATCCAAGATTGCACTGTATGACTTTTGAAAACTCTTTTATGGGGATGAAATAGAAATATAACATGGTGCGTCATATTCCAAAATATAGTAAATCGAATTCTGATGATGGTCAATCCCACTTTGACAAACAAAACGACATGTGAAAAATTACGCTAAAAAAGTATTAGGCTTTAAAATAGTCATTATGATTGAATTTCTTGGTTAATGAACTAAGATGAGATGGGTGGAACATGGTTGTTATATAGATCTATGAGAGAGCTTCATTTTAAAATATAGATCTATGAGAGAGCTTCATTTTAAAAGTTTTGACTGGTTATGGTTCAAGTAACTCAAAATGGATACACTGCATGACTTTTGAAAACTCATTTACGGAGTTGAAGTAGAAATATAACATGGGGCATCATATTCCAAAATATAGTAAATCGAATTCCTACCACGGTCAAACCACCTTTGACCAACAAAACGCCATGTGAAAAATTGAGCTAAAAAAGCTTTTGATGTTCCCAATAGTCATTGAAATTGAATTTGTTGGCTACTGAACTAGGATGAGATTGGTGGAACCCGTTAGTCCTATAGATCTATGAGAGAGCTTCGTTTTGACTGGTTATTGTTCTGGTAACTCAAAATGGATACAAAGTTATGGTTGGCGGAACAACCCACGTCTATTGGGTGCAACATCGAAGTCTTGAGGTGCAACATTTGTTTGAAAATCCAAGATTGCATTGTATGGCTTTTAAAAACTCGTTTATGGGGATGAAATAGAAATATAACATGGTCCGTCATTTTCCAAAATATAGTAAATCGAATTCCGACCATGGTTAAACGGCATGTGAAAAATTGAGCTAATTTTTTTTTTCGATGTTCACAATAGTCATTATGACTGAATTTCTTGGTTACTGAACTAAGATGAGATGGGTGGAACATGTTAGTTTTATAGATCTATTAGAGGGCTTCGTTTTGACTGGTTATGGTTATAGTAACTCAAAATGGATAAAAAGTTTTGGTTGGCGGAACAACCAACATCTATTGGGTGCAACATCGAAGTCTTGAGGTGCAACATCTGTTTGAAAATCCAAGATTGCATTGTATGATTATTGAAAACTCATTTATGGCGATGAAATAGAAATATAACATGGTGCATCACATTCCGAAATATAATAAATCTAATTCCAACCACGGTCTAACCCCATTTGACCAACATAACGGCAAGTGAAAAATTGAGCTAAAAAAGCTTTCGATGTTCCCAAAAGTCATTAAGATTGAATTTCTTGGTTACTGAACTAAGATGAGATGGGTGGAACCTATTAGATCAACAGATCTACAACAAAGCTTCGTTTTTATTGGTTATGAGTCTAGTAACTCAAAAAGGGTTCAAAGTTATGGATGGCGGAACAATCCACGTCTATTGGGTGCAACATCGAAGTCTTGAGGTGCAAAATCTGTTTGAAAATCCATGATTGCGTTGTATGAATTTTTAAAACACGTCTATGTGGATGTAGAAATATAACATGGTGCATCATATTCCAAAAAATAGTAAGTCAAATTCAAACCACGTTGAAACTCCCTTTGACAACCAAAACATCATGTGAAAAATTGAGCTAAAAAAGTTTTCAATGTTCTCAATAGTCATTAAGATTGAATTTCTTGGTTGTTGAACTAAGATTATTGGAACCTGTTAGTCCTATAGATCTATGAGAGGGCTTCGTTTTGGCTGGTTATGGTTCTAGTAACTCAAAATGGATTCAAAGTTATGGTTGGTAGAACAACCCACGTCTGTTCGGTGTCACAGTGAAGTCTTGAGGTGCAACACCAGTTTGAAACTCCAAGATTGCACTGTATGACTTTTGAGAACACATTTTTGGGGATGAAATAAAAACAAAACATGGTGCATCATATTCCAAAAAATAGTGAATCGAATTCCTACCACGGTCAACCCACCTTTGACCAACAAAACAACATGTGAAAATTAGTGCTTAAAAAGCTTTCGATGTTCCCAGTAGTCATTAAGATGAAATTTCGTGGATACTGAACTAAGATGAGATTGGTGGAACCGGTTAATCCTATAGATCTAAGATAGGGCTTTGTTTTGAATGGCTATGGTTTTAGTAACTCAAAATGGATACATAGTTATGGTTGGTGGAACACCCCACGTCTGTTGGGTGCGACATCGAAGTCTTGAGGTGCAACATCTGTTTGAAAATCAAATATTGCACTATGTGACTTTTGAAAACTCGTTTGTGGGGATGAAATGGAAATATATCATGGTGCATCATATTCCGAAATATAGTAAATTGAATTCCTACCACGGTCAACCCTCCTTGGACCAACAAAACGACATGTGAAAAATTGAGCTAAAAAAGCTTTCGATGTTCCTAATAGTCATTATGTTCGAATTTCTTGGATACTAAACTAAGATGAGATTAGGGGAACCTGATAGTCCTATAGATCTATGAAAGAGCTTCGTTTTGACGGGTAAAATGGATACAAAGTTATGGTTGGCGGAACAACCCACGTCTTTTGGGTGCAACATCGAAGTCTTGAGGTGCTACATCCATTTGAAAATCCAAGATTGCACTATATGACTTTTGAAAACTCATTTATGGGGATGAAGTAGAAATATAACATGGTGCATCATTTTCCAAAATATAGTAAATCAAATTCCGACTACCGACAAACCCACTTTGACCAACAAAATGGCATTTGAAAAATTGAGGTGAAAAAGCATTCAATGTTCCCAATAGTCATTATGATTAAATTTCTTGGCCAATGAACTAAGATGAGATGGGTGGAACATGTTAGTTCTACAGATCTATGAGAGTGCTTCCTTTTGACTGGTTTCGGTTCTTGTAACTCTAAATGGATACAAAGTTATGGTTGGTGGAGCAACCCACGTCTATTGGGGGCAACATCGAAGTCTTGAGGTGCAACCTCCATTTGAAAATCCAAGACTGCATTGTATGACTTTCGAAAACTCGTTTATGGAGTTGAAATAGAAATATAACATGGTGCATCATATTCCAAAATATAGTAAATCGAATTCCGACCACGGTCAAAACAACTTTGACCAACAAAAACACCATATGAAAATTTGAGCTAAAAGAGCTTTGACAGAGCTTAGTTTTAACTCGTTACGGTTCTAGTAACTCAAAATGGATACAAAGTTATGGTTGGCGGAACAACCCACGTCTTTTGGGAGCAAGATCGTAGTCTTGAGGTGCAACATCTGTTTGAAATTCCAAGATTGCACAATATGACTTTTGAAAACTCGTTTATCGGGATGAAATAGAAACATAGCATGGTGCATCATATTCAAAAATATAGTAAATCGAATTTCAACCACGGTCGAACCCCCTTTGACCATCAAAATGGCATGTGAGAAATTGAGCTAAAAATGCTTTCGATGTTCCCAACAGTCATTAAGATTGAATTTTTTGGTTATTGAACTAAGTTGAGATTGGCGCAACCTGTTAGTCCAATAAATCTACGAGAGAGCTTCTTTTTGACTGGTTATGGTTCTGGTAATTTAAAATGGATAAATATTTATGGTTGGCAGAACAACCCATGTCTGTTGAGTGCAACATTAAATTTTTGAGGTATAGCATCCGTTTGAAAATCCAAGATTGCACTATATGACTTTTGAAAACTTGTTTATTAGGATGAAATAGAAATATAACATGGTGCATCATATTCCAAAATATAGTAAATCGAATTCCAACCACTGTCAAACCCCCTTTAACCAACAAAACGACATGTGAAAAATTAAACTAAAAAAGCTTTCGATGTTCCGAATAGTCGTTATGATTGAATTTCTTTGTTACTGTAATATGATGAGATTGGTGGAACATGTTAGTCCCATAGATCTATGAGAGAGCTTCATTTTGACTAGTTATTGTTCTAGTAACTCAAAATCGATACAAAGTTATGGTTGGCGGAACAACCCACGTCTGTTGGGTGCAACAACAAAGTCCTTAGGTGCAACATCCATGTGAAAATCCAAGTTTGCATTGTATTACTTTTGAAAACTCGTTTATGGGGATGAAACAGAAATATAACATGGTGCATCACATACCAAAATATAGTAAATCGAATTCCGACCACGGTCAAACACCCTTTGACCAACAAAACGACATGTGAAAAATTGAGCAAAAAAAGCTTTCGATGTTCCCAATAGTCATTAGGATTGAATTCCTTGGTTACTGAACTAAGATGAGATGGGTTGAACCTCTTAGTCCTATAGATCTATTAGAGAGCTTCGTTTTGACTGGTTATTGTTCTAGTAACTTAAAATGGATACAAAGTTATGGTTGGTGGAAAAACCCACGTCTATTGGGTGCCACATCGAAGTCTTGAGGTGCAACATCCGTTTGAAAATCTAAGATTGCATTTTATGACTTTTAAAAACTCGTTTATGGGGATGAATAGAAATGTAACACGGTGCATCATATTCCAAAATATAGTAAATCGAATTCCTACCACGGTCAAAAGGCAAGTGAAAATTTAAGCTAAAAAAGCTTTCGATGTTCCCAATAGTCATTATGATTAAATTTCTTGGTTACTGAAAAAAGATGAGATGGGTGGAACCTATTAGTCCTATAGATCTATGAGAGAGATTCGTTTTGACTAGTTATGGTTCTAGCAACTCAAAATGGATACAAAGTTATGGTTGGCGGAACAACCCACGTATATTGGGTGCAACATGGAAGTCTTGAGGTGCAGCATCTGTTTGAAAATCCAAAATATAGTAAATCGAATTCCAGCCATGGTCAAACCCCCTTTGACCAACAAAATGACATGTGCAAAATTGAGCTAAAAAAGCTTTCAAAGTTCCCAATAGTCATTAAGATTGAATTTCTTGGTTACTGAACTAAGATGAGATGGGTTGAACCTCTTAGTCCTATAGATCTATGAGAGAGCTTTGTTTTGACTGGTTATGGTTCTAGTAAACCAAAATTGATAAAAAGTTATGGCTGGTGGAACAACCCTCGTCTATTGGGTGCAACATCGATGTCTTGAGGTACAACATCTATTTGAAAATCCAAGATTGCGCTGTATGACTTTTGAAAACAAGTTTATGGGAATGATATAGAAATATAACATGGTGCATCATTTTCCAAATTATAGTAAGTCGAATTACAACCACGGTCAAACCCCCTTTGACAACCAAAACATCATGTGAAAAATTGAGCTAAAAAAGCTTTCAATGTTCCCAATAGTCATTAAGATTGAATTTCTTGGTTGCTGAACTAAGATTAGACTGGTGGAACCTGATAGTCACATAGGTCTACGAGAGAGCTTCATTTTGACTGGTTATGGTTCTGGTAACTCAAAATGGATACAAAGTAAAGGTGGGCAGAACAACCCACGTCTGTTGGGTGCAACATCGAAGTCTTGAGGTGCAACATCCGTTTGAAAATCCAAGATTGCACTGTATGACTTTTGAAAACCCTTTTATAGGGATGAAATACAAATATAACATGGTGCATCATATTCCAAAATATAGTAAATCGAATTCCGACGGCGGTCAATCCCACTTTGACCAACAAAACTACATGTGAAATATTGAGCTAAAAAAGCATTAGAGGTTCCCAGTAGTCATTATGATTGAAAATCTTGGTTAATGAACTAAGATGAGATGGGTAGAACATGTTAGTTATATAGATCTATGAGAGAGCTTCGTTTTGACTGGTTATGGTTCAAGTTACTCAAAATGAATATAAAGTTATGGTTGGTGGAACAACCCACGTCTATTGGGTGCAACATCGAAGTCTTGAGATGCAACATCCATTTGAAAATCCAAGATTGCATTGCATGACTTTTGAAAACTCGTTTATGGAGATGAAATAGAAATATAACATGGTGCATCATATGTCAAAATAAAGTAAATCGAATTTCGACAACGGTCAAGCCAGCTTTGACCGAAAAAACGCCATGTGAAAAATTAAGCTAAAAAAGCTTTCGAGGTTCCTAATAGTAATTAAGATTGAATTTCTTGGTTCCTGAACTAAGATGAGATGGGTGGAACCCGTTAGTCCTATAGATCTATGAGAGATCTTTGTTTTGACTGGTTAAGCTTGTAGTAACTCAAAATGGATACAAAGTTATGGTTGGCAGAACAATCCACGTCTATTGGGTGCAACATCGAAGTCTTGAACTGCAGCATCTATTTGAAAATCCAAGATTGCAATGTATGACTTTTGAAAACTCTTTTATGGGGATGAAATAGAAATGTAACGTGGTGAATAATATTCCAAAAAAAAAAAAAATCGAATTCCGACAGCGGTCAACCCTACTTTGACCAGCAAAACGGCATGTAAAAATTGAGCCAAAAAAGCATTCGATCTACCCAATAGTCATTAAGATTGTATTTATTGGTTACTGAGCTAAAATGATTTTGGTGGAACCTGTCAGTCCTATAGATCTATGAGAAAGCTTCGTTTTGACCGGTTATGGTCCTAGTAACTCAAAATAGATACAAAGTTATGGTTGGCGGAACAACCCACGTCTGTTGGGGGCAACATCGAAGTCTTGAGGTGCAACATCTGTTTGAAAATCGAAGACTACATTGTATGACTTTTGAAAAATCATTTATGAGGATGAAATAGAAATATAACATGGTGCACCATATTCCAAATATAGTAAATTGAATTCCGACATGACCAACAAAACGACATGTGAAAAATTGAGCTAAAAAAGATTTCGATGTTCCCAATAGTCATTATGAATGAATTTGTTGGTTACTAAACTAATATGAGATTAGTGGAACCTGTTAATCCTATAGATCTTTAAATGGGCTTCGTTTTGACTAGTTATGTTTCTAGTAACTCAAAACCAATACAAAGTTATGTTGGCGGAATAACCCACGTCTGTTGGGTGCAACATCAAAGTCTTGATATGCAACATCGGGTTGAAAATCAAAGATTGCATTATATAACTCTTGAAAACTTGTTTATGAGGATGAAATAGAAATATAACATGATACATTATATTTTAAAATATAGTAAATCGAATTCCGACCACGATCAAACCCCCTTTGACCAAGAAAACGACATGTGAAAAATTGAGCTAAAAAAGCTTCTGATGTTCCCAGATGTCATTAAGATTGAAATTCTTGGTTACTGAACTAAGATGAGGTGGGCGGAACCTATTAGTCCTATAGATATATGAGAGAGCTTCTTTTTGAATGGTTATGATTCAAGTAACTCAAAATGGATACAAAGTTATGGTTGGCGGAATAATCCACGTC
The DNA here is from genome assembly GCA_030737875.1 of Allium sativum. NCBI lineage: Eukaryota > Viridiplantae > Streptophyta > Magnoliopsida > Asparagales > Amaryllidaceae > Allium > Allium sativum. The sequence continues at coordinate 33,022,965 of CM060920.1, read as the reverse complement.
TATTGGGTGCAACATTGAAGACTTGAGGTGCAACATCCATTTGAAACTCAAAGATTGTTATGTATGTTTTTTAAAAACTCGTTTATGAGGATGCAACTGAAATACAACTTGGTACATCATATTCCAAAGTATAGTAAATCGAATTCCGACCACGGTTAAATCCCCTTTGACCAACAAAATGACATGCAAAAAATTAAGCTAAAAAAGCTTTCGATGATCCCAGTAGTCATTAAGATTGTATTTATTGGTTACTGAAATAAGATGAGATTGGTCGGAACCTGTTCTCCCAATAAATTTATGAGAGAGCTTCGTTTTGACTGGTTATGGTTCTAGTAACTCAAAATGGATACAAAGTTATGGTCGGCAGAACTACCCACGTCTGTTGGGTGCAACATCGAAGTCTTGAGGTGCAACATCCAATTGAAAATCCAAGATTTCATGATATGACTTTTCAAATCTCGTTTTTGGGGATGAAATAGAAATGTAACATGGTGAACCGCATTCCAAAAAAAAGTAAATCGAATTCCTACCTAGGTCAACCCCTCTTTGACCAACAAAATGGCATGTGAAAAATTGAGTTAAAAAGCTTTCGATGTTCCTAATAGTCATTAAGATTGAATTTTTCGGGTACCGAACTAAGATAAGATTAGTGAACCTATTAGCCCTATAGATCTGTGAGAGAGTTTCTTTTTGACTGGTTATGGTTCTAGAAACTCAAAATGGATAAACAGTTATGGTTGGAAGAACAACCCACATTTGTTGAGTGCAACATTGAAGTCTTGAGGTGCAACATCCGTTTGAAAATCCAAGATTGCATTGTATGACTTTTGAAAACTCGTTTATGGGGATGAAATAGAAATATTACATTGTGCATCATATTCCAAAATAGAGTAAATCGAATTCCGACCACGGTCAAACCGCCTTTGACCAACAAAACGGCATGTGAAAAATTGAGCTAAAAAAGATTTCGTTGTTCCCAATAGTCATTGTGATTGAATTTCTTGGTTACTGATCTAAGATGAGATGGGCGGAACATGTTGGTCCTATAGATCTATGAGAGAGCTTCGTTTTGACTGGTTATTGTTCTAGTAACTCAAAATGGATACAAAGTTATGGTTGGTGGAACAACCCACCTCTATTGGGTGCAACAACGAAGTTTTGAGGGGCGACATCTGCTTGAAAATCCAAGGCTGCATTGTATCACTTTTGAAAACTCATTTATGGCAATGAACTAGAAATATAACATGGTGCATCATATTCTAAAATATAGTAAATCGAATTCCAACAACAGTCAAACCCCCTTTGACCGACAAAACGGCTTTCAATGTTCACAATAGTCGTTAAGATTGAATTTCTTGGTTACTGAACTAAGATGAGATGGGTGGAACCTGATAGATCTATAGATCTATGACAGAGCTTCCTTTTGATTGGTTATGGTTCTAGTAACTCAAAATGGGTACAAAGTTAGGGATGGCTGAACAACCCACGTCTATTGGGTGCAACATCGAAGTCTGGAGGTGCAACATCTGTTTGAAAATCCAAGACTGCGCTGTATGACTTTTGAAAACACGTTTATATGGATGAAATAGAAATATAACATGGTGCATCATATTCCAAAATATAGTAAGTCGAATTCCAACCACGGTCAAACCCCCTTTGACAACCAAAACATCGTGTGAAAATTTGAGCTAAAAAAGCTTTCAATGTTCCCAATAGTCATTAAGTTTGAATTTCTTGGTTCTTGAACTAAGATTAGATTGGTGGAACCTATTAGTCGTATAGATCTATGAGAGAGCTCCCTTTTGACTGGTTATGGTTCTAGTAACTCAAAATGGATACAAAGTTATGGTTGGAAGAACAACCCACGTCTGTTCGGTCCAACATTAAGTCTTGAGGTGCAACATCCGTTTGACACTCCAAGATTGCACTGTATGACTTTTGAAAACACATTTATGGGGATGAAGTAAAAATATAACATGGTGCGTCATATTCCATAGAATAGTAAATCTAATTCCTACCACGGTCAACCCCCCTTTGACTGATAAAACGACATGTGAAAAATTGAGCTAAAAGAGCTTTCGATGTTCCCAATAGTCATTATGATTGAATTTCTTGGGTACTAAACTAAGATGAGATTGGTGGAACCTGTTAGTCCTATAGATGAATGAGCGAGCTTCGTTTTGACTGGTTATGGTTCTAGTAACTCAAAATGGATACATAGTTATGGTTGGCGGAACAACCCACGTTTGTTGGGTACAACATCGAAGTCTTGAGGTGCAGCATCCGTTTGAAAATCCAAAATTGCACTGTATGACTTTTGAAAACTTATTTACGGGGATGAAATAGAAATATAACATGGTGCATCATATTCCAAAATATAGTAAATCAAATTCCCAACATGGTCAACCCCCCTTTGACCAACAAAACGACATGTGAAAAATTGAGCTAAAAAACTTTCGATGTTCCCAATAGTCATTATGATTGACTTTCTTGGATACTGAACTAAGATGAGATTGGTTGAACCTGTTAGTCCTATAGATCTATGAGACTGCTTCGTTTTGATTGGTTAAAGTTCTAGTAACTCAAAATGGATACAAAGTTATGGTTGTCGGGACAATACACGTCTGTTGGGTGCAACATCAAAGTCTTGAGGTGCAACATACATTTGAAAATCCAAGATTGCACTGTATGACTTTTGGAAACTTGTTTTTGGGGACGAAATAGAAATATAACATGTTGCATCATTTTCCAAAATATAGTAAATCAAACTCTGACCACGGTCAAACCCAATTTGACCAACAAAATGGCATGTGAAAAATCGAGCTAAAAAAGCATTCGATGTTCCCAATAGTCATTATGATTGAATTTCTTTGTTAATGAACTAAGATGAGATGGGTGGAACATGTTAGTTCTATAGATCTTTGAGAGAGCTTCGTTTTGATTGGTTATGGTTCTAGTAACTCAAAATGGATACAAAGTTATGGTTGGTGGAACAACCCACGTCTATTGGGTGCATAATCGAAGTCCATTTAAAAATACAAGATTACACTGTATGACTTTTGAAAACTCGTTTATCAGGAAGAAATAGAAATATAACATGGAGCATCATATTCCAAAATATAGTAAATCGAATTCCGACCACGGTCAAACCACCTTTGACCAAAAAAGCTTTCGATGTTCATAATAGTAATTAAGATTAAATTTCTTGGTTACTAAACTAAGATGAGATGTTTGGAACCAGTTAGTCCTATAGATCTATGAGAGAGCTACTTTAGACTGGTTACGGTTATAGTAACTCAAAATGGATAAACAGTTATGGTTGGCAGAACAACCCACGTCTATTGAGTGCAACATTGAAGTATTGAGGTGCAACATCCGTTTGAAAATCCAAGGTTGCACTACATGACTTTTGAAAACTCGTTTTTGGGGATGATATAGAAATATAACATGGTGCATCATATTCCAAAATATAGTAAATCGAATTCCGACCCCGGTCAAACCCCCTTTGAGCAACAAACCGGCATGTGAAAAATTGAGCTAAAAAAGATTTCGATGTTACCAATAGTCATTATGAATGAATTTGTTGGTTATTAAACTAATATGAGATTAGTGGAACCTATTAATCCTATAGACCTATAAGTGGGCTTCATTTTGACCGGTTATGTTTCTAGTAACTCAAAACCGATACAAAGTTATGTGGGCGGAACAACCCACTTCTGTAGGGTGCAACATCAAAGTCTTGATGTGCAACATCGGGTTGAAAATCGAAGATTGCATTATAAAACTCTTGAAAACTCGTTTATGTGGATGAAATAGAAATATAACATGGTACATCATATTTTAAAATATATTAAATTGAATTCCGACCGCGATCAACCCCCTTTGACCAACAAAACGACATGTGAAAAATTGAGCTAAAAAAGCTTCCACTGTTCCCAGATGTCATTTAGATTGAAATTCTTGGTTACTGAACTAAGATGAGATGGGTGGAACTTGTTAGTCCTATAGATTTACGAGAGATCTTTGTTTTGACTGGTTATGCTTGTAGTAACTCAAAATGGATACAAAGTTATGGTTGGCGGAACAATCCACGTCTATTGTGTGCAACATTGAAGTCTTAAGGTGCAACATCCATTTGAAACTCCAAGATTGCTATGTATGTCTTTTAAAAAGTCGTTTGTGAGGATGCAACTGAAATACAACATGGTACATCATATTCCAAAATATAGTAAATCGAATTCCGACCACGGTTAAATCCCCTTTGACCAACAAAATGACATGAGAAAAATTAAGCTAAAAAAGCTTTCGATGTTCCCAGTCGTCATTAAGATTGTATTTATTGGTTACTGAACTAAGATGAGATTGGTCGGAACTGGTTATCCCTATAGATCTATGAGAGAGCTTCGTTTTGAGTGGTTATGGTTCTAGTAACTCAAAATGGATACAAAGTTATGGTCGGCAGAACAACCCACGTCTGTTATGGTTGGAAGAACAACCCACGTCTGTTGAGTGCAACATTGAAGTCTTGAGGTGCAACATCCTTTTGAAAATCCAAGATTGCACTGTATGACTTTTGAAAACTTTTTTAAGGGGATGAAATATAAATATAACATGGTTCATCATATTCCAAAATAAAGTAAATCGAATTCCGACCACGGTAATACCCCCTTTGACCAACAAAATGGCATGTGAAAAATTGAGCTAAAAAATATTTCGTTGTTCCCAATAGTCATTATGATTGAATTTCTTGGTTACTGGTCTACGATGAGATGGGTGGAACATATTGGTCCTATAGATCTATGAGAGAGCTTCGTTTTGACTGGTTATGGTTCTAGTAACTCAAAATGGATACAAAGTTATGGTTGGTGGAACAACCCACGTCTATTGGGTGCAACATCAAAATTTTGAGGGGCAACATCTGTTTGAAAATCCAAGATTGCATTGTATGACTTTTGAAAACTCATTTATGGCGATGAAATAGAAATATAATATGGTGCATCATATTCTAAAATATAGTAAATCGAATTCCAACCATAGTCAAACCCCCTTTGACCAACAAAATGGCATGTGAAAAATTGAGCTAAAAAAGCTTTCAATGTTCACAATAGTCATTAAGATTGAATTTCTTGGTCACTGAAATAAGAAGAGATGGGTGGAACCTGTTAGATCTATAAATCAATGACAGAGCTTCATTTTGACTGGTTATGGTTCTGTTAAATCAAAATGGATACAAAGTTAGGGATGGTGGAACAACCCACGTCTATTGGGTGCAACATCGAAGTCTTGAGGTGCAACATCTGTTTGAAAATCCAAGATTGCGCTGTATGATTTTTGAAAACACGTTTATAGGGATGAAATAGAAATATAACATGGTGCATCATATTCCAAAATATAGTAAGTCGAATTCCAACCATGGTCAAAACCCCTTTGACAACCAAAACATCATGTGAAAAATTGAGCTAAAAAAGATTTCAATGTTCCCGATAGTCATTAAGTTCGAATTTCTTGGTTGTTGAACTATGATTAGATTGGTGGAACCTGTTAGTCGTATAGATCTATGAGAGAGCTTCCTTTTGACTGGTTATGGTTCTAGTAACTCAAAATGGATGCAAAATTATGGTTGGAAGAAGAACCCACGTCTGTTCGCTGCAACATTGAAGTCTTGAGGTGCAACATCCGTTTGAAACTCCAAGATTGCATTGTATGACTTTTGAAAACAACGTTTATGGGGATGAAATAAAAATATAACATGGTGCATCATATTCCATAGAATAGTAAATCGAATTCCTACCACGGTCAACCCCCCTTTGACCGACAAAACGACATGTGAAAAATTGAGCTAAAAGAGCTTTCGATGTTCCCAATAGTCATTATGATTGAATTTCTTGTGTACTAAACTAAGATGAGATTGGTGGAACCTGTTAGTCCTATAGATCAATGAGCGAGCTTCGTTTTGACTGGTTATGGTTCTAGTAACTCAAAATGGATACATAGTTATGGTTGGCGGAACAACCCACGTTTGTTGGGTGCAACATCGAAGTCTTGAGGTGCAACATCCGTTTGAAAATCCAAGATTGCACTATATGACCTTTGAAAACTTGTTTATGGGGATGGAATAGAAATATAACAAGGTGCATCATATTCCAAAATATAGTAAATCAAATTCCCACCATGGTCAACCCCCCTTTGACCAACCAAACGACATGTGAAAAATTGAGCTAAAAAAACTTTCGATGCTCCTAATAGTCATTATAATTGACTTTCTTGGATACTGAACTAAGATGAGATTGGTTGAACCTGTTAGTCCTACAGATCTATGAGAGAGCTTCATTTTGATTGGTTACAGTTCTAGTAACTCAAAGTGGATACAAAGTTATGGTTTGTGGAACGATACACGTCTGTTGGGTGCAACATCGAAGTCTTGAGGTGCAACATCCATTTGAAAGTCCAAGATTGCACTGTATGACTTTTGAAAACTTGTTTATGGGGATGAAATAGAAATAAAACATGTTGCATCATTTTCCAAGATATAGTAAATCAAACTCTGACCACGGACAAACCCACTTTGACCAACAAAATGGCATGTGAAAAATTGAGCTAAAAAAGCATTCGATGTTCCCGATAGACATTATGATTGAATTTCTTTGTTAATGAACTAAGATGAGATGGGTGGAACATGTTAGTACTATAGATCTATGGGAAAGCTTCGTTTTGACTGGTTATGGTTCTAGTAACTCAAAATGGATACAAAGTTATGGTTGGTGGAACAACCCACGTCTATTGGGTGCAACATCGAAGTCCGTTTAAAAATCCAAGATTATACTGTATGACTTTTGAAAACTCGTTTATCGGGACGAAATAGAAATATAACATGGTGCATCATATTCCAAAATATAGTAAATCGAATTCCGACCACGGTCAAACCACCTTTGACCAACAAAAAGCCATGTGAAAAATTGAGCTAAAAAAGCTTTCGATGTTCATAATAGTAATTAAGATTGAATTTCATGGTTACTGAACTAAGATGAGATGGGTGGAACCAGTTAATCCTATAGATATATGAGAGAGCTTCTTTAGACTGGTTATGGTTATAGTAACTCAAAATGGATAAACAGTTTTGGTTGGCAGAACAACCCACGTCTGTTGAGTGCAACATTGAAGTCTTGAGGTGCAACATCCGTTTGAAAATCCAAGGTTGCACTACATGACTTTTGAAAACTCGTTTATGGGGATGATATAGTAATATAACATGGTGCATCATATTTCAAAATATAGTAAATCGAATTCCAACCACGGTCAAACCCCTATTGACCAACAAATCGGCATGTGAAAAATTGAGCTAAAAAAGATTTCGATGTTCCCAATAGTCATTATGATTGAATTTCTTTGTTACAGAAATAAGATGAGATTGGTGGAACTTATTAGTAATATAGATCTATGAGAGAGCTTCGTTTTGATTGGTTATTTTTCTAGTAACAGAAAATGGATACAAAGTTATGGTTGGTGGAACAACCCACGTCTGCTGGGTGCAAAAACAAAGTCTTGAGGTGCAACATCCGTTTGAAAATCCAAGTTTGCACTGGATGACTTTTGAAAACTCGTTTATGGGGATGAAACTGAAATATAACACGGTGCATCATATACCAAAATATAGTAAATCGAATTCCGACCACGGTCAAACCCCTTTGACCAACAAAACGACATGCGAAAATTTGAGCTAAAAAAGCTTTCGATGTTCCCAATTGTTATTATAATTGAATTTCTTGGTTACTGAACTAAGATGAGATGGGTGGAAACTGTTAGTCCTATAGATCTACGAGAGAGCTTAATTTTGACAGGTTATTCTTCTAGTAACTCAAAATGGATACAAAGTTATGGTTGGCCGAACAACCCACGTCTATTGGGTGCAACATCCATTTGAAAATCCAAGATTGCATTGTTTGATTTTTAAAAACTCGTTTATGGGGATGAAATAGAAATATAACACGGTGCATCATATTCCAAAATATAGTAAATCGAATTACGACCACGGTCAAATGGCTTGTGAAAAATTATGCTAAAAAAGCTTTCGATGTTCGCAGTAGTCATTGTGATTGAATTTCTTGGTTACTTAACAAAGATGAGATGGGTGGAATCTATTAGTCCTGTAGATCTATGAAAGAGCTTCTTTTTGATTGGTTATGGTTCTAGTAACTCAGAATGGATACGAAGTTATGGTTGGCGGAACAACCCACGTCTATTGCGTGCAACATGGAAGCCTTGAGGTGCAACATCTATTTGAAAATCCAAGATTGCACTGTATGACTTCTGAAAACTAATTTATGGCGATGAAATAGAAATATAAAATTGTGCGTCATATTCCAAAATATAGTAGATCGAATTCCAACCACGGTCAAACCCCCTTTGACCAACAAAACGACATGTGAAAATTGAGCTAAAAAAGCTTTCAAATTTCCCAGTAGTCATTAAGATTGAATTTCTTGGTTACTGAACTAAGACGACATGGGTGGAACCTTTTAGGTCTATAGATCCACGATAGAGCTTCGTTTTCACTGGTTATGGTTCTAGTAACTCAAAATGGATACAAAGTTATGGTTGGTGGAACAACCCACGTCAACTGGGTGCAACATCGAAGTCTTGAGGTCCAACATCTATTTGAAAATCAAAGATTGCGCTGTATGACTTTTGAAATCACGTTTATGGGGATGAAATAAAAATATAACATGGTGCATCATATTCCAAAATATAGTAAGTCGAATTCCAACCACGGTCAAAACCCCTTTGACAACCAAATCATCATGTGAAAAAATGAGCTAAAAAAGCTTTCAATGTTCCCAATAGTCATTAAGATTTAATTTCTTGGTTGCTGAACTAAGATTAGATTGGTGGAACCTGTTAGTCCTATAGATCTATTAGAGGGCTACGTTTTGACTAGTTACGTTTCTAGTAACTCAAAATGGATACAAAGTTAAGGTTGGCAGAAAAACCCATGTCTGTTCGGTGCAACATTGAAGTCTTGAGGTGCAACATCCATTTGAAACTCCAAGATTGCACTGTATGACTTTTGAAAACACGTTTATGGGGCTGAAATAAAAATATATCATGGTGCATCATATTCCAAAAATTAGTAAATCGAATTCCTACCACAGTCAACTACCCTTTGACCAACAAAATGACATGTGAAAAATAGAGCTAAAAAGCTTTCGATGTTCCCAATAGTAATTATGATTGAATTTCTTGGATACTGAAATAAAATGAGACTGGTGGAACCTTTTAGTCGTATAGATCTATGCGAGATCTTCTTTTTGACTGGTTATGGTTCTAGTAACTCAAAATGGGTACATAGTTATGGTCGGCTGAACAACCCATGTCTGTTGGGTGCAACATCGAAGTCTTGTGGTGCAACATCCGTTTGAAAATCCAAGATTGCACCGTATGACTTTGGAAAACTCTTTTATGGGGATGAAATAGAAATATAACATGGTGCATTATATTCCACTATATAGTAAATCGAATTCCGACCACAGTCAATCCCACTATGACTAACAAAACGACATGTGAAAAATTGAGCTTAAAAAGCATTATATGTTCCCAATAGTCATTATGATTGAATTTCTTTGTTAATGAACTTAGATGAGATGGTTGGAACATTTTAGTTCTATAGATCTATGAGATAGCTTCATTTTGACTAGTTATGTTTCTAGTAACTCAAAATGGATTCAATGTTATGGTTGGAAGAACAACACACGTGTGTTCGGTGCAAAATTGAAGTCTTGAGGTGCAACATCCATTTGAAACTCCAAGATTGCACTGTATGACTTTTGAAAACACGTTTATAGGGTTGAAATATAAATATAACATGGTGCGTCATATTCCATAGAATAGTAAAACGAATTCCTTCCACTGTTAACCCCCCTTTGACCGACAAAACGACATGTGAAAAATTGAGCAAAAAGAGCTTTCGATGTTCCTTAAAGTCATTATGATTGAATTTCTTGGGTACTAAACTAAGATGAGATTGGTGGAACCTGTTAGTCCTATAGATCAATGAGCGAGCTTCGTTTTGACTGGTTATGGTTCTAGTAACTCAAAATGGATACAAAGTTATGGTTGGCGGAACAACCCACGTTTGTTGGGTGCAACATCGAAGTCTTGAGGTGCAGCATCCGTTTGAAAATCCAAGATTGCACTGTATGACTTTTGATAACTCGCTTATGGGGATGAAATAGAAATATAACATGGTGCATCATATTCCAAAATATAGTAAATCAAATTCCCACCATGGTCAACCCCCCTTTGACCAACAAAACGACATGTGAAAAATTGAGCTAAAAAAACTTTCGATTTTCCCAATAGTCATTATGATTGACTTTCTTGGATACTGAACTAAGATGAGATTGGTTGAACCTGTTAGTCCTATAGATCTATGAAAGAGCTTCGTTTTGATTGGTTACAGTTCTAGTAACTCAAAATGGATACAAAGTTATGGTTGGTGGAACAATACACGTCTGTTGGGTGTAACATCGAAGTCTTGAGGTGCAACATCCATTTGAAAATCCAAGATTGCACTGTATGACTTTTGAAAACTTGTTTATGGGGATGAAATAGAAATATAACATGTTGCATCATTTTCCAAAATATAGTAAATCAAACTCTGACCACGGACAAACCTACTTTGATCAACAAAATGGCATGTGAAAAATTGAGCTAAAAAAGCATTCGATGTTCCCAATAGTCATTATGATTGAATTTCTTTGTTAATGAACTAAGATAAGATGGGTGGAACATGCTAGTTCTATAGATCTATGAGAGAGCTTTGTTTTGACTGGTTATGGTTCTAGTAACTCAAAATGGATTCAAAGTTATGGTTGGTGGAACAACCCACGTCTATTGGGTGCAACATCGAAGTCCGTTTAAAAATCCAAGATTACACTATATGACTTTTGAAATCTCGTTTATCGGGACGAAATAGAAATATTACATGGTGCATCATATTCCAAAATATAGTAAATCGAATTCCGACCACGGTCAAACCACCTTTGACCAACAAACGCCATGTGAAAAATTGGGCTAGAAAAGCTTTCAATGTTCATAATAGTAATTAAGATTGAATTTCTTGGTTACTGAACTAAGACGAGATGAGTGGAACCAGTTAGTCCTATTGATCTATGAGATAGCTTCTTTAGACTAGTTATGGTTATAGTAACTCAAAATGGATAAACAGTTATGGTTGGCAGAACAACCCACGTCTGTTGAGTGCTACATTGAAGTCTGGTGGTGCAACATCCATTTGAAAATCCAAGGGTGCACTACATGACTTTTGAAAACTCGTTTATGGGGATGATATAGAAATATAACATGGTGCATCATATTCCAAAATATAGTAAATCGAATTCCGACCACGGTCAAACCCCCTTTGACCAACAAATCGGCATGTAAAAAATTGAGCTAAAAAAGATTTCGATGTTCCCAATAGTCATTATGATTGAATTTATTTGTCACTGAAATAAGATGAGATTGGTGGAACTTGTTAGTAATATAGATCTATGAGAGAGCTTCGTTTTGATTGGTTATTGTTCTTGTAACTCAAAATGGATACATAGTTATGGTTGGTGGAACAACCCACGTCTACTGGGTGCAAAAACAAAGTCTTGAGGTGCAACATCCGTTTGAAAATCCAAGTTTGCACTGTATGACTTTTGAAAACTCGCTTATGGGGATGAAACTGAAATATAACATGGTGCATCATATACCAAAATAAAGTAAATCGAATTCCGACTACGGTCAAACCCCTTTGACCAACAAAACGACATGTGAAAATTTGAGCTAAAACAGCTTTCGATGTTCCCACTAGTTATTATAATTGAATTTCTTGGTTACTGAACTAAGATGAGATGGGTGGAAACTGTTAGTCCTATAGATCTATGAGAGAGCTTCATTTTGACAGGTTATTGTTCTAGTAACTGAAAATGGATACAAAGTTATGGTTGGTGGAACAACCCACATCTATTGGGTGCAACATCCGTTTGAAAATCCAAGATTGCATAGTATGATTTTTAAAAACTCGTTTATGGGGATGAAATAGAAATATAACACGGTGCATCATATTCCAAAATATAGTAAATCGAATTACGACCACGGTCAAATGGCTGGTGAAAAAATAAGCTAAAAAATCTTTCGATGTTCGCAGTAGTCATTGTGATTGAATTTCTTGGTTACTTAACTAAGATGAGATGGGTGGAACCTATTAGTCCTGTAGATCTATGAAAGAGCTTCTTTTTGACTGGTTATGTTTCTAGTAACTCAAAATGGATACGAAGTTATGGTTGGCGGAACAACCCACGTCTATTGCATGCAACATGGAAGTCTTGAGGTGCAACATCTATTTGAAAATCCAAGATTGCACTGTATGACTTCTGAAAACTCATTTATGGTGATGAAATAGAAATATAAAATGGTGCATCATATTTCAAAATGTAGTAGATCAAATTCCAACCACGGTCAAACCCCCTTTGACCAACAAAACGACATGTGAAAATTGAGCTAAAAAGCTTCCAAAGTTCCCAATAGTCATTAAGATTGAATTTCTTGGTTACTGAACTAAGATGGGATGGGTGGAACCTGTTAGGTCTATAGATCTACGATAGAGCTTCGTTTTCACTGGTTATGGTTCTAGTAACTAAAAATGGATACAAAGTTATGGTTGGCGGAACAACCCACGTCTACTAGATGCAACATCGAAGTCTTGAGGTCCAACATCTATTTGAAAATCCAAGATTGTGCTGTATTACTTTTAAAATCACGTTTGTGGGTATGAAATAAAAATATAACAAGGTGCATCATATTCAAAAATATAGTAAGTCGAATTCGAACCACGGTCAAAACCCCTTTGACAACCAAAACATCATGTGAAAAAATGAGCTAAAAAAGATTTCAATGTTCCCAATAGTCATTAGGATTTACTTTCTTGGTTGCTGAGCTAAGATTAGATTGGTGGAACCTGTTAGTCCTATAGATCTATGAAAGAGCTTCGTTTTGACTAGTTATGTTTCTAGTAACTCAAAATTGATATAAAGTTAAGGTTGGCAGAACAACCCACGTTTGTTCGGTGCAACATTGAAGTTTTGAGGTGCAACATCCGTTTGAAACTCCAAGATTGCACTCTATGACTTTTGAAAGCACGTTTATGGGGATGAAATAAAAATATAACATGGTGCATCATATTCCAAAAATTAGTAAATCGAATTCCTACCACGGACAACTCCCCTTTGATCAACAAAATGACATGTGAAAAATTGAGCTAAAAAGCTTTCGATGTTCCCAATAGTAATTATGATTGAATTTCTTGGATACTGAACTAAAATGAGACTGGTGGAACCTTTTAGTCGTATAGATCTATGAGAGATCTTCGTTTTGACAGGTCTTGGTTCTAGTAACTCAAAATGGATACATAGTTATGGTTGGCGGAACAACCCACGTCTGTTGGGTGCAACATCAAAGTCTTGTGGTGCAACATCGGTTTGAAAATCCAAAATTGCAATGTATGACTTTTGAAAACTCTTTTATGGGGATGAAATAGAAATATAACATGGTGCATTATATTCCAAAATATAGTAAATCGAATTCCGACCACGGTCAATCCCACTATGACTAACAAAATGACATGTGAAAAATTGAGCTAAAAAAGCATTATATGTTCCCAATAGTCATTATGATTGAATTTCTTTGTTAATGAACTTAGATGAGATGGTTGGAACATGTTAGTTCTATAGATGTATGAGATAGCTTCGTTTTGACTGGTTATGGTTCTAGTAACTCAAAATGGATACAAAATTATGGTTGGTGGAACAACCCACGTCTATTGGGTGCAACATCGAAGTCTTGAAGTGCAACCTCCATTTGAAAACCCAAGATTGCATTGTATGAATTTTGAAAACTCGTTTATGGAGATGAAATAGAAATATAACATGGTGCATCATATTCCAAAATATAGTAAATCGAATTCCGACCACGGTCAAACCACCTTTGACCAACAAAACGCCATGTGAAAAATTGAGCTAAAAAACATTTCGATGTTCCTAATAGTAATTAAGATTGAATTTCTTGGTAACTGAACTAATATGAGATGGGTGGAACCTGTTAGTCCTGCAGAACTATGAAAGAGCATTGTTTTGACCGGCTATGCTTCAAGTGACTAAAATTGGAAACAAAGTTATGGTTGGCGGAACAACCCACGTCTACTGGGTGCGACATCGTAGTCTTGAGGTGCAACATCTGTTTGAAAATCCAAGATCGCACAGTATAAGTTTTGAGAACTTGTATATCAGGATGAAATAGATATATTACATGGTGCATCATATTCGAAAATATAGTTAATCGAATTTCTACCACAGTCAAACCCAATAGTCACGTGAAAAATTGAGCTAAAAAAGCTTTCGATGTCCCCAATAGTGATTAGGATTGAATTTTTTAGTTCCTGAACTAAGATCATATTTGTGGAACCTATTATTCCTATAGATCTATGAGAGGGCTTCGTTTTGACTGGTTATGGTTCTAGTAACTCAAAATGGAAACAAAATTATGGTTGGCAGAACAACCCACGTCTGTTTGAAAATCCAAGGTTGCACTGTAAGAAATTTTGAAACTCGTTTATGGGGATGAAATAGAAATATAACATGGTGCATCATATTCCAAAATATAGTAAATCGAATTCCGACCACGGTCAAGCCCCTTTGACCAACAAAACGACATGTGAAAAATTGAGCTAAAAAAGTTTTTGATGTTCCAGATAGTCATTATGATAGAATTTCTTTGTTAGTGAATTAAGATGAGATTGGTGGAACTTGTTAGTCCTATAGATCAATGAGAGAGCTTCGTTTTTACTAGTTATTGTTCTAGTAAATCAAAATGGATACAAAGTTATGGTTGGCAGAACAACCCATGTCTGTTGGGTACAACAACAAAGTCTTGAGGTGCAACATCCGTTTGAAAATCAAAGTTTGCACTGTATGACTATTGTAAACTCGTTTATGGGGATGAAACAAAAATATAACATGGTGCATCATATACCAAAATATAGTAAATCGAATTCTGACCACGGTCAAACCCACTTTGACCAACAAAACAACATGTGAAAATTTGAGCTAAAAAGCTTTAGATGTTCCCAATAATCATTATGATTCAATTTCTTGGTTACTGAACTATGATGAGATGGGTGGAACCTGGTAGTCCTATAGATGTATGAGAGTGCTTCGTTCTGACTGGTTATTGTTCTAGTAACTCAAAATGGATACAATATTATGGTTGGCGGGAACAACCCGCGTCTGTTGGGTGCAACAATAAACTCTTGAGGTGCAACATCCGTTTGAAAATCCAAATTTGCACTGTATGACTACTGTAAATTCGTTTATGGGGATGAAAAAAATATATTACATGTTGCATCAGATTCCAAAGTATAGTAAATCGAATCCCGACCACGGTCAAACCCCCTTTGACCAAGGAAACGACATGTGAAAAATTGAGCTAAAAAAGCTTTCGAGGTTCCCAATAGTCATTATGATGGAATTTCTTGGTTACTGAACTAAGATGAGATTGGTCTAACCTGGTAGTCCTATAGTTCTATGAGAGAGCTTCATTTTGACTTGTTATGGTTGTAGTAATTCAAAATGGATAAAAAGTTATGGTTAGCAGAACAACCCACGTCTATTGAGTGCAACATTGAAGTCTTGAGGTGCAACATGCATTTGAAACTCCAAGAGATTGCACTGTATGACTTTTGAAAACTCGTTTGTGGGGATGAAATAGAAATATAACAAGGTGCATCATATTCCAAAATATAGTAAATGGAATTCCTACCACGGTTAACCCCCCTTTGACCAACAAAACGGCATGTGAAAAATATGGCTAAAAAAGCTTTCGATGTTCCCAATAGTCATTATGATTGAATTTCTTGGTTACTGATCTAAGATGAGATGGGTGGAACATGTTAGTCCTATAGATCTATGAGAGAGCTTCGTTTTGACTAGTTATGGTTCTAGTAACTCAAAATGGATACACAGTTAGGGTTGGCAGAAAAACCCACGACTATTTGGTGCAACATCGAAGTCTTGAGGTGCAACATCTGTTTGAAAATCTAAGATTGCATTGTATGACTTTTGAAAACTCATTTATGGCGATGAAATAGAAATATAACATGGGGCATCATATTCCAAAATATAGTAAATCGAATTCCAACCACTGTCAATTCCCCTTTGACCAACAAAACGGCATGTGAAAAATTGAGCTAAAAAAGCTTTCAATGTTCCCCATAGTCATTAAGATTGAATTTCTTGGTTATTGAAATAAGATGAGATGGGTGTAACCTATTAGATTTATAGATCTATGATAGAGCTTCGTTTTGACTTGTTATGGTTCTAGTAACTCAAAATGGATACAAAGTTATGGATGGCGGAACAACCCACGTCTATTGGGTGCAACATCGAAGTCTTGAGGTGCAACATCTTTTTGAAAATCCAAGATTGCACTGTATGACTTTTGAAAACACGTATATAAGGATGAAATAGAAATATAACACGGTGCATCATATTCCAGAATATAGTAAGTCGAATTCCAACCACGGTCAAACCCGCTTTGACAACCAAAACATCATGTGAAAAATTGAGCTAAAAAAGCTTTTAATGTTCCCAATAGTCATTAAGATTGAATTTCTTGGTTGCTGAACTAAGATTTGATTGTTTGAACCTGTTAGTCCTATAGATCTATGAGAGAGCTTCGTTTTGACTCGTTATGGTTCCAGTAACTCAAAATGGATATAAAGTTATGGTTGGCATAACAACCCACATCTGTTCGGTGCAACATTGAAGTCTTAAGGTGCAACATCCATATGAAACTCCAAGATTGCACTATATGTCTTTTGAAAAATCGTTTATGGGGATGAAATAATAATATAACATCGTTCGTCAAATTCCAAAAAATAGTAAATCGAATTCCTAGCACGGTCAACACACCTTTTACCAACAAAACGACATGTGAAAAATTGAGCTGAAAAAGCTTTCGATGTTCCCAATAGTCATTGTGATTGAATTTCTCGGATACTGAACTAAAATGAGATTGGTGGATCCTGCTAGTCCTATATAGCAATGAGAGAGCTTCATTTTGACTGGTTATGGTTTTAGTAACTCAGAATGGATACATGGTGATGGTTGGCATAACAACCCACGTCTGTTGGTTGCAATATCGAGGTCTTGAGGTGCAACATCCGTTCCGAAATCCAAGATTGCACTGTATGACTTTTGAAAACTCATTTATGGGGATGAAATAGAAATATAACATGGTGCATCATATTCCGAAATATAGTAAATCGAATTCCTACAACGGTCAAGCCCCCTTTGACGAACAAAACAACATGTGAAAAATTGAGCTAAAAAAGCTTTCGATGTTCCCAATAGTCATTATGATTGAATTTCTTGGTTTATGAACTAAGATGATGTGGGTGGAACATGTTAGTTATGTAGATCTATGAGAGAGCTTCGTTTTGACTGGTTATGGTTCTGGTAACTCAAAATGGATACAAAGTTCTGGTTGGTGGAACAACCCATGTATATTGGGTGCAACATCGAAGTCTTGAGGTGCAACCTCCGTTTGAAAATCCATGATTGTTTTGTATAACTTTTGAAAACTCGTTTATGGATAACAAATAGAAATATAACATGGTGCATCATATTCCAAAATATAGTAAATCGAATTCCGACCACGGTCAAACCACCTTTGACCAACAAAACGCCATATGAAAAATTGTGCTAAAAAAGCTTTCGATGTTCCTAACAGTAATTAAGATTGAATTACCTGGTTACTGAACTAAGATGAGATGGGTGGAACCTATTCGTCCTTTAGATCTATGAGAGAGCTTTGTTTAGACTGGTTTTGTCTCTAGTAACTAAAAATGGATACAAAGTTATATTTGGCGGAACAACCCACGTCTATTGGGTGCAACATCGTAGTCTTGAGGTGCAACATCTATTTGAAAATACAAGATTGCACAGTATGACATTTGAAAACTCGTTTATCGAGATGAAATAGAAACATAACTTGGAGAATTATATTTGAAAATATAGTAAATCGAATTTCAACCACGGTCAAACCCCCTTTGACAAACAAAATGACATGTGAAAAACTGATCTAAAAAAGCTTTCGATGTTCCTAATAGTCATAAAGATTGAGTTTCTTGGTTACTGAACTAAGTTGAGATTGGTGGAACGTGTTAGTCCCATAGATTTATGAGAGAGCTACGTTTTGACTGGTTATGGTTCTAGTAACTCAAAATGGATAAATAGTTATGCTTCGCAGAACAACCCATGTCTGTTAAGTGCAACATTGAAGTCTTGAGGTGCATTATCCGTTTGAAAATCCAAGATTACACTATATGACTTTTGAAAACTCGTTTATGGGGATGAAATAGAAATATAACATGGTGCATCTTATTCCAAAATATAGTAAATCGAATTCCGACCACGGTCAATGTAACATCCCACGTCCATTAATGTCACTCACAAAGGGAATGCATTTACTTCTATGGAGGTTTTAGGTGAATATAGAACAGTAAAATTTCAACAAGACAGATATAAAATAGTACTTGGAAATTTAAAAACATTATTTCAATTGCAGCAGAAGTCAAAACATGTTTGATTACATCATAACACCATAATCAAAGTCAAGTACTATATCTATCTTGATAAAACAAGTACATAATCCCATTACATAAATAGCCATTAAAAAGAAAGATAACAAGCTAGACTTTACTTCAGCAGTCCAAGCTTTCCAAGAGATAAGAAATCCAATCAGACTCCACTGGAACTTGGCCCAACCTGAGGACCTGAAGGGAGAAAAGGATGAAAAAGAGGGGGGGGGGTCAGACATAAAGTCTGGCGAGTATGATAATTCTATAATACTATTATCAAAATAACTGGACTAAGGCATAAGCTGTAAAACAAGGAAATGTCTATGAAAGAGAAGATTAAGGACGTAGACAATCGCTAAAGGAAACGTTATAGGCGCTCCTAAATACTAAAGGATAAACACTATACTGCACCACACCAGTCACCCTAAAGATTGATTCCACTTTGCTTCACTTAGAAACTTTCTTAATGACTTTACGTACTCCTAGCTGACTACATAGGTGCCGCCTGCCCCTATCTCCACTAGGTGTACCCCACTTTCCATTTTTCGATCGGCTCCCTACTCGTAGATACCCGTGCTGGCCCCATAGTGGGGTGTATCATTCCCCTAAAGTGGCAACCCGATATAACAGAGATGCATGGCTTATACCTACACGATGCAACAACGTCTTACCTTCCAGCCCGGGTCCACACACGCATATGAAACCCGTTGGACTTGCGTTGCCACCGCTCCCTGTTTTGGCCTCTTATAGTCAAATCCAGTATGCGTGTCCTGTCCTCGACTTGGGTCGAGCCCACAAAGATACATTTTGGGATACTGGTTGAAATGGGCCCCCATTATTTCCCACAAGCATTCCACCTAAGCTTGTCCCATTAGTCCATCCACTTAACCCACTTAGTCATGTTCATTTACATGTGTATTTGGTTAAGTCTAATCGTATTTCAAATGCCTCTAAAGACAACCACTAGATTCCTCATGCCACCCAAGGCACCTACTTAACCCCCATGTCCCACCTTACATGATTATCTAGCTAAGTATTTCTTAATTCATTAAGGCCATAACCTCATAAAGACCTCTCACATTAGACTGGCATTTATGGCAGCTGGATTTGCCGGGCGGGTCCGGGCAGTCTTACACCACAAAAGAGTCTAACCTCGTGTCTTTATAACTGTTATGCTTTAGTTTGGGCCTAGGACCTCTCACATTGGGCCGACATTTGTGACTACTGGATTTGCCGGGCGGGTCCGGGCAGGTTTACGTCACAAACGGGTCCAACCTCGTGTCCTAAGCATTGATTATTATTAATAATCCACTTTCCCCAATTTTAATAATTCCCTACTTGAATTATTAATTTATTCCAAATTTAACAATGTCCATAATTGACTCAATTATGGACATCCATTTAAGGCATGCAAAATCATACCAATTGCACCCTAATTTATTAATTTCCTAATATTACCCCTACCCCACGTGTGAACGTTTATTCGCAAAATGTTTGCTAGACCCTATTAGTCTAACTCACAACATAAAAGAAAATATTCACAACAACAACATATATATGTGACTAAATAAATCATAACAAGGGGTAAAACTTGCATACATTACAACTTGCATAAGGTTATACATGTGAAACGACCCTTAACTTCCCCGTAAAGGAAAGCGTCGGATAGTTCGAGAACCAGCCACAACAGAACGCATATACAAGAACGTTTCATTGTATATTACAACAATGCATCAGATTACAAGAATATACAGAGTAAAAATGAATATTACACAGAAATATCAGAGATTTAAATTACATTTAAATACATAGCAGCGGAAAAATAATACAATACACAACTAGAAGAGATATACGGATACAAAGCTTTCCGGATATCGTTCCAGCTGTAAACCAGGATCCTGCGAATATAAATCTGCAAAACCAAAACTACTAGCTGCCCGTGTCAAAATAAGGGCACCCAGAGTTTTGGTTAAAACAATAAACTCCAGGTCAGTCATGGGACTGGTGTGAGAACTAAAACAGTTATAAATCTATATTTTAAAGTTAGGTAAATCAAGGGACCACGCCGTATAACACGGAACGGGTTTCCTCCCAAGAATACCAGTGCATAAAACAACAGCGCAATGCTAAATAAAGAAGAATGAAGCTGTTATAAGACCCAGGTCCCATCACACAATGCAACGCAGCCGAGGATAGGGTTTTCCCTTATAACAGCCAAAGAATGCTTGATACGTTTAAAACAAATCGTTTGATACTATTATAAGTGCATAGTGTATAATCAACTTCAAATCATAAGTACCAATCATAGGCGGCATGAATGCCCCATCCCACTATGTCACCATACTAGGTTCTACAATTAAAACCGCAAATGTCACGTATTTGGAAATTGGATTTCCGTCTATGAACCGAGGCAAAAGATAGTCCTCAACCGATTTGAGACGCTCTAGCCCGCCCCTCAGGAACAACCGCAACTTCCCCCTGGATCCTCAGGGCCGGTCCACCGATGTGGATTATTATGCCTGAACACTACGTCTCCCCACCCTATGGGGTGTAAGTCTGGTCCGTCAGCCGACCAGAATGCATCGGCCGAAACCGATATAACCGAGGCGCCTCGCAACAGCAACAACCACATAAGTCAAACTCGTCAGGGCATGTAAAACCACTGACGCCACTTCTAGCTAGAAAGAAACGCATGCCCTCCCTGACGTCCTCTCCCGTTTTTGGTTCACAACCGGGGTGCGAAACTCGCGAAGTAAACGTTACACAAAGCTACGCCACAAAGGCCGTGCTTTGATCATCACCACAAGACTTTGCTTTTCAACAGAAGCCTCGATCAATTGCCACTTAGGCATGCCACACAGGCTATTCACTCCATGCGTTTGATATCCATCAATATATAACCCCTGAGCTCATACGTCTCAGAGAAGGGCGTTAAGCAAGAGAATAAATTCTCCGCCGCCAAACAGATATATATTTAATAGAGATCAATCGCACGGATTAAAATCCAATGTCAGACACACAGTCCATTTACAAGTCCGTTCTGGGTCTGAACGAAACCGGAGGCACCTAGTACCCCGCATATCCATCGATCTCCAAGTACGTCTGGACGATCACTAACTGCTTCCATCTTCTTAGGTGTACAGCCCAATCAAGCTCATCAGTAATCACCCAAACGACGTGAAAACTTCTGGTCTTCGACCACCGTCTTCATCTTCGACACCACGTCGAATCAGTTATTCAGAATGGGATAAACCCGGTCTTTCTGAATAACTCGCGTATATATTATAAAAGTGTTACACAAACACAACATACGCCTCATTCCAATTCAGAATATTCTTTTATTCGAATATTCCTATACTTTAGGAAAAGTTCTCATTAATTTTATCCAAGATAAATTCTTTAAATTTATTCTTTAATCTCCTTTGAATATCAATTCAAACTAGTCGGGATTAACGAACCACACTGAAGTAATCATTTATTTTATTTCCCAATCCCAACCTATTCATCCCATGAATTAAAACTGGTTATACTTCATATCTAACACCACAGTGTTATCGGTAATTCAATTACCATTTCACGTTCAAATCTAATTAAAGATTTAACTATCGCTTGGAGTAAAACTGGTGATACTCCATTCTCGATCTTTTCAATCTATTTAAAGCTTCATTAAAACTCCACTTAGTTTTAATCGTTATCTGGGTTAAAGAATCAGTGTCATTTAAAACACGATTCACGATAAACCCAAAATCACATTCCATTAATTATCGGGTTAAAGAACAAGTGTTATTTAAAACACTGTTCACGATAAACCCAAAAATCAATACCAATTTAATTCCAATTAAATATCCTTTAATTGGCACACTTCATTAAATCTAAATAAAAAGATTTAATCTTTTCTCAACTGGGTTCAAGAACAGTGTTAGTGAAGACACCATTCACGACAAACCCCAAATCACATTCGATATTCAATACAAGGCTCTGAATAGAAAATATATCGGCTTATATTCAATATCGAATTCTACGACTAACAAATGTCGTATTGGAAATAACGATATAAATATATATCTTTCAAATTTCCATAACAACATCTGTATAATCACGAATTCCAACATCGAAATATTCCGAAGACAATTTCGATTCAAATCCACTCCAATGCAATCATTGGAAATTTTGGTTATTTTCAAAACCCTTTTCAAATTCAATTTATTTATTTAAAAATAAATAGAATTATAATTCTAGTTCAAAACCAGTTCATTTCGATAAAAATCTATTTTTATCCTTTCAAATATGGAGTTTTTCATTCCAATTCTTCACAAATCATTTCTTATGATTTTACACAAATTATTACTATTTTTAATAATTTTATCAAGGCCTGTACAGTCGATTTCCATCAATGGCCATCGAACTGCACTTACAGCGACCTTTTTCGAATTTGATTTGGACATAATTCCAAATCCAACCGTTAGATTTCTAATTTCAAATATTCTTTAGAAAGCTCTTTTCGATACGAACCAAACGGTTCCGGTTTTAGGAGAATCCGACGGTCGGATCTCCCGTAATGTCCGTTTGAAATAAATGGTCGAAATTCACGAACTGCCGCGGCGCGGCGCGTTCTATTCAGGCCATTATATAATATATATAATATATATAATATATATTTCGTCGATTTTCTATTCAAAACGAATTATATAAATAGTTTTAAAATTCATTTCAAAAGCAAGTTCAACTTCCATTTCAATTCAAATCGAAATTGAATTCTTCTTTATAAATTCGTTTCAAAATTCATTTCTATTCAATTCAAATTTCAATTCAATTTGAATTCATTTCAATTTACTTTCAATTCAATTCGAATTCGTTTTCAATTCAATTCATTTCGAAATCGTTTTCAATGCAATTCATTTCGAAATCGTTTTCAATGCAATTCATTTCGAAATCGTTTTCAATTCAATTCATTTCGAAATCGTTTTCAATTCAATTCATTTCGAAATCGTTTTCAATGCAATTCATTTCGAAATCGTTTTCAATTCAATTCATTTCGAAATCGTTTTCAATTCAATTCATTTCGAAATCTATTTCAATTCAATTCATTTCGAAATCGTTTTCAATTCAATTCATTTCGAAATCGTTTAAAATCGATATAAATATCGTTTTCATCAAAATGGCGTCAATCTAATCAACACGGCTTCATATATTTCTAATTTCAAATATTCTATTTGAAATATTTCTATTATTAAAATATTTCGTTCAACACATGACCAATCTCAATGAATGAGTACTGTCAACACATGAACCTTTATTTTATAATATTCTTTATTTTTCAAATTGGAGTGAGGCCCAATCAATTACCATATAAAATTAATTATATGGATTTTCATACAACACATGTGTATAATAGCATTGAAAAATAATCAACCATCAACCAAAGTGCACTACACTGTATAAGCATCAAATATAGATATCTCACGCTTATAACAGCATGTCAATCCATCGATCGACATATTTAATCAATCAGGATGAGTGAACTTCAAATTTCATCCCAACACACAACCAAACACAGATTTTATTCGTGCAGTTGGGCGATGTGCGAAATTTATCGTCCCAATCAATGTCTTTCAAATAGGTGTACACAAACAAACCGTCCGGTTTGTAAATGAATATTTTATTTTATTCACATTCACGTTAAAAATTATATTTTTAACGACAAAACATTTTATTCCAACATATGAATTTCTATTCAGTTCATTCTTTAAATAAAATGCTATTTTTATTTTTCTAACTTATTTTAGAAAATTTCGGCGGCATAACGGCACGATACTAGAAACGGGACAAGGCCTAGCCTTATCCCCGGTCTAGTGAAGGCCCACGCCATTCACACATCAATCAAAATCACCAAACAACCAAATTCAAATCAAATCATATAACTAAGCTATGCAACCAAACAAACAAGTCCATGGTCTGTGGACGATTGTGTCGGGTGCTACTAAGCACCGTCTGCATCCTAGTATATATATATAACTAGAAAATAAATTGAAGAGTGAGAAATTCTCACCTATAGCTATCCAATCATCTTGACTCTTCATTTATATAAATCTTCAACACTCTCGCCTTTTGTCGCTTTCGTCGCCCGTATTCTCTACATATGTAAAAATCGAATTTTGACTTCAAAGTTCAATATATAAAAATCGAATTTTTACTTCAAAGTTCAATATTTAAAAATCGAATTTTTACTTCAAAGTTCAATATATAAAAATCATATTTTTACTTCGATGTTCAATATATAAAAATCACATGATGTATATTGTTAAAACATTCCCATATATTTTCAAAACCTTGCGATATATTTTCAACAATGCTAATTTTTATATTTAAAAATCATTTCAAATTTATATTTTCTATTTAAAGTTTTAACCTTTTTCTATTTAAAGTTTTAACCTTTTTTTTAAAATCAGTTTGAAAATTAACATGAAATCAGTTTTTAAAATTAACATAATATATAAAAAAAACAGTTTTTAACATAATATATAAAAAAGCAGTTTTTAAAATTAACATAATATATAAAAAAACAGTTTTAACATAATAAAAAAAACAGTTTTCTTTTATGTTTTAAATAAAATAAAAATAAAATAAATAAATAAAAAAACTTACAGGGGGGCGCTGTCGAGTGGTCGAGGGGGGGGGATCTGGTGGCGCGTGGTCCAAGGGGGCGGCGATTGGAGTCAGGGCATCGGGATTGGGGTGCGGTGGCTTTTCTGGTGGAGGGGGTCGCGGTTCTTCACGTCAAGGGGGAAGGAAGAGCTGGAGTCGGAGTGAGGAGGAGGCGGTGGGCGAGTCGGTCGGAGCCTCCCTGCGGTGGTGGCGATGACGACCTCCGCCATCGATTTGAAGGATCGTTTTTTTTTTTTCTTTCTTTTTGTTTCTGAGCGGTTCGAAGAAATAAGGGGGGGGCCAGAGCGGTTTTAAGGGGAGAGGTATATATATATATTTTTTAATTATTTATTTTACAAAAAGTTGACTTTTACATACGACCTCGAAACGAGGCCCACCGCCTGTCGCCTATAGCATTTTACCCCCATTCCGAACTCAATGGGATATGCATCGTAGGTTGATTCGACCGTTACAATCAGTTTCCGTTGAATTTACATTTAAATCACTATATTGAATTTTAAACGTACATTTCAAATTACCGGGGTCGCATACGAACTTTAAAAATTCCAGAAATATATTTTCTAGCTTCGTATTGACGATACGGTCCTAACAAAACTAGTTTCGTCGAATTCTGAGACCGTTAGAAAAATGGCCAATTTCCAGTCGATTAAAATCAACTGAAATGGTCAAAACACGTTTTCCTTTGCCACGCTCACATATTGATTCGAAAAATTATGAAATTTGGAATCTAGCAATAATTCGACATCACGGACCTAACAAAACTGGTTTCGTCGAAATCCGAGGTCATTTGCAAAATGTCCATTTTTAAGGGCCTGAATTCCGTAGCGACTATTCAGAATTTTCGACTGGACATATCTTTTGCTTCCCACTACGAACTTTTGATTTTTCGGATTCGTTGGAAAGATATTCACTATTAGATTCCATTATTTTTGGTTTCACTAAAATCCGGATTGTTTTGCACCCGGTACATTCAATTGAAGTTTGAAATCGAATTATCGAACTACCGCGCCATTTTCAATTCTATTTATAATTATATATAATTATTTATATTCTAAGGACGACGTATATAATATATACGATCGAATTATATTCAAAATAAATTTTCTCGTCGATATTATTTAAAATAATCTATTTTAAATATTCAAAATACGCTAAAATTGCCAAAATAAAAATTTTAAACTGGCCCAGATTTTCGGGTTATTACAACATGTCATGGATCTAAGAGTGTCAACTTATTTATAATTCACATAATATGATTTTGATCAAATTTCATAAACTTGTATAGGACATGTGTGAATCAACATCATTAACAATATGGTTTTATATGGGTACACCTAACTCAATAGGCAAATTCCCAAAAATCAAAATTCATTTAATCATATATTCGTGTATATGGGTACACCTAACTTAATAGGCAAATTCCCATATTTAAAATCCAATTAATTTATAGATTCATGTATATGGGTACACCTAATCCAATAGGCAAATTCCCATAATCAAGATCTATTATAAAAAAAACATAAACTTTAAACATGATCCAATTCGCATAAATACTAACATCATGATTTTACAACTTGTATGATTCAACACAACTTAACATGACATCATTATCATATAACATAAGTATTTCAACATATGTGATAATATGAGATCTACAACATATATAAAATTTACAACATAGCATATCATAATTTGCAGCATAGCATGATATGATTTACAACATAGCATAGCATGATTAATCACATATGACATAGCATAAGATTATTTACAGCATAATAACTACAACATAACAACATATATATGATAACATAATAGCATAACAAGAGATCCACAACATAATTTACAAATACATAACAATTCATATCACTTTCTTGTTATCCATTCATAACTTAATCAAATTATTTTATAATAATATTATGAGATTCATCATACTCACAATCTTAAAGAAGAGAAATAGAAAGAGAGAGAGCTTTTGATTTGATTTGAGTAGATTTGGTTTGTAGATTAGGCCTTCTTCTTCTTTAGTTTGTGACGGCTATGCTGAACTCTATGGCAACGGCATGTCGGTAGCTCTCCAATTTTTCAAGTGATTTAGGGTTAGAGTCTACCAACTTATTTATAGATGTTAGGATTCATTTAGGCCATTAGATTTAACCTAGAAATAACCGCAGCCGTTCAGACCAGATGGGGTTTATCTTATTGACTCAGCAATGAGTCAGAAGTGACTCAGCAAACAATCAGCAAATTAATAAACTTCTATTCATGTTTACATTAACTGCCCATATATATATAAATATATATATATATATACACACACGCACCTATTCATGAATTCAAATTAATCCATAATTAACTTATGACCATTTCTACACATTAATTTTCCAATTAATGTCTTAATTCCATTTTTCGCCTTTTAAGGCAATTCACATATATCAAATTTGTTATATGCCTTTTTAAGGCTATTTCGTGCAAATTCTCAATATTAATTCTTTTAATTTGTGAATATTAGTATTAACAGAAATACGGGGTGTTACATTCTCCCCTGCTTAAGGGATTTCGACCCAGAAATCTTCAAGTTTATATCCTACCATCTACTCAATCAACAAACACTGGCATCCATTGTCCTTATAGACTTCTAATACTTTCATGTTTAAATGCACAGTGTGTGTCTATGTCCGTATCTAATGCAAAATCAGGCGGTCCACTGATTTAGTTGACCTCCTTGATGCAATTCATGATAGTGCCATGCATCCATTATGTATGCAAAAGATCCTAATTGCTTACAAACTACTTCTATATGCGTGCACATCCATTCAACCGAATGCAGCATCTATATGATGGTACAACCATTATACATCCATTATACTAAATACATTCATTTATGCAATATGCAATATGTAGTGACTGAGCCGATCTAGTGCCTAAAGTGTGTGTGTATATGCATCCACGAGCAACCACTAGCAACCACTTGCATCCATTTTGCATCCATCATACATAACATGTCTCAAACACATGTTTCAACCATAGGATTATCCTAACTAAAGGTCAAAGATACTAATGAGAGGACATACTAAAGATAAGATAAGATAAGCTAAGCGATAAAGGAGAAATTAAAAGACATACCCTCAAAAAGAAAAGGGTATAGCGAACGCATCTTCCCTTCTGTCTCCCAAGTAGCGTTGATCTGATCATCTCCCCATTGCACTTTAACTAGTCTGACCTCTCGATTTCTCAACTTTTTGATCTTCGACCCAAGAATGCATGTAGGTGCTTGTCTAATTGTTGCATCACGCTCTATTTCCACCTCTTTAAGCAAGCTCGGCTCTACCACCTCCGCGGTCTTGTGCAAACACTTCCTCAAATGTGATACATGGAATACGTCGTGTACTCCACTAAGTTTCTCAGGCAACTCCACCCTATATGCCATCTTCCGAATCCTGTCTTTTATAGGAAACGGCCCTACAAACCTTGGTGCTAATTTCCCAACGGACCCAAAACGAACAACATTCCGTAACGGAGACACTTTGATAAAAACCATGTCCCCAATGTCAAACTCAAGATCTGTCCTCCTCTTATCAGCATACGATTTCTGCCTATCTTGTGCTGCTTTCATCCTCCTTCGAATCAAATCAATCTTCTCCAAGGTTTCCCTAACCATATCGGGCCCAAGTAGGATTTTATCGGTAGATTCCCACCAACATGTAGGCGAATGGCAAGGCCTTCCATAAAGAGCTTCGAAAGGTGCCATGCCAATACTAGACTGAAAGCCATTATTATATGCGAATTCTACCAACGGAAGGTGCTCTTCCCATGTACCCCCCAAGTCTAGGATACAAAGCCTTAAAAGATCCTCTTAAATAAGATTCACCCTCTCGGTCTGGCTATCCGTCTGAGGATGATATGTGGTGCTCAAACATAGCTGAGTCCCTACCGCCTCTTGTAAACTCTTCCAAAATTCGCTAGTGAAGATGGGATCACGGTCGCTTACTGTACTAGAAGGAATACCGTGCAAACGAACGGTCTCTTTAATGTATACAGAAGCCAACCACGGAGCAGTCCTCTTACTTTTCATGGGAATAAAATGGGCGCACTTAGTAAGTCTATCTACTATAACCCAAATCCCCGTATTACCCTTCCTTGATCTTGGTAATCCATCCACAAAATCCATTGAGACGCTTTCCCATTTCCATAGTGGAACTTCCAATGGGTGAAGCAACCCACCGGGTTTCTTTTGTTTCGCTTTTACTCGTTGGCACACCAAGCATCTAGCGACGTACTCGGCCACATCCTTTTTCATACCGGTCCAAAAGAAAACCCACTTCATATCTTTTTACATCTTGTCTCAGCCGGGATGAATGGTCATCTTTGAGAGATGAGCATCATCAAGAATGGCCTTCCTTAAGTCTTCGTCTTGTGGTACACAAAGTCTATTATCCCTTCGTAACCAACTCTTATCGTCTAGGGTATACCAACGAAGATGGCTAGATGACTCCCCTCCTTTGAGCTTTTCTACTATCTCAACCAACTGGGGGTCGTCTTGCTGTGCCTCACCAAGTCGTCCTAGAAGTGTAGGTCTAACCTCCAAGGATGCTAACAAACCAGGTACTAGGTCAACGGAGGGTCTAAAGTCAAACATGGAGATGAATTCTAAGCTTCGTCGTTCAACAAACAACGGACTCAAGGACAACCTTTTCCTACTTAATGCGTCTGCTACCACGTTACCCTTGCCCGGGGTATATGCTATTTCAAAATCGTAGGAGGCTAGGAATTCCATCCACCGTTGCTGCCTTAAATTCAAATCCTTCTACGAGAATAAGTATTTTAATAATTTGTGGTCAGTGAACAGTTCGAATTTCTCACCAAGAATGTAGTGACGCCAAGACTTAAGCATGAAAACAATTGCGGCTAACTCAAGGTCATGCGTAGGGTAATTCTTTTCATGAACCCTCAACTGCCTTCCACCATAGGCTATTACTCTTCCCTCTTGCTTGCGGACCGCGCCAAGTCCCGTCCCACAAGCATCGGTATAGACGGTAAACGGTTTATTCCCGTCTGGCAGCACTAAGACTGGGGCTGAAGTTGAGGCTCTCTTTAAACGTTGGAACTCATCATCACAATCTTCGTCCCACCTAAAAACCAGGTTCTTCTTCGTTAACCGTGTTAATGGAGCTGATATTTTTGCGAAGTCTTTGATAAACTTCCTATAATAGCCAGCCAACCCCAAGAAACTTCTTACTTCGGTTACATTTTTAGGGACCTTCCAATCTTGGATGGCCACCACCTTTGCGGGATCCACTGCTATCCATTCCTTGGAAACCACGTGCCCTAAGAACCGTACTTCTTTCCTCCAGAAGTGACACTTAGAAAATTTTGCCTTAAGGTTATGCGCTCGAAGGGTTTCCAACAGTTCCCTAAGATGTAGGGCATGCTCTTCTTCATTCTTAGAAAAGACTAAGATGTCATCCACAAAGACTACCACGAATTTGTTAAGGTACTCCCTAAACACCCTACTCATCAAATCAACAAAATATGCGGGGGCGTTTGTCAAACCAAAGGGCATCACTAGCCATTCATAGAATCCGTCAGGAGTCCTAAAAGCAGTCTTATCTATACTATCCTCAGCCACACTCAGTTGATGAAAGCCAGTGGCTAAGTCCAACTGCGAAAACACTGAGGCTCCAAATAACTGATCAAAGAGATCATCAATCCTCGGCAGTGGGTGTCGGTTCTTTTTAGTAAGCTTGTTTAGTTCTCTATAGTCCACACAAAGTCTAAGGAACCCATCCGACTTTGTAGCAAATACTACTGGAGCACCCCACTCTGATATACTACGTCTTATGAACCCCTTCTCAAGCAACTCCTTCACTTGCTTATTGAGTTCCCTCCTTTCACGAGGAGCCATGTGGCGCACTGGCAAAGATACGGGTTTAGCATTATCCACAAGATAAATTCGAAAGTCTATCTCCTGCTTTGGAGTTAAGCCCTTCACCTCCTCAAACACATCCGGATATTCTCGGACCACCACTACCGTTCGCAGATTTTCTACAGACGCGTCAAGCGATTCAAGATAACTTAGCATAACGGAATTTATGGGACTACAAAAGATGTCGAGAGCATTACCAAGGCGAGTCACAAGCCTAACTACTCTCCTTTCACAATCAAGAATGGCCCCATTTCTAGATAACCAATCCATTCCTAAAATTAACCCATTGCCCGTGAAGCCCAATACATAAGCATCACAAATAAATTTAACGCTAAGTATAGAGATTTTCAAATCCAAACATATCATGGTCAAATGAGCCGAACCCCCAATTGGATTTGAAACAACCAAGGGATCCTCTACTAAACTGGTGTTCAAGTGCAGTAATTCAACTAATGATGCAGAGATAAACGAATGAGATGCGCCAGAATCGAATAAGGTACGAACAGGATGATCAAACAGAAAAACTAAGCTTTCAACAGAAATTGTTTTACCTCTTTCTTGCAGCGGTGGGGCCGCAATAGCCTGAACTTGCCCCCTTGCCTGCCCTGGTGCCATAAGAGCCTGCACCTGTCCTCCCGAGGTAGACCCTGCCCTCTGCCCCTTCTTTGGGCAGTCCTTCACCAAATGTCCCGCATCTCCATAATGAAAACAACCAGTCTTCTTTTTCTTTCTACAATCTTTGCTGAGATGGCCAAGCATCCCACAATTGAAGCATCTCTTCTTCCCTTTGCCATTATTGTTTTTACCACCCTTCTTATTTTGCTGTTGGGGTTTCTTCTGATCCCCTTTCTTTTCAACTGCCTTATCCTCATGCATAAGTGCCATTTCTACTAGCCTTTCAAACGTGGCTCCCATAGGGATGTGGGTCATAGCCAACCCTCGCAACAGATCATTCAAGCCTCTAACGAACCTCAAAGCTTTCTTCTCTGGCGTGTTCACCAACTCCAAGCCAAACCTTGCTAACTGATTAAATCTATTGACATACTCCTTCACTGATAAGCTCCCTTGCTTTAATGTCAGGAATTTTTCCATATTTAAATTCTCCTCTGCCCTTGAAAGAAACTTTGCCTCAAACCTTCGTCTGAAATCCACCCATGAATCAACTGGACGTTCCCCGTTAGTGACCTCCCACCAAAACGAGGCCTCTCCCTTCATTAACCAAGCAGCTAAACGGACTTTCCTCCCATCTTCCACTTCAAAGATATCCAACAATTCCTCAGTCTCCTTAAGCCAGTCTTTGGCCTCCACAAACGTCTCAGTCCCTTGAAAAGTTTTTCCTCCCATAGCCTTAAATTCCTTGCACGTCTTTGCAAAAGTGTCTACACGAGGAGGAGGAGGAGGAATGGGTGCAACTGGGGGTGGAGGAACATCTGTTGGGCCTGCAGTGGTGGCCCTAGCCTCCAAATATCTCCTAAACCACCCTGGAATCATCACACCTTCTGGGAGATTAAGATCTTCAGCCATGCTGAAATGAAAAAGGAAAGATTCAAAATGGAGAATTCGAAAGATAAAGATAAGGATATGGCTATTAGGGATTACGTTTTTCATAAAAACTTTCTCTAAATAACATGTTTTTGAAAGCACTTCTTCCAAAAATACTTTAGAAAAATATTTTTGTAAAAATTTTATCTGTTCTGGTAACCTTATGCTCTGATACCACGTGTAACACCCCACGTCCATTAATGTCACTCACAAAGGGAATGCATTAACTTCTATGGAGGTTTTAGGTGAATATAGAACAGTAAAATTTCAACAAGACAGGTATAAAATAGTACTTGGAAATTTAAAAACTTTATTTCAATTGCAGCAGAAGTCAAAACATGTTTGATTACATCATAACACCATAATCAAAGTCAAGTACTATATCTATCTTAATAAAACAAGTACATAATCCCATTACATAAATAGCCATTAAAAAGAAAGATAACAAGCTTGACTTTACTTCAGCAGTCCAAGCTTTCCAAGAGATAAGCAATCCAATCAGACTCCACTGGAACTTGGCCCAACCTGAGGACCTGAAGGGAGAAAAGGATGAAAAAGAGGGGGGGTCAGACATAAAGTCTGGCGAGTATGATAATTCTACAATACTATTATCAAAATAACTGGACTAAGGCATAAGCTGGAAAACAAGGAAATGTCTATGAAAGAGCAGATTAAGGACGTAGACAATCGCTAAAGGAAACGTTATAGGCGCTCCTAAATACTAAAGGATAAACACTATACTGCACCACACCAGTCACCCTAAAGATTGATTCCACTTAGCTTCACTTAGAAACTTTCTTAATGGGTTTACGTACTCCTAGCTGACTACATAGGTGCCGCCTGCCCCTATCTCCACTTGGTGTACCCCACTTTCCATTTTTCGATCGGCTCCCTACTCGTAGATACCCATGCTGGCCCCACAGTGGGGTGTATCATTCCCCTAAAGTGGCAACCCGATATAACGGAGATGCACGGCTTGTACCTACACGATGCAACAACGTCTTACCTACCAGCCCGGGTCCACACACGCATATGAAACCCGTTGGACTTGCGTTGCCACCGCTCCCTGTTTTGGCCTCTTATAGTCAAACCCAGTATGCGTGTCCCGTCCTCGACTTGGGTCGAGCCCACAAAGATACGTTTTGGGATACTGGTTGAAATGGGCCCCCATTATTTCCCACAAGCATTCCACCTAAGCTTGTCCCATTAGTCCATCCACTTAACCCACATAGTCATGTTCATTTACATGTGTATTTGGTTAAGTCTAATCGTATTTCAAATGCCTCTAAAGGCAACCACTAGATTCCTCATGCCACCCAAGGCACCTACTTAACCCCCATGTCCCACCTTACATGATTATCTGGCTAAGTATTTCTTAATTCATTAAGGCCATAACCTCATAAAGACCTCTCACATTAGACTGGCATTTATGGCAGCTGGATTTGCCGGGCGGGTCCGGGCAGTCTTACACCACAAAAGAGTCTAACCTCGTCTCTTTACAACTGTTATGCTGTAGTTTGGGGCTAGGACCTCTCACATTGGGCCAACATTTGTGACTACTGGATTTGCCGGGTGGGTCCGGGGAGGTTTACGTCACAAACGGGTCCAACCTCGTGTCCTAAGCATTGATTATTATAAATAATCCACTTTCCCAATTTTAATAATTCCCTACTTGAATTATTAATTAATTCCAAATTTAACAATGTCCATAATTGACTCAATTATGGACATCCATTTAAGGCATGCAAAATCATATCAATTGCACCCCAATTTATTAATTTCCTAATATTACCCCTACCCCACGTTTGAACATTTATTCGCAAAATGTATGCTAGACCCTATTAGTCTAACTCATAGCATAAAAGAAAATATTCACAACAACAACATAGATATGTGACTAAATAAATCATAACATGGGGTAAAAATTGCATACATTACATCTTGCATAAGGTTATACATGTCATGGATCTAAGAGTGTCAACTTATTTATAATTCACATAATATGATTTTGATCAAATTTCATAAACTTGTATAGGACATGTGTGAATCAACATCATTAACAATATGGTTTTATATGGGTACACCTAACTCAATAGGCAAATTCCCAAAAATCAAAATTCATTTAATCATAGATTCATGTATATGGGTACACCTAACTTAATAGGCAAATTCCCATATTCAAGATCCAATTAATTTGTAGATTCATGTATATGGGTACACCTAAACCAATAGGCAAATTCCCATAATCAAGATCTATTATAAAAAAAACATAAACTTTAAACATGATCCAATTCGCATAAATACTAACATCATGATTTTACAACTTGTATGATTCAACACAACTTAACATGACATCAATATCATATAACATAAGTATTTCAACATATGTGATAATATGAGATCTACAACATATATAAGATTTACAACATAGCATATCATAATTTGCAACATAGCATGATATGATTTACAACATAGCATAGCATGATTAATAACATATGACATAGCATAGGGTTATTTACAACATAATCACTAAAACATAACAACATATATATGATAAACTAATAGCATAACAAGAGATCCACAACATAATTTACAAATACGTAACAATTCATATCACTTTCTTGTGATCCATTCATAACTTAACCAAATTATTTTATAATAATATTGTGAGATTCATCATACTCACAATTTTAAAGAAGAGAAATAGAAAGAGAGAGAGCTTTTGATTTGATTTGAGTAGATTTAGTTTGTAGATTAGGCCTTCTTCTTCTTTAGTTTGTGACGGCTATGCTGAACTCCATGGCAACGGCATGTCGGTAGCTCTCCAAATTTTCAAGTGATTTAAGGTTAGAGTCTACCCACTTATTTATAGATGTTAGGATTCATTTAGTCCATTAGATTTAACCTAGAAATAACCGTAGCCATTCAGACCAGATGGGGTTTATCTTATTGACTCAGCAATGAGTCAGAAGTGACTCAGCAAACACTCAGCAAATTAATAAACTTCTATTCATGTTTACATTAACTGCCCTTATATATATAAATATATATATATATATATATATATATATATATATATATATATACACACGCACCTATTCATGAATTCAAATTAATCCATAATTAACTCATGACCATTTCTATACATTAATTTTCCAATTAATGTCTTAATTCCATTTTTCGCCTTTTAAGGCAATTCAAATATCTCAAATTTGTTATATGCCTTTTTAAGGCTATTTCATGCAAATTCTCAATATTAATTCTTTTAATTTGTGAATATTAGTATTAACAGAAATACGGGGTGTTACAGTCAAACCCCCTTTGAGAAACAAAACGGCATGTGAGACATTGAGCTAAAAAGGCTTTCGATCTTCCCGATAGTCATTATGATTAAATTTCTTTGTTACTGATATAAGATGTGATGGGTGGAACTTGTTAGTCCTATAGATCTATGAGAGAGCTTTGTTTTGACTGGTTATTGTTTTAGTAACTCAAAACGGATACAAAGTTACGGTTGGCGGAACAACCCACGTCAGTTGGGTGAAATAACAAAGTCTTGAGGTGCAACATTCGTTTGAAAATCAAAGTTTGCACTCTATGACTTTTCAAAACTCATTTATGGGGACGAAACAGAAATGTTACATGGTGCATCATATACCAAAATATAGTAAATTGAATTCCGACCACGGTCAAACCCCCTTTGACCAACAAAACGACATGTGAAAAATTGAGCTAAAAAAGCTTTCGATGTTCCCAATAGTCATTATGATTGAATTTCTTGGTTACTGAACTAAGATGAGATAGGTGGAACCTGTTAGTCCTATAGATCTATGAGAGAGCTTCGTTTTGACTGGATATTGTTCTAGTAACTCAAAATGGATATAAAATTATGGTTGGCGGAACAACCCACGTCTATCAGTGCAACATCAAAGTCTTGTGGTGCTACATCTGTTTGAAAATCTAAGATTGCATTGTGTGACCTTTAAAAACTAATTTATGGGGATGAAATTGAAATATAACACGGTGCATCATATTCCAAAATATAGTAAATCAAATTCCGACCATGGTCAAACGGCATGTCAAAAATTGAGCTCAAAAAGCTTTCGATGTTCCCACTAGTCATTGTGGCTGAATTTCTTGTTCACTGATCTAAGTTGAGATGGGTGGAACATGTTAGTCCTATAAATCTACGAGAGAGCTTCATTTTGACTGGTTATGGTTTTAGTAACTCAAAATGGATACAAAGTTATGGTTTGCGGAACAACCCACGTCTATTGGGTGCAACATCGATGTCTTGAGGTGCAACATCTGTTTGAAAATCCAAGATTGCATTGTATGACTTTTGAAAACTCATTTATGGCTATGAAATAGAAACATAACACAGTGCATCATATTTGAAAATATAGTCAATCGAATTCCAACCACGGTTAAACCCCATTTGACCAATAAAACAACATGTGAAAAATTGAGCTAAAAAAACTTTCAATGTTCCCAATAGTCATTAAGATTGAATTTCTTGGTTACTGAAATAACATGAGATGGGTGGAACCTATTAGATATATGGATCTATGACAGAGCTTCAGTTTGACTGGTTATGGTTCTAGTAACTAAAAATGGATACAAAATTATGGAAAGCGGAACAACCCACGTCTATTGGGTGCAACATCGTAGTCTTGAGGTGCAACATCTTTTTGAGAATCCAAGATTGCACTGTATGACTTCTAAAAACACGTTTATAGAGATAAAATAGAAATTTAACATGGTGCATCATATTCCAAAATATAGTAAGTCGAATTTCAACCACGGTCAAACCCCCTTTGACAACCAAAACTTCATGTGAAAAATGTAGTTAAAAAGCTTTTAATGTTCCCAATAGTCATTAAGATTGAATTTCTTTGTTGCTGAACTAAGATTAGATTGGTGGAACTTGTTAGTCCTATAGATCTATGAGAGATCTTCGTTTGGACTCGTTATGGTTCTAGTAACTCAAAATGGATATAAAGTTATGGTTGGCAGAACAACCAACGTCTGTTCGGTGCAACATTTTAGTCTTGAGGTGCAACATCCGTTTGAAACTCCAAGATTGCACTATATGACTTTTGAAAACACGTTTATGGGGACGAAATAATAATAAAACATCGTGCGTCATATTCCAAAAAGTAGTAAATCGAATTCCTACCACGGTCAACACCCTTTTTACCAACAAAACGACATGTGAAAAATTGAGCTAAAAAAGTTTTCGATGTTCCCAATAGTGATTATGATTGAGTTTCTTGGATACTGAAATAAGATGAGATTGGTAGATCCTGTTAGTCCTATAGACCTACGAGAGAGCTTCTTTTTGACTGGTTATGGTTCTAGTAACTCAGAATGGATACATAGTTATGGTTGGTGGAACAACCCATGTCTGTTGGATGCAACATCAAAGTTTTGAGGTGCAACATCCGTTTGAAAATCCAAGATTGCACTGTATGACATTTGAAAACTCGTTTATGAGGATGAAATAGAAATATAACAATGTGCATCACATTCCAAAATATAGTAAATTGAATTCCTACCATGGTCAAGCCCCCTTTGTCCAACAAAACAACATGTGAAAATTTGAGCTAAAAAAGCTTTCGATGTTCCCAATAGTCATTATGATTGAATTTCTTGGTTAATGAATTAAGATGATATGGGTGGAACATGTTAGTTCTGTAGATCTATGAGTGAGCTTCGTTTTGACTAGTTATGGTTCTGGTAATTCAATATGGATACAAAGTTATGGTTGGTGGAACAACCAACGTATTGGGTGTAACATCGAAGTCTTTTGGTGCAACCTCCGTTTGAAAATCCAAGATTGCATTGTATGACTTTTGAAAACATGGTGCATCATATTCCAAAATATAGTAAATCGAATTCCGACCACGGTCAAACTACCTTTGACCAGCAAAACGCCATGTGAAAAATTGAGCTAAAAAGCTTTCGATGTTCCTATTAGTAATTAAGATTGAATTTCCTGGTTACTAAACTAAGATGAGATGGGTGGAACCTGTTAGTCCGATAGATCTATGAGAGATGTTTGTTTTGACTGGTTATGGTTCTAGTAACTCGAAATGGATACAAAGTTATGGTTGGGGGAACAACCCACGTCTATTGGGTGCAACATCGTAGTGTTTTGGTGCAACATCTGTTTGAAAATCCAAGATTGCACAGTATTACTTTTGAAAACTCGTTTATCGGGATGAAATAGAAACATAACATGGTGCATCGTATTCGAAAATTTAGTAAATCGAATTTCAACCACGGTCAAACTCCCTTTGACCAACAAAATGGCATGTGAAAATTTGAGGTTAAAAAACTTTCGATGTTCCCAATAGTCATTAAGATTGAATTTTTTGGTTACTGAACTAAGATGAGATTGGTGGAACGTGTTAGTCCTATAGATCTATGAGAGAGCTTCGTTTTGACTGGTTATGGTTCTAGTAACTCAAAATGGATAAATAGTTATGGCTGGCAGAACAACCCATGTCTATTGAGTGCAACATTGAAGTGTTGAGGTGCAACATCCATTTGAAAATCGAAGATTGCACTGTATGACTTTTGAAAACTCGTTTATGGGGATGAAATAGAAATATAACATGGTGCATCATATTCCAAAATATAGTAAATCGAATTCCGACCACGGTCAAACCCCCTTTGACCAACAAAACGACATGTGAGACATTGAGCTAAAAAAGCTTTCGATGTTCCCGATAGTCAATATTATTAAATTTCTTTGTTACTGAAATAATATGAGATTGGTGGAACTTTTTAGTCCTATAGATCTATGAGAGAGCTTTGTTTTGACTGGTCATTATTTTAGTAACTCAAAATGGATACAAGGTTAAGGTTGGCGGAACAACCTACGTCTGTTGGGCGAAACAAAAAAGTCTTGAGGTGCAACATCCGTTTGAAAATCCAAGTTTGCACTCTATGACTTTTGAAAACTCGTTTATGGGGATGAAACAGAAATGTAAGATGGTGCATTATATACCAAAATATAGTAAATCGAATTCCGATCACAGTCAAACCCCCTTGGACCAACAAAACGACATATAAAAAATTGAGCTAAAAAAGCTCTAGATGTTCCCAATAGTCATTATTATTGAATTTCTTGGTTCTAGTAACTCAAAATGGATACAAAGTAATGGTTGGCAGAACAACCCACGTCAGTTGGGTCCAGCATCGAAGTCTTGAGGTGCAACATTCATTTGAAAAATCCAAGATTGCACTTTATGACTTTTGAAAACGCATTTATGGGGATGGAATAGAAATACAAAATGGTACATCATATTCCAAAATACATTACATTGAATTCCGACCACGGTCAAACCACCTTTGACCGACAAAACGGCATGTGAAAAACTGAGCTAAAAAAGCTTTTGATGCTCCCAATAGTCATTAAAATTGAATTTATTGGTTATTGAACTAAGATGAGATGGCAGTAACATGTTGATCCTATAGATCTATGAGAGAGCTTCGTTTTGACTGGTTGTGGTTCTAGTAACTAAAATGGGTTCAAAGTTATGGTTGGCGGAACAACCCACGTCTGTTGGGTGCAACATCGACGTCTTGAGGTGCAACATCCATTTGAAAATCCAAGATTGCACTGTATGACTTTTGAATACTCGTTTATGGGGATAAAATATAAATATAACATGGTGCATCATATTCCATAATATAGTAAATCGAATTCCAATCACGGTCAAACCCCCTTGGACCAACAAAACGACATGTGAAAAATTGAGCTAAAAAAGCTCTCGATGTTCCCAATAGTCATTAAGATTGCACTGTATGACTTTTGAAAACACGTTTATAGGGATGAAATAAAAATATAACATGGTGCATCATATTCCATAGAATTGTAAAACGAATTCCTACCACGGTCAACCCCCCTTTGACCGACAAAACGACATGTGAAAAATTGAGCAAAAAGAGCTTTCGATGTTCCCAATAGTCATTATGATTGAATTTCTTGGGTATTAAACTAAGATGAGATTGGTGGAACCTGTTAGTCCTATAGATCTATGAGAGAGCTTCGTTTTGACTGGATATTGTTGTAGTAACTCAAAATGGATACAAAATTATGGTTGGTGGAACAACCCACCCTGTGGTGCAACATCGAAGTCCTGAGGTGCTACATCCATTTGAAAATCTAAGATTGCATTGTGTGACCATTAAGTGCTAATTTATAGGGATGAAGTTGAAATATAACATGGTGCATCATATTCCAAAATATAGTAAATCGAATTCCGACCATGGTCCAACGGCATGTGAAAAATTGAGCTAAAAAAGCTTTCGATGTTACCAATAGTAATTGTGATTGAATTTCTTGTTTACTGATCTAAGATGAGATTGGTGGAATATGTTAGTCCTATAGGTCTATGAGAGAGCTTCGTTTTGACTGGTTATGGTCCTAGTTAATCAAAATGGATACAAAGTTATGGTTGGCGAAACAACCCACGTCTCTTGGGTGCAACATCGAAGTCTTGAGGTGCAACATCTGGCTGAAAATCCAAGATTGCATTGTATGACTTTTGAAAACTCATTTATGGCGATGAAATAGAAATATAACATGGTGCATCGTATTCCAATATATAGTAAATATAATTCCAACCTCGGTCAAACCCCTTTTGACCAACAAAACGACATGTGAAAAATTAAGCTAAAAAAGCTTTCAATGTTCCCAATAGTCATTAAGATTGAATTTCTTGGTTACTGAAATAAGACAAGATGGGTGGAACCTGTTAGATCTATAGATGTATGAAAGAGCTTCGTTTTGACTGTTTATGGTTCTAGTAATTCAAAATGGATACAAAGTGATGGATGGTGGAACAACCCACGTCTATTGGGTGCAACATCGAAGTTTCGAGGTGCAACATCTTTTTGAGAATCCATGATTGCACTGTATGACTTTTGAAAACACGTTTATAGGGATGAAATAGAAATATAACATGGTGCATCATATTCTAGAATATAGTAAGTCGAAATCCATCCACGGTCAAACCCCCTTTGACAACCAAAATATCATGTGAAAAATTGAGCTAAAAAAGCTTTCAATGTTCCCAATAGTCATTGAGATTGAATTTCTTGGTTGCTGAACTAAGATTAGACTAGTGGAACCTATTAGTCCTATAGATCTATGATAGAGCTTTGTTCT
This sequence comes from Allium sativum, assembly GCA_030737875.1. NCBI lineage: Eukaryota > Viridiplantae > Streptophyta > Magnoliopsida > Asparagales > Amaryllidaceae > Allium > Allium sativum. Next base: position 32,980,977 of record CM060920.1, on the reverse strand, counting down.
GACTCGTTATGGTTCAAGTAACTCAAAATGGATAGAAAGTTATGGTTTGCAGAACAACACACGTCTGTTCGGTGCAACATTGAAGTCTTAAGGTGCAACATCCGTTATAAACTCCAAGATTGCACTCTATGACTTTTGAAATCACGTTTATGGGGATGAAATAATAATATAACATCGTGCATCATATTCCAAAAAATAGTAAATCGAATTCCTACCACTGTCAACTACCCTTTTACCAACAAAACGACATGTCAAAAATTGAGCTAAAAAAGCTTTCGATGTTCCCAATAGTCATTATGATTGAATTTCTTGGAGAATAAACTAAGATGAGATTGGTGGATCCTGTTAGTCCTATAGATCTATGAGAGAGCTTTGTTTTGACTGGTTATGGTTCGTGTAACTTAGAATGGATACATAGTTATGGTTGGCGGAACAACCCACGTCTATTGGGTGCAACATCGAAGTCTTGAGGTACAACATCCTTTTGAAAATCCAAGATTGCACTCTATGACATTTTAAAACTCATTTATAGGGATGTAATAGAAATATAACATGGTGCATCTTATTCCAAAATATAGTAAATCGAATTCCTACCACGGTCAAGCCCCCTTTGACCAACAAAACAATATGTGAATAATTGAGCTAAAAAAGCTTTCGATGTTCCCAATAATCATTATGATTGAATTTCTTGGTTAATGAACTAAGATGATATGGGTGGAACATGTTAGTTCTGTAGACCTATGAGAGACCTTCGTTTTGACTGGTTATGGTTCTGGTAACTGAAAATGGATACAAAGTTATGGTTGGGGGAACAACCCACGTATATTGGGTGCAACATCGAAGTCTTGAGGTGCAACCTCCGTTTGAAAATCCAAGATTGCATTATATGACTTTTGAAAACTCGTTTATGGAGATGAAATAGAAATATAACAAGGTGCATCATATTCAAAAATATAGTAAATTGAATTCCGACCACGGTCAAACCATCTTTGACCAGCAAAACGCCATGTGAAAAATTGAGCTAAAAAAGTTTTCGATGTTCCTAATAGTAATTAAGATTGAATTTCCTGGTTACTGAACAAAGATGAGATGGTTGGAACCTTTTAGTACTATAGATCTATGAGAGAGCTTTGTTTAGACTAGTTATGGTTCTAGTAACTCAAAATGGATACAAAGTTATGGTTGGCAGAACAACCCACGTCAATTGGGTGCAACAACGTAGTCTTGAGGTGCAACATCTGTTTGAAAATCCAAGATTGAACAGTATGACTTTCTAAAACTCATTTATCGGGATCAAATAGAAACATAACATGGTGCACCATATTCGAAAATATAGTAAATCGAAATTTCAACCACGGTCAAACCCCCTTTGACCAACAAAATGGCATGTGAAAAATTGAGCTAAAAAAGCTTTCGATGTTCCCAATAGTCATTAAGATTGAATTTGATGGTTACTGAACTAAGATGAGATTGGTGGAACGTGTTAGTCCTATAGATCTATGAGAGAGCTTCGTTTTGACTGGTTATGGTTCTAGTAACTCAAAATGGATAAATAGTTAAGGTTGGCAGAACAACCCACGTCTGTTGAGTGCAACATTGAAGTCTTGAGGTGCAACGTCCGATTGAAGATCCAAGATTGCATTTTATGACTTTTGAAACCTCATTTATGGGGATGAAATAGAAATATAACATGGTGCATCATATTACAAAATATAGTAAATCGAATTCCGAACACGGTCAAACCCCCTTTGACCAACAAAATGACATGTGAGACATTGAGCTAAAAAAGCTTTCGATGTTCTCGATAGTCATTATTATTAAATTTCTTTGTTACTGAAATAAGATGAGATGGGTGGAACTTGTTAGTCCTATAGATCTATGAGAGAGCTTCGTTTTGACTGGTTATTGTTTTAGTAACTCAAAATGGACACAAAGTAACGGTTGGCGGAACAACCCACGTCTGTTGGGTGAAACAACAAAGTCCTGAGGTGCAACATCCATTTGAAAATCCAAGTTTGCACTTTATGACTTTTGAAACCTCGTTTATGGGGATGAAGCAGAAAAGTAACATGGTGCATCATATACCAAAATATAGTAAATCGAATTCCGACAACGGTCTAACCCCCTTTGACCAACAAAATGACATGTGAAAAATTGAGCTAAAAAAGCTTTCGATGTTACCAATTTTCATTGTGATTGAATTTCTTGGTTACAGAACAAAAATGAGATGGGTGGAACTTGTTAGTCCTATAGATCTATGAGAGAGCTTCGTTTTGACTGGTTATGGTTCTAGTAACTCAAAATGGATACAAAGTTATGGTTGGCGGAACAACCTACGTCTATTCGGTGCAACATCGAAGTCTTGAGGTGCAACATCTGTTTGAAAATCCGAGATTGCACTGTATTACTTTTGAAAACTCATTTATGGTGATGAAATAGAAATATAACATGGTGCATCATATTCCAAAATATAGTAAATCGAATTCCAACCACGGTCAAACCGCCTTTAAACAACAATACGGCATGTGAAAAATTGAGCTAAAAAAGCTTTCAAAGTTCCCAATAGTCATTAAGATTGAATTTCTTGGTTACTGGACTAAGATGAGATGGGTGAAACCTATTAGGTCTATAGATCTACGACAGAGCTTCATTTTGACGGGTTATGGTACTAGTAACTCGAAATGGATACAAAGTTATGGTTGGCGGAACAACCCACGTCTATTGGGTGCAACACCGAAGTCTTGAGGTGCAACGTCTATTTGAAAATCCAAGATTGCACTATATGACTTTTGAAAACACGTTTATGGGGATGAAATAGAAATATAACATGGTGCATCATATTCAAAAATATAGTAAGTCGAATTCCAACCACGGCCAAACCCGCTTTGACAACCAAAACATCATGTGAAAAATTGAGCTAAAAAAGCTTTCAATGTCCCCAATAGTCATTAGGATTGAATTTCTTGGTTGCTGAACTAAGATTAGATTGGTGGAACTGGTTAGTCCTATGGATTTAAGAGAGAGCTTTGTTTTGACTTGTTATGGTTCTAGTATCTCAAAATGGATACAAGTTAAGGTTGGCAGAAAAACCCACGTCTGTTCGGTGCAACATTGAAGTCTTGAGGTGTAACATCCGTTTGAAACTCAAAGATTGCAATGTATGACTTTTGAAAACACGTTTATATGGATGAAATAAAAATATAAAATGGTACAACATATTCCAAAAATTAGTAAATCGAATTCCTACCATGGTCAACCCCCCTTTGACACAAAAAACGACATGTGAAAAATTGAGCTAAAAAACCTTTTGACGTTCCCCATAGTCATTATGATTGAATTTCTTGGATACAGAACTAAGATGAGATTGGTGGAACCTGTTAGTCCTATAGACCTAGAGAGCTTCGTTTTGACTGCTTATTATTCTAGTAACTCAAAATGGATATATAGTTATGGTTGGCGGAATAAACCATGCCTGTTGGGTGCAACATCGAAGTCTTGAGGTGCAACATCCATTTGAAAATCCATGTTTGTACTGTATGACTATTGAAAACTCTTTTATGGGGATGAAATACAAAGATAACATGGTGCATCATATACCAAAATATAGTAAATCGAATTCCGACCACGTTCAACCCCCCTTTGACTAACAAAACGACATGTGAAAAATTGAGCTAAAAAAGCTTTGGATGTTCCCAATAGTCATTATGATTGAATTTCTTGGTTACTGAACAAAGATGAGATGGGCGGAACCTGTCAGTCCTATAAATCTATGAGAGAGCTTCGTTTTGACTGGTTATGGTTCTAGTAACTCAAAATGGATACAAAGTTATGGTTGGCGGAACAACCCACGTATATTGGGTGCAACATCAAAGACTTGAGGTGCAACCTCCATTTGAAAATCCAAGATTGCATTGTATGACTTTTAAAAACTCGTTTATGGGGATGAAATAGAAATATAACATAGTGCATCATATTCCAAGATATAGTAAATTGAATTCCGACCATATTCAAACGGTATGTGAAAAATTGAGGTAAAAAAGCTTTCGATGTTCCCAATAGTCATTGTGATTGAATTTCTTGGTTACTTAACTAAGGTGAGATGGGTGGAACCTATTAGTCCTATAGATCTATGAGAGAGCTTTATTTTGACTGGTTATGGTTGTAGTAACTCAAAATGGGTATAAAGTTATGGTTGGCGGAACAAGCCACGTCTATTGGGTGCAACATCCAAGTCTTGAGGTGCAACATCTCTTTGAAAATCCAAGTGGTTACACCAAAAATGGTCTAAATACCCAAGGTACTAAACTGCAATTCACCAATTTGGTAAGAAATAAATGGAACTGTGTTTTATTAGCAATTAAAATTGAAAATGCAAGAAAAGTAAAGTAGAGGTGAGATTTAGAGCGGTTCAGCCATTAACTAGGCCTATGTCCACTGTGAAGGCGATTTCCAAATCTTATAATAGAGTTTATAGAACACATCAATTCTCTCTATTCATAAATCTTGCATTCACTCAATATACCCTCGTTTATATACTTCAATCTTTGAATTACACAAGGGGGATTGTGGAATTTGAGGAAAAGAAGGATGGATGAATGATTGAGGAGGAGGATGCTTCTTTTTTCCTTGATCACGAGATTATACTTGACGCCATGGCAGAATCAGTAGTTGAGGATAGAATTTGGCAGAACTTCCAGGTTTCCAAGACTCCATCCCCTTTATGTTTATAGCCATGGTGTATTTATAGGTGATTTCCCTCTGGGAAATGATCTGAAATCCATTTACGCAGGCTACGGATCGCTCATTCTATTAATTACAATCATGCCATTGGCTAGTTGTAACCAGCTGTCCAGATCTGTATTTGGTTGTCATGCACGAGCAACTTAGTGGAGCGAGTGCCTTAAGTGGTTGGGCGGATCCATATGTGCGGTCGTTCCCTATGAGTATGAATGCTTTGGAAAACTTGGAAACTTTTATAAGAGCGGGACGCGGGACTGGACCTGGCTCTCCCCTGTGCCTTGTGTGACCGTTCTTATTAGCTCAAGGGCGCTCGTATTTTGGTTGCCTTTGTATGGCATTGTTTGTCCCTACGGCTACGCCACAAGGTCTCTCACGCCTATGTTGAATGGGAGATTTGCTTTGCTTCTGTGTTTGAATGGCTTTCCTCCAGTATGAATGATCAACCTTGGCTCCCGCACCTGAGTCACAATTCATGTCCAACTTTGATTGGAGATATAGTCACATAGAATGTTGCAAGCACTCGTATTGCAACATCATTTCAAGCTTGGTCGTTTGACAGGAAAACAGTGAGCGACTTTACATGATGTGCGATCTCAATCCTTTTTGGGTCGCATTTCTCATTTCATATCGCGCCATCATCTTTTGTCGTACTGGTTGACTTGGCTTGGGTTTGACATTTGGATCTGGCTCTGTGCGGCTGCATCTTGTCTGTTGTGAGTCGTTTAAGCGCCTTAGATAACATTATGCATGACCGACCGTGATGGCGCCTGTTCCACATCAATTGCTCAATGTGCGTATGGATTTTTTTAGGGATTAACACTTGCCCCTCGAAGTCGATGATTTTTTTCTTTTAGTAAGGAATTACTGGATTCGACATATTCGATCGCACGTTGTTTTGTAGATTTATCCTGACTTGTCGAGGGGTCGTTCGTGCAAAAGGTTAATATTGCTTCATTAAACTTGTTGGTATTGCCTTTTTCCGTAAGCAAAAATCTTGATGCATCCATTTCGGTCGTTGTGCGAATAGTTGAATTTCCGGATGCCAACTGGAATTTGACGAGACACTTTTCAGGCACTAAGCTGACGTGGCGAAAATTCTTTGGATGTATGCCTTTTAATCTTCCTTATTTACTTTTAGCCTGCTTCATTTCACTTTTATCTTTTTTGAGAAATATTCCGGTCATAGTTGTGCTTCCTCGAGAGTCTAACCAGGTAATCTGTGTTTGACATTTCTGCCTTGATTTTTCTTCAAAAGGTTTTGGCTTTCTTATTCTATCATCTTGCCTAGTGCTTAAAGCAACACCTATTTTTTCTTAAGCAATTTTCTTTCGGCTTTGAGATACTATGATATTTCTGGGTGAGTTTTTCCTTTATTTTGTTTTCTTTGAGTAATCATGCATTTCCAAGTTAGGATGTTTCAATACGACCTGGCAGAGTTGTGTATGAATTCGAGATTTGGGTGACGACTAGCTTTTTTGTAGCGTAGATATCGTTTCTCTAATTGTCTTTGGAGAATATGAATCATTCGGTGGTTTTCTTTGAAACCTTGATGCTTGATATTTGTTCACAAATTGTTCGGTCAAATGCCCCGGGTTTCTCCAGTTGAGATGATTTTTGACAATGCCTGAGTCTGGCTAAGCTGTTTCCCTTTTAATGGTTGTTTTTCGAATCCATACCGATCTTCTTTGAAATAGGTCGTCCGAGGATGGAATTTTTCATGTCTAGGGGGCTCGGGAAATGGTCGACAAGTAGGGCAAGTAACCGAAAGATACCCCAAGGAAAGGGGATCTTGGGTGTAGTAGACACTAAAAGTCGTTGTTTGCTGAATGGACTTCCTGACTCAGATATTCTGACTGCCCTTGTTCGTATGGCTTCTTCGTCCATTACTTTGGATCCTGCAGCTGTGCTGCAGCCCCTTTCTGTTCCTATCCCTTGCCATCTTGAGCTTGCGGAGGACTTGGTGGATGAATGTCCGGCTGGCTCGCGTTCCGGCGTGTACATAGATCCATATGACAGATGGGTTATTGCATGTAAGATAGACGCCGTGAAGGATTGCATATTGGCTAAGTTCGATCAATTGGATGCACGCCCGCATTTGGTTGAAGGCCTTATAACTGCCGTCCGGGATTACATTGTGGGGCAAATGGGTGCCTGGCATTCTCTTTTCGAAGATCTTCAGCAGTCAAATAAAGAGAATCTTAAATGACTTCAAGCCTTGAAAATAGATAAATACAAACTTGTCGAGGTCCTTGAATCTAGGGAGAGGATCATCTCTTTCCTCATCAGAACACTGTGGATTGCTAATGCTTTACCTATTATGTTATTTTTGGTTTTGATCTTGAATGGTAATTTTAGTCTAGCTTGTGTATGCGGGAGCCACCCTGGCTTATTCTCGTACACTTGGGTTTGTAACTTTTATGGTTTGTGCGATGGTTACGTTTCTACGTCGTTCACCGTCAATAACGCTAGCTTGCTTTTAATTTTAGGACAGCCTATTTCTTCCTTTGCCCATTCTTTGAGGGGTTTAGTTCTTATTATGCAACTCGTTTACTTTCACGAGGGTGCGTCGCACGCTACATCTTTATTTTCTGTTTTACACATTCGGTCGGGTGCTTTATTAATCGTTCGGTTGCACCCGATTTTCTATTATTATTATTATTATTATTATTATTATTATTATTGGGATTTAGTTAGCTTTTGTAGTTCATCGCTTATCGATCGTTATTACGCATTTGTATTATTATAAGCGCGTTTGGTATCTTTTATATAGTCGTATTCAACCCCGCGCCTGACTGACTAGTAATCCGAGCCCTTCGGAGGCGGGTTTTGAATACGTGCCCCCTGGGGAAGTCTTGGGTTAAAGGTTTTCGATCCATTCTAGGCCTTATTCGATTGTTTTAGTTATTCAAAAAGGTTCTAGAATGGATACCCCCCTTCGGCTAGGATTTCTGACACCCCCTTTTGGCTAGGATTTCTGTTTTGCGCTGGTCCTTCCAGCATGTTTAATCCTTCCCCTTTTTTATGCTTCATCCTGAGGAGCGGACACTAATTCATCTCGTCAAGCCTTGACTCGGAAGGGATAAAATTCGTGTCCTTCAACTAAAAAGGTGCCCCTCGTGAATCGGCAATTTTTCCATTTCGGGACATGTCAGTTTTTCCGACTTTGTGCCTTTGCTCTAGGAAACAGACACTGGTCCGCCTCATTGATTTTTTTTTCAATTTGGAGAACCCGTGTCCAGGTCCTAAGAAGATGTTTCTTTGGTGGGCTGAATAATTTTATCCGAGGGGCGTTTTGAATTGCTTCCACTTCGGCATTGACTCCTAGGAGGTGGACATCAGTCCCTGCTACCGAATTTAACTCCTGTTTTAAGGAGTTCATGTCCCGTGTCTGAGATAATGCCACTTTAGGATTAGCAATTTTATCCGAGGGGCAGATTTGTTAATATTCCTGCACTTTCAATGAAGCCTGGCGGCGGTCCATTGAATGGGTGTCTGCTAAGCATTCAGCATACATAATAAGAGGTGCAGCCTTGTTGGCTGTCTTAGAATAGCTTGCTCTTTTTGAGGTGATGTGTCTATTCCTCCCGTTTGATCTTGCTTGATGTTTGTGATTCCCAAACTTCTTCGTTTAGTGTGCACCCTGGGATTTTTCTGTCAAAGTCCTGCTGCGTATTTCGGATTTGCTTTTACCATGCCTACTTTCCAAGAGATTGTTCTTCTTTTAGCATGGATCAATAAGTATGTTATACAGATAGACACATAAATAAACTTTGATGCACATAGTTCCTACAAGTAAACTACAGCTTAATACGAACAAAGTCAATAGTAAAGCAAGTTAAAGCAATTTGAATAACAAGATAAAATCAGGGGAATGAAGCATAGTAATGAGAGCTCTAGTTTAATGCTCCGTTATTTGAGATATTAGTGGCTAGTCCCCCTGATGAGCGTCATCTTTGGATTGGTTTAATCCCTTTCCTCTTTAAGATGTATTGCCCCTTGTTTGCGGAGAATCGGGACAACTCTTACGATCTTGTACATAGTGTTGCAAATGGTTTTTTCGGATTAACCCCTCGATTACTGACTTCTAGTGACTGCATTCATCGGTATCGTGTCCTAGTTGTTTGTGGAACTGACAGAATCTTCCTGACTACATAGCGGCATTTTTGACTTGTTTTTGTTTCAAAACCGGATATCTCTTGGTGTTTTTAGTTGCCATTGTTGGCTCGCTTTTTGACCAAGCCATCCAGGATCATATGTAAGAGGAAAGCAGGAAACCGCAGTATCTAAGAACATGAAGGAATGGATCGCGCACCATCGTCTCGCTCAAGATCGAGTCGCGCACCATCGTCTCGCCCAAGATCGAGTCGCGTACCATCGTCTCGCCCAATATTGGATCGCCCCTCCTCCTTAGCGAACGATACAACTGGGCGATCCGATCCAAACTCACGTTGTTATCCCAAGCGAACCGATCCGATCTCCTGGTGCATGGCGAACCCTCTGACCTATTCAAGCACGAGCTAGTCTTCAGCGATCCGAATCGCGCGGATCTGGCGACGCGTGTCCCTAACCGTCATTTGGACCGATTCTCCCCCATCTGCACGATCCGATGTTCAAGCAGATCACGACACCTGTCCACAACGGCTAATTTGACCATTTCTCCAACGACGGCGATCCGATCCGAGGTTCTCGGGATTCGTGCCACGTGTCCACGATCCGCCTGGCAAAATCAGCTATAAATAGCCCAGAGCTTGGCATTTTTTGGGATCTTTTTGGCAATAGTGAGTACTGAATCCGCCATTGTTGTCAAACCACTGAAATATTGAGAGAAATCATTGTTGTATTAGCTTTTAAAGCACAATCAATAAGATATAAAGTGGACGTAGGCTCGTTAACGCCGAACCACTATAAACTCTGAGTGTTATTTTCTTTTTCCTTGTTCCTCATTTAAAATTCTCTACAGTTCATAACAATTTGGGTGTTAGGTCCAAATTTCGATCTAACATTTTTGGTGCTTTCACTGAGAAACTCAGTCTTAAAGTTTCGTCATTCGTTTCCTTGAAGATTCCAGCGATTCGGATATCATGGCTGGAAAAAGATCTAAAGTTTCGTAGACCAACGAAACGATTGAGGAGAGTGTACACGAACTGGGCAACGAAGAAACTCTGGATCGCGGAGCGCAGGGGGCGATCCGATCTGACGAAGACACCTCGTTCCGAGTCGATGAGAACGAGACGATCCGTGCTACTGAAGGGGTTGTTACTCGATCCCGGGGCAACACCTCGCAGCCTCCGCGCACTACGACCACGAGTCGATCTCAGGGGGGCGCAGCGAATCGCCCTCCACGAACTGCAACTATCCGAACTGATGGTCAGACTACAACTCGACCTGGAAAAGAACCTATGACCCACTCCTATCGTCCTGGAACCTCTGCTCGACCCGGCTCGAGCTCTCTGCGCATAAGAGAGAGTGGTGATGACCACTATGATCCTGCCGCTCCTGTCACTGAGGGGGATCTCTCTCGCTTCGTCGAAATGTGGGATAGGTTGTTTGATGAGTTGGCCGCCCAAAGGCAGGAAAGTTCTATCCTACGGCAAAATTTGACGGCTATGGATAGAAGACTTGATGAGCTAGCAAGACAAAGAGCATCGCCGGTTCGTCCACTCACCCCAGTATATTCCTCTTCATCTGAAGAATCGCCAAGACCTCCGCGGCGACCGTATGAGAGAGCCGAAAACATAGAACAGCTTTGGTTCGGGACCCTGCCCTCACAGGAAGAAGAAGAACTAGGGGCGGGGCCCATAAACCGTAATGTGAACAGTCATGTACATAACAGACTGCCTCAGCCCCGTCGCCGCACGCATACTCATGATAACAGGGGGCAGCGAAGCCCCGTCCGAGCCCCAGATTTTGTGGCTACTCCCCGTAGAGAGATCAGAGAACCTCGTCGGGCCAGAGGCACTGACCCTGAACCTCCTTTGACTAGCGCAAACGTTGCAGCCATGGTTCACCAGATTTTGGCCGACAGCCGTGGACAGCGGAACGAAGATTGGGGGATTGACCGCAGTCATACCCCTTTTACTGACGATATTTTGGATGCAACCTTTCCAAGGCGTTTCAACATGCCACAAATGAACCGATATGCAGGAAGATCTGACCCTGTTCAGCACCTAATGAGATACTCTTGGTCGATGACCGCTGCCGCCGCTTCTGACGTGGTTAAGTGTAAAGCGTTTCCTATATTCTTGGAAGACGTGGCTTTGCTATGGTTTACTCGCCTGCTGGCGAGAACGATTTCTAGCTTCAGGGAACTAAGCGAGAAGTTTGTAGAACAATTCCGTATCTACGCACAGAAGACGAAAAGCGTGATCGATTTATTCCTTGACAAACAGCGACCAGGCGAAAGTCTAAAGATGTACCTGGATCGTTTCAATTTGGCCGCCACTGAGGTTAAAGATCCTCATGAGCCGACCATTGTCGCAGCACTAATTGATGGAGTGGATAAGGACACTGAATTCGGGAGGTACTTGGCAGGCAAACCACCCCACACCAGAGAGTTATTCTATGAGAAAGCCAATGTACATCTACGCCGGGAAGAGGTATACGCAAACCGAAAGCTTAAAACAACTGATAAGGAAGAAATTCAGAGCAATGTCGCCATCAAACAGACTGGAGACAGCTCAGGGAAAGTTGAAGTTAACGTCGGAAATCAGAATCAGGGTGGTCGCCAGCCAGGTAACAACAACAATGGTAACGGCAACAACCGGAAAAGGGGCCGAGGTAACGACTCCCAGAGAAGGACCCGTCCCAGGGCCTTTGAAAGTTATACACCCATAAGTGATACCCTGGAAAATATCTTTATGGATGCGTACGAAGTCCTCCAAAATAAGAGGCCACCTCCTAGAGAATCGACAGAGAAAGAGCGTGAGACAGGAAAGTTTTGTCTCTTTCATCAAATTCACGGCCATTCGACGAATGAATGCCGTCACCTGAGGGACGTAGTCGAAAGGCTGCTTCGAGAAGGGAAGCTAGATGAATACAGAGTAACGCCTAAGGACAGGGGGCAAGCAGTGCAGGCCCCGAATCAGAATCAAAATCAACTTGCTACTAGGCCAACTGCTCAGCAAAAGGGAAAGAATATTGTTATCAATACCGTGATCGGTGGACTTTATCTTGCTGGGCACAGTTCCAAAGCTTTAGATCAATACGTCAATGCAGCCAAACAACACCTCGAAGTGGGGGAATGTAGCAACCCCGAGGACAGTATCCCGGTGAAGCAGCAGAAGATGATGACTGATGACGTTGTTTTCCGAGAACGAGAAAGCATCGGAGTCCATGCTCCAACTGAAGATCCACTTGTAATTACGATACCCATTGGGCCAGCCACTGTTCATAAGGTCCTGGTGGACAACGGGAGTTCCGTTAATATCCTTTTCAAAAAGGCCTTTGACCAGATGAATCTTGAGATAAAAGACTTGAAGCCCTGCCAAGGATGGATCCGTGGATTCAACGGAGCATCCACCGCACCTATGGGTTATGTAGAATTGCCAGTCACACTTGGGGAAGGAGAACGCCAGAGAGTGAGAATCCTCCCCTTTGTGGTTTTGGATGTCGAATCGCCATACAATGCCTTCTTGGGCCGACCGGCCCTCGCAAAGTTCAGAGACTGTATAGCCCCTTGGTGCTTGTTATTGAAATTCCCCACAGAAGCTGGCATTGGTATCATCAGAGGGGATCAAGTTGCTGCGCGAGCATTGAAATACCCCACCTCCGTTTAGGGTCACTCTCAAAGGGAATGCCCTAATTTTGGTGGAGGTTTATAAGTATAAGTCACAGATATACAAGACAGATATAAGAACACATATTTGTAAACAACGGAAAAACAATAACTTTTATTCCATAAAAGCAAATACGTGCTACAACAACATCACCATAATTGTCTTACATCTTTTCTCAAAAACATAACAGAACACTTTCATAATCTGTCTTGGTTACATTAAAGAAGCATAAAGAAAACATAGATAAACTGCAAAAGCCCCATAGTGGTTGTCCAAAGCCATAGTTCAAAACGAAAAGGTCCAAGCAATACATTTCTCCTCTTCAAGCTGGATGTTAAGGCTGGTCAAGCTGCAGTGTTCCCTCCCTGTGGACCTGGGGGGGAAACGGAAGAAAAGAAGACGAAAGAAAAGTAGAGTCAGACATAAAGCCTGAGTAAGTCTAGTACTATTCTGTCTATGAATAAAGAACTGGGTATGATAAGTATAAACAAGAAGTGCGAAAGCACTATAACTTGGTTAAGTTGTCTAGGTTCGAATATACTATCGTACCCCATGTTAATCTCTGAACCCATATAAACTAGTTTCCAACTGGCACCCCATAATCAGGGTGATGTGATCCATTCTATGATGATCGGCTCCTACTCGCATAGTTACATGTGTCTTACGGCCCCCGATGTTGTGGTTACCTATGCTGGTCCCACCATGGGGTGTATCAGGTCCCATGGCAGCGGCCCGACACAACCTTAGAATACACAGGTATGCTACTGGTGCCCAGTGCTTTATTTTTCTGCGCCGGAGTGTGTGCACGCCCGCACCCCGTTAGAACCTACACTGCTACACCACCGCCGTCGATTTTTGACCTCTTACAATCAGCCCAGTAATCGTGCCCCACCCTGCCTAGTTTCAGGGTATCATGATACACCTTATAGGGTTACAGCTGAAAAGGGTCCCCCGTTACTAGGTTTTCTATCTCTAGCCAACATGCTAAGTTGGTTAAGTGTTTCTAACCTAACCCCCACCAGTTCGTTTAGTTTAGCATGTTCCATTTTGATTAAGTCTTTAGTCCACTTAATCCTAACAGTCCTGACTCAGCCTTAATTGTCTTATTAAAGCCTTGACCTCTCACATTAGACAGGTATTGTTGTGGCTGCTTGTTGCCGGTTGGTTCCGGGCAGTCTTATGCCACAACTCAGTCTAACCTCGGGTCCTTATTGGGCTCCATGTTTAACCTCCCACATTGGATAGGTATTGTTGTGACTACTGGACAGCCGGGCGGTTCCAGGCAGGTTTACATCACAACTCAATCCAACCTCGGGTTAAACACATCGTATTTTCTACATTTACATATTTTGTCTTTCTTCTTTATTTATATGTAAATATTTGCGGCCCATTATTAAGTTAATGGTGTAAAGGTTACACCAATCATGGGCCCAATCCATACTTGAATTTGGGCCCTTCTACTTTATATTTTCATTCATTAATTAATTTGGCCCAACGTTATTTTTCCCCCCGTTTAATACGTTCGTTTATATGTTGGGCTTAACCTTTTTAAGCCCAACTTAGCCATGCGAAAGAGGGGAGGCTTAAAGCGTGATTACATACACAAAAAGGGGATTGTGAGCGCATGAACTTGCAATGTGACGTTGGTACTACAAAATAGAAACTGGTGTACTTGCATAGTAGTAACATATACTTTGGTCATAAAGCATAAGTGACATGAATCAAACCATGTAAACTTGTAGTTAAGTTAAGAATATCACTATCGACACATAGGCTTAACTACAACATAAACCTATATTTTTATTCAGGCATAATGTCAAACATAAGCAAATCATGTTCATAAGATTACTATTTGTTTACAAAGGTGCCTACTTTTGTGACTAATACAAAAGTATAGTTAAATTTATTCACATAACCATGGCATAAATATTTCTAACATGAAATCATGATTTTTACTTTAGTCATGCAAACTTGCAAAAAGGGATTTTTGAATCTAACCTAGCTATGTGCCACACATGTCATCATATAATTCTTGTTAACAATATAGACCTAACATGGATTTCAATTATACAAAATATCAATCATAGCCTAGTCATATTCATAAGTTTGCAAATAGGTTTTCTAGTACAAGAGCATGGCTTAATACATAGATCATGATGCCAAAATTTCAACATAGTTTCATATGAACTATAATAACCCAAACTTATTCCAATTACTTCACAAAAATGATGTTTGTGTAAAAATACATATTATGATGGCATAGTAGCAAAACCTCAAACTTGCATGAATAACTACATACATGTAGCTTCAACATGGATTACATAATTTTGCGAATATTCCAAACGTATACTTGCATAAAACTACCGCATGTAGCTTTTCATAATGAATAACATAATTCGAGAATATCCAAACGTATACAATGTTCCAAATCGATAGCAACGCACAAATATGAATTACTTTATCGCCACAAATCAAATATACAAACCAACACAATTATTTGTTCATACCAAAATAATACTCTACTTACAATTGTGTAGCGAATTCTCCAATTTAGGGATTTGGAGATGCGATTCCTTTTGACGTAGGCGTTGATTTGATTTGTTTGAATTGCTTTAGGCTTTAGAATTTTCCTCCTAATCTTCTCTCCAATTTGGTGGCTACTGCTAGACGTTCCTCAGCAACATGGCGGCTTTGTTCTTTTTTTTGAATGAATAGATTAGCGTTGAGTCTAGGGTCATTTTTATAGAGTTTATGAACTGATTAGAGCCATTGATGTTGCTTGGATTGATCGTAGCCATTCATTCTAAAGAGAGACCAATTAGAGCCTGCCACCTAGCCCTAATGACAAAGCAGCCTATAGAAAATCGACCAACATAGAATAGGCCAGCCAGGTTGGGCTGGGTTCGACCCGGCTCTGGACCAGGTCGACACCCCTGTCGACAGCCCTGTCGACAGGCCTGTCGACCTGGTTAGACCAGGTCGACAGCCCAGTCGACTTGGTGCACCAGGCGGGCCTTTTTCCGCCCTGGCCAATTGGGCCCCATTTTCAAATTTAAACTTATTTTTCTGACCTTATTTTATTCTGTTTGAATTTTAAACTTAATTCAGAAACTTCCGGAGGCTATATCTTCTTCATACGGACTCCGTTTTTCGAAAACTCGGACTCTATTTCGCGTATTTTTCCGAGACGAACGCAATGGCGTATCCCGTTTCCCTTAGTTCTTTGATTTGAAATTAATTATACTTTAATTTGTAAATTTCACAGTTATAGAGTTCGCGGGGTGTTACAAGCATGTTATGTTGCCGAACTAAAGTTACTTCGCAATGGAGGGGATATCGAAACTAAAGGCACTTCTCCCCCTTCGGGGGCGGAGACCTTATAGCAACCAAAGAGGACAATTGTTGGAGAGTTGCTTAGAGTGGTGCCCGAGGATATAGATCCTAGAGAGGATCAAGAACCCGGGGGCAGAACGGCGACTCCCAACGAGGCAACTGTGGATGTACCAATCGATGGCAGTGACACGGAGAAGGTCCTTAAGAATGGATCCCATTTAAGTCCAAATCTTGCTGAAGAATTGACGAATTTCTTAAAGAACAACTTGGATGTATTTGCTTGGACCCACGCGGACATGTGCGGGATATCCCCATCAATCATAAGCCATTCTTTGAGCATTGATCCCAAACATCCTCCAGTAAAGCAAAAAAGGCGAATGTTGGGCCCAGAGAGGTCCGCTGCCTTGAAAGAAGAGGTTGGAAAACTAAAGAGTAATGGGTTCATCAGAGATTCAACTTACCCAGACTGGATTTCGAATCCAGTCCTGGTAAAGAAGGCCAACGGGAAGTGGCGAACGTGTATCGACTTCTCGGATTTAAATAAAGCTTGTCCCAAAGATAGTTTCCCATTACCTCGAATTGACCAGTTGGTAGACTCGACGGCAGGTCACGAGCTTCCCTCATTTATGGATGCTTATTCAGGATACAACCAAATTCCAATGAATGTTCCAGATCAAGAGCACACTAGTTTTATCACCGATCTGGGATTATATTGTTATGTGGTAATGCCCTTTGGTTTGAAGAATGCGGGCGCTACATATCAGCGTTTGGTCAACAGGATGTTCTATAACCAGATCGGGAAAACAATGGAAGTATACGTCGACGATATGTTGGTTAAGTCCAAACAATCTTATCAGCACACCACTGACTTGGCAGAGATGTACGGCATTCTTCGAAAGTATGGAATGAAACTCAATCCAACCAAATGTTCATTCGGTGTTGCTTCTGGAAAATTCTTGGGATTCATTGTCAGTTCCCGTGGTATTGAGATTAATCCTGACCAAATTGCGGCAATCAGGAATATTCAGGAACCTAGGCAGATTAGGGATGTGCAAAGCCTTGCTGGAAAAGTGGCCGCACTAAGCAGATTTATCTCCAGGGCTACGGATAAGTGCATCCCATTCTTCGAATTAATAAAGCGAGGAAAACGCCACTTTAAATGGACACCTGACTGCGTAGAGGCGTTTCAGAATTTGCTCAGGCACTTGGAGAAACCTCCGATTCTATCCAAACCAGTAGATCACGAGGATTTATTCGTGTATTTGGCAGTGTCGTCCCATGCGATCAGCTCAGCGTTGGTAAGGGAAGAAGATAAGGTCCAAAGACCTGTGTATTATGTGAGCAAAAAGTTGACAGCAGCAGAGCGTAATTATCCACGGATAGAAAAATTGGCGTATAGTTTACTGATTGCCTCCAGAAAACTTCGGCACTACTTTCAGGCACATCCTATTACCATATATACTGATCATCCGCTCAAGCAAGTTTTACAGAGACCGGAGGCATCTGGAAGGTTACTCAAATGGAATATTGAGTTAAGTCAGTTTGACTTGAACTTTCAGCCCAGACGGTCAATTTGGGGGCAAGTGATAGCCGACTTCATAGCAGAGTTCACTGTTCCTGAAGAAGATATAGCAGACGAAGAAGTGGAACCTTCGAAGTTACTTTTCGATCCTAATGCCTGGAGATTGTATACTGATGGCGCTAGAAACGACGAAAGATCCGGCGCTGGAATAGTGCTTGAAACCACCGAGAAATGATTGATAACCTATGCTATCCGAATGGAGTTTCAGGCCACTAACAACGATTCCGAATATGAAGCCCTGATAGCCGGATTGAAGATTGCAAAGGAACTAGAAGTCACAAAGCTGAACATTTTCTGCGACTCCAAGTTAGTTGTGAATCAAGTCACTGGAAGATTCCAAGCTAAAAGTGCAAGATTGGTTCTATACTTAAAGAAAGTCAAAGAATTGCTGAATAATTTTGATCACTACAGCATATCTCATATTCCGCGGACAGAGAACCAGCAGGCAGACAAGTTGGCAAAGATGGCTAGTTCTAACGATCCTGAAGTGATTGGGCTAGCCCCCGTTGAAGTACTCCGGTCCCCTAGCACTGATAAGATGGAAATTGACCTAGTGCTAGAGACGGAACCAGAAAGGGAGTCCTGGATGACCCCCATAAAGAATTTCCTAATGGATGGAGCGCTTCCGACCAAGAAAAGCGAGAGGCGTAAAGTGATTCGTAAAGCCGCACGATACGTTCTGCAAGGCGGAGTTCTTTATAGACAAGGGTTTTCAATGCCACTCCTACGGGGTGTAGCCCACGATGACATCAAACGTGTGCTGCAAGAAGTACACGAAGGCGAATGTGGCGACCACACTGGAGGGCAAACTTTGGCGAAAAAGGTATTGCGGCATGGTTATTTCTGGCCTACCATAAACAAGGATGCAGTAAGATATGCACGACGATGCGATGCGTGCCAGAGATTCTCAAAGATACCTAGAGCGCCTCCAAGTCAGTTAAAAACAATGATGAGTCCATGGCCTTTTGCTATGTGGGGAATTGATATCATAGGAAGCCTCCCCATAGCAAGGGGCGGAGCAAAGTTCGCTATTGTGGCTGTAGATTATTTCACTAAGTGGGTCGAGGCAGAACCACTAACTACAATCACCACTAAACGAGTGATCAACTTCATTGTAAGAAACATCATCTGTCGATTTGGGATTCCAAAGATTGTGATAACAGACAACGGGACCCAGTTTGATAGTGCTGAATTCAGAAACTTCTGCCAAAAATACCACATCGAGAATCGGTATACCTCCGTGGCACACCCACAATCAAACGGGCAAGTCGAAGCCGCAAATAAAGTAATTAAGTCCATTCTGAAAAGAAGAATGAAGCGGGCTAGGGCCATGTGGGCTGATGAACTGCCCTTGGCACTATGGGCCTACAGGACAACATATAAATCGGCCACAGGACACACCCCGTTTTCTCTTGCTTTTGGAACGGAAGCAGTCATCCCGATTGAGATAAAGGTACCTTCTCATCGGGTGACTTATTATGATCCAATGACCAATAGTGAATTGCTCCTTGAGTCCCTGGATATGATCGAAGAAAAGAGGGATGAAGCAGACCTGCGTGCGTTGAGATGCAAACAGCAGGTCGCCCGATATTACAACAAAAAGGTCCGAGCCCGGACCTGGGAACCCGTAGACTTGGTTCTGAAACGTGTCTTTCCACCCCCAACTCATATGGGAGCGAAGTGGGAAGGACCGTACTCTATTCTCAGCAAGCTTGATAACGGAACCTTCAAGCTGGCAATCGTAGATGGAAAGGAAATCCCCAGAGTGTGGAATGCCCAACATCTACGGCCATATTTAACATGAGAGTTTCAAATCTATTCTTTTGCTTTGTTAAAAAACTATGTACAAGGCATGACTTTCCTAGAATAGTCTGATTTCTTAAAGCAAGAGATTATAAAGTGGACGTAGGTCATGATTCGACCGAACCACTATAAAAATACTGTGTGTTGTTTACCTTTACTGCACCTTTATTTATTTGCCTGTTTATTTTTATGAAAAATCAATGTGAATAATCCAGGTACCCGAAGTCTGGTGCCAACCGTTCATCTCGTAGACTAATCGGAGGGACCCAAAGTTTTAGTAAAAGCTCTAACTGCTTGTCCGACTAGCTTTAATCCACAGAGTATGGGTTAAAGTATACCCCAAGGACGAGTTTGATGAGAATGCATGATTGTAGACTGCTTAATCTGTGACTCTAACTCTCCAGAGAAGAGAGAGAGTATAAAAGACACGAAAATCGACATCTACGAATAACGGCGGTGTACCATGATCGGAGCTGCCTAAGCATGAACTCTAACTCTCTAGAGAGAGAGAGAGTATAAAGGCGTCTCCGATTGAGCGCTAAGAAAGAGCTCCTTCCCCGCTGAAGGATCGGGGGGCGAGTGAATCGCTGAGCTCGAACTCTAACTCTCCAGAGAGAGAGAGTATAAAGGCGTCTCCGATTGACCGCTGAGAAAGAGCTCCTTCCCCGCTGAAGGATCGGGGGGCGAGTGAATCGCTGAGCTCGAACTCTAACTCTCCAGAGAGAGAGAGAGTATAAAGGCGTCTCCGATTGAGCGCTGAGAAAGAGCTCCTTCCCCGCTGAAGGATCGGGGGGCGAGTGAATCGCTGAGCTCGAACTCTAACTCTCCAGAGAGAGAGAGAGTATAAAGGCGTCTCCGATTGAGCGCTGAGAAAGAGCTCCTTCCCCGCTGAAGGATCGGGGGGCGAGTGAATCGCTGAGCTCGAACTCTTACTCTCCAGAGAGAGAGAGAGTATAAAGGTGTCTTCGATTGAGCATTGAGAAATATCTCACTCACCGCTGAAGGATCGGGGAGCAAATGAATCTCCAAGCGCAAAACTCTAACTCTCCAGAGAGAGAAACAGTACAAAAGCGTCTCCGTATTCAGAAATAGGGGGCAACTTGCTGTTGGTACTAATTTATCCCTAGTAAACCCCAGTCAGATGCTACGGTAACAACTGATTGGGGGGGACCAGGCACTCATATGCAAACACTAAACTTTGATACAACAGTATAACATAGCATGAACTTTCTTCTTCTTGTTGATTGACTGATTTATAATTATTAATAGTTGGCTAACGACTAAACGTGGAAAGTTTCTATGAATACAGGTACACAACGATGTAAGGAGAAACAAATCCTTGTTTATGTGCTGCGAATCAACAAAGTGAAAACAATCTTAAAACAAAAGTGAGGACCAGTCTCACAATTACACTTCCTGGCCAGTGGGAAACCTAAAGACAAAATGTCAACAAACTACAAACATCCTATTTATGCTTTGATTTCTTCTCTTGCTTCTGCCTCTCCAGCCTCTCCTTGTCGGCTTCAGATGGATCTCCCTTCTTCCTTTTCCGCTTGTCTACAAGGGGAACGTCCGACTCCTCTGAGGCCTCCTCTCCCACCTCTTTTCTCTTGCTTCTACTGGAGAGGGAAGCCGGGAAGTCATCAGGGTTGGCGAAGTGAAGCTGCCGGCTGATGGACTTGGGCTGGATTTTCACAATCGTCCCAGTTTTGGGATCGAATTCTGCGAGAGGCACTACGTCCAAGGCCTCGTCTCCCACCTTCTTTGAAGCCAACTCTTTCTCTTGTCTGGCCTTTCGGCTGGCCAGGGGTTCCTCATCATCATCATCATCGGCCTTTTTGGTGCCGGTAATGTCCTCTTCGTCATCCACATGGCGACCATCCATGTCTTTTAAAGCTTCGATGGTCTCGGCATCCTTGGGAACATCGGTGCTAGCTGCCGGGATGCTTCCTTCTACTGTTGTGACCTCGACCCGCTCCGAGACATCGGTACCAGCACCCGGCAGGACAGCCTTCTTCTCCACTTCTCTTTCTTTTTCACCACCCTTATCAACGGGCTCACCACCTGCATTATGAGAGACACACATTATTAACTCAGTTGGTTGTCCTGCCAGACGACGACAATTCGTAATTGCTTTAACAAACTGCGGGGAAAAGAGAGAGATACCTTCAGCAGATCCTCCCTCTTGAGTAGTTCTGGATGCTCCAACAACCACGGGAGTTAGGCCCAAAGGGATTAGCGGATCATCAGGATGGTACTCCTCGACTCCGGAGGTTTTAGGCTTCGCCGCGGAACTGGAACCTTCGTCAATTTTGCTTTTACCTTTAGCCAAGGTTCTTTCCTTTTCCATTTCCGCCAAGATTAGGCGACGACCCTCTGCCAGGTCCTCAGGCTCGTTGTCTCCTAGGATGCTCTTCATCAATTCATCCTCGTTGATCTCTTCGACACCCAGTCTGTATTTTTCGCCCTCCACGATGGCATCCCATAAGTTGGCCAAAGTAACATGATAATCCGGGATCCATGAGATATTGCGAGTTTTGAGAACCTGGCCAAGGAAATCAAAAATCATCTCCTCAAACCCCTCGATTTCTTTCTCTCTTTCAAGGAGTTTGTTGTTGGAGGCAATGGCCATTTCAATGGCGCTATCAACGTTCTTTTCGGCAAGAGCTGCCCGTCTCTCCGCGTCCGCCACCTGATCGTTCAAGATCACTTTTTCCGCCTCTGCCAGAGCCAAACATTCTTTTAGACTCGCTTTTTCCGCCTCCCAAGCAGCCTTCTCAGTTTCAAAATGGCCTTGTGCCGTTACCAATTCGATGTTGGCCATTCTGAGGTCTTCAACCTCCTTTTTTAAGGCCATTTTTTCCTGGCTATTTGAATCCAGTTCTGAATGAAAGCGCTGCTTGGCATTTTCTAATTCAGTTTTATAGTTTGCAGCGTCTCTCTGTGCCAAAGCAAGCTGGGCTTGAGCGTCTTCCAGGTCCTTCTCTAATTTTGTCCTAGCCCTTTCGTTATTTTCAAGTTTTGCTTTAGACCTGTGAGCTTCTATTTCAAGTGTTCGGATGACTTCCGAAAGATTAAATGTGTGCATTTTCATCATCTCGTACTGCTTGGCCACGTGACGGATATGCCCGATAACTTCTTTATCCCAGTTTTTAGGGACCGGTTCCAAGGCAGGAACAAAGACCATCCTATCAAAGAACATTCCTGGAAATTGTTCCCGTAGCTTTTCCAGCCTACCTTGGATTTCGGGACCGTGAACGTAATCCCGTGAACCGGAGACGGCTAACTCTGGTTGGCTGGTGGGGACAATGTTACTTCTCTCTTGCTCAGTTTCTTTGGATGAATCTCTGTCCCCATCTTTGGATTTGTGACGCCTTTTGGACGACCGACTGTGGGAAGGCGCACTCTTTGGAGGAGTCAACTCTTTAGGAAGTGTCTTTCCCCCGGTCGGGATTGTCGGATGACTCGAAGGCCTGGTAGAGGTTGATTTGGGTGGAGATCGAGGTTGCGAAGAGCTCGGCCTATGAGGGGGACCGCGAGGGCGATCAGTACCCGGACGAAGGCTGGGGGTGCCTTCGCGAAGAGAACGGTACGAATAGGATTTCCTGCGGGACATCGCTCCTGTAAAAAGAAAACAAGAGCATATTATAACTTTGAACATCCACGATATAATAGTGCAAGGTCAGATAGTGTGTGTGAGGTGTGCATCCCATATAATTCCCCCTAACAGACCCGGGCCTGGAGACAGGCTCATCTGACCCGTTTCTCGTCCCCTTGTTGAATCAGTCGCCTCTTCGGGAGCAGAAAAGAAAGGCTCCTCGCCGAAGTCTTTTTCTGTGTATTCAATGTCGGGTAGAGGGATTTTATTCAGCTCGTCGAATAACTGTTCTTCTGTCAAGTTGTCATCACCAACAGTTTCCATTGGAGCAGAGGTAGGGATTTCCTTCGACACATCACTGCGGGACTCATCCCCTCTGTATATATTCAAGTCTTCGTCGTCTTGGATGACTATCGGAGAAGGACTTTTGCGAAATTTAGTTGTTTCCACCGCTTGTGAAGTTCCCTCTCCCTCTGCTGGGGGCAAGTACTTATAGGGTTTGCCGCCAGTCCCAAGTCCAAATTTTCTATCCAGAAGACGATGCTTATGAAGATTGTCATCAGTAATGCATTTTTTAATCCTTAAAAAGTCAGATCTGCTTTGCAAAAGAATGGACAACCGGTTGTTGTATAATGCACCCTCTGTTTTCGGGAAGACATGATCTGTTTAAGACAAAGGAAAAAGCGGAAGAATGTTATTACTTAGACTCCTTAAGCAAGATATTCGACTAGGCGATCAAAGTTTACTTGATTTGAGCCATCTCCGTGAGCATCCAGCCTGTTTTCTTATGTAAAACCAGTCGGACTTAGGATCCCCGATGTTGCTGTATCCGTCGTACAGAACTTTCCTGTTCGCCACTGATTCAAAAAAGGAAAAGTTTGGAGTTGCAGAAGAACGGTGCTTGAAGAGAAAGAAGAACACCAGATCTCTGAATTTAAGTTCGGCATGCAAGATCTCCGCATAAGCAACATATAAAGAGTATAGAGATGCGTAGGCGTTTGGATGAAGCTGCATCGGAGCAATGCCTAGTCGTCTCAGAGTTTCAATGGCAATTGGAGGGAATGGAGGAATAGCTCCTACCAGACATATTGTTCGACTAATCGCCATATACCCTTCCGGTGCTAGATGGGGTCTATCTTCGCTTCCGGGTGTCAGGACATCGTCCCAAGGAATGCCGTGTCTTAAGCAGATTCTCTTGAGTTTTATCTCGTCAAGCTTGGACGCTAAAGAATCAGAGAATTTATCTATCCCGACTGCCCCTGGGATTTCGTCCGGAGCTCGCTCGTCAAACTCAGAGTTGTTGCTGGATGAAGTACTTTCTGTCGGATCTGATTCTGTGGGTTCATACTAAGATCCAGAATCTTCACCTCCCGGATTGATTGGAGTAATTTGAGGATTATACTGTTCAGGAATCTCGGATTCCGCTTCTGCTACAGATCTTGAGGAAGAGTGATCGTTCGACATTGCTGCTAGGACGAGAAAATATGAACAATAAGATTAACACTACCCGTCCCCCGTGTGTGCAAGTGCCGGTGTGTGTGCTTGTGCGTGCGCGTTATTAAAAATAATAATAAAGCATGAAAGCAGTCAAGGTTATCAGAAGTCGTTAGTCGTCATATGCAGTCAAATCATGAGGTCATTTAGTCCAGAAAGTCCAACGTCGCGGTTCTAGCCTAACTGTTCAATGTTTTTATGGTGACAAGACGTTGATTAAAGTCTGAAATTTCTTCGTATCGTTAGCTGTAGGACGGATCGCAGGGTATAGGGATCGCCCCCCCTCTTCGACTCGCGGAGCATAGGAATCGCCCCCCATCGAATCGCCGGATAAAGGGATCGCCCCTTTGTGAACCGTTGCGACTCTCGCGATCCGCCCCTTCGCTGCCATCTCGATCTGTCGTTTTGCCACTCGCGTTCGTCTTCCATCTTTGACCACGAACCGAGACGGCCTTCTGTCTTCTTCTTCTTCCTCCTCCAATTTCCTCCGCTCCTTTCCTTCTTCGAACTCCGAGCTTTACGTCACTTGGCCATGGCATTTTGATGGTCTCGTCAGAAAAGCACGAATTCTCACCGTTTCCAGTCGAAAAAGTTCGTAGAAGAACAGCGTTCGCAAATAAGAATACTTTTAGTGGGGTTACCTTTCTAAGGATTGAAAGAATGCTTGTATTTTCGAAGGGTCAAAAGATTTGGTTCGCTCCTAGATAATGTAGGCGAAACGATTCGGTAGAAAAGAAAGAAGAAGGAGAATGAAGGGGAGGGGGTCGGCTTATATAGGCAAAGAAGGTGACCGTTTGTCTCCCCTTCTTTGTCTTATTCGGTCCACGAAGCACCAAGCAGGCCACGATCCAAAGATGGAATCGCATAGAAGCCCACGGACCGCTTTGAAACAATGGCCCACAAAACTCAAAGCCCGACACGGCTCGAAGGAAAATACGTCCCGTTTCGCACAAGGGCCTAGGTACTCGGCACGAGACGAGCAGATGACCAAATCGGAACGTGTCGACCTATGGCGATCCGATTCATATATGTGTCGATTTGAACCAATGCGACTGTTGATTTACGTCCCTTCAGGAGAAGGTAAATGAGAATCTTCGAAGCATGTTCCATCATCGATAAAACATACTTCGAGGGGGCAAAATGTTGGCTCGCTTTTTGACCAAGCCATCCAGGATCATACGTAAGAGGAAAGCAGGAAACCGCAGTATCTAAGAACATGAAGGAATGGATCGCGCACCATCGTCTCGCTCAAGATCGAGTCGCGCACCATCGTCTCGCCCAAGATCGAGTCGCGCACCATCGTCTCGCCCAAGATCGAGTCGCGTACCATCGTCTCGCCCAATATTGGATCGCCCCTCCTCCTTAGCGAACGATACAACTGGGCGATCCGATCCAAACTCACGTTGTTATCCCAAGCGAACCGATCCGATCTCCTGGTGCATGGCGAACCCTCTGACCTATTCAAGCACGAGCTAGTCTTCAGCGATCCGAATCGCGCGGATCTGGCGACGCGTGTCCCTAACCGTCACTTGGACCGATTCTCCCCCATCTGCACGATCCGATGTTCAAGCAGATCACGACACCTGTCCACAACGGCTAATTTGACCATTTCTCCAACGGCGGCGATCCGATCCGAGGTTCTCGGGATTCGTGCCACGTGTCCACGATCCGCCTGGCAAAATCAGCTATAAATAGCCCAGAGCTTGGCATTTTTTGGGATCTTTTTGGCAATAGTGAGTACTGAATCCGCCATTGTTGTCAAACCACTGAAATATTGAGAGAAATCATTGTTGTATTAGCTTTTAAAGCACAATCAATAAGATATAAAGTGGACGTAGGCTCGTTAACGCCGAACCACTATAAACTCTGAGTGTTATTTTCTTTTTCCTTGTTCCTCATTTAAAATTCTCTACAGTTCATAACAATTTGGGTGTTAGGTCCAAATTTCGATCTAACAGCCATGAAGTTATTTCCCACGGTATCGTTAAGGGGAGTGAACTCGGATTTCTTGAAGAAACGCAGCTTCTTTTTTGCTCCACTGTCTTCTTCTTCGTTGCCCCATTTTTGATTGTCTAGAATTCTTTGCGCATTTCCGCTCTTCTCTACCTGTGCGTTTTTTCCTTCAATATTGGATATTTTTCGGTTTTGTTGAGAAATCGTTCGACTGTACTTGGTTTCTTTTTCTTGGTCCACAGCCCACACTTGGTTTCTTTACGTATGCCCAAAAGATCCATTAAGATTAGGCCAGGTTCGAGATTCTTGGCTTTACCCACTGCCATGTCAAAGCGAGTGAGGAAACCTTTGATGAGCTCTCCTGGTCTTTCTTGATGTCCACTTAGCTCCGTAGCATCCCAAGTTTTAAGTGCATGGGATTTGAACTGCTTATTGAATAGCCTAGCCAATGTCACAAAATTATCCACGGACTACGGTGGCAGCTTTGTGAACCATAGATAAGCCACTCCTTCTAAATAAGTTGGGAAATATAATCATTTAATTTCATCAATAGTGCAAACTCCATTCATGTACTGGTCATATTTGCATAGAAATATACCAGGGTCGCTTGTGCCATCATACGACTGTAACGATGCGGGTTCGAATAATTGTAGATATACAGTTTTATTAACCCTTTAGTTGAGCGGGGTTTTAGTGGGGAAGGACTCCCATTCACTTAAGTCATCCCTCTTCTCTAGGCTTTCCTTCACAATTACTCGCACCATTCTCAAGATGTACTTCTGTTCCTTGCTTGGTCGATCCATGGATCGACCATCGTTTTTATTACCGACCTCAGATCTAGATGTGTCCTCATGAACTGGGGGCAAGGAATATGGGCTTCCCTTTGGGAAGGACATCCCGATGATAATGGTGCTGTTTTCCTGCTCCTCGATTGTATCGTCAAAGTGATCGCGCATAGGTGATTTGCCCCTTTCGTAGTTTAGATTGGTGCGACGTGCAACTCTCTGGATGGAATCCTGCTGTCTTGAGCACGAAGCAGGGAGCTCTGTTTCTGACTCGCAGTTCGTTCGAGCTTGCGAGGAATAGGTGGTGCTTAAAGTGGCTTTTGCGATGGCGGCTTTCATGGCGAGTATGGACTCGAGCTTCTTCATCATTTCATCACTTGCAATAGTTATTTCACTCGTTAATCCTGTCATCGCCTCTTCCAATTCCTTCCTGGATATAGATTGTTTAACTTTTGGCAACCCCTCTTCACCGGTATCGCTGTATGACAGCGTGATGATGTTGACGTCGTTGTTAGGGTTGTTGACTTCTTCGCTGATTCTCCTTGGCGTGCTCATGACTTTAAGCACAGTGCCTCTCAGAAAATCTCATCGGACCTGAAATGTGGAAAGAAGCAAAACATGGTCCCATGGTGGGCGCCAAAAGGTTTACACCAAAAATGGTCTAAACTCCCAAGGTACTAAACTGTACTTCACCAATTTGGTAAGAAATCAATGGAACCGTGTTTATTCAGCAATTAAAAATGAAAATGCAAGAAAAGTAAAGTAGAGGCGAGATTTAGAGTGGTTCAGCCGTTAACTAGGCCTACGTCCACTGTGAAGGCGATTTCCAATCTTATAACAGATATTATAGAATAATCAATTCTCTCTTTCCATACATCTTTGTATTCACTCAATATACCCTCGTTTATATACATCAGTCTGGGAATTACAAAAGGGCGGTGGTGGAATTTGAGGAAAAGAAGGATGGATGAATGATTGAGGAGTAAGATGCTTCTATTTACCTTGATCACGAGATTATACTTGACGCCATGGTAGAATCTGTAGTTGAGTATAGATTTTGGCATAACTTCTACGTTTCTAAGATTCCATCCCCTTTATGTTGGTAGCCATGGTGTATTTATAGGTAAGTTCCCTCTGGGAAATGATCTGAAATTCGTTTATGCAGGCTACAGATCGCCCATTCAATTAATTACAATCATGCAATCGGCTAGTTGTAGCCAGCTGTCCAGATATGTATTCGGTTGTCATGCACGACTTAGTGGAGCGAGCGCCTTAAGTGGTTGAGCGGATCCATAGGTGCGGGCGTTCATGTGAGTATGAGTGCTTTGGAAAACATGGAAACTTTTATAAGAGCGGGACGCGGGACTGTACCTGGCTCTCCCCTGTTCCTTGCATGATCGTTCTTATTGGCTCAAGGGCGCTCATCTTTTGGCTGCCTTTGTATGGCACTGTTTGTCCCTTCGTCTACGCCACAAGGTCGCTCCCGCCTATGTTGAATGGGCGATTTGCTTTGCTTTTGTGTTTGAACGGCTTTCCCCCAGTCTGAATTATCGACCTTGGCTCCCACATCTAAGTCACGATTCGTGTCCAACTTCGATTGGAGATATGGTCACATATGTTGTTGCAAGGGCTCGTATTGCAACATCATTTCAGGCTTGGTCTTTTGACAGGAAAACAGTGAGCGACTTTACAGGATATGCGATCTCTATCCTTTTTGGATCACATTTCTCATATCATATCGCGCCATCATCTTTGGTCGTACTGGTAGACTTGACTTGGTTTTGACATTGGGATCTGGCTTTGTGCAGTTGCATCCTGTCTGTTGCTAGTCATTTAAGCGCCTTAGATAACATTATGCACGACTGACTCTGATGGCGCCCGTTTCGCATCCTTTATCAATGTGCATATGGATTTTTTTAGGGATTAACACCAAGATTGCACTGTATGACTTTTGATATCTCATTTATGGTCATGAAATAGAAATATAACATGGTGCATCATATTCCAAAATATAGTAAATCGAATTCCGACCACGGTCAAACCCCCTTTGACCAACAAAACGGCATGACAAAAATTGAGCTAAAAAGTTTTCAATGTCCCCAATAGTCATTAAGATTGAATTTCTTGGTTACTTAACCAAGATGAGATGCGTGGAAACTGTTAGGTCTATATATCTATGAAAGTGTTTCGTTTTAACTGGTTATGGTTCTAGTAACACAAAATGGATACAAAGTTACGGTTGGCGGAACAACCCACGTGTTTTGGGTGCAACATCGAAGTCTTGAGGTGCAACATCTGTTTGAAAATCCAAGATTACGCTGTACGAATTTTGAAAACACGTTTATGGGGATGAAATTGAAATATAACATGGTGCATCATATTCCAAAATATAGAAAGTCGAATTCCAACCATGGTCAAACGCCCTCTGGCAACCAAAACAACATGTGAAAAATTGAGCTAAAAAAGCTTTCAATGTTCCCAATAGTCATTAAGATTGTATTTCTTGGTTGCTGAACTAAGATTAGATTGGTGGAACCTGTTAGTCCAATAGATCTATGAGAGAGCTTCATTTTCACTGGTTATTGTTCTAGTAACTCAAAATGGATATAAAGTTATGGTTGGTAGAACAACCCACGTCTGTTCGGTGCAACATTGAAGTCTTGAGGTGCAACATCCGTTTGAAATTCCAAGATTGCACTGTATGACTTTTGAAAACAAATTTATTCTGATGAAATAAAAATATAACATGATGCATCATATTCCAAAAAATAGTAAATCGAATTCCTACCACGGTCAAACCCCCTTTGACTAACAAAATGGCATGTGAAAAAATTGAGCAGAAAAAGCTTTCGATGTTCCCAATCGTCATTATGATTGAATTTCTTAGATACTGAACTAAGATGAGATTGGTGGAACCTGTTAGTCCTATAGATTGATGAGAGAGCTTCATTTTGACTGGTAAATGTTCTAGTAACTCAAAATGGATACATATTTATGGTTGGCGGGACAACCCACGTCTGTTGGGTGCAACAACGAAGTCTTGAGGTGCAACATCCGTTTGAAAACCCAAGTTGCACTGTATGAATTTTGAAAACTATTTTATGGTGATGAAATAGAAATATAACATGGTGCATCATATTCCAAAAAATAGTAAATCGAATTCCGACCACCGTCAAACCCACTTTGAGCAACAAAACAACATGTGAAAATTTGAGCTAAAAAAGCATTCAGTGTTCACAATAGTCATTATGATTGAATTTCTTGGTTACTGAACTAAGATGAGATGGGCGGAACATGCTAATTCTATATATCTACGAGAGAGCTTCGTTTTGACTAGTTGTAGTTCTAGTAAGTCAAAATGAATACAAAGTTATTGTTGGTGGAGGAACCCACGTCTATTGGGTGCACCATCGAAGTTTTGAGGTGCAAACTCCTTTTGAAAATCCAAGATTTCACCGTATGACTTTTGAAAACTCGTTTTGGAGATGAAATAGAAATATAACATGGTGCATCATATTCCAAAATATAGTAAATCGAATTTCGACCAAGGCCAAACCACCTTTGACCAACAAAATGGCATGTGCAAAATTGAGCTAAAAAAGCTTTCGATGTTCCTAATAGTAATTAAGATTGAATTTCTTGGTTACTGTACTAAGATGAGATGGGTGGAACCTGTTATTCCAATAGATCTATGAGAGAGCTTTGTTTTGATTGGTTATGTTTCTAGTAACTCAAAATGGATACGAAGTTATGATTGGCGGAACAACCCACGTCTATTGGGTGCATCATCGTAGTCTTGAGGTGCAACATCTGTTTAAAAATCCCAGATTGCACAGTATGACTTTGGAAAACTCGCATATCAGGATGAAATAGAAATATAAAATGTAGCATCTTATTCGAAAATATAGTAAATCGAATTTCAACCACGGTCATACCCCCTTTGTCCAACAAAATGGCATGTGAGAAATTGATCTAAAAAAGCTTTCGATATTCCCAATAGTCATTAAGATTGAATTTTTTGGTTACTGAACTAAGATTAGATTGGTGGAACCTGTTAGCCCTATAGATCTATGAGAGAGCTTCATTTTGACTGGTTATGGTTCTAGTAACTAAAAATGGATAAACAGTTATGGTTGGCAGAACAACCCACGTCTGTTGAGTGCAACATTGAAGTCTTGAGGTGCAACATCCGTTTGAAAATCCAAGATGTTACTGTATGACTTTTGAAAACTCGTTTATGGGGATGAATTAGAAGTACAACATGGTGCATCATATTCCAAAATACAGTTAATCGAATTCCGACCATGGTGAAACCCCCTTTGACCAACAAAACGACATGTGAAAAATTGAGTTAAAAAAGCTTTCAATGTTCCCAACAGTCATTCTGATAAAATTTCTTTGTTACTGAAATAACATGCGATTGGAGGAACTTGTTATTCCTATAGATCAATGAGAGAGCTTCCTTTTGACTGGTTATTGTTCTAGTAACTCAAAATGGATACAAAGTTATGGTTGGCGGAACAACCCACGTCTGTTGGGTGCAAAAACAATGTCTTGAGGTGCAACATCCAATTGAAAATCCAAGTTTGCACTGTATGAGTTTTGAAAACTCGTTTATGGGAATGAAACAGAAATGTAACATGGTCCATCATGCACCAAAATATAGTAAATCGAATTCCGACCATGGTTAAACCCCCTTTGAACAACAAAACGACATGTGAAAATTTAAGCTAAAAAAGCTTTCGATGTTGCCGATAGACATTGTGATTGAATTTCTTAGTCACTGACATAAGATGAGATGCGTGGAACCTGTTTGTCCTATAGTTCTTTGAGAGAGCTTTGTTTTGACAGGTTATGGTACTAGTAACTCCAATGGATACAAAGTTATGGTTGGCGGAACAACCCACATCTATCGGGAGCAACATCGAAGTCATGAGGTGCAACATCTGTTCGAAAATCGTAGATTGCACTGTATGACTTTTGAAAACTCATTTATGGAGACGAAATATAAATATAACATGGTGCATCATATTCCAAAATATAGAAAATCGAATTCCAACCACGGTCAAACCACCTTTGACCAACAAAACGGCATGTGAAAATTTGAGCTAAAAAAGCTTTCAATGTTTCCGATAGTCATTAAGATTGAATTTCTTTGTTACTGAACTAAGATGAAATGGGTGGAACCTGCTAGGTCTATAGATCTATGACAGAGCTTCGTTTTGAGTAGTTATGGTTCAAGTAACTCAAAATTGATACAAAGTTATGGTTGGCGGAACAACCCACGTCTATTGGGTGCAACATCGAAGTCTTGAGGTTCATCATCTGTTTGAAAATCCAAGATTGCGCTGTATGACTTTTGAAAAAACATTTATAGGGATGAAATAGAAATATAAAATGGTGCATCATATTCTAAAATATCGTAAGTCAAATTCCAACCACGGTCAAACCCCCTTTAACAACCAAAACATAATGTGAAAAATTGAGCTAAAAAAGCATTTAATGTTCCCAACAGTCATTAAGATTGAATTTCTTGGTTACTGAACTAAGATGAGATAGTTCGAACCTATTAGTCCTATAGATCTATAAGAGAGCTTCATTTTAACTAGTTATGGTTCTGATAACTCAAAATGGATACAAAGTTACGGTTGGTAGAACGACCCACGTCTATTCGGTGCAACATTGAAGGCTTGAGGTGCAGCATCCGTTTGGAACTCCAAGATAACACTGTATGATTTTCGAAAAAATGTTTATGGGGATGAAATTAGAACATAACATGGTGCATCATATTCCAAAGAATAGTAAATCGAATTCCTACCACCGCCAACCTCCCTTTGACCAATAAAACGGCATGTGAAAAATTGAGCTAAAAAAGCTTTCGATGTTCCCAATAGTCATTATGATTGAATTTTTTGGATACTAAACTAAGATGAGATTGGTTGAACCTATTAGTCATATAGATCTATGAGAGAGCTTCGTTTTGACTGGTTATGGTTCTAGTAACTCAAAATGTATACATAGTTACGGTTGGTGGAACAACCCACGTCTGTTGGGTGCAACATCGAAGTCTTGAGGTGCAACATCCATGAGAAAATCCTAGATTGCACTATATGATTTTGGAAAACTCGTTTATTGAGATGAAATAGAAATATAACATGGTGGACCATATTCCAAAATGTAGTAGATCGAATTCTGACAACGGTCAAACCCCCTTTGACCAACAAAACCACAAGTGAAAAATTGAGCAAAAAAGCATTCGATGTTCCCAATAGTCATTATGATTGAATTTCTTGGTTATTGATCTAAGACGAGATGGGTAGAACTTGTTAGTCCTATAGATCTATGAGAGGGCTTCGTTTTGATTGGTAATTGTTCTAGTAACTCAAAATGGATACAGAGTTATGGTTGGTAGAACAACCCACGTCTGTCGGGTGCAACATTGAAGTCTTGAGGTGCAACGTCTATTTGAAACTCCAAGATCGCACCGTATGACTTTTGAAAACCCGTTTATGGGGATGAAATAGAAATATGACATGGTGCATCATATTCCAAAAAATAGTAAATCGAATCCATATCACGGTCAACCCCACTTTGACCAATAAAACGGTATGTGAAAAACTAAGCTAAAAAAGCTTTTGATGTTCCCAGTAGTCATTATCATTGAACTTCTTAGTTACTGAACTAAGATGACATTGATGGGACCTATTAGTCTTATAAATATATGAGAGAGCTTCGTTTTGACTGGTTATTGTTCTAGTAACTCAAAATGGATACAAAGTTATGGCTGGCAGAACAACCCACGTCTATTGGTTGCAACATCGAAGTCTAGAGGTGCAACATCCGTTTGAAACTCCAAAATTGCACTGTATGACTTTTGAAAATTCGTTTAAGGGGATGAAATAGAAATATAACATGTTGCATCATATTCCAAAAAATAGCAAATTGAATTCCAACCACGGTCAAATCTCCTTTGACCAACGAAACGGCATGTGAAAAATTGAGGTAAAAAAGCTTTCGATATTCCCAATAGTCACTAGGATTGAATTTCTTGGTTACGGAACCAAGATTAGAATGGTGGAACCAGTTAGTCCTATAGATCTATGAGAGAGCTTCGTTTTGACTTTTTATGATTCTAGTAACTTAAATTGGATACAAAGTTATTGTTGGCTTAACAACCCACGTCTGTTGTGTGCAACATCGAAGTCTTGAGGTGCAAATGCATTTGAAAATCCAATATTGCACTTTATGACTTTTGAAAACTCATTTATGGGGATGAAATAAAAATATAATATGGTACATCATATTACAAAATATAGTAAATCGAATTCCAACCATGGTCAAACCTCCTTTGACCAACAAAACGACATGTGAAAAATTTAGCTAAAAAAGCTTTCGATGTTCCCAATAGTAATTATGATTGAATTTCTTGATTACTGAACCAAGATGAGATGGGTGGAACCTATTAGTCCTATAGATCTATGTGAGAGCTTAGTTTTGACTGGTTATTGTTCTATTATCTCAAAATGGATACAAAGTTATGGTTGGCGGAACAACCCACGGCTATTGGGTGCAACATCGAAGTCTTGAGGTGCAACACCCGTTTGAAAATCCAAGATTGCATTGTATGACATTTAAAAACTCGTTTATGGGGATGAAATAGATATATAACAAGGTGCATCATATTCCAAAATATAGTAAATCGAATTCCGACCACGGTCAACCCCCTTTGACAAATAAAACGTCATGTGAAAAATTGAGCTAAAAAAGCTTTCGATGTTCCTAATAGTCATTATGATTGAATTTCATGGTTACTGAACTAAGATGAGATTGGTGGAACCTGTTAGTCCTATTTATCTATGAGAGAGCTTCGTTGTGACAGCCCGACCCGCACCAGTTGACATTTACCTCGAAATGCGCTGTGCCAATGTCGGATTAGCGTGGGACAGTCGCCAAATAAAGGAAAAGAAAGAAATTTGAACTAACAAGGAACCTGTAGAATGTCTCACAGCTCAAGGAATAAAGTATAATAATAACATAACTTTGGCATAAAACAAACGAGACAGTGCGTAAGCTGAAGACTAAACCATCATAGCAGCGGAAAATCCAAAATACAGCTTATGTTCCGCATCATCATTATTACAACTTTAAAAATTGTCTCTAAAGCAAAGTAAAGGAAAGGTATACCACTAATGCCCAAAGTAGTGACCAGTAGTGACACAGGGAGAATATTTATGTATATCATGCGTGGAAGCCTCCTGCTCGTCTCCCGTGCAGCTACTCGTGCATAATCACCTAACCTGTCTCTAGTCTGCCCGTTTAAGAGCACCCGGTGTAATAAGAAGAGACATAAATATCAGGGTCAGACAAAAGTCTGTTATGAGCGATAAGCAGCAAAACAGAACAATACCAGGTATACAAAACCATACTTGAATCTGGACCTGCAACCAAAGAGTTAACACAACAAGATTATACAATACTCCAAGGTGACACTAACATATGGTGTAAAGATACGGAGGAGGGGGTGTGCATGTCATAGTGATGTTAAACAATCAGTCATAACAACCATCCTCACTTCTCCCACTAAGTGCGTAAAGCATACGATATCCACCACTTTGACCACCCAAATCCTTTGCTATGATCACTCTACCCCATGGAGTCACAGTGACTCCACTGCACTGATCCATAGCCACTAATCCTTGCTACTTCCACTCTGCCCCATGAAGTCATGACGACTCCACTAAACCGGCTCATAGCCATGCTACGATCACTCTGCCCCATGGAGTAATAACTACCCCACTACACTGATCCGTAGCCTAACATCCGTCTTGGTGGTGAATCAAAGTTACGGACATCAATAACCCATTTGCACACATCCCGCAGCAAAGCCCAACTCATGAATTTAACTCATTGGTTCTCATCTAGATTTTGAGTTCTACTTCCAATTTGGGATAGCTTTGACTCTCAGGTTTTGGTCTCCTCCGGATCGGTTTGGTTCTTCACTTCACTTTGCTTCCGTTCAATCTTCTTGAACTGGTTCGGTTCGTACATCATGTTGCTCACCGGTTCGTGAGTCCTCATCCTCAGCACCAGATTGGTTCCGCTCATGACCACATCTCCTGTTCAGTTTGGTCTTTCCTTGCTCGTGGTCAAGATCCAGGGTCGTGGGACATCGTGGAGGCATCGGTTCGGTTTGGGGTAATGCACCGGTTTGGGTCGTGAGCTCGGGTAGGTTCGGAGTTGTTGGTTCATGGTGCTAGAGCTGGAGCGGTTCGGTTCGTGGCTACTCTTCACGAATGGGTCGGGTCAGAGAACTTCAGATGTGAGCGGGTCAGGTCGTGGAATGCTCCACGAGTTGGTCGGTTCGTCCTCCACTGATCCGATGCGGTTCCTGCATTGTTTTCCTGCAACTTTTACAACGATAGTTTCATGCCATACGACGGCGTTTTCGACCATTCTAATTTTTCTAAGCAATCATAAAACATTCCAAACAGTCATAGCAACATATAACATCAACCATAAACAACAAAATGATAAACAACCATATCAAAATGGATCAAACATACCCAAAAACCCATATTTTCCTTTAATCATGTTTAAGCATAACTAATGACAGGAATAGAAAAACATATCCACATTAAACCAAATTTTTATCAGAGCTTTAAAATAATATTTTAGAATTTTACAAATTTTACAAGATTTTTCTTAGCCATAATTTCACTAATTATCACTAATCATCCCTAAATAGCCGTAATTAGTGAAAAACAATGCAAATCACTCACCTCAGCCACAAATAATTCCTATATCTAAAAATACATTTGATTTGGGTTGAATCTCAATGCAACATAGCAACTCTATTCCCAATTTTATGCTAATTTTCCTTGATTATATATAGATTAGGCTAAAACTTGATTAAATTGTGATTAGAAGGTGATTTTGGAGTTGGAGGCCATTGTTAGGGTTAGGGAAATGTTTGAGGTGGCTGAAAAATGAAATAAAAATCGTTTCCTAACTGTTCTCAGCCTCCCCATAATCCTAATCCTGAAATGGGTTATGGGCCCTCTTGCTAATCACACTAATTAGGGTCGATTAAGCTGTTTTTAACCTTCTAAACCTTGTTTCAACCATATCTCCAAAACGACGTGTCCATTTGGCTGATGTGACCACTCTACGGAATTGTAAACCATCATCCATCAGAATCAAATGGAAGTGGTTTCAGGGCAAAACTCCTTACCAATCAAAAGTTGTGATCAATACAAGATTAGCTAGGGGTAAAACGGTCATTTAAAAATCGGCAAAAATCATGAACATGGGGAACGACCCCAATAGTCATTCCCCAAAGTTACATGACAATACTACTTCATATGAGAAAGAAATAAATATTCTACGATCCTTTGATGCGTAGAATGCGGGTCGTTACATTCTCCCCCCTTAAGAAATTTCGCCCCCGAAATTCCTTAACTAAGAAACAAACAAAGGATCCCGCATGTCAATCAACCATTCACAACAACCAAACATATAAAAACAAACAAACAAGTCTATCCTAGCATGAGGAAAACTAAGCCGCAATTAAAATCTTACTAGGCAAAGAGTTCTGGATATTTCTTCCTAATTCTCTCCTCTGTCTCCCAAGTACAGTCATTCTCATTCTCGTCCCACTGAACTTTGACTAGATTCACCGCTTTCCTTCGAAGTTGCTTCATATTGTGCTCGACAATACGAATCGGCTTGCGGTTCCCAACCGTCTTGGGTTCTATTTCGATATCAACCAACTGATTAGGTGAAATAGTCATAACGGAGTCGTGCACAAATTTCCTTAACTGGGAAACATGAAATACGTTATGAACTCCTACCATCTTCTCTGATAGTTTAACTTTATATGCCAAATTGCCAACTTGCTCGAGGATTGGGAATAGACCAACAAATCTTGGTGCCAAAATTCCTCTCTTTCCAAATCGAATAACATTCTTTAATAGAGAGATCTTGAAGAATACTAGGCCGCTAACGGAGAATTTTAAATCTTTTCACCTCTTATCAGCATAACTCTTCTGCCTATCATGAGCAGCCTTCATTCGCTATTGAATGATCTTAATCTTGTCTGAAGTTTCTCTTATCACATCTGGTCCAAGCACGAACTTCTCACCAGTTACGAGCCAACATGATCGTGAGTTGCATGGCCTTCCGTACAAATCTTCAAATGGTGACATACCAATATTGGATTGGTAGCTATTATTATATGCGAACTCAACTAAATGCAAATGGTCATCCCATGATCCTCCAAAGTCCAATATACAAGCTTACAAAATATCCTCTAATACACAATTCACCCTCCCTGTTTGACCGCCTGTTTGAGGATGATACGCAGTACTGAGATATAATTCTGACCCTAGAGTCTCTTCTAAACTCTTCAAAAACCCACTAGTAAGCAACGAGTCTCAGTCACTTACAATGCTTTTAGGCACTCCATGAAATCTCACCACCCACTTCATATACAGTTCTACTAACTTAACTGTTGTTCTATTTGATTTGATCTGTATGAACCTTGCACTTTTAGTCAATCGATCTACGAATACCCAAATACCATCGTGGCCTGATCTAGTCATTGGTAAACCGTAAATGAAATCCATCGAGACTTGTTCCCATTTACATTCGAGAATTTCCAATGGCTACAACAAACCACTAGGCTACTTTTGATCTGCTTTAACTAGCTGGTAATTCATGCACTTGGATATAAATTTCCCAATGTCTCTTTCATCCCTTCCCAGTAGTAGGTCTGCTTCATGTCTCGATACATTTTGTTACCACCGGGATGTATAGTCAGTTTTGAGTGATGACTGTCTCTAAGCACTTCATCTCTCAATCCATTGACATTGGGTACAACCAGTCTTCCATTCTTTCTAAGCCATCCATCTCGATCAAGCCCATGCTCGTTCATCTCCTCATCGATACCCATTTCTAACTTGGAGATGAATTTCAATAAGTTAGGATTGTTCCTTTGACTGGAACCAATCCGCTCAACCAAAGTGGGTTTGATCGTCAAACTTGCTAACATTTCTAGATCCAATTCGCACTTTGGCCTGAAATCATACCCAACGATGTACTACAGTTGCTTCCATTCAAGAAAAATAGCCCCTAAAATAGCATGTCTCCTAATCAAGGCATCAGCTACCGCATTGCCCTTTCCTAGTGTATATGTGATGTCGAAATCATAGGAACCCAAGAATTCTAGCCATCTCTGCTGTCAGAGATTTAGATCTTTCTAAGAGAAAAGATACTTTAACGATTTACGATTGGTAAACAACTCGAATCTTTCTCCCAAGATATAATGTCTCCACATATTCAACACGAACACGAGCGCTGCCAGTTCCAAATCGTGAGTATGGTATCTTTTCTCATGCGGTTTCAGTTGCCAACTTGCATAAGCTACAACACTACCTTCTTGCATCAATACAACACCTAGTTCAGTACCACAGGCATCTGTGTATACCGTCATCTCTTCATTCCCTTCAGGAATGACTAATACTGGCGCACACGTCAACTTCTCTTTTAGACCCTTGAATGCATTCTCGCACCATTCATCCCAGGCAAAAGCTTGATTCTTCTTGGTCAACTGAGTCAACGGTACCGCAGTCTTGGAAAAGTCTTGGATAAACTTACGACAATATCCAGCTAACCCCAAGGAACTTCTTACGTCTGTTGCATTCTTGGGCGTAGAGCAGTCTTGTACCGTAGCCACCTTCGCAGGATCCATGGCAATACCATTCTCTGAAACAACATGACCCAAGAATCTAACTTCCCTCCTACAGAAGTGACACTTAGAAAACTTCGCTTTCAATTGGTGTTTTCTCAACAACTCCATCACTATCCTCAAATGTTCCTTCTGTTCTTCCTCTGTCCTCGAATAAACCAAGATATCATCCACGAACACAAGAACAAACTTACACAATTGATCTCTCAATACCCAATTCATAAGATCCACAAAATATGTTGGTGCATTGGTCAACCCGAATGGCATAACCAACCACTCATAGAATCCAGACGGCGTCCTGAAGGCCATTTTAGCTATACTCTCAGCTTCCACCCTAAGCTGATGAAAACCTGTCATGAGATCCAACTGGGAGAACACTCTCACGTCACTCAACTGATCAAACAAATCAACTATCCACGGTAGAGGATACTTATTCTTCCTTGTCTCCTTATTCAACTCGCGGTAGTCAACACACAATCAAAGGGAACCATCTGCCTTGATAGCAAACACAACTGGTGCTCCCCCTCAGAAACATTTCTTCTAATAAATCCCTTCTTCAAAAGATCGCTCACCTGCACCGCGAGCTCCCACTGCTCCCTTGTTTCCATACGACGATGTGGCATCACTATAGGTCTGGCATCTTTCACTAAATCAATCCGAAACTCAATCTCTGGTGTGGTGGAAGTCCGGTCACTTCCTCGAAGATATACGGATACCGGCCAATAATGGGAATTCCTACTAACTCGTCCTATAGGATGTCGAGGGAATTTAGAAAACTAGCCATCATCTCATCACAAGGTAGGCCACCAAACACTATCCTCCTCCCATCATCTGCCCTAATAGTTACCGAAAATCCCTCACAGTCTACCACCACCCCATATCTTTGGAGCCAATCGACTCCCAAAATAATGCCATACACAGTAAAGCCCAAAAAAAAGCAATAACAAGTAAACATACATCCATGACTCGATAAGACCAAATTTTGACAAATCATACTATGGCTAGTCGAACCACCAATCGGGTTCGTCAGAGCTAAAGGTCTATCAACTATCTCGGTTTCCAATCCCAACCTATCTACTGGGTCACTACATATGAAGGAACGGGAAGCCCCGGTATCAAACAATACTCGACAGGAACATCATAAATGGAAAGCAAACCTTGAATGATGACATTCTTTCCTTTCTCCACCGCAGTTGGGGCATTCAACGAAGAAGGAACAACATCAATAGCATATTCTTTCACAATCTGCTTCTCTTTGGGGGGTTGCGGACATTTATCCTTATGATGGCCCACTTGGCCACAGTTGAAGCACTTCCTGTCCGCTGGCATTGCTCGGTATTCTTTAGCATAGTGACCCTTCTTGCCACAGCTAAAGCACTCCACATCTTTCTTATTCTTCTTCTGGCCATCCTTGGTCTGATTCTGCTTTCTCTTATTTTGAGAACCATTCTTGCCTCTACGCTTGCTTGCGGATTTGGCTCTTCTACAGATGCAACCTCAGTCTTTGATTCAGGGTATAGACACTCTGACCCCAAAGCTTTCCCCACAATCGATTCAAACATCTCATCGATGTGGTTAATAAGCCTTTCCCCCAAGTATCCATCTAAACCAGTTATAAACTTTCCGTTCTTCATCTCGGCAGTATTTACAAGGGATAATCCATATTTTGATAAAGTATCGAATTCCGCAATATATTGTGAGACTCCAGATGGGTGGAAACTGTTAGTCGTATAGATCTAAAAGAGAGCTTCTAAACAAAATAGTCATTGTTATTGAATTTCTTGGTCACTGAACTAAGATGAGATGGGTAGAACCTGTTATTCCTATATATCTATGAGAGAGCTTCGTTTTGAAAGGTTATGGTTCTAGTAACCCCAAATGTATACAAAGTTATGGTTGGCGGAACAACCCACGTCTATTAGGTGCAACTTTGAAGTCTGAAGGTGCAACGTCCGTTTGAAAATCCAAGATTGCACTGTATGACTTTCAAAACCTCGTTTATGGGGAAGAAATAGAAATATAACATGGTGCATCATATTCCAAAATATAGTAAATCGAATTCCAACCACGGTCAAACCCTCTTTGACCAACGAAACGGCATTCGAGAAATTGAGCTAAAAAGCTTGCGATGTTCCCAATGGTCATTATGATTGAATTTCTTGGTTACTGAACTAAGATGAGATGGATGGAACCAGTTAGATCTATAGATCTATGAAAGAGCTTCGTTTTGACTGGTTATGGTTCTAGTAACTCAAAATGGATACAAAGTTATGGTTGGCGGAACAACCCACATCTATTGGGTGCAACATCGAATTCTTGAGGTGCAACATCCATTTGAAAATCCAAGATTGCGCTTTATAACATTTGAAAAGACGTTTGTGGGGATGAAATTGAAATATAACAAGGTGCATCATATTCCAAAATATAGTAAGTCGAATTCCAACCACGGTCTAACCCCCTTTGACAACCAAAACATCATATGAAAAATTGCGCTAAAAAAGCTTTCAATGTTCCCAGTAGTCATTAAGATTGATTTTCTTGGTTACTGAACTAAGATGAGATTGGTGGAACCTGTTAGTCCTATAGATCAATGAGAGAGCTTCGTTATAACTGGTTACGGTTCTGGTACATCAAAATTGATACAATGTTATGGTTGGCAGAACAACCCATGTATGTTCGGTGCAATATTGAAGTCTAAGGGGCAACATCCGTTTGAAATTCCAAGATTGCACTATATGATTTTTGAAAAAACATTTATGGGGATGAAATAAAAATATAACATGGTGCATCATATTCCAAAAAATAGTAAATCGAATTCCTACCACGGTCAACTTCCCTTTGACCAACAAAACGACATGTGAAAAATTGAGCTAAAAAAGATTTCGATGTTCCCAATAGTCATTATGATTGAATTTCTCGGTTACTAAACTATGATGAGATTGATGGAACCTATTAGTCCTATAATTCTATGAGAGAGCTACTTTTTGACTAGTTATGATTCTAGTAACTCAAAATGGATACAAAGTTATGGCTGGCTGAACAACCCACGTCTTTTGGGTTGAGCATCGAAGTCTTGAGGTGCAACATCCATTTGAAACTGCAAAATTGCACTGCATGACTTTTGAAAATTCGTTTTTGGGGATGAAATAGAAATATAATGTGGTGCATCGTTTTGACTGGTTATGATTGAATTTCTTGGATACTGAACTAAGATGAGATTGGTGGAACCTGTTATTCCTATAGATCTATGAGTGAGCTTCGTTTTGACTGGTAATGGTTCAGGTAACTCAAAATGGTTACATAATTAAGGTTGGCGGAATAACCCACGTATGCTGGGTTGAACATTGAAGTCTTGTGGTGCAACATCCGTTTGAAAATCCAAGATTGCACTGTATGACTTTGGAAATTCGTTTATTGAGATGAAATAGAAATATAACATGGCACATCATATTTTAAAGCATAGTAAGTCGAATTCTGACCATGTTCAAACCTCCTTTGACCAACAAGACGACATGTGAAAAATTGAGCTAAAAAAGCTTTCGATGTACCCAATAGTCATTATGATTGAATTTCTTGGTTACTGATCTAAGACGTGATGGGTGGGACCTATTAGTCCTATAGATCTATAAGAGAGCTTCATTTTGATCGGTTATGGTTCAAGTAACATAAAATGGATACAAAGTTATGGTTGGCAGAACAACACACGTCTGTTGGGTGCTACATTGAAATCTTGAGATGCAACATCTGTTTGAAACTCCAAGATCGCACCGTATGACTATTGAAAACCCGTTTATGGGGATGAAATAGAAATATAACATGGTGCATCATTTTCCAAAATATAGTAAATCGATTTCCTATCATGGTCAACCCCCCTTTGACCAACAAAACGGCATGTGAAAAATTGGGCTAAAAAAGCTTTCGATGTTCCCAATAGTCATTATGATTGAATTTCTCGGTTACGAAACTATGATGAGATTGATGGAACCTATTAGTCCTATAATCTATGAGAGAGCTACTTTTTGACTGGTTATGATTCTAGTAACTCAAAATGGATACAAAGTTATGGCTGGCTGAACAACCCACGTCTGTTGGGTGGAACATCGAAGTCTTGAGGTGCAACATCCATTTGAAACTGCAAAATTGCACTGTATGACTTTTGAAAATTCGTTTTTGGGGATGAAATAGAAATATAACGTGGTGTACCATATTCCAAAAAATAGTAAATCGAATTCCTACTACGGTCAACCCTCCTTTGACCAACAAAACGGAATGTGAAAAATTGTGCTAAAAGAGCTTTCGATGTTCTGAATAGTCATTATGATTGAATTTCTTGGTTACTGAACTAAGATGAGATTGGTGGATCCTGTTAGTCCCATAAATCTATGACAGAGGTTCGTTTTGACTAGTTCTTTTTCTAGTAACTCAAAATGGATATAAAGTTGTGGTTGGTAGAACAACCCACGTTAGTTGGGTGCAACATCGAAGTCTTGAGGTACCACATCCGTTTTGAAATTCTAAGATTGCACTGTATCACTTTTGAAAATTCGTTTATGGGGTTGAAAAAGAAATATAACATGGTGCATCATATTCCAAAAAATAGTAAATCGAATTCCTACCACGGTCAAACCCCCTTTGACCAACAAAATAGCATGTGAAAAACTGGGCTAAAAAAGCTTTCGATGTTCCCAATAGTCATTATGATTGAATTTCTTGGTTACTTAACAAAGATGTGATTGGTGGAACCTGTTATTCCTATTGATCTTTGAGAGAGCTTCATTTTGACTGGTTATGTTTCTAGTAACTCAAAATGGATACAAAGTTATGGTTGGCGGAACAACCCACGTCTGTTGGGCGCAACATCGAAGTATTAAGGTGCAACATCCGTTAGAAAATCCACGACAGCACTTTATGACTTTTGAAAACTCGTTTATGGGGATGAAATAACATGGTGCATCAGATTCAAAGATATAGTAAATCGAACTCCAACCACAGTCAAACCCTCTTTGACAAACAAAACGACATATGAAAATTTGAGCTAAAAAAGCTTTTGATGTTCCCAATAGTCATTAAGATTGAATTTCTTGGTTATTGAACTAAGATGATATTGGTGGAACCTTTTATTCCTATAGATCTTTAAGAGAGCTTCGTTTTGACTGGTC
Organism: Allium sativum; assembly: GCA_030737875.1. Classification (NCBI taxonomy): domain Eukaryota; kingdom Viridiplantae; phylum Streptophyta; class Magnoliopsida; order Asparagales; family Amaryllidaceae; genus Allium; species Allium sativum. The sequence continues at coordinate 32,936,010 of CM060920.1, read as the reverse complement.
TTGGTTCTAGTAACTCAAAATGGATACAAAGCTATGGTTGGCGGAACAACCCACGGTTGTTGGGTGCAACATCGAAGTCTTTAGGAGCAACATCCTTTTTAAAATCCAAGATTGCACTATATGACTTTTGAAAACTCGTTTATGGGGATGAAATAGAAATATAACATGGTGCATCATATTCGAAAATATAGTAAATCGAATTCCAACCACGGTAAAACCCCCTTTGACCAATAAAACGACATGTGAAAATTTGAGCTGAACAAGCTTTCGATTATCCCAATAGTCACTATGATTGAATTTCTTGTTTACTGAATAAGATGAGATTGGTGGAACGTGTTAGTCCTATAAATCTATGAGGGAGCTTCATTTTGACTGGTTATGTTTCTAGTAACTCAAAATGGATACAAAGTTATGGTCGGCGGAACAACCCATGTCTATTGGGTGCTGCACCGAAGTCTTGAGGTGCAACATCTGTTTGAAAATCCAAGATTGCGTTGTTTGACTTTTGAAAACTCGTTTATGGGGGTGAAACTAAAATATAACATGGTGCTTCATATTACAAAGTATAGTAAATCGAATTCTAACCACGTTCAAACCCCCTTTGACTAGCAAAACGGCATGTAAAAAATTGAGCTAAATAAGCTTTCGATGTTCCCAATAGTCATTCAGATTGAACTTCTTGGTTACTGAACTAAGTTGAGATTGGTGGAACCTGTTAGTCCTATAGATCTATGAGAGAGCTTTGTTTTGACTGTTTATGGTTCTAGTAACTCAAAATGGATATAAATTGATGGTTTACAAAACAACCCATGTCTGTTCGGTGCAACATTGATGTCTTGAGGTGCAACATCTGTTTGAAACTCCAAGATTGCACTCTAGGACATTATAAAATACGTTTACGGGGATGAAATAAAAACACAACATGGAAGTCAAACTTGCAACATCGAAGTCATAAGGTGCAACATCCATTTGAATACCCACGACTGCACTGTATGACTTTTGAAAACTCGTTTATGGGGATGAAATAGAAATATAACATGGTGCATCATATTCGAAAATATAGTAAATCGAATTCCAACCACGGTAAAAACCCCTTTGACCAACAAAACGACATGTGAAAATTTGAGCTGAACAAGCTTTCGATTATCCCAATAGTCACTATGATTGAATTTCTTGTTTACTGAATAAGATGAGATTGGTGGAACGTGTTGGTCCTATAAATCTATGAGAGAGCTTCATTATGACTGGTTATGTTTCTAGTAACTCAAAATGGATACAAAGTTATGGTCGGCGGAACAACCCACGTCTATTGGGTGCTGCACCGAAGTCTTGAGGTGCAACATCCGTTTGAAAATCCAAGATTGCGTTGTTTGACTTTTGAAAACTCGTTTATGGGGGTGAAACAAAAATATAACATGGTACTTCATATTCCAAAGTATAGTAAATCGAATTCTAACCACGTTCAAACCCCCTATGACTAGCAAAACAGCATGTAAAAAATTGAGCTAAATAAGCTTTCGATGTTCCCAATAGTCATTCAGATTGAACTTCTTGGTTACTGAGCTAAGTTGAGATTGGTGGAACCTGTTAGTCCTATAGATCTATGAGAGAGCTTTGTTTTGACTGGTTATGGTTCTAGTAAGTCAAAATGGATATAAATTGATGGTTTACAAAACAACCCATGTCTGTTCGGTGCAACATTGATGTCTTGAGGTGCAACATCCGTTTGAAACTCCAAGATTGCACTCTAGGACATTATAAAACACGTTTACGGGGATGAAATAAAAACACAACATGGAAGTCAAACTTGCAACATCGAAGTCTTAAGGTGCAACATCCATTTGAATACCCACGACTGCACTTTATGACTTTTGGAAACTCGTTTATGGGGAGGAAATAGAAATATAACATGGTGCATCATATTCCAAAATATAGTAAATCGAATTCCAACAACGGTCAAACCCCCTTTGAACAACAAAACGGCATGTGAAAATTTGAGCTAAAAAAGCTTTCGATATTACCAATAGTTATTAAGATTGAATTTCTCTGTTATTCAACTAAGATGAGATGGGTGGAGCCTGTTAGTCCTATAGATCTATGAGAGTGTTTCGTTTTGACATGTTATGGTTCTAATAACTCAAAATGGATACAAAGTTATGGTTGGCGGAACAACCTACGTCTGTTGTGTGCAACATCGAAGTCTTGAGGTACAACATCCATTTGAATATCCAAGATTGCACTGTATGAATTTTGAGAACTCGTTTATGGGGATGAAATAAAAATATAACATGGTGCTCATATTCCAAAATATAGTAAATCGAATTCCGACCATGGTCAAACTGCCTTTGACCAACAAAACTACATGTGTAAAATTGAGCTAAAAAAGATTTCGATGTTCCCAGTAGTCATTGTGATTGAATTTCTTGGTCACTGAACTAAGATGAGATGGGTGGAACCTGTTAGTCCTATAGACCTACAAGAGAGCTTCGTTTTGACTGGTTATGGTTATAGTAACTCCAAATGGATACAAAGTTATGGTTGGCAGAACAACCCACGTCTATTGGTTGCAACTTCAAAGTCTTGAGGTGTAACATCCATTTGAAAATCCAAGATTTCACTGTATTACCTTTGAAAATTCATTTATTGGGATGAAGTAGAAATGGAACATGGTGCATCATATTCCAAAATATAGTAAATCAAATTCCAACCATGGTCAAACCCCCTTTGACCAACAACACTGCATGTGAAAATTTGAGCTAAAAAAGCTTTCGATGTTCCCAATTGTCATTATGATTGAATCTCTTGGTTACTGAACTAAGATGAGATGGGTGGAACCTATTAGATCTATAGATCTATGAATGAGCATTGTTTTGACTGATTATGGTTCTAGTAACTCAAAATGATACAAAGTTACGGTTGGCAAAACAACCTACGTCTATATGGTGCAACATCGAAGTCTTGTGTGCAACATCTGTTTGAAAATCCAAGATTTCGCGTATGACTTTTGAAAACACATTTATGGGGATGAAATAGGAATACAACATGGTGCATCGTATTTCAAAATATAGTAAGTCGAATTCCAACCATGGTCAAACCCCCTTTGATAGCCAAAACATCATGTGAAAAATTGAGCTAAAAAGCTTTCAATGTTCCCAATTATCATTAAGATTGAATTTCTTGGTTACTGAACTAAGATGAGATTGGTGGAACCTATAAGTCCTATAGATCTATGAGGGACTTTCATTTTAACTGGTTATGGTTCTAGTAACTCAAAATGGATACAAATTTATGGTTGGCAGAATAACCCACGTCTGTTTGGTGCAACACTGAAGTTTGGATGTGCAACATACGTTTGAAACTCCAATATCGCAATGTATGACTTTTGAAAAACTTTTATGGGGATGAAATAAAAATATAACATGGTGCATCTTATTCCAAAAAATATTAAATCGAATTCCTACCTCGGTCAACCTCCCTTTGACCAACAAAACGGCATGTGAAAAATTGAGCTAAAAAAGCTTTTGATATTCCCAATAATCATTATGATTGAATTTCTTGGATACTGAACTAAGTTGAGATTGGTGGAACCTGTTAGTCCTATAGATCTATGAGAGAGCTTCGTTTTGACTAGTTATGGTTCTAGTTATTCAAAATGGATACATAGCTATGATTGGTGGAACAACCCACGTCTTTGTGTGCAACATCGAAGTCTTGAGGTGCAAAATCCGTCTGAAAGTCCAAGATTGCACTGTATGATTTTGGAAAACTCGTTTGTTGAGATGAAATAGAAATATAACATAGTACATCATATTCCAAAATATAGTAACTCGAATTCTGACCCCGGTCAAACCCCCATTGACTGACAAATCGGTATGTGAAAATTGAGCTAAAAATGCTTTCGATGTTCCCAATGGTAATTATGATTGAATTTCTTGGTTACTGATATAAGACGAGATGGGTGGAACCTGTTAGTCCTATAGATCTATGAGAGAGCTTCGTTTTCACTGGTTATGGTTCTATTAACTCAAAATGGATACAAAGTTATGATTGGCAGACAACCCACGTCTGTTGGGTGCAACATCGAAGTCTTGAGGTGCAACATCTGTTTGAAACTCGAAGATCGCGCCATATGACTTTTGAAAACCCGTTTATGGGGATGAAATAGAAATATAACATGGTGCATCATATTCCAACAAAAAGTAAATTGAATTCCTATCAGGATCAACCCTCATTTGACCAATAAAACAACATGTGAAAAATTGAGCTAAAAAAGCTTTCGATGTTCCCAATAGTAATTATGATTTAATTTTTTGGTTACTGAACTAAGATGAGATTGATGGAACCTACTAGTCCTATAATTCTATGAGATAGCTTCGTTTTGACTGATTGTGGTTCAAGTAACTCAAAATGGATACAAAGTTATGGCTGGCTGAACAACCCACGTCTGTTGGGTGCAACATCGAAGTCTTGAGGTACAACATCCGTTTCAAACTCCAAAATTGCGCTATATGTCTTTTGAAAATTCGTTTACGGGGATGAAATAGAAATATAACATGGTGCATCATATTCCAAAAAATAGCAAATCGAATTCCTACGACGGTCAACCCTCCTTTGACCAACAAAACAACATGTGAAAAATTGAGCTAAAAAAGCTTTCGTTGTTCCGAATAGTCATTATGATTTAATTTCTTGGTTACTAAACTAAGATGTGATTGGTGGACCCTACCATAAATGAATGAGAGAGCTTCATTTTTACTGGTTATGGTTAGAGAAACTCAAAATGGATAAAAGTTATGGTTGATAGAACAACGAAACTCCAAGATTGCACTGTATGACCTCGAAAATTCATTTATGGGGATGAAATAGAAATATAACATGGTGCATCATATTCCATAAAATAGTAAATCGAATTCCTACCACGGTCAACCCCCCTTCAACCAACAAAACGGCATGTGAAAAATTGAGCTAAAAAAGCTTTCGATGTTTCCAATAGTCATTTTGCATCATATTCCAAAAAATAGTAAATCGAATTCCAACCACAGTCAAACCACCTTTGACCAACAAAACGACAAGTGAAAAATTATGCAAAAAAGGCTTTTGATGTTCCCAATAGTCATTAAAATTGAATTTCTTGGTCACTGAACTAAGATGAGATAGATGGAACCTGTTAGTCCTTTAGATCTATGAGAGAGCTTCGCTTTGACTGGTTATGGTTCTAGTAACTCAAAATGGATATAAAGTTATGGTTGGCGGAACAACCTTCGTCTAGTGGGTGCAACATCAAGGTCTTGGGGTGCAGCATCCGTTTAAAAAATCCAAGATTGCACCGTATGACTTTGGAAAACTCGTTTATGGGGATGAAATAGAAATATAACATGGTGAGTCATATTCCAAAATATAGTAAATCGAATTCCAACCACGGTCAACCCACCTTTGACCAACAAAATGACGTGAAAAAATGAGCTAAAAAAGCTTTCGATGTTCCCAATAGTCATTAAGATTGAATTTCTTGGTTCCTGAACTAAGATGAAATTGGTGGAACTTGTTCATCCTATAGATATATGAGAGAGCTTCGTTTTGACTAGTTATGGTTCTAGTAACTCGAAATGGATACAAAGTTATGGTTGGCGGAACAACCCAAGTCTGTTGGGTGCAACATTGAAGTCTTGAGGTGCAACATACGTTTGAAAATCCAAGGTTGCACTATATGACTTTTGAAAACTCGTTTATGGGGATGAATTAGAAATATAACATGGTGCATCATATTCCAAAATATAGTAAATCGAATTCTGACCATGGTCAAACCACCTTTGACAAACAAAACGGCATGTGAATATTGAGCTAAAAAAGCTACGTTATGATTTGTTATGGTTCTAGAAATTCAGAATGGATACAAAGTTATGGTTGGCGAAACAACCCACGTCTGTTGGGTGCAACATCGAAGTCTTGAGGTGTAACATCCATTTGAAAATCCAAGATTGCACTGTATGACATTCGAAAACTCGTTTAGGGGGATGTAATAGAAATATAACATTGTGAATCATATTCCAAAATATAATAATTCGAATTCCGACCACGATCAACCCATCTTTGACCAACAAAATGGCATGTGAAAAATTGAGCTAAAAAGTATTCGATGTTCCCAATAGTCATTAATATTGAATTTTGTGGTTACTGAACAAAGATAAGATGGTTGAAGAGAGAGCTTCGTTTAGACTGGTTATGGTTCTAGTAACTCATAATGGATACAAAGTTATGGTTGGCGGATCAACCCACATCTAGTGTGTGCAACATCGAGGTCTTGGGGTGCAACATCCGTTTGAAAAATCCAAGATTGCACCGTTTGGCTTTGGAAAACTCTTTTATGGGGATGAAATAGAAACATAATATGGTGAATCATATTCCAAATATAGTAAACCGAATTCCAACCACGGTCAACCCACCTTTGGCCAACAAAATGACATGTGAAAAAATGAGCTAAAAAAGCATTCGATGTTCCCAATAATCATTAAGATTGAATTTCTTGGTTACTGAACTAAGATGAAATTGGTGGAACTTGTTCGTCTTAAAGATATATGAGAGAGTTTCGTTTTGACTGGTTATGGTTCTAGTAACTCGAAATGGATACAAAGTTATGGTTGGCGGAACAACCCAAGTCTATTGGGTGCAACATTGGAGTCTTGAGGTGCAACATCCGTTTGAAAATCCAAGGTTGCACTATATGACTTTTGAAAACTCATTTATGGGGATGAAATAGAAATATAACATGGTGCATCATATTCAAAAATATAGTAAATCGAATTCCGACCATGGTCAAACCACCTTTAACAAACAAAACGGCATGTGAAAATTGAGCTAAAAAAGCTTCGTTTTGATTTGTTATGGTTCTAGTAATTCAGAATGGATAGAAAGTTATGGTTGGCGAAACAACCCGCATCTGTTGGGTGCAACATCGATGTCTTGAGGTGCAACATCCCTTTGAAAATCCAAGATTGCACTGTATGACTTTTAAAAACTCGTTTAGGGGGATGTAATAGAAATATAACATTGTGAATCATATTCCAAAATATAATAAATCGAATTCCGAGCACGATCAACCCATCTTTGACCAACAAAACGGCATGTGAAAAATTAAGCTAAAAAGTATTCAATGTTCCCAATAGTCATTAAGATTGAATTTCGTGGTTATTGAACAAAGAAAAGACGGGTGAAGAGAGAGCTTCGTTTTGACTGGTTATGGTTCTAGTAACTCAAAATGGATACAAAGTTATGGTTGGCGGAACAACCCACGTTCATCGAAGTCTTGTGGTGCAAGTTACGTTTGAAATTCCAAGATTGCACTATATGACTTTTGAAAACTCGTTTATGGGGGAATAGAAATATAACATGGTGAATCATATTCCAAAAGATAGTAAATCGAAAGGGTCCGTTTGGCACTGTTCCCTATTAAGTTTTAAAATTAGGCTCACATCCGTTCATAAATTTATTGTAAATTTAGTCTCGATTTTTCGAAAATTCACTAAAACAATAAAAAAATAAAAAAATTGCGTAAATTAATATTTAAATTAAACATGCACTCAACAAAAAATTCAGATAAAAAAATCATCAAAAAGGCATCAAAAATAATAATAATAATTACAACGAAAATGCAGTTAAATGAATAATACTATGCACATATTTGTATTTTCCTGCATCCCTCCGTGCACGTTTTTAATGTCATGCATCTGTGTGGATTTACTTGCATACATCTGTGCAAGTATTTCACAATTCTTGCATACAAGTGTGCAAATATTGACTTGCATACGTATCAGTTCACATTTATTTTCAGACATGTATGCAGTAAAAGCAGAAAAGATGCATATACGTTTACAACAATCCAAAGGCAAAATGTCAGATCAAATCCCTTCATGTAATACTTGCATATATGTGTGCAGGTATTTCTAATAGTTTCACACATGTATGCAAGTTTCCGTCCATAATTTCAAAAGAAAACAGCCTATGCAATAGTTGCTTACGTATATGCAACTTATTTTTATTTCTGTGGACTTCCGCAAAAAATCCAGATTTTAGATTTTTTTTATTTCTTTTTTTTTTACTTGATAGCGCCTAAAATTTTGGCCAAGCCGAAAGTTGAAAAATAGGGGGCCGATTTGCACTGAAACTTAGGGAGGGATGTGATCCTAATTAAGTTTGAAAATAGGGATGTGAGCCTAAAATTCACAAATGGAATTCCGACCACGGTGAACCCACCTTTGACCAACAAAACGGCATGTGAAAAAATGTGCTAAAAAAGCTTTCGATGTTCCCAATAGTCATTAAGATTGAATTTCATGGTTATTGAACTAAGATGAGATGGGTGGAACCTGTTAGTCCTATTGATCTAGGAGAGAGCTTTGTTTTGAATGATTATGGTTCTAATAACTCAAAATGGATACAAAGTTATGGTAGGGGAAATAGAAATACAACATGGTACATCATATTTCAAAATACAGTAAATCGAATTCCGACCACGGTCAAACCACCTTTGACCAACAAAACGGTATGTGAAAAATTGAGCTAAAAAAGCTTTCGATGTTCCCAATAGTCGTTAAAATTGAATCTCTTGGTTACTGAACTAAGATTAGATGGGTGTAACTGGTTAATCCTATAGATCTGTGAGAGAGCTTCGTTTCGACTTGTTATGGTTCTAGTAACTCAAAATGGATACAAAGTTATGGTTGGCGGAACAACCCACGTCTATTAGGTGAATGATCGAAGTCTTGAGGTGCAACATCCATTTGAAACTCCAAGATTGCAATGTATGACTTTTGAAAACTCGTTTATGGGAATGAAATAGAAATATAACATGGTGCATCATATTCAAAAATATAGTAAATCGAATTACGACCACGGTCAAACCACCTTTGACCAACAAAACGACATGTGAAAAATTGAGCTAAAAAAGCTTTCGATGTTCCTAACAGTAATTAAGATTGAATTTCTTGGTTACTGAAACAAGATGAGATTGATTTCACTTGTTAGCCCTATAGATCTACGAGATAGCTTCTTTTTTTACTGGTTATGGTTCTAGTAACTCAAGATGGATACAAAGTTATGGTTGGCAGCACAATCCATGTCTGTTGGGTGCAACATTGAAGTCTTGAGGTACAACGTCCGTTTGAAAATCCAAGATTCCACTGTATGACTTTTGTAAACTCTTTTATGGGGATGAAATAGAAATATAACGTGGTGCATCATATTCCAAAATATAGAAAGTCGAATTCCAACCACGGTCAAACCACCTTTGACCAACAAAACGACATTTGAAAAATTGAGCTAAAAAGCTTTATGTTCCCAATAGTCATTATTATTGAATTTCTTGGTTAGTAAAATAAGATGAAATCGGTGTAACATCTTAGTCCTATAGATCTATGAGAGAGCTTTGTTTTGACTGGTTATGGTTCTAGTAACTCAAAATGGACACGAAGTTATGGTTGGCGGAACAATCCACGTCTGTTGGGTGCAACATCGAAGTCTTGAGGTGCAACATCCTTCTTAAAATCCAAGATTGCACTATATGACTTTTGAAAACTCGTTTATGGGGATGAAATAGAAATATAGCATTTTGAATCATGTTCCTAAATAAAGTAAATCGAATCCCTACCTCGGTCAACCCCCCCTTCGACTAACAAAACAACATGTGAAAAATTAAGCTAAAAATGCTTTCGATGTTCCCACTAGTCATTAAAATTGAATTTCTTGGTTATTGAACTAAGGTGAGATGGGTGTAAATTGTTAATCCTATAGATATATGAGAGAGCTATTGGCAACGTCTGTTGGCAGAACAACCCACGTCTGTTAAGTGAAACGTCGAAGTCGTGAGGTGCAACATCCATTTGAAAATCCAAGATTCCACTGTATGACTTTTGACAACTAGTTTATGGGGATGAAATTGAAATAAAACATGGTGCATCATATTCCCAAAAAATAGTAAATTGAAATCCAATCACAGTTAAACCCTCTTTGACGAACAAAACGACATGTGAAAAATTGATCTAAGAAAGCTTTCGATGTTCCCAATATTCATTAAAATTGATTTTCTTTGTTACTGAACTAAGATGAGATGGGTGGAACCTGCTAGTCCTATAGATCTACGAGAGAGCTTCTTTTTGATACGTTATGGTTCTATTAACTAAAAATTGGTACAAAGTTATGGCTGGCCGAACAACCCACGTCTGTTGGTGCAACATCGAAGTCTTGAGGTGCAACATTTGTTAGAAAATCTAAGATTGCATTGTATGATTTTTGAAAACTATTTTATGGGGTTGAAATTGAAATACAACGTGGTGCATCATATTCCAAAATATAGTAAATCGAGTTCCGACAACTGTCAAAACCCCTTTGACCAACAAAACGGCATGTGAAAATTAAAGCTAAATAAGCTTTCGATGTTCCAAATAGTCATTATGATTGAATTTCTTGGTTACTGAACTAAGATGAGATGGGTGGAACATGTTAGTCCTGTAGACCTATGAGAGAGCTTCGTTTCGACTGGTTGTGGTTCTAGTAACGCAAAATGGATACATAGTTATGGTTGGCGGAACAACCCACGTCGGTTAGGTGCAACATCGAAGTCTTGAGGTGCAGCAATCATTTGAAAAATCCAAGATTGCACTGTATGACTTTTGAAAACACGTTTATGGGGATGAAATAGAAATGCGACATGGTACATCATATTCCAAAATATAGTAAATCGAATTCCGAACACGGTCAAACTACCTTTGACCAACAAAACGGCATGTGAAAAATTGAGCTAAAAAAGCTTTCGATGTCCCAATAGTCATTAAAATTGAATTTCTTGGTCATGGAACTAAGATGAGATGAGTGTAAACTATTAATCCTATAGATCTATGAGAGAACTTCATTTTGACTGGTTATGGTCCTAGTAACTCAAAATGGATACAAAGTTATGGTTGGCGGAACAACCCACGTCTGTTGGGTGAAACGTCGAAGTCTTGAGGTGCGGCATCCGTTTGAAAATCCAAGATTCCACTGTATGACTTTTGAAAACTCTTTTATGTGGTTGAAATAGAAATAAAACATGGTGCATCATATTCCCAAAAAATAGTAAATTGAATTCCAACCACAGTCAAACCCCCTTTGACGAACAAAATGACATGTGAAAATTTGAGCTAAAAAAGCTTTCGATGTTCCTAATAGTCATTAATATAGAATTTCTTGGTTACTGAACTACGATGAGATTGGAGGAACCTGTTAATCGTATAGATCTATGAGAGAGCTTCGTTTTGTCTGGTTATTGTTATAGTAACTAAAAATGGATACAAAGTTATGGTTGGCGGAACTACCCACGTCTGTTGGGTACAACATCGAAGTCTTGAGGTACAACATCCATTTGAAAAATCCAAGATTGCATTGTATGACCTTTGAAAACACTTTTATGTGGAGGAAATAGAAATATAATGTGGCGCATCATATTCCAAAATATATTAAATTGAATTAAGACCACGGTCAAACCACCTTTGACCAACAAAACGGCATGTGAAAAATTGAGCTAAAAAAGCTTCTGATGTTCCCAATAGTCATTATGATTGAATTTCTTGGTTATTGAACTAAGATAAAATCGGCGGAACCTGTTAGTCCTGTAGATCTATGAGAGGCCTTCGTTTTGACTGGTTATGGTTCTAGTAACTAAAAATAGATATAAAGTTATGGTTGGCGAAACAATCCACGTATGTTGGGTGCAACAACGAAGTCTTGAGGTGCAACATCCTTTTCAAAATCCTAGATAGCACTGTATGACTTTTGCAAATTCGTTTACGGGGATGAAATAGAAATATAGTATTTTGAATCATATTCCTAAATATATAAAATTCAATCCCTACCTCGGTCAACCCCCCCTTTAACTAACAGAACGGCGTGTGAAAAATTGAGCTAAAAAAGCTTTCGATATTCCCACTAGTCATTAAGATTGAATTTCTTGGTTACTGAAATAAGATGAGATGGATGGAACCTGTTAGTCCTATAGATCTATGAGAGTGCTTCGTTTTGACTGGTTATTATTCTAGTAACTCAAAATGGGTACAAAGTTATGGTTGGCGGAACAACTCAGGTTTGTTGGGTGCAACATCGAAATCTCGAGGTGCAAAATCCGTTTGAAAATCCAAGATTGCATTTTATGACTTTTAAAAACACTTTCATGTGGATGAAATAGAAATACAGCGTGGTGCATCCTATTCCAAAATATAATAAATCGAATTCCGACCACGGTCAAACCACCTTTGACCAACAAAACGACATGTGAAAAATTGAGCTAAAAAAGCTTTTGATGTTCCAAATAGTCATTATGATTGAATTTCTTGGTTACTGAACTAAGATCAGATTGGTGGAACCTGTTAGTCATACAGATCTATAAGAGAGCTTCTTTTTGATACGTTATGGATCTATTAACTCAAAATGGGTACAAAGTTATGGTTGGCCGAACAACCCACGTTGTTGAGTGCAACATCGAAGTCTTGAGGTGCAACATCTGTTTGAAAATCCAAGATTGCATTGTATGACTTTTGGAAACTGTTTATGGGGATGAAATAGAAATATAACATGTTGCATTATATTCCAAAATATAGTAAATCGAATTCCGACAACCGTCGAACCCCCTTTGACCAACAAAACGGCATGTGAAAAAATAAGCTAAATAAGCTTTCGTTATTCCAAATAGTCATTATGATAGAATTTATGTATTACTGAACTAAGATGAAATTGGTGGAACTTGTTAATCCTATAGATCTATGAGAGGGCTTCGTTTTGACAAGTTATTGTTCTAGTAACTCAAAATGAATACAAAGTTATGGTTGGTGGAACAACCCACGTCTGTTGGGTGCAACATCGAAGTCTTGAGGTGCAACATCCATTTGTAAGTCCAAAATTGCATTTTGTGACTTCTGAAAACTCGTTTATGCGGATGAAATAGAAATATAACATGGTGCATCATATTCCAAAATATAGTAAATTGAATTTCGACCACGGTCAAACGACCTTTGACCAACATAACGACATTTGAAAAATTGAGCGAAAAAAGCTTTCGATGTTCCTAATAGTCATTAAAATTGAATTTCTTGGTTACTGTACTATAATGAGATTGGTGGAACCTGTTAGTCCTATAGTTCTATGAGGGATCTTCGTTTTGACCGTTTATGGTTATAGTAACTCAAAATGTATACCAAGTTATGGTTGGCGGAACAACCCACGTCTGTTGGGGGCAACATCGAAGTCTTGAGGTGCAACATACGTTTGAAAATCCAAGATTGCACTGTATGCCTTTTGAAAATACGTTTATGGGGATGAAATAGAAATATAACATGGTCAATCATATTCCAAAATATAGTAAATCAAATTCCGACCATGGACAAACCCTCTTTGACCAACAAAACGACATGTGAAAAATTAAGCTAAAAAAACTTTCGATGTTCCCAATAGTCATTAAGATTGAATTTCTTCGTTACTGAACTATGAGATGGGTGAAACCTGTTAGTCCTATAGATTTATAAGAGAGCTTCATTTTAACTGGTTATGTTTCTAGTAACTCCAAATGGATACAAAGTAATGGTTGGCAGAACAACCCACGTCTATTGTGTGCAACATTGTAGTCTTAAGGTGCAACATCCATTTGAAAATCCAAGATTGCACTGTATGACTTTTGAAAACACGTTTGTGGGGCTGAAATAGAAATACAACATGGTACATCATATTCCAAAATATAGTAAATCGAATTCTAACAACGGTCAATTAACCTTTGACCAATAAAACGACAAGTGAAAAATTAAGCTAAAAAAGCTTTCGATGTTCCCAATAGTCATTAAAGTTGAATTTCTTGGTTATAATGAACTAAGATGAGATGGGTGTAACCTATTAATCCTATAGATCTATGAGAGGGCATCATTTTGACTAGTTATGGTTCTAGTAACTCAAAATGGATACAAAGTTATGGTTGGCAGAACAACCCACATCTGTTCGGTACAACATCGAAGTCATAAGGTGCAACATCCGTTTGAAAATCCAAGATTGCACTTTATGACTTTTAAAAACAAGTTTTTGGGGATGAAATAGAAATACAACATGGTGGATCATATTCCAAAATATAGTAAATCAAATTTCGACCACGGAGAAACCACCTATGACCAACAAAACGACATGTGAAAAATTGAGCTAAAAAAGCTTTTGATGTTCCCAATATTCATTATGATTGAATTTCTTGGTTACTTAACTAAGATGAGATGGGTGGAACCTGTTAGTTCAATAGACTTATGAGAGAGCTTCGTTTTGAAATGTTATGGTTATAGTAACTCAAAATGGATACACAGTTAGGGTTCGCGGAACAACCCACGTCTATTGGGTGCAACATCGAAGTCTTGAGGTGGAACATCCATTTGAAAATACGAGATTGCATTGTATGACTTTTGAAAACTCGTTTGTGGGGATGAAATAGAAATATAACATGGTGCATCATATTCCAAAATATAGTAAATCGAATTCCGACCACGGTCAAACCACCTTTGACCAACAAAACGGCATGTGAAAAATTGAGCTAAAAAAGCTTTCGATGTTCCTAATAGTCATTAAGATAGAATTTCTTGGTTACTGAACAATGATGAGATTGTTGGAACCTGTTAGTCCTATAGATCTATGAGAGAGCTTCGTTTTGTCTGGTTATTGTTCTAGTAACTCAAAATGGATACAAAGTTATGGTTGGCGGAACTACCCAAGTCTGTTGAGTGCAACATCGAAGTCTTGAGGTGCAACATCCGTTTGAAAATCCAAGATTGCACTATATGACTTTTGAAAACTCTTTTATGGGGATGAAATAGAAATATAACTTGGTGCATCATATTCCAAAATATAGTAAATTGAATTCCGACCGCGGTCAAACCACCTTTGACCAACATAACGGCATGTGAAAAATAGAGTTAAAAAAGCTTTCGATGTTCCCAATAGTCATTATGATTGAATTCCTTAGTTACTGAACTAAGATGAAATTGGTGGAACATATTTGTCCTATAGATCTATGAAAGAGCTTCATTTTGACTGGTTAAGGTTCTAGTAACTCAAAATGGATACAAAGTTATGGTTGGCGGAACAACCCACGTCGGTTGGGTGCAACGTCGAAGTCTTAAGTTGCAACATCCATTTGAAAATCCAAGATTGCACTCTATGACTTTTGAAAAAATATTTATGGGGATGAAATAGAAATATAACACGGTGAATCATATTCCAAAATATAGTAAATCGAATTCCGACCACGGTCAACCCACCTTTGACTAACAAAATGGCATGTGAAAAATTGAGCTAAAAAAGCTTTCGATGTTGCTAATAGTCATTAAGACTGAATTTCTTGGTTACTGAACTAAGATGAGATCGGTGGAACCTATTAGTCCTATAGATCATTGAGAGAGCTTCGTTTTGACTGGTTATTGTTCTAGTAACTCAAATTGGATACAAAGTTATGGTTGGCGGAACAACCCACGTCTGTTGGGTGCAACATCGAACTCTTGAGGTGCAAAATCATTTTCAAAATCCAAGATTGCACTGTATGACTTTTGAAAACTCATTTATGGGGATGAAATAGAAATATAGCATTTTGAATCATATTCCTAAATATAGTAAATCGAATCCCTACCTCGGTCAACCCGCCCTATGACTAACAAAACGGCATGTGAAAAATTGAGCTAAAAAAGCTTTCGATATTCCCACTAGTCACTAAGATTGAATTTATTGGTTACTGAACTAAGATGAGATGGGTGGAACTTGTTAGTTCTATAGATCTATGAGAGTTCTTCGTTTTGACTGATTTTTGTTCTAGTAACTCAAAATGGATACAAAGTTATGGTTGGTGGAACTACCCACGTCTGTTGGGTGCAACATCCATGTCTTGAGGTGTAACATCCGTTTGAAAATAAAAGATAGCATTGTATGACTTTTAAAAACACTTTTATGTGGATGAAATAGAAATACAACGTGGTGCATCATATTCCACAATATAAGAATTCGAATTCCGACCACAGTCAAACCACCTTTGACCAACAAAATGACATATGAAAAATTGAGCTAAAAAAGCTTTCGATGTTCCCAATAGTCATTATGATTGAATTTGTTGGTTACTGAACTAAGATGAGATTGGTGGAACCTGTTAGTCATATAGATCTATGAGAGAGCTTCTTTTTGATACGTTATGTGTCTATTAACTCAAAATGGGTACAAAGTTATTGTTGGCCGAACAACCCACGTCTGTTGGGTGCAACATTCAAGTCTTGAGGTGCCACATCCGTTTGAAAATCCAAGATTTCATTGTATGACTTTTGAAAACTAGTTTATGGGGATGAAATAGAAATATAACATGGTGCATCATATTCGAAAGTATAGTAAATCGGATTCCGACAACCGTCAAACCCCCTTTGACCAACAAAACGACATGTGAAAAATTAAGCTAAATAAGCTTTCGATGTTCCAAATAGTCATTATGATTGAATTTCTTGGTTACTGAACTAAGTTGAAATTGGTGGAACTTGTTACTCCTATAGATCTATGAGAGGGCTTAGTTTTGACTAGTTATGGTTCTAGTAATTCAAAATGAAAAAAAAGTTATGGTTCGCGGAACAACCCACGTCTGTTGGGGGCAACATCCACGTCTTGGGTGCAACATCCATTCGAAAATCCAAAATTGCATTATATGACTTTTGGAAACTCGTTTATGCGGATGAAATATTAATTTAACATGTTGCATCATTGTAACACCACGTGATTTTAAATATTAAAATTAACAAAATTAAGAACACTTAATTTTCAAGAGAAGAATTAAGGGAAATGGGTTACTCATTGAGTTCGTATCGGAATTCTGCTTCGAAAAGAGTCCAAGTTTTCGTTAATCGGACTTCGTATGAGGATGTTATGGACCTCAGAAATTTCAAGAATTTAAATATATTAAAACAACTCAGATTTAAATTCAAATTTTGAATTCAAACAAATAAGCGGGCTGGGCGGGATTTTTCCCGCCCCAGGCCAGGTCGACCAGGGGTCGACCTCCCCTATACAGGTCGACCTGGAGGTTGACCAACCCCCAGGGAAAATCTTAACTGTGACGATTTCTGACTTGTGGCGGAGTCACTAAGGCTTAGGCGGCAGTTCTGGATCGTTCTAATTGGCTTGAATGGTTCTGATTGCTCCTATATTAATCTAAAGGCTTATATTTATCAAAACTTCTATATAAGCACGCATAGACTCTAGCTCTAAACCTAAAATAAATTAATCTCTTGGCCTCCATACTGCTGCTGGAATAGTACTCCTTCTTCTTAAAGCTTACTAATTGCAAGTCAAGATTCTAATACAAACAACGAAAGAATTATTCTCTTCTCTAATCCGTCTTTGTGAGTACAATTTCTTTTAAAAAATAATTAATAAACTAATTATGATGAGTTATAATTTGGATTATGAGAACATTCCTGTTGAATCATGTGACGTTACTTAATTTTGTTATCGTCTGTTTGTGGACATATGACAGTTTAATTAACTTACGTTAGTAGATCTATTTCATATGTCCAACCACATATGTTTAACTTGATTCATTTTATGGCATCAGTTTATATGCAAGTTTGGATGTAAATCAGAACGTGGAGGACGAAAGAGTTATTGTATTTGGAATGTTCTAGTTTAACTGTATATATATATATATATATGTGTGTGTGTGTGTGTGTGTGCGAGTTTATATGTAAAACACGTGATATTAGTTTACATGTTTAAATTCATAAGCAAGTTTGTTTGGAATCCATATGAAAGTTTAGGTGAAACCCATATTCACATATGCAAGTTTAGGTGAAAACCATATTCACATATGCAAGTTTAGGTGAAAACCATATTCATAATGCAAGTTCACAATTTCATGTTGAGATCTATATTTAGATCCATGGCAGTACATAGTTTATGCAAATTTATGTTCTAAATGTCCATTGCCTATGCAAGTTATTGGCTATGCAAATTTATGTTACCATTCTTATTTGCAAGTTAGATCTATTTTATGTGTTATGCAAGTTTTGTTGTTTCTTTTCTTATGAGTTAGGTTATTTGCGAGTCTAGCATATTTCATATTAAACGTACGAACGACGTGGGGACAATGGGAAAATATTAAATATACATATTGTGAATTGGTATAAAATGGCTTTAAAGGCATATAATTAATTTGAGACACTAATTGGTATAATTTATATACCTGAAAACGATTGACATAATTTAGGTGACAATTTTGGACAAAGATTAATTTGGAAGTTATTGGCAATTTGAATAGGGAAAATTAATTCATATTAGGGTGAAATAATATGTGTAATAACAAACGCCTAAGACACGAGGTTAGACTCGATTGTGGTATAAGACTGCCCGGACCCGCTCGGCAAATCCAGCAACCACAAACGGTAGTCTAATGTGAGAGGTAAAAGCCATAAATTAAATGTGTAACAATTGTAAAGACACGAAGTTAGGCTCGTTTGCGGTATAAGACTGCCCGGACCCGCCCAGCAAATCCAACAACCGCAAACGATAGTCTAATGTGGGAGGTCTTACAAGGTTACGTTTATAATGAACTAAGTAACACTTAACCAAGATAAATATGTGCTGGGACATGGGGGTTAAGTGGGTGACATGGGTGACATGTGAAATACAATTAGGAACACTTAACCAAATTGAAACATGTAAGAAGACTTGAATAAGAAGGGGTTAAGTGGAAAATCTTAGTGGGGACCAAGCATAGGTGGAAAGCTTGTGTCAAGTATGGGGGCCCTTTTCAAACCAGTAACCCATTAAGTATCTTTGTGAGCTCGAGTTAGATCGAGGACCGGACACACTTACTCGGTTTGATTGTAAGAGGTCAAAACAGGTTAGCGATGGAAACGCAAGTCTAATAGGGTCATGTGCATGCATGGGCCTGGGCTAGTAGATAAGATGTTGTTGCATCATGTAGATATGAGCCATGCATCTTTAGTGGTATCGGGTTGCCACTTTGGAAAGTGATCCACCCCACTATGGGATCAACACGGGTATCTACGAGTTAGGGAGCCGATCGCATGGAGGTAGTGGGTACAACTAGTGGAGATAGGGGCAGGCGGCACCTATGAAGACAGCTAGGGGTACGCGAAACTACCATTATGATTATTATGTTCAGTAGGCGGGATAAACTTTTAGAGTGACTAGTAATAGTGTAGTATAGTAATTATCCTATAGTGATTAAGAGCGCAATTAACGCCAATATATTCTTCTTGTTTGTTTTGTCTTGCCTAATTGTTTCACAATCATTCCTTGTTTTACTAGTTTATGCCTTATCCTATGCACTTTAATAATTATATTGTTAAAGTTATTGGACTCGCCAGACTTTATGACTGACCCCCTTGTTTTCGCCTCTTTTCTTCCTTCCCCCCCGCCCCCAAGGTTCTAAGGGTGGGACTAGTGCTAGTGAAGCTTGATTTGGATACCTTTCTCTCTCTTTTGGAAGTGCTTGGATTCCTGAAAGTAAAGTCCAGCTTATCTCTTTTATGGCTATTTATGTTGGCGTTGTGCTTTTTACTTTATGTACTCATAAAACAACTTATCAACATGGATATTAAGTGTACTTGGTTTTATTGTTGATTTTTGATGTTGTTGTAACCAAACTATTTCTCCGCTGCAATAAAAGTTGTTTTAAATTTTTCAGGTACCAATATATGTATCTGTCTTGCTATATTCTGTTCTATACACCAATAATACTCCATGACAGTTAATGCATTCCCTTTGAGACAGACATTAATGGACATGGGGTGTTACGCGTGGTATCAAAGCTGAAGGTTACCAGAACAGAGAAGAGATTTTGAAAAATTATTTTTCAAAAACATTTTTTAAAGAAATACTATCAATAATAAGATTTAAGTAGAGTATTTTCAAGAGAAAAGTATATTTTAAAAACATAACCCCCAAGAGACATATATCTTTCCTTCGATTCTCCATTTTAAAGATCTTCCTTTTTCTTTTTCAACATGTCTGGGGAACCTGAGATATCCTAGGGCATACGGATACCAGGCTGGTTCAGAAGGTATCTGGAGGCTAGGGCCACCGCTGCAGGCCTAGCAAATGTTCCTCCTCCCCCAACTACAGCCGCTCCTCCTCCTCCCCCTCACCGCGTTGATATTTTTTCGAAGATATGCAAGGACTTTCAGGCAATGGGTGGGAAACCTTTTCACGGGTCAGAGACATTTGTTGAAGCTCGAAATTGGCTTAAGGAGGTGGAAGATTTGTTTGGTATCTTCGAGATAGAAGATGGAAGAAAGGTCCAATTAGCTGCTTGGTTAATGAAGGACGAAGCCCCGTTTTGGTGGGAGGTCACGAATGGAGACCGTCCAGTGGAGACATGGATGGATTTCAGGCATAGGTTTGAGATGAAATTTCTCTCACGAGCAGAAGAGAATTTATACATGGAGAGGTTCTTGGCATTGAAGTAAGGGAATTTACCATTAAACGAGTACGTCAATAAGTTCAATCAGTTGGCGAGATTTGGCTTAGACTTGGTAAACACACCTGAAAAGAAGGCCCTGAGATTCATTAAAGGTTTGAATGAGCCGCTACATGGGTCGGCTATGACCGACATTCCTATGGGGACTACCTTTGAGAAACTGGTTGACATGGAACTTATGCATGAAGAGGAGAAATGCGCTAATTGTAATAAGTCATCGGAGAAGAAAAGGGATCAAAAGAAATCACAACAGCAACACTAGAAAGGTGGTAAGGATAACAATAACAAAGGAAAGAAAAGGTGCTTTAATTGTGGAACACCAGGCCATCTGAGCAAGGACTGTAGGAAGAAGAAGAAGGCTGGTTGTTTCAACGGTGGTGAGGCAAGACATCTGATTAAAAACTGCCCGAGAAGACAAGGGCAAGGGCAGAGGACAGGGTCTACTTCTGGAGTGCAGGTTCAGGCTCTCATGGCACCAGGGCAGGCAAGAGGCCAGGTTCATGCTCTAATGGCACCAGGACAGGAGAGAGGTAGAAACATTTCTGTTGAAAGTTTGGTTTTTCTGTTTGATCATCTTGTTCGTACTTTGTTTGATTCTGTCTCTTCACACTCGTTTGTATCTGCTTCATTAGTTGAAACACTGCACCAAAATACTAGCCTAGTTATGGATACCATAGTAGTTTCAAATCCTATTGGTGGTTCGGCTAATCTTTCAATGATTTGTCGGGATTTGAGAGTGTCTAACTTGGGCGTTGGGTTTGAATGCAATGCCTTCGTTCTTGGCTTCATGGGCTACGGCATGATTCTAGGCATGGATTGGCTAGCCAGATACGGTGCCATCATAGACTGTGAAAGAAGGGTAGTTAGATTGTTGACTCGTTGTGGCGAGGCCCTTGATATTTCTTATGACCCTAGAGCCCCGGTGATGCTTAGCTACCTGGAATCTCTTGACGCATCCAATGATGACTTGGAACCTGTTTGTGTGGTCCGTGAATATGGTGACGTCTTCGATGAGGTTCGGGGTTTACCGCCGAGGTGCGAGATAGACTTTCGTATATACCTAGTAGATAATGCAAAGCCAATTGCATTACAAGTGCGCCACATGGCTCCGAGGGGGAGAAGAGAACTCAGTAAGCAAGTGAAATATTTGCTTGAGAAAGGGCTCATAAGAAGAAGTATTTCGGAATGGGGTACTCCAGTTGTTTTTGCTACAAAGGCTGATGGTTTACTTAGACTGTTCGTGGACTATAGAGAACTGAATAAGCTCACAAAGAACATACACCCATTGCCGAGGATAGATAATTTATTCGATCAGTTGGTTGGTGCTACAGTTTTCTTACAGCTGGATTTGGCTATAGGATTTCATCAGCTAAGGATGGCTGAAGACAGCATAGATAAGACTACATTTAGAACTCCTGGTCGTTTCTTCGAGTGGCTCATCATGCCTTTTGGTTTGACGGATGCACCCGCATACTTCGTTGAATTAATGAGTAGGGTGTTTAAGGAGTTTCTAAACAATTTTGTGGTAGTCTTGGTGGACGATATCTTGATTTTCTCTAGAAGTGAAGAAGAGCATTCCCTACGTCTTAGGGAAGTCTTAGAGACCCTGTGAGCACATCAACTCAAAGCTAAGTTATCCAAGTGCCATTTTTGGAGAAAAGAAGTGAGGTTCTTAGGACATGTGGTCTCTAAGGAGGGTAGTTGTGGATCCCGCAAAGGTGGTGGCAATCCAAGATTGTAAGATTCCTAAGAACGCAACAGAAGTAAGAAGCTTTTTAGGGATGGCTGGTTATTATAGGAAGTTCATTAAGGACTTTGCGAAGATATCAGCCCCACTTACTCGGTTGACGAAGAAGAACTTGACTTTTTCATGGGATGTTGACCGTGACGATGCTTTCCAACGTTTGATGAGGGCTTTGACGATGGCTCCAGTTTTAGTTTTGCCAGATGGGAGTAAGCTATTCACAATATATATCGATGCTTGCGGGACAGGGCTTGGTGCGGTTTTAATGCAAGAGGGAAGGGTGATATGCTATGGTGGAAGGCAGTTGAAAGCCCACGAGAAGAATTACCCTACCCACGACATAGAGTTGGCTGCCATAGTTTTTGCGCTTAAGTCATGGCATCATTATTTGCTTTGGCGAGAAGTATGAGTTGTATACAGACCATAAGTCGCTAAAGTACTTGTTCTCTCAGAAAGATCTATACTTGAGGCAACCGAGGTGGACGGAGTTTTTGGCATCCTACGATTTTGAGATCGCATATACCCCTGGCAAGGGTAACGTTCTAGCTGACGCCTTAATTAGAAAGGGGTTGACTTTTAGTCCATTATTCGTAGAACGACAGAGTTTGGAGTATATATCTACCTTTGAATTCAGACCCTCTGTCGAGTATGTACCCGGATTGTTGGCATCACTAGAGGTATAACCTACACTTTTGGGTCGGGTTGGAGAGGCACAGCGAGATGAACCACAGTTGGTTGAGATAGTAGGCAAGCTTTTAGGAGGGGAGTCTTCGAGTCATCTTAATAGATATGCTATAGATGAGAGAGGCTGGTTGCGTAGAGATGGGAGACTTTGCATGCCACAAGACGAGAGCTTGAGGAAGACAATTCTTGAAGACTCACATCGCTCTAAGATGACCATACATCCCAGTGGTGACAAGATGTATAGGGATATGAAGCGAGATTTCTTTTGGGCTGGAATGAAGAAGGATGTGGTTGAGTTCGTTTATGGATGCTTGGTGTGCCAGCAAGTCAAGGAGGAGCAAAAGAAGCCCCGTGGTTTGCTCCACCCTTTAGAGATTCCGCTGTAGAAATGGGAAAGTGTTTCTGTGGATTTTGTAGACGAGTTGCCAAGATCAAGGAAGGGTAATACGGGGATTTGAGTAGTTGTAGTCAGACTTACCAAAAGTGCCCATTTTATTCCCGTTAAAAGTAGGAGGACCGCCGCATGGTTAGCATCTGTTTACCTCCGAGAGATAGTTCGTCTGCATGGCATACCCTCTAGAATTGTGAGCGATAGAGTTCCCATTTTCACTAGCCAGTTTTGGAAGTGCTTACAAGAGGCGGTAGGAACACAATTGTGCTTAATTACCGCTTATCATCCTCAGACGGGATTCTACAAGATCTTTTGAGGCTATGCATCTTGGACTTTGGGGGAACATGGGAAGAACATCTTCCATTAGTGGAGTTCGCCTAAAATAACAACTTTCAGGCTAGCATTGGCATGGCACCTTTTGAGGCGCTTTATGGACGACCATGCTGATCACCTACTTGTTGGTGGGAATCTACGGATAAGGTTTTTCTTGGACCTGACATGATTAGGGAGACTTCGGAGAAGAAAGACTTGATTCGACGGCGAATGAAGGTGGCGCAGGACCGGCAGAAGTCATATGCTGATAAGAGACGAGCCGATCTTGAGTTCAATATTGGGGACATGGTTTTTATTAAGGTGTCACCATTGAGAAACGTAGTCCTTTTTGAATTAGTAGGGAAGTTGGCACCGAGGTTCGTAGGATCCTTTCCAATTATAGTGAGGATTGGGCAGATGGCGTATAGAGTAAAGTTGCCAGTGGAGCTCAGTGGTGTTCATGACGTGTTTCACGCTTCGCATTTGCATAAGTGTTTACATGATACGGCGGAAGTGGTGGAGCCGAGCAAGCTCAAAGAAATGGTAGTAGAGTGAAATACCACGGTTAGACGAGCTCCTACACGCACTCTCGGATCGGAGGTCAAAAGGATATGCAACAAAGAGGTCAAGTTGGTCAAAGTGCAATGGGGAGATGATCAACGAGACGCGACTTGGGAGACGGAAGACAAGATGCGTACGCTGTAACCTTTCCTTTTTGAGGGTATGTTTTTAATTTCTCCTTTTTCTATCGCTTTGTTGATACTTGTCATATCGTTTACTATGTCTTTACGATTATACCTTCGATCTTTAGTTAGGAAAAACCCTATGGTTGTAAACATGTGTTTGAGACATGTTATGTTTGGTGGATACAAATGAACGCAAGTGGTTGCTACTGGACGCTCATGGATGCATGTACAGACACATTAGGCACTAGATCGGCTCAATCACTTTCATATTACTTATAAATGTGTGTGCATATTTAAATTAATAGATGTATAATGGTTGTGTTATCATATGGATGTTGTATTTTGATGAATGGTTGTGCACACATGTAGAAATAATATGTATCATTAGGATTCTTTCACATACATAATGGACACACGGCACTATCATGATTTGCATTAAGGAGGTCAACTGAATCAGTAGACCGCCTGATTTTGTATTGCCTAAGGATAATATACACACACTTTTTGCATATGTTCATACGACATTAGAAATCTTGTAAGGACAATGGATGCCTGTGTTTGATGGTTGAGTAGATGGATGATTGTATGTTAGGATATACATTCTCCTTAACTTGGAGATTTCGGAGGAAAATCCTTTGCGGAGGGTAGAAATGTAACACCCCGTAATTTTAAATATTGTAACCTCCCCTATACACGTCAACCTGGGGGTCGACCTACCCCTCAGGCAGATCTGAACTGTGATGATTTCTGACTTGTGGATGAGTCATTAAGGCTTAGGTGGCGGTTTCTAGATGACTCGAATTGACCTGAATGGTTCTGATTACTCCTATATTAATCTAACGGCTTATATTGATCTAAAGTTCTATATAAGCACGCATAGAATCAAGCTCTAAACCTAAACAAAATTAATATCTTGGCCTCCATGCTACTGCTGGAATAGTTGTCCTTCTTCTTAAAGCTAAGGAATTGCAAGTCAAGATTCTAATACAAATGTCGAACGAACTATTCTCTTCTCTGATCCTTCTTTGTGCGTACAATTTCTTTCATAAAAAAATTAATAAACTAATTATGATGAGTAATAATTTGGATTATGAGAACATGCCTGTCGAATCATGTGATGTTACTTAATTTTGTTATCGTCTGTTTGTAAACATATGACAGTTTTGTTAACATGTGTTAGTAGTTCTATTTCACATGTCCAATCACATATGTTTAACTTGATTCATTTTATGACATCAGTTTATATGCATGTTTGGATGTAAATCATATGCAAGTCTGTATGCAAATTATACACAAGTTTATACGTGAATCAAGTACATACATATATATATATATATGTATGTTTGTGTATATATATATATATATATATATATATATATATATATGCGAGTTTATATGTAAAACATGTGATATTAGTTTACATGTTTAAATTCATATGCAAGTTTGTTTGGAATCCATATGCAAGTTTAGTTGAAAACAATATTCACATATGCAAGTTTAGGTGAAAGTCATATTCGCATATGCAAGTTTATGTGAAAACCATATTCACATATGCTAGTTTAGGTGAAAACCATATTCATATATGCAAGTTCACAATTTCACGTTGAGATCTATATTTAGATCCATGGCAGTACATAGTTTATGCAAATTTATGTTCTAAATGTCCGTTGCCTATGCAAGTTTTGGCTATGCAAATTTATGTTATAATTCTTATTTGCATGTTAGATCTATTTTATGTGTTATGCAAGTTGTGATGTTTCTTTTCTTTTGAGTTAGACTATTTGCGAGTCTAGCATATTTTATATTAAACATACGAACAACGCTGGGACAATGGGAAAATATTAAATATACATATTGTGAATTGGCATAAAATTGCTTTAAAGGCATATAATTAATTTGAGACACTAATTAGTATAATTTATATACCTGAAAACTATGGAAATAATTTAGGTGACAATTATGGACATAGATAAATTTGGAAATTATTGACAATTTGAATAGGGACAATTTATTCATTTTGCGATGTAATAATTATGTTTAATAATAAACGCCTAAGACACGAGGTTAGACTCGTTCGTGGTATAAGACTGCCCGGACCCGCCCGGCAAATCCAGCAACCAAAAACGGTATTCTAATGTGAGAGGTCAAAGGCAAAAATTAAATGCGTAACAATTGTAAAGACACGAGGTTAGTCTCGTTTGCGGTATAAGACTCCCTGGACCCGTTGGACAAATCCGGCAACCACAAACGGTAGTCTAATGTGGGAGGTCTTATAAGGTTACGGTTATAATGAATTAAGTAACACTTAACCAAGATAAACATGTGGTGGGACATGGGGGTTAAGGGGTGACATGGGTGACATGTGAAATATGATTAGGAACACTTAACCAAATTGGAACATGTAAGAAGACATGAATAAGACGGGGTTAAGTGGGAAATCTTAGTGGGGACCAAGCATAGGTGGAAAGCTTGTGTCAAGTATGGAGGCCCTTTTCAAACCAGTAACCCATTAAGTATCTTTGTGAGCTCGGGTTAGATCGAGGACAGGACACGCTTATTCGATTTGATTGTAAGAGGTCAAAACTGGTTAGCGGTGGCAACGCAAGTCCAACGCGGTCATGTGCGTGCGTGGGCCCGGGCTGGTAGATAAGGCGTTGTTGCATCGTGTAGATATAAGCCCTGCATCTTTAGTGGTATCGGGTTGTCACCTTCGGGAGTGATATACCGCACTGTGGGACCAACACGGGTATCTACGAGTTAGGGAGCCGATAGCATGGGGGTAGTAGGTAAAACTAGTTGAGTCAGTAAGCGGGATCAACTTTTATAGTGACTAGTAATGGTGCAGTATAGTAATTATCCTATAGTGATTAGGAGCGCAATTAACGCCTGTATATTCCTCTTGTTTGTTTTGTCTTGCCCACTTGTTTCACAGTCATTGCTTGTTTTACAAGTTTATGCCTTATCCTAATTACTTTAATAATTATATTGTTAAAGTTATTGGACTCGCCAGACTTTATGTCTGACCCCTTTGTTTTCGCCTCTTTTCTTCTCTATCCACCCCACCCCCCCTAGGTTCTTAGGGTGGGTCTAGTGCTAGTGAAGCTTGATTTGGATCCCTTTCTCAGTCTTTTGGAAGTGCTTGGATTGCTGAAAGTAAAGTCCAACTTATCTCTTTTATTGCTGCTTATGCTGGGGTTATGCTTTTTATTTATGTACTCAAAAAACAATTTGTCAACATGGATATTAAGTGTACTTGGTTTTATTGTTGGCTTTTGATGTTGTTGTAACCAAACTATTTCTCCGCTGCAATAAATTTTTTTTTTAAAATTTTCAAGTACCAATATATGTATCTGTCTTGTTATATTCTGTTCTATAAACAATTAATGCTCCATGAAAGTTAATGCATTCCCTTTGAGAGTGACATTAATGGGCGTGGGGTGTTACAATCATACTCCAAAATATAGTAAATCGAATTCCGACCACAGTCAAAACACCTTTGACCAACAAAACGGCATTTGAAAAATTGAGCTAAAAAACCTTTCGATGTTCCCAATAGTCATTAAGATGGAATTTCTTGGTTACTGAACTAAGATGAGATCGGTGGAACCAGTTTATCCTATAGGGCTATGAGAGAGCTTCGTTTTGACTGGTTATGGTTCTAGTAACTCAAAATGGATACAAAGTTATGGTTGGCAGAACAACCGCACGTCTGTTGGGTGCAACATCGAAGTCTTGAGGTGCAACATTCATTTGAAAATCCAAGATTGCACTGTATGACTTTTGAAAACACATTTATGGGGATGAAATAGAAATATAAAAAATGGTGAATCTAATTCCAAAATATAGTAAATCAAATTCCGACCACAGTCAACCCACCTTCGATAAACAAAACGGCATGAGAAAAATTGAGGTAAAAAAGCTTTCGATGTAGCCAATAGTCATAAAATTGAATTTCTTGGTTACTGAACTAAGATGAGATTGGTGGAGCCTGTTAGTCCTATAGATCTATGAGAGAGCTTCGTTTTGACTAGCTATTGTTCCAGTAACTCAAAATGGATAAAAAGTTATGGTTGGCGGAACAACCCACGTCTGTTGGTTACAACATTGATGTCTTGAGGTGCAACATCCGTTTGAAAATCCAAGATTGGGCTATATGAATTTTGAAAACTCTTTTATGGGGATGATATAGAAACATAACGTGGTGCGTCATATTCCAAAATATAGTAAATTGAATTCCGACCATGGTCAAACCACCTTTTACCAATAAAACGACATGTGAAAAATAGAGCTAAAAAATCTTTCGATGTTCCTAATAGTCATTAGATTAAATTTCTTAATTACTGAACTAAGATGAAATTGGTGGAACGTGTTATTCCTATGGATCTATAAGAGAGCTTCTTTTTGACTGGTTATTGTTCTTGTAACTCAAAATGGGTACAAAGTTGTGGTTGGTGGAACAACCCACGTCTGTTGGGTGCAACATCGAAGTCTTGAGGTGCAACATCCATTTGAAAATCCAAGATTGCACTATATTACTTTTGAAAACACATTTGTGGGGATGAAATAGAAATATAACATGGTGAATCATATTCCAAAATATAGTAAATCGAATTCCGACAACGATCAACCCACCTTTGACCAACAAAACGGCATGTGAAAAATTGAGCTAAAATGCTTTCGATGTTGCCAATAGTCATTAAGACTGATATCTTGGTTACTGAACTATGATCAGATGGGTGGAACCTATTAGTCCTATAGATCTATGAGAGAGCTTCGTTTTGACTGGTTACTGTTCTAGTAACTCAAATTGGAAACAAAGTTATGGTTGGATGAACAACCCACGCCTGTTGGGTGCAACATTAAAGTCTTGAGTTGCAACATCCGTTTGAAAATACAAGATTGCACTGTATGACTTTTGAACACTCCTTTATGGGGACGAAATAGAAATATTACGTGGTGCATCATATTCCAAAATATAGTAAATCGAATATCGACCACGGTCAAACCACATTTAGCCAACAAAACGGCATGTGAAAAATTGAGCAAAAAAAGCTTTTGATGTTCCCAATAGTCGTTAAGATTGTATTTCTTGGTTACTGAACTAAGATGAGATGGGTGGAACCTGTTACTCCTATATATCTATAGAGAGCTTCGTTTTGACTGGTTATGGTTCTAGTAACTCAAAATGTATACAAAGTTATGGTTGGCGGAACAACCCACGTCTGTTGGGGGCAACATCGAAGTCTTGAGATGCAACACACGTTTGAAAATCCAAGATTGCACTGTTTGACTTTTGAAAACTCATTTATGGGATGAAATAGAAATATAACGTAGCGAATCATATTCCAAAATATAGTAAATCGAATTCCGACCACGGTCAAACCCCCTTTGACCAACAAAACGGCATGTGAAAAATTGAGCTTAAAAAGCTTTCAATGTTCCTAATAGTCATTAAGATTGAATTTCTTGGTTACTGAACTAATATGAGATTGGTGGAATATGTTAGTCCTATAGATCTATGAGAGAGCTTCGTTTTGACTGGTTATGGTTCTATTAACTCAAAATGTATATAAAGTTATGGTTGGCGGAACAACCCACGTCTGTTGGGTATAACATCGAAGTCTTGAGGTGCAACATCCGTTTGAAATTCCAAGATTGCACCATATGACATTTGAAAACTCATTTATGGGGATGAAATAGAAATATAACATGGTGAATCATATTCCAAAATATAGTAAATCGAATTTCCACCATGGTCAACCCCCATTTGATAAACAAAACGGCATGTGAAAAATTGAGCTAAAAAAGCTTTCGATGTTCCCAATAGTCATTATGACTGATTTTTTTGGTTGCTGAGCTAATATGAGATGGGTGGAACCTGTTAGTCCTACAGATCTATGAGAGAGCTTCATTTTATATACATGTAATTGGCATATTTTAAAATGATTTTAGCGTGGGTAACGTTGGGAAAAACACGAAGTTACATGTTATTGGCATATTTTAAAATGATTAGTGGCATTGAAATGGTATAATTTATATACATAAAATTATGAACATGATTTAGAGAGAAATTGGGCATGACTTGAATGACAATAATTTACATATAAATATAGAAGGTAAATATGTAAATTTAGAAAAGACAGATATGCCTAACCCGAGGTTAGATGGAGTTACGGTGTAAGACTGCCCGGAACCGCCCGGCACATTCAGCAACCGTAACAATACATATCTATTATGAGAGGTTAGTGCATCAAGCCCAAAAGAACCCGAGGTTAGACTGTGTTGCAGTGTAAAACTGCCCGGAACCGCCCAGCACATCTAGTAACCGCAACAATACCTGTCTAATGTGAGTGGTTGGTGCTTTAATGAATGAATTAAAGCTAAGACAGGAATGGTAGGGTTAAGTTAATTAAGGTAACACTTAACCAATATAACAAGATGACTAGGGTTAAGTTAATAGGAAATACTAAACCAGTATAGCATGATGAATGGGTAGGGCTAAGTAATAAGAAACACTTAACCAATATAAGTTGATTTGTGGTAAGGTTAAGTTAAAACAAGAGGGCAACACTTAACCAATATAACTTGTCTTGTGTTAAGGTTAAGTTAAAACAAGAGGGAACACTTAACCAATATAAGTTAAAACATGCATTCTACGCATTGAAGGATCGTAGAATATTTATTTATTTCTCATATGAAGTCCTATAGCCATGTAACTTTGGGTGACGACAATTGTGGTCATTTCCCACGTTCATGATTTTTTCCAATTTTTATATGACCGTTTTGCCCCTAACTGCTCTTGTTTTGGCCATAACTTTTTATTGGAACGGAGTTTTGACCTGAAATTACTTCAATTAGATCCGGATGATGGTTTACCTTTCCGTAGAGTGGTCATATGTGAAAAACGGTCTCACCGTTTGGGAGATATGGCTGAAACAAGGTTTAAAAGGCGAAAAAACTGCTTAACCGGGCCAAATGAGGTGATTAGTGAATGGGCCCATAACCCATTTCGGGATTAGGGTTATTGGGAGGTGGAAACGACTTAGGTTTTCATTTCATTTCAGTTTTCTAGGCGTCATTTACCTTCTAGGAACTATAACTATGGCCTCCAACCTCTAGAATCATCTCTAATCACTCCCTAATCAAGTTTTAGCCTAATGTACGTCAAATTAAGGAGAAATAGCACCAAAGCAAGGATAGAACTGCTGTGTTATCTTGGGAATAGTGCCAAATCAAAGGATAGTTCAGTTTTGAAAGTTTATTTGTGGCAAAGGTGAGTGATTTGATAGTTCCTCGCTAATTATGGTTAATTAAGGGTAATTAGTGTTAATTAGCGAATTTAAACATGACTAAATTCTGGAAAAACATTCATAAATTTAGAAATATTATTTTAGGCCTCTATTAGAATATTTTTTTAATTTGGTTAAGTTTTACTATTCCTATCATTAGTTTTAATTAATCATGCTTAAGGGAAAATATGGGATTTCGACTATGTTTTATCCGTTTTAACCTATCAAATTAATGTTTTGGTGTTTGTGGTCAATTTTACAAGTTGCTATGACTTATGGTATGCTTTTTGATTGCTTAGAAAAGTTAGATTGGTCGAAAAAACTGTCGAATGGCGTAAAATCGTTACTGGAAAGAAGTGCAGGAAATTACCTAAGCCGGATCGGATCGGAGGGGGAAAGCACGAACCGAACATCGCCAATCTATTGCATCATGAATCGCCATGGATGCTCCATGATCCGACCCGCTCGCCCTGGAGGCTCCACGATCCGACCCGCTTGGGAGAAGGAGCTCCGATCCGAACCGATGCCACTCACGAACTACTTAATTCGATCCGACCTTAGCATGGTAGCACGATCCGAAGAGAGCACCCAACCCGAACCGTGGTACTTGACTGAACCAAAGGCGTCTCAGGGACGGACCAATCCGACATCTGGAGGGAACCATGACCGAACTAGATGGAGAATGAACTAATGGATGATCATGACCCGAAGCGACGTGAAGGACTGAACCGATCCGAAGATGATGACCAAAACCCGAGATACAAAGGTAGTCCAAGTGGGAAGTAGAACTCAGGATGTAGTCAGGAACTAATGAGTTAACTTCATGATTGGACTTTGCTGCGGGACGTGTGCAAAGGGGTTATCGATGTCTATAGCTTTGATCCACCACCAAGACGGATGTTAGGCTACGTATCAGTGCAGTGTGGTAGTTACTACTCCATGGGGCAGAATGATCGTAGCATGGCTATGAGCCAGTGCAGTGGAGTTGTCATGCTTCATGGTGTAGAGTGGACATAGCAAGGACTAGTGGCTATGGATCAGTGCAGTGGTGTCATTATGACTCCATGGAGTAGAGTGATCATAGCAAGGACTGGGTGGTCATGGCGATGGATATCGTATGCTTTACGCACTGAGTGAGAGGTGTGAGGATGGTTGTTATGCTTGACTGTTTTCCATCACTATGACATGCACACCCCACCCCCGTATTCTTTAAAACATATGTTAGTGGCAACTTAGAGTATTGAGCGGTATGTTTTGCTAACTCTTTGGTTGCAGGTCCAGGTTCAGGTATGGTTTAGTATACCTGTTATTGTTCTGTTTTGTTGCTTATCGCTCATACCAGACTTTTGTCTGACCCAGAGTTTTATGTCTCTTCTTATCACTCTAGGTGCTCTTAAACGGGCAGATTGGAGACAGGTAAGGAGGTATGCACGAGTAGCTGTACTGGAGACGAGCAGGAGACTCCCACGCATGATATATGTAGATATTCTCCCTGTGTCGCTGCTGGTCACTACTTTGGGCATTAGTAGTGTACCTTTTCTTTCTTCTGCTTTAGAGACAGTTTTAAAAGTTGTAATAATGATGATGTGGAACATAAGCCGTATTTGGGTTTTTTGTTGCTATGATGTTTAGTTTTAAGCTTATGCACTGTCTCGCCTGTTTTATGCCAAGTATGTTATTATTATATTTTATTCCATGCGCTGTGAGACATTCTATAGGTTCTTCGTTAGTTCTTCATGTTCGTTCTTTCTTTGACGACCGTCTCGTGTTGGTCGGGCATTGGCACAATGCACTTTCATTGGAAATGCCGACTCGTACGGGGCGGGTCGTCATACTTGGTATCAAAGCTCTAGGTTGCGTAGTTAACCTAGGGTAGTTATCAGGGAGAGACAATATACGTATATGAGAGCACGTATTTGTGATTATTTTGGTTTTTAATATATATATATATATATATATGTACACTATTAGTATATCTAAGGATGAAGTCGCACTGCACTGGCACCACTATGGAGATGGCTAATCGTTTCTCTTTACAGATTGAACGATGAGCTGATATACGAGGGGTGCTGGTAGAGGAGGCAATAATGGGAATGCTCCTGGAATGAGGACTATGTTTACTGACTTCATGAGAGAGATGCTTAGGGACGTCCAGAGGGCAGTCCCGAATGATGCTAATGGTGGTGGTGCAGCGGTGCCGGCGCCTAGGGCTGATTTCGCCAAGCTATGCAAGGATTATACTAGTGTTGGTGGAAAGCCGTTCCGTGGAACAGAATCGGCTACGGATGTTCAAGATTGGTTGGATAGCTGCGAGCGTATCTTCGAAGACTTGAGTATCGAAGATTAGATGAAAAGAAAGCTAGCAACCCGTCAGCTACAAGGACGGGCTATGAATTGGTGGAATGCTATTAAGGAAGCTACTCCCGAGGATCAGATTACTTGGGATCAGTTTAAGACTCGCTTTAGAGACAAGTTTATCCCAGCTACTAAAAATTCAGTATTGTTTAAGAGGTTCTTGGAGCGTAAACAGATTGGTAGAGCAGTCTCGGAGTATATTGTTGAGTTCGATACTTTATCAAAGTATGGACTATCCCTGATTGACACTTTTGAGAAGAAGAATGAGAAGTTCGTAACAGGTTGGATCAATACTTGGCGAAAAGACTGAGGTTGCATCTACAGAAGAGCCAAAGCCGAAAGCAAGCGGCAGAGGCAAGAATGGTTCTCAGAATAAGAGAATGCAGAATCAGACCAAGGATGGCCAGAAAAAGAGTAAGAAAGATGTTGAGTGCTTCAGCTGTGGTAAGAAGGGCCACTATGGCAAAGAATGTGGGGCCAAGCCAGCGGATAGGAAGTGCTTTAACTGTGGCCAAGTGGGACATCACAAGGACAAGTGTCTACAACCCCCTAAAGAAAAGCAGAATGTAAAAGCATATGCTATCAATGTTGTTCCTTCTTCGTCGAATGCCCCAACTGCG
The DNA here is from genome assembly GCA_030737875.1 of Allium sativum. Classification (NCBI taxonomy): domain Eukaryota; kingdom Viridiplantae; phylum Streptophyta; class Magnoliopsida; order Asparagales; family Amaryllidaceae; genus Allium; species Allium sativum. Next base: position 32,901,414 of record CM060920.1, on the reverse strand, counting down.
GCAGAGATAGGAAAGGATGTTGTTTTTCAAGGTATGCTTTCTATTTATGATGTTCTAGTAAGTGTTTTGTTTGATACCAGAGCTTCCAGTTCCATCATATCTAGTGACCAGGTAGATAGGTTGGGATTGGAAACCGAGATTGTCGATAGACCTTTAGTAGTGATGAACCCGATTGGTGGTTCGACTAGCCTTAGTATGATTTGCCGTAATGTGGTCTTATCGAGTCATGGATGCATGTTTGTTTGTGATTGCTTTGTTTTGGGCTTTACTGGGTATGGCATTATTTTGGGAGTCGATTGGCTCCAAAGATACGGGGAGGTGGTAGATTGTGAGGGCTTTTTGGTGACAGTTAGAGCGGATGATGGGCGGAGGGTAGTGTTTGGTGGTCTACCTATTGATAGGTGTAACAACCCGAAAATCTGGGCCAGTTTAAAATTTTTATTTTGGCCATTTTAGCGAATTTTGATTATTTAAAATGAATTATTTTAAATAATATCGACGAAAATTTATTTTGAATATAATTCGACGTATATATTTATACGCGTCGTCGTTAGAATATATATAATTATATATAATTATAAATGGAATTGAAAATGGCGCGGTAGTTCGAAAATTCGATTTCTAATTTCAAATGAATATACAGAATTCAATATAAGTCAGAATTGAACGAAACAAGAAATATTTGAATCTGTATAACTATATCTTTGTAACGAAGTTAACAAACTGAGATTTCATCTTAGAAATGATAAGATATGTCCAGTTTAAAATTAGAAATAGTCGCTGTGGAATTTATATATATATAAGGCCCTTAAAAATAGCAATTTTGCAAATGACCTCGGATTTCGACGAAACCAGTTTTGTTGGGTCCGTGGTGTTAAGTTATTGCTAGGTTTCAAATTTCATAATTTTTCGAATCAATATGTGAGCGTGGCAAAGGAAAACGCGTTTGACCAGTTTCAGTTGATTTTAATCGACTGGAAAATGGCCATTTTTCAGACGGTCTCAGAATTCGACGAAATTAGTTTTGTTAGGACCGTATCGTCAATACGAAGCTAGAAAATATTTTTCTGGAATTTTTCTAGTTAGTATGTGACCCCGGTAATTTGAAATGTGCGTTTAAAATTCAATATAAAGATTTAAATGTAAATTCAATGGAAACTGATTGCAACGATAGAATCAGCTTGTGATACATATCCCATTGTGTTCGGAATGGGGGTAATACGCTATGGACGGCAGGCGGTGGGCCTCGTTTCGAGGTCATATGTAAAAGTCAACTTTTTAATAATTAAATAATAATAAAAAAAAAATATTATTATCTTCTCCCCTTTATACTCCAGGCCCCCCCCCCCCGTTAGAAATCCGTTCAGATCTAAAACAAAATAAAAAAAAAAAAAAAAAGATGAAGAAAATCGCGCTCCTCCTCCAGCCTTCCACCACCACCGCTGCTCGCCGCAACTCCCTCCTCAGCTTCCTCTTCCACCGCCGCTTCTCTCCTCCTCTCTCCGCCTTCTCCCTCCAGTCCCGAAACCCCCCATCTCCAATCGCGAGACCCCAGTCGCGAATCCAAGCCCCCCCCTCGACGAAGCCGATGGCCCCCCCCCTCGACGAAGCCGATGCCCCCCCCCCTCGACGAAGCCGATGGCCTCCCCCTCTTCGCATACGGTAAGCATTCCTATTTTTACTTTTATTTTATTTTTATTTTAGAGTTTAAAATTAAATAGGATTTTTTAAAAAACAAAAAAAAACTGAAAACTGATTTTAGATAAAAACTGAAAATTGGTTTTAGGTTAAAACTGAAAATTGATTTTAGTTTAAAACTGTAAATTTTAAAAAGTTTAAAACTGTAAATTTTAAAGAGTATTAAAAACTGATTTTTAACATAATTTAAAAACTGATTTTTAAAAGATTAAAACTGAATTGATTAAAAAAAAAAAAAAAAAAAAAAAAAAGCTTTGATTTTTATAAACGAGATGATAGGATTTTTCAAGGAAGAAAAATAGAATTTTCATATGTCGAACTTCGATAGAAAAATAGAATTCTTATATGTTGAACATCGATAGAAAAATAGAATTCTTATATGTTGAACATCGATAGAAAAATAGAATTTTTATCTATTGAACTTCGAAATAAGAATATGATTTTTATATACTGAACTTTGAAGTAAAAATTCGATTTTTATATATAGAACTTCGAACTAAAAATTCGATTTTTATATATTGAACTTCGAACTAAAAATTCGATTTTTATATATTGAACTTTGAAATAAAAATTCGATTTTTATATATTGAACTTTGAAATAAAAATTCGATTTTTATATATTGAACTTTGAAATAAAAATTCGATTTTTATATATTGAACTTTGAAATAAAAATTCGATTTTTATATATTGAACTTTGAAATAAAAATTCGATTTTTATATATTGAACTTTGAAATAAAAATTCGATTTTTATATATTGAACTTTGAAATAAAAATTCGATTTTTATATATTGAACTTTGAAATAAAAATTCGATTTTTATATATTGAACATCGAAATAAAAATTCGATTTTTATATATTGAATAGCGAAGTAAAAATGTGATTTTTACGTATGTAGTGAAAGCAGCAACGAAGGTGACAAAAAGGCGAAACGACGAAGACTTCTGCAAAAGAAGAGTCGAGATGGTTGGATTGCTAAAAGTGAGAATTTCTCACCTTTCAATTTAATTTTTCTAGTTATATATATATATACTAGGATGCAGACGGTGCTTAGTAGCACCCGACACAATCGTCCACAGACCATGGACTTGTTTGTTTGGTTGCATAGATTAGTTGAATTATTTGTTTGAATTGAATTGTTTGGTGAGATGAAATTGATTTGATTGATGTGTGAATGGCGTGGGCCTTCACTAGACCGGGGATAAGGCTAGGCCTCGTCCCGTTTCTAGTATCGTGCCGTTATGCCGCCGAAATTTTCTAAAATATGTTAGAAAAATAAAAATATCATTTTATTGTGTAAATGAATTGAATAGAAATTCATAGGTTGAAATAAAATGTTTTATCGTTAAAAATATAATTTTTAACGTGAATATGAAAATAGTGAAGTGAATAAATAAATATTCATTTACAAACCAGATGGTTTGTTTATGTACACTTATTTGAATGACATTGATTGGGACGATAAATTTTACACATCGCCCAACTGCACGAATAAAAATCGGTGTTTGATTGTTTGAAACCCCACACGGGTGTTGGGATGAAATTTGAAGTTCACTCATCCTGATTGATTAAATATGTCGATCGATTGATTGACAGGCTGTCGTAAGCGTTGAATATTTATATTTGATGCTTATACAGTGTAGTGCACTTTGGTTGATGGTTGATTATTTTTCAATACTATGATATACATGAGTTGTATGAAAATCCATATAATTAACTTTATATGGTAATTGATTGGGCCTCATTCCAATTTGAAAAATAAAGAATATTATAAAATAAAAGTTCATGTGTTGACAGTACTCATTCATTGAGATTGGTCATGTGTTGAACGAAATATTTTGATAACAACTATTTTGAAAGAAAAGAAATATTTGAAATAGAATATTTGAAAATAGAAATTTATGAAGCCGTGTTGATTAGATTGACGCCATTTTGACGTGAACGATATTTATATCAATTTTAAAGTGATTTCGAAATGAATTGAATTGAAAACGATTTCGAAATGAATTGAATTGAAAACGATTTCGAAATGAATTGAATTGAAAACGATTTCGAAATGAATTGAATTGAAAACGATTTCGAAATGAATTGAATTGAAAACGATTTCGAAATGAATTGAATTGAAAACGATTTCGAAATGAATTGAATTGAAAACGATTTCGAAATGAATTGAATTGAAAACGATTTCGAAATGAATTGAATTGAAAACGATTTCGAAATGAATTGAATTGAAAACGATTTCAAATTGAATTGAAAACGAATTGAAATGAATTCAAATTGAATTGAAATTTGAATTGAATAAAAATGAATTTTGAAACGATTTTATAAAGAAGAATTCCATTTTGATTTGAATTGAAATGGAAGTTGAAAATGTTTTTGAAACGAATTCAAAACTATTTATATAATTCGTTTTAAATAGAAATCGACGAAATATATATATATATATTATATATATATATTATATATAATATAATGGCCTGAATAGAACGCGCCGCGCCGCGGCAGTTCGCGAATTTCGACCATTTATTTCAAACGGACATTACGGGAGATCCGACCGTCGGATTCTCCTAAAACCGGAACCGTTGGGTTCGTATCGAAAAGAGCTTTCTAATGAATATTAGAAATTTGAAATCTAACGGTTGGATTTGGAGATACGTCCAAATCAAATTCGAAAAAGGTCGCTGTAAGTGCAGTTCGATGGCCATTGTTGGAAATCGACTGTACGGGCCTTGATAAAATTATTAAAAATAGTAATAATTTGTGTAAAATCATAAGAAATGATTTAGAAAGAATTGGGATGAAAAACTCCATATTTGAAAAGATAAAAATAGATTTTTATCGAAATGAACTAGTTTTGAACTAGAATTATAATTCTATTTATTTTTAAATAAATAAATTGAATTCGAAAAGGGTTTTAAAAGTAACCAAAATTTCCAATGATTGCATTGGAGTGGATTTGAATCGAAATTGTCTTCGGAATATTTCGATGTTGGAATTCGTGATTATACAGGTGTTGTTATGGAAATTTGAAAGATATATATTTATATCGTTATTTCCAATACGACATTTGTTAGTCGTAGAATTTGATATTGAATATAAGCCGATATATTTTCTATTCAGAGCCTTGTATTGAATATCGAATGTGATTTGGGTTTGTCGTGAATGGTGTCTTCACTAACACTGTTCTTGAACCCAGTTGAGAAAAGATTAAATCTTTTTATTTAGATTTAATGAAGTGTACCAATTAAATAACATTTAATTGGAATTAAATCGATATTGATTTTTGGGTTTATCGTGGACAGTGTTTTAAATAACACTCGTTCTTTAACCCGATGATTAATGAATGTGATTTTGGGTTTATCGTGAACCGTGTTTTTAAATGACACTGATTCTTTAACCCAGTCAAAGATTAAAACTAAGTGGAGTTTTAATGAATCTTTAATTAGATTGAAATAATCGAAATGGAGTATCACCAGTTTTGCTCCAGGCGATAGTTAAATCTTTAATTAGATTTGAACGTGAAATGGTAATTGAATTTACCGATAACACTGTGGTGTTAGATATGAAGTATTACCAGTTTTACTTCATGGGATGAATAGGTTGGGATTGGGAAATTAAAACAAATGATTACTTCGGTAAGGTTCGCTAATCCCGACTAGTTTGAATTGATATTCAAAAATGGATTAAAAAATAAATTCAAGGAATTTATCTTTGATAAAATTAATGGGAATCTTTCCCTATGAATGTGAAATTTAGAAACTAACTGTCGGTTAGCCAAGCAGAATGGTTTTCTGGATATTGATCTGATGTTGGTTTCGGCCTTCGGGGTTAATATTTGGGAAATTATTCTCTTGATTAATTTACGGTTAGTGACTAATGAATTGGAATGAGGCGTATGTTGTGTTTGTGTAACACTTACTTAAAATATACGCGAGTTATTCGGAAAGACCGGGTTTATCCCATTCTGAATAACTGATACGACGATAAGTCGAAGATAAAGACGATGGTCGAAGACCGGAGGTCTTCACGTCGTTTGGGTGATAACTGATGATCTTGATTGGGCTGTACACCCAAGAAGATGGAAACAGTTGGTGATCGTCCAGACGTACTTGGAGATCGATGGATATGCGGGGTACTAGGTGCCTCCGGTTTCGTTCAGACCCAGGATGGACTTGTAAATGGACTGTGTGTCTGACATCGGATTTCATTCGGTGTGACTGATATCGGTTGCATAGGATGGTTTGCCTGTGTGGCATGCTAAGATGCAAATGATCAAGGCTTCTGTTGAAAAGCAAAGTCTTGTGGTGATGATCAAAGCACGGCCTTTGTGGCGTAGCTTTGTGTAACGTTTACCTCGCGTGTTTCACACCCGGTATGAACCAAAAACGGGAGACGGACCTCAGGGAGGGCCTGCGTTTCCTCCTAGCTAGAAGTGGCGTCAGTGGTTTTACACGCCCTGACGAGTTTGACTTATGTGGTTGTTGCTGTTGCGAGGCGCCTCGGTTAGATCGGACGATCCGGGTCCGATGGAGTCATTCGTTGGCTCGCTTACGCCCCAAAGGGCGGCGAAACGTAGTGCTCAGGTATAATAATCCACGTCGGTGGACCGGCCCTGTCGCTCCAAGGCTTGCCTGCGCGCTTGCCTGAGACTCGGGCTAGGCAGTCTCGAATCGGTTGAGGACTATCTTTTGCCTCGGTTCATAGATGGAAATCCAATTTCCAAATACGACATTTGCGGTTTTGATTGTAAACTTATATATGGCGACATAGTGTTATGGGCCGTTCATGCCGCCTATGATTGATACTTATGATTTGAAGTTGTTTTATACACTATGCACTTATTATAGTATCAAATGATTTGTTTTAAACGTATCAAGCATTCTTTGGCTGTTATAAGGGAAAACCCTATCCTCGACTGCGTTGCATTGTGTGATGGGACCTGGGTCTTATAACAGCTTCATCTTTCTTTATTTAGCATTGCGCTGTTGGTTTTATGCACCGGTATTCTTGGGAGGAAACCCGTTCCGTGTTATACGGCGTGGTCCCTTGATTTACCTTTGAAAATAAAGACTAATAACTGTTTTAGTTCTCACACCAGTCACATGACTGACCTGGAGTTTATTGTTTTAACCTAAACTCTGGGTGCCCTTATTTTCGACACGGGCAGCTAGTAGTTTTGGTTTTGCAGATTTATATTCACAGGATCCTGGTTTACAGCTGGAACGATATCCGGAAAGCTTTGTATCCGTATATCTCTTCTAGTTGTGCTTTGTATTATTTTCCGCTGCTATGTATTTAAATGTAATTTAAATCTCTGATATTTCTGTGTAATATTCCTTTATACTCTGTATATTCTTGTAATCTGATGCACTGTTGTAATATACAATGAAACGTTCTTCTGTATGCGTTCTGTTGTGGTTTGTTCTCGAACTATCCGACGCTTTCCTTTACGGGGAGGTTGCGGGTCTTTACATTTGGTATCAGAGCTTTGGTTTACAAAGCTAGAGAACAAGGCACATTGGAATCATACGAAAGAATTCATCAGATATTGGATTAGTAATATCCAATGGGAATGACTCGTTAGAGATGGGATCAGTAGTATCCTAGAACGAGTGTGAAGAGTATATTTTTAAAATGAAAACAAAGTTTAGTTTTGAAAATCTAAATCAATTATCCGTATTTGATTATTTATTTGTATGAATATGGACAATCTAATATATAATGGTTTTGTATATACGCGTCATGAACGTATATTCGAAATTTTAATATATTGGATAGATATAGAATCACATTCTAGACACCCGGAGATGGTTCTGATGATTGATCGATCATCATCCGAATTTATGTTCGAGTTTCGAAGGTGCGATTTTCTATATATTTCCATTAGGCTGGTGTGAGAACCAAATCTAAAATAGATAGGGCTTATCGTTGTGATTTGGCATCAAAAATTTGATTTTTGTATATGTATCAAAATTATGAATTTGAAACGTTAAATTCACTAATTGATTGATGTTTGTGTTGTTTGTTTAATTGTTTGATAATTTTGAACCGTTTAGCCTAATTATATCAAATATTGAACGATATTGAAAATTGGTCGCATCTGCTTGCATATACATATATATCATTGAACAGGTCATAGCAAGGAGGCTAGAGCCGAAGAATAAAATTTGTTTGCCCGACAAATAGGTACATGTTTACTACATAATTTACTGTTTTGTTTGGGTGATGATGATTTTGTGAGCCTATTGGCTAGCCGCTTGGCTTTTTCTTTTTCTTTTTGAGATCTGAAGGACCGGGGAAGCTATTTGAAATTCCCCGATGCTCCCGGTGCAGGGGAGGTTATGGCGAAATTTTTCAAAAATTTAGGGTGTTAGCCAAATTTTTGAAATTTTGGAAATTCTCAGAAACTAAAGAGTTGGAGAATGGAAACCAGATCGAACGTAGAGCTGAATAATCAAACCACTTTCGACTTTGTTCCTTTTCGGGGACGAAAAGTTTTAAGTGGGGGAGATTGTAACAACCCGAAAATCTGGGCCAGTTTAAAATTTTTATTTTGGCCATTTTAGCGAATTTTGATTATTTAAAATGAATTATTTTAAATAATATCGACGAAAATTTATTTTGAATATAATTCGACGTATATATTTATACGCGTCGTCGTTAGAATATATATAATTATATATAATTATAAATGGAATTGAAAATGGCGCGGTAGTTCGAAAATTCGATTTCTAATTTCAAATGAATATACAGAATTCAATATAAGTCAGAATTGAACGAAACAAGAAATATTTGAATCTGTATAACTATATCTTTGTAACGAAGTTAACAAACTGAGATTTCATCTTAGAAATGATAAGATATGTCCAGTTTAAAATTAGAAATAGTCGCTGTGGAATTTATATATATATAAGGCCCTTAAAAATAGCAATTTTGCAAATGACCTCGGATTTCGACGAAACCAGTTTTGTTGGGTCCGTGGTGTTAAGTTATTGCTAGGTTTCAAATTTCATAATTTTTCGAATCAATATGTGAGCGTGGCAAAGGAAAACGCGTTTGACCAGTTTCAGTTGATTTTAATCGACTGGAAAATGGCCATTTTTCAGACGGTCTCAGAATTCGACGAAATTAGTTTTGTTAGGACCGTATCGTCAATACGAAGCTAGAAAATATTTTTCTGGAATTTTTCTAGTTAGTATGTGACCCCGGTAATTTGAAATGTGCGTTTAAAATTCAATATAAAGATTTAAATGTAAATTCAATGGAAACTGATTGCAACGATAGAATCAGCTTGTGATACATATCCCATTGTGTTCGGAATGGGGGTAATACGCTATGGACGGCAGGCGGTGGGCCTCGTTTCGAGGTCATATGTAAAAGTCAACTTTTTAATAATTAAATAATAATAAAAAAAAAATATTATTATCTTCTCCCCTTTATACTCCAGGCCCCCCCCCCCCCCCCGTTAGAAATCCGTTCAGATCTAAAACAAAATAAAAAAAAAAAAAAAAGATGAAGAAAATCGCGCTCCTCCTCCAGCCTTCCACCACCACCGCTGCTCGCCGCAACTCCCTCCTCAGCTTCCTCTTCCACCGCCGCTTCTCTCCTCCTCTCTCCGCCTTCTCCCTCCAGTCCCGAAACCCCCCATCTCCAATCGCGAGACCCCAGTCGCGAATCCAAGCCCCCCCCTCGACGAAGCCGATGGCCCCCCCCTCGACGAAGCCGATGCCCCCCCCCCCTCGACGAAGCCGATGGCCTCCCCCTCTTCGCATACGGTAAGCATTCCTATTTTTACTTTTATTTTATTTTTATTTTAGAGTTTAAAATTAAATAGGATTTTTTAAAAAACAAAAAAAAACTGAAAACTGATTTTAGATAAAAACTGAAAATTGGTTTTAGGTTAAAACTGAAAATTGATTTTAGTTTAAAACTGTAAATTTTAAAAAGTTTAAAACTGTAAATTTTAAAGAGTATTAAAAACTGATTTTTAACATAATTTAAAAACTGATTTTTAAAAGATTAAAACTGAATTGATTAAAAAAAAAAAAAAAAAAAAAAAAAAGCTTTGATTTTTATAAACGAGATGATAGGATTTTTCAAGGAAGAAAAATAGAATTTTCATATGTCGAACTTCGATAGAAAAATAGAATTCTTATATGTTGAACATCGATAGAAAAATAGAATTCTTATATGTTGAACATCGATAGAAAAATAGAATTTTTATCTATTGAACTTCGAAATAAGAATATGATTTTTATATACTGAACTTTGAAGTAAAAATTCGATTTTTATATATAGAACTTCGAACTAAAAATTCGATTTTTATATATTGAACTTCGAACTAAAAATTCGATTTTTATATATTGAACTTTGAAATAAAAATTCGATTTTTATATATTGAACTTTGAAATAAAAATTCGATTTTTATATATTGAACTTTGAAATAAAAATTCGATTTTTATATATTGAACTTTGAAATAAAAATTCGATTTTTATATATTGAACTTTGAAATAAAAATTCGATTTTTATATATTGAACTTTGAAATAAAAATTCGATTTTTATATATTGAACTTTGAAATAAAAATTCGATTTTTATATATTGAACTTTGAAATAAAAATTCGATTTTTATATATTGAACATCGAAATAAAAATTCGATTTTTATATATTGAATAGCGAAGTAAAAATGTGATTTTTACGTATGTAGTGAAAGCAGCAACGAAGGTGACAAAAAGGCGAAACGACGAAGACTTCTGCAAAAGAAGAGTCGAGATGGTTGGATTGCTAAAAGTGAGAATTTCTCACCTTTCAATTTAATTTTTCTAGTTATATATATATATACTAGGATGCAGACGGTGCTTAGTAGCACCCGACACAATCGTCCACAGACCATGGACTTGTTTGTTTGGTTGCATAGATTAGTTGAATTATTTGTTTGAATTGAATTGTTTGGTGAGATGAAATTGATTTGATTGATGTGTGAATGGCGTGGGCCTTCACTAGACCGGGGATAAGGCTAGGCCTCGTCCCGTTTCTAGTATCGTGCCGTTATGCCGCCGAAATTTCTAAAATATGTTAGAAAAATAAAAATATCATTTTATTGTGTAAATGAATTGAATAGAAATTCATAGGTTGAAATAAAATGTTTTATCGTTAAAAATATAATTTTTAACGTGAATATGAAAATAGTGAAGTGAATAAATAAATATTCATTTACAAACCAGATGGTTTGTTTATGTACACTTATTTGAATGACATTGATTGGGACGATAAATTTTACACATCGCCCAACTGCACGAATAAAAATCGGTGTTTGATTGTTTGAAACCCCACACGGGTGTTGGGATGAAATTTGAAGTTCACTCATCCTGATTGATTAAATATGTCGATCGATTGATTGACAGGCTGTCGTAAGCGTTGAATATTTATATTTGATGCTTATACAGTGTAGTGCACTTTGGTTGATGGTTGATTATTTTTCAATACTATGATATACATGAGTTGTATGAAAATCCATATAATTAACTTTATATGGTAATTGATTGGGCCTCATTCCAATTTGAAAAATAAAGAATATTATAAAATAAAAGTTCATGTGTTGACAGTACTCATTCATTGAGATTGGTCATGTGTTGAACGAAATATTTTGATAACAACTATTTTGAAAGAAAAGAAATATTTGAAATAGAATATTTGAAAATAGAAATTTATGAAGCCGTGTTGATTAGATTGACGCCATTTTGACGTGAACGATATTTATATCAATTTTAAAGTGATTTCGAAATGAATTGAATTGAAAACGATTTCGAAATGAATTGAATTGAAAACGATTTCGAAATGAATTGAATTGAAAACGATTTCGAAATGAATTGAATTGAAAACGATTTCGAAATGAATTGAATTGAAAACGATTTCGAAATGAATTGAATTGAAAACGATTTCGAAATGAATTGAATTGAAAACGATTTCGAAATGAATTGAATTGAAAACGATTTCGAAATGAATTGAATTGAAAACGATTTCGAAATGAATTGAATTGAAAACGATTTCAAATTGAATTGAAAACGAATTGAAATGAATTCAAATTGAATTGAAATTTGAATTGAATAAAAATGAATTTTGAAACGATTTTATAAAGAAGAATTCCATTTTGATTTGAATTGAAATGGAAGTTGAAAATGTTTTTGAAACGAATTCAAAACTATTTATATAATTCGTTTTAAATAGAAATCGACGAAATATATATATATATATTATATATATATATTATATATAATATAATGGCCTGAATAGAACGCGCCGCGCCGCGGCAGTTCGCGAATTTCGACCATTTATTTCAAACGGACATTACGGGAGATCCGACCGTCGGATTCTCCTAAAACCGGAACCGTTGGGTTCGTATCGAAAAGAGCTTTCTAATGAATATTAGAAATTTGAAATCTAACGGTTGGATTTGGAGATACGTCCAAATCAAATTCGAAAAAGGTCGCTGTAAGTGCAGTTCGATGGCCATTGTTGGAAATCGACTGTACGGGCCTTGATAAAATTATTAAAAATAGTAATAATTTGTGTAAAATCATAAGAAATGATTTAGAAAGAATTGGGATGAAAAACTCCATATTTGAAAAGATAAAAATAGATTTTTATCGAAATGAACTAGTTTTGAACTAGAATTATAATTCTATTTATTTTTAAATAAATAAATTGAATTCGAAAAGGGTTTTAAAAGTAACCAAAATTTCCAATGATTGCATTGGAGTGGATTTGAATCGAAATTGTCTTCGGAATATTTCGATGTTGGAATTCGTGATTATACAGGTGTTGTTATGGAAATTTGAAAGATATATATTTATATCGTTATTTCCAATACGACATTTGTTAGTCGTAGAATTTGATATTGAATATAAGCCGATATATTTTCTATTCAGAGCCTTGTATTGAATATCGAATGTGATTTGGGTTTGTCGTGAATGGTGTCTTCACTAACACTGTTCTTGAACCCAGTTGAGAAAAGATTAAATCTTTTTATTTAGATTTAATGAAGTGTACCAATTAAATAACATTTAATTGGAATTAAATCGATATTGATTTTTGGGTTTATCGTGGACAGTGTTTTAAATAACACTCGTTCTTTAACCCGATGATTAATGAATGTGATTTTGGGTTTATCGTGAACCGTGTTTTTAAATGACACTGATTCTTTAACCCAGTCAAAGATTAAAACTAAGTGGAGTTTTAATGAATCTTTAATTAGATTGAAATAATCGAAATGGAGTATCACCAGTTTTGCTCCAGGCGATAGTTAAATCTTTAATTAGATTTGAACGTGAAATGGTAATTGAATTTACCGATAACACTGTGGTGTTAGATATGAAGTATTACCAGTTTTACTTCATGGGATGAATAGGTTGGGATTGGGAAATTAAAACAAATGATTACTTCGGTAAGGTTCGCTAATCCCGACTAGTTTGAATTGATATTCAAAAATGGATTAAAAAATAAATTCAAGGAATTTATCTTTGATAAAATTAATGGGAATCTTTCCCTATGAATGTGAAATTTAGAAACTAACTGTCGGTTAGCCAAGCAGAATGGTTTTCTGGATATTGATCTGATGTTGGTTTCGGCCTTCGGGGTTAATATTTGGGAAATTATTCTCTTGATTAATTTACGGTTAGTGACTAATGAATTGGAATGAGGCGTATGTTGTGTTTGTGTAACACTTACTTAAAATATACGCGAGTTATTCGGAAAGACCGGGTTTATCCCATTCTGAATAACTGATACGACGATAAGTCGAAGATAAAGACGATGGTCGAAGACCGGAGGTCTTCACGTCGTTTGGGTGATAACTGATGATCTTGATTGGGCTGTACACCCAAGAAGATGGAAACAGTTGGTGATCGTCCAGACGTACTTGGAGATCGATGGATATGCGGGGTACTAGGTGCCTCCGGTTTCGTTCAGACCCAGGATGGACTTGTAAATGGACTGTGTGTCTGACATCGGATTTCATTCGGTGTGACTGATATCGGTTGCATAGGATGGTTTGCCTGTGTGGCATGCTAAGATGCAAATGATCAAGGCTTCTGTTGAAAAGCAAAGTCTTGTGGTGATGATCAAAGCACGGCCTTTGTGGCGTAGCTTTGTGTAACGTTTACCTCGCGTGTTTCACACCCGGTATGAACCAAAAACGGGAGACGGACCTCAGGGAGGGCCTGCGTTTCCTCCTAGCTAGAAGTGGCGTCAGTGGTTTTACACGCCCTGACGAGTTTGACTTATGTGGTTGTTGCTGTTGCGAGGCGCCTCGGTTAGATCGGACGATCCGGGTCCGATGGAGTCATTCGTTGGCTCGCTTACGCCCCAAAGGGCGGCGAAACGTAGTGCTCAGGTATAATAATCCACGTCGGTGGACCGGCCCTGTCGCTCCAAGGCTTGCCTGCGCGCTTGCCTGAGACTCGGGCTAGGCAGTCTCGAATCGGTTGAGGACTATCTTTTGCCTCGGTTCATAGATGGAAATCCAATTTCCAAATACGACATTTGCGGTTTTGATTGTAAACTTATATATGGCGACATAGTGTTATGGGCCGTTCATGCCGCCTATGATTGATACTTATGATTTGAAGTTGTTTTATACACTATGCACTTATTATAGTATCAAATGATTTGTTTTAAACGTATCAAGCATTCTTTGGCTGTTATAAGGGAAAACCCTATCCTCGACTGCGTTGCATTGTGTGATGGGACCTGGGTCTTATAACAGCTTCATCTTTCTTTATTTAGCATTGCGCTGTTGGTTTTATGCACCGGTATTCTTGGGAGGAAACCCGTTCCGTGTTATACGGCGTGGTCCCTTGATTTACCTTTGAAAATAAAGACTAATAACTGTTTTAGTTCTCACACCAGTCACATGACTGACCTGGAGTTTATTGTTTTAACCTAAACTCTGGGTGCCCTTATTTTCGACACGGGCAGCTAGTAGTTTTGGTTTTGCAGATTTATATTCACAGGATCCTGGTTTACAGCTGGAACGATATCCGGAAAGCTTTGTATCCGTATATCTCTTCTAGTTGTGCTTTGTATTATTTTCCGCTGCTATGTATTTAAATGTAATTTAAATCTCTGATATTTCTGTGTAATATTCCTTTATACTCTGTATATTCTTGTAATCTGATGCACTGTTGTAATATACAATGAAACGTTCTTCTGTATGTGTTCTGTTGTGGCTTGTTCTCGAACTATCCGACGCTTTCCTTTACGGGGAAGTTACGGGTTTTCACAATAGGGTAATGGCTAGTTTTCTAAATTCCCTCGACATCCCGCACGATGAGTTGTCAGATATGCCCGTGGCTGGCCAGTATACGGAAGTCTTCGAGGAAGTGACCGGACTTCTACTACATCGAGAGATTGAGTTCCATATTGATTTAGTGAAAGATGCCAGAACTATAGTGATGCCACTTCGTCATATGGCACCAAGGGAGCAGCTAGAGCTCGGGGTGCAAGTGAGCGATCTTTTGAGGAAGGGATTTATCAAATGAAGTGTTTCTGAATGGGGAGCAACAGTTGTGTTTGCTACCAAGGTAGATGGTTCCCTTCAATTGTGTGTGGACTACCGCGAATTGAATAAGGTGACGAGGAAGAATAAGTATCCTCTACCGCGGATAGATGATTTGTTTGATCAGTTGAGTGGCGCGAGAGTATTCTCCAAGTTGGATCTCGAGATAGGTTTTCATCAGCTTATAGTGGAAGATGAGAGTATGGCTAAAACGACATTTTGGACGTCGTCTGGATTTTACGAGTGGTTGGTCATGCCTTTCGGGTTGACCAATGCACCAGCATATTTTGTGGATCTTATGAATAGGTTATTCAGAGGTCATATGAATAAGTTAGTTCTTGTGTTCGTGGACGATATCTTGGTTTATTCAAGGACAGAGGAAGAACACAAAGAACACCTGAGGATAGTGATGAAGGTGTTGAGAAAACACTAATTGTAAGCAAAGTTTTCCAAGAGTCAGTTCTGGAGGAGGGAAGTGAGATTCTTGGGCCATGTTGTTTCAGAGAATGGTATTGCCGTGGATCCTACGAAAGTCGCTATGGTACAAGATTGGTATATGACTAAGAGTGCAACAAACATAAGAAGTTTCTTGGGGTTAGCTAGAAATTACCGTAAGTTTATCCAAGACTTCTCCAAGATAGCGGCACCGTTGACTCAGTTGACCAAGAAGAATCAAGCTTTCGTGTGGGACGAAAAGTGCGAGAATGCATTCAAGAGTTTGAAGGAAAAGATTACGTGTGCACAAGTGTTAGTTATTCCTAAGGACAATGAAGAGATGACGGTATACACGGATGCCTATGGTACCGGACTAGGTGCTGTATTGATGCAAGGAGGTAGGGTTGTAGCTTATACAAGTCAACAACTTAAACCACATGAGAAAAGATACCCTACCCACGATTTGGAATTAGCAGCGATCGCGTTCAAGATATGGAGACATTATCTCTTTGGAGAAAGATTTGAGCTCTTTACCGATCATAAATCATTGATGTATCTCTTCTATCAGAAGCATCTAAATATCCTACAGCAAAGATGGTTAGAATTTTTGGCTTCCTATGATTTCGATATCGCATATACACCAGGAAAGGGAAATATGGTATCTGATGCATTGAGTAGAAGACATGCCAGTTTAGAAGCTATGTTTCTTGAGTGGAAGCAACTGGAGTACATCGCTGGGTATGATTTCAGACCAAAGTGCGAATTGGATCCAGAAATTTAAGCAAGTTTGACGATCAGACCCACTTTGGTTGAGCGGATTGGTTCCAGTCAGAGGGACGATCCTAACTTATTGAAAATCATCTCCAAGTTAGAGATGGGCATTAATGAGGAGATGAACGAGTATGGGTTTGATCGAGATGGATGGCTTTGAAAGGATGGAAGATTAGTTGTGCCCAACGTAGATGGACTGAGATATTAAGTACATAGAGAATGTCATCACTCAAAACTGACTATACATCCCGGTGGTAACAAAATGTATCGAGACATGAAGCAGACCTACTACTGGGAAGGGATGAAGAGAGACATCGGAAAGTTCATATCTAAATGCATGAATTGCCAGATAGTTAAAGATGAGCAAAAGAAACCTAGTGGTTTGTTAAAACTATTAGATATTCCAGAATGGAAATGGGAGCAAGTTTCAATGGATTTCATCGATGGTTTACCGAGGACTAGATTGGGCCATGATAGCATTTGGGTGATTGTTGATCATTTGACCAAGAGCGCAAGGTTTATACCAGTCAAGTCGAATAGAACTGCAGCTAAGTTAGTGGAACTGTATATGAAGTGGGTAGTGAGATTTCAAGGAGTACCCAAAGGCATTGTGAGTGATCAAGATCCGTTGTTTACTAGTGGATTTTGGAAAAGCTTACAAGAGGCTTTAGGACCAGAATTACATCTCAGTACCGCATATCATCCTCAAACCGACAGTCAGACAGAGAGGGTGAATCGTGTATTAGAAGATCTCTTGAGAGCTTGTGTTCTGGATTTTGATGGATCATGGGATGACCATTTGCATCTAGTAGAGTTTACATGTAATAACAGCTATCAATCCAGTATTGGTATGGCTCCATTTGAAGCATTGTATGGAAGACCGTGCAACTCACTGTCATATTGGTTAGAAACTGGTGAGAAATTTGTGCTTGGGCCAGATGTGGTAAGAGAAACCTCAGACAAGATCAAGATTGTTCAATAGCGATTGAAGGCTGCTCAAGATAGGCAGAAGAGTTATGCTGATAGGAGGAGAAGAGAATTGAAATTCTCCGTTGGCGACCTAGTATTTGTCAAGATTTCTCCATTAAAGAATGTTATTCGATTTGGAAGGAAAGGAAAGCTGGCACCAAGATTTGTTGGTCCATTCCCAGTTCTTGCGAAAATTAGGAATTTGGCATATAAAGTTGAATTACCAAAGAAGATGGAAGGAGTTCATAACGTATTTCATGTTTCCCAGTTAAGGAAATTCATGCACGACGCCAATGTAACAATTTCACCTGATCAGTTGGACGATGTCGAAGTTGAACCCTATGCGGTTGGGAACCGCAAGCCGATTCATATTGTCGGGGGCGATAAGAAGAAACGTCGAAGGAAAGCGGTGAAGCTAGTCAAGTTTCAGTGGGGGGAGGACGAGAATGAATGTACTTGGGAGACAGAGGAGAGCAGTATGAAGAAGCATCCAGAACTCTTTGCCTGGTAAGGTTTTACTTGCGATTTAGTTTTCTGCATGCTAGGTTAGACTTGTTTTTTATGTTTGATTATTGTGAATGGTTGATAGGAATGCGAGACTCTTTATTTATTTCCTAGTTAAAGAATTTCGGGGGTGAAATTTCTTAAGGGGTGGGGGGGGGATGTAACGTCCCGGAGTTTTGACCTGAAACCACTTCCATTAGATCCGGATGATGGTTTGCCTTTTTGTAGAGGTGTCGTATGTGAAAATGGACTGACCGTTTGGGAGATATGGCTAAAACAAGGTTTAAAAGGTGAAAAACTGCTTAACCAGGCCAAATGAGGTGATTATTGAATGGGCCCATAACCCATTTCGGGATTAGGGCTATGGGGAGGCTGAAATGAGTTAGGTTTTCATTTCATTTCGGTTTTCTAGCCTCCATTTACCTCCTAGGAACCCTAACTATGGCCTCCAACCTCTAGAATCATCTCTAATCACTCCCTAATCAAGTTTTAGCCTAATCTACGTCAAATTAAGGAGAAATAGCACCAATGCAAGGTTAGAACTGCTATGTTATCTTGGGAACAGTGCCAAGTCAGAGGATAGTTTAGTTTTGAAGGTTTATTTGTGGCAACGGTAAGTGATTTGCATAGTTCCTCGATAATTATGGTTAATTAAGGGTAATTAGTATTAATTAGTGAATTTAAACATGATTAAATTCTGGAAACATATTCATAAATTTCGAAATATTATTTTAGGCCTCTGTTAGAAAATTGGGTTAATTTGGTTAAGTTTTAAAATCCTATCATTAGTTTTGCTTAAACATGCTTAAGGGAAAATATGGGATTTCGACTTTGTTTTATCCGTTTTAACCTATCAAATTATCATTTTGGTGTTTGTGGTCAATTTTACAAGTTACTATGACTGTATGGTATGCTTTGTGATTGCTTAGAAAAGTTAGATTGGTCGAAAACGCCGTCGAATGGCATAAAACAGTCGTTGGAAAGAAGTGCAGGAAATTACCCAAACCGTATCGGATCGAAGGGGTAAAGCACGAACCGAACAGCCCCAATCTGTTGCATCGTGAATCGCCCTGGAAGCTCCATGACCCGACCCGCTCGCCCTGGAAGCTCCACGATTCGACCAGCTCGAGAGAAGGAGCTCCGATCTGAACCTATGCCACTCAAGAATTACTTCATCCGATCCGACCTTAGCATGGTAGCACGATCCGAAGAGAGCACCCGACCCGAACCGTGGGACTTGACTGAACCAAAGGCATCTCAGGGACGGACCGATCCGAGTTCTAGAGGGAACCACGACCGAACTAGATGGAGAAATAATGGTGGATGATCACGACCCGAAGCGACGTGAAGGACTGAACCGATCCGGAGATGATGACCAAAACCCGAGATACAAA
Organism: Allium sativum; assembly: GCA_030737875.1. Lineage (NCBI taxonomy): Eukaryota > Viridiplantae > Streptophyta > Magnoliopsida > Asparagales > Amaryllidaceae > Allium > Allium sativum. The sequence goes on along the minus strand of CM060920.1, from coordinate 32,882,088 downwards.
GGTATTCCAAGTGGGAAGTAGAACTCAGGATCTAGTTGGGAACCAATGAGTTAACTTCCTGATTGGACTTTGCTGCGGGACATGTGCAAAGGGGTTATTGATGTCTATAGCTTTGATCCGCCACCAAGACGGATGTTAAGCTACGTATCAGTGCAGTGGGGTAGTTACTACTCCATGGGGCAGAGTGATCGTAGCATGGCTATGAGCCAATGCAGTGGAGTTGTCATGACTTCATGTGGCAGAGTGGACATACAAGGACTAGTGGTTATGGATCAGTGCAGTGGTGCCATTATGACTCCATGGGGCAGAGTGATCATAGCAAGGAATGGATAGTCAGAGCGGTGGATATCGTATGCTTTACACAATGAGTGAGAGGTGTGAGGATGGTTGTTATGCTTGATTGTTTTCCATCACTGTGACATGCACACCCCACCCCCGTATTCTTTACACCATATGTTAGTGGCACCTTAGAGTATTGAGCGGTATGTTGTGCTAACTCTTTGGTTGCAGGTCGAGGTTCAGGTATGGTTTAGTATACCTGTTATTGTTCTGTTTTGTTGCTTATCGCTCATACCAGACTTTTGTCTGACCCAGAGTTTTATGGCTCTTCTTATCACTCTGGCTGCTCTTAAACGGCTAGACTAGAGACACGTTAGGTGGTATGCACGCGTAGCTGTACCGAAGACGAGCAGGAGGCTCCCATGTATGATATATATAGATATTCACCCTGTGTCGCTGCTGGTCACTACTTCGGGCATTAGTAGTGTACCTTTTCTTTCTTTTGCTTTAGAGACGGTTTTAAAAGATTTAATAATGATGATGTGGAACATAAGCTGTATTTGGATTTTTCGTTGCTATGATGTTTAGTTTTCAGCTTATGCACTGTCTCACCTGTTTTATGCCAAGTATGTTATTATTATATTTTTTCCATGTGCTATGAGACATTCTACAGGTTCTTTGTTAGTTGCTTATCTTCTTTCTTTCTTTGACGACCATCCCGTGCTGGTCGGGTATTGGCACAGCGCACTTTCATTGGAAATGTCGACTGCTGCGGTGCGGGCCGTCACAAGTTAACACAAGAAGGCAACACTTAACCAATGTAACATGACAAGTTGGTGGGTTAAGTTAACTTGAATTGACTGATGACACTTAACCAATACAACATGATGAACACGTGGGGTTAAGTTAACAAGAAAACATTTAACCAATATAACTTGAGGAACGGAACGGGTTAAGTAAATAAGGATTACTTAACCAACATGACACGATGAATAGGAGGGTTAAGTACATATCGGGTTGGTGTGTAATATTAGTAAATATAGGCCCACAAAACTTGACCGTTTAATAAACATGCTTGAATCGATGGGAAGGTTAAGTACATCTCGTATAGGTGGGTAATATTAGAAAATATAGGCCCACAAAACTTAACCGTTTAATAAACATGCTTGAATCGAGGGGAGGGTTAAGTACATCTCGTGTAGGTGGGTAATATTAGTACATATAGGCCCACAAACTTAACCATTAAATAAACAAGCTTGGATCGATGGGAGGGTTAAGTACATCTCGTGCAGGTGGGTAATATTAGCACATATAGGCCCACAAACTTAACCAACAAATAAACATGCTTGAATCGAGGGGAGGGTTAAGTACATCTCGTGTAGGTGGGTAATATTAATACATATTGGCCCACAAACTTAACCATCAAATAAACATGCTTCGATCGATGGGAGGGTTAAGCACATCTCGTGTAGGTGGGAAATATTAGCACATATAGGCCCACAAACTTAACCATTAAATAAACATGCTTGGATCGATGGGAGGGTTAAGTGCATCTCGTGTAGGTGGGTAATATTTGTATATATAGGCCCACAAACTTAACCAATAAGGAAACCCTAGTAACGGGGACCCATTTCAGCAGTAACACATATGGATGTATCAAGGTACCTTGAAACTAGGCAGGTAGGGCACGATTACTCGGCTGATTATAAGCGGTCAAAACTGCGGTAGGGGGTACATCAGTGTAGGTTCCGATGGTTTACGAGCGTGCACGTACTCCGTATTGGGTAAAAGCAGGCACTGAGTACTAGTAGTTATAAACTGTGCTTCTTGAAACGTGTCGGGTTGCTATCATCAGGATTGATACACCTTATGGTGGGACTCACACAGTGTATCTACATGCAAGAGAGGGCCGATTGACATAGACACATGGAACATTAATGCAAGTAAGGAGCCGATCTATAGGGTAGTAAGGGTACATCTAACATGTTCATGGTAATTAGGCTGAGTGAGGTGGAATCCTCACGATAGATGTAAACCTAAAGGCTACCACAATTACGGGGATTGGGACATGTTATCACTTTATAAATATTACTAGTTAGGACACTAGTTAGGTGGTGCAGAGAAGTAAAATGGGTAGCATGTTCAGCCTTAATTTCTTATTTCTAGGGTGATGTCCTAGATTCAGTTTATTCATGTCATGACCCTTTCCTTGTTTACATGCTAAATAGTCACTGGACTTACCAGACTCGTGTCTGACCCATTTTCTTTCGTCTTCTTTGTTCCGCCCCCCTCCCCCCCCCCCCCATGTCCGCCGTGAGGGAATACTTCAGCTTAGATCGAATCATTTCCAACTTGAAGGAAGTAGATGTATTGCTTTGGACTCTCTCTTTAATTGTTATGGCTGGTTCACGGTTTATTGGGGAATATCATTGTTTTTTTATTCTTCTTTTATATTTGGAAGTTTTTGAATCAAGACAGAATTTCAATGAATTATTTTTAAATATGATTGAGACAATTGTTGTAAAAGCTTGAATGAATTAAGTTGTTAATGAAATGACTTTATTTTTCGCTGCTTTATTTGTATGTCTTGTAATTTATCTGCATCTTTTACCTTTAATGCTCCACCAAAGTTAAGGCATTCCCTTTATGAGTGACCTTAACGAAGGCGGGGTGTTTCTGTTATGGTTGTCGAAACAACCCACGTCTATTGGGAGCAACATCGATGTCTTAAGGTGCCACATTCGTTTGAAAACCAAAGATTGCATTGTATGACTTTTGAAAACTCGTTTATGGGGATGAAATAGAAATATAACATGGTGCATCGTATTCTAAAATATAGTAAATCGAATTCCGACCACGGTTAACCTACCGTGGACCAACAAAATGGCGTGTGAAAAATTGAGCTAAAAAAGCTTTCGATGCTACTAATAGTCATTAAGATTGAATTTCTTGGTTACTGCAATAAAATGAGATTGGTGGAACCTGTTAGCCCTATAGATCTACGTGATAGCTTCATCTTAACTGATTATAGTTCCAGTAACTCAAAATGGATACAAAGTTATGGTTGGCAGAATAACCCACGTCTGTTGGGTGCAACATTGATGTCTTGAGGTGCAACATCCGTTTGAAAATCCAAGATTCCACTGTATGACTTTTGAAAACTTGGTTACGGGGATGAAATAGAAATATAACATGGTGCATCATATTCTAAAAAATGGTAAATCGAATTCCAACCACAATAACACTCCCTTTGACCAAAAAAATGGCATGTGAAAAATTAGGCTAAAAAAGCTTTCGATGTTCCTAATAGTCATTAAGATTGAATTTCTTGGTTACTGAAATAAGATGAGATTGGTGGAACCTATTTGTCCTATAGACCTATGAGAGTGCTTTGTTTTGACTAGTTATGGTTCTAGTAACTCAAAATGGATAAAAGTTATGGTTGCCAAAACTACCCACATTTGAGGTGCAACAGCCGTCTAAAAATCCAAGATTACGCTGTATGACATTTGAAAAATCGTTTATGGGGATGAAATAGAAATATAACATGGTGAATCATATTCCAAAATATAGTAAATCGAATTCCGACCACGGTTGACCCATCTTTGACCGACAAAACGGCATATGTAAAATTGATCTTAAAAAGCTTTCGATGTTCCCATTAGTCATTAAGCTTGAATTTCTTGGTTACTGAACTAAGATGAGACGGGTGGAACCTGTTAGTCCTATTGATCTATGAGAGAACTTCAGTTTGACTGGTTATGGTTATAGTAACTCAAAATGGATACAAATTTATGGTTGGCAAAACAACCCTGCTCTATTGGGTGCATCATCGAAGTCTTGAGGAGCAACATCCATTTGAAAAATCCAAGACTGCACTGTACAACTTTTAACAACTGATTCATGTGGATGAAATAGAAGTATAACATGGTGAATCATATTCCAAAATATAGTAAATCGAATTCCGACCTCGGTCAACCCATCTTTGACCAACAAAACGACATATGAAAAATGAGCTAAAAAAGCTTTCGATGTTCCCAATAGTCATTAAGATTGAATTTCTAGGTTACTGAACTAAGATGAGATGGGTAGAACCTGTTAGTCCTACTGATCGATGAGGGAACTTCGTTTTGACTGGTTATTGTTTTAGTAACTCAAAATGGATACAAAGTTATGGTTGGCAGAAAAACCCTCGTCTGTTGGGTGCAACACCGAAGTCTTGAGTTGCAACATTCGTTTGATAATCCAAGATTCAACTGTATGACTTTTGAAAACTTGTTTATTGGGATGAAATAGAAATATAACATGGTGCATCATTGTAATGACCAGAATTTTGAGCGACTTTGGTTATCGACATAAACTCGATGTCGATAACCGAACATCGAAAAATCCTGGTAATTAATGAAAGAAATTAGAGGGTGAGGAAAGATAAGATTGAAACTTAGAATAGAAGAAGAACAACACAATATTAGAGTAACACGAATCTCACAGTGGAACGAATAACATATAATAGATAACGTATCCTTGAAATAAAATCATTATATGTATACAATAACATTATCAGAGTACAACACTTACAACACGGCGGAAATAAACTATAGCTATATGATCCTGAAGCCTCCTGCTCCAGCTCTTCATGTATCTGTAAATTCCTGACTACTTGACTGCCCGTACAAATTTAGGCACCCAAGAGTGTAGGGAAAACAAACAAAATAAACTCCAGGTCAATCATGGACTGGTATGAGTAAAAAAGTTTAAAACAGTTGAACAAGTATATGATATCTCATAAGACCACGCCGTGAATACGGAACGAGTTTTTCCCTTATGAGAATCCAACATCTTTGACAAGCAATATCGTTCTGATATTATAATAATATCTAAGTACAAATAGATCTCAAACTAGCAGAAACGCTTTCATCTCACGTTCTACATATGCAGTATACAATCAAAATCGCAAGCACGTATTGGATAAGGGATTTCCAACTATGACCAGGTATGTAACCACCTTCTTCTAGTGTACCTCTAGAGGGGAATACACTGGATTCAATAAGAACATCTCGCAACCCGGCCACACATGACCGACCACTCATTTCGCTGAGTGTATCAAATGTATAACACCAACGGTTGAGATCAGCAACCGTTTCTCGAATGGGACAGCATCAACAATAGAATTTTAGAAGTAAATGAAACTCTAGATCAGGTGATTATACACCCTAATAGGTGCGACCTACGTAGCCATGCCGCCTGCTCGATTTCTGTCATTTACCGGTTGATGAGGCTAGAAGCTACGCTTTATCATCACACCAGATTCACTTTGAATGCCACATCATCAAATCCATCAAATCACCAATTGACGTCCTCAACAATACATTATGTGTTTGCTAAAAGAAGTTTCCTTCTCCGCTTCCACTCTTCGTACGGTTGGAGAAATCAATATACGTGATCGTCTGGAAATACTATGTCAGGCATCCGTCCATACAAGTCAACCAGGAACAGGATGAACCGAAGGTACTATTCAGTATATCCATCTTAGGCAATGTTACCTAAGACTTATACAACAGCCCTTGCACTTTACTCCGTCTTCAATTTACCTTAGGCATATATGATTCGCAACGCTTATGCCAATACAGAGTGGTTCTATTGATAATAATCCAACCGGTCTCTCCATATTAACAACGTTAAAATGGTCAAAAACTTCGATAGTCTGTGATTTAACTATCAAAGAAAAATAGGTGTGCAAACAACGATATTATTTCTAGAAGGAAATTCTATCAATCAATCATCAATCAAATATATATATATATATATATATATATATATATATATATATATATATTCATATTTTCCATGTTTCAATATTTGATTACGTTTCTGATTCTATTTGGAAAACATTACCAAATCTTCTATACTTGGATTTAAACAGATGTTTAAATCAACATCGCAACGACAACTCAAACCACTTTACTTATTTATTAAATTCACTTAACCACTTTCACTCTCTAACCTTACCTATTTCTAAATTGAAAACGAAGTCAATCAAGTTGTGGTATAATTACCTCTCAAACCTTAACTGAACAGCATTTCAAATCTCGAAATAGGGTAAGTTCTTCTTTTAACTCTTTAACACTTCCTTACGAAATTCTCTTTCGAATAATCTCTATTCGATAACTCCTCCTTTCGAATAAACTATATTTGATTAACTCCTTTAAGTCTATTCGAATAAACTATATTTGATTTAACTCCTTTAATTCTATTCGAATAACTATATTCGATTTAACTCCTTTCGATTAACTAAATTCGATAACTCCTTTTATTTAACTCTATTCGAATAAACTAATATTCGATTACTCCTTTTATATAACTCTATTCGAATAAACTAATATTCGATTAACTTAGTATGCCTAACTCTATCTCAATTAACTCCTATCGAATAACTAATTCGATAACTCTAATTGAATAACTGATATTCAATTAACTCTACTTGTCGATTTACCCTTATTCACTAACTTTATATGCTTTATAAAGATTTCCTTCTACAACGTTTATTCACTTATAATGATTACCTTCTACAGCATTTATTCAGTTATAATGATTACCTTCTACAGCGTTTATTCAGTTATAATGATTACCTTCTACAGCATTTATTCAGTTATAATGATTACCTTCTACAACGTTTATTCCTTATCTATTTGTTTACTTAACAAATAACTACTCCCTTTTTCCAATCTATTTTTTTAACAAATAAATTTTTCTTTTATCTCTTCTATTCTATTTACCCAATAATATTTCATTTTATATCTATTCTATCTATTTTAACAAATAAATATTTCCTCTTTTCTTTTCTATTTATTTACAAATAAATATTCCTTTTTCTTCTATTTATTAAAAAATAAATATTCCTCTTTTCTTTTCTATTTAATAACAAATAAATATTCCTTTTTCTTCTATTCGTAACTGTTTTACAAATATCTCCTTTTAAATCTCTATTCTATTTGTAAGTGGTTTACAAATATTTCGTTTCTATTTATTTGACAAATATTTTCCCTTATATTTGTTTTACTAATATTTTCCTTTCTATTTGATTTACAAATATGTTTCTTCTATATTTGATTTACCAAATATATTCCTTTTATATTTGATTTACAAATATGTTTCTTCTATATTTGATTTACCAAATATATTCCTTTTATATTTGATTTACAAATATATTTCTTCTCACAAAAATTCTTTTAATTTATATATATATAATCCATTGATTTTATAAAATAAATTTATTTCAAAATAAACTTTGAAAATCCCTTTTCTACATTCTGGTATTTCTTATGGTATTTAACACACCATATAACAACGATTATTATCGTCCAAACACACATAATCAACGTCATATTATACATCACATTATATATCATAATATATAAATTACAGTAAAATAAATGTTAAGAAATCCAGTTGGATTCCTCCAACCTGTCTTCCTGCATCACAGATGTTAAACAATATAGATAACATTCACTTTCAGTTCCATATGATATATTCTGTTAAACAGAATCAATATAGAAATTCAACTAACTATGTAATGACCCAGATTTTTGCGACTTTGGTTATTGCCATAAACACGATGACGACTAACCAACACATCGAAAAATCCTGGTAATTAGTGAAAGAAATTAGAGGGTGAGAATAGATAAGATAGAAACTTAGAATAGAAGAAGAAAAGAAGAACTTACACCATCAGAGTAGCACGAATCTCACAGCGGAACGGATAAAATATAACATAACTTTGAAATAAAATAGTTATGTATACAATAGCACTTATCAGAGTACAGCACTTACAACAACAGCGGAAAAACAACAGTTATAAAATCTTGAAGCCTCCTGCTCTCCTGGTATATCTGTAAATCCTGACTACTTGACTTCCCGTACAAATTTAGGCACCTAAGATTTTATGGAAAACAAACAAAATAAACTCCGGGTCAGTCATGGACTTGTATGAGTAAGACAGTTTAAAACAGTTATACAGGTATATGATATCTCATAAGACCATGCCGTGAATACGGAACGGGTTTTTCCCTTATGAGAATCCAACATCTTTGACAAGCAATATCATTCTGATATTATAATAATGTCTAAGTACAAATAGATATAAATCTAGCAGAACGCTTTCATCTCACTTTCCATATATATAGTATACAATCAAAACCGCAAGCACGTATTGGGTAATGGATTTCCAACTATGACAAGGTACGGAACCACCTTCTGCTAGTGTACCTCTAGAGAGGAATACACTGGGTTCAACAAGAACATCTTGCCACCCGGCCACACATGACCGACCACTCATTTCGGTGAGTGTATTGAATGTATATAACCAACGGTTGGGATCAGCAACTATTTTCCCGAATGGGACAGCATCAACAATAGATTTTTAGAAGTAAATGAAACTCTAGATCAGGTGATTATACACCCTAATAGGTGCGAACTACATAGCCATGCTACCTGCCCGATTTTTGTCATTTACCGGTTGATGAGGCTAGAAGCTACGCTTTATCATTACATCAGATTCGCTTAGAATGCCACATTGTCAGATACATCGAAAATCACTAATTGATGTCTACAACCGTACATTACATGTTAGCTAAGAAGTTTCCTTCTCTGCTTCCACTCTTGGTACGGTTGAAGAAATCAATGTACGTGACCTTTCTGGAAATACTATGTCAGACATTCATCCATACAAGTCATCCAGGTTTGCATGTCACATAACTTAGAATGTCACATTGTCATACCCGCCAAATCACAAGTTGACTTATTCAAAAATAACACGGGTATACAGCTAAGAGAAACGAATTCCTCCGCCACCAAACGTGAATACGTTTGAGCAGATCAACTTACGCGATCCATTGGACATACTCTGTCAGGCATTCGTCCATACAAGTTGTCCTGGGACTGGACAAACCGAAGGCACTATTCAGTATATCCATCTTAGTCACTGTTATCTAAGACTTATACAACAGCCCTTGCACTTTACTCTGTCTTCAATTATCTTTAGCATAAATGATTTGCACGCTTATGCCAATACAGAGTGGTTCTTTGGATAATAATCCAACCGGTCTCTCCATATTAACAACGTTAAAATGGTCAAAACTTCGATATTCTATGAGTTAACTATTAAAGAAAACAAGTGTGCAAACAACGATATTATTTCCAGATGGAAATTATGTCGAACAAACATCATTTAACATTTATCTCCTTAGTTCATTTTTCATCTCCTGTTTCCCTATATTCAACATTTGCTATTTTCTAAATTTAGAAAATATACGTTATTAACATTGGGAACATTTCCATTTCCTTTAATTACTAAATTCACTTTACCATCCTTTACTACCGAACCTTAACCATTCCTTAGTTAAAAAAACGAACCCTATCAAGTTGGGGTATAATTAACTCTCAGACCTTAACTGAACAACATTTTTAACCTTGAAATAGGCAAAGTTCACTTTATATTTCTTTAACTAACTTCCTTACTTAACCTTTCTTTCGAATAACTACATTCGATTACCTCTTTTGACTTGACTCTATTTGCTTTACTCTATTTGATTTATTCTGTTTGATTTATTCTATTCACTTAACTCCTGTCGAATAAACTATATTCGATAACTCCTCTAACTCTATTCGAATAAACTACATTCGGTCAACTCCTCTAACTCTATTCGAATAAACTATATTCGATTAACTCCTTTGGATTAGCTCGGTTTGATTAACTCATCTTGAATAATTCAACTTGGTTAACTCCTTTTGATTTACTTGGTTCGATTGGTTCGACTCGACTAACTTGGTTTGGCTAACCATTCTCGACTGGCTTGGTTTGACTTGCCATTTTTGACTAACTTGGTTTGGTTAACTCAATTTGACTAACTATATTCGATTAACTTCTTTCGATTTACTTTAATCGACTAACTCCTTTTGAACCACTATAATCGACTAACTCCTTCGAGTAGGTAATATCGATTAACTCCATCGAATATAAACTATATTTTATTAACTACTCCTTTGATTTACTCTAATCGAATGACTTTATTTGATTAACTCTACTTGCTTAACTCTATTTGTTTCCTAGATAAATACTCCTTTATACTCCTATTTATTTTTCAAAATAAATGTCCCTTGTAATCTTATTTATTTTTCTAAATAAATAAATCATTCATACTTTTATTTATTTCCTAAATAAATAAATAATCCCATTTAATCTATTTGTGAATGTTCTACAAATATTCTCTTTTGATCTCTATTCTATTTGTAAATGGTTTACAAATATTTCTCTTTCTAATTTATTTACAAATATTTTCCTTTATATTTGATTAAAAAATATATTTCCCTTATATTTGATTTCTCAAATATATTTTACCTTTATATTTGATTTCTCAAATATATTTCCTTTATGTTTGATTTCTCAAATATATTTCCTTTATATTCGATTACTCAAATATATTTCCTTTATATTCGTTTTACAAATATATTTCTTTTATTCAAAATCCTTTTTCTTTTATAATATAAAATCCATTGATTTTATATAAATAAATTATTTTCAAATTGTACTTTGAAAATCCCTTTATCACATTCTGGTATTTCTTATGGTATTTAGCACACCAGATAACAACGATAACTAACGTCCAAACACACATAATCAGCGTCAGATTATATATCACATTATATATATCACAATATATAAATCACAGTAAAATAACTGTTGAGGAATCCAGTTGGATTCCTCCGACCTGTTTCCTTGCATCACAGATGTTAGACACTATAATTAACATCGATTTCACTTCACTGTGAAATTTTCTGATAACAGAATCACATATAAATATTTAACGGTTTATATATATATGTACATATATATATATATATATAATTTCTACTAACTGACTAGCAGTTCAATCAAATAGTCAACACACAGTCAATCAGCCAATGTTTAACAGTTCTAAACATACAACATGAAATTATAAACTGTTCAGAGTTACATTACGCATTAACCGTTATATAATGATTTGCGTTAATTGATTCTAATCAGACAATTTATTTTGCCATAAATTGTAAAGAGCTCCGGTGGACTTCCAGTCAATTCCATGGTGTAGCCACCGTCCATACGGATCCGACTGTTCGTGATTCTGATATCATACACAATAGTTATGATATCCAGAAGTTAATACACATATTTAAATTAAATTTTAAACAATAAAAATTTCCGGGCCTCACCAATTTCCTTCGCCGGCCCATTATCCCCTTGAAGCCCATACCCGTTCAACCTCCTTCTTACCCGATTAAAACACGCAGCTGCTCCCAGTTATACCTTCACCTCAACTCATTCGATCCCACTCCATCCTTCAACAATAATTCAAACCCAAAATACCGTTGACCTCCTCTTCTATTTCTCTTCATGATTGTCACCTTCCCAAAGCACTCGATGTCCTCTTGCCAATCCCGAACTCGAGCCATTCGTCGTTCTACATGCACTCGCGCACGACAACAAACCCCATGGAATCTGTCCAAACTCGGAAAACACAAGCTATTCAACCCCTTAAACTCGATTACAACCTCAAAATCATACACTGATGCCATAAACCCATGAACCAGCTAACCCTAGGCTCCACGGTCAAAAACCCATCAACTATACATTGCGTCGAACCATGAATCAGTGTACCAGATTTGAAAAGGATGCTGACAGGATTACAAATACACAAGAGTTTGGATTTAAGGAATTTTATTTTTATTTCTTTGATTTTCCAAAGCATGAACTTCACTGTATTTTTTCCTCTGAGGTTACGGCGCTCATTGACTTCTGGAAAAATCAATTAGGTTAAAAAGAGTTATGGTGTTTTTATAGTAGAAATATAATATTTTTATATTGAATTTTATATTCAATTTTAATCAAATACTGTTTGTATTATGGAATAAAAATTCCTATAATCACATACAATGCCCAAAAATCACCAGACTTGGAATTTAACAATTATTTGATATTGCGGATCCAACAAAATTAGTTTCGTCGAATTCCGAATTCGTTTGCAAAAGTGGCTATTTTTGAAGCTCTAAATAGCCTAATTAAATATATAAATATATTTAAGTATAATTAAATTAAATATTAATAAATTAATATTATCGTATATATTCACAGTGGAATACCATACAGCTTTAGAATATTCCGATATGAATTTCTAACTTGATATTCACTTCTGGTCAACCTGATATTCGATTTAAATTGAAATTCCTTTTTTAAAATATAAATAATTCCTTTATAAATTACAAAGGAATTCCACAGCGACTTTTCTAAAATTTGATTTGGACATATCTCAAAATCTACACAATGAAATCCCGATTTTTCTCTTCCACTAGAAAGATATACTCCACCAGCTCCACACGTTTCTTGTTTCATATAAATCCGATTTAAAACGAACCCTGTATACTCAGTTGAAGTTCGAATCGCCAAATAGCGAACTGCCGCTCCATTTCGAGCTCTATTTTAATTATATTATAATTATACGTTCAAACTGACGTCGACTGAATATATTCGTTATTCAAATTCAATTCTAAACTGAATTATATATCACAGATGATCCGGTTCACAACATATCTTCATTTCAGCCAATTCTGATTATTTCAGAATTAAATATATTATTTAATTTATAATTTTTAATTAAATATTCATCGTTATTTAATCCCACGACCATTAAATTCTCTAAACCACCATTTATATAATTAAATAAATTAATTATAATACCTATGCCAATGCGGGTGATTACAATCTTTCCCACTTAAAATAATTTCGTCCTCAAAATTGCTAAAAGGTAGAGGACGACCCTATCGACTGGTTAGAACATATTTGTTCACTTCTAAATCTTCAGTTTCTACTGAACCAATTTAATTTCAATTAAATTATTAATTAATTCTTATCAACGAATTTTTTTCAAAAAACCTGAAGATTTTCTAACACCTTTACTTTTTGAAAAAATAATCGCCAGTACCTCCTTCGTACTGGTCAATAGGTCAAACTCCAACTCGCCTCTTTGGGCCATCTCCAACCCAAAAGAAAATCAAACAGCCAAGCGGCTTGCCAATTCGGCTCATTCTCATGCTTATATCGAATATAAACTTGTACCTTTTTATCGGGATATCAACTCTATCACTTTCACCTGCTGTCAATTCAGCGGATACAAGGGTCATCCCAATCAAATTCCAATCTGCTTTTATCTACAACACAACCATTCACTTATATCTGAGCCAAATATCATTTCAACTCCAGTTTCTTCTCGATTCCCAAATCTTAACTTGATTATCACATTACAATTCAAATTTGAGTCTCACAATCCAATTTGTCTTTATATCATTCTAATTCAATCTCAGTTACCACTTTACTTGCTTTACTTTATTTCAATTTTCTTTCACAAATTTCTTTTAAATTTGTTTTTAATTCATATAGTCTTTACTTGGGAGTTTTTAAACAGTTTACACTTTTCAAAAATCAAATTTTCCTTTTGAACATGTCACTGAGCCCTTAATTAATATTCCATTAGTTAAATCACTTCTCTATTTCTTTATCAATATTGGTTAACCAAATATTTTCAATCACCATATTGGCCTTTTATGTTATTCGGAAAACATTTTCGAATATCGCCTTCCTTTATTTTCTCAACTTTAGAAAATATATGCTATTTATAATTGGAAAATATTCCAATTACTTATCTCTTTTCCGATCTCGTTTATTTCTATACTTAGGAAATATTCTTTACTATATTTCCAAGCTTACATTTATTTGGGTTAAAATGGATGTTGTGTAAAACATCGTTACGACAACCCAAATACTATATTCAACTAACTCTTATTCAACATTGATCTTCGAGCTTGAAATCTTATTGTTTATTGGTTAATAATGAAATCAATCAAGTTGGGGTATAACTACCTCTCAGACCTTGACTGAATGACATTTATAACGTCAAAACAGATATGACTACTTACTTGAATAATCAATACCATACAACTAATTATTCTCTTTTAAACACGTATACGCTTCCTCTTTCTATTCTTACTAGATTTTATTCTTAGTCTTCCTTTTTGATTTTACTATTCTATTTCTAAGTTCGTTTCCTTATCGACTTCTATATATATATCGATACGTTGATTTCTAACTATCAAATTATCTTAAAAACACTCTAACTCCTTAAATTCTCGGAAAAATTCGCCATAACCTCCTTTCTACCAGGAGCATCGGGATATTTCAAATAGCCTCCCATGGCCCTCACCAATCCAAAAGAAAAAGAAAAATCCAAGTCGCTAGCATATACGGCGCATAAAATCTCATATATGAATTAAATACATACCTTTTGTTGGGCATTCTAGTATATACCTTCATGCCTTATCCATACCTATCTCATGTATATTTACCTGCCCAAGCTATTTTAACTATACCTGATCGTTTTAACTCAATTCGTTAATTATTTTGTTAATTAACTCTTTAGTCTATTTCACTTTTATATTTGAACATGACATGTTCGAATATATTTATCTTTCTTATTAACTAATTTGAATCCAAATTTCAAATTTAAGTTCTATATTAGATTTCGATTATCCATTTACAAATCCAATTCACCTTTCAAAGTTCAACTTCAAATTCAAAACTCGATTAACTAATTCCTCTTCGACCTAGTTAATTCTATTCAATTTCTATTCAAATTTTTATATCACTTCTATTATTCAAATTCTAATTCTATTTCACTTCTGTATTATAAATCCTATTTGAATTTCTAAATTCAAATTCTATATATTCAAATTCTATATTTTAATACCTTTTGAATTCTATATTCAAATTCCATATATTCAAATTCATATTTGAATTCCTTTATATTTTCTATATTCAAACCCCATTTGAATTTCTATATCCAATTTCTATTTCAATTCCATTGAATTTCATATATTCAAACTCCCTTTGAATTTCTATATTCAATTTCTATTTCAATTCCATTGAATTTCATATGTACAAACTCCCTTTGAATTTCTATATTCAATTTCTATTTCAATTCCATTGAATTTCATATAATCAAACTCCCTTTGAATTTCTATATTACATTTCTATTTCAATTCCATTGAATTTCATGTATTCAAACTCCCTTTGAATTTCTATATTCAATTTCTGTTTCAAACTTTCTTTATTCATTCTTTATTATAAATCCCATTTGAAATTCAACACAACTTGTCTTTCCCAAAACAAATTCAAAACAGTATCTCTGGTAGTAATTCGTCAATTACAACTCGAAAATGAATACTGATGATGTAGTTGTCATCATCGGAATCTATTTTCCAGCGATCGAAGTGAGTTCAATACTATAAAACCATTTCTAAAAATTTCCACCTTGAAATTCATTTCAAAATATAATTCACACTGCTTGTAAAACAATTTAAAATCTCCTAGGATCTTAAATTTTCCTTATTTTTAATCCAAATCCATTTACAAACACTTATCCAATTTTCTAGAATTTTAATTCAATTTCTGGTTTTTAAAATTTCAGATTCAACTCACCTGATTTCACATATTTCACTTATATGAATTCTGATTGGTTATTTACATAACCATTTAATTTATAATCTTACTCCATTATAACAACAACCAATATATCCACTATATTATAATTTTGATATATATATCTTCTCCATATCAAGATATACCTTGAGTAAACTTATTTTAATTTACCTTCTTTTCAAAACATATCGTGATGACCCATCATATTCAAGTGTTTAGTAACTCCAACCGATACAGTGGATCAAACTGATCGACCAGAACTCATAAACTACTCAACCAATAAATCTTCACGATATAAAACAAATTTTTATATCAATAACAAATACGCTCACTCGTATATATACACACAACTCAATATAGGGTATTTCTAACCCTATCTCTACCGACTCACGCCACAGTGCTAAGGTAATTCACTTAACTTATGCTCTGATACCAACTGTAATGACTCGGATTTTTGCGACTTTGGTTATTGCCATAAACACGATGACGATTAACCAACACATCGAAAAATCCTGGTAATTAGTGAAAGAAATTAGCGGGTGAGAATAGATAAGATAGAAACTTAGAATATAAGAAGAAAAGAAGAACTTACACCATCAGAATAACACGAATCTCACAGCGGAACGGATAAAATATAACATATAACATAACTTTGAAATATAACAGTTATGTATACAATAGCACTTATCAGAGTACAGCACTTACAACAACAACGGAAAAACAATATCTATAAAATCTTGAAGCCTCCTGCTCTCTTGGTATATCTGTAAATCCCGACTACATGACTGCCCGTACAAATTTAGGCAGCCAAGAGTTTAGGGAAAACAAACAAAATAAACTCCGGGTCAGTCATGGACTGGTATGAGTAAAACAGTTAAAAACAGTTACATAGGTATATGATATCTCATAAGACCACGCCGTGAATACGAAACGGGTTTTTCCCTTATGAGAATCCAACATCTTTGATAAGCAATATCATTTTGATATTATTAATAATGTCTAAGTACAAATAGATATAAATCTAGCAGAACGCTTTCATCTCACGTTCCACATATATGGTATACAATCAAAACCGCAAGCACGTATTGGGTAATGGATTTCCAACTATGACAAGGTATGGAACCACCTTCTGCTAGTGTACCTCTAGAGAGGAATACACTGGGTTCAACAAGAACATCTTGCAACCCGGCCACACATGACCGACCACTCATTTCATTGAGTGTATCGAATGTATATCACCAACGATTGGGATCAACAACCGTTTTCCCGAATGGGACAGCATCAACAATAGATTGTTAGAAGTACATGAAACTCTAGATCAGGTGATTATACACCCTAATAGGTGCGACCTACATAACCATGCTACCTGCCCGATTTCTGTCATATACCGGTTGATGAGGCTAGAAGCTACGCTCTATCATCACATCAGATTCACTTCGAATGCCACATTGTCAGATCCATCGAAAATCACTAATTGATGTCTACAACAGTACATTACGTGTTAGCGGAGAAGTTTCCTTCTCCGCTTCCACTCGTGGTACGGTTGAAGAAATCAGTGTACATGACCTTTCTGGAAATACTCTGTCAGACATTCACCCATAAAGTCATCCAGTTTTACATGTCACTTCACTTAGAATGTCACATTGTCATACCCGCCAAATCACAAATTGACTTATTCAAAAATAACATGGGTATACAGCTAAGAGAAACGAATTCCTCCACCACCAAACGTGAATACGTTTGAACAGATCAACTTACGCAATCCATTGGATATACTCTGTCAGACATTCGTCCATACGAGTTGTCCTGGGACTGGACAAACCGAAGGCACTATTCAGTATATCCATCTTAGTCAATATTGTCTAAGACTTATACAATAGCCCTTGCACTTTACTCCGTCTTCAATTATCTTTAGCATAAATGATTCACACGCTTATGCCAATACAGAGTGGTTCTTTGGATAATAATCCAACCGATCTCTCTATATTAACAACGTTAAAATAGTCAAAACTTCGATAGTCTATGAATTAACTATCAAAGAAAACAAGTGTGCAAACAACGATATTATTTCCAGATGGAAATTATATTGAACAAACATCATTTAACATTTATCTCCTTAGTTCATTTTTCATCCCCTGTTTCCCTATATTCAACATTTGATATTTTTAAAATTTGGAAAATACATGTTATTAACATTGGGAACATTTCCATTTCCTTTAATTACTAAATTCACTTAACCATCCTTTACTACCGAACCTTAATCATTCCTTAGTTAAAAAAACGAAGCCAATCAAGTTGGGGTATAATTAATTCTCAGACCTTAACTGAACAACATTTCTAACCTTGAAATAGGCAGAGTTCACTTTATATTTCTTTAACTAACTTCCTTACTTAACCTTTCTTTCAAATAACTATATTCGATTACCTCTTTTCACTTAACTCTATTTGCTTTACTCTATTTGATTTATTCTATTTGATTTATTCTATTAACTTAACTCCTGTCGAATAAACTATATTCGATAACTCCTCTAACTCTATTCGAATAACTATATTCGGTTAACTCCTCTAACTCTATTGGAATAAACTATATTCGGTTAACTCCTCTAACTCTATTCGAATAAACTATATTCGATTAACTCCTTTGGATTAACTCCGTTTGATTAACTCATCTTGACTAATTCAACTTGGTTAACTCCTTTTGATTTACTTGGTTAGATTGGTTTGACTCGACTAACTTGGTTTGGCTAACCATTCTCAACTAGCTTGGTTTGACTTGCCATTTTTGACTAACTTGGTCTGGTTAACTCGATTTGACTAACTATATTCGATTAACTTCTTTCGATTTACTTTAATCGACTAACTCCTTTTGAACCACTGTAATCGATTAACTCCTTCGAATATCTAATATCGATTAACTCCTTCGAATATAAACTAGATTCGGTTAACTCCTTCGAATATAAACTATATTCGATTAACTACTCCTTTGATTTACATCAATCGAATGACTTTATTTGATTAACTCTACTTGCTTAACTCTATTTGTTTCCTAGATAAATACTCCTTTATAATCCTATTTATTTTTCTAAATAAATGTTCTTTGTAATCTTATTTATTTTTCTAAATAAATAAATCCTTTATACTTTTATTTATTTCCTAAATAAATAAATAATCCCATTTAATCTATTTGTGAATGTTCTACAAATATTCTCTTTTGATCTCTATTCTATTTGTAAATGGTTTACAAATATTTCTCTTTCTAATTTATTTACAAATATTTTCCTTTATATTTGATTAACAAATATATTTCCCTTATATTTGATTTCTCAAATATATTTTTCCTTTATATTTGATTTCTCAAATATATTTCCTTTATATTTGATTTCACAAATATATTTCCTTTATAATCGATTTCTCAAATATATTTCCCTTATATTCGTTTTACAAATATATTTCTTTTATTCAAAATCCTTTTACTTTTATAATATAAAATCCATTGATTTTATATAAATAAATTATTTTCAGATTGTACTTTGAAAATCCCTTTATCACATTCTGGTATTTCTTATGGTATTTAACACACCAGATAACAACGATAAATATCGTCCAAGCACACATAATCAACATCAGGTTATATATCACATTATATATATCACAATATATAAATCATAGTAAAATAACTGTTGAGCAATCCAGTTGGATTCCTCTGACCTGTTTCCCTTCATCACAGATGTTAGACACTATAATTAACATCGATTTCAATTCACTGTGAAATATTCTGATAACAGAATCACATATAAATATTTAACGGTTTATATATATATACATATATATATATATATAATTTCTACTAACTGACTAGCAGTTCAATCAAACAGTCAACACACAGTCAATCAGCCAATATTTAACAGTTCAAAAAATACAACACGAAATTATAAACTGTTCAGAGTTAGTGAGATTTACTCACATTACGCGTTAACCGTTATATAACGATTTGCGTTAATTGATTCTGATCAGACAATTTATTTCGCCATAAATTGTAACGAGCTCCGATGGACTTCTAGTCAGTTCCATCGTGTAGCCACCGTCCATACGGTCCTAACGGATCCGACCGTTCATGATTCTGATATCGTACACGATAGTTATGACATCCAGAAGTTAATACACATTTTTAAATTAAACTTTAAACAATACAAATTTCCGGGCCTCACCAATTTCCTTCACCGGCCCATTATCCCCTTGAAGCCCATATCCGTTCAACGTCCTTCTTCCCCGAGTAAAACACGCAGCTGCTCCCAGTTATATCTTCACCTCAACTCATTCGATCCCACTCCATCCTTCAACAATAATTCAAACCCAAAATACCGTTGATCTCCTCTTCTATTTCTATTCATGATTGTCACCTTCCCAAAGCACTCGATGTCTTCTTACCAATCCCGAACTCGAGCCATTCGTCGTTCAACAGGCACTCGTGCATGACAACAAACCCCATGGGATCTATCCAAACTCGGCAAACACAAGATTGTCAACCCCTTAAACTCGATTACAACCTCAAGATCATACATTGACGCCTTAAACCCATGAACCAGCTAACCCTAGGCACCACGGTCGAAAACCCATCAACTATACATTGCGTCGAACCCTGAATCAGTGTACCAGATTTGAAGAGGATGCTGACCGGATTACAAATACACAAGAGTTTGGATTTAAGGAATTTTATTTTTATTTCTTTGATTTTCCAAAGCATGAACTTCACTGTATTTTTTCCTCTGAGGTTACGGCGTCTCGTTGACTTCTGGAAAAATGAATTAGGTTAAAAAGTGTTATGGTGTTTTTATAGTAGAAATATAATATTTTTAAATTGAATTTTATATTCAATTTTAATCAAATCCTGTTTGTATTATTGAATTAAAATTCCTATAATCACATACAATGCCCAAAAATCACCAAACTTGGAATTTAACAATAATTTGATATTGCAGATCCAACAAAATTAGTTTCGTCGAATTCCGACTTTTTTGCAAAAGTGCCTATTTTTAAAGCTCTAAATAGCCTATTTAAATATATAAATATATTTAGATATAATTATATTAAATATTAATAAATTAACATTATCGTATATATTCACAATGGGTTACCATACAGCTCTAGAATATTCCGATATGAATTTCTAACTTGATATTCACTTCTGGTCAGCCTGATATTCGATTTATATTGAAATTCCTTTTTTAAAATATAAATAATTCCTTTATATATTATAAAGAATTCCATAGCGACTTTTCTAAAATTTGATTTGGACATATCTCAAAATCTACACAATGAAATCCCGATTTTTCTCTTCCACTAGAAAGATATACTCCACCAGCTCCACACGTTTCTTGTTTCACAGAAATCCGAGTTAAAATGAACCCTGTATACTCATTTGAAGTTCAAATCGCCAAATAGCGAACTGCCGTGCCATTTCGAGCTCTATTTTAATTATATTATAATTATACATTCAAACTGACGTCGACTGAATATATTCGTTATTCAATTTCAATTCTAAACTGAATTATATATCACAGATGATCTGGTTCACACCATATCATCATTTCGGCCAATCCTGATTATTTCAGAATTAAATATATTATGTAATTTATTATTTTTAATTAAATATTCATCGTTATTTAATCCCACGACCATTAAATTCTCTAAACCACCATTTATATAATTAAATAAATTAATTATAATACCTCTGCCAATGCGGGTCATTACACTCTTTCCCACTTAAAATAATTTCGTCCTCGAAATTGCTAAAAGGTTGAGGACGACCCTATCGACTAGTTAGAACATATTTGTTCACTTCTAAATCTTCAGTTTCAACTGAACCAATTTAATTTCAATTAAATTATTAATTAATTCTTATCAACGAAAATTTTTCAAAAATCCTGAAAATTTTCTAACACCTTAACTTTTTGAAAAAAAAATCGCCAGTACCTCCTTCGTACTGGTCAACAGGTCAAACACCAACTCGCCTCTTTGGGCCATCTCGAACCCAAAAGAAAATCAAACAGCCAAGCGGCTTGCCAATTCGGCTCATACTCATGCTTATATCGAATATAAAATTGTACCTTTTTGTCGGGCATATCAACTCTATCACTTTCACCTGCTGTCAATTCAGCGGATACAAGGGTCATCCCAATCAAATTCCAATCAGCTTTTATCTACCACACAACCATTCGCTTATATATGAGCCAAATATCATTTCATCTCCATTTTCTTCTCGATTCCCAACTCTTAACTTGATTATCACATTACACTTCAAATTTGAGTCTCACAATCCAATTTGTCTTGATATCATTCTAATTCAATCTCAGTTACCACATTACTGGCTTTACTTAAATTCAATTTTCTTTCACAAATTTCTGTTAAATTTGTTTTTAATTCAAACAATCTTTACTTGGGAGTTTTTAAACAGTTTACTCTTTTCAAAAATAAAATTTTCCTTTTGAACATGTCACTGAGCCCTTAATTAATATTCCATTAGTTAAATCACTTCTCTATTTCTTTATCAATATTGGTTAACCAAATATTTCCAATAACCATATTGGCCTTTTATGTTATTTGGAAAACATTACCGAATATCGCCTTCCTTTATTTTCTGAACTTTAGAAAATATATGCTATTTATAATTGGAAAATATTCCAATTACTTATCTCTTTTCCGATCTCGTTTAATTCTGTACTTAGGAAATATTCTTTATTATATTTCCAAGCTTACATTTATTTGGGTTAAAACGGATGTTGCGTAAAACATCGTTACGACAACCCAAATAATATATTCAACTAACTCTTATTCAACAATGATCTTCGAGCTTGAAATCTTACTGTTTATTGGTTAATAATGAAATCAATCAAGTTGGGGTATAACTACCTCTCAGACCTTGACTGAATGACATTTATAACGTCAAAACAGATATGACTACTTACTCGAATAATCAATACCATACAACTACTTATTCTCTTTTAAACACGTATACGCTTCCTCTTTCTATTCTTACTAGATTTTATTCTTAGTCTTCCTTTTTGATTTTACTATTCTATTTCTAAGTTCGTTTCCTTATCCACTTCTATATATATATATATATATATATATATATATATATATATATATATATATATCGATACGTTGATTTCAAACTAGCAAATTATCTTAAAAATATTCTAACTCTTTAAGTTCTTGGAAAAATTCGCCATAACCTCCTTTGTACCAGGAGCATCGTGATATTTCAAATAGCTTCCCATGGTCCTCACCAATCCAAAAGAAAAAGAAAAAGACAAGTGGCTATCCGATACGGGGCATAAAATCTCATATATGAATTAAATACATACCTTTTGTCGGGCATTCTGATATATACCTTCATGCCTTACCCATACCTATCTCATGTATATTTACTTGCCCAATCTATTTTAACTATACCTGATCGTTTTAACTCAATTCGTTAATTATTTTGTTAATTAACTCTTTAGTCTATTTCACTTTTATATTTGAACATGACATGTTCGAATAAAGTTATCTTGCTAATTAACAAATTTGAATCCAAATTTTAAATTTAATTCTATATTCAATTTCGAATATCCACTTACAAATCCAATTCACCTTTCAAAGTTCAACTTCAAATTCAAAACTCGATTAACTAATTCCTCTTCGACTTATTTAATTCTATTCAATTTCTATTCAAATTTTTATATCACTTCTATTATTCAAATTCTAATTCTATTTCACTTCTGTATTATAAATCCTATTTGAATTTCTATATTCAAATTCTATATATTTGAATTCCTTTTGAATTCTATATTTAAATTCCATATATTCAAATTCTATATTTGAATTCCTTTATTTTCTATATTCAAACCCCATTTAAATTTCTATATTCAATTTCTATTTCAATTCCATTGAATTTCATATATTCAAACTCCCTTTGAATTTCTTTATTCAATTTCTATTTCAATTCCATTGAATTTCATATATTCATACTCCCTTTGAATTTCTATATTCAATTTCTATTTCAATTCCATTGAATTTCATATATTCAAACTCCCTTTGAATTTCTATATTCAATTTCTATTTCAATTCCATTGAATTTCATATATTCAAACTCCCTTTGAATTTCTATATTCAATTTCTATTTCAAACTTTCTTTATTCATTCTTTATTATAAATCCCATTTGAAATTCAACAAAACTTGTCTTTCCCAAAACAAATTAAAAACAGTATCTCTGGTAGGATTTTGTCACTTACAACTCGAAAATGAATACTGATGATGCAGTTGTCATCATCGGAATCTATTTTCCAGTGATCGAAGTGAGTTCAATACTATAAAACCATTTCTAAACATTTCCACATTGAAATTCATTTCAAAATATAATTCACACTGCTTGTAAAACAATTTAAAATCTCCCAAGATCTTAAATTTTCCTTATTTTTAATCCAAATCCATTTACAAACACTTATCCAATTTTCCAGAATTTTAATTCAATTTCTAGTTTTTAAAATTTCAGATTCAACTCATCTGATTTCACATATTTCACTTATATGAATTCTGATTGGTTATTTACATAACCATTTAATTTATAATCTTACTTGATTATGACAACAACCAATATATCCACTATATTATAATTTTGATACATATATATCTTCTCTATATCAAGATATACCTTGGGTAAACTTATTTTAATTTACCTTCTTTTCAAAACATATCGTGATGACCCATCGTATTCAAGTGTTTAGTAACTCCTACCGATAGAGTGGATCAAACTGATCGACCAGAACTCATAAACTACTCAACCAATAAATCTTCACGATATAAAACAAATTTTTATATCAATAACAAATACTCTCACTCATATATATACACTCAACTCGATCTAGGGTATTACTAACCCTATCTCTACTGAGTCATGCCACAGAGCCAAGGTAATTCACTTAACTTAAGCTCTAATACAAACTGTAATGACCCGTGTTTTTGCGACTTTGGTTATTGCCATAAACACGATGACGACTAACCAACAAATCGAAAAATCCTGGTAATTAGTGAAAGAAATTAGAGGGTGAGAATAGATAAAATAGAAACTTAGAATAGAAGAAAAAAAGAAGAACTTACACCATCAGAGTAACACGAATCTCACAGCGGAACGGACAAAATATAACATATAACATAACTTTGAAATATAACAGTTATGTATACAATAGCACTTATCAGAGTACAACACTTACAACAACAGCGGAAAAACAATAGCTATAAAATCTTGAAGCCTCCAACTCTCCTGGTATATTTGTAAATCCCGACTACTTGACTGCCCGTACAAATTTAGGCACCCAAGAGTTTAGGGAAAACAAACAAAATAAACTCCGGGTCAGTCATGGACTAGTATGAGTAAAACAGTTTAAAATAGTTACATAGGTATATGATATCTCATAAGACCACGCCGTGAATACGGAACGGGTTTTTCCCTAATGAGAATCCAACATCTTTGACAAGCAATATCATTCTGATATTATAATAATGTCTAAGTACAAATAGATATAAATCTAGTGGAATGCTTTCATCTCACGTTCCGCATATATAGTATACAATCAAAACCGCAAGCACGTATTGGGTAATGGATTTCCAACTATGACAAGTTATGGAATTACCTTCTGCTAGAGTACCTCTAGAGAGGAATACACTAGGTTCAACAAGAACATCTTGCAACCCGGCCACACATGACCGACCACTCATTTCGCTGAGTGTATCGAATGTATATCACCAACGGTTGGGATCAGCAACCGTTTTCCCGAATGGGACAGCATCAACAGTAGATTTTTAAAAGTAAATGAAACTCTAGATCAGGTGATTATACACCCTAATAGGTGCGACCTACATAGCCATGCTACCTGCCCGATTTCTGTCATTTACCAGTTGATGAGGCTAGGAGCTACGCTTTATCATCACAACAGATTCACTTCGAATGCCACATTGTCAGATCCATCGAAAATCATTAATTGATGTCTACAACAGTACATTACGTGTTATCTAAGAAGTTTCCTTATCCGCTTCCACTCTTGGTACGGTTGAAGAAATCAATGTACATTAACTTTCTGGAAATACTATGTCAGACATTCATCCATACAAGTCATCCAGGTTTACATGTCACATCACTTAGAATGTCACATTGTCATACCCGCCAAATCACAAATTGACTTATTCAAAAATAACATGGGTATTCAGCTAAGAGAAACGAATTCCTCCGCCATCAAATGTGAATACGTTTGAACAGATCAACTTACGCAATCCATTGGATATACTCTGTCAGACATTCGTCCATACGAGTTGTCCTAGGACTGGACAAACCGAAGGCACTATTCAGTATATCCATCTTAGTCACTGTTATCTAAGACTTATACAACAGCCCTTGCACTTTACTCCGTCTTCAATTATCTTTGGCATAAATGATTCGCAGGCTTATGCCAATACAGAGTGGTTCTTTGGATATTAATCCAACCATTCTCTCTATATTAACAACGTTAAAATAGTCAAAACATCGATAGTATGTGAGTTAACTATCAAAGAAAACAAGTGTGCAAACAACGATATTATTTCCAGATGCAAATTATATCGAACAAATATCATTTAACATTTATCTCCTTAGTTCATTTTTCATCCCCTGTTTCCCTATATTCAACATTTGCTATTTTCTAAATTAAGAAAATTTACGTTATTAACATTGGGAACATTTCCATTTCCTTTAATTACTAAATTCACTTAACCATCCTTTACTGCTGAACCTTAACCATTCCTTAGTTAAAAAAACGAAGCCAATCAAGTTGGGGTATAATTAACTCTCAGACCTTAACTGAACAACATTTCTAACCTTCAAATAGGAAAATTTCACTTTATATTTCTTTAACTAACTTCCTTACTTAATCTTTCTTTCGAATAACTATATTCGATTACCTCTTTTCACTTAACTCTATTTGCTTTACTCTATTTGATTTATTCTATTTGATTTATTCTATTCACTTAACTCCTGTCGAATAAACTATATTCGATAACTCCTCTAACTCTATTCGAATAAACTATATTCGGTTAACTCCTCTAAATCTATTGGAATAAACTATATTCAGTTAACTCCTCTAACTCTATTCGAATAAACTATATTCGATTAACTCCTCTAACTCTATTCAAATAAACTATATTCGATTAACTCCTTTGGATTAACTCCGTTTGATTAACTCATCTTGACTAGTTCAACTTGGTTAACTCCTTTTGATTTACTTGGTTCGATTGGTTCGACTCGACTAACTAGGTTTGGCTAACCATTCTCGACTAGCTTGGTTTGACTTGCCATTTTTGACTAACTTGGTCTGGTTAACTCGATTTGACTAACTATATTAGATTAACTTCTTTCGATTTACTTTAATCGACTAACTCCTTTTGAACCACTATAATCGACTAACTCCTTCGAATATCTAATATCCATTAACTCCTTTGAATATAAACTATATTCGATTAACTCCTTCAAATATAAACTATATTCGATTAACTACCCCTTTGATTTACTTTAATCGAATGACTTTATTTGATTAACTCTACTTGCTTAACTCTATTTGTTTCCTAGATAAATACTCCTTTATAATCCTATTTATTTTTCTAAATAAATGTTCCTTATAATCTTATTTATTTTTCTAAATAAATAAATCCTTTATACTTTTATTTATTTCCTAAATAAATAAATAATCCCATTTAATCTATTTGTGAATGTTCTACAAATATTCTCTTTTGTTCTCTATTCTATTTGTAAATGGTTTACAAATATTTCTCTTTCTAATTTATTTACAAATATTTTCCTTTATATTTGATTTACAAATAAATTTCCCTTATATTTGATTTCTCAAATATATTTTTCCTTTATATTTGATTTCTCAATTATATTTCCTTTATATTTGATTTCTCAAATATATTTCCTTTATATTCGATTTCTTAAATATATTTCCATTATATTCATTTTACAAATGTATTTCTTTTATTCAAAATCCTATTTCTTTTATAATATAAAATCCATTGATTTTATATAAATAAATTATTTTCAAATTGTACTTTGAAAATCCCTTTATCACATTCTGGTATTTCTTATGGTATTTAACACACCAGATAACAAAGATAACTATCGTCCAAACACACATGATCAGAATCAGATTATATATCACATTATATATATCACAATATATAAATCACTAGTAAAATAACTATTGAGGAATCCAGTTGGATTCCTCCGACCAGTTTCCCTGCATAACAGATGTTAGACACTATAATTAACATCGATTTCACTTCACTGTGAAATATTCTAATAACAGAATCACATATAAATATTTAACGGTTTATATATATATATATATATATACATATATATAATTTCTACTAACTGACTAGCAGTTCAATCAAACAGTCAACACATAGTCAATCAGCCAATATTTAACAGTTCTAAACATACAACATGTAATTATAAACTGTTCAAAGTTAGTGAGATTTACTCACATTACGCGTTAACCGTTATATAACGATTTGTGTTAATTGTTTCTGATCAGACAATTTATTTCGCCATAAATTGTAATGAGCTCCGATGGACTTCCAGTCAGTTCCATCGTGTAGCCACCGTCCATACGGTCCCAACGGATCCAACCGTTCTTGATTCTGATATCCTACGCAATAGTTATGATATCCAGAAGTTAATACACATTTTTAAATTAAATTTTAAACAATAAAAATTTCCGGGCCTCACCAATTTCCTTCACCGTCCCATTATCCCCTTGAAGCCCATACCCGTTCAACCTCCTTCTTCCCCGATTAAAACACGCAGTTGCTCCCAGTTATACCTTCACCTCAACTCATTCGATCCCACTCCATCCTTCAACAATAATTCAAACCCAAAATACCGTTGACCTCCTCTTCTATTTCTCTTCATGATTGTCACCTTCCTAAAGCACTCGATGTCTTCTTGCCAATCTCGAACTCGAGCCATTCGTCGTTCTACAGGCACTCGCGCACGACAACAAACCCCACAGAATCTGTCCAAACTCGGCAAACACAAGCTATTCAACCCCTTAAACTCGATTACAACCTCAAAATCATACGTTGATGCCTTAAACCTATAAACCAGCTAACTCTAGGCACCACGTTCAAAAACCCATCAACTATACACTGCGTCGAACCCTGAATCAGTGTACCAGATTTGAAGAGGATGCTGACAGGATTACAAATACACAAGAGTTTGGATTTAAGGAATTTTATTTTTATTTCTTTGATTTTCCAAGGCATGAACTTCACTGTATTTTTTCCTCTGAGGTTACGGCACCTCATTGACTTCTGGAAAAATGAATTAGGTTAAAAAGTGTTAAGGTGTTTTTATAGTAGAAATATAATATTTTTATATTCAATTTTATATTCAATTTTAATCAAATCCTGTTTGTATTATTGAATAAAAATTCCAATAATCACATACAATGCACAAAAATCACCAAACTTGGAATTTAACAATAATTTGATATTGCGGATCCAACAAAATTAGTTTCATCGAATTCCGACTTCGTTTGCAACAAAATTAGTGGATTACCATATAGCTCTAGAATATTCCGATATGAATTTCTAACTTGATATTCACTTCTGGTCAACCCGATATTCGATTTATATTGAAATTCCTTTTTTAAAATATAAATAATTCCTTTATAAATTATAATGGAATTCCACAGCGACTTTTCTAAAATTTGATTTGGACATATCTCAAAATCTACATAATGAAATCCAGATTTTTCTCTTCCACTAGAATGATATACTCCACCAGCTGCACACGTTTCTTGTTTCACAGAAATCCGATTTAAAACGAACCCTGTATACTCAGTTGAAGTTCGAATCGCCAAATAGCGAACTACCACGCCATTTCGAGCTATATTTTAATTATATTATAATTATACGTTCAAACTAACGTCGATTGAATATATTCGTTATTCAAATTCAATTCTAAACTGAATTATATATCACAGATGATCCGGTTCACACCATATCGTCATTTGAGCCAATTCTGATTATTTCAGAATTAAATATATTATTTAATTTATTATTTTTAATTAAATATTCATTGTTATTTAATCCCACGACCATTAAATTCTCTAAACCATCATTTGTATAATTAAATAAATAATTATAATACCTCTGCCAATGCGGGTCATTACAAACTGACTAGCAGTTCAATCAAACAATCAACACACATTAAATCAGACAATTCCTAACAGTTCTAAAAATACAACATGAAATTATAAACTATTTAGAATTAGTGAGATTTACTCACATTTCGCGTTAACCGTTAAATAACGATTTGCGTCTGTTGATTCATACGAATAATTTATTTTGCAATAAATTGTAACGAGCTTCGATTCACTCCCAGTCAGCTTCATGGTGAAGCTCTCGTCCATACGGTCCCAACGCAACTTGTTTACTGAATTCGTTCTCGTATGAGGTAGTTACGATATTACAAAGTAAATATATATTTGAATTAAATAAAACTTAAATATATATTCACTTTGGGCTTTTCCAATATAACCAGGCCTATTCACAATTCAAACCCGCCCCCAAACACTGCCCTTCGTCCCCGATTACCGTCGACTCCAGTAAACAACCCACTGGCATGGCCGAACTTCAACCCCACACCACACATCTCCTCTTCACTAAACTACAAACCAACAACACCATTCCATTCCTCTTTCGAATCTTCATCAACCTGTAACCGAATTGAAGAACTCTCACTTAGCCTTCAATTTCCGTCGTCGCCCCACTTCGCTCAACACTAATACAGACATCGACCAAATTTCGCTTCGGTTTCCACAGACAAATACATACGAGTGCCAAATCACCTCACGAACCCAAAACTAAACTCGAAACCTTGATTTAAAACCCAAAACTCACTGGAACATTAACCATAGACTAATGATGGCTCAACGTGGAGCTCCCAGTACCCCGTCGCACTCATCCAAATGTATACCAGAATGTAGCGAACCTTTCAAGCATCCCAAATACCTCAGTATAATAATTTATAGCATTTGATTTTGATTTCCATGATTTTTTCTTTGAATTTCTAAGTGGCAACATTTTGTTCCCTGTACCAATGAACACAGCGGCTCAAAATTTGATTTTATAAGGGGTTGAAAATCTTGTGTGGTTGTAAAGGTGTAGAGGTGGCTTTGTTTTGGCCTGTAATTTGGTTTAGATAATTTTTTTTATATATATTTTCATATTCGTTCTTCCTTTATAAAAATTCGTGTGACCACACACGATACCCAAAAATCACGAAACTGGACAAGTAGCTAGAGTTCGACATTACGGTCCCAACGAAACTGGTTTCATCGAATTCCGACTTCGTATGCTCACACAGCGTATTTTTAACCGTCGAAATACTGACTGTTTCTCACTCTAAAAATCCGTACGAGCACACAGTGACTCTAAAAATCACGAAAATGGAAATCTAACAACTATTTGACATTGTGGATCCAACAAAATTAGTTTTCGTTGAATTCTGAGGTCGTATGAAAAACTGGCTATTTTTAAAGCTCTAAATGACCCATTTAAATATATAAATATAATTAAATGATATAAATAAATTCATATTATCATATATACTGACAGTGGAATAACCTATAGCTCTAAAATATTCCTATACGAATTTCTAACTTGATATTTAAATCTGGGTTGACCCGATAATCGATTTATATTGAAATTCCTTTTTAAAATATAAATAATTCCCTTATAAATTTTAAAGGAATTCCACAGCGACTTTTCTAAAATTTGATTTGGACACATATCAAAATCTACATGACGAAATCCTGTTTTTCCTCTTCCACTAGAAAGAAATACTCCACCAGCTCCACACGTTTCTTGTTTCACAGAAATCCGGCTTAAAACGAATCCTGTACATTCAGTTGAAGTTCGAATCGCCAATTTACGAACTACAACACCATTTCGAGCTCGATTTTAATTATAATATAATTATACGTTCAAACTGTCGTTTATATAATATATTCGTTATTCAAATTCAATTCCAAGCTGAATTAAATATCACAGATGATCCGGTTTACACCATATCACCATTTCAGCCAACTCTGATTATTTCTGAATTAAATATATTATTTAATTTATTATTTTAATTAAATATTCACCATTATTTAATTCAACGACCATTAAATCCTTTTAAATCACCAATTATATAATTAAATAAATTAATTATAATACCTCTGCCAATGCGGGTCATTACAATCATATTGCACAAAATAGTAAATCGAATTCCAATCATGGTCAAACCCCGTTTGACCAACAAAACAGCACGTGAAAAATTGAGCTGAAAAAGCTTTCCGTGTTCCCAATAGTCATTAAGGTTGAATGTAACACCCCGTAATTCTGCGACATTAAGATTCTCAAATTAAAGTATAATTAATTTTTAAAAGAAAAATTAAAAGAAAAAGATCCATGCAGTTGTTTAATTTAAGTATTGTAACTAACATGAAAAAGAGAAGTAAGGAGAGAACAATAATTATTATTGTTCTAAGATTTATTAACAAAAGCCTCTGTAGCACAGTTGGTTAAGGCATTGGATTTGTAGCATGGAGGTCGGGGGTTCGAACCCCGGCGGCGGCATAATTTTTTATCTTTGTTTTAGAGAGGGCCAACTGAACATGCAAATATATGTACGTATACAAATTCAAAATTTGAAAGGATAAGAACGTACATATAAGGAAATAAAGAATATATATATATATATACATATGAGAATATAAATATATATATATGCAAAAATATATGTATACGAAAGATAAAATTCAAGATAAGGCTACAGTCAATGAAATATGGCAACATCATTTGAATTTTGAAAATAAAATGAAAGTTGTGCGTATATATATACGCGTAAAATGGTCATTAGAGGAATTGCATACATATAAGAATATTTCATGTGAATAAAACAGTTAAATAAATTCCAGAAATTCAAAAGTTTGAAAATCAAACTTTTACGCCAAAATAGCTTGTGGGACCCAATGCTGACTCAGCACTGCATGTATAATAAGGTTTGGCTAGATTCATCTACGTACCTGGACTATTTTCTTAACTAGGTTCAATGCCGACTCAGCGCTGCGTGTACGATAAGGTCTTGAGCAGCTATATAAACAGCCCTAGTCTTCATTCTCTTTGCACCAATTCTCTTCTATCCTTATGCTGCTAAGATTCATGGCTTCTTCCCCTCTTCTAAATTTTCTTAAATAAATAAAATAAAATATGATTCAAGACGAGGAGATGCTGCTAAAAGACTTTTAAGGAGGGATTCAAATCAAAGTTTCAAGTGAAGAATTCAAAGGCTAGCTCAAACAAGTTTCAAGCAACGACGCACGAATCATAGCCACACTTTCCTTCTTTTCTAGATCTATTTTCTGTAAGTCAGTTATTTCTAGATTTGAACGTTTTTCTTTCTTCATGACATGAAATTAAAGGGATAAAAGAATATGCCAATTCTTTTTTCTTTCTATTCGAATCTGTGCCTATCTCTTTGGACCTAATTAAGAACTGTCATGATTCAAAGACAAATAAGACCGTGACTATGAAACTATGGACCTAAAACCATATGCCTATGACTATGAACGTTTGCCTATGACTATGGACATTGCCTATGACTATGGACACGGCCTATGACTATGAACATTGCCTATGATTGTGACTATGACTATGAGGATTACTTCCTTGACAAAACCTATGCCTTTAATTAACATAAACTATTGCCTATGACATAACAAGGACATCTGTGATTAAACCTCCATGATTCATGACTAGGAAAGTGTTGCTTAAGTTCTGTGATTTTGAGATTGGGGCTAAACCCGATTATTTATTCTGCTTGTCCTTGGTCTTCTTTGGTTTTAGACTATGGGAATTTACCTATTAAGTTAGGTTTACCCATGTTCTTGAACCTACTCTGTCTATTCTTGGTTTTAGACCTTGGGAATTTACCTATTAAGTTAGGTCTACCCATGTTCTTGAAACTACGTCGTTATTCAAAACCATTTTATGCCAGTTGTTATATCTATCCTTTTCATAGCAATCTTTGGTTCATTCCCTATTTTCTGCGAATCTAGATTTATCTATAATCTAGATTGAATCACGATTATACGAACGGTGGGAATACGATTTGGGGCAAAATATGAAATTTACTAAAACGTAGTTTAACTTGGAAATTGGCATAAATTGGGAACATGTATTATGGCATGTTCATAGAAATGCAAATTGGATAAATTTGACATAAATTATAAGATGTGTAATTTGAATCTTGTATTGACGTGTAAATCTAGCATTTACATGAATTTTGAACTAGAGTAATAAGTCTAGTTCGACATGAATTAGAATGTTAAATCAGAATTGGATTAGCTAATTTGGCTCGATAAGTATATTGGCATAAACTTGAAAATGGGCCGTAAGAATAAATGTTGACAATTTACATTAAAAGAGAAATAGGGAAATAAGTAAATTAGGATTAATTTACTTATAGAATTTGCCCTAAATGAGGAAATATTGATCTAGACAAATTAAAGATTTATTAACGACATCTCTTTTAATGAAACACCAGAAAGTTCTAGGGTGACAGAGAGGATAGTGTCTAGGCTTGAGTTTGGAAAATACAAGTTTCCTGCTCTCCCTGGCTATCCCTAACTGATCCGACGGACGGGATGGTTACTTTCAAAACCTGATTTGAAAATTAATCAAAACCCTTTGAACTAGAAAACACGAATAGGCCTAACCCGAGGTTAGACTGAGTTGCGATGTAAACCTGCCCGGAACCAACCGGCACATCCAGTAATCGCAACAATATCTGTCTAATGTGAGTGGTCATGGCTTTAATTTATTTAGTTAAAGCTAGGACAAGAATGCTATGGTTAAGTTAACTAAGACACTTAACCAACTCAACATGATAACAAGACTGGTAGGTGGGGTTAGGTTCATACAGTTAAGCTAGAATGGGAGGGTTAAGTCCATAGGAGCACTTAACCAACTTAACACAGTTAAGCTAGAATGGGAGGGCTAAGTCCATAGGGACACTTAACCAAACTTAACATCGTAACAAGACAAGTTTGTAGGGGATAAGTAACTAAGAAAACACTTATCCAAATTAACATGTTAACTAGACTAGAAGGTGGGGTTAAGTAAAGTTAATACACTTAGCCAATTTAACATGTTAATTAGACTAGAGGTTGGGGTTAAGTAATACACTTAGCCAAATTAATATGTTAACTGGACTAGACCATAGGGTTAAGTAAACTTGAACGCTTAACCATCAGAATATGATAAATGAATAGGGTTAAGTAAAAAGCATGAAGGGATAACACTTAACCAGTGTAATAGGATAAGGGAAGAGGGTTAAGATAGCTTGAATCGACTAAAGACACTTAACCAACCTAACTTGGCGAGAAAGAAAACTAAGTAGTAGACCTCAGTTGAAAAAGGGACTAAGTAGTAAAACTTAGTTAAGAAAAAAAGGAATTTGGAAACTAAGTG
Source organism: Allium sativum (assembly GCA_030737875.1). Classification (NCBI taxonomy): domain Eukaryota; kingdom Viridiplantae; phylum Streptophyta; class Magnoliopsida; order Asparagales; family Amaryllidaceae; genus Allium; species Allium sativum. The sequence continues at coordinate 32,846,653 of CM060920.1, read as the reverse complement.
GTAAACCTTAGTTAGTAGAACTAAGTAGTAATTCTTAGTATAACACGAAGGAGCAGACATCCATCTAGTTTTAAGAAGGCTCCAACGAATTGGGTTACGAAGCCCGAGGCTTCGAGGGGACGTGAGGGTACTCTTGGTATCCCTCTGTGAGGCTGCAGATGATCATCCTGGGCTCACAGAGGTTAAGGTCTGCGTTAGAAGAACCGAGGGTATGCCTTGGTTGCAATATATATGTGGCAACCTAAAGACTAGGATGGACCAGCGTGATTCGGCGAGAAGACGGTAGCCCTGTGATAGCAACTCGTCGTCTACCATCCATCTTGAGTCAATCGAGATACGTGAAGCGGAAAGGCGGAGAACCCCAAAAGACCATATACTTGCTATCTAGTTATGGTTGCGGATGGCCATAGGATAGTGGGGCACCGGGGGCCGGCGTATAGTTCTCATTTTACAAGGTGTGCCTTTCATTAGTTGAGGGAGGGGTCAAGTGGGACCATAGCCACTGAAATAAAAACAGACCTTAGCATCTGCATCGACAGATATCTGAAAGCTGCCGACCGAGTTCTGTATTCCTTGATTTGCCCTGACACAGGACTCGGACCGCACATTATAGGACATGTGCATCTAGACAAGCGATAACGATTCGCGATACATGCGTGGGGAAGTATAGGAACATATACCACTCTAGGTAGTGTGTCCTAGACTTGGGGGCATCGTTCGACAGGTAGCATAATCCCTAGTTGGACTAGGTGGCATAAATCGTGAATCCGAGAAGCGTTCAGCAGATAGCGTAAAATCTAGTTGAATCTACAAAGCACTGGATAGAAAACCCTAGATTAGATCTAGGTAATAAATAATAAATGGATGCTCGAAGGCAATGGAAAATACTGGGATTGGGTTACTAGTTGGGACACTAGTTAGGTGGTGCAGAGATATAGAAACCAGTATAACAAGGAAATAGCAAAGCGGCGAAAGTATTAAAGCGTATCCAGTTTATCTTATCTTAGCATATCTTGTGATTACCTTGTCTAATCTTGTTGACCCTATCGTCATGGTGTAATCTTGTATTCAGTTAATTCATGTCGTTTTGTTTTCCATGTTCACATGCTAGAAGTTACTGAACTTACTCAGGCTTTATGTCTGACTCTGTTTTTCTTTCGTCTTCTTTTCTTCCGTTCCCCCCCCCAGGTAGTAAAGGAGGGAAAAGTTTAGCTCAGGTTAAGTTGGACTGCCACTCTTTCCCAGCTTGAAGATTTGTCAAAGTTTGCTTGGATTCTCTTTTCAGATGCTGTGGCTGGCTCTTGCTAAAATCGGGGAATATAAATGTTGTTTTTATGCTTCTTTATTTTGTAAGACAGATGATAATCTAATATTGTAAAGAAACCATTGTACAAACTATTTTATCAATAAAGCAAAGTTTTATTTTCCGCTGTTTAATTTCTGTCTGTCTTGTAATTTATCTACATCTTTTACCCTAAATGCTCCACAGAACTTAGTGCATTCCCTTTGTGAGTGACACTAACGGATGTGGGGTGTTACACGTGGTATCAGAGCTGAACGTTACCAGATCAGATAAAGTTATTTTCAAACGGTTTTAAAAGAAGTATTTTCAAAAGAAGAGATTTGTTTTAAAGGCATATTCCCCAAAGCCATACGCACTATCTTCTCTTCCTCTGTTTAAATTCTTGTCTCCTTCTTTCTTGAGTCTCTGGGGCTCCTGGCTTTCTGGGAGGTAACCTCATCGAAGGGCAAAGTAGTGCCCGGCTTCCATTCATAGCCGTAGTTGTTTCATCTACGGGCAGTTTTCTTTCAAAGCTTATAAGGTTTTCCGGACGATGGAGGCAGTTTTCGAGAGATTTGTCAACATGACTACACATGGAAGGGGATGAGGAGTTTGGCTAAGAAGCATAACCCTAGGATGAGGAATTCATGGATGTAGACTTAGCACACGAAGGAGGAAGAAATTATAAAACCTAAGACAAGAGGAAGTATTTTTACTAAGGTATGATAGGGCATATACTTAAGGACAAGGGCAAGAACGAGGACAAGATTTTCAGAAGGACAAGTACATGCTTTCGCCACGAAGCGCACCTAGGAGAAAGGTAGTTCGGTTGGAAGAGTCTAGTTTTCTATTCGTGTTATTTCCTTAGGTTCTAGCGCTTCTCATTTGTTCATATCCACTTCCATAGTTGGGTCTCTGCACCATAGTACTTGTATAGTAGAAAGATCCCACTAGAGTCTCAAATCCAATTGGTGGTCCGACCAGTTTATTTTTTTATTAGGGATTTGAGAATAGCTATCGAGTTTTCTTATATCATCTCACGTAGATCGTCTAAATTCGGGGAGATATTCCTTGGGTGCTTGTCTGATATTGGTTTAGGCCTTTGGGGCTTGTACTTGAGGAATGTCGAGTTCGGTTTGGATGGTTTGCGGGAGAGATGAATAGTTGTGGTAGGCACCCCAAAGAGCATGTAGTGACCTTTTACTCTTATAGTTATGGCATGACGGATAAGAGGGAAACCTCTAATCATCTTAGTACGTATACTTGGTACCGTGATTGACATCTATTTATTTTGGAATTGGAGGTCGGAAACTTCACAATCGTGAAGTTAAATTGGTTAAGATACAGTGGAGTAAAGCTCAAGAAGGCTAGATACTAGCAACATGCCCTTTTTCCTTAAGGGTGCATTCTTGATTTCTCTGTTTAGGAGCTTTACGCGTAGTTGTTTCTCTCTTTCCAAAGTATATCCTCTAGGTCGTATCTGCAATCCTTAGGTAGAAGCCAATGGATGTAAACATGTATTTGAAACATGTTATGGTTGAATGGTTGCAATTGGTTGCAAATGGTTGCTTGTGGATGCATATGCATACGTATTAGGCACTAGATCAAGTTCGGACGCTCTCATATTGCATTTACATATATGCATTTGTTTATAAGTTGAACTTGATATGATATCATATGGACGTTGCATATGGATGAATGGCTGTGCACGCATGTAGTATTTACATGACTAGGGATGTTTGCATGCATGATTGGACGCATGGCACTAACATGATTTGCATTAAGGAGGTCAACTGAATCAGTAGACCGCCTAATTTTGCATTAGATAGAGACATATACACACACTATGCATATGAACATGAAAGCATTAGAAATCTTTTAAGGACAATGAATGCCTGTGATTGAATGGTTGAGTAGATGGGTGATTGGATGGTAGGACACATTCTTCCTAACTTGAAGATTTCGAGGACGAAATCCTTTTAAGTGGGGGAGAATGTAACACCCCGTAATTCTGCGACATTAAGATTCTCAAATTAAAGTATAATTAATTTTTAAAAGAAAAATTAAAAGAAAAAGATCCATGCAGTTGTTTAATTTAAGTATTGTAACTAACATGAAAAAGAGAAGTAAGGAGAGAACAATAATTATTATTGTTCTAAGATTTATTAACAAAAGCCTCTGTAGCTCAGTTGGTTAAGGCATTGGATTTGTAGCATGGATGTCGGGGGTTCGAACCCCGGCGGCGGCATAATTTTTTATCTTTGTTTTAGAGAGGGCCAACTGAACATGCAAATATATGTACGTATACAAATTCAAAATTTGAAAGGATAAGAACGTACATATAAGGAAATAAAGAATATATATATATATATACATATGAGAATATAAATAAATATATATATATGCAAAAATATATGTATACGAAAGATAAAATTCAAGATAAGGCTACAGTCAATGAAATATGGCAACATCATTTGAATTTTGAAAATAAAATGAAAGTTGTGCATATATATATACGCGTAAAATGGTCGTTAGAGGAATTGCATACATATAAGAATATTTCATGTGAATAAAACAGTTAAATAAATTCCAGAAATTCAAAAGTTTGAAAATCAAACTTTTACGCCAAAATAGCTTGTGGGACCCAATGCTGACTCAGCATTGCGTGTATGATAAGGTTTGGCTAGATTCATCTACGTACCTGGACTATTTTCTTAACTAGGTTCAATGCCGACTCAGCGCTGCGTGTACGATAAGGTCTTGAGCAGCTATATAAACAGCCCAAGTCTTCATTCTCTTTGCACAAATTCTCTTCTATCCTTATGCTGCTAAGATTCATGGCTTCTTCCCCTCTTCTAAATTTTCTTAAATAAATAAAATAAAATATGATTCAAGACGAGGAGATGCTGCTAAAAGACTTTTAAGGAGGGATTCAAATCAAAGTTTCAAGTGAAGAATTCAAAGGCTAGCTCAAACAAGTTTCAAGCAACGACGCACGAATCATAGCCACGCTTTCCTTCTTTTCTAGATCTATTTTCTGTAAGTCAGTTATTTCTAGATTTGAACGTTTTTCTTTGTTCATGACATGAAATTAAAGGGATAAAAGAATATGCCAATTCTTTTTTCTTTCTATTCGAATCTGTGCCTATCTCTTTGGACCTAATTAAGAACTGTCATGATTCAAAGACAAATAAGACCGTGACTATGAAACTATGGACCTAAAACCATATGCCTATGACTATGAACGTTTGCCTATGACTATGGACATTGCCTATGACTATGGACACGGCCTATGACTATGAACATTGCCTATGATTGTGACTATGACTATGAGGATTACTTCCTTGACAAAACCTATGCCTTTAATTAACATAAACTATTGCCTATGACATAACAAGGACATCTGTGATTAAACCTCCATGATTCATGACTAGGAAAGTGTTGCTTAAGTTCTGTGATTTTGAGATTGGGGCTAAACCCGATTATTTATTCTGCTTGTCCTTGGTCTTCTTTGGTTTTAGACTATGGGAATTTACCTATTAAGTTAGGTCTACCCATGTTCTTGAACCTACTCTGTCTATTCTTGGTTTTAGACCTTGGGAATTTACCTATTAAGTTAGGTCTACCCATGTTCTTGAACCTACGTCGTTATTCAAAACCATTTTATGCCAGTTGTTATATCTATCCTTTTCATAGCAATCTTTGGTTCATTCCCTATTTTCTGCGAATCTAGATTTATCTATAATCTAGATTGAATCACGATTATACGAACGGTGGGAATGTGATTTGGGGCAAAATATGAAATTTACTAAAACGTAGTTTAACTTGGAAATTGGCATAAATTGGGAACATGTATTATGGCATGTTCATAGAAATGCAAATTGGATAAATTTGACATAAATTATAAGATGTGTAATTTGAATCTTGTATTGACGTGTAAATCTAGCATTTACATGAATTTTGAACTAGAGTAATAAGTCTAGTTCGACATGAATTAGAATGTTAAATCAGAATTGGATTAGCTAATTTGGCTCGATAAGTATATTGGCATAAACTTGAAAATGGGCCGTAAGAATAAATGTTGACAATTTACATTAAAAGAGAAATTGGGAAATAAGTAAATTAGGATTAATTTACTTATAGAATTTGCCCTAAATGAGGAAATATTGATCTAGACAAATTAAAGATTTATTAACGACATCTCTTTTAATGAAACACCAGAAAGTTCTAGGGTGACAGAGAGGATAGTGTCTAGGCTTGAGTTTGGAAAATACAAGTTTCCTGCTCTCCCTGGCTATCCCTAACTGATCCGACGGACGGGATGGTTACTTTCAAAACCTGATTTGAAAATTAATCAAAACCCTTTGAACTAGAAAACACGAATAGGCCTAACCCGAGGTTAGACTGAGTTGCGATGTAAACCTGCCCGGAACCAACCGGCACATCCAGTAATCGCAACAATATCTGTCTAATGTGAGTGGTCATGGCTTTAATTTATTTAGTTAAAGCTAGGACAAGAATGCTATGGTTAAGTTAACTAAGACACTTAACCAACTCAACATGATAACAAGACTGGTAGGTGGGGTTAGGTTCATACAGTTAAGCTAGAATGGGAGGGTTAAGTCCATAGGAGCACTTAACCAACTTAACACAGTTAAGCTAGAATGGGAGGGCTAAGTCCATAGGGACACTTAACCAAACTTAACATCGTAACAAGACAAGATTTGTAGGGGATAAGTAACTAAGAAAACACTTATCCAAATTAACATGTTAACTAGACTAGAAGGTGGGGTTAAGTAAAGTTAATACACTTAGCCAATTTAACATGTTAATTAGACTAGAGGTTGGGGTTAAGTAATACAATTAGCCAAATTAATATGTTAACTGGACTAGACCATAGGGTTAAGTAAACTTGAACGCTTAACCATCAGAATATGATAAATGAATAGGGTTAAGTAAAAAGCATGAAGGGATAACACTTAACTAGTGTAATAGGATAAGGGAAGAGGGTTAAGATAGCTTGAATCGACTAAAGACACTTAACCAACCCAACTTGGCGAGAAAGAAAACTAAGTAGTAGACCTCAGTTGAAAAAGGGACTAAGTAGTAAAACTTAGTTAAGAAAACAAGGAATTTGGAAACTAAGTGGTAAACCTTAGTTAGTAGAACTAAGTAGTAATTCTTAGTATAACACGAAGGAGCAGACATCCATCTAGTTTTAAGAAGGCTCCAACGAATTGGGTTACGAAGCCCGAGGCTTCGAGGGGACGTGAGGGTACTCTTTGTATCCCTCTGTGAGGCTGCAGATGATCATCCTGGGCTCACAGAGGTTAAGGTCTGCGTTAGAAGAACCGAGGGTATGCCTTGGTTGCAATATATATGTGGCAACCTAAAGACTAGGATGGACCAGCGTGATTCGGCGAGAAGACGGTAGCCCTGTGATAGCAACTCGTCGTCTACCATCCATCTTGAGTCAATCGAGATACGTGAAGCGGAAAGGCGGAGAACCCCAAAAGACCATATACTTGCTATCTAGTTATGGTTGCGGATGGCCATAGGATAGTGGGGCACCGGGGGCCGGCGTATAGTTCTCATTTTACAAGGTGTGCCTTTCATTAGTTGAGGGAGGGGTCAAGTGGGACCATAGCCACTGAAATTAAAACAGACCTTAGCATCTGCATCGGCAGATATCTGAAAGCTCCCGACCGAGTTCTGTATTCCTTGATTTGCCCTGACACAGGACTCGGACCGCACATTACAGGACATGTGCATCTAGACAAGCGATAACGATTCGCGATACATGCGTGGGGAAGTATAGGAACATATACCACTCTAGGTAGTGTGTCCTAGACTTGGGGGCATCGTTCGACAGGTAGCATAATCCCTAGTTGGACTAGGTGGCATAAATCCTGAATCCGAGAAGCGTTCAGCAGATAGCGTAAACTCTAGTTGAATCTAGAAAGCACTGGATAGAAAACCCTAGATTAGATCTAGGTAATAAATAATAAATGGATGCTCGAAGGCAATGGAAAATACTGGGATTGGGTTACTAGTTGGGACACTAGTTAGGTGGTGCAGAGATATAGAAACCAGTATAACAAGGAAATAGCGAAGCGGCGAAAGTATTAAAGCGTATCCAGTTTATCTTATCTTAGCATATCTTGTGATTACCTTGTCTAATCTTGTTGACCCTATCGTCATGGTGTAATCTTGTATTCAGTTAATTCATGTCGTTTTGTTTTCCATGTTCACATGCTAGAAGTTACTGAACTTACTCAGGCTTTATGTCTGACTCTGTTTTTCTTTCGTCTTCTTTTCTTCCGTTCCCCCCCCCAGGTAGTAAAGGAGGGAATAGTTTAGCTCAGGTTAAGTTGGACTGCCACTCTTTCCCAGCTTGAAGATTTGTCAAAGTTTGCTTGGATTCTCTTTTTAGATGCTGTGGCTGGCTCTTGCTAAAATCGGGGAATATAAATGTTGTTTTTATGCTTCTTTATTTTGTAAGACAGATGATAATCTGATATTGTAAAGAAACCATTGTACAAACTATTTTATCAATAAAGCAAAGTTTTATTTTCCGCTGTTTAATTTCTGTCTGTCTTGTAATTTATCTACATCTTTTACCCTAAATGCTCCACAGAACTTAGTGCATTCCCTTTGTGAGTGACACTAACGGATGTGGGGTGTTACATTGAATTTCTTGGTTACCGAAATATGATGAGATTGGTGGAACCTTTTTGTCCTATAGACCTATGAGAGAGCTTCGTTTTGACTACTTATGGTTCAAGATACTCAGAATGGATACAAAGTTATGGTTGGTGGAACAACCCCCGTCTGTTGGGTGCAACATCGAAGTCTTGTGATGCAACATCCGTTCCAAAATCCAAGATTGCACTTTATGACTTTTGAAAACTCGTTTATGGGCATGAAATAGAAATATAACAAGGTGAATCATATTCCGAAATATAGTAAATCAAATTCCAACCATGACCAATAAACTTTGACCAATAAAACGGCATGTGAAAAATTGAGCTAAAAAAGCTTCTGATGTTCCCAATAGTCATTAAAATTGAATTTCTTGGTTACTAAACTAATATGAGATGGTTGGAACCTGTTCATCCAATAGATCTATGAGAGAGCTTCGTTTTGACTGGTATTGGTTCTAGGAACTCAAAATAAATAAAAAGTTATGGTTGGCGGAAAAACCCATGTCTGTTGGGTGCAACATCGATGTCTTGAGGTGCAACATCCATTTGAAAATCCAAGATTGCACTCTATGACTCTTGTAAACTAGTTTATGGGGATGAAATAGAAATATAACATGGTGAATCATATTCCAAAATATAGTAAATCGAATTCCTACCACGGTCAACTCCCCTTTGACCAACAAAACGACATGTGAAAATTGAGTTAAAAAAGCTTTCGATGTTCCCAATAGTCCTTAAGATTGTATTTCTTGGTTACTGAACTAAGATGAGATTGGTGGAACTTGTTAGTCCTATAGATCTATGAGAGAGCTTCGTTGTGACTAGTTATGGTTCTAGTAACTCAAAATGGATACAATGTTATTGCTAGAGAAACAACCGACGTCTGTTGGGTGCAACATCGAAGTCTTAAGGTGCAACATCCATTTGAAAATCCAAGATTACACTGTATGACTTTTGAAAACTCATTTATGGGGACAAAATAGAAATATAACATGGTGCATCATTTTCTAAAATATAATAAATCGAATTCCGAGCACGGTCAAACCACCTTTGACCAACTAAACGGCATGTGAAAATTTGAGGTAAAAAAGATTTCAATGTTACCAGTAGTCATTATGATTGAATTTCTTGGTTACTTAACTAAGATGACATTGGTGGAACTTGTTAGTCATATAGATCTATGAGAGATCTTCTTCTTGATAGAGTATGGTTCTAGTAACTCAGAATGGATACAAAGTTATGGTCGGCGGAACAACCCACGTCTGTTGGGTGCAACATCGAAGTCTTGAGGTGCAACATATGTTTGTCAATCCAGGATTGCATTTTATGACTTTTGAAATCTCGTTTATGCGGATGAAATAGAAATATAACATGGTGCATCATTTTCCAAAATATAGTAAATTGAATTTCGACAACCGTCAAACCTTCTTTGATAAACAAAACGACATGCGAAAAGTTGAGCTAAAAAAGCTTTCGATGTTCCTAAAAGTCATTAAGATTGAATTTCTTAGTTACTGAACTAATATGAGATGGGTGGAACCTGTTAGTCCGATAGATCAATGAGAGAGCTTTGTTTTTACTTGTTATGGTTCTAGTAACTCAAAATGGATATAAAGTTATGGTTGGCGGAACAACCCACGTCTGTTGAGTGCAACATCGAAGTCTTGAGGTGCAACATCCGTTTGAAAATCCAAGATTGCACCGTATGACATTTGAAAACTTTTTATCGGAATGAAACAGAAATATAACTTGGTGAATCGTATTCCAAATAATAGTAAATTGAATTCCTACCACGGTCAACCACCCTTTGACCAACAAAACGACGTGTGAAAAATTGAGCTAAAAAAGCTTTTATTTTCCCAGCTGTCATTATGAATGAATTTCTTTATTACTGAACTAATATGAGATTGGTGGAACCTATTATTCCTATAGACCTATGAGAGAGCTTCGCTTTGACTGGTTATCGTTCTAGTAACTCAAAATTGATACAAAGTTATGGTTGGCGGAACAATCCACGTTTGTTGCGTGCACCCTGGAAGTATTGAGGTGCAACATCCATTTGAAAACCCAAGATTGCATTGTATGGCTTTTGAAAACACATTTATGGTGATGAAATTGAAATATAACATGGTGCATCACATTCCAAAATATAGTAAATCGAATTCCGACCACGGTCAAACCCCCTTTGACCAACAAAACGGCATGTGAAAAATTAAGCTAAAAAAGCTTTCGGCGTTCCAAATTGTCATTTAGAATTAATTCCTTGGTTACTGAACAAAGATGAGATTGGTGGAACATGTTTGTCCTATAGATCTATGAGAGAGCTTCGTTTTGACTGCTTATAGTTCTAGTAACTCAGAATGGATATAGAGTTACGGTTGGCGGAACTGCCCACGTCTGTTGGGTGCAACATCGAAGTCTTGAGATGCAACTTTCGTTCCAAAATCAAAGATTGAACTGTATGACTTTTGAAAACTCATTTATGGGGATGAAATAGAAATATAACATGGTGAATCATGCTCCAAAAAATAGTAAATCGAATTCCGACCACGATCAACCTACCTTTGGCCCAGAAAATGGCATGTGAAAAATTGAGCTAAAAAAGCTTTCGATGTTCCCAATAGTCATTATAATTGAATTTCTTGGTTACTGAACTAAGATGAGATGGGCGGAACCTGTTCGTCCGATAGAGATAAGAGAGAACTTCATTTTGACTGGTTACGGTTCTAGGAACTCAAAATGGATACAAAGTTACGGTTGGCGGACCAACCCACGTCTATTGGGTGAAACATCGAAGTCTTGAGGTGCAACATCCATTTGAAAATCCAAGATTGCACCGTATGACTCTTGTAAACTAGTTTACGGGGATTAAATAGAAATATAACATGGTGAATCATTTTCCAAAATATAGTAAATCGAATTCCTACCACGGTCAACCCCTCGTTGACCAACAAAACAACATGTGAAAATTTTAGCTAAAAAAGCTTTCGATGTTCCCAATAGTCATTATGATTGAATTTTTTAGTTATTGAACTAATATGAGATGGGTGGAACATGTTAGTACTATAGATCTATGAGAGAGCTTCGCTTTTACTGGTTATGGTTCTAGTAACTCAAATTGGATACAAATTTATGGTTTGCGGAACAATCCCCGTCTATTGCGTGCAACATGGAAGTCTTGAGGTGCAACATCCGTTTGAAAATCCAAGATTGCATCGTTTGACTTATGAAAGCACGTTTATGGAGATGAAATAGAAATATAACATGGTGCATCATATTCAAAAATATAGTAAACCGAATTCCGACCATGGTCAAACCACCTTTGACCAACAAAACGACATGTGAAAAATTGAGCTAAAAAAGCTTTCGATGTTCCTAATAGTCATTAAGATTGAATTTCTTGGTTACTGAACTAAGATGAGATTGGTGGAACCTGCTTGTCCTATAGATTTATGAGAGAGCTTCATTTTGACTTCTTATGTTTCTAGTAACTCTGAATGGATACAAAGTTATGGTTGGCGGAAGAACCCACGTCTGTTGGGTGCAACATCGAAGTCTTGAGGTGCAACATCCGTTCCAAAATCCAAGATTGCACTATATAACTGTTGAAAACTCGTTTATGGGGATGAAATAGAAATATAACATGGTGAATCATATTGCAAAATATAGTAAATCGAATTCCGACCACGGTCAACCTACCTTCGACCAATAAAACGGCATGTGAAAAATTGAGCTAAAAAAGCTTTCAATGTTCCCAATAGTCATTAAAATAGAATTTCATTGTTACTAAACTAATAGGAGATAGGAGGAACCTGTTCTTCCGATAGATCTATGAGAGAGCTTCATTTTGACTGGTTATGGTTCTAGGAACTCAAAATGGATACAAAGTTACGGTTGGCGGAACAACCCAGGTCTGTTTGGTGCAACATCGAAGTCTTGAGGTGCAACATCCATTTGAAAATCCAAGATTGCAGCGTATGACTCTTGTAAACTAATTTATAGGGATGAAATAGAAATATAACATGGTGAATCATATTCCAAAATATATTAAATCGAGTTCCAACCACGGTCAACCACCTTTGACCAACAAAACGACGTGTGAAAAATTGAGCTAAAAAAGCTTTCGATGTTCCCAATAGTCCTTAAGATTGCATTTCTTGGTTACTGAATTAAGATGAGACAAGTGGAACCTGTTAGTCATATAGATCTATGAAGGAGCTTCGTTTTGACTAGTTATGGTTCTAGTAACTCGAGATGGATACAAAGTTATGGTTAATGAAACAACCCATGTCTGTTGCGTGCAACATCGAAGTCTTGAGGTGCAACATCCATTTAAAAAATCCAAGATTACACTATATGACTTCTGAAAACTCGTTTATGGGGATGAAGTAGAAATATAACATGGTGCATCATTTTCCAAAATATAATAAATCGAATTCCTTCCACGGTCAAACCACCCTTGACGAACTAAACGACCTATGAAAAAATGTGCTAAAAAAGTTTTCGATGTTCCCAGCAGTCGTTATGATTGAATTTCTTGGTTACAAAACAAAGATGAGATTGGGAGAATCTGTTAGTCATAGAGATCTATGAGAGAGCTTCTTTTTGACATGTTATGGTTCTAGTAACTCAAAACGGATACAAACTTATGGTTGGAGGAACAACCCCCGTCTGTTCGGTGCAAAATCGAAGTCTTGAGGTGCAATATCTGTTTGACAATCCAAGATTGCATTGTATTGCTGTTGAAAACTCGTTTATGGGGATGAAATAGGAATATAACATGGTGCATCACATTCCAAAATAGATTAAATCGAATTCTGACCACCGTCAAACCCCCTTTGACCAACAAAACGACATGTTAAAAATTGAGCTAAAAAAGCTTTCGATGTTCCCAATAGTCATTATTATTGAATTTCTTGGTTACTGAACTAAGATGAAATTGGTGGGACCTGTTAATCCTGTATATCTATGAGAGGGCTTCATTTTGACTAGTTATGGTTCTAGTAACTCAAAATGAATACAAAGTTATGGTTGGCGGAAAAACCCACATCTATTGTGTGCAACATCGAAATCTTGAGGTGTAACATCTGATTGAAAATCCAAGATTGCATTGTATGACTTCTGAAATCTCATTTGTTGGGATAAAATAGAAATATAACATGGTGCATCGTATTCCAAAATATAGTAAATCGAATTCCGACGATGGTCAAACCCCCTTTGAGCAACAAAACGACATGCGAAAAATCAAGCTAAAAAAGCTTTTAATGTTACCAATAGCCATTAAGATTGAATTTCTTGGTTACAGAACTAATATGAGATGGGTGGAACCTGTTAGTTCGATAGATCAACGAGAGAGCTTCGTTTAGAATTATTATGGTTCTAGTAACTCAAAATGGATATAAAGTTATGGTTGGCGGAACAACCCACGTATGTTGGGTGCAACATCAAAGTCTTGAGGTGCAACATCCATTTGAAAATCGAAGACTGCACCGTAATACATTTGAAAACTTGTTTGTGGGGATGAAATAGAAATATAACATGGTGAATCATATTCCAAATAATAGTAAATCGAATTCCTACCTGTAACGACCCGCGTTCTACGCATCATAGGATCGTAGGATATTTATTTCTTTCACATACGAAGTCGTATGGTCATGTAACTTTGGGAGACGACTATTGGGGGTCATTTCCCATGTTCATGATTTTTCCCGATTTTTAAATGACCATTTTACCCCTAGTTGGCACTGTTTTGGCCATAACTTTTGACTGGAAAGGAATTTTGACCTGAAACCACTTCCATTGGCGTCGGATGATGGTTTCTCTTTCCGTAGAGTGGTCACATTAGCCAAACGGACTTACCGTTTGGGAGATATGGCTGAAACAAGTTTCAGATGGAGAAAAACAGCTTAATTGGGCTTAACCGGGTGATTAACAGGTAGGCCCAAGGGGAATTTCGGGTTTAGAGGTATAGGAGGACTGATTAGGGTTAGGTTATCATTCTCATTTCAGTTTTGAGCCGCCACAAACCTCCTTGAGACCTTAGTAATGGCTTCCCACATCTAAAACACCCAAAATCACTCTCTAATTGAAGATTAGGCTTAGCAACACTAAATTAAGGAGAAAAAGCATCAAAGCAAGGTTGGAACTGCTGTTAGACATCAGTATTCGCCCCAAATCAGAGGAGTTTCAGTTCTGAGAATTTCATTTGTGGCCAAGGTGAGTGATAACATCATTTTGACGCTAATTACGGTTAATTAAGGGTAATTAGTGAAGATTAGCGAATTTATACGTAAATAAATTCTGGAAAAATTCTTAAAATTCTAAATTAATGTTTTAAGGCTCTGTTAGAAATTTGAGATAATTTCGATGTGTTTTGCTAATCGTATGCTTAAACATGATTAGGAGGGATTATAAGAAAATGTGAGGCTTTGGCCACTTTCGATCCATTTTGATTCATTTAAATTGTTGTTTGTTGTTTGTGGTTGCTATTACATGTTACTATGACTCTATGGTATGCTTCATGATTGATTAGAATAGTTAAATTGCTCGAAAACGTCGTCGAATGGCGTAGAAAGCTTGCTGGAAAGTTGCAGAAGTGTGCAGGCTCCGAACCGGTTCGGATCGGAGAAAGGGGTCGGATCGGACTAGGGAACTGACCAAGGGAATCCGAACTGGATGAGGACTTGCCACTGGAAGAAGTTTGGCAGGAAGGAAGGCCATTGCTTAGAGTTGGAGTTGGACAGGAGATCGGATCGGAGCGGTGGAGCGGATCGGATCGGAGTAAGCTAGGGAACGGAGCGGATCGGATCGGAAGAGAGATTGGAGGCCAGATCGGATCGACTTGAAGATGCAGGGCTCGGATCGGAAGCAAAGAAGAAATAGGCTAGGGATTGGAGCGCTGGAGAGAAGGACACCCGACCCGACCTGGAGGAGGACCCCGACCCGACCCGGAGCGAAGTGCCCGACCCGAAGAGACAAGGAGAAGGACCCGAACCGAGCATGGGTGACCGAACCGAACCGAGCATGGGTGACCGAACCGAACCGAATTCTAGAGCTGCTACTGCACGACAACTTTTCTGAAGACCCACTCCAATTCAACCAAACCCGAGATGCAAAGGGAGTCCAAATGAGAAGTTAGAGCTTAAGATTCAGATGGGAATCAACGAGTTCACTTCATGATTGGGCTTTGCTGCGGGACGCGTGCTAAGGAGTTATCGACACCTATAGCTTTGGACCACTATGGTAGGAGGTACGAAGGCGGATTCAGGGCCATTATGGCATTGGTAGAACCAAGGGCTATGACCAATGAAGTGGGTCATTGAAATGTTTGGTCATGACTCCAAGTGTTTGGCTTGGTCACAGCAGGGTTTCTACAAGTCGGGATTCGTCGTTGCCTCAGTTTGTCTAGTGTTCCAAAGTGGTAGATGTCGTACGCTTTACGCACTGAGTGAGAGGCGTGAGGATGGTTGCCATGGATGATTTGTTTGCTATCATTATGACATGCACACCCCACCCCCGTATTCTTACACTATTTATTTTGGCACCTTGGAGTATTGTACGGTATGTGGTACTAACTCTTTGGTTGCAGGTCCAGGTTCAGGTATGGTTTAGTATACCTGTTATCATTCTGTTTAGATGCTTATCGCTCATACCAGGCTTTATGTCTGACCCAGAGTTTTATGTCTCCTCTTATTACTCTGGGTGCTCTCACGAGCAGACTAGAGACAGGTTAGCTGGTGATGCACGGGTAGATGATCCGGAGACGAGCAGGAGGCTTCCACGTAATATATATATATAGTATTCTCCCTGTGTTGTTGAAGATCACTGCTTGGGTATTGTTGGTGTATCTTCTACTTCAGCTTTCTTTTGTTTAGAGACAGTAAATTTGGAAAGTTGTAATAAGCTGTATTTGGATTTCCGCTGCTTTGAGATTGATGTTGGTTTTAGTTATCAGCTTATGCACTGTCTCGCCTGTTTTATGTCAAGTATGTTATTATTATATTTTATTCCATGCGCTGTGAGACATTCTACAGGTTCTTTGATCAGTTCATTCCCTTCTTTTCTTCCTTGACGACCGTCTTGTGCTAGTCGGGCATGCGTACAGCGCACTTTTGGAGAAAATGCAGGCTGGTGCGGGGCGGGCCGTCACACTTGGTATCAGAGCTCTAGGTTGCGTAGTTAACCCAGGGAAGTTATCAGGGAGAGATAATATACGTATACGAGAGAGCGTATTTGTGATTACTTTGGTTTTTAAGAAGCTATATATATATATACTATTAGTAGTATAAGGATGAAGTCGTACTGCACTAGCACCACTATGGAATCGTTAATCATTTCCTTTTTCAGATTGACGATGAGCCGAGATACTAGAGGTGCTGGTAGGGGAGCCAATAATGGGATTGCTGCTGACATGAGGACGATGTTTACTGACCTCATGAGAGAGATGCTTAGAGATGTGCAGAGGGCAGCTCCCAGTGGTGGAAATGGTGGTGGTCCAATAGTGCAGGCGCCAAGAGTCGATTTCGCCAGGCTGAATAAGGATTATACTAGCCTTGGTGGGAAGCCGTTCCACGGAACGGAGTCGGCTACAGATGTTCAAGATTGGTTGGATAGTTGCGAACGTATCTTCGAGGATTTGGGTATCGAGGATGCGATGAAGAGAAAGCTAGCGTCCCGTCAGCTGCAAGGGCGGGCAATGAATTGGTGGAATGCTATAAAGGCAGCTACTCCCGAAGATCAGATTACTTGGGAGCAGTTTAAGGCTCGCTTTGGTGAGAAATTCATCCCAGCTGCTCAGAAGTCAATGTTGTTTAAGAAATTCTTGGAGCTCAAGCAGAATGGCAGAGCTGTCTCGGAGTATATTGCTGAATTTGACACTTTGTCAAAATATGGGTTATCTCTTATTGATACTGCCGAGAAAAAGAATGAGAAATTCATAACTGGTTTGGATCAATACTTGGGGGAAAAACTTATTAACCACATCGATGAGACGTTTGAATCGATTGTGGGGAAAGCATTAAGATCAGAAAGTCTCTACCCTAAGTCGAAGACTGAGGTTGCATCTGCAGAAGAGCCAAAGCCACAAGCAAGTGGTGGAGGCAAAGGTGGTTCCCAGAATAAGAGAAAGCAGAATCAGGCTAAGGATGGCCAGAAGAAAAAGAATAAGCAAGATGTGGAGTGCTTCAGCTGTGGTAAGAAGGGCCATTATGCTAGTAATTGCCGGGCCAAGCCAGCGGATAGGAAGTGCTTCAATTGTGGCCAATTGGGACATCACAAGGACAAGTGTCCACAGCCCCCTAAGGAAAAGCAAATGGTGAAAGCATATGCTCTTAATGCTATTCCTTCTTCGTCGAATGCCCCAACTGCGGCGGAGAAGGGAAAGAATGTCGTCATTCAAGGTATGCTTTCTGTTTATGATGTTCCTGTTAGAGTTTTGTTTGATACCGGAGCTTCCAGTTCTTTCATATCTAGTGACCTGGTAGATAGGTTGGGATTGGAACCCGAGATTGTCGATAGACCTTTAGTAGTGACAAACCCGATTGGTGGTTCAACTAGCCTTAGCATGATTTGTCGTAATGTGGTTCTATCGAGTCATGGATGCATGTTTGTGTGTGATTGTTTTGTTTTAGGCTTTACTGGGTTTGGCATTATTTTGGGAGTAGATTGGCTCCAAAGATACGGGGTGGTGGTAGACTGTGAGGGCTTTTTGGTGACAGCTAGAGCGGATGATGGACGGAGGATAGTGTTTGGTGGTCTACCCAGTAAGGGGGTATTGGCTAGTTTTCTAAACTCCCTCGACATTCCGCATAGTGAGTTGTCAGGTTTGCCCGTGGTAGGCCAGTATCCGGATGTTTTCGAAGAAGTGACCGGACTTCCACCACACCGAGAGATTGAGTTTCGGATTGATTTGGTAAGAGATGCCAGACCTATAGTGATGCCACTTCGTCGTATGGCACCAAGGGAGCAGCGAGAGCTCGAGGTGCAAGTCAGCGATCTTTTGAGGAAGGGATTTATCAGAAGGAGTGTTTCTGAATGGGGAGCACCAGTTGTGTTTGCTACCAAGGCGGATGGTTCCCTTCGTTTGTGTGTAGACTACCGCGAATTGAATAAAGTGACGAGGAAGAATAAGTATCCTCTACCGCGGATAGATGATTTGTTTGATCAGTTGAGTGGCGCGAGAGTATTTTCTCAGTTGGATCTCGCGACAGGTTTTCATCAGCTTAGAGTGGAAGCTGAGAGTATAGCTAAAACGGCATTTCGAACGCCGTCTGGATTTTATGAATGGTTGGTTATGCCATTTGGGCTGACTAATGCCCCGGCATATTTTGTGGACCTTATGAATAGGGTATTCAGAGATCAGCTGAATAAGTCTGTCCTTGTGTTCGTTGATGATATTTTGGTCTATTCGAGGGCGGAGGAGGAACACAAGGAACATTTAAGAGTAGCGATGGAGGTGTTGAGAAAACACCAATTGAAAGCAAAGTTTTCTAAGTGTCACTTCTGGAAGAGGGAAGTGAGGTTCTTGGGCCATGTTGTATCAGAGAGTGGTATTGCCGTGGACCCGGCGAAGGTGGCTACGGTACAAGATTGGCCTACGCCCAAGAATGCAACAGATGTAAGAAGTTTCTTGGGATTAGCGGGATATTATCGTAAGTTTATCCAAGGTTTCTCCAAGATAGCAGCACCGTTGACCCAGTTGACCAAGAAAAATCAAGCTTTTGTCTGGGATGAAAGGTGCGGGAATGCATTTAAAAGCCTAAAGGACAAGTTGACAAGCGCACCAGTGTTAGTCATTCCTAAGGGGGATGAAGAGATGACGGTATACACGGATGCCTGTGGTACCGGACTGGGTGCTGTATTGATGCAAGGCGGTAGGGTTGTAGCTTATGCAAGTCGGCAATTGAAACCGCACGAGAGAAGATACCCTACCCATGATTTAGAATTGGCAGCGATCGTGTTCGCGTTAAAGATGTGGAGACACTATCTCTTGGGAGAAAGATTTGAGCTGTTTACAGATCATAAGTCGTTGAAGTATCTATTCTCCCAGAAGGATTTAAATCTCCGTCAGCAGAGATGGTTAGAGTTCTTAGCTTCCTATGATTTTGACATCGCATACACACCGGGAAAGGGCAATGCGGTGGCTGATGCATTGAGTAGAAGACATGCCAGCTTGGGGGCTATGTTCCTTGAATGGAAGCAACTGGAGTTTATCGCGGGGTTTGATTTCAGACCAAAGTGCGAATTGGATCCAGAAATGTTAGCAAGTTTGACGATCAGACCCACTTTGATTGAGCGGATCGGCTCTAGTCAGAGGGACGATCCTAACCTATTGGAAATCATCTCCAAGTTAGAGATGGGTATCGATGAGGAGGTGAACAAGTATGGGCTTGATCGAGATAGATGGCTTAGAAAGGATGGAAAGCTTGTTGTACCCAATGTCACTGGATTGAGAGATGAAGTGCTTAGAGAATGTCATCACTCAAAGCTGACTATACACCCCGGTGGTAATAAGATGTATCGAGATATGAAGCAGACCTACTACTGGGAAGGGATGAAAAGAGATGTTGGGAAGTTTATATCCAAGTGCATGAATTGCCAGCTAGTTAAAGCCGAGCAAAAGAAGCCTAGTGGGTTGTTACAGCCCTTAGAGATTCCCGAATGGAAATGGGAGCAAGTCTCGATGGATTTCATCGATGGGTTACCAAGGACTAGATCGGGATATGACAGCATTTGGGTAATCGTAGATCGACTGACTAAAAGTGCAAGGTTTATACCAGTCAAATCGACTAGAACGGCAGCTAAGTTAGCAGAATTGTATATGAAGTGGGTAGTGAGATTTCATGGAGTACCTAAAAGCATTGTGAGCGACCGAGACCCGTTGTTCACTAGTGGGTTTTGGAGGAGCTTGCAAGAGGCGCTAGGGTCAGAGTTACATCTCAGTACCGCATATCATCCTCAGACCGACGGTCAGACGGAGAGGGTGAACCGTATTTTGGAAGATCTCTTGAGAGCATGTATATTGGATTTTGGTGGATCATGGGATGACCATTTGCATCTAGTAGAGTTTGCATATAATAATAGTTACCAATCCAGTATCGGTATGGCTCCGTTTGAAGCTTTGTATGGAAGACCGTGCAACTCACCATCATGTTGGATAGAAACTGGCGAGAAGTTTATGCTTGGACCAGATGTGGTGAGAGAAACTTCAGATAAAATCAAGATCATTCAGCAACGAATGAAGGCAGCCCAAGATAGGCAGAAGAGTTATGCTGATAAGAGAAGAAGAGACTTAAAATTCTCCGTTGGTGACTTGGTGTTTGTCAAGATTTCTCCGTTGAAGAGCGTAATACGATTTGGCAGGAGAGGTAAATTAGTACCAAGATTTGTTGGCCCATTCCCTGTTCTTGAACTAGTCGGGAATTTTGCATATAGAATTGACTTACCAGAGAAGATGGCGGGAGTTCACAACGTATTTCATGTTTCCCAACTAAGGAAGTTCGTTCACGACTCAGATATGACTATCTCACCTGATCAGTTGGAAGACTTCGAAGTAGAACCCGAGGCGGTTGGAAACCGCAAGCCGGCCCGTATTGTCGCACACGACATGAAGCAACTTCGAAGGAAGTCGGTGAAGCTAGTCAAGGTACAGTGGAGCGAAGACGAGAATGATTGTACTTGGGAAACAGAAGAGGACATAAGGAAGAAGTATCCAGAACTCTTTGTCTGGTAAGATTTTATTAGCGATTTAGTTTTCCGCATGCTAGAATAGGCTTGTTTGCTTGTTTTGCATACTTGATTGTTGTATATGGTTGTTAGGCATGCGGGATCCTTTGTATGTTTGGGTTAAGGAATTTCGGGGGCGAAATTTCTTAAGGGGGGGAGAGTGTAACGACCCGCGTTCTACGCATCATAGGATCGTAGGATATTTATTTCTTTCACATACGAAGTCGTATGGTCATGTAACTTTGGGAGACGACTATTGGGGGTCATTTCCCATGTTCATGATTTTTCCCGATTTTTAAATGACCATTTTACCCCTAGTTGGCACTGTTTTGGCCATAACTTTTGACTGGAAAGGAATTTTGACCTGAAACCACTTCCATTGGCGTCGGATGATGGTTTCTCTTTCCGTAGAGTGGTCACATTAGCCAAACGGACTTACCGTTTGGGAGATATGGCTGAAACAAGTTTCAGATGGAGAAAAACAGCTTAATTGGGCTTAACCGGGTGATTAACAGGTAGGCCCAAGGGGAATTTCGGGTTTAGAGGTATAGGAGGACTGATTAGGGTTAGGTTATCATTCTCATTTCAGTTTTGAGCCGCCACAAACCTCCTTGAGACCTTAGTAATGGCTTCCCACATCTAAAACACCCAAAATCACTCTCTAATTGAAGATTAGGCTTAGCAACACTAAATTAAGGAGAAAAAGCATCAAAGCAAGGTTGGAACTGCTGTTAGACATCAGTATTCGCCCCAAATCAGAGGAGTTTCAGTTCTGAGAATTTCATTTGTGGCCAAGGTGAGTGATAACATCATTTTGACGCTAATTACGGTTAATTAAGGGTAATTAGTGAAGATTAGCGAATTTATACGTAAATAAATTCTGGAAAAATTCTTAAAATTCTAAATTAATGTTTTAAGGCTCTGTTAGAAATTTGAGATAATTTCGATGTGTTTTGCTAATCGTATGCTTAAACATGATTAGGAGGGATTATAAGAAAATGTGAGGCTTTGGCCACTTTCGATCCATTTTGATTCATTTAAATTGTTGTTTGTTGTTTGTGGTTGCTATTACATGTTACTATGACTCTATGGTATGCTTCATGATTGATTAGAATAGTTAAATTGCTCGAAAACGTCGTCGAATGGCGTAGAAAGCTTGCTGGAAAGTTGCAGAAGTGTGCAGGCTCCGAACCGGTTCGGATCGGAGAAAGGGGTCGGATCGGACTAGGGAACTGACCAAGGGAATCCGAACTGGATGAGGACTTGCCACTGGAAGAAGTTTGGCAGGAAGGAAGGCCATTGCTTAGAGTTGGAGTTGGACAGGAGATCGGATCGGAGCGGTGGAGCGGATCGGATCGGAGTAAGCTAGGGAACGGAGCGGATCGGATCGGAAGAGAGATTGGAGGCCAGATCGGATCGACTTGAAGATGCAGGGCTCGGATCGGAAGCAAAGAAGAAATAGGCTAGGGATTGGAGCGCTGGAGAGAAGGACACCCGACCCGACCTGGAGGAGGACCCCGACCCGACCCGGAGCGAAGTGCCCGACCCGAAGAGACAAGGAGAAGGACCCGAACCGAGCATGGGTGACCGAACCGAACCGAGCATGGGTGACCGAACCGAACCGAATTCTAGAGCTGCTACTGCACGACAACTTTTCTGAAGACCCACTCCAATTCAACCAAACCCGAGATGCAAAGGGAGTCCAAATGAGAAGTTAGAGCTTAAGATTCAGATGGGAATCAACGAGTTCACTTCATGATTGGGCTTTGCTGCGGGACGCGTGCTAAGGAGTTATCGACACCTATAGCTTTGGACCACTATGGTAGGAGGTACGAAGGCGGATTCAGGGCCATTATGGCATTGGTAGAACCAAGGGCTATGACCAATGAAGTGGGTCATTGAAATGTTTGGTCATGACTCCAAGTGTTTGGCTTGGTCACAGCAGGGTTTCTACAAGTCGGGATTCGTCGTTGCCTCAGTTTGTCTAGTGTTCCAAAGTGGTAGATGTCGTACGCTTTACGCACTGAGTGAGAGGCGTGAGGATGGTTGCCATGGATGATTTGTTTGCTATCATTATGACATGCACACCCCACCCCCGTATTCTTACACTATTTATTTTGGCACCTTGGAGTATTGTACGGTATGTGGTACTAACTCTTTGGTTGCAGGTCCAGGTTCAGGTATGGTTTAGTATACCTGTTATCATTCTGTTTAGATGCTTATCGCTCATACCAGGCTTTATGTCTGACCCAGAGTTTTATGTCTCCTCTTATTACTCTGGGTGCTCTCACGAGCAGACTAGAGACAGGTTAGCTGGTGATGCACGGGTAGATGATCCGGAGACGAGCAGGAGGCTTCCACGTAATATATATATATAGTATTCTCCCTGTGTTGTTGAAGATCACTGCTTGGGTATTGTTGGTGTATCTTCTACTTCAGCTTTCTTTTGTTTAGAGACAGTAAATTTGGAAAGTTGTAATAAGCTGTATTTGGATTTCCGCTGCTTTGAGATTGATGTTGGTTTTAGTTATCAGCTTATGCACTGTCTCGCCTGTTTTATGTCAAGTATGTTATTATTATATTTTATTCCATGCGCTGTGAGACATTCTACAGGTTCTTTGATCAGTTCATTCCCTTCTTTTCTTCCTTGACGACCGTCTTGTGCTAGTCGGGCATGCGTACAGCGCACTTTTGGAGAAAATGCAGGCTGGTGCGGGGCGGGCCGTCACACTACCACGGTCAACCGCCCTTTTACCAACAAAATGACGTTTGAAATATTGAGCTAAAATAGCTTCCGATGTTCCCAGTAGTCATTATGATTGAATTTCTTGGTTACTGAACTAATATGAGATGGGTGGAACCTGCTAGTCCTATAGATCTATGAGAGTGCTTTGCTTTGACTAGTTATGGTTCAAGTAACTCAAAATGGATAAAAAGTTATGATTGGCGGAACAATCCACGTCTGTTGGGTGCAACATGGAAGTCTCAAGGTGCAACATCCGTTTGACAATTCAAGATTGCATTGTATGACTTTTGAAAACTTGTTTATGGGGATGAAATGGAAATATAACATGGTGCATTATGTTCCAAAATATAGTAAATCGAATTCCGACCACCGTTAAACTCCCTTTGACCAACAAAACGGCATGTGAAAAATTGAGCTAAAAAAGCTTTCGATGTTCCCAATAGTCATTATGATTGAATTTTTTGGTTATTGAATTAGATGAAATTGGTGGAAGAACCATTAAATCCCATAGATCTACGAGAGGGCTTCGTTATGACTGGTTATGGTTCTAGTAACTCAAAATGAATTCAAAGTTATGGTTGGCGGAACAACCCACGTCTGTTGGGTGCAACATCGAAGTCTTGAGGTGCAACATCTGTTTGAAAATCCAAGATTGCACCGTATGACATTTGAAAACTTGTTTATGGCGGATGAAATAGAAATATAACATGGTGAATGATATTCCAAATAATAGTAAATCGAATTCCTACCCCGGTCAACCCCCCTTTGGCCAACAAAACAACATGTGAAAAATTGAGCAAAAAAAGCTATCTGTAACACTCCACGTCCATTAATGTCACTAACAAAGGGAATGCATTAATTTCTATGAGGCGTTTTAAATGTGTATAGAACAGAAACTTAACAACAAGATAGATATAAATAGTACTTAAAAATTTAAAACTTTATTCATTGTAGCAGTAAACACATAAGTTTGATTAAATCATCAAAAAACAAAACTAGAGTCAAAGTACATAATATCCATCTTGACTAAATCAGAGTACATAAATTAAAACACATAACCCTAACAAAAAGCAGCCATAAATAAGATAGGCTGAACTTTTACTTCAGCGATCCAAGCAACTTCCAAAAGCAAGAGATACAGCTGTCCAAATCAAGCTCCACTAGTGCTAATTCCCCCATGAGCACCAGGGGGGGGGAAGGAAGAAAAGAGGTGGAAACAAAGGGGTCAGACAGAAAGTCTGGCGAGTGCGATAACTTTAATAATATAATTATCAAAATAACTAGACTAAGGCATAAGCTGGAAAATAAGGAAATGGCTATGAACAAATGGGTATGGCAGAGCAAACAAAAGGAAATAAGATGAACAAAGATAACGTTAAACGCGCACATAGTCACTATAAGATAATTACTACACTGCACCACACCAAACACCCTAAAAGTGGATCCCGCCTACAGAACTTATTCATGATAATGGAATTTCGTGTACCCCTAGCTTCCTTCATAAGTGCCTCCTGCCCCTATCTCCACTAGGTATACCCACTACCCCCATGCGATCGGCTCCCTAACTCGTAGATACCCGTGCTGGCCCCACATTGGGGTGTATCACTCCCCAAAGTGACAACTCGATACCACCTATGATGCATGGCTTATATCTACACGATGCAACAACGTCTTACCTACCAGCCCGGGCCCACAGATGCACATGAACCCGTTGGACTTGCATTGCCACGGCTAACCTGTTTTGTCCTCTTACAGTAAAGCCCATTATGCGTGTCCCATCCTCGACTCGGGTCGAGCCCACAAAGAAACTTATGGGTTACCTGTTGAAACAGGCCCTCTTTACTTGACACAAGCTATCCACCTAAGCTTAGTCCCCTCTAGTACATCCCACTTAACCCTCTTCTTATTCATGTCCACTTACATGTTTCAATTTTGGTTAAGTGTTTCTAATCGTATTTCACAAGCCACCCAAGACACCCACTTAACCCCTATGTCCCATCACATATTTATATGGTTAAGTGTTTCTTAATTCATTAACACTGTAACCTTGTAAAGAACTCCCACATTAGATTGGCATCTGTGGCAACAGGATATGCCAAGCGGGTCCGGGCAGTCTTACAAAACAAATGAGGCTAACCTCGTGTCTCTACAACTGTTACGCATTTAATTCATGCCCTTGAGCTCTCCCATTAGACGGGCATTTGTGGCTGCTGGATTTGCTGGGCGGGTCCGGGCAGACTTACACCACAAAAGAGCCTAACTTCGTGTCTTAGGCAATTAATTACGCATAATTAATTATCCCTAATTTGAATTAATATCCCTATTCAAATTATCAATCAATTCCAAATATAATTATGTCCGTAATTGACTCAATTATGTCCATAAATGCCATTTTTTCCAATTAATGTCTTAAATTAAAATAAATTAATTATTTTCCTTTTTTAGGCCATATCATACAAATTATCAATATATGTATATTCAATATTACCCTCCCCCCCCCCATCGTCACCACGTTGTTTGTTCGCTTAACATGACATATATGTATAACAATAGTCTAACACACATAAAAGAACAGACGCCACAAATTTGCATAACATACAAATTGGATCTAATCATACAAATAAGGATTACCACATATCTAGCATGAACATGTTATTGTCAAGAATCTAAGCATAGGCCTAAAGGTGTGAACTTGCATATAATATAGTTTTTCACCTAAAACTTGCATAGGCCAAAGTCACAAACTTTGCATAAAACTACATATGCCATAGATCTAAATCTAAAGGTGTAAACTTGTATAAGAAATAGTCACAAATGTTCATACTCCATATATATATATACACACTTGCATATGTGATTTATGCAACAGAAACTATGATGTAAACTTGCATCTAACTAACACACGTCATAGCCTAACTTTAGATCCAATTTACACGTAAAATAGATGTCATGAAACGAGTAAGGTTTTATATGATTCTCACTAACTAGCATATGATTCATATCTAAATTAACATCTAAACTTGCATACATACATATGATTTAAGATATGAATTATTTCCACAAACATAACCAAACTAGCATTTGAAGCATCATTATGAATTAATTGTACATAAGCCAACAATTAACATAGATTTACAACATAGATAATAACATCATAGATTTACAACATACATAATAACATAACGGTCAATGATTCACAACATAACCATATAACCCAAATCATTTCTCAACCTAATTAAATTGTTAATTATCTTATTAAAGAAATCGAACTCACAACTCAAAGAAATTCTTGAGTTCTGGAATCTGAGTTCTGAAATTGATTTAGTTTGCCTTTGTAGTAGATCGTTATTGTTTAGATCAGAGTTGAATAGAATTGAGTTGATTAGCTTAGTTTTCCCTCCAGTTAGTGGCGGCTACTCTAGGTTGCAAGGTGACAGCATGACGACCATGGTTCCAATTTTTTATTTGATTTTAGGGTTTGAGTCTACACATGTTTATATAGAATTTAAATTTAATTATAGCTGTCGGATGAACCTAGAGTTAACCACAGCCAGGATATGGTGACACCTCAGCCCTAATGACTCAGCAAGGAGTCAGAAAGGACTCAGCAACGAGTCATAATATGGATCAGAACACACCAGAAAGCTGTGCAGGCTTTTAGCCCGACCTAGGCGCACTTCCCAAGTGTGCCAGTGCATTTTTGTACTGGCGCACTTCACAGGTGCGCCAGTGCATTCCGGTCGACTTTCGGTTTTCTGCCTAACTTCGTTCATCCATATCTCCTTCATACTGTATCCGTTTTACGCAAACTCGAACTCTATCTCAACCAGAATTCCGAGACTAACACAATGGCGCAACCGGTTTCCCTTAATTCTCACATCTGAGATTAATTATTCTTTAATTTGTGAACAATAATATTAAAATTACGGGGTGTTACATTCTCCCCTCCTTAAAGGATTTCGCCCCTGAAATCTCCAAGTTAAGGAGAATGCATATCCTACCATCCAATCGTCCATCTACTCAACCATCAAACACATGCATCCATTGTCCTTACAAAATTTCTAATGTTGTATGAATATATGCAAGGAGTGTGTGTATATGTTCCTTATCTAATGCAAAATCAGGCGGTCTACTGATTCAGTTGACCTCCTTAATGCAAACCATGATAGTGCCATGCGTCCATTATATATGCGAAAGAATCCTATCGATACATATTATTTCTACATGTGTGCACAACCATTCATCAAAATGCAGCATCCATATGATAACACAATCATTATACATCCATTAATTTAAATATGCATACACATTTATATGCAACATGAAGGTGAATGAGCCGATCTAGTGCCTAAAGTGTGTGTATATGCATCCACGAGCAACCACTAGCAAAAACTTGCATCCACATCCATCCATCATACATAACATGTCTCAAACACATGTTTCAACCATAGGACTA
Source organism: Allium sativum (assembly GCA_030737875.1). Classification (NCBI taxonomy): domain Eukaryota; kingdom Viridiplantae; phylum Streptophyta; class Magnoliopsida; order Asparagales; family Amaryllidaceae; genus Allium; species Allium sativum. The sequence goes on along the minus strand of CM060920.1, from coordinate 32,818,742 downwards.
CCCTATCTAAAGGTCAAAGATACTAGCGAGAGGACATACTAAAGATAAAATGAGTACGAGCAAAGCGATAAAGGAGAAATTAAAAGACATACCCTCGAAAAGAAAAGGGTACAATGAACGCATATTCTCCTCCATCTCCCAAGTAGCGTTGCTTTCATCATCTCCATATTGCACTTTGTCTAGCCTGACCTCTCGATTCCTCAACTTCTTAATCTCCGACCAAAGAATGCACGTAGGAGCTCGTCGAATCGTCGCATCACGCTCTATCTCCACCTCTCTAAGCAAGCTCGGCTCTACCACTTCCGCGGTCTCATGCAAGCACTTCCTCAAATGTGATACGTGGAATACGTCGTGTACACCACTAAGTCTCTCGGGCAACTCCACTCTATACGCCATCTATCCAATCCTCTCCTTAATAGGAAGCGGCCCTACGAAACTTGGTGCTAACTTCCCAACGGACCCAAAGAGAACAACATTCCGTAATGGAGACACCTTGATAAAGACCATGTCCCCAATATCAAACTCAAGATCTATCCTCCTCTTGTCCGCATAAGATTTCTGCTTATCTTGCGCCGTCTTCATCCTTCTTCGAATCAAATCGATCTTTTCCGAAGTCTCTCCAATCATATCGGGCCCAAGCATGATCTTATCCTTATATTCCCACCAACATGAAGGCGAACGACACGACCATCCATAAAGAGCCTCGAAAGGTGCCATGCCAATGCTAGACTGAAAGCTATTATTATATGCGAGCTCCACCAAAGGAAGATGCTCCTCCAATGTACCTCCGAAGTCTAAAACACATAGCCTCAAAAGGTCCTCTAGAACACGATTCACCCTCTCGGTCTGGCCATCCGTCTGAGGATGATATGTGGTGCTCAAACATAACTGAGTCCCTACCGCCTCTTGCAAGCTCTTCCAAAACTCCCTAGTAAATATAGGATCGCGATCGGTCAATATGTTAGAAGGAACACCGTGCAAACGAACTATCTCTCGAATGTATACGAAGGCTAGCCATGGAGAAGTCCTCTTACTCTTCACGAGAATGAAATGGGCGCTCTTAGTAAGTCTGTCTACCATGACACAAATCCCCGTATTACCCTTCCTCGATCTCGGTAACCCATCAACATAGTCCATCGAGGCACTCTCCTACTTCCATTGTGGGACCTCTAATGGGTGAACCAACCCACCGGGCTTCTTTTGCTCGTCTTTTACTTGTTGGCACACCAAGCATCTAGCGACAAGCTCAGCCACGCCCTTCTTTATTCCAGCCCAAAACTAAACTCATCTCATGTCCATATACATCTTGTCACCGCCGGGATGAATGGTCATCTTCGAACGATGTGCATCATCAAGAATGGTCTTCCTCAAGTTCTCATCTCGTGGTCCACAAAGTCAACCGTACCTACGTAAACAACCCTCATCATCTAGGGTATACCTAATGAGATGGCTCGATGACTCCACCCTTATGAGCTTCTCTACTAACTCAACCAACTGTGGGTCACCTCGCTGTGCCTCACCAATCCGTCCCAAAAGCGTAGGTCTGACCTCTAAGGATGCTAGCAAGCCGGGTAAAAGTCAACGGAAGGTCTAAAGTCAAACATAGAGATGAACTCTAAGCTTCGCCTCTGAACAAACAATGGACTCAAGGACAACCTTTTCCTACTTAAGGCGTCTGCCACCATGTTACCCTTGCCAGGGGTATATGCTATCTCGAAATCGTAGGACGCTAAGAATTCCATCCACCTTTGCTGCGTTAAGTTCAATTCCTTCTGAGAGAACAAGTATTTTAGCGATTTGTGGTCAGTGAACAATTTGAATTTCTCGCCAAGAAGAGAATGGCGCCAAGACTTAAGCGCGAAAATAATAGCAGCCAACTCTAGGTCATGCGTAGGGTAATTTCTCTCATGTACTCTCATCTGCCTTCCTCCATAGGCTATTACCCTACCCTCTTGCATTAAGACTGCACCTAGTCCTATCCCACAAGCATCGGTATAAATGGTAAATGGATTACTCCCATCTGGCAACACTAAGACTGGGGTTGTGGTCAAAGCTCTCTTTAAACATTGGAACGCATCATCACAATCTACGTCCCACGTGAAAACTGTGTTCTTCTTCGTTAAACGTGCTAATGGGGCTATTATTTTTGCGAAGTCCTTGATAAACTTCCAATAGTAGCCAGCCAACCCCAAGAAACTCCTCACCTCGAAAGCATTTTTAGGGACCATCCAATCTTGGATGGCCACCACCTTCGTGGGATCCACAGCTATCCCTTCTTTGGAAACCAAGTGCCCTAAGAATCGCACTTTATTCCTCCAAAAGTGACATTTAAAAATTTTAGCTTTAAGGTTATGCGCTCGAAGGGTCTCCAACACTTCCCTAAGATGTAGGGCATGCTCTTCCTCGCTCTTAGAAAAGACCAAGATGTCATCCACAAAGACCACCATGAATTTATTAAGGTACTCCCTAAACACCCTACTCATCAAGTCAACAAAGTATGCGGGGACGTTTGTCAAACCGAAGGGCATCACAAGCCACTCATAGAAACCATCCGGAGTCCTAAAGGAAGTCTTGTCTATGCTATCCTCAGCCACTCTCAACTGATGGAAACCCCCGGCTCAGTCCAACTGCAAAAACACTAAGGCGCCAACTAACTGATTGAAGAGATTGTCAATCCTCGGCAGTGGGTGCCTATTCTTCTTAGTAAGCTTATTAAGTTCTCTATAATTCACACAAAGTATAAGGGACCCATCCGCCTTCGAGGCAAATACTACTGGAGCACCCCACTCCGATATACTACGTATTATGAACCCCTTTTCAAGCAACTCCCCTACTTGCTTATTGAGTTCCCTCCTCTCACGAGGAGCCATGTGGCGTACTAGCAGAGATACTAGTTTTGCATTGTCTACAAGACAAATACGAAAGTCTATCTCATGTTTTTTGGGTAGACCCCTCACCTCATCGAAGACATCAACATATTCACGGACTATACGAACAGAATGTAAATCATCATTGGATGCGTCAAGTGACTTAAGATAACTAAGCATCACCGATCCTCTAGGGTCACAAGAAATATCAAGAGTCTTTCCACTACGAGCCAACTATTTTACTACCCTTCGTTCACAACCTAGGATGGCAACATAACTGGCTAGCCAATCCATCCCTGGAATCAACCCATAGCCCATGAAACCAAGCACAAAAGCATTACATTCAAAACCAACGCCTAAGATAGACAATCTCAAATCCCTACAAACCATGGATAAATGAGCCGACCCACCAATAGGATTTGAGACTACAATGGGATCCACAACGAGACTAGTATTTAAGTGCAGTGTTTCAACTAATGATGTAGAGATAAACGAATGTGATGCGCCAGAATTGAATAAAGTACGGTCAGGATGATCAAACAGAAAAACTAAACTTTCAACGGCAATCACTCTACCTCGTTCTTGCAGCGGTGGGACAACGAGAGACTGGACCTGCCCTCTTGCCTGCCCTGGTGCCATGAGAGCCTGAACCTGCCCTCCCGAGGTAGACCCTGCCCTCTGCCCTTTCTTCGGGCAGTCCTTAATCAGATGTCCCGCTTCGCTACAGTGGAAACAGCCAGTCTTCTTATTCTTCATACAGTCTTTGCTTAGATGGCTGGTCTCCCACAGTTAAAGCATCTGTTCTTTCCCTTACCATTGTTGCTTTTACCACCTTTCTTGTTCTGTTGCTGCTGCTGCGGTTTCTTTTGATCCCCTTTCTTCTCGGGTGCCTTATTATCATTGGCGCCCTTCTCCTCTTCATTCATAAGCGCCATGTCAACTAATCTCTCAAAGGTAGCCCCCATAGGGATGTGGGTCATAGCTAACCCATGTAGCGGCTCGTTCAAACCCTTAACAAATCTCAGGGCCTTCTTTTCGGGTGTATTCACGAAGTCCAAGCCAAATCTCGCCAACTAATTGAACTTGTTGACGTATTCATTTACTGACAGATTTCCTTGATTTAATACCAAAGACCTTTCCATGTATAAATTCTCTTTAGCCCATGAGAGAAACTTTTCCTCAAACATACGCCTGAAATCCGGCCATGTATCAACTGGATGCTCCCCATTAGTGAACTCCCACCAAAACGATGCCTTATCCTTCATTAACCAGGCAGCCAACTGGACCTTTCTTCCATCTTCTACCTCAAAGATTCCAAACAATTCTTCCATATCCTATAGCCAATATCGAGCTTCAACAAAATATCTGACCCGTGAAAAGGTTTACCTCCCATTGCCCGAAAGTCCTTACATATCTTTGCAAAAGTATCAACACGAGGAGGGGGAGGAGGAGGAACGGGTGCAGCTGGGGGAGTAGGAACATTTGCTGTACCAGCGGCAGTGGCCCTAGCCTCCAAATGCCTCCTAAACCATCTTGGTATCGCTACACACTCCGGAAGGTGAAGATCCTCAGACAAGCTGAAACGAAAAATGAAAGATTCCATACAAAAGAATCGAAGGAAAGATATATGGCTCTTGGGGTTATGTTTTTAAAATAAGTTTTTCTCTTGAAAATACTTTCCTTAAAACATACTTTTGAAAGTATTTCTTTTTAAAAGTGCTTTTGAAAAACAGTTTTTTAAAATTCATACCTGTTCTGGTAACCTTCAGCTCTGATACCACGTGTAACACCCCATGTCCATTAATGTCACTCACAAAGGGAATGCATTAACTCTTATGGAGCATTTTATGTGTGTACAGAAACTTAACAACAAGACAGACATAAATAGTACTTAAAAATTTAAAACATTATTCATTGCAGCGGTAAACACATAAGTTTGATTACATCATCAAAAACCAAAGACTAGAGTCAAAGTACATAATATCCATCTTGACTAAATCAGAGTACATAAATTGAAATACATAACCCTAACATAAAGTAGCCATAAATAAGATAGACGGAACTTTTACTTCAGCGATCCAAGCAACTTCTAAAAGCAAGAGATACAGCTGTCCAAATCAAGCTCCACCAGTGCTAGTTCCACCCTGAGCACCTTGGGGGGAGGGAGGAAGAAAAGTGGTGGAAACAAAGGGGTTAGACATAAATTCTAGAGTCCGATAACTTTAACAATATAATTATCAAAATAACTAGGCTAAGTCATAAGCTGGAAAATAAGGGAATGACTGTGAACAAATGGGTATTGCAGAGCAAACAAAACGAAATAAGATGAACAAAGATAACGTTAAAGGCACACATAGTCTCTATAAAATAACTACTACAATGCGCCATACAAAACACCCTAAAAGTTGATCCCGCCTATAGAACTTATTAGTGATAATGGTAGTTTCGTGTACCCCTAGTTGTCTTCATAGGTGTCTCCTGCCCCTATCTCCACTAGGTGTACCCACTACCCCCATGCGATCGGCTCCCTAACTCGTAGATACCCATGCTGGCCCCATAGTGGGGTGTATCACTCCCCAAAGTGGCAAACCGATGCCACCTATGATGCACGGTTTATATCTACACGATGCAACAACGTCTTACCTACCAGCCCGGGCCCACACACACACATGTACCCGTTGGACTTGCATTGCCACCGCTAACCCGTTTTGGCCTCTTACAGTCAAGCCCAGTATGCGTGTCCCGTCCTCGACTTCGGTCGGGCCCACAAAGATAATTATGGGTTACAGGTTGAAAAGGGCCCTCATTACTTGACACAAGCTATCCACCTAAGCTTGGTCCCCTCTAGTACATCCCACTTAACCCTCTTCTTATTCATGTCCACTTACATGTTTCAATTTTGGTTAAGTGTTTCTAATCGTATTTCACAAGCCACCCAAGGCACCCACTTAACCCCCATGTCCTACCACATGTTTATCTAGTTAAGTGTTTCTTAATTCATTAACACCGTAACCTTGTAAAGACCTCCCACATTAGACTGGCATTTGTGGCAGCTGGATTTGCCGGGCGGTTCCGGGCAATCTTACACCACAAACAAGATGAACCTCGTGTCTCTACAATTGTTACACATTTAATTCATGCCCTTGACCTCTCACATTAGACTGGCATTTGTCGCTGCTGGATTTGCCGGGCGGGTCTGAGCAGTCTTACACCACAAAAGAGCCTAACCTCGTGTCTTAGGCGATTAATTACACTTAATTGATTATCCCCAATTTGAATTAATATCCCTATTCAAATTGTCAATCAATTCCAAATATACTTATGTCCATAATTGACTCAATTATGTCCATAAATGCCATTTTTTCTAATTAAGGTCTTAAATGAAAATAAATTAATTATATGCCTTTTTCAGGCCATATCATACCAATTATCAATATATGTATATTCAATATTACCCCCCCTCCCATTGTCACCATGTTGTTTGTTCGCTTAACATGACATATATGTATATTAGACTAAACAATAGTCGAACACACATAAATGAAGAGACGCCACAAATTTTCATAACATACAAATTGGATCTAATCATACAAATAAGGTTTACCACATATCTAGCATGAACTTGTTATTGCCAAGAATCTAAGCACATGCCTAAAAGTGTGAACTTGTATATAATATAGTTTTTCACCTAAAAATTGCATAGGCCAAAGTCACAAACGTTGCTTAAAACTACATATGTCATAGATCTAAATCTAAAGATGTAAACTTGTATAGGCAATAGTCACAAAGATTCATACTCCAAATATACATATATACTTGCATATGTGATTTATGCAACAGAAACTATGATGTAAACTTGCATCTAACTCACATATGTCATAGCATAACTTTAGATCCAATTTACCACATAAAATAGATGTCATGAAACATGTAAGGTTGTATATGATTCTCACCAACTTGCATATGATTCATATCTAAATTAACATCTAAACTTGCATACATACATATGATTTAACATATGAATTAGTTCCACAAACATAACCAAACTAGCATATGAAGCATCATTATGAATTAATTGTACATAAGCCAACAATTAACATAGATTTACAACATAGATAATAACATCATTGATTTACAACATAGATAATAACATCATAGATTTACAACATTGATAATAACATAACGGTCAATGATTCACAACATAACCATATACTCCAAATCATATCTCAACCTAATTAAATTGTTAATTACCTTATTAAAGAAATTGAACTCACAACTCAAAGAAGGTCTTGAGTTATGGAATTTGAGTTCTGAAATTGATTTAGCTCGCCTTTGTAGTAGATTCGTTATTGTTTAGATTAGAGTTGAATAGAATTGAGTTGATTAGATTCGTTTTCCCTCTAGTTGGTGGCGGCTACTCTAGGTTGCAAGGTGACAGCATGACAACCATGGTTCCAATTTTTTATTTGATTTTAGGGTTTGAGTCTACACATGTTTATATAGAATTTCAATTTAATTATAGCCGTCGGATTAACCTAGAGTTAACCACAACCATTCAATCAGGATAGGGTGACACCTCAGCCCTAATGACTCAGCAAGGAGTCAGAAAGGACTCAACAATGAGTCACAATATGGATCAGAATACACCAGAAAGCTGTGCAGGCTTTTTTACCAACTTTGGAGCACTTCCCAAGTGCGCCAGTGCATTTTTGTACTGGCGCACTTCACAAGTGCACCACTGCATTCTGGCCGACTTCCGGTTTTCTGCCTAAATTCGTTCGTCCATATCTCCTTCATACGTTATCCGTTTTACGCAAACACGGACTCTATCTCAACCAGAATTCCAAGACGAACAAAATGGCTCAACCCGTTTCCCTTAATTCTCACATCTAAGATTAATTATTCTTTAATTTGTGAACATTAATACTGAAATTACGGGGTGTTACACTATCGATGTTCCGAATAGTCATTATGATTGAATTTCATGGTTACTGAACTAATATGAGATGGGTGGAACCTCTTACTATAGATATATGAGAGAGCTTCATTTTGACTAGTTATGGTTCTAGTAACTCAAAATCGATACGAAGTTATGGTTGGCCGAACAATCCACGTCTATTGTGTGCAACATGGAAGTCTTGAGGTGCAACATCCGTTTGAAAATCCAAGATTGCATCGTATGACTTTTGAAAACACGTTTATGGGGATGAAATAGAAATATAACATGGTGCATCATTTTCCAAAATATAGTAAATCGAATTCTGACCACGGTCAAACCACCTTTGACCAACATAAAGGCATGTGAAAAATTGAGCTAAAAAAGCTTTCGATGTTCCTAGTAGTCATTAAGATATATTTTTTTGGTTATTGAACTAAGATGAGATTGGTGGAACCTGTTCGTCCTATAGATCTATGAGAGAGCTTCGTTTTGACTGCTTATGGTTCTAGCAACTCAGAATGGATACAAAGTTATGGTTGGCGGAATAACCCACGTCTGTTGGGTGCAACATCGAAGTCTTGAGGTGCAACAACCTTTCCAAAATCCAAGATTACACTGTATGAATTTTGATTACTCGTTTATCGGGATGAAATAGAAATATAACATGGTGAATCATATTCCAAAATATAGTAAATCGAATTGCTACCACGGTCAACCCCCCTTTGACCAATAAAACGACATATGAAAAATTGAGCTAAAAAAGTTTTCGATGTCCCCAATAGCCCTTACAATTGTATTTCTTGGTTACTGAACAAAGATGAGATGTGTGGAACCTATTAGTCCTATAGATCTATGAGAGAGCTTCGTTTTGACCAGTTATGGTTCATGTAACTCAAAATGGATACAAAGTCATGGTTAGTGAAACAACCCATGTCGTGCAACCTCGAAGTGTTAAGGTGCAACATCCGTTAGAAAATTCACGATTGCATTGTATGACTTTTGAAAACTCGTTTATGGGGATGAAATTGAAGTATAACATGGTGCATCATCCGTTAGAAAATTCACGATTGCATTGTATGACTTTAGAAAACCACCTTTGACCAACTAAACGGCATATGAAAATTTGAGCTAAAAAAGTTTTCGATGTTCTTAGTAGTCATTATGATAGAATTTCTTGGTTACTAAACTAAGACGAGATTGGTGGAACAAGGTAGTCATATAGATCTATGAGAGAGCTTCTTTTTGACAGGTTATGGTTCTAGTATCTCAAAATGAATACATTATGTTTGGCGAAACAACCCACGTCTGTTGGGTGCAACATCGAAGTCTTAAGGTGCAACATCAGTTTGACAATCCAAGATTGCATTGTATGACTTTAGAAAACTCTTTTATGGAGATGAAATAGAAATATAACATGGTGCATCATATTCCAATATATTGTAAATCGAATTCTGAACACCGTCAAACACCATTTCACCAACAAAACGGCATGTGAAAAATTGAGCAAAAAAAGCTTTCGATGTTCCCAATATTCCTTGTGATTGAATTTCTTGGTTACAGAACTAAGATGAAATTGGTAAAAGAACATGTTAATCCTATAGATCTACCAGATGACTTCGTTTTTGACTGGTTATGGTTCTAGTAACTCAAAATGAATACAAAGTTATGGTGGGCGGAACAATCCACGTCTATTGAGTGCAACATGGAAGTCTTGAGGTGCAGCATCCATTTGAAAATCGAAGATTGTATCGTATGACTTTTGAAAACACGTTTATGGGGATGAAATAGAAATATAACATGGTGCATCATATTCCAAAATATAGTAAATCGAATTCCAACCACGGTCAAACCACCTTTGACCAACATAACGGCATGTGAAAATTTGAGCTAAAAAAGCTTTCGATGTTCCTAATAGTCATTAATATTGATTTTTTTGGTTACTGACAAAGATGAGATTGGTGGAACCTGTTTGTCCTATAGATCTATGAGAGAGCTTCGTTTTGATGGCTTATGGTTCTAGTAACTCAGAATGGATACAAAATTATGGTTGGTGGAACAACCCACGTTTGTTGGGTGCAACATCGAAGTCTTGAGGTGCAACATCCATTCCAAAATCCAAGATTGCACTGTATGACTTTTGAAAACTCGATTATCGGGATGAAATAGAAATATAACATGTTGCATCATATTCCAAAATATAGTAAACCGAATTTCGACCACGGTCAAACCACCTTCCACGAACATAACGACATGTGAAAAGTTGAGCTAAAAAAGCTTTCGATGTTCCTAATAGTCATTGAGATTGAATTTTTTGGTTATTGAACTAAGATGAGATTGGTGGAACCAGTTTGTCCTATAGATCTATGAGAGAGCTTCGTTTTGACTGCTTATGGTTCTAGTAACACAGAATGGATAAAAAGTTATGGTTGGCGCAACAACCCACGTCTGTTAGGCGCAACATCGACGTCTTGAGGTGCAACATCCGTTCCAAAATCCAAAATTGCATGGTATGACTTTTGAAAACTCGTTTATCGGGATGAAATAGAAATATAACATGGTGAATCATATTCCAAATTAAAGTAAATCGAATTCTGACCACGGTCAACCTACCTTTGACCAACAAAACGGCATGTGAAAAATGTTTGAGTTTCTGCCCTAAAGGAAATTCATTTAATGAGATTGATTACACTGTTGATGTTATTATTTTATTTGGAATAAAATATTATTCTATTATATTGTATTTACTGCGTAATATAAATAATGATATAATAGAAGTCCTTAGAACAATAATACGGAATTATATAGTTCGAGTAAGACCGAACATGAGATTATATAATGTGATAAGTATTATAATACTTAAATGCCCCTAGTCGAGTTTTATTGTTAATATAGGACAACAATAAAGCATTAAGGCTAGTATGTTGATTGAATGATGATCACATCTCATTGATCATTAATATACGTGATATTAATGTCAGAACATAAATACATATTGGTGAATATCGTATTGGGATGACCCGCTGTGAGATAACTCCATGGAATATAATTAACAATATCATAAGTTATTCGCATAGTGACAGTGATATAATGGTCCTCAAACCCAAAATCATTATAATTTTATTCGGGGATATTTGTTTTTTTATATCATCTAAGGTTATTTCGTAACAGAGTAATGATAACGGTGATTATTGGATACATCTCTAGTAGAATGAAAATTCGGAATGATCTAGATGGAATTTAACCCTACGATATATTCGTAGTGATATTCATGGGCCTCCTGATTGAGTGAGACTATGAAATGCATGGCCGTGCTCAAATATTGATTTATTTTGAACAGTCTGCTCATCAATCAAGTTAAAAGGATTAAATTATAAAGAGGGTGATACATTCCATGCCTTGAGTTTAATCCTGAATATTTTGGTTAAAAGGATTGTATATTATTGATACACTGCTCACAGAAAGGTTGTAACGAATCATTATCTTATTATAACTTGGGTAGCAGCGACGTATTACTAGATACCAATAGAGGGCGCGACGACTTGTCACGCTTCCGATTCGATGCGCTACCTTTTTGATTTCGACTTCTATCAGATCTTCCTAGATTGGACAAAGCAGTTATGAAATCATAACCCAGTTAATTCGAACTGCTTTTATTGCTAAGATCCTAGATTTAATTTTGTTAAATCATCAAATTTGGGTGTCGATTAGATCTTAGATTCCCATCAGTGGTATCGGAGCATAGGTTATGCAATAAATTATATTTTGAATTCTGATTTGGGTTTGGTTTGCTTAAATTCCTACTTGATCGACTGTTTTGCAAGTCAGAAATTAATGGATTTGATTCTAAATTGATTAGGACTGGTAATCAGATCATTTCTGAAATAAAGTTGTTTCATTCATATATGGATTAATATCAGATATTAATTATATCTATATATTATTTAAAATGACCTATGAAATCTGAATTGTATGGATTTTGGATGAAACATTGTATTGATCTGTTTTATGAATAAACAGTTTGGAACTTAACATCAAAATGTTTGATTAGTAAGTTTTAATAACCTGTATTAATTATATATACTGAATAGCATATCTATGAGATGTTTTTCAGATTATTTGATCTAATGAAATCAGTTAAATCAAAATTGTTAAGACCAATTTTCAGAATTGATCTTAATACTTGCGAATAAAATCAAATATGTTTGATTTAGTTAAGACTGTGTTTTCTGTTTTTATTCTTGCATTATAGTTTGAGTCTTAACACGTGAAAATGTGGATTTGCCTAAAGCAATGCATTGATCTGCGTATACGGATAAGTAGTGGTAAAATAAGATTATTACACAGATTCGGATCTGAAATAAAGTGTTTTCATTTAGACATGAATTAATCAAGTGTGTATCGATAAAGAATGGTTTGTTAACCATATGTGTTTTGGTTAATGTATAGATACATTTGCATGCATAAACTCTTAAAATCATAATCAAAAATTGTTTGATTGACTCAAGGATAAATGTTTTGTCCCAATTATGTATGTGTTCGATTTTGATCATAGACCAGTTTTAATTATATGATAATTCAGGTATTTGGTTTATTTCAAAGAATTCTCTGATGGTTGAGATTCAAACATAAGTCCTCGTGGTTTTAAACTAACATTATATAGATAATAATAAATTGAATATGTTCTGGTTGTAACAGATGTATTATGACTTGTAGAATCTGTAAAATCCATATATGATGCGTTTTACATGATTACATACATTGCCTCTGTGCATTAACACATAAGTTAATAACCAGTTATGTAAAACTTCATTAGGACTGAAGTGTAATTATTATATGCTTATATGATAATCTGATTTCAAAAACCTACAGGAAATATGATTTCCTGTTTACATTAATTTTATACGACAGTCCAGATATTAAAATGACTTCAGGTTCATTTAATAAATGTTTATGATGGGCCACTTTGTATCTTTGCACAATTTGTATTATTCGAATACATTGAAAGGCAATATGATTGCCTTATATAAATTAAGTACTACGGTTGAACCTGGAGTATTACAGATTTATTAATCATTGTGTTTTTTTTATGTGAGTTGACTTCCTTTCATATATATATATATATATATATATATATATCCAAAACTGTTTTGGATTTTAAAAATTGTTATGTATATGTACATAAACATTCACACTTAATGATATGTGTATACAAATATTTTCACTTCTTAAGAAATAATCACATTTGGATTCGATCAAAATTTTGTATATGATACAGAAATTTTGTATAAATAAGTATCATGGTTAGTTTCAGTTAACTATGTTTTATATGATAACCGTACTCTTTTACATTCTACAAACCTAGTTAAGTTTGTTTACTGGATACAAATGTGTATATATTTAGTTTTAAGTGTATGATTAGCTTCAAAAACGTGATAACCCTGTTTTGTCATTTATGGATCAATATTCTTTTGACAAATTGATCCAACATAGATCTGATGAATCTGTATATTCATATGATAAATCATTTCACCTCATTTAGCTTATGGAAGAAGAGTTCAATTTAAGAATCTGGATTGATCTGTTATTAGATAAGACGTGTTGAGTGCCCTGTTCATCACTAGTTACATATTTTCTGCCAAACTGAAATGAAGTCACATATGTCTACACTTAAAATCATCTACGTCCATGATATATATACAGTTGTGTTTCAACTGGACATGTACATAATATAAGTCTGGTCATTTAGGTTTAAATGTAGAAGTATGCTTTATAGCCTGGATTTTATACCAGAATGATTAAGTATACATGTGATGTGTGCTTTATATACTAAGACATGATGATATTCGTATATATATGTATAACAGTTATATGTATAGTCTAATACCAAAGTACATTAAATTTATATCATATGTAGGCTAAATCTGTATTAACATTATTTGATTTTTGAATCAATTGATAAAGGGCAGTGTAAAATATTAAGTTAATAAACAAATAGTTGTTTTGTTAATATTATATGAATATTACAAATAAAGTATCTTTTATACTTGAAGTATTTGAGATAGCTATGACATTGGTCTATGTTTTAACCAATGTGCTGTTCTATATTATAAGATATAGATTTGCAATACCAGTATACATGTCTTGTAAGCAACTGGACGATAATGTTGAGCTTAAAATTTGTTTTAAAACTGTATTCTGCGATATGAATATAAATAGTGTGTACATTATGATGTATATCTGCAATGTATGACAAGAATTCACACCTTTATTTAACTTTAAACTGCCTGCAAAAGTTTGATAGAGCACATAATAGTTGTGTGCACGGTTCATAGTTGATGAACCAAATCCAGAATATAGACTAAATAAAATTCCTATTAATATCAAGATTGTCTCGATCATTGGTTAATTTTATTATATCTCTATTCAAAGAATTGTGGTGCAAACTGGTTTTGCGACAGACAAGTATCAATACAAGCAGCAGCTAAGTCAAGGATGAAGGGTCATGTTGGACTTGCTGAATCTGGATGATATAAAATGAATGATAATTACTCACTTTGGATATATGGATGAATTTATACAATGTTACATATATATATATATATATATATTTGATATATATGTACATATACTGCATAATTATGCATTGTTTAATTTTGGAAGAATATCTGATCTGCATTATTGATGAATATGTGCAGATTAATCCGGAAAACATCAATCAGTTTGACTGAGCTGATCTATTCAAATGGATGAGCATGTTGATGGAACGACAAGGAAGTTGTTGATGCTACTATGATTTTATATTTCATTATTGTATAAGCCTTGTTTTGAATAAGCATTAGCTATTATATGTAATAGCTATAATTTGTAAAATGAGAACAAATCTGTTTGTTTACAAATGATGGTTGAAATACATATTGTTGTATATTATTAGATAAGATAGGATATGATCCTGTATGTGATACAGGGCATAGTATGTGAAAAGATGCATTGTTTATTGAAATGAATGTATAGTTCTGTTGGCCAGCTTTTTGACCAAGCCACCCAGGTTCACTCATAAGAAGAAAGTATGAAACTACGTTCCCTAAGTACATGAAGGAACGGATCGCACCAGAGGATCGCCCCTCATCGGATCGCCCCTCATTGGATCGCCCCTCATCAGATCGCACCTCATCGGATCGCCCCCATTGCATCAACGATACGACCACTTCTATGCGACTCGATCCGTACATACACTACCACCCAGTACAGACCGATCCGATCCCCTGATGTGCGGCGAAGCCTCTGATCCGTTCAAGCACGAGCTAGTCTTTGGCGATCCGAGATGCACGGATCCAGCGACACGTGTCCCTAACTGTCATTTTGACCGATTCTCCCCCTTTGCTCGATCCGATATTCAAGGGTATCGCGACACCTATCCACAAGAGCTAATTTGACTAATTCTTCATCGGCTGCGATACGATCCGATATTCTCGGGATTCGTGCCACGTGTGACCGCGATCCGCCTGACAAAATCAGCTATAAATAGCCCAGAGCTTGGCATTTTTCAGGATCTTTTGGCAATATTGAGTACTGATTCCGCCATTATTGTCATATCACCATTTCTTATCAGTTTTATTACTAGATTACTGAGAGAAATCACAATTGTAAAAGTGAGCTAGAGAGAAATTACTGATTGTATTAGCATTCAAAGTATAATCGATAACATATAAAGTGGACGTAGGCTCATTAACGCCGAACCACTATAAATTCTGTGTGTTTTCTGCTTTTTCATCATTCTCCAGTTAAAACTCTATAAAAATCAGAAAGATTTGGGTGTTAGGTCCGAATTTTGATCTAACATTTTGGTGCTTTCACTGAGAAAAGTCCTAAAACTTCACTATTCAGTTTTTTGAAGATTCCGGCGACATCTGATATCATGGCTGGAAAGAGGTCTAAGGAAGTACGAGCTTCACGAACGAATGAAATCGCGAATGAAGCAGTTGAAGAAAGTGTACACGAGCTGGGCAATGAGGGATCGTTGGATCGCGGGGCGCCGGGGGCGAACCGATCCGATGAAGGTGCCATGCTCCGAGTCGACGAAGACGAGATGAACCGAACTACAGAAGGGGTTGTTACTCGATCCCGTGATAACGCCTTTAATCCCCCATGTACCGGGACCACGAATCGATCCCAGTGGGGCGCTGCGAGCCACCATCCTCGATCCACAGCGATCCGAATTGATGATCGGACTACAACTCGACCTGGAAAGGAGCATATGGCTCGCTCCTACCGTCCTGGCCCCTCCGCTCAATCTGGCTCGAGCTCTTTGCGCATAAGAGAAAGTGATGATGATCAATATGACCCTTCTGCTCCCGTTACTGAAGGGGATCTCTCTCGCTTTTCCGAAATGTGGGAGAGACTGTTTGATGAATTGGCTGTTCAAAGGCAGGAAAGCTCCGTTCTACGACAAAATTTGACTGCTATGGATAGAAGGCTTAATGATCTCGCAAGGAAAAGGACGCCACCAGTTCGTCCGCTCACCCCAGAATACTCTTCTTCGTCAGTGGAATCGCCGAGACCTACGTGGAGACCATATGAGAGGCCCGAAAACATAGAGCAGCTTCGATTTGGAACCTTGCCATCACGGGAAGAGGAGGCACTGGGTGCAGGGCCCTCAAACCGTAATGTGAACAATCACGCCGCAACTTCCAGAGCGCAAAGTGTGGACAGCCCTGTACAGAACAGACTGCCTCAGCCCCGTCGCCGTGCAAATGCTCATGGTAACAGGGGGCAACGAAGCCCAATCCGAGCTCCAGAATTTGTGACTGCTCCCGGAAGAGAGAT
The DNA here is from genome assembly GCA_030737875.1 of Allium sativum. NCBI lineage: Eukaryota > Viridiplantae > Streptophyta > Magnoliopsida > Asparagales > Amaryllidaceae > Allium > Allium sativum. Next base: position 32,802,113 of record CM060920.1, on the reverse strand, counting down.
TAGAGAACCCCACCAAGCAAGAAGCACTGACCCCGAACCTCCGCTGACCAGTGCAAATGTTGCAGCTATGATCCATCAAATTCTGGCAGATAGCCGTGGACAACGGAATGAAGATTGGGGAATTGACCGCAGTCATACCCCTTTCACTGATGATATTTTAGATGCGACTTTCCCGAGGCGTTTTAACATGCCACAGATGAACCGTTACGCTGGTAGATCTGATCCCGTCCAGCATCTGATGAGATATTCTTGGTCAATGACCGCTGCCACAGCTTCTGACGCTGTCAAGTGCAAAGCATTTCCCATATTCTTGGAGGATGTAGCATTGTTATGGTTTACTCGCTTACCAGCAAGATCAATTTCCAGCTTCAGGGAGTTGAGTGAAAGGTTCGTGGAACAGTTCCGCATCTACGCACAAAAGACAAAGAGTGTGATTGACTTGTTCATTGTTAAGCAACGACCAGGTGAGAGTTTGAAGGTGTACCTAGACCGTTTCAACCTGGCTGCTACTGAAGTTAAGGATCCTCATGAGCCTACCGTTGTCGCAGCTCTAATTGATGGAGTAGATAAAGACACTGAATTTGGGAGATACCTGGCCGGCAAGCCACCCCATACTAGAGAGTTATTCTACGAAAAAGCTAACGTACATTTACACCAGGAAGAAGTATATGCTAACCGAAAGGCAAAAACGGCCGATAAAGAGGAAATCCAGAGCAATGTCGCCATTAAGCAGACAGGAGACAGCTCAGGGAAGGTCAAAGTTAATGTCGGAAATCGAAATCAGGGTGGTCGTCAATCAGGAAACAATGATAATAACAGTAATGGCAATAACCGGAAGAGGAATCGAGGGAACGACTCCCAGAGAAGGACTCGTCCCAGGGCTTTTGAGAATTATACGCCAATAAACGATACTTTGGAAAATATCTTCATGGATTCGTATAATGTCCTCCAAAATAAGAGGCCACCTCCTAGAGAGTCGACGGAGAAAGAATACGAAACGGGGAAGTTTTGTCTCTTTCATCAGATTCATGGCCATTCGACAAATGAATGCCGTCACCTAAGAGATGTAGTCGAGAGGCTTCTTCGAGAAGGAAAATTAGATGAATACAGAGTAACGCCCAGAGACAGGGGGCAAGCCGTACAGGCCCCAAATCTGAACCAGAATCAACCTGCTGTCAGGCCAACTGCCCAGCAAAAGGGAAAGGACATTGCTATCAATACCGTAATCGGAGGGCTTTATCTCGCCGGACAGGGTTCCAAGGCGTTGGATCAGTATGTCAATGCAGCCAAGCAACACCTCGAGGTAGGTGAGTGTAGCAACCCCGAGGACAACGTCCCGATAAAGCAACAAAAGATGATGTCCGACGATGTCGTTTTCCGCGAACAAGAAAGCATTGGAGTCCATGATCCGACTGAAGATCCATTTGTAATCACAGTACCTATTGGCCCGGCCACTGTTCATAAAGTTTTGGTGGATAACGGGAGTTCCGTCAATATTCTTTTCAAAAGGACATTCGACCAGATGAACCTCGAAATAAAAGACTTGAAGCCCTGTCAGGGATGGATCTGTGAATTTAACGGAGCATCCACCGCTCCAATGGGTTATGTAGAGATACCAGTTACGCTTGGGGAAGGAGAACGCCAGAGAGTGAGAATCCTCCCCTTCGTGGTTTTGGATATCGAATCACCCTACAATGCCTTCTTGGGTCGACCGGCCCTCGCAATGTTTAGAGCCTGTATAGCCCCCTGGTGCTTATTATTGAAATTTCCCACGGAAGCTGGCGTTGGTATTGTCAGAGGAGATCAGGTTGCCGCACGAGCATGTTATGTTGCAGAACTAAAGCTACTCCGCAATGGAGGGGACATAGAAACCAAGGGCGCTTCTCCCCCTACAAGGGCGGAGACCTTATAGCAACTAAAGAGTATAACCATAGGAGAGTCGCCCAGAGAGTTTCCCGAGGATATAGATCCCAGAGAGGACCAACAACCTCGGGGCAGAATGGCGACTCCCAACGTGACAATTGCGGATGTACCGATCGATGATAGTGACCCAGAGAAGGTCCTTAAGATTGGATCCCAGTTAAATTCGAATCTCGCTAAAGAACTGACGAATTTCTTAAAAAATTACTTGGATGTATTTGCTTGGACCCACGCAGACATGTGCGGGATATCTCCATCAATCATGAGCCATTCATTAAGCATTAACCCTAAACATCCTCCGGTAAAACAAAAAAGGCGAATGTTGGGCCCAGAGAGGTCCGCTGCCTTGAAGGAAGAAGTTGGAAAGCTAAAAAGTAATGGATTTATCAGAAACTTGATCTACCCAGACTGGATCTCAAATCCAGTCCTGGTAAAGAAGGCCAACGGGAAGCGGCTAACGTGTATCGATTTCTCGGATTTGAACAAAGCCTGCCCAAAAGACAGTTTTCTGTTACCACGGATCGACCAGTTGGTGGACTCGACGGTGGGCCATGAACTTCTCTCATTTATGGATGCTTATTTAGGATATAACCAGATTCCAATGCACGTTCCAGATCAAGAACACACTAGTTTTATTATGGACCTAGGATTATACTGCTATGTAGTGATGCCTTTTGGCTTGAAGAACGCAGGCGCTACATATCAACGGCTAGTGAACAGAATGTTCTACAACCAGATCGGGAAAACAATGGAAGTATACGTCGACGACATGTTGGTTAAGTCCAAGCAATCCTCCTATCACACTACGGACTTGGCAGAGATGTTCGGCATTCTTCAAAAGTACGGGATGAAACTCAACCCAACAAAATGTTCATTCGGTGTCGCCTCCGGAAAATTCATGGGGTTCATCGTTAGTTCTCGTGGGATTGAGATTAATCCAGACCAGATCGCGGCAATCAGAGACATTCAGGAACCTAGGCAAATTAAGGATGTGCAAAGCCTCGCAGGAAAAGTAGACGCACTAAGCAGATTTATCTCTAGGGCTACGGACAAATGCATCCCATTCTTCGTATTGATAAAGCGAGGAAATGCCACTTCAAATGGACGCCCGACTGCGTAGAAGCGTTTCAGAACTTGCTGAGACACCTGGAGAAACCTCCGATATTATCTAAGCCGATGGATCACGAGGACTTATTCGTGTACTTGGCAGTGTCATCCCACGCGATCAGCTCAGCGTTGGTAAGAGAAGAAGATAAGGTCCAAAGACCTGTGTATTACGTGAGCAAAAAATTGACGGCAGCAGAACGTAATTATCCAAGGATAAAAAAGTTGGCGTATAGTTTACTGATCACCTCTAGAAAACTTCGACATTATTTTCAGGCGCATCCCATTACCGTATACACTGATCATCTACTCAAGCAAGTTCTACAGAGACCAGAGGCGTCTGGAAGACTACTAAAATGGAACATTGAGTTAAGTCAATTTGATCTGAACTTTCAGCCCCGACGGTCAATTCAGGGACAAGTGATAGCCGACTTCATAGCATAGTTTACTGTCCCGGAGGAGGATATAGCAAAGGAAGAAGTTGACCCCTCAAAATTACTTCTCGACCCCAGTGCCTGGAGATTGTATACTGATGGCGCTAGGAATGGCAAGAGATCCAGCGCTGGAGTAGTACTTGAAACTCCCGAGAAACGATTGATATCCTATGCTATCCGGATGGAGTTTCACGCCACTAACAACGACTCCGAATATGAGGCCTTGATAGCCGGACTAAGGATCGCAAAGGAGTTAGAAGTCACAAAGCTGGACATCTTTTGCGACTCCAAGTTAGTTGTGAACCAAGTTACTGGAAAGTTCCAAGCCAAAAGTGCAAGAATGATTTTATAATTGCAGAAAGTGAAGGAGTTGCTAAATGGCTTTGATCACTACAGTATATTTCACATTCCGCGGTCAAAGAATCAGCAGGCGGATAAGTTGGAAAAGATGGCTAGTTCCGACGATCCTGAAGAGACCGGGCTAGCCCGCGTTGAAGTACTTCGGTCTCCTAGTATAGATCAGATGGAAACTGATCCAGTTTAGAGACGGAACCGGAAAGGGAGTCGTGGATGACCCCTCTAAAGAATTTCTTGATGAATGGAACGCTTCCGACCAAGAAAAGCGAGAGGGGTAAAGTAATTCGTAAAGCTGCCCGATATGTTCTACAAGGCGGAGTTCTTTACAGACAAGGATTTTCGATGCCCCTTCTTCGGTGTATAGATCATGAAGACATTAAACGTGTGCTGCAAGAGGTACACGAAGGTGAATGCGGCGATCACACTGGAGGGCAAACATTGTCGAAAAAGGTGTTGCAGCATGGTTATTTCTGGCCTACTATAAACAAGGATGCGGCGAAATACGCACGACGGTGTGATGCGTGCCAGAGATTTTCAAAGATACCTAGAGCACCTCCTAACCAGTTAAAAACAATGACGAGCCCATGGACTTTCGCTATGTGGGGAATTGATATCATCGGAAGTATACCCATAGCTAGGGGCGGAGCAAAGTTCGCTATTGTAGCCGTAGATTATTTCACTAAGTGGGTCGAGGCTGAACCACTGACTACAATCACAACCAAACGAGTGATCAATTTTGTCGTTAGAAACATCATTTACCAGTTTGGAATTCCAAAGATTGTTATAACTGATAACGGAACTCAGTTCGATAGCACTGAATTCAGAAACTTCTGCCAGAAATACCACATTGAGAAACGATACACCTCTGTGGCGCACCCGCAATCTAACGGACAAGTCAAAGCGGCGAATAAAGTGATTAAGTCCATTCTGAAAAGAAGACTGAAGCGGGCCAGAGCCATGTGGGATGATGAATTACCCTTGGCACTATGGACCCACAGGACAACGTATAAATCGGCAACAGGGCGTACCCCCTTCTCCCTTGCTTTTGGAGCAGAAGCAGTCATCCCGGTTGAGATAAAAGTACCTTCTCCCCGAGTGACTTATTACGATCTGATGACTAATAACGAATTGCTCCTTGAATCCCTGGATATGATCGATGAAAAGAGGGATGAAGCAGATCTGCGTGCCTTGAGATGCAAACAACAGGTCGCTCGATACTACAAAAAAAAGGTTCGATCCCGAACCTTGGAACCCGGAGACTTGGTTCTGAAGCGTGTCTTTCCACCCCCAACTCATATGGGTGCTAAGTGGGAAGGACCGTACTCCATTCTGAGCAAGCTTGATAATGGAACCTTCAAGCTGGCAACCGTAGATGGAAAGGAAATCCCCAGAGTGTGGAATGCCCAACATTTGCGGCCATACTTAATATAAAAATTTCAAATCTGTTCTTTTGCTTTGTTGAGAACCATGTACAAGGCACGACATGCCTAGAATAGTCTGATTCCTTAAAGCAAAAAATTATAAAGTGGACGTAGGTCATGATTCGACCGAACCACTATAAAAAGATTGTGTGTCGTTTACCTTTATTGCATTATTTATCTGTCTTTCTATTTTTATGGAAATTACTGTGAATCATGCAACGATCCCAGAAGCATATAATTATAGATGCCATCCGTCAGAATGGAATGTAATCACCAGTAAAAATTCTGAGGACAACGAACATAAAGGCGTTGTCCATAGGTCATGGCGATGTACCATGATCGGAACCGCCGTGACAGAACTCTAACCTCGGCGACCGCTAGGAAAGTTTAAATGCATCTCCGATTGAGCGCTGAGAAAGAGCTCATTCCCCGCTGAAGGATCGGGGAGCGATTGAACTGCTGAGCTCGAACTCTAACTCTCCAGAGAGAGAGAGAGTATAAAAGCGTCTCCGACTGAGCGCTGAGAAAGAGCTCATTCCCCGCTGAAGGATCGGGGAGCAATTGAACTGCTGAGCTCGAACTCTAACTCTCCAGAGAGTGAGTATAAAAGCGTCTCCAATTGAGCGCTGAGAAAGAGCTCATTCCCCGCTGAAGGATCAGGAAGCGATTGAATGGCTGAGCTCGAACTCTAACTCTCCAGAGAGAGAGAGAGTATAAAAGCGTCTCGGATTGAGCGCAGAGAAAGAACTCCTTCCCACTGAAGGAACGGGGACCGTCTGAACTACTGAATTCAGACTCTAACCTCGGCGGCCGCCGAGAGAGTATAAAGGAGTCTATGGTTAAGCACCGAGAAAGGTGCTAGAAACTCAACACCATAAGGACAATCATCTTGCAAAATTCTCTAAGTCCCCCATATTCAGAAATACGGGGCAACGTGTCGACAATGCTAATCAATCCATAATAAGCCCTAGTTAGGCGCTATGTTAACGATTGATTGGGGGCATATATACATATATACATGAACTTCGATGCAGCACTGAAATTGTTAAATTTTTCTTTCTGTTGCTTGACTGATTTGTAGTTATAATTAGATGGTCTAAGACTAAGCATGAAAAGTTTATTGAATACAGGTACACAATGATGCAAAAAGAGATAAACTTTCATCTATATACTGCAAGCCTACAAAGTGAAAAACAACCTAGAAAACAAAAGTGAGGGCCAGTCTCATAATTACATTTCCGGGCCAGTGGGAAACCTAAAGACAAAATATAAACAAGCGACAATATCCTATTTACGCTTTGACTGCTTCTCCTGCTTCTGTTTCTCTAGCTTCGCCTTGTCAGCGTCGGATTGATCACCTTTCTTTCTCTTCCTCTTGTCTATGAGAGGAACGTCCGACTCTTCAGAAGATTCCTCTTCCGCCTCCTTTCTCTTCCTTTTATCCGTAAGGGAAGCTGGGAAATCATCAGGATTCGCAAAATGAAGTTGTCTGCTGATGGATTTGGGCTGGAGTTTCAAAACCATCCCAGTTTTGGGATCAAACTCCGCGATAGGGACTATGTTCAAAGGCTCTTGTCCCACCTTTTTCAAAGCCATCTCCTTTTCCTGCCTAGCTTTTCTGTTGGCCAAAGTTTCGTCGTCATCGTCTTCGGTTTCTTTAGCGCTAATGATATCATCCTCATCCTCTACATGGCGCCCATCCATATCTTTCAAGGCCTCAATGGTTTCATAATCCTTGGGAACATCAGCACTGGGTGTCAGGACGCCTTTCTCTGCTGTTGTACACTCAGCCTGCTTCGGTATATCAACACCGGCACCTGGCGAGACGACAACCTTCTCTGCCTCTTTCCTTTGCTCAACATCCTTGTCGACGGGCTCGCCAACTGTATTATGGGGGACACATTTTACTAATTCAATTGGTTCTCTACCAGATGACGAAAATTCACAATTGCTTTAACAAATTGCGGGGAAAAAAAGGAAATACCTTCTGCAGATCCTCCATCTAGGCTAGCTGTAGGAGCTCCAACAACCACAGAAGTTAGGCCCAAAGGGATTAAAGGATCATCAGGATGGTATTTCTCAACTCCGGAGGTCTTGGGCTCCACAACAGAGCTCGAACTTTCGTCAGCCTTGCTTTTGCCCTTAGCCAGGGCCCTCTCCTTTTCCATTTCCGCTTGGATTAGACGACGACCCTCTGCCAGATCCTCAGGCTCGCTATCCCTGAGGATGGTCTTCGTCAGCTCATCTTCATCAATTTCTTAGACTCCCAATCTCTGCTTCTCGCCCTCAACGATGGCATCCCATAAATTAGCTAAAGTAACGTGGTAGTCCGGGATCCACGAGATGTTGCGGGTTTTGAGGACTTGGCCCAGGAAGTCAAAGATCATCTCTTCAAACCCTTCGATATCCTTTTCTCTCTCGAGGAGCTTGTTGTTAGAAGCAATAGCCATTTCAATGGCACTTTCAACGTTCTTTTCGGCGAGAGCCGCCCGTCTCTCCGCATCCACGACTTGATCATTCAAAATCACCTTTTCCGCTTCAGCCAAAGCTAAGCTTTCTCTCAAACTCGCTTTTTCTGCCTCCCAGGCGGCTCTCTCAGCTTCAAAATGGCCTTGTGCTGTCTTCAACTCAATATTGGCCATTTTAAGATCTTCTACCTCCTTCTTTAAGGCCATCTTCTCTTGGCTATTTGAGTCAAGTTCCGAATGAAAGCGCTTCTTAGCATTCTCCAATTCGATCTTATAATTTTCAGCATCTCTCCGCGCTAAGGCGAGTTGGGATTGAGCATCTTCCAAGTCCTTCTCCATCTTCGTCCTGGCCCTTTCGTTGTTATAAATTTTCACTTTAGATCTATGGGCTTCCATTTCAAGCGTTCGAATGACATCTGAAAGATTAACCGCGTGTCTCTTCATCATTTCATACTGCCTGGCTACATGGCGAATGTGCCCGACGACTTCATTATCCCAGTTCCTAGGGACTGGTTCCAAGGCTGGAACAAACGTCGTCCTTTCGAAGAAGATTTTGGGGAATTGTTCCCGCAACTTTTCCAGCCTACCTTGATTCTCGGGACCATGGATGTAATCTCGTGACCCGGGGGCAGCTAACTCTGGGTGGCTGGAAGGGACAATGTCACTTCTCTCCTTCTCAGAATCTTTGATCGGATTCTTGCTTTTATCCTTAGGCTCGTGGTGCCTTTTTGACGACCTGCTGTGAGAGGGTGCACTTTTCGGAGGAGTTAACTCTTTAGGAAGTTGTTTTCCCCCTGCAGGAGCTACCGGATAACTGGGAAGCTTGCCAGAAGTCGATTTTGATGGAGACCGGGGTTGCGAAGAAGTAGGCTTGTGAGAAGGGACGCGAGAGCGCTCGGTGCTTGGATGAAGACTGGGTGTGCCTTCACGAAGAGAACGATAAGAATAAGACCGCCTACGAGACATCTTCCCTGCAAAAGAGAAAAGAGCATATTAAAACTTTGAATATTATTGATATAAAAGTGCGGGGTCAGGCAGTGTGTGTGATTTGTGCATCCCATATAATTCCCCTAATGGACCCGGGCCTGAAGTCAGGCTCATCTGAGTAGTTTCTTGTTCTCTAATTGGAACGGTGGTCTCCACAGAAGCAGGGAAGAATGGCTCCCCTTTCAAAGTCCCCCTCTGTGTATACATCATCGGGTAGAGGAATTTTGCTCAGCTCTTTAAATAGCTGTTCATCTGTCAAATCATCAGGAGCAACAGGTTCGATCGAAAGGGAAGCCCTGGAGGGGAAACCTCGCGGAGAGACTGGGATTTCCTTAGGCTTGTCCCCACGAGCCTCATCTCCTCTATATATGTTCAGGTCCTCGTCATCCTATATGATTATCTGGGAAGGACTCTTACGGAATTTAGTTGTTTCTGCTGCCCGAAATGTTCCCTCTCCCTCCGTTGGGGGCACGTATTTGTAGGGTTTGCCGCCAGCACCAAGTCCAAATCTTATATCCAGAAGGTGATGTTTATGAAGATTCTCGTCAGTGATGCACTTCTTGATCCTTAGAAAATCGGATCTGCTTTGTAGAAGAATAGACAATTGGTTATTGTATAACGGGCCTTCCGTCTTGGGGAAGATGTGATCTGCTTAAAACAAAAAAAGGGGGGGGTGTTAATGCTTCAGTTTCTTGAGCAAGATATTCAGTCAAAAGATTAAAGTTTACTTGATTTAAGCCATCTTCTTGAGCACCCGGCCTGTTTCTTTATATAGAACCAATCAGACTTGGGATCCCCTATATTGCTATATCCGTCATACAGAACCTTCCTATTCGCCACCGATTCAAAGAAAGAGAAGTTTGGGGTTGCCGAGGAGCGATGCTTGAAAAGATAAAAGAATGTTAAATCTCTAAATGTGAGTTCGGTATGCAGGATCTCCGCGTATGCAATATATAGGGTGTATAGAGACGCGTAGGCGTTAGGATGAAGCTGCATCGGAGCGATACCCAGTCATTTTAAGGTCTCGATGACGATTGGAGGAAACGGAGGAATAGCTCCTACCAAGCACATGGTTCGGCTGACTGCCATATACCCTTCCGGAGCTAAGTGGGGTCCATCTTCGCTAACGGGTGTCCTCACATCATCCCAAGGGATCCCATGTCTCAAGCAAATTCTTTTAAGCTTTATGCCATCGAGTTTAGATGCTAAAGAGTCAGAAAATTTCTCCATCCCGAGCGCGCCAGGAATCTCATCGGGAGCTCGCCTGTCTGCTTCAGACTCTTCACTAAGTGAAGTACTTTCAGACGGATCCAATTCCATTGCCTCGTATTCGGATCCGGAATCTTCACCCCTTGGGCTAATTGGAGGGACCTCGGGGTTGTGTTGCTCAGGAGCCTCGGACTCCGTTTCTATGACGGATCTTGAAGAGGAATGATTATCCGACATTGCTGTTTAGGCGAGAAAACATGAGAAATGAGATTAAAACTACCCGTCCCCCCTGTGTGTGCAAGTGCCGGTGTGTGTGCATGTGCATGCATTAAAGAAAAGTACAAGGGTCAATAAAATCATCCAGACATTGGTCATTGTTCGGTTGATATATTATTTATTTGTTTGGTCCGGAGTGTTCATCTCAAGGGCTCTAACCTAACTGTTCATTGATTCGTTAGAGTTGCGTCATATTGTTTAGTCAACGTGCGTATCCGATCGTTCGTCAGTCGGATCAAAGGACAGATTCGGATCGCGGCATGAGGACGGATCGTGGTGAAGGACTCGATACGCGGAAGGGTATTAGATCTTGGAAAGGCTTTGAATCGTGAGTCGCACCAGTTCATCCAGAACGGATCGCAATGGTTTCTTGGCGAACCGCATCTCCCCCATCTCCACGACCCGAAGCTCTGGTATTTCCGTGATCCGACGCTCACGTCTAGTTCCCCACGAATCGTAGCTCTGCCATTTCCGCGATCCGATCCGCTAGCCAAATCAATTTTCCAGTTCCGTACCTTCTCCCCTCGCCTCACCAACGCTTCGAACTCGGACCTCGCCCACGAACCGACCTGGTCATCCCTTCCTTCTTCTTCCTCTACTCTCCTCTCCATTCTTAAAACCATGGGGTTGCGCCAGGCACGCTCGCGTCCACTGTCAGCAAATCATATAAAATTCCGCTGTCTATGCTCTCTAAACTAGTGCGAACATGGTAGAAACTAAAGAGAAATCATCTAATTACCTTTTTAAAGTTCGAAATTGGGTAAGAATTTGGAAATTGAAACTAAGGTTTTTCTTCGATGTAACTGGCGGCGTGATACAAAAGCGAGAAGAAAGAAGAAAGTGGAGAGGGCGATCGATTTATATAGGCAGAAGGGCGACCGTTTGTCTCCCCTTTTTGTCTTATTCGATCCGCGAAAATAGACGGGCCGCAAAAAGCCCACCACGTCTCGAAGAGAAGCCCACCTCATCTCATTCCGTAAAGAGGCCCAAGTGCTCACCAAATGGCGAGGCGAATGACTCGCTAACGGACCGCGACTCGCGTATGCGATCCGAAACGATAAATGACCGACATGAATGAAAATTCAAAGATGCACCTAACAGATTCGATGATGAAGACTTTGAAAGATCCCAGAAAAATAATTGTCCACTGATTTGCATCTCTTTATGAAAAGACATTTTTATAGTTTCGAAGCATGTTCCATCATCGATAAAACATACTTCGAGGGGTCAAAATGTTGGCTAGCTTTTTGACCAAGCCACCCAGGTTCACTCATAAGAAGAAAGTATCAAACTACGTTCCCTATGTACATGAAGGAACGGATCGCGCCAGAGGTTCGACCCTCATCGGATCGCACCTCATAGGATCGCCCCTCATTGGATCGCCCCTCATCGGATCGCACCTCATCGGATCGCCCCCATTGCATCAGCGATACGACCACTTCTATGCGACTCGATTCGTACATACACTACCACCCAGTACAGACCTATCCGATCCCCTGATGTGCGGTGAAGCCTCTGATCCGTTCAAGCACGAGCTAGTCTTCGGCGATCTGAGATGCACGGATCCAACGACACGTGTCCCCAACTGTCATTTTGACTGATTCTCCCCCTTTGCTCGATCCGATATTCAAGGGGATCGCGACACCTGTCCACAACGACTAATTTGACTAATTCTTCATCGGCTGTGATACGATCCGATATTCTCGGGATTCGTGCCACGTGTGACCGCGATCCGCCTGACAAAATCAGCTATAAATAGCCCAGAGCTTGGAGTTTTTTGGGATCTTTTGGCAATATTGAGTACTGATTCCGCCATTATTGTCATATCACCATTTCTTATCAGTTTTATAACTAGATTACTGAGAGAAATCACAATTGTAAAAGTGAGCTAGAGAGAAATTACTGATTGTATTAGCATTCAAAGTATAATCGATAACATATAAAGTGGACGTACGCTCATTAACGCCGAACCACTATAAATTTTGTGTGTTTTCTGCTTTTTCATCATTCTCCAGTTAAAACTCTATAAGAATCAGAACAATTTGGGTGTTAGGTCCAAATTTTGATCTAACAAGTTCTAAGAGACATTATTTATCAGTTTTTTTAGATAGGATATGACCCTATGTATATAGCACCAGAAATGTTATGTTTGCATTACATCATTCCGTAAAGGTATAACTCAATACTTGTATATCTATTGCCTATTAAATGTACATGTTTTTCATTTAGAGTTTGACTTTGATATATGATATGAACATACTCATATGACCATGTTTACAAAATTAAGAATAGAGATACATATACATATATATACAATTATATATGTACAAGTCCCCACACAAATTAATCTGTTTGTATAATTATGTTTTGAACAATCGAATCAGGAACTTTGAATATTTTCAGAACATCTTTATGAAAGTAGAATTGATTAATTAATATTAATTTGTATATAGTCTCTAATGTAGAGTATAGATAATCAAAGGGATTTTGAAATGTTCAAAAAGGAAATATGTAGTTATAATATCTATATATCGTTGAATTTAAATAAATAAACATGGTTCGTCTATTTTATTTAAATCCAATTTATATTATGCATATAAAATACATTATTATGATATATGAAAATAAATAACTTTAATATTGTTCGCCACTACGAATTATAAATTCCCTCTAAACGCAAATTTTGTTAAATTAAGTCATGATGACGTCTTCTAATAATACACTCATCACTGTCCAAAATCACTGGACGCAACTAATGCCAAAGCGTTGTGCACCTTTTACTTTGGTTATATGCGATGGAGTAAAATGTGGTGCTCCAACCTATTATTGTGTAACAACCCGAATTTTAAACAACGTGTTAAGACAAGAATCAAGGCAGAATTAAATTAGAAAATCTGAATCAGGATAAAAGGGTTGCGCCATTGCGTTCGTCTCGGAAAAATACACGAAATAGAGTCCGAAATTTCGTAAATCGGAGTCCGTATGACCCAGTTAAGGCCCAACGAAGTTTCACGAAAATTCAAATCCGAAAACAAATTTGAAATTCAGCCCAAAAAGAGAGGCGGGAAAAATTCCGGCCAGACACTCAGGGTCGACACCCATGTCGATATGGGTGTCGACCCCTCCCCAAGGGGTCGACATGGGTGTCGACCCCTGGGTCGACCCCCCCTTTAGAACCCCGACCTGGTGCACCTGCTTGTCATGTTGGCTCGGTTTTGGAGGTTTGTGACGATTTTGGATGGCTTGGATTCGATCTAGGGTTAATCCTATGGCCTAAAATGCTCCTAAACTCTATAAAAAGACCCTAACCCCCTAACCTAAATCACTCAAACTCTCTCATGCCACGAAGTGCTGCCCAAATGCCAAGTGATCATGGCCTTCATTTCCAACTCCAAGAGACTATGCATGCAAATCGGATCCGAATCGAAAGGTGCAAGCTTGCTACACCAAATCCAGGCTCGATCAACGTTGCTACAGCAATTTCATGACGGTTCTTCATCAAAGGAGTCACCTTTCATTGTCAAGACGATTCATGCGCACCCTCTAAGCCTCGCTATGTAAGTTCTAGCTACTTCGAGATGTTAACGGTAGTTTAATCATGGCATGGAATAAAATGTGGTTAAACATGAGTGCTATAACCTATGCGAGCCTAGTTTTCTCCTTTAACATGAACATAGGACTTTAGGTTGTGTTTTAGTGACTAAACCATGTTATTCATGTTGCATTGGAATTAGTTTGCCATGCAATATTGGACCTTTACTTGTGGTATGTTAGCATGCACACTTGAAACCACTTTGACTCATGAAACATGTGCATAAATGTGACTTTGAGGCTATGCAAGTATATGAACCCGAATTCCCTTATGATACTATGCATGTTTGTGGTCGAATTCCCTTATGTTATCATGCATGTTTGTGGCCAAATTCCCTTATGATACTATGCATGTTTGTGGCCAAATTCCCTTATGATACTATGCTTGTTTGTGGCCAAAAACCCCTTATGATGCTATGCATATGTTGAGGCCAAACCCCCTTATGATACCATGCATATTTGTGGCCAACCCCTTTTTGGCATCATGCATGTTTTGAGGCCAATATGTAGCAAAGTATCCTTACTATGTTGACTCGCTTTTACTTGGGTTGGAAACACGATTTGGGGTAGGATAGACAAGCGTGATTATGACATGATAATTTGACATGGAATTTCATGAAAATATGACACTCATGATACACCTAAACGGGGGACATGACATGTGGGGTAAACATGGGACTTGAAACTAGACACGTATGGGTTGTAAGTGTAATATGACACTAGACCAAACATGAAAGTGGCCAACTCGAGGTTGGGTTGAGTTTGTAGCATAAATCCACCCGGACCCGCCCGGCTTAACTAGTGGCTACAAACAATAGGACCCAATGTGGGTAGTTGGTCATTTAGCACTTAAAACCCGAGGTTAGACTAGGTTGTGGTGTAAATCTACCAGGACCCGCCCGTCTTAACTAGTCACCACAACAAAGTTTAATGTGAGAGGTTGGGGTGCATTAATCTAATTAACGCCACATGAAAAGGTTAATTAATTTTGACTAATGACACTTAATCGATATGACACGAATGGGTAGGTTAAGTGGAACCGGACTTGATTTCTTAATGACACTTAACCAAACAAGACAATTAGGGGATGGGGTTAAGTAATTTACACTTAACTAATTCGACTTGGTAATTGGATGGGGTTAAGTAACTTAGACTTAACTAATCTAAACACGGTAATTAGATGGGGTTAAGTAACCTACACTTAACTAATCTAAACACGGTAATTTGATGGGGTTAAGTAACCTACATTCAACTAATCTAAACACAGTAATTCGGTGGGGTTAAGTTAAACCCTTAACCAATCTAAATTTGGTAATTCAATGAGGTTAAGTAACTTATACTTAACCAATTATACATGATGATTTGATGGGGTTAAGCAACCATACTTAACCAATCTAATATGAGAACTTGATAGGGTTAAGTCACGAGATCGTTTAAAGATACTTAACCATTATAATACGATTAGTGGATGGGGTTAAGTTAACCTATACTTAACCAATCCGACTCGATAATCCGATGAGGTTAAGATAATCTATGCTTAACCAATCTAACACGATAATCCGATAGGGTTAAGACAAACAAATACTTAACCAATTTGACTTGATAATTGAATAGGGTTAAGTCATGAGCTTCTTGGTATACTTAACCAACTCGTAGGGCTAGGTCTTGGACTTGAGTACTTAGCCAAATCTTGACATGATTCGTAGGCAGGTTAAGTCATGAACGTAAATGGAAATACTTAACCCATTAGACAAAACCCTAGTTCAGGGGACTAGGTGGAAAGCCGGGATTAACAAGGATAACGGGAAAAGAAGCTAAGTGGTAAGTCTTAGTTAAGGATAACTAAGTAATAATTCTTAGCCAAGGACATGGGACTAATTCATAATTAGATGAGTAACCAAATACAGTAGGTCATCGCTTAGTATACGAGGAGGAGAAACTTATCTGACTTGGATAAAAAGTTCCAACGAAGTGGGTGACGAAGCGGTAGCTTCGGGGGACGTGAGTGTACTCTTGGTATCCCTCTGTGAGGAGGCAGATGGTCCATGAAACCCGGCCTCACAGAGGTTAAGGTCTGCGGTAGAAGAGCCAAGGGTATGCCTTGGTTGCTATGCGAGCGACCTAAAGCCGGGGATGGATTGGCGTGGAGTAGACGATACTTGATTTTTGCCCCGGATAGGACGTCGTCGACTACCTACCATCTTTAGTCAATCGTGTACGAACGGAAAGGCAGGGAACCCCCAACAGACCATGTTCTTGCTATCGAGTCATGGGTTAGGTTGGCCCATAGGAAAGTGGGGCTATAGTGGGGCCGGGATGTGGTTCTCATACATGACTTTTCTTGGATTGCCTTTCAGTATTTGAGGGAGGGGTCACGTGGGACCATAGCCACGGGTACAAAAACAGACCTTGATATCTGCATCAGCAGACGACTCAAAGCTCCTGACCGAGTTCCGTATTTCTTGATTTTCCCTGGCACGGAACTCGGATGGCACATTGAGGAACATGTGCGTCTAGACATGGAAAACGATTCACGATACTTACGCGGGACAAAGGACGCGGTTGACGGGTGGCATAATCCCTAGTGGCTGTAGGTGGCTTGAACCCAAACCAAGACACGGAAACGTTCATTAGGTAGCATAATCCCTAGTGGTCCTAGGTGGCATAAATCCTAAGTGAACATGCGATAGTTCATGGTAAGAAAACATCACTAGATCAAGGGTGGTAGTCCAAAACAACTTCAAGGATAAAATGGTACTACGTTGAGGTGGTATAGATTTACATGGCAAAGCCCGTACGGCCTACGGCAAAGGACTGAACTAATACATGGAAAGAAACATACGAGTTGGGAAAACCTACATATGCTATATATTAGGTTGACATGGACCATTACATGACATTGGGCAAGGGACATTCATAGTTAACACATGACGCAGGTTGGGATACTAGTACGAGAGGTGCAGAGCAAATATACATGATAAATACCTTGGGATGTTATACATGATAGATACCGTGGGATGTTATACATGATAGATACCTTGGGATAGTATACTTGATAGAAACTTGACGATGTGATACCTTGATTTATCTTGACATGTAGTTTATCATGATACCTTAGCCTATCTTGCTACAGTAGTTCACCCAGTTATCTTGGTTTAGCTTATCTACCTTGTCATCATCCTTATGTTTACTTTCAGTTTATGCATGTCATGTTACATTTACCTGTTTTTATACTGGAAGTAGATAGGACTTACCAGTCTTTATGACTGACCCCGTTTTGTTTCGCCTCTTTGTCATCGGTTCCCCCCCCCCCCAGGTTTTCAGGGAGGAAATGATGTTGTTTAGTTCGGACCTCATATGCTTGAAGGTCATCATGTATAGCTTGGTCTTCTCTTGGCTATGGCTGCTTCACCGCTTTATTTTGGGGAATAATGTATGAAAAGGTTTTATGCTTCTTTACTATTGCAAGGCAGGTTTTGGTGTATTCTGATGTAAAAGGCTTTAGACCTTATTTTATAAGGTAATGAAATTTGTTTTACTTCCGCTGTTTTATATATGTTCTGTATTGTAATATTTTTGTTCATGTTTACCTCGATAATGCTTCACCAAACCTAGTGCATTCCCTTTGCGAGTGACCCTAGCGGAGGTGGGGTGTTACATTTGGTATCAGAGCAGAAGGTTAACAGACTGGGCAAAAGTTTTTAAAACCTTCTGAAAACTATTTGAGAAACCGTTTACAAAGAAGCATTTTTCAAGAAAAGTTTTTAAAGGCTGTTCCCCAAAAGCCATTAGCACTATCCTTTGTTTCCTTGATCGAATCCCTTTTCCTTTCTTTCCTCCATCTGTAGTCACAGTAGTTTCAACTGCGACTAATCCTTGTCTAGCTACTTAAGTGTTTTCTCGTGCGATGGAGGAAGTTCTCGAGAGACCTGTCAACGAAGTTATAAGAAGGGATAATAAGAGCAAGGGTAAAGGACACGAGCTTAAGAATAAGCAACTTGTTGGTATGGCTTGATCCACAAAGGAAGATAAGGACAAGATCAGCGAGAGGGCAATTGTATGCTCTCATTTCTAGCGTACCTAAGAGAAATGGTACCGTTTATGTTAAAGGCTTAGCCTTTCTTTTCTATCATCCCGTCCAGAATTTGTATTGATCATCGCATCATTTAAGTCTGCCTCGATAGTTAAGTCTCTGCACCTTAGTACTAGCATGGTAGAAGATCCCACTTTTGGCCCAAAAAATAAAAATCTGGTTGGAGAGTCGGTCCATTTATTCATGACTTGTTTGGAATTGAGAGTGTAAATGTCAAGTGTTGGGATTAGATGCAATACTTCTATTGTTGAGCTATGGATGGATTTTAGGGATGAAGTGGTTATCCAGTAAGGGATGCCATTCTCTGTTTTGAAAGGAGGGTAGTTAAACTCTTAGCTTGCCTTGGTAATAGCCTCGAAGTCTCGTGTAACCTTTTGGGTTCTGTCATGGTTAGTTACCTAGAATCTCTTGATGCATTTATCGGAAATCTCTGATCCGATCGAGTAACGTTCGCCACTAAGGCGGATGGTCCATTCCGCTTAAGCATGGGTTATAGGAATCACCCTAGTAAGTGCACGTGGTAACATGGATAGGCACTGGTAAACGAGATCCAGATTTCACTAGTGAATTTTGGAGAGCATGCATGAGTACGTAGATATGGTTGAGCCAAGTATACTAGGGAAAGAATAAATGAAAGTGAAACGAGAGGCGACAGTGAAAAGAGTTCCGACGCATACCTTGGAAATAGGAATCAAGGAGCTACGAAATCATGAAGTCAAAGGCAGTCAAGGCACACTGGAATTAAGCTCAAGGAAATGCGGCTTAGGCGCGCGCATCGTGTCTCTTTTTAAGAGTATATCCTGGATCCCTGGTTTTTCCTGTAGAGCTTGCTCACACGTTATCTTTTGGTGAATATCCTCTTGGTCCTGTTTCTTTGGCAAACCCCGTAGGGAGTTTGTCTTGTTTGTCTCCTCGATCCTATCGTGAGAACCTTAGGTAGAAACCTATGGATGTAAACATGTGTTTGAAACATGTTATGATTGATATGGTTGCAAATGGTTACAAGTGGTTGCTCGTGGATGCGCGAATACACATTAGATACTAGATCGACGCACTCACATTTCATATTGCATATGCACGAGTATTTATACCTATTTATGGATGAAATTGAATGTGTTATCATGTGGATGTTGCATATGAATGAATGGTTGTGCACACATATAGTGTTCATGTGACTAGGACTATTTGCATACATGTTGGATTCATGGCACTAAACATAATTTGCATTAGAAGATCATTCAGGCCTGATCATTAGCATTAGCTAAGGAACATATACATACACTTTCATGCATGTGTTCATAAAGCATTAGAAGCCTTTTAAGGACCATGGTTGCTTGTGGATGATGTTTTGAGTAGATGGATGATGGATGGTAGGATACGTTCTTCCTAACTTGGAGATTTCGGGGATGAAATCCTTAAAGGAGGGGAGAATGTAACAACCCGAATTTTAAACAACGTGTTAAGACAAGAATCAAGGCAGAATTAAATTATAAAATCTGAATCAGGATTAATGGGTTGCGCCATTGCGTTCGTCTCGGAAAAATACGCGAAATAGAGTCCGACATTTCATAAATCGGAGTCTGTATGACACATTTAAGGCCCAACGAAGTTTCACGAAAATTCAAATCCGAAAACAGATTTGAAATTCAACCCAAAAAGAGAGGCGGGGAAAATTCCCGCCAGACACTCAGGGGCGACACCCATGTCGACATGGGTGCCGACCCCTCCCCAGAGGGTCGACATGGGTGTCGACCCCTGGGTCGACCCCCCCTGTAGAACCCCGACCTGGTGGACCTGCTTGTCATGTTGGCTCGGTTTTGGAGGCTTATGACGATTTTGAATGGCTTGGATTCGATCTAGCGTTAATCCTATGGCCTAAAATGCTCCTAAACTCTATAAAAGGACCCTAACCCCCTAACCAAAATCACTCAAACTCTCTCATGCCACGAAGTGCTGCCTAAATGCCAAGTGATCATGGCCTCCATCTCCAACTCCAAGAGACTATGCATGCAAATCGGATCTGAATCGAAAGGTGCAAGCTTGCTACACCAAATCGAGGCTCGATCAACGTTGCTACGGCGATTTCATGATGGTTCTTCATCAAAGGAGTCACCTTTCATCGTCAAGACGATTCATGCGCACCCTCTAAGCCTCGCTATGTAAGTTCTAGCTACTTCGAGATGTTAACGGTAGTTTAATCATGGCATGGAATAAAATGTGGTTAAACATGAGTGCTATAACCTATGCGAGCCTAGTTTGCTCCTTTAACATGAACGTAGGACTTTAGATTGTGTTATAGCGACTAAACCATGCTATTCATGTTGCACTGGACTTAGTTTGCCATGCAAGATTGGACCTTTACTTGTGGTATGTTAGCATGCACACTTGAAACCGCTTTGACTCATGAAACATGTGCATAAATGTGACTTTGAGGCTATGCAAGTATATGAACCTGAATTCACTTATGATACTATGCATGTTTGTGGCCAAATTCCCTTATGTTGTCATGCATGTTTGTGGCCAAATTCCCTTATGATACTATGCATGTTTGTGGCCAAATTCCCTTATGATACTATGCATGTTTGTGGCGAAAAACCCCTTATGATGCTATGCATATTTTGAGGCCAAACCCCCTTATGATACCATGCATATTTGTGGCCAACCCCTTTTTGGCATCATGCATGTTTTGAGTCCAATATGTAGCATAGTATCCTTACTATGTTGACTCACTTTTACTTGGGTTGGAAACACGATTTGGGGTAGGATAGGCGAGCGTGACTATGACATGATAATTTGACATGGAATTTCATCAAAATATGACACTCATGATACACCTAAACGGGGGACATGACATGTGGGGTAAACATGGGACTTGAAACTAGACACGTATGTGTTGTAAGTGTAAAATGACACTAGACCAAACATGAAAGTGGCCAACTCGAGGTTGGGTTGAGTTTGTAGCATAAATCTACCCGGACACGCCCGACTTAACTAGTGGCTACAAACAATAGGACCCAATTTGGGTAGTTGGTCATTTAGCACATAAAACCCGAGGTTAGACTAGGTTGTGGTGTAAATCTACCCGGACCCACCCGGCTTAACTAGTAACCACAACAAAGTCTAATGTGAGAGGTTGGGGTGCATTAATCTAATTAATACCACATGAAAAGGTTAAGTAATTTTGACTAATGACACTTAATCGATATGACACGAATGGGTAGGTTAAGTGGAACCGGACTTGATTTCTTAATGTCACTTAACCAAACAAGATAATTAGGGGATGGGGTTAAGTAATTTACACTTAACTAATCTGACTTGGTAATTGGATGAGGTTAAGTAACTTAGACTAAACTAATCTAAACACGGTAATTAGATGGGGTTAAGTAACCTACACTTAACTAATCTAAACACGGTAATTAGATGGGGTTAAGTAACCTACACTCAACTAATCTAAACACAGTAATTCGGTGGGGTTAAGTTAAACCCTTAACCAATCTAAACTTGGTAATTGAATGAGGTTAAGTAACTTATACTTAACAAATTATACATGATGATTTGATGGGGTTAAGCAACCAACCAATCTAATATGGGAACTTGATAGGGTTAAATCACGAGACCGTTTAAAGATACTTAACCATTATAATACGATTAGTGGATGGGGTTAAGTTAACCTATACTTAACCAATCCGACTCGATAATCCGATGAGGTTAAAATAATCTATGCTTAACCAATCTAACACGATAATCTGATAGGGTTAAGGCAAACAAATACTTAACCAATTTGACTTGATAATTGAATAGGGTTAAGTCATGAGCTTCTTAGTATACTTAACCAACTCATAGGGCTTGGTCTTGGACTTGAGTACTTAGCCAAATCTTGACATGATTCGTTGGCAGGTTAAGTCATGAACGTAAATGGAAATACTTAACCCATTAGACAAAACCCTAGTTCAGGGGACTAGGTGGAAAGCCGGGATTAACAAGGATAACGGGAAAAGAAGCTAAGTGGTAAAACTTAGTTAAGGATAACTAAGTAATAATTCTTAGCCAAGGACATGGGACTAATTCATAATTAGATGAGTAACCTGATACAGTAGGTCATCGCTTAGTATACGAGGAGGAGCAGCTTATTTGACTTGGATAAAAAGCTCCAACGAACTGGGTGACGAAGAGGTAGCTTCGTGGGACGTGAGGGTACTCTTGGTATCCTTCTATGAGGAGGCAGATGGTCCATGAAACTCGGCCTCACAGAGGTTAAGGTCTGCGGTAGAAGAGCCAAGGGTATGCCTTGGTTGCTATGCGAGCGACCTAAAGACGGGGATGGATTAGCGTGGAGTCGACGATACTTGATTTTTGCACTGGATAGCACGTCGTCGACTACCTACCATCTTTCGTCAATCGTCTACGAATGGAAAGGCAAGGAACCCCCAACAGACCATGTTCTTGCTATCGAGTCATGGGTGAGGTTGGCCCATAGGAAAGTGGGGCTATAGTGGGGCCGGTATGTGGTTCTCATACATGATTTTTCTTGGATTGCCTTTCAGTAGTTGAGGGAGGGGTCACGTGGGACCATAGCCACGGGTACAAAAACAGACCTTGATATCTGCATCAGCAGGCGACTCAAAGCTCCCGACCGAGTTCCGTATTTCTTGATTTGCCCTGGCACGGAACTCGGATGGCACATTGAGGAACATGTGCGTCTAGACATGGAAAACGATTCACGATACTTACGCGGGACAAGGGGCGCGGTTGACGGGTGGCATAATCCCTAGTGGCCCTAGGTGACTTGAACCCAAACCGAGACACGGAAACGTTCATTAGGTAGCATAATCCCTAGTAGTCGTAGGTGGCATAAATCCTAAGTGAACACTTGATAGTTCATGGTAAGAAAACATCACTAGATCAAGGGTGGTAGTCCAAAACAACTTCAAGGATAAAATGGTACTACGTTGAGGTGGTATATATTTACATGGGAAAGCCCGTACGGCCTACGGCAAAGGACTGAACTAATACATGGAAAGAAACATACGAGTTGGGAAAACCTAAATATGTTATATATTAGGTTGACATGGACCATTACATGACATTGGGCAAGGGACATTCATAGTTAACACATGACGTGGGTTGGAATACTAGTACGAGAGTTGCAGAGCAAATATACATGATAAATACCTTGTGATGTTATACATGATAGATACCGTGGGATGTTATACATGATAGTTACCTTGGGATAGTATACTTGATAGAAACCTGACGATGTGATACCTTGATTTATCTTGACATGTAGTTTATCATGATACTTTAGCCTATCTTGCTACAGTAGTTCATCCAGTTATCTTGGTTTAGCTTATCTACCTTGTCATCATCCTTATGTTTACTTTCAGTTTATGCATGTCATGTTACCTTTATCTGTTTTTATACTGGAAGTAGATAGGACTGACCAGTCTTTATGACTGACCCCGTTTTGTTTCGCCTCTTTGTCTTCTGTTCCCCCCCCCCCAAGGTTTTCAGGGAGGAAATGATGTTGTTTAGTTCAGACCTCATATGCTTGAAGGTCATCATGTATTGCTTGGTCTTCTCTTGGCTATGGCTGCTTCACCGCTTTATTTTGGGAAATAATTTATGAAAAGGTTTTATGCTTCTTTACTATTGCAAGGCAGGTTTTGGTGTATTCTGATGTAAAAGGCTTTAGACCTTATTTTATAAGGTAATGAAATTTGTTTTACTTCCGTTGTTTTATATATGTTCTGTCTTGTAATATTTCTGTGCATGTTTACCTCGATAATGCTTCACCAAACCTAGTGCATTCCCTTTGCGAGTGACCCTAGCGGAGGTGGGGTGTTACAAGGTCTGACTTAACTAGGCTGCATAATACGATTATGGCCTTAGAGACAAAAGCATGAATTATTCTACTGTTTGAGCAAATGAATAATATTGAACAAAATGTTCAACATGCGATCCAAGAATTATATAGAAAATATAATTGACATAAAGTGTCTACCTAAAAGGTTATGTTTTGAGTTTAGCCAAAGCTGGGTCAAGGCATGACTAGATATGGATCTTGGAACACCTTTATATGTATATATTGATTTACATATATAAACAAAGGGATATTAATTTGAGTGGGAGCGTATTTTTGTTTCTATTACATATTTATGTTAATATAAATTTTGATTGTCAAAATTTTGTATTAAATAAATATTATAGAATCAGTTATTACTTATTCTCTACTGTAGATATTAAATAACAAATAACTCTGATAATTTAAATTAGTCCTTCAGGATAAATGGAATTAAATCGAATTTCTTGACTGACATTGATATTTGAGGATTTTCCTCGAATAATTTAAACGTAATTGTTTTAGAAATGAAGAGAGGATGTAAAATAAGTTAAAGTATGACATCAAACAATTAAGATATAAATGTTATAATATATCTTGTTTAGACAAGTTTGAATTTCATTTGTAATTAAAGAATAATTGCTATTCAATTTTATTTAAATGAAATATCGTATGGAATTTCACAAATAGTTAATCTTTAACTATAATGTACTTGACATTAATAATGACTAGATTAAATTTAGTGATTTAAATCCACTGTACCTTTATTATTGCCAGTTAACCCAGTAAACTAGAAAGTATATCAAAACTCCATAATGATGGAAATTTAAAATCAATTGATTTCGAATCATATGAAGAATACAGATCTTGTTTATTGGGCAAAATAACTGAATCACCTTTCACTTGACGCAGTGAATGAGTGATAAGTTTTGGGTCTCATACAAAAAGATGTATATGGAGTAATGGATACATAAGTTAGAGGCAGGTTTGATTACTTCATTATATTTACTGATGATATCAGTAGATACAGATATGTGTATCTAATGAAACACATATCAGAATCCTTTGAAAAGTTCAAAGAATTCAAAGTGGAGATAGAAACCAATTTTAAAAGAAAATAAATACTTTTCGAATAGATCGAAAAGAATATTTAAGCCAATTAATGAATGACTATCCAAATGAGTTTGAAATTGTTTCATAACTTATTCCATCTAGAACACCATACTGGAATGGTCTGTTTGGAAGGAGACATCATACCTTATAAGATAAAATACGATTAATGATAAGTCTTATAGATCTTCCAATAAATTAAATCTGGAACAATTGCATTAAATCCCACTAAAATTATTCTGAAGACACCATATAAGATATGGACTAGGAAATATCCTAGAATGTTTAAAGCGAAGATTTGGGAAGTAAGGCGTTTATTAAACGTCCTTCCTCTGATAATATCAGACCCAAATCATATAACTATTTTGTGGAATATCCAAAATAAACAAATGGATATTATTTCTATAAATCCTCTGAGAATAAAACGTTTATTGCTCGAATTGGTTTCCTTTTAAAAGAGAGTCAGTCTCTTAGATACTAAAGGAAATGAAATAGAATTCGAAATGTCTCAAAACCACAAAATGTCATTGAATCTTGTATAGACAAGAAATTGAATGGGAGTGAGACAATAATTCTAATGTTATTTGATTACACATTAATTATTTTAAATTATGTTAGTTTTAAAAACAAGAAATAGATACTGATTCTAAGAAAGAAAATGCTTGGATTAAGAAGTTCATGATTGAACTTAATTCATTGTTGATCGAATGATACATATTGCGATAACAATATGGCAGTTGCTCAGGCCTAAAACATTAAACTCATCATCAATCCAAACATATATTTTAAGAAATATAATTCTTATGTGAAGTTGTTCACAGAAGAAATAAACATATCTGCAAAGTTACAAAAGTTGTAATGTTGCAGACCTACTAAATTAAACTCTGTCGCAGCAGAAGTTTAATAATCACACTAGTTTCATAAGTATGCGGTAAGTAAATGATTGACTCTAGTGCAAGTGGGAGATTGTTAGAGTTTCTGCCCTAGAGGCAATTCATTTGATGAGATTGATAACACTGTTGATGTTATTATTTTATTTGGAATAAACTATTATTCTATTATATTGTATTTACTGTGTCATATAAACAATGATATAATAGAAGTCCTTAGAATAATAATACGGAATTATATAGTTCGAGTAAGACTGAACTTGAGATTATATAATGTGATAAGTATTATAATTCTTAAATGCCATTAGTCGAGTTTTATTGTTAATATAGGACAACAACAAAGCGTTAAGACTAGTATGTTGATTGACTAATGATCACATCTCATTGATCATTAATATACGTGATATTAATGTCAAAACATAAATACGTATTGGAGAATATCGTATTGGGATGACCCGCTGTGAGATAACTCCATGGAATATAATTAACAGTATCATAAGTTATTCTCATAGTGATAGTGATATAATGGTCCTCAAAACCTGAAATAATTATAATTTTATTCGAGGATATTTGTGTTTTGATATCATCTAAAGTTATTTCATGACAGAGTAAGGATAACGGTGATTATTGGATAAATTTCGAGTCGAATGAAAATTATGAATGATCTAGATGGAATTTAACCCTACGATATATTCGTAGTGATATTCATGGGTCTCTTGATTGAGTGAGACTGTGAAATGCATGGTCGTGCTCGAATATTGATTTATTTTGAACAGTCTGCACATCGATCAAGTTAAACGGATTAAATTATAAAGAGGGTGATACGTTGCATGCCTTGACTTTAATCTTGGATATATTGGTTAAAAGGATTGTATTATATTGATACACTACTCACAGAAAGGTTGTATCGAATCATTATCTTATTATAACTTAGTTAGCAGCGACGTATTACTAGATACCAATAGAGGGCGCGGCGACTTGTCATGCTTCCGATTCGATGCGCTACTTTTTGATTTCGACATCTATCAGATCTTCGTGGATTCGACAAAGAAAGTTTGAAATCATAACCCAGTTAATTCGAACTACTTTTATTGCTAAGATCCTAGATTTAATTTTGTTAAATCGTCAAATTTGGGTGTCTATTAGATCTTACATTCCCATCAAAAAATTGGGTTAAAAAAGCTTTCGATGTTCCAAATAGTAATTAAAATTGAATTTCTTGGTTACTAAACTAAGATGAGATGGGTGGAATCTATTTGTCCGATAGTTCTGTGTGAGAGCTTCATTTGACTGGTTATGGTTCTAGGAACTCAAAATGGATACAAAGTTATTGTTGGCGGAACAACCCACGTCTATTGGGTGCAACATCGAAGTCTTGAGGCACAACATCCATTTGAAAATCCAAGATTGCACCGTATGACTCTTGTAAACTAGTTTATGGGGATGGAATGGAAATACAACATGGTGCATCATATTCCAAAATATAGTAAATCGAATTCCGACCACCGTCAAACCTCCTTTCACCAAAAAAATGGCATGCGAAAAATTGAGCTAAAAAGATTTCGATGTTCCCAATAGTCATTATGATTGAATTTCTCGGTTACCAAACTAAGATGAAATTGGTGGAAGAACCTATTAATCCTATAGATCTATGAGAGGGCTTCGTTTTGACTGGTTATGGTTCTAGTAACTCAAAATGAATACAAAGTTGTGGTTGTCGGAACAATCCACTTCTATTGGGTGCAACATGGAAGTCTTGAGGTGCAGCATCCGTTTGAAAATCGATGATTGCATCGTATGACTTTTGAAAACACGTTTATGGGGATGAAATAGAATATAACATGGTGCATCATATTCCAAATTATAGTAAATCGAATTCCAACCACGGTCAAATCACCTATGACCAACATAACGACATGTGCAAATTGAGCTAAAAAAGCTTTCGATGTTCCTAATAGTCATTAAGATTGATTTTTTTGGTTACTGAACTAAGATGAGATTGGTGGAACCTGTTTTTCCTGTAGATCTATGAGAGAGCTTCGTTTTGACTGCTTATGGTTCTAGTAACTCAGCATGGATACAAAGTTATGGTTGGCGGAACAACCCACGTCTGTTGGGTACAACATCGAAGTCTTGAGGTGCAACATCCATTCCAAAATCCAAGAGTGCACTGTATGACTTTTGAAAACTCGTTTATCGGGATGAAATAGAAATATAACATGGTGCATCATATTCCAAAATATAGTAAATCGAATTCCGAGCACAGTCAAACCACCTTTGACTAACATAACGACATGTGAAAAATTGAGCTAAAAAAGCTTTAGATGTTCCTAATAGTCATTAAGATTGAATTTTTTGGTTACTGAACTAAGATGAGATTGGTGGAACCTATTTATCCTATAGATATATATGAGAGCTTCGTTTTGACTACTTATGGTTGTAGTAACTCAGAATGGGTAAAAAAATATAGTTGGCGGAACTACCCATTCAGTTGGGTGCAACATCGAAGTCTTGAGATGCAACATCCGTTCCAAAAATCCAAGATTACACTGTATGACTTTTGAAAACTCGTTTATCGGGATGAAATAGAAATATAGCATGGTTGTAACACCCTGAATTTCAGTTAATATTAAAATTCACAAATTAAATAATAACTAATCCCAGATATGGGAATTAGGGGAAACGGGTTGCTCCATGGCGTTCGTCTCGGAAAAATACGCGAAATAGAGTCCGAGTTTTCGAAAATCGGAGTCTGTATGAAGAAGATATGGACGAACGAAGTTAGGTAGAAAAACCGAAAACAAGCCAGAATGCACTGACGCACTTGTGAAGTGCGCCAGCACAAAAATACACTGGCGCACTTGGGAAGTGCGCCCGTGTCGAGCCAGAAACCTGCACAGCTTTCTGGTTTGACCCTGGCTGGCCTGGTGCACCTGTTTTGGTTCTCTGGTCTGTTCTGCTGACCTGTGACGATTTTTGATGGTTTAGATCTAAACTAGGGTTAACCCTATGGCCTAAACTACATCCTAAATCTATAAATACAACCTAAGACTACCCTAATTCATACTAAAAATAGATACAAGGCCGTCATGCCGTCAAAATGCAATTAGAAGGAGCCTCCATCACATTTTAGAAGAAGATAGCTTCTCAAATCAACTTCTAATCAACTCTAGCAACTTAATCTTCTTCATAGGAGTGCTAATCAACAAGTTGTGAGTTCCTATGCCTTTAGCAAGAAATTGCTAAACTAATTATGATAGGATGTAATGAGGTTATGGTTATGAATGTGGATCAATGCAAGTTATGTTATCATATGCTATGTGCTCATGATGTTAGCTATGCAAGTTTTATGCTATATGTCCATGATGGTAGTTATGCAAGTTTTATGCTATGTGTTCATGATGCTAGTTATGCAAATCACTATGATAAACATTGATCCATTATGACACCATGTTATGCAAGTTTGGTGTTTGATTATATGCAAGTTCATATATGACATGTTATGCAAGTTTGGTGTTTGATTATATGCAAGTTCATATATGACATGTTATGCAAGTTTGGTGTTTGATTATATGCAAGTAACATGTGCAAGTTTACACCTTTTGTATGATATGCATACATATGCAAGTTTACACCTTTGTATGTCATGCATATATATGCATGTTTACCCCTTTTCATGATATGAGTAACATATGCAAGTTCATCCCTTTTTAGACCTATGACATGTATGCAAGTTTATCCCTTTATGATAGGTCTATGACATGAACATCTATGGAAGTGACCCTCTTTTTGACATATGTGATTCATGCAAGTTTGGGTTGATTATTTATGCTAGTTGGGTTTGATGCTATGGTCATATATGCAAGTTGCACCTTTAAAACCCATGTTGATGCTAATGTTATGCTAAGTTGAACCCATTGTATTTGTGATGAATCTTCCCTTTTAAGTATGTCATGTTAGCGTGTTACGTGGGGAACGATGGGGTAATATTCATGTTAACAAAATTGTGGTGAAATTGGTATGATGTGGCATACCATAAGTGGATGGACATAATTGAGTCAATTATGTACATCATTAAATTGGAATTAATTAGGGAAAATTA
Organism: Allium sativum; assembly: GCA_030737875.1. NCBI lineage: Eukaryota > Viridiplantae > Streptophyta > Magnoliopsida > Asparagales > Amaryllidaceae > Allium > Allium sativum. The sequence continues at coordinate 32,772,312 of CM060920.1, read as the reverse complement.
ATTCAAAATATGGGGGTGATTAATTAGGTGTAATTAATCGACTAAGACACGAGGTTGGACCCTTTTGTAGCATAAGACTGCCCGGACCCGACCGGCAAATCCAGCGGCTACAAATGATTGGCCCAATGTGAGAGGTCTTAGGCATAAACTAAATACATGACAAGTGTAAAGACACGAGGTTAGACTCTGTTATGGCGTAAGGCTGCCCGGACCCGACCGGCAAATCCAGCTGCCATAAAAGACAGTCTAATGTGAGAGGACTTTACAAAGGTTACGGTCTTAATCAATTAAGAAACACTTAACCATATAAGCATGTAGTGGGACATGAGGGGTTAAGTGGGTGCCTTGGGTGGCATGTGGAAATCAAGTAAGTGCCTTGGGTGGCATGTGGAAATCTAGTGGGTTGCCTTGGGTGGCAATAGAAAATACGATTAGAATACTTAACCAAGTGGAAACATGTAATTAAACATGATTAAAGGGTTAAGTGGGATGCATTAGAAAAGGGACAAGCTTAGGTGGGTTGCTTGTGGGGGCCAATTTCAACCAGTAACGCAAAACGTATCTTTGTGGGCTCGACCCAAGTCGAGGACGGGACACGCATACTGGGTTTGACTATAAGAGGCCAAAACGGGTTAGCGGTGGCAACGCAAGTCCAACGGGTTTCATATGCGTGTGTGGACCCGGGCTGGTAGGTAAGACGTTGTTGCATCATGTAGGTATAAGCCGTGCACCGTTGGTTGTATCGGGTTGCCACTTTGGGGAGTGATACACCCCGCTGTGGGGCCAACACGGGTATCTACGTTAGGGAGCCGATCGCTTGGGGAGTAGTGGGTACACCTAGTGGAGATAGGGGCAGACGGCACCTATGTGGTCAGCTAGGGGTACACGAAACTACTAGTTAAATTTTCTAAGTCCTTGGGTGGGATCAACCTTTAAGTTAGGAATGACTGTGTGGTGCAGTGTAGTAATTACCCTTGGGTGGGTAGATGCGTCTTTACCGATATCTTAGTTCATCCTATGTCTAGTTGGCTGCTTAGTGTAGTCATTTATCCCCAGTCACTACCGTACCAAGTTTATATCATATCGTAATTGTTTTAATGATTGTATTGTTAAAGTTATAGGACTTGCTCAGACTTATGTCTGACCCTGTTGTTTTTATCTTTTTCCCCCCTCAGGTCCTCAGGTTGGGCCTAGCACTAGTGGGCCTTGATCAAATTGCTTTATCTATCTTTTGGAGCTTGGACCGTGGATGTAAAGCTCATTTTATCTTTTCTATTATGGCTATTAATTTAAGTAGTGGGATTATGTACTTTTGTTTTTATCAGGATGGATATTTAGTACTTGACGCTTGTTTTAGTTGGTTTTGGTATTGTAACCAAACATGTTTATCTTCTGCTGCAATGAAATGATGTTTTAGATTTTCAAATATTATTTATATCCGTCTTGTTGTATTTTTTCTGTTCTATATTCACTTAAAATACTCCACCGAAGTTAAGGCATTCCCTTAGTGAGTGACCTTAGCGGGTGTGGGGTGTTACACGTGGTATCAGAGTTGAAGGTTACCAGAACATATAAAATTTTTAGAAAAACTATTTTTCTAAAAACATTTTTGGAAGAAGTATTTTCAAAAACATGTCTTTTAAGAGAAAAGTTTTTGAAAGAAAAGCATAATCCCCAATAGCCATATCTTTATCTTTCGAATTCTCCGTTTTGAATCTCTCCTTTTTCGTTTCAGCATGGCCGAAGATCTTAACATTCCGGAGGGTGTAGCGATAACAGTATGGTATAGGAGGTTGATGGAGGCTAGGGCCGCCGCTACAGGTCCAGCAAATGTTTACCCACCACCAGTTGCACCCGATCTTCCTCCTCCACCTCGTGCGGATACTTTTGCTAAGACTTGCAAGGAATTTAAGGCTATGGGAGGGAAACCTTTTCAAGGATCAGAAACTTTTGTGGAAGCTAGGGATTGGCTTAAGGAGACGGAAGAGTTGATAGACATCTTTGAGATGGAAGAAGGAAAGAAAGTCAAGTTAGCTGCTTGGTTAATGAAGGGGGAGGCCTCGTTCTGCTGGGAGGTCACTAATGGACAGCGCCCTGTTGACTCTTGGGCGGATTTCAGACAAAGGTTTGTGGCAAAGTTTCTCTCAAGGGCGAAAGAAAATCTGTATATGGAAAGGTTCTTGACTCTAAAGCAAGGAAACCTATCAGTGAAGGAATATGTGAACAAGTTTAATCAGTTGTCATGGTTTGGCATAGACATGGTGAATACAACAGAGAAGAAGGCTCTGAGGTTCGTTAAAGACTTGAATGAACCGATGCATGGATTGGCTATGACTCACATCCCTATGGGGGCCACCTTTGAGAAGCTAGTAGACATGGCACTCATGCATGAGGAAGAGAAGGGTCCCAATGCTAATAAGGCACCCGAGAAGAAAGGAGATCAGAAGAGACCTCAACAGCAACATCAAAACAAGTGTGGGAAAGGCAATGGTGGCAAGGGAAAGAAGAAGTGCTTCAATTGCGGGACACCAGGCCACCTAAGCAAAGATTGTCGAAAGAAGAAGAAGACTGGCTGCTTCCACTGTGGCGAAGCAGGGCATCTAGTGAAGGACTGCCCTAAGAAGGGGCAGAGGACGGGATCTACCTCAGGAGGACAGGTGCAAGCTTTTAGGGCACCAGGTCAGCCAAGGGGGCAAGTTCAGGCTCTCGCGCTTCCACCGATTCAGGAAAGAGGTAGAACTATTTCTGTTGAAAGCCTGGTTTTTCTGTTTGATCATCTTGTCCGTACTTTGTTTGACTCTGGCGCATCGCATTCGTTTATCTCATCATCATTAGTTAAGTCACTGCACTTAGACACCAGTCTAGTAGATGATCCCTTGGTTGTTTCAAACCCAATTGGGGGCTCCACTTATTTGTCCATGATATGTTTGGGTTTGAAGATTTCCATACTTAGCGTTGAGTTTAGATGTGATGCTTTTGTTTTGGGCTTCACGGGCTATGGGTTGATTTTTGGCATGGACTGGTTATCCAGTAATGGTGCTGTTCTTGATTGTGAAAGGAGAGTTGTTAGGCTCATGACCCGCTTGGGTAAGACTCTCGAGATCTCTTGTAATCCCATGAGTTCTGTTATGCTAAGTTATCTTGAATCGCTTGACGCTTCGGTCGAGAGTTTGCGATCTATTAGAGTGGTCCGGGAATACTCGGATGTGTTTGAGGAGGTGAAGGGTTTACCTCCGAAGCGGGAGATCGACTTCCGAATATATCTGGTAGACAATGCTAAACCAGTATCTTTGCCAGTGCGCGACATGGCTCCTCGTGAGTGGAGGGAACTCGATAAGCAAGTAGGGGAGTTGCTTGAGAAAGGGTTCATAAGACAAATTATATCGGAGTGGGCTGCTCCAGTGGTTTTTGCCACGAAGGCGGATGGGTCTCTCAGGCTTTGTGTAGACTATAGAGAACTCAACAAGCTTACAAAGAAGAATAGACACCCATTGCCGAGGATTGATGATCTCTTTGATCAGTTGGTTGGCGCCTCAGTGTTTTCGCAGTTGGACTTAGCCACGGGGTTTCATCAGTTGAGAGTGGCTGAGGATAACATAGACAAGACTGCCTTTAGGACTCTGGATGGTTTTTATGAGTGGCTTGTGATGCCATTTGGTTTGACGAACGCCCCAGCATACTTTGTTGATTTGATGAGTAGGGAGTTCAGGGAGTACCTTAATAAGTTCGTGGTGGTCTTTGTGGAAGACATCTTAGTCTTTTCTAAGAGTGAAGAAGAGCATGCCCTACATCTTAGGGAAATGTTGGAGACTCTTCGAGCGCATAGCCTTAAGGCTAAGTTCTCTAAATGTCACTTTTGGAGGAAGGAAGTGTGGTTCTTAGGGCACGTGGTCTCTAAAGAAGGGATAGCTGTGGATCCCGCTAAGGTAGTATCCATCCAGGATTGGAAGGTTCCGAAGAATGCTACCGAGGTGAGGAGTTTCTTGGGGTTGGCTGGCTACTATAAGAAGTTTATCAAGGACTTCGCGAAGATATCAGCCCCATTAACTCGATTGACAAAGAAGAATCTAGTCTTTACATGGGACGTAGATTGTGATGATGCGTTCCAACGGTTAAAGAGAGCTTTAACCACAACTCTAGTCTTAGTGTTGCCAGATGGGAGTAAGCCATTTGTTGTTTATACCGATGCTTGTGGAACAGGACTAGGCGCAGTCTTAATGCAAGAGGGATGGGTAATAGCCTATGGGGGAAGGCAGTTGAGAGCGCATGAGAAAAATTACCCTATACATGATCTAGAGTTGGCCGCTATTTTTTTGGTGCTTAAGACTTGGCGCCATTATCTTCTTGGCGAGAGGTTCGAATTGTTCACTGGCCACAAATCATTGAAGTACTTGTTTTCTCAAAAGGATTTGAACTTAAGGCAACAAAGGTGGATGGAGTTCTTAGCATCCTATGATTTCGAGATAGCCCTGGCAAGGGTAACGTGGTGGCGGACGCCTTAAGCAGAAAAAGTTTGTCCTTGAGTCCATTGTTCGTGGAACGACGAAGCTTGGAATTTATCTCGATGTTTGACTTCAGACCTTCCGTTGACTTTATACCCGGTTTGCTAGCATCCTTAGAGGTTAGACCTACTCTTTTGGGACAGATTGGTGAGGCACAACGGGACGACCCACGGTTGGTTGAGTTAGTAGAGAAGCTCATAAGGGGGAGTCGTCCAGCCATTTGAGTAGGTACACCCTAGACGATAGGGGGTGGTTGCGTAGAGACGGTAGACTTTGTGTACCGCAAGACAAGGGTTTGAGGAAGGCTATTCTTGATGATGCACATCGTTCGAAGATGACCATTCATCCCGGTGGGGACAAGATGTACCAAGACATAAAGCAAATTTTCTTTTGGGCCGGTATGAAGAAAGATGTGGCCGAGTATGTCGCTAGATGCTTGGTGTGCCAACAAGTGAAAGCGGAGCAAAAGAAACCTGGTGGGTTGCTTCACCCATTGGAAGTTCCGCAATGGAAGTGGGATAGCGTCTTGATGGATTTTATTGATGGATTACCGAGATCGAGGAAGGGTAATACGGGAATTTGGGTTGTGGTAGACAAACTTACTAAGAGCGCCCATTTCATACCCGTGAAGAGTAAGAGGACTGCTCCATGGCTAGCTTCAGCTTATCTTCGAGAGATAGTTCGGTTGCATGCTGTACCTTCTAGCATAGTGAGCGATCGAGATCCTATCTTCACTAGCGAGTTTTGGAAGAGTTTGCAAGAGGCGGTAGGGACTCAGTTGTGTTTGAGCACTGCATATCATCCTCGGACGGACGGCCAGACCGAGAGGGTGAATCGTGTTCTAGAAGACCTTTTGAGGCTATGTATCTTAGATTTTGGAGGTATATGGGAAGAGCATCTTCCATTGGTGGAGTTCGCGTATAATAACAGCTTTCAGTCTAGTATTGGTATGGCTCATTTTGAAGCTCTTTACGGAAGGCCTTGTCGGTCACCTACATGTTGGTGGGAATCTACGGATAAGATCTTGCTTGGGCCCGATATGGTTAGAGAAACTTTAGAAAATATTGATTTGATTCGAAGAAGGATGAAAGCATCGCAAGATAGACAGAAATCTTATACGGATAAGAGGAGAACAGATCTTGAGTTTGATGTTGGGGACATGGTCTTTGTCAAAGTATCTCCATTACGCAATGTTGTTCGCTTTGGGTCCATTGGAAAGTTAGCACCAAGGTTTGTAGGACCGTTTCCTATTAAGGAAAGGATTGGAAAGATGGCATATAGAGTGGATTTGCCCGAGAGACTTAGTGGTGTACATGACGTATTCCATGTGTCACATTTGAGGAAGTGCCTACATGAGACCGCAAAGGTGGTAGAGCCGGGCTTGCTTAGAGAAGTGGAGGTAGAGCGTGATGCGATGATTCGACGAGCTCCTACTCGCATCCTTGGGTCAGAGATTAGGAAGTTGAGAAACAAAGAGGTTCAACTAGTCAAAGTGCAATGGGGAGATGATGAGAGCAATGCCACATGGGAGACAGAAGCGAAGATGCGTTCACTGTACCCATTCCTTTTTGAGGGTACGTCTTTTAATTTCTCCTTTATCGTTTGTCTAGTTCTTATCTTATCTTTAGTATGTCCTCTCATTAGTACCTTTGACCTTTAGATAGGGTGAACCTATGGTTGAAACATGTGTTTGAGACATGTTATGATTGATGGATGCATGTGGATACAAGTGTTTGCAAGTGGTTGCTCATGGATGCATATACACACACTTTAGACACTAGATCGGCTCAGTCGGTTCATATTGCATATTGCATATAATTGTGTGTAGGTAGCTATATTAATGAATGTATAATGGTTGTGTTATCATATGGATGATGCATTTTGGTGTATGGTTGTGCACACATGTAGAAATAGTATGTGTAGATAGGGTTCTTTCGCATACATATTGGATGCATGGCACTATCATGGTTTGCATTAAGGAGGTCCACTGAATCAGTAGACCGCTTGATTTTGCATTAGACAGGGAACATATACACACACTTTTTGCATATGTTCATACAGCATTAGAAACTTTAAGGACAATGGATGCCAGTGTTTGATGATTTAGTAGATGGTTGTTTGCATGGTAGGATACGTTCTTCTGGACTTAGAGATTTCGGGGACGAAATCCTTTAAGTAGGGGAGAATGCAACACCCCGAATTTCAGTTAATAATAACATTCACAAATTAAATAATTACTAATCCCAGATGTGGGAATTAGGGGAAACGGGTTGCGCCATTGCGTTCGTCTCGGAAAAATACGCGAAATAGAGTCCGAGTTTTCGAAAATCGGAGTCCTTATGAAGAAGATATGGACGAACGAAGTTAGGCAGAAAAACCGAAAACAAGCCAGAATGCACTGTCGCACTTGTGAATTGCGCCAGCACAAAAATACACTGGCGCACTTGGGAAGTGCGCCCGTGTCGAGCCAGAAACCTGCACAGCTTTCTGGTTTGACCCTGGCTGGCCTGGTGCACCTGTTTTGGTTCTCTGGTCTGTTCTGCTGACATGTGACGATTTTTGATGGTTTAGATCTAAACTAGGGTTAATTCTATGGCCTAAACTACATCCTAAATCTATAAATACACCCTAAGACTACCCTAATTCATACTAAAAATAGATACAAGGCCGTCATGCCGTCAAAATGCAATTAGAAGGAGCCTCCATCACTTTTTAGAAGAAGATAGCTTCTCAAATCAACTTCTAATCAACTCTAGCAACTTAATCTTCTTCATAGGAGTGCTAATCAACAAGTTGTGAGTTTCTATGCCTTTAGCAAGCAATTGCTAAACTAATTATGATAGGATGTAATGAGGTTATGGTTATGAATGTGGATCAATGCAAGTTATGTTACCATATGCTATGTGCTCATGATGTTAGTTATGCAAGTTTTATGCTATATGTCCATGATGCTAGTTATGCAAGTTTTATGCTATGTGTTCATGATGCTAGTTATGCAAATCACTTTGACAAACATTGATCCATTATGACACCATGTTATGCAAGTTTGGTGTTTGATTATATGCAAGTTCATATATGACATGTTATGCAAGTTTGGTGTATGATTATATGCAAGTAACATGTGCAAGTTTACACCTTTTGTATGATATGCATACATATGCAAGTTTACCCCTTTGTATGTCATGCATATATATGCATGTTTACCTCTTTTCATGATATGAGTAACATATGCAAGTTCATCCCTTTTTAGACCTATGACATGTATGCAAGTTTATCCCTTTATGATAGGTCTATGACATGAACATCTATGCAAGTTACCCTCTTTATGACATATGTGATTCATGCAAGTTTGGGTTGATTATTTATGCTAGTTGGGTTTGATGCTATGGTCATATATGCAAGTTGACACCTTTAAAACCCATGTTGATGCTAATGTTATGCTAAGTTGAACCCATTGTATTTGTGATGAATCTTCCCTTTTAAGTATGTCGTGGTAGCGTATTACGTGGGGAACGATGGGGTAATATTCATGTTAACAAAATTGTGGTGAAATTGGTATGATGTGGCATACCATAAGTGGATGGACATAATTGAGGCAATTATGTACATCATTAAATTGGAATTAATTAGGGAAAATTAATTCAAAATATGGGGGTGATTAATTAGGTGTAATTAATCGACTAAGACACGAGGTTGGACCCTTTTATAGCATAAGACTGCCCGGACCCGACCGGCAAATCATGCGGCTACAAATGATTGGCCCAATGTGAGAGGTCTTAGGCATAAAGTAAATACGTGACAAGTGTAAAGACACGAGGTTAGACTCTGTTATGGCGTAAGGCTGCCCAGACCCCACCGGCAAATCCAGCTGCCATAAAAGATAGTCTAATGTGAGATGTCTTTACAAAGGTTACGGTCTTAATCAATTAAAAAACACTTAGCCAGATAAACATGTAGTGGGGCAAGAGGGGTTAAGTGGGTGCCTTAGGTGGCATGTGGAAATCAAGTAAGTGCCTTGGGTGGCATGCGGAAATCTAGTGGGTTGCCTCGGGTGGCAACAGAAAATACGATTAGAATACTTAACCAAGTGGAATCATGTAATTAAACATGATTAAAGGGTTAAGTGGGATGCACTAGAAAAGGGACAAGCTTAGGTGGGTAGCTTGTGGGGGCCCATTTCAACCAGTAACCCAAAACGTATCTTTGTTGGCTCGACCCAAGTCGAGGACGGGACACGCATACTGGGTTTGACTATAAGAGGCCAAAACGGGTTAGCGGTGGCAATGCAAGTCCAACGGGTTTCATATGCGTGTGTGGACCCGGGCCGGTAGGTAAAACGTTGTTGCATCGTGTAGGTATAAGCCGTGCACCGTTGGTTGTATCGGGTTGCCACTTTGGGGAGTGATATACCCCACTGTGGGGCCAACACGGTTATCTACGTTAGGGAGCCGATCGCTTGGGGAGTTGTGTGTACACCTAGTGGAGATAGGGGCAGACGGCACCTATGTGGTCAGCTAGGGGTACACAAAACTACTAGTTAAATTTTCTAAGTCCTTGGGTGGGATCAACCTTTAAGTCAGGAATGACCGGTGTGGTGCAGTGTAGTAATTACCCTTGGGTGGGTAGACGCGTCTTTACCGATATCTTAGTTCAACCTATGTCTAGTTGGCTGCTTAGTGTAGTCATTTATCCCTAGTCACTACCGTACCAAGTTTATATCATACCCTAATTACTTTAATGATTGTATTGTTAAAGTTATAGGACTCGCTCAGACTTATGTCTGACCCCGTTGTTTTTATCTTTCCCCCCTCAGGTCCTCAGGTTGGGCCTAGCACTAGTGGGCCTTGATCAAATTGCTTTATCTATCTTTTGGAGCTTGGACCGTGGATGTAAAGCTCTGCTTATCTTTTCTATTATGGCTATTAGTTTAAGTAGTGGGATTATGTACTTTTGTTTTTATCAGGATGGATATTTAGTACTTGACTCTTGTTTTAGTTGGTTTTGGTATTGTAACCAAACATGTTTATCTTCTGCTGCAATGAAATGATGTTTTAGATTTTCAAGTATTATTTATATCTGTCTTGTAGTAATTTTTCTGTTCTATATTCACTTAAAATACTCCACCGAAGTTAAGGCATTCCCTTAGTGAGTGACCTTAGCGAGTGTGGGGTGTTACAATGGTGAATCATATTCCAAAATATAGTAAATCGAATTCCGACCATAGACAACCTACCTTTGTCAAACAAAACGGCATGTAAAAAATTGAGCTAAAAATGCTCTCGATGTTCCCAATAGTCATTAAAATTGAATTTCTTGGTTACTGAACTAAGATGAGATGGGTGGAATCTGTTCGTCCGATAGAGCTATGAGAGAGCTTCATTTTGACTAGTTATGGTTCTAGGAACTCAAAATGGATACAAAGTTACGGTTGGTGGACAAACCCACGTCTGTTGGGTGCAACATCGAAATTATGAGGTGCAACATCCATTTGAAAATCCAATATTGCACCGTATGACTCTTGTAAACTAGTTTATGGGTATGAAATAGAAATATAACGTGGTTAATCATATTCCAAAATATAGTTAATCGAATTCCTACCACAGTCAACCCCCCTTTGACCAACAAAACGACATGTAAGAAATTGAGCTAAAAATGCTTTCGATGTCCCCAGTAGTCCTTAAGATTGTATTTCTTGGTTACTGAACTAAAATGAGATGGGTGGAACCTATTGGTCCTATAGATCTATGAGAGAGCTTCGTTTTGACCAGTTATGGTTCTAGTAACTCAAAATGGATACAAAATTCTGGTTAGTGAAACAACCCAAGTCTGTTGGGTGCAACATCGAAGTCTTGAGGTGCAACATCCAATTAAAAATCCAAGGTTACACTGTATGACTTTTGAAAACTCGTTTATGGGGATGAAATAGAAGTATAGCATGGTGCATTATTTTCCAAAATATAATAAATCGAACTCCGACCACGGTCAAACCACCTTTGACCTAATAAACGGCTTGTGAAAATTTGAGCTAAAAAAGTTTTCGATGTTCCTAGTAGCCACTATGATAGAATTTCCTTGTTACAAAACTAAGATGAGATTGTCGGAACCAGTTAGTCATATAGACCTATGAGAGAGCTTCTTTTTGACAGGTTATGGTTCTAGTAACTCAAAATGGATACAAAGTTATGGTTAGCGGAACAACCCACGTCTGTTGGGTTCAACATCGAAGTCTTAAGGTCCAACATCAGTTTGACAATCCAAGATTGCATTGTATGACTTTTGAAAACTTGTTTAGGGGGATGAAATAGAAATATAACATGGTGCATCATATTCCAATATATAGTTAATCGAATTCCGACCACCGTCAAACCCCCTTTCAACAACAAAATGGCATGCGAAAAATTGAGCTAAAAAAGGTTTCGATGTTCCCAATAGTCATTATGATTGAATTTCTTGGTTATTGAACTAAGATGAAATCGTTGGAAGAACCTGCTAATCCTATAGATCTACGAGAGGGCTTCGTTTTGACTAGTTATGGTTCTAGTAACTCAAAATGAATACAAAGTTATGGTTGGTGGAACGATCCAGGTCTATTGGGTGCAACATGGAAGTCTTGAGGTGCAACATCCATTTGAAAATCGAAGATTGCAACGTATGACTTTCGAAAACAAGTTTATGGGGATGAAATAGAAATATAACATGGTTCATCATATTTCAAAATATAGTAAAACGAATTCCGACCACGGTTAAACCACCTTTGACCAACATAACGGCATGTGAAAAATTGAGCTAAAAAAGTTTTCGATGTTCCTAATAGTCATTAAGATTGGGCTTTTTGGTTACTGAACTAAGATGAGATTGGTGGAACCTGTTTGTCCTATAGATCTATGGGAGAGCTTAGTTTTGACTGCTCGTGGTTCCAGTAACTCAGAATGGATACAAAGTTACGGTTGGCGGAACAACCCACGTCTGTTGGGTGCAACAACGAAGTCTTGAGGTGCAAAATCCGTTCCAAAATCCAAGATTGCACTGTATGACTTTTGAAAACTCCTTTATCGGGATGAAATAGAAATATAACATGGTGCATCATATTACAAAATATAGTGAATCGAATTTCGACCACGGTCAAACCACCTTTGACTAACATAACGGCATGTGAAAATTGAGCTAAAAAAGCTTTCGATGTTCCTAATACTCATTAAGATTGAATTTTTAAGTTACCGAAATAAGATGAGATTGGTGGAACCTGTTTGTCCTATAGATCTATGAGAGAGCTTCGTTTTGATTGCTTATGGTTCTAGTAACTCAGAATGGATAAAAAGTTATGGTTGGCGAAACAACCCACGTCTGTTGGGTGCAACATCGAAATCTTGAGGCGCAACATCCGTTCCAAAATCCAAGATTGCACTGTATAACTTTTGAAAACTCGTTCATATGGATGAAATAGAAATACAACATGATGAATCATATTCCAATATATAGTAAATCAAATTTCGACCACGGTCAACCTACCTTTGACCAACAAAACGGCGTGTGAAAAATTGAGCTAAAAAAGCTTTCGATGTTCCCAATAGTCATTAAAATTGAATTTCTTGGTTACGGAACTAAGATGAGATAGGTGGAATCTGTTCGTCCGATAGATCTATTAGAGAGCTACATTTTGACTGGTTATGGTTCTAGGAACTCAAAATGGATACAAAGTTACTGTTGCCGGAACAACCAACGTCTGTTGGGTGCAACATCGAAGTCTTGAGGTGCAACATCCATTTGAAAATCCAAGATTGCAACGTATGACTTTTGTAAACTAGTTTATGGGGATGGAATAGAAATATAACATGGTGCATCATATTCCAAAATATAGTAATCCGAATTCTGACCACCGACAAACCCCTTTCACCAACAAAACGGCGTGTGGAAAATTGAGCTAAAAAAGCTTTCGATGTTCCCAATAGTCATTATGATTGAATTTGTTGGTTACTGAACTAAGATGAAATTGGTGAAAGACATGTTAATCCTATAAATCTACAAGAGGGCTTCATTTCGACTGGTTATGGTTCTAGTAACTCAAAATGAGTACAAAGTTTTTGTTGACGGAACAATCCACGTCTATTGGTAGCAACATGTATGTCTTGAGGTGCAACATCCGTTTGAAAATCGAAGATTGCATCGTATGACTTTTGAAAACACGTTTATGGGAATGAAATAGAAATATAATATTGTGCATCATATTCCAAAATATAGTATATTGAATTCCGACCACAGTCAAACCCCATTTGACCAACATAACGGCATGTGAAAAATTGAGCTAAAAAAGCTTTCTATGTTCCTAATAGTCATTAAGATTGATTTTTTTGGTTACTGAACGAAGATGAGATTGGTGGAACCTGTTTGTCCTATAGATGTATGAGAGAGCTTTGTTTTGACTGCTTATGGTTCTAGTAACTCAGAATGGATACAAAGTTATGGTTAGCGGAACAACCCACGTCTGTTGGGTGCAACATCGAAGTCTTGAGGTGTAACATCCGTTCCAAAATCCAAAATTGCACTGTATGACTTTTGAGAACTCGTTTATCGGGATGAAATATAAAAATAACATGGTGCATCATATTGCAAAATATAGTAAATCAAATTCCGACCAAGATCAAACCACATTTGACTAACATAACGGCATGTGAAAAATTGAGCTAATAAAGCTTTTGATGTTCCTAATTGTCATTAAGATTGAATTTTTTGGTTACTGAACTACGATGATATTAGTGAAACTTGTTTGTCCTATAGATCTGTGAGAGAGCTTCGTTTTGACTGCTTATGGTTCTAGTAACTCAGAATGGATAAAAAGTTATTGTTGGCGGAACAACCCACGTCTGTTGTGTGTGACATCGAAGTCTTGATGTGCAACATCCGTTCCAAAATCCAAGATTGCACTGTATGTCTTCTGAAAACTCGTTTATCGGGATGAAATAGAAATATAACATGGTGAATCATATTCCAAAATATAGTAAATCGAATTCCGACCACGGTCAACCTACCTTTATCCAATAAAACGACATGTGAATAATTGAGCTAAAAAAGCTTTTGATGTTCCCAATAGTCAATAAAATTGAATTTCTTGGTTACTGAACTAAGATGAGATGAGTGGAATCTGTTCGTCCAATAGATCTATGAGAGGGAATCATTTTGACTGGTTATGGTTCTAGGAACTCAAAATGGATACAAAGTTACGGTTGGTGGAACAACCCATGTCTGTTGGGTGTAACATCGAAGTCTTGAGGTGCAACATCCATTTGAAAATCCAAGAATGCACCATATGACTCTTGTAAACTAGTTTATGGGGATGGAATAGAAATATAACATGGTGAATCATATTCCAAAATATAGTAAATCAAATTCTTACCATAGTCAACCCCCCTTTGACCAACAAAACGACATGTGAAAAATTGAGCTAAATAGCTTTCGATGTTCCCAATAGTCCTTAAGATTGTATTTCTCGGTTATTGAACTAAGACGAGATGGGTGGAACTTGTTAGTCCTATAAACCTATAAGAGAGCTTCGTTTTGATTAGTTATGGTTCTAGTAACTCACAATAGATAAAAAGTTATGGTTAGTGAAACAACCCACGTCTGCTGGATGCAACATCGAAGTCTTGAGGTGCAACATCCATTAGAAAAATCCAAGATTACACTGTATGACTTTTGAATACTCGTTTATGGTGATGAAATAGAAATATAGCATGGTGCATCACATTCCAAAATATAGTAAATTGAATTCCAACCACGGTCAAACCACCTTTGACCAACTAAACGGCCTATGAAAATTTGTGCTAAAAAAGTTTTCGATGTTCCCGGTAGTCATTATGATTGAATTTCTAGGTTGCTAAACTAAGATAAGATTGGGGGAACCTGTTAGTCATATAGATCTATGAGAGAGCCTCTTTTTGTTAGGTTTTGGTTCTAGTAACTCAAAATGGATACAAAGTTATTGTTGGTAGAACAACCCCCGTCTATTGGGTGCAACATTGAAGTTTTGAGGTGCAACATCTGTTTGACAAACCAAGATTGATTTGTATGACTTTTGAAAACTCGTTTATGGGGATGAAATAGAAATTTAACATGGTGCATCATATTCCAAAATATGATAAATCGAATTCCGACAACAGTTTGCGAACAAATTAGACAATTGTAAACAACTGTAAAATTCGTTCGGCTTTCCTAAACAACAAGGATTGTTGTAGAGGGTGTCGAACTCTGGGACCAAAAATATTTTAATTAATAAATCCAATCAAGTTATCCCTAACTTTTGATTGGTGGAAAACAAAGAAAATAGCAGGAATTAAATAAAAGAGAGTTTTAACACTAAGTGAAAGCAATTAGGGGATAATGACATAGATCAGATTCATAATCATCAATAGCCAAAATATTAACCAGATCTAATACATGTTTCTGTCACAAACATGAATCAACGATAATAGGTTTTTAGAAACAAATATGTAAATAACGACAAGCATAGCCTATGCAGGAGCTCAGCTCTACAACCATAGACTATCAGGACAGATTCACTAATTAATTTCTAAAACCCTAAAATTAGATCTAGATCTGATAATTGTTAGACCGAACACGAATATACCCTGTGAAGGAGCATAGCTCTTAAACGACACAGGATATTAAGGTTCAGATCTAACCCTAGGTTCAGATCTAGATCTATATACATGAATTCCTCATCCTTTGGCTATGTGATTCATATTGAATCATACTATCAGCGTCATCATCCCCTAATCAAAGGGGATTAGCTAGACATAGCTAAAGAAGAAGAAAAACAGAAATTAAATAACAAGAACATAAATAAAACTATAACCAAATAGAAAAGAGGAAGAAGAATGATTTTATTCCAAGAAGAGAATTACAGAATAAAACCCAATGTATTTCTTACAAGACTAAGATACAATGTATTTATAGCTGATATGACAAAGGCTAGCTAGCTAATTACATAATGTGGGACTAAAGAAATAACCCAAATAATACATAAGGCAGTGTGAACGCAGCTTTAGAGTGAGAGGTCTAGCAAATAGGCTAGTGTGAACGCAACATGAGTAAGAGGCCTTCCAAATGAGCTAATGTGAATGCAGTTTGAGTCTTTATTGAGCCAAATCTTCTTAACTGAAATATAATTGCAACCGTTCTTCAAGCTTTAGACTCTTCAAGCTTTAGCAATTTTAAACTTCACTCTTTTTAAGCAAATTCTCCATGCTTTATCCATCAAATGCTCTGAACCCTGCTTCTTGTCAACAATCTGAAAATACAGCTATAAATACAAAGTATCAATTATTTTAAAGGGAAAATAAGATAAATAAGCGGATAAAATATACACATTTACGTGTATATCAACAACAATCAAACCCCCTTTGACCAACAAAACGACATGTGAAAAATTGAGATAAAAAAGCTTTCGATATTACCAATAGTTATTATGGTTGAATTTCTTGGTTGCCGAACTAAGATGAAATCGGTGGAACCTGTTAATCCTATAAATCTATGAGAGGGCTTCGTTTTGACTGGTTATGGTTCTAGTAACTCAAAATGAATATAGATTTATGGTAGGTGGAACAACCGATGTCTGTTGGGTGCAACATCGAAGCCTTGAGGTGCAACATCCATTCCAAAATCCAAGATTGCACTGTGTGACTTTTGAAAACCCGTTTATGGGCATGAAATAGAAATACAACAAGGTGAATCATATTCCAAAATATAGTAAATCGAGTTCCGACCACAGCCAACCCACCTTTGACCAACAAAAGTGCATGTGAAAAATTAAGCTAAAAAAGCTTTCGATGTACTCAATGGTCATTAAAATTGAATTTCTTGGTTACTGAACTAAGATAAGATGGGTGGAACCTATTCATATGATAGATCTATGAGAGAGCTTCGTGTTGACTGGTTATTGTTCAAGGAACTCAAAATGGATACAAAGTTACGTTTGGTGGAACAACCCACGTATATTGGGTGCAACAACGAAGTCTATAGGTGCAACATCCATTTGAAAATCCAAGATAGCTCCGTATGACTCTTATAAACTAGTTTATGGGGATGAAATAGAAATATAACATGGTGAATCATATTCCAAAATATAGTAATTCGAATTTCTACCACGGTCAATCCCCCTTTGACCAACAAAACGACATGTGAAAAATTGAGCTAAAAAACTTTCGATGTTCCCAATAGTCCTTAAGATTGTATTTCTTGGTTACCGAACTATGATGAGATGGGTGGAACCTGTTAGTCCTATAAGTCTATGAGAGAGCTTCGTTTTGACTAGTTATGGTTCTAGTAACTTAAAATGGATACAATGTTATGGTTATTGAAACAACCCACGTCTGTTGGGTGCAACATTGAAGTCTTGAGGTGCAACATCCATTTGAAAATCCAAGATTATATTGTATGATTTTTGAAAACTCGTTTATGGGGACGAAATAGAAATATAACATGGTGCATCATTTTCCAAAATATAATAAATCGAATTCCATGCATGATCAAACCACCTTTGACCAACTAAATTGCCTGTGAAAATTTGAGTTAAAAATGTTTTCCATGTTCCTAGTAGTCATTATGATTGAATTTCTTGGTTACTAAACTAAGAGGTGATTAGTGGAACCCGTTATGAGAGATCATCTTTTTGATAGGTTATTGTTCTTTTAACTCGAAATGGATACAAAGTTATAGTTGGCGGAACAACCCACGTCTGTTGGGTGCAACATCGAAGTCTTGAGGTGCAATATTTATTTGACAATCCAAGATTACATTGTATGAATTTTGAAAACTCATTTATTGGGATGAAATAGAAATATAACATGGTTCATCAAATTCGAAAATATAGTAAATCAAATTCCAACCACCGTCAAACCCCCTTTGACCAACAAAACGACATGCGAAAAATTGAGCTAAAAAACTTTCGATGTTCCTAATTGTCATTAAGATTGAATTTCTTGGTTACTGAACTTAGATGAGATTGGTGGAACCTGTTAATCCTATAGATCTATGAGAGGGCTTCGTTTTGACTGGTTATGGTTCTAGTAACTCAAAATGGCTATAAAGTTATGGTTGGCGGAACAACCCACGTTTGTTGGGTGCAACATCGAAGTCTTGAGGTGCAACATCCGTTTGAAAATCCAAGATTGCACCCTATGACATTTGAAAACTTGTTTGTGGGGATGAAATAGAAATATAACATGGTGAATCATATTCCAAATAATAGTAAATCGAATTCCTACCACGGTCAACCCCCATTGTTCAACAAAACGACGTTTGAAAATTTGAGCTAAAATAGCTTTCGATGTTCCCAGTAGTCATCATGATTGAATTTCTTAGTTACTGAAGTAATATGAGATGGGAGGAACCTATTAGTCCTATAGATCTATGAGAGAGCTTCGCTTTGACTGGTTATGGTTCTAGTAATTCAAAATGGATACAAAGTTATGGTTGGCGGAACAATCCACATCTGTTGCGTGCAACATGGAAGCCATGAGGTGCAACATCCATTTGAAAATCCAAGATTGCATCGTATGACTTTTGAAAACATGTTCATGGGGATGAAATAGAAATATAACATGGTGCATCATATTCCAAAATATAGTAAATCGAATTCCGACCACGGTTAAACCACCTTTGACCAACAAAACAACATGTGAAAAATTGAGCTAAAAAAGCTTTCGAAGTTCCTAATAGTCATTAAGATGGAATTTCTTGGTTACTGAACTAAGATGAGATTGGTGGAACCTGTTTTTCCTATAGAACTATGAGAGAGCTTCATTTTGACTGCTTATGGTTCTGGTAACTCAGAATGGATACAAAGTAATGGTTAGCGAAACAACCCACGTCTGTTAGGTGCAACATCGAAGTCTTGAGGTGCAACATCCATTCCAAAATCCAAGATTGCACTGTATGACTTTTGAAAACTCGTCTATGGGGATGAAGTAGAAATATAACATGGTGAATCATATTCCAAAATATAGTAAATCGAATTTCGACCACGGTCAACCTAGCTTTGAACAAAAAAACGGCATGTAAAAAATTGAGCCAAAAAAGCTTTCGATGTTCCCAATTGCCATTAAAATTGAATTTCTTGGTTACGGAACTAAGATGTGATGGGTGGAACCTGTTCGTCGGATAGATCTATGAGAGAGCTTCATTTTGAGTGGTTATGGTTCTGAGAACCCAAAATGGAAACAAAGTTACGGTTGGCGGAACAACCCAAATCTATTTGGTGCAACATCGACGTCTTGAGGTGCAACATCCATTTGAAAATCCAAGGTAGCATAGTATGACTCTTGTAAACTAGTTTATGGGGATGAAATATAAATATAACATGGTGAATCATATTCCGAAATATAGTAAATCGAATTCCTACGACGGTCAACCCCCCTTTGACCAACAAAACGACATGTGAAAAATTGAGCTAAAAAAGCTTTCGATGTTCCCAATAGTCCTTAAGACTGTATTTCTTGGTTACTAAACTAAGATGAGATGGGTGGAACCTATTTGTCCTATAGATCTATGAGAGAGCTTCGTTTTGACTAGTTATGGTTCTATTAACTCAAAATGGATACAAAGTTATGGTTAGTGAAACAACCCACATCTGTTGGGTGCAACATCGAAGTCCTGATGTGCAACATCCATTTAAAAATCCAAGGTTACACTGTATGACTTTTGAAAACTCGTTTATGCGGATGAAATAGAAGTATAACATGGTGCATCATTTTCCAAAATATAATAAATCGAATTTCGACCACGGTCAAACCACCTTTGACCAACTAAATGGCCTGTGAAAATTTGAGCTAAAAAAGTTTTCGATGCTCCCAGTAGTCATTATGATTGAATTTCTTGGTTACTAAACTAATATGATATTGGTGGAACCTGTTATTCATATAGATCTATGAGGGAGCTTCTTTTTGACGGGTTATGTTTCTAGTAACTCAAAATGGATACAAAGTTATGGTTGGCGGAACAACCCACGTCTGTTGGGTGCAACATCGAAGTCTTGAGGTGCGACATCTGTTTGACAATCCAAGATTGCATTGTATGACTTTTTAAAACTCGTTTAGGGTGATGAAATAGAAATATAACTTGGTGCATCATATTCCAAAATATAGTAAATCGAATTCCGACCACCGTCAAACCCCCTTTGACAAACAAAACAAAATGTGAAAAATTGAGCTACAAAAGCTTTCGATGTTTCCAATAGTCATTATGATTGAATTTCTTGGTTTCTGAACTAAGATGAAATTGGTGGAAGAACTTGTTAATCCTATAGATCTACGAGAGGGCATCATTTTGATTGGATATGGTTGTAGTAACTCAAAATGAATACAAAGTTATGGTTGGCAGAACAACCCACTCTGTTGGGTGCAACATCGAAGTATTGAGGTGCAACATCCGTTTGAAAATCCAGGATTGCACTATATGACATTTGAGAACTTGTTTATGGGGATGAAATAGAAATATAACATGGTGAATCATATTCCAAATAATAGTAAATCGAATTCCTACCACGATCTACACCCCTTTGACCAACAAAACGATGTGTGAAAAATTGAGCTAAAAAAGCTTTCGATGTTCCCAATAGTCAATATGATTGAATTTCTTGGTTACTGAACTAATATGAGATGGGTGGAACCTATTAGTCCTATAGTTATATGAGAGAGCTTCGTTTTGACTGGTTTTGGTTCCAGTAACTCAAACTCGATACAAAGTTATGGTTGGCGGAGCAATCCACGTCTATTAGGTGCAACATGGAAGTCTTGAGGTGCAACATCCGTTTGAAAATCCAAGATTGCATCGTATGACTTTTGAAAACATGTTTATGGGGATGAAATAGAAATATAACATGGTGCATCATATTCCAAAATATAGTAAATCAAATTCCGACCACGACCAAGCTACCTTTGACCAACATAACGACATGTGAAAAATTGAGCTAAAAAAGTTTTCGATGTTCCCAATAGTCATTAAAATTTATTTTCTTGGTTACTGAACTAAGATGAGATGGGTGGAACCTGTTCGTCTGATAGATCTATGAGAGAGCTTCATTTTGACTGGTTATGGTTCTAGGAACTCAAAATGGATACAAAGTTACGGTTGGTGGAACAACCCACGTCTGTTTGGTGCAACATCGAAGTCTTGATGTGCAACATCCATTTGAAAATCCAAGATTGCACCGTATGACTCTTGTAAACTAGTTTATGGGGATGAAATTGAAATATAACATGGTGAATCATATTCCAAAATATAGTAAATCGAATTCCTACTACGGTCAACCCCTTTTTTACCAACAAAACGAAATGTGAAAAATTGAGCTAAAAAAGCTTTCAATGTTCCCAATAGTCCTTAAGATTGTATTTCTTAGTTACTGAACTAATGGGTGGAACCTGTTAGTCCTATAGATCTATGAGAGAGCTAAGTTTTGACTAGTTATGGTTCTAGTAATTCAAAATGGATACAAAGTTATTGTTAGTGAAACAACCCATGTCTATTGGGTGCAACATCGAAGTCTTAAGGTGCAACATCCATATAGAAATCCAAGATTACACTATATGACTTTTGAAAACTCGTTTATGGGGATGAAATAGAAGTATAACGTGGTACATCATTTTCCAAAATATAATAAATCGAATTCCGACCACGGTCAAACCCCCTTTGACCAAGTAAACGGCATGTGAAATTTCAGCTAAAAAAGTTTTCGATTAGTCATTATGATTGAATTTCTTGTTTACTAAACTAAGATGAGATTATTGGAAACTGTTAGTCATATAGATCTATGAGAGAGCTTCTTTTTGATAGGTTATGGTTCTAGTAACTCAAAATGGATACAAAGTTATGGTTGGCGGAACAACCCACGTCTGTTGGCTGCAACATTGAAGTCTTGAGGTGGAACATCTATTTGACAATCAAAGATTGCGTTGTATGACTTTTGAAAACTCGTTTATAGGGATGAAATATAAATACAACATGGTGCATCATATTCCAAAATATAGTACATCAAATTCCGACCACCGTCAAACCCCCTTTGACAAACAAAACGGCATGTGAAAAATTGAGCTAAAAAAGCTTTTGATCTTCCCAATAGTCATTATGATTGATTTTTTTGGCTACTGAAACAAGATGACATTGGTGGAAGAACCTGTTAAATCTGTAGATGTACTAGAGGGCATCGTTTTGACTAGTTATGGTAATAGTAACTTGTAACACCCCACTTCCGTTAAGGTCACTCACAAAGGGAATGCCTTAACTTCGATGGAACGTTATAGTAAACAGAGCAGAAATTTACAAGACAAATATGTAAAGTAGTACTTGAAAATTTTATAACTTTATTACAGCAAAAACAGAAATAAGTTTGGTTACATCTTTCAAAATCAAAATATCGGAATTCAAGTACATAAATATCAGTCTTGTACAAAAGCCTTAAGAGTATGGAATTTTAACGCCATAATCCCCAACAGAGACTGCCGTAAATAGGAAGAATCAAAGCCGAGCAATACTTTAAATGCTTCAAGAAGAGAGAGAAATCTAAATCAAGCTCCTACGTTTCTAACTTGAGTACTTGTGGGGGGGACGGAAGAAAAGAGGCAAAGCAAACTAGGTCAGACATACGTCTGGTGAGTCCAGTGACTTTCAGCATATAAACAGATAACTGTATCATGACATGTAAATAAAACTGGATGAGAGATAACCATAATAGGAGTAGCTGGTTAATAGAAGAGACAGAATGATATAGGCTAAACTAAGCTTCTTACTTGGTTTTCACTTCTCTGCTCTAATACTAGTATAATAGAATTAGGCGTTGTCCTAATATCTAAACAAAAAACATAACGATCTCTCCAGAAACACGATGCTAGTAATGGGCCTTTACCACCCTAACAGAGATAGATGTACAGAAACAGAAGCAGAAATGGAATCCGAGAAGGAAACATAATAATCCCTACGGAAACAGAATATTAGAATTAGGTGTACACTAGTGATGGGCCTTTACCACACAAAAGATGGTACCACATAGAAACAGATAGGTGTTACCACCCCGACAGAAACAGACGGTACCCCAACAGAAACAGACAGAACTAAGTATACCCTAAATTCCACCCCAAGCGATCGACTTTCGAATACATAAATACCATGTGCCGGCCCCACAAAAGGGTGTATCACACCCTAAATTGGCAACCTATAGACACAGACCTATTTACATATGTCACGGTGTCTTACATCCTCAGAGCAGACTGGATCCATGCATGCACAGGACCCGGTTGGAATGCACCATCAACACCCCTCGCAATTATCAGAGTGAACCTCCTGCAATCAGTTCAGTAAGCGTGCCCTTGACCCCTAACTAGTGTTGGGTCATAGTTTTGATAACAGAAAGGGTTATTGACAAATATGGGTCCCAAACAACAGTTGACACAAGTAATTACCCCTCCTAACCTTGTGTCCCCAGACTAATAGATTTCGTACTTACAAATTTCAGATGTACAAAGTCCAGATTAACTAGTTCTCAGATCATACATATAGGTTAACAAGTTTTTAGACTAACGGATCTGATATACAAATTAACAAGTTTTTAGACTAACGTATCAGATATACAGATTAACAGACTCATAGATTGTTTCACCTAACCTTGTATTGGGCCTACATATTTTCAAACGGGTTTATTAGATTCATCAGTCCAGTTGTTTTAACCATATCAACACAACACATTTTAGGTATCACATTTATCTTAGATTTGCATTAATTAAATATTAGTGCACAGACCTCTCACATTAGGTCGGTAGCTTGTGGCCGCTGGATATGTCAGGCGGTTCCGGCCAGACTTCTGCCATAAGCCAGACCTAGCCTCATGTCTAATCATCTTTACCCCTACAACCTCTCACATTAGACTGACAGTTTGAGGTTGCTGGTTAAGCCGGTTGGGTCCGGGCAGGCTTCCACCGCAAACAGAGCCTAACCTCGTGTCCCAGCATTCTTATTTTAGCTAAGGTATTCATTCACAAATTATGCCAATATCAGATTAATTATACCAATTCAACAAATTAACTTCTTCACAAGTTACAGCAGATTATCCAAAGTTCTAATAACATGTTTTGCCCAATTTTAGATCGAGCCTACAGACCCCCATAATTCAAATTACCGTATTCGGTTTCAACAGATTTAGCAGATTAGACAATTTAATAGATTTAATCATCCATTAAAATTCCATTGACATAGCTTGCTTAATCATAAAATTTAGCCTAATTTTACATGCCTAAATTTTGGTCATAATTCACAATATAACATATGCCCCAAATTTTAGTTAAATTTACACAGTATAGAATATTTTCCAAAAACCCCAAATCATGATATACACTATGAATTATGCCAAATTATAGCCTTTTATTTCAGCATATGTCAAATGCCCAAAAATCACCATTTGGGCGAGTTCACGTTTAATAGTTATCCCTATTTTGATGTAGGTTTTTCAAGCTTAAGTCACATATCCTTTTCTTCTAAGTCATAGATCATCATATAAAATATGCCCCAAATCTAGATCATAAATTACAACATGTATTATGTCCTCAAAATCAGATCTTGAATTATAACATACAATATGTCCCCAAATTACAAGTCATATGTTGTCATACACTAATTCTCCTTCTTCCAAATCATAAACCGTCATATATAGTATGACTAGATCTAGATCTTAGATTACAACATGCTGTGTTCTCAATTTCGTCACAAGTCAATTATGTCTAATTATGCATCATTCAATATTGTCCCCAAATTTAGCATTCGCGTGTCAATCTCTTATGAGATTTGGCTCAGGCCGGTGGTAGCCTGGCTATGGAACAGAAGGAAGGAAGCGATACAAAATAGTAACAATAAGATAGATCTACACAGAAAAACAGATCTGATAAACATGAATATGCATAATCTCCAATTCAGATTTATAACCATGTCAAGATCATAATTAAATTTCTTATCGGAAAATAACTATACTCACCAACTGGTGTTTAAGAACAATTCTGGGATCTGATTTTCTGTAGTTGATTTAGCTTTCCGTTGATGTAGGCGTTGATTTGTTATCTTTTAATCCTATTCAGATTGGAAGAAGAAGAAGCACTAGTTCTAGCTTTAAGTTTCAGCAAAGTAGAGATGCCATTGATTTATTTTAATATAAATCAGAGCAGAATAAAGGCATAATGAAATTGTGTGGAGAGAAAGTGAGTTTGGGGGTGTTTAAATAGCTTAGGAGAAACGAATCTAGTCAGAACGGGCGTCTAAATGCAGAAAAATGGATCTGTTCTCGGATCTGGAAAAGGGGGGAAGTCGACCCCATGGTCGACCTGTTCTACCAAGGTCGACCCCCAGGTCGCCCCCCTGGTCGACCTGAATTTTCGCGCCCAGCCCGGGTGTGTGATTTGAATTTCGAAACTTCAAATTTGAATTTAGGCTGGTTTTTCCTGAAACATCTAAGTGCCATAACTTATTCATAAGGAGTCCGATTTACGCAAACTCGAACTCTATCTCAAGTAGAATTCCGAGACAAACGCAATGGCGTAACCCATTTTCCTTAATTATTCCTTTAAAAATTAATTATACTTTGTTTTGTTACTTTATGTTCGCAGAAAATACGAGGTGTTTCATTCTCCCCTCCTTAAAGGATTTTGTCCTCGAAATCTTCAAGTTACGAAGAATGTGTCCTACCATCCAATCATTCATATACTCAACCATCATCCAAAAGCATACATTGTCCTTAGAAAACTTCTAATGTTGCATGAACATATGCAAAAGTGTGTGTATATGTCCCTTATCTAATGCAAAATTCAGGCGGTCTACTAATTCAGTTGACCTCCTTTATGCGAATTATGTTAGTGCCATGAGTCCAGTTATGTATGCAAGAAATCCTATTTGATACACATCATTTCTATATGAGTTCATAACCATTCATCTAAATGCAACATCCATGTGATGAGTCAATCATTTTGCATCCACAACAATTGAAAAAAAATGCTCACCCATCCATATGCAGTATGAGAGTGTTTTTGAGCTGATCTAGTGCCTAGTGTGTGTATATGCGTCCACGATCAACCACTAGCAACCACTTGCGTCCACTTGCAACCATCAAACATAACATGTCTCAAACACATGTTTGCACCAATTAGTTTCTACCTAAAGGTCGAAGACTTGATCGATAGGATTCAGCCGAGTGATAGAAGCAAGTACAATTAAAACAAAAGTTCTGTTCCCATTATACATCGGTTAAGAAAATAAATCTTAAGTATCAACCTCGAAGACCGAAATCTACATCAGATTGACACTCAGAGAATTACTCCCATTAAACAATGTCAAAACTGGAAATCTACTTCACGCTTCGAGTAAAAACCCTATCCTTTTCATAAATATTCAAATACTTACAGACTACTGGTACAGATCAGATTATCAAATGATTCTTAGGAAACTAAGCATGATAAAACCCCATCATATCCCACAAAAACCAGAATGTATGCTTCATAGTCAACTTAACACTTAACACAAATACCTTCAAACCCCAATTAATCACAAACAGACGAGGCATAACCCTCATGGAAGCGGGATCAGTAACAAGACTAGTGTTAAAGAGCAGAGTCTCAATTACAGAATCAAAATGCTAGAATCAAAAAGAGTTTTATCTCAATAATTAGACAAGGAAATTAAACCATCTGCAGTAATTTTCCTATCTCTATCTAATCTACCAGTCACGTGAGCATTCGCCTGCCCTCCAGAAGTAGGTTCTTCCCTCTGCCGTTGCCACGTTTCTTCGGGTAGTCCCTAGTGAAGTGTCCCATTTCCCCAAATTTGAAGCAAGCTCCCTTCCTTTTTATGCAATCCTTGTTCATATGAGTTAAGCTTCCACAAGTAAAGCACTTTTTCTCCTTCTTATCTTTAGACTTTTTATCCTTCTTTTGTGCTTCCTTTTTGGGCCACACTTTCTTGTTCGGGTTCCTTCGAGATTTTCCGCTTTCTTCTCACTTTTGGCTTCCCCTTCCTTCATAAAACGCCATGTTAACCAAATTCTCGAAGGTAGCCCCCATAGGAAAGTGGGTCATAGCCAACTCGTGTAGCAGCTCATTCAAACCTTTAACGAATCTTAGGGCCTTCTTTTCATGTGTATTCACCAAGTCTAAGTCGAATCTCGCCAACTGATTGAACTTGTTGACGTACTACTTTACACATGAATTTCATTGCTTCAAAGCTAAGAACCTCTCCATGTATAAATTCTCTTCTGTTCGTGAGAGGAATTTCATCTCGAACCAATGCTTGAAATCCACCCATGTCTCTACCGGACGCTCTCCATTCGTGACCTCACACCAAAACGAGGATTCGCCCTTCATTAACCAAGCAACTAATTGGACCTTCCTTCTATCTTCTACCTCGAAGATACCAAATAAATCTTCCACCTTCTGAAGCCAATTTCGAGCTTCAACAAATGTCTTAGATCCTTGAAAAGGTTTCTGTAACAACCCGTATTTTAAACAACACATTATAACTTAAAACAGGGCAGAATTAAATGTTAAAATCTGAACCAGGGAAAAAGAGATGCGCCATTGCGTTCGTCTCGGAAAAATACGCGAAATAGAGTCCGAAATTTCGTAAATCGGAGTCCGTATGATCAAGATATGGCCTCGCAAAGTTTCACGAAAAATTCAAATTCAAAAACAGATTCAAATTTTCAGAATTCAGGGTAGGCGGGAAAAATCCCACCCAGACAGGTCGACAGGGGGGTCGACACTGGGGTCGACCTCCCCCCAACCAGGTCAACACTGGAGTCGACCTGGGGGTCGACCTGTGTGTCGACCTCCCCCCGGGTCGACTGGGGAGTCGACCTGGGTGTCGACCTGGTGGTCGACCTCCCTGGTCGGCCAGGTCGGCCTGGTGCACCTGTTTTGGCTCCTGGGTCTTTTTTTGGGGGCTTGTGACGATTTTAGATGGCTCAAATCTATCCTAGGATTTATCCTATGGCTAAAACTAATCCTAAACACTATAAAAAGACCCTAAGACCAAGCTTAAATCATACTATTTCATTTTAGCCTCATGCAGCCGCCATTAAAACTAGAACTCTAAATTAAAAATACAAAGAACAAAATTAAAGAAGACGAAGGATGATTCTTGAAGGCTACAACTAGAAGCTACAACAACTACGACGCTTTAGAAATGGATTTGGGGCTATGTGATTTAAACTTTTGATTTGGATTGCTTGCTTCATATTGTATGTTCTATGTCACTTTTTAGGCAAAAACGCTGAAATAACATGGACATGCTATGAATTGAAACCGGATTTAGGAACTATTATTAATCCATGTTTATATTGTTTAACTTTGAATCAAAATTTGGGAATATTACTATGTTAATGTTGCAAGTTAAACTTATCATGATGCTGATGTTGTTATGAATCACTTGGGCTTAATTTTATTGCAAGTTGAACAAATACATGTCCATGGAATCATTATGTTCATTGAAATCCTCATGTTGATTAAACCATGCCTATGATGCTAATTAAACCATGTCTATGATATTAATGAAACTATGCCTGTGATGTTAATATACCTATCATGCTAATGACAAATTGGGAATTGCTAGGTCATTATGAAAAGTTGGAATCATTATGTTTATAATGCTAGATGAGAATCATTATGTTAAAAATACTAAATTGGAATCCACTATGCCTATTTGAATTACCATGCCTTTAATGTTTCATGTTTGTAATAAGATTATTATTATGCCCGCAATGATTATTATGCCTAGGATGTAAAGTTGAATTCATCATGTTGAACTAAGTTGGAACCATTACTATGCCAAGTTATCATCATGCTAGTATTGAAACCATGTGATATGTTATAGCCTGTTTATTGTGCAAGTGATGTTGGAATTGTCACGTATGCCTATCACATGTTTGGTGTTATTTCCCTTTATCTCTTGAATTGTTTATGCTTGTGAACGAAGTACGTTTATATATGTTGGGGATACGATTGGTTAGAATAGGCAAAACTTGAATTGATTATAATTATAAACCGTGAAATTTGGCATAAGTAGAACATGAAATATGGCACGAAAACTCGACTTGAACATGCCATAACTTGACTTGAAACATGCCTTAGTTGGGCACGAAATTGACATATAAACATGCTATGAAAATAGCACGAATCTGATAAGAACATGGGCATGACTTTAGAAAACAAGAAAGTGGCCAACTCGAGGTTGGGTTGAGTTTGTAGTGTAAACTTGCCCGGAACCGCCGGGCAAATCCAGTTGCTACAAACAATAGGATCCAATATGGGTAGTTGGTCACATCGCGCTTGAAACCCGAGCTTGGGTTGAGTTCGTAGCGTAAACCTGCCCGGAACCGCCCGGCAAATCCAGTGGCTACGAACAATAGGATCCAATGTGAGTGGTTCGGTGCATTAACGAATCAATTAATGCCAATTAGGGTTAAGTCATGAACGTGAAAAGACAACTTAACCAACTTGAACACGATTTGCAGGGCTAAGTCATGAACTTGAAACGACAACACTTAGCCAACTTGACATGACACGTAGGCGGGTTAAGTCACGAATTTAAATGACATACTTAACCATCTTGACACGACTAGACTGGAAAAGGATTAAGTCACGAATTACATGACTTAATCGGTTAGGCGGGTTAGGTCACGAATTACATGACCTAATCTGTTAGGCGAAACCCTAGACACGACCCTTTTCAGCAGTAACCCTCTAGACGTATCAAGGTACCCTGGGGCTAGGCTGGGTGGGGCACGATTACTGGGCTGATTGTAAGAGGTGAACGACGGCAGTGGGGTATGCCGGTGTAGGTTCGGTGGACTACGGTCGTGCACGTATTCCGGGGAAGGCACTGGGTATCCTTAGATTTATCTGTGCATCTTGAATCGTGTCAGGGGTTGACACCCTAGGGCTGATACACCCGAAGGTGGACCCAGCACAGGTGACTACATTCGTGATTAGCCGTATGACACAGACACTTGACGAGCTAGAACTTGTAGGGAGCCGATCAACTAGATAATCGCTCCGTAGGACCCCGTACTTGGGTCAGACCCCGTTTCAGGGTCATTTCATGATATTGGGCCGTGGGATTTATTTTGTGATTAACTTGTGATATGTGCTTAGTATACTAGTATAGTCGATGCAACGAATCTCGAACATGTGATGCTTTACTTGACTTGTCTTGACTTATCCTGATCACCTTAGTCTCTCTTGTTCACCTTGACACCATTCTTAAGTTTAGTTCCAGTTCATACATGACAGGTTGTTTTAACCGTTTTTACACTGAAAGTCACTAGGACTTACTCAGTCTTTATGACTGACCCTTTTCCTTTCGCCTCTTTTTCTTTCGTTTCCCCCCCAGGTTTTCAGGGAGGAATCACTAGCTCTTAGCTTTGATATCACTTGCTTTGGCTCAGCATGTACGGTTTGCTACGGCTGCTTCTTTTTACTGCACTTGGGGAATAAGCTGTTTTTCTGTTTTTAGTTATTGCTTCTTTGGCTATTATTACAACACAGTTGTAATGAAGTTATTTGAAATGTTTGTAAGAGACATGGTTTATTTGGGAATAAAATGAAGTTCTGTTTTGCTCATAAATTCTTCCGTTGTTTACTTAATTTTTTTTATTTATTAATGTTCTGTCTTGTGATAATTCTGTGATGTTATCTCGATAATACCCCTCCAAAACAAGTGCATTCCCTTTGTGAGTGACCCTAGCGGAGGTGGGGTGTTAAATTTGGTATCAGAGCGAGGTTTACAAAGACTGGGAAAAAGTTTTGAAAACCTTTTTTTTTTTTTAAAAACAAAACCATTTACAAAGAAGCACTTTTCAAGAAAAGTTGGTCGATTTTAAAAGGCTATTCCCCAAAAAGCCATTAGCACAATCTTTGTTTCCTTGTTTGAATCTCTTTCCCTTTCTTTTCTCCATCTGTAGTCGCAGTAGCTTTACCTACGGCTAATCTTCTTTCTAGCTTCGTAGAGGGTTTTCCCGTACGATGGAGATAGTTTTCGTGAGGCTTGTTAACATGTTATATAGGATAGGTATGAGTGATAAGAATGAAGATAAGGCGGATAAGTCTTCCGAAGTGGTTGAGCCAAGCATCCTTGAAGGCGTAAAAGTGGAAACACTGAGGCGAGTTCTAATTCGTGTCTTAGAAACAGAGATCTAGGAGCTAAGGAATCAAGAAGTCAAGCTAGTTAAAATACAGTGGAGTGAAGCCCAAGAAGATGCAACTTGGGAATTCGAAGAAAAGATACGCGCGCTATACCAATTTCTTTTTGAGGGTACATTCTCGATCTATTTTTCTATAAGTTTACATACATTTCTTTTGCTATCCATGTTTGTCTTGTTATCTCCTCGATCCTATCTTGAGAACCATAGGTAGAATCTTTTTGGATGCAAACATGTAATTGAAACATGTTATGATTGCAAAATGGTTGCATGTGGTTGCTCATGGATGCATGAATACACATTAGGCACTAGATCGGCTCAGTCACAGTTTCATACTTGCATATGCATGAGTGTTTATTTTGGAAACTTGGTTGTGCTATCATTTGGTTGTTGCATATGATTGAATGTTTGAGCATTCATATAGAAATTATGAATTGTAATAGGGAATTTTTTGCATACATATTGGATTCATTTCACTAAACATATTTGGCATTTGAGAAGATAAATCAGGCCGGATCATTTGCATTAGATAAGGAACATATACACACACTTTCTGCATATGTTCATACAGCATTAGTAATCTTTCAAGGACAATGACCGCCTGTGGATGATGCTTTGAGTAGATGGATGATGGATGGTAGGATATGTTCTTCCTAACTTGAAGATTTCGGGGACGAAATCCTTTAAGGAGGGGAGAATGTAACAACCTGTATTTTAAACAACATGTTATAACTTAAAACAGGGCAGAATTGAATGTTAAAATCTGAATCAGGGAAAATGGGTTGCGCCATTGCGTTCGTCTTGGAAAAATACGCGAAATAGAGTCCGAAATTTCATAAATCGGAGTCCGTATGACCAAGATATGGCCTCGCAAAGTTTCACGAAAATTCAAATTCAAATACAGATTCAAATTTTTAGAATTCAGGGTAGGCGGGAAAAATCCCGCCCAGACAGGTCGACAGGGGGGTCGACACTAGGGTCGACCTCCCCCCAACCAGGTCGACACTAGAGTCGACCTGGGGGTCGACCTGTGTGTCGATCTCCCGCCAGGTCGACTGGGGAGTCGACCTGGGTGTCGACCTGGGGGTCGACCTCCCTGGTCGGCCAGGTCGGCCTGGTGCGCCTGTTTTGGCTCTTAGATCTTGTCTTGTGGGCTTGTGACGATTTTAGATGGCTCAGATCTATCCTAGGGTTTATCCTACGGCTAAAACTAATACTAAACACTATAAAAAGACCCTAAGACCTAGCTTAAATCATACTATTTCGTTTTAGCCTAATGCAACCGCCATTAAACCTAGAACTCTAAATTAAAAATACAAAGAACAAAATTAAAGAAGATGAAGGATGATTCTTGAAGGCTACAACTAGAAGCTACAACAACTACGACGCTTTAGACAACGGATTTAGGGCTATTTGATTTAAAGTTTTGATTTGGATTGCTTGCTTCATATTGTAAGTTCTATGTCACTTTTTAGGCAAAAACGCTGAAATAACATGGGCATGCTATGAATTGAAACCGGATTTAGGAACTATTAATAATCCATGTTTATATTGTTTAACTTTGAATCAAAATTTGGGAATATTGCTATGTTAATGTTCCAAGTTAAACTTATCATGATGTTGATGTTGTTATGAATCACTTGGGCTTAATTTTATTGCAAGTTGAACAAATACATGTCCATGGAATCATTATGTTCATTGAAATCCTCATGTTGATTAAACCATGCCTATGATGCTAAATAAACCATGTCTATGATATTAATGAAACTATTCCTGTGATGTTAATATACCTATCATGCTAATGACAAATTGGGAATTGCTAGGTCATTATGAAAAGTTGGAATCATTATGTTTATAATGCTAGATGAGAATCATTATGTTAAAAATACTAAATTGGAATCCACTATGCCTATTAGAATTACCATGCCTTTAATGTTTCATGTTTGTAATAAAATTATTATTATGCCCGCAATGATTATTATGCCTAGGATGTAAAGTTGAATTCATCATGTTGAACTAAGTTGGAACCATTACTATGCCAAGTTATCATCATGCTAGTATTGAAACCATGTGATATGTTATAGCCTGTTTATTATGCAAGTGATGTTGGAATTGTCACGTATGCCTATCACATGTTTGGTGTTATTTCCCTTTATCTCTTGAATTGTTTATGCTTGTGAACGAAGTACGTTTATATATGTTGGGGATACGATTGGTTAGAATAGGCAAAACTTGAATTGATTATAATCATAAACCGTGAAATTTGTCATAAGTAGAACATGAAATATGGCACGAAAACTCGACTTGAAAATGCCATAACTTGACTTGAAACATGCCTTAGTTGGGCACGAAATTGACATATGAACATGCTATGAAAATAGCACGAATCTGATAAGAACATGGGCATGACTTTAGAAAAAAAGAAAGTGGCCAACTCGAGGTTGGGTTGAGTTTGTAGTGTAAACCTGCCCGGAACCGCCCGACAAATACAGTTGCTACAAACAATAGGATCCAATGTGGGTAGTTGGTCACATTGCGCTTGAAACCCGAGCTTGGGTTGAGTTCGTAGCGTAAACCTGCCCGGAACCGCCCGGCAAATCCAGTGGCTACAAACAATAGGATCCAATGTGAGTGGTTCGGTGCATTAACGAATCAATTAATGCCAATTGGGGTTAAGTCATGAACATGAAAAGACAACTTAACCAACTTGAACACGATTTGTAGGGCTAAGTCATGAACTTGAAACGACAACACTTAGCCAACTTGACATGACATGTAGGCGGGTCAAGTCACAAATTTAAATGACATACTTAACCATCTTGACACGACTAGACTGGAAAAGGATTAAGTCACGAATTACATGACTTAATCGGTTAGGCGGGTTAGGTCTAGAATTACATGATCTAATCTGTTAGGTGAAACCCTAGACACGACCCTTTTCAGCAGTAACCCTCTAGACGTATCAAGGTACCCTGGGGCTAGGCCGGGTGGGGCACGATTACTGGGCTGATTGTAAGAGGTGAACGATGGCAGTGGGGTATGCCAGTGTAGGTTCGGTGGACTACGGCCGTGCACGTGTTCCGGGGCAAGCACTGGGTATCCGTAGATTTATCTGTTCATCTTGAATCGTGTCAAGGGTTGACACCCTAGGGCTGATACACCCGAAGGTGGACCCAGCACAGGTGACTACATTCGTGATTAGCCGTATGACACGGACACTTGACGAGCTAGAACTTGTAGGGAGCCGATCGACTAGATAATCACTCCGTAGGACCCCGTACTTGGGTCAGACCCCGTTTCAGTGTCATTTCATGATATTGGGCCTTGGGATTTATTTCGTGATTAACTTGTGATATGGACTTAGTAGACTAGTACAGTCGATGCAACGAATCTCGAACATGTGATGCTTTACTTGACTTGTCTTGACTTATCCTGATCACCTTAGTCTATCTTGTTCACCTTGACACCATTCTTAAGTTTAGTTCCAGTTCATACATGACAGGTTGTTTTAACCGTTTTTACACTGAAAGTCACTAGGACTTACTCAGTCTTTATGACAGACCCTTTTCCTTTCGCCTCTTTTTCTTTCGTTTCCACCCCAGGTTCTCAGGGAGGAATCACTAGCTCTTAGCTTGGATATCACTTGCTTTGGCTCAGCATGTACGGTTTGCTATGGCTGCTTCTTTTTACTGCACTTGGGGAATAAGCTGTTTTTCTGTTTTTTAAGTTATTGCTTCTTTGGCTATTATTACAAGACAGTTGTAATGAAATTATTTGAAATGTTTGTAAGAGACAAGGTTTGTTTTGGAATAAAATGAAGTTCTGTTTTGCTCATAAATTCTTCCGCTGTTTACTTAATTTTTTTTTTATTAATGTTCTGTCTTGTGATAATTCTGTGATGTTATCTCGATAATACCACTCTAAAACTAGTGCATTCCCTTTGTGAATAACCCTAGCGGAGGTGGGGTGTTACATTTGGTATCAGAGCGTGGTTTACTAAGACTGGGCAAAAGTTTTGAAAACCTTTTTTTAAAAAAAAAAACATTTACAAAGAAGCACTTTTCAAGAAAAGTTGGTCGATTTTAAAAGGCTATTCCCCAAAAAGCCATTAGCACAATCTTTGTTTCCTTGTTTGAATCTCTTTCCCTTTCTTTTCTCCATCTGTAGTCGCAGTAGCTTTACCTGCAGCTAATCTTCTTTCTAGCTTCGTAGAGGGTTTCCCCGTACGATGGAGATAGTTTTTGTGAGGCTTGTTAACATGTTATATAAGATAGGTATGAGTGATAAGAATGAAGATAAGGCGGATGAGTCTTCCGAAGTGGTTGAGCCAAGCATTCTTGAAGGCGTAAAAGTGGAAAAATTGAGGCGAGTTCTGATTCGTGTCTTAGGAACGGAGATCAAGGAGCTAAGGAATCAAGAAGTCAAGCTAGTTAAAATACAGTGGAGTGAAGCCCAAGAAGATGCAACTTGGGAATTCGAAGAAAAGATGCACGCGCTATACCAATTTCTTTTTGAGGGTACATTCTCGATCTATTTTTCTATAAGTTTACATACATTTCTTTTGCTATCCATGTTTGTCTTGTTATCTCCTCGATCCTATCTTGAGAACCATAGGTAGAATCTTTTTGGATGTAAACATGTAATTGAAACATGTTATGATTGCAAAATGGTTGCAAGTGGTCGCAAGTGGTTGCTCGTGGGTGCATGAATACACATTAGGCACTAGATCGGCTCAGTCACAGTTTCATACTTGCATATGCATGAGTGTTTATTTTGGAAACTTGGTTGTGCTATCATTTGGTTGTTGCATATGATTGAATGTTTGAGCACTCATATAGAAATTATGAATTGTAATAGGAAATTTTTTTCATACATATTGGATTCATTTCACTAAACATATTTTGCATTTGAGAAGATAAATCAGGCCGGATCATTTGCATTAGATAAGGAACATATGCACACACTTTCTGCATATGTTCATACAGCATTAGTAATCTTTCAAGGACAATGACTGCCTGTGGATGATGCTTTGAGTAGATGGATGATGGATGGTAGGATACGTTCTTCTAACTTGAAGATTTCGGAACCGAAATCCTTTAAGGAGGGGAGAATGTAACAATCCGTATTTTAAACAACACGTTATAACTTAAAACAGGGCAGAATTAAATGTTAAATTCTGAACCAGGGAAAATGAGTTGCGCCATTGCGTTCGTCTCGGAAAAATACGCGAAATAGAGTCCGAAATTTCGTAAATTGGAGTCCGTATGACCAAGATATGGCCTCGCAAAGTTTCACGAAAAATTTAAATTCAAAAACAGATTCAGATTTTTAGAATTCAGGGTAGGCGGGAAAAATCCCGCCCAGACAGGTCGACAGGGGGGTCGACACTAGGGTCGACCTCCCCCCAACCAGGTCGATACTAGAGTCGACCTGGGGGTCGACCTATGTGTCGACCTCCCCCCAGGTGGACTGGGGAGTCGACCTCGGTGTCGACCTGAGGGTCGACCTCCCTGGTAGGCCAGGTCGGCCTGGTGCACCTGTTTTGGCCCCTAGGTCTTGTTTTGGGGGCTTGTGACGATTTTAGATGGCTCAGATCTATCCTAGGGTTTATCCTATGGCTAAAACTAATCCTAAACACTATAAAAAGACCCTAAGACCTAGCTTAAATCATACTATTTCATTTTAGCCTCATGCAGCCGCCATTAAACCTAGAACTCTAAATAAAAATACAAAGAACGAAATTAAAGAAGATGAAGGATGATTCTTGAAGGCTACAACTAGAAGCTACAACAACTACGACGCTTTAGACAACGGATTTGGGGCTATTTGATTTAAAGTTTTGATTTTGATTGCTTGCTTCATATTGTAAGTTCTATGTCACTTTTTATGCAAAAACGCTGAAATAACAAGGACATGCTATTAATTGAAACCGGATTTAGGAACTATTATTAATCCATGTTTATATTGTTTAACTTTGAATCAAAATTTGGGAATATTGCTATGTTAATGTTGCAAGTTAAACTTATCATGATGTTGATGTTGTTATGAATCACTTGGTCTTAATTTTATTGCAAGTTGAACAAATACATGTCCATGGAATCATTATGTTCATTGAAATCCTCATGTTGATTAAACCATGCCTATGATACTAATTAAACCATGTCTATGGTATTAATGAAACTATGCCTGTGATGTTAATATACCTATCATGCTAATGACAAATTGGGAATTGCTAGGTCATTATGAAAAGTTGGAATCATTATGTTTATAATGCTTGATGAGAATCATTATGTTAAAAATACTAAATTGGAATCCACTATGCCTATTAGAATTACCATGCCTTTAATGTTTCATGTTTGTAATAAAATTATTATTATGCCCGCAATGATTATTATGCCTAGGATGTAAAGTTGAATTCATCATGTTGAACTAAGTTGGAACCATTACTATGCCAAGTTATCATCATGCTAGTATTGAAACCATGTGATATGTTATAGCCTGTTTATTATGCGATTGATGTTGGAATTGTCACGTATGCCTATCACATGTTTGGTGTTATTCCCCTTTACCTCTTGAATTGTTTATGCTTGTGAACGAAGTACATTTATATTCGTTGGGGATACGATTGGGTAGAATAGGCAAAACTTGAATTGATTATAATCATAAACCGTGAAATTTGGCATAAGTAGAACATGAAATATGGCACGAAAACTCGACTTGAACATGCCATAACTTGACTTGAAACATGCCTTAGTTGGGCACGAAATTGACATATGAACATGCTATGAAAAAAGCACGAATCTGATAAGAACATGGGCATGACTTTAGAAAACAAGAAAGTGGCATACTCGAGGTTGGGTTGAGTTTGTAGTGTAAACCTGCCCGGAACCGCCCGACAAATCCAGTTGCTACAAACAATAGGATCCAATGTGGGTAGTTGGTCACATCGTGCTTGAAACCCGAGGTTGGGTTGAGTCCGCCCGACAAATCCAGTGACTACGAACAATAGGATCCAATGTGAGTGGTTCGGTGCATTAACGAATCAATTATTGCCAATTAGGGTTAAGTCATGAACATGAAAAGACAACTTAACCAACTTGTACACGATTTGTAGGGCTAAGTCATGAACTTGAAACGACAACACTTAGCCAACTTGACATGACACGTAGGCGGGTTAAGTCACGAATTTAAATGACATACTTGACCATCTTGACACGACTAGACTGGAAAAGGATTAAGTCACGAATTACATGACTTAATCGGTTAGGCGGGTTTGGTCACGAATTACATGACCTAATCTATTAGGCGAAACCCTAGACACGACCCTTTTCAGCAGTAACCCACTAGATGTATCAAGGTACCCTGGGTCTAGGCCGGGTGGGGCACGATTACTGGGCTGATTGTAAGAGGTGAACGACGGCAATCGGGTATGCCAGTGTAGGTTCGGTGGACTACGGTCGTGCACGTATTCCGGGGCAGGCACTGGGTATCCGTAGATTTATCTGTGCATCTTGAATCGTGTCAGGGGTTGACACCCTAGGGCTGATACACCAGAAGGTGGACCCAGCACAGGTGACTTCATTCGTGATTAGCCGTATGACATGGACACTTGTCGAGCTAGAACTTGTAGGGAGCCGATCGACTAGATAATCGCTCCGTAGGACCCCGTACTTGGGTCAGACCCCGTTTCAGGGTCATTTCATGGTATTGGGCCGTGGGATTTATTTCGTGATTAACTTGTGATATGGGCTTAGTATACTAGTACAGTCGATGCAACGAATCTCGAACATGTGATGCTTTACTTGACTTGTCTTGACTTATCCTGATCACCTTAGTCTATCTTGTTCACCTTGACACCATTCTTAAGTTTAGTTCCAGTTCATACATGACAGGTTGTTTTAACCTTTTTTACACTGAAAGTCACTAGGACTTACTCAGTCTTTATGACTGACCCTTTTCCTTTCGCCTCTTTTTCTTTCGTCCCCCCCCCCCCCCCCCCAAGGTTCTCAGGGAGGAAACACTAGCTCTTAGCTTGGATATCACTTGCTTTGGCTCAGCATGTACGGTTTGCTATGGCTGCTTCTTTTTACTGCACTTGGGGAATAAGCTGTTTTTCTGTTTTTTAAGTTATTGCTTCTTTGGCTATTATTACAAGACAGTTGTAATGAAGTTATTTGAAATGTTTGTAAGAGACATGGTTTATTTTGGAATAAAATGAAGTTCTGTTTTGCTCATAAATTCTTCCGCTGTTTACTTAATTTTTTTTATTAATGTTCTGTCTTGTGATAATTCTGTGATGTTATCTCGATAATACCCCTAAAAAACTAGTGCATACCCTTTGTGAGTGACCCTAGCGGAGGTGGGGTTTTACAGTTTCCTGCCCATTGCCCAAAAGTCTTTGTATATCTTAGAAAAAGTATCAACGCGGCGAAGGGGTGGAGGAGGAGGAGGAGCGTCTGCTGGGACTGCAGTGGTTGCCCTAGCCTCCAGATACCTTCTGAACTATGTTGGTATTGGTATGACCTCGGGTATCTCGGGTAACCCAGACATGCTAGAAAAAAATTTGAAGAGATTCAAAACGAAGAATTCGAAAGACAGATATATGGCTTTTGGGGATTATGTTTTTCCAAATAAACTTCACTTTTGAAAATACTTCCTTTTTAAAACCTTTTTGAAAATAGTTTTCAAAAACTTTTTATCAAATCTGGCAACCTTCAGCTCTGATACCAAGTGTAACACCCCACTTTCGTTAAGGTCACTCACAAAGGGAATGCCTTAACTTCGGTGGAACGTTATAAGTAAATAGAACAGACATTTACAAGACAGGTATGTAAGGTAGTACTTGAAAAT
The DNA here is from genome assembly GCA_030737875.1 of Allium sativum. Classification (NCBI taxonomy): domain Eukaryota; kingdom Viridiplantae; phylum Streptophyta; class Magnoliopsida; order Asparagales; family Amaryllidaceae; genus Allium; species Allium sativum. The sequence continues at coordinate 32,732,748 of CM060920.1, read as the reverse complement.
TTTATAACTTTTATTACAGCAGAAATAGAAATAAGTTCGGTTACATCATTCAAAATCACAATATCAGAATTTAAGTACATAAATAACAGTCTTGTAATAAAGCCTTCATTGTACGGAATTTTAAAGCCATAATCCGCAATAGAGACTACCATAAATAGGAAGAATCAAAGCTGAGTAATACTTTAAATAGTTCAAGCAGAAATAAATCTAAATTAATCTCCTACATTCCTATCCTGAGTACTTGGGGGGAGGGGGAACGGAAGAAAAGAGGTGAAACAAACTAGGCCAGACATACGTCTGTTGAGTCTAGTGACCTTCAGCATATAAACAGATAACAGTATCATGACATGTAAATAAAACTAGATGAGAGATAATCATAACAGGAGTAGCAGGTTAATAGAAGATACAGAATGATATAGGCTATACTAAGCTTCTTACTTGGTTTTCACTTCTCTACTCTAATGCTAGTATAATAGAATTAGGTGTTGTCCTAATATCTAAATAGAAAACATAACGATCTCTCTGGAAACACGATGCTAGTAATGGGCCTTTACCACCCTAACAGAGACAGATGTACAGAAACAGAAGCAGAAAAGGAATCAGAGACGAAAACAGAATATTCCCTATGGAAACAGAATATTAGAATTAGGTGTACACTAGTGATGGGCCTTTACCACCCCAACAGATGGTACCACACAGAAACTGATAGGTGTTACCACTCCAACAGAAACAGACGGTGCCCTAACAGAAACAAACAGAACTAAGTGCACCCTAAATTCCATCCCAAGCGATCGGCTCCCTATTACATAAATACCCTGTGCCGGCTCCACAAAAGGGTGTATCACACCCTAAATTGGCAACCTATAGACACAAACCTATTTACAGATGTCACAGGGTCTTACATCCTCAGAGCAGACCGGATCCATGCATGCACAGGACCAGATTGGAATGCGCCATCAACACCCCTCGCCATTATCAGAGTGAACCTCTTATTAGTTCAGTAAGCGTGCCCGGGACACCTTACTAGTGTTGGGTCATAGTTTTGATACCAGAAAGGGTTACTGACTAATATAGGTCCCAAACAACAGATGATACAAGTAATTACCCGTCCTAACCTTGTGTCCCAAGACTAACAGATTTCTTACTTACAGATTTCAGTTGTACAAAGTCCAAATTAACTTGTTCTCAGATCAAACATACAGGTTAACAAGTTTTCAAACTAATGGATCAGATATACAGATTAACAAGTTTTTAGAATAACAGATCAGATATACAGATTAATAGACTAACAGATTGTTTCACCTGACCTTGTATTAGGCCTACAGATTTTCAAACTGGTTTATTAGATTCATCAGTCCAGTTGTTTTAATCCTATCCACAGAACACGTTTTAGGTATCACATTTATCTAAGATTTGAATTAATTAAATATTAATTCACAGACCTCTCACGTTAGGTTGGTAGCTTGTGGCCGCTGGATATGCCGTGCGGTTCCGGGCAAAATTCTACCAAAAGCCAGACCTAACCACATGTCTAAGCATCTTTACGCCTACGACCTCTCGCATTAGACTGACAGTTTGCGATTGCTAGTTAAGCCGGTTGGGTCTTGGAACGCTTCCACCGCAAACAGAGTCTAATCTTGTGTCTCAACATTCTTATTTTAGCTAAAGTATTCATTCGCAGATTATGCCAATATCAGATTAATTATACAAATTCAACAAATTAACTTCTTTACAAGTTACAGTAGATTATCCAAAGTTCTATTAACATGTTTTCCCCAATTTTAGATTGAGCGTACAGATTTCCATACTCCAAATTACCGTATTCAGTTTCAACAGGTTTAGCAGATTAGACAATTTAAAAGATTTAATCATCCCTTAAAATTCCATTGACATAGCTCGCTTAATCATAAAATTAAGCCTAATTTTACATGCCAAAATTTTGGTCGTAATTCACAATATAACATATGCCCCAAATTTTAGTTAAATTTACACAATATAGAATATTCTCCAAAAACCCCAAATCATGATATACACTACGAATTATGCCAAATTATAGCCTTTTATTTCAGCATATGTCAAATGTCCAAAAATGCCCATTTAGGCGAGTTCACGTTTAATAGTTATCCCTATTTTAATATAGGTTTTTCAAGCCTAAGTCACATATCCTTTTCTTCCAAGTCAAAGATTGTCATATAAAGTATGTCCCAAATCTAGATCTTAAATTACTACATGTATTATGTCCTCAAAACCAGATCTTGAATTATGACATACATTATGTCCCCAAATTACAAGTCATATGTTGTCATACAATAATTCTTCTTTTTCCAAATCATAAACCGTCATATATAGTATGCCTAGATCTAGATTTTAGATTACAACATGTTGTGTTCTCAATTTCATCACAAATCGGTTATGTCCAATTATGCATCACTCAATATTTTCCCCAAATTTAGCACTCGTGTGTCAATCTCTTATGAGAAGGAAAGAAGAGATACATAATAGTTACAATAAGATAGATCTACACAAAAAAATAGATCTGATAAACAGGAATATGCATAATCTCCAATTCAGATTTATAACCATGTCAAGATCATAATTAAATTTCATATCTGAAAATAACTATACTCACAAATTGGGGTTTAAGAACGATTCTGGGATCTGATTTTCTGTAGTTGATTTAGCTTTCCGTTGATGTTGGTGTGGATTTGTTATCTTTTAATCCTATTCAGATTGGAAGAAGAAGAAGCACTAGTTCTAGCTTTTGGTTTCAGCAGAGTAGCAACCCCATTGATTTATTTTAATATGAATCAGAGCAGAGTATAGGCGTAATGAAATTGTGTGGAGAGAATGTGAGGTTTGGGGGTGTTTACATAGCTTAGGACAACGAATCTGGTCAGAACGGGCGTCTAAATGCAGAAAAATGGATCTGTCCTCGGATCTAGAAAAAGGGGGAGGTCGACCTCCAGGTCGACCCCATGGTCGACCTGTTCTACCCAGATCGACCGCCAGGTAGACCCCCTGGTCGACCTGGGTCCTGGGCGGGAATTTTCCAGCCCAGCCAGAGTGTGTGATTTGAATTTCAAAACTTCAAATTTGAATTTGGGTGGTTTTCCCTGAAATTTCTAAGTGCCATAACTTCTTCATACGGAGTCCGATTTACGCAAATTTGGACTCTATCTTAAGCCGAATTCCGAGAGGAACGCAATTCCATAACCATTTTCCCTTAATTCTTCCTCTGAAAATTAATTATACTTTGTTTTGTTACTTTATAGTCATAGAAAATACAGTGTGTTACATAACTCAAAATGAATTCAAAGTTATGGTTGGCAGAACAACCCTCGTCTGTTGGGTGCAACATCGATCTCTTAAGGTGCAACATCTGCTTTAAAATCCTAGATTGCACCATATGACATTTGAAAATTTGTTTATGGGGATGAAATAGAAATATAACATGGTGAATCATATTCCAAATAATAGTAAATCGAATTCCTACAACGGTCAACCCCCCTTTGACCAACAAAACGGCGTGTGAAAAATTGAGCTAAAAAAGATTTCGATGTTCCCAATAGTCATTATGATTGAATTTCTTGGTTACTGAACTAGTATGTGATGGGTGGAGCCTGTTAGTCTGATAGATCTATGAGAGAGCTTCATTTTGACTGGTTATGGTTCTAGTAACACAAAATCGATATAAAGTTATGGTTGGTGGAACAATCCACATCTATTGGGTGCAGCATAGAAGTCTTGAGGTGCAACATCCGTTTGAAAATCCAAGATTGCATCGTATGACTTTTGAAAACAAGTTTATGGGGATGAAATAGAAATATTACATGGTGCATCATGTTCCGAAATATAGTAAATCGTATTCCGACCACGGTCAGACCACCATTGACCAACATAACGACATGAGAAAAATTGAGCTAAAAAGGCTTTCGATGTTCCTAATAGTCATTAAGATTGTAGTTTTTGGTTACTGAACTAAGATGAGATTGGTGGAACCGGTTTGTCCTATAGATCTATGAGAGAGCTTCGTTTTGACAAATTATGGTTCTAGTAATTAAGAATGGATACAAAGTTATGGTTGGCGGAACAACCCACTTCTGTTGGGTGAAACATCGAAGTCTTCAGGTGCAACATCCTTTCCAAAATCCAAGATTGCACTATATGACTTTTGAAAACTCGTTTATGGGGATGAAATAGAAATATAACATGGTGAATCATATTTCAAAATATAGTAAACCGAATTCCGACCACTGTCAACCTACCTTTGAACAAAAAAATGGCATGTGAAACATTGAGCTGAAAAAGCTTTCAATGTTCCCAATAGTCATTAAAATTGAATTTCTTGGTTACTGAACTAAGATGAGATAGGTGGAACCTGTTCATCCGACAGATCTATGAGAGAGCTTCATTTTGACTGGTTATGGTTCTACGAACTCAAAATGGATACAAAGTTACAGTTGGCGGAACAACCCATGTCTGTTGGTTGCAACATCGAAGTCCTGAGGTGCAACATCCATTTGAATATCCAAGATTGCACCGTATGACTCTTGTAAACTAGTTTATGGGGATGAAATAGAAATATAACATGGTGAATCATATTCAAAAATATAGTAAATCGAATTCCTACCACGGCCAACCCCCCTTTGACCAACAAAACGACATGTGAAAAATTGAGCTAAAAAAGATTTCGATGTTCCCAAAAGTCCTTAAGATTGTATTTCTTGGTTGCTGAACTAAGATGACATGGGTTGTACCTGTTAGTCCTATAGATCTATGAGAGAGCTTCGTTTTGACTAGTTATGGTTCTCGTAACTCAAAATGAATACAAAGTTATGGTTAGTGAAACAACCCATGTCTATTGGGTGCAGCATCGAAGTCTTGAGGTGCAACATCCTTTTAAAAATCCAAGATTTCACTGTATGACTTTTGAAAACTCGTTTATGGGGATGAAATAGAAGTATTAAATGGTGCATTATTCTCCAAAATATAATAAATCGAATTCCGACCATGGTCAAACCACCTTTGACCAACTAACCACCTTGTGAAAATTAGAGCTGAAAAAGTTTTCGATGTTCCGAGTAGTCATTATGATTGAATTTCTTGGTTTCTAAACTAAGATGAGATTGGTGGAAATAGTTAGTCATACAGATCTATGAGAGAGCTTCTTTTTGACAGGTTATGGTTCTAGTAACACAAAATGGATACAATGTTATGGTTGGCCTATCAACCCACGTCTATTGGGTGCAACATCGAAGTCTTGAGGTGCAACATCAGTTTGACAATCCAAGATTGCATTGTATGACTTTTGAAAACTCGTTTATGGGGATGAAATAGAAATATAACATGGTGCATCATATTCCAAAATATAGTAAATCGAATTCCAAGCACCATCAAACGCCCTTTGACCAACAAAGCGGCATGTGAAAATTGAGCAAAAAAATCTTTCGATGTTCCCAATAGTCATTATGGTTGAATTTCTTGGTTATTGAACTAAGATGAAATTGGTGGAAGAACCTGTTAATCCTATAGATCTATGAGAGGGCTTCATTTTGACTGGTTATGGTTCTAGTAACTCAAAATGAATTAAATTTATGGTTGGTGGAACAACCCACGTCTGTTGGGTGCAACATCGAAGTCTTGAGGTGCAACATCCTTTTGAAAACCCAAGATTGCACCGTATGACATTTGATTTTTTTTATGGGGATGAAATAGAAATATAACATGGTGAATCATATTCCAATTAATAGTAAATCGAATTCCTACCATGGTCAACCCCCCTTGGACCAACAAAATGGCTTGTGAAAATTGAGTTTAAAAAGCTTTCGATGTTCCCAATAGTCATTATGATTGAATTTCTTGGTTTCTGAACTAATATGAGATGGGTGGAACCTGTTAGTCCTATAGATATATGAGAGAGGTTCGTTTTGACTGGTTATGGTTCTTGTAACTCAAAATCGATACAAAGTTATGGTTGGCGGAACAATCCATGTCTATTGCGTGCAACATGGAAGTCTTGAGGTGCAACATCCGTTTGAAAATCCAAGATTGCATCGTATGACTTTTGAAAACACGTTTATGGGGATGAAATAGAAATATAACATGGTGCATTATATTCCAAAATATAGTAAATCCAATTTCGACCACGGCCAAACTACCTTTGACCAACATAATGGCATGTGAAAAACTGAGCTAAAAAAGCTTTCGATGTTCCCAATAGTCATTAAAATTGAATTTCTTGGTTACTGAACTAAGATGAGATGGGTGAAACCTGTTCGTCCGATAGATCTATGAGAGAGCATCGTTTTGACTGGTTATGGTTCTTGGAACTCAAAATGGATACAAAGTTATGTTTGGACGAACAACCCACGTCTGTTTGGTGCAACATCGAAGTCTTGATGTGCAACATACATTTGAAAATCAAAGATTGCACCGTATGACTCTTGTAAACTAGTTTATGGGGATGAAATAGAAATATAACATGGTGAATCATATTTCAAAATATAGTAAATCAAATTCCTACCACGGTCAATGTAACAACCCGTATTTTAATAACAAGTTATAACTATAAATCAAGACAGAATTAAATTTTAAATTATGAACCAAGGGATACGGGTTACTCCATTACGTTCGTCTCGAAATTCTACTTGAAAACAAGTCCGAGTTTACGAATATCGGAGTCCGTATGGCCAAGATATGGCTCTCCAAAGTTTCAGAAAATTCCAGAGTTCAAAACAGTTCGAATTCAAGTTCAGAATTTGAATTTCAAAACCCAGACAGACTGGGCGGGAAAAATCCTGCCAGCACCAGGTCGACTGGGGAGTCAACTGGGCAGTCGACCCCCCCACCCTCCCCAGACCAAGTCGACTGGGCAGTCGACTTGGGTGTCGACCTGGTCACCTAGCCTGTTTTTTGGACAGATTTATCTGGTCTAGTTTCCTGTCCAGGTTCAGCTCCCTAAACCCTATATAAACAACCTCTGACCCTAGACTCTCTATCACATTCTTATCCGGCCTTATGCTGCTGGGGTTCTTACTGGAAGATAGAGAACAAGGAGGCTATTCAATACTTCATTTGAGCTACGTTGATTTGGGGATTTGCTAGAGATTCTTCTTCTACTCTTTTGCTTTCTCATTCTCTAGACCACGATCTGTAAGCCCTTTGTCACTCTTAGATCTAAACTGTAAATTTAACATGAACACGATGTAAACTAAAATTAGGCCTAAACATGATAACTAGGTTGGATCTACCATGGTATGTCCTTGATCTATGACTATCCCTTTTAGATCTGTTATTTTGGATCTAGTTTTGTACACCCTAGATATATTCATCTTAAATTTTGACTTGTGGAATATTAGTATGAAATTGATTTGGACATATTCATGTTTAATCTAAAACCCCCATGACCTTTATCTTGACATGCCTGTGATGTTGAATATATTATTTGGGTTACTATCTTATGTCAATCCTTTACCATGTCTATCACTATATTTTGCCAAGTTGATGTTGATACCCTATTTCATATGCCTGTAATGTTATAATCATCATGCTTAGCTTGTGAACACCTTTGCCATCCTATGACTATCCTTTTTGTGATATATCCCTAATTTGACATGTTGTATTAATACGAATTCACGTACGTTGGGGAAACGTTTTGGGGTAGATTAGGCAAAATTGAAATTGGCTATGGAATTGACAATATATGACATGAAAACTTGACATGAGAATAAGCCTGAAAACATGAATTTGGGACGTGGAAATTAGATAACTTGAAAGTGGCCAACTCGAGGTTGGGTTGAATTTGCAACGTAAATCTGCCCAGAACCGCATGGCAAATCCAGTAGTTGCAAATAATAGGACCCAATGTGGGTAGTTGGTCATATAGCACTTTAAACCCGAGGTTAGACTAGGATATCGTGTAAAGCTGCCCGGACCTGCCCGGCACATCCAGTAACCATAACCAAGTCTAATGTGAGAGATTGGGGTGCGTTAAGTAAATTAATGCCACATGGTAAGGTTAAGTCATAGACCACTTGAATACACTTAACCAATTTGATACATGTTTGGATATGGGTTAAGTCATGACCTTTTTAATGACAACACATAACCCATTAAAAATCCTAGCCACGTGGTCCCTTTCAGCAGTAACCCACTTAGAAGTATCACGATACCCTGGGGACTAGGCTGGGTGGGGCACGATTACTGGGTTGATTGTAAGCGACCAAGAAAAAAGGCTGAGTAAGGTGCGCCAGTGTAGGTCCAGGCAGACTAGGGTCGTGCACTTAGTCCGGAGTTGAAAAAGTAGGCATGGGCACCCGTAGTACTACATTGTGCGTGCTTGATTTGTGTCAGTGGTTGGCACCTAGGACCTGATACACCCTAGGGTGGACCTTGCACATGTGACTACATTCCGCGATTCAGCCGTATAATACTGACACACGACGAGTAAAGCCGATCTATTAGGATGGATTGTTGGACCCTGTATTGGGTCATTTCATGTTATTGGGTTTAGGGATCATTTCTGGATTTATACTTGACATGGATTTGGACACTAGTACATTTAGTGCAGTAAACCTTGTATATGCGATGCCACTCTTTTCTTGTTACCTTTTATTATCTTGCCAGTCTAGTTATTATCTTTATGTTTAATCTCAGTTTCTCATGTCCAGTTAACTTTATTAGTGTAACAACCTGTATTTTTAATAACCTGTTAAGATATAAATTGAGGCAGAATTTAATTTAAAAATCTGAATCAAGGGGAAACGGGCTGTGCCATTGCGTTCGTCTCGGAAAAATACGCGAAATAGAGTCCGAGTTTTCGAAAATCGGAGTCCGTATGACCCAGTTAAGGCCCATTGAAGTTTTCAGAAATTTCCATATTAAAAACAGATTTAAATTTTAAGTTAAAAACAAGGGTTAGGGCACAACTGGCGTCAGGCGGGAAAACTCCAGCCAAGACCCCCAAGTCGACAGGCATGTCGACAGGGGTCTAAGGGTGTCGACTGCCCTGTCGACAGCCCTGTCGACACGGGGTGGCCGGGCAGTTTTGCCTGGCGCACCATTTCTGATCTGAGCTTGGTTGTGTGGCTTGGTTCTGGAGAATTCCGAAATCTGATGGACCTAATTCAACTAGGGTTTAATCCTATGGTCTAAATCACTAGCCTAATCTATAAATAAGACCCTAACCTACCCTAAATCACTCATTATTCATTCTAGCAACTAAACTATGTCAAAATCAAACCTCTCATGGCCTCCACTCTCTTCATACAATTCCTAAACAAATTCCTAAGAGATTTCCATGAATACAAGTGTATTTAGGCTTGTATGATCCTCTTTAGCTTGCATTAAAGTCTTGTTTCTCTATTGTCATCATAAAGGAGGAGTCTTGATCAAGTTTGCTTGCATTTTGGGGTTTTATTTTGTTGCATAAGGCGTTTCTTACATTTGCTATACTCATTTGAGTCCGCATAAGCATTGTAAGCCCTCTTACCTTCATTTTAGAAACTCTAAAGTTAATATGTGATGAAAGTTGGGATTTATGCATGTTTAATAAGTTATGCATGCTTATGCGAGTTCACTATGCCATGTTACACATGTTTAATAAGTTATGCATGCTTATGCGAGTTCACTATGCCATGTTACACATGTTTGATAAGTTATGCATGTTTATGCAAGTTCACTATGCCATGATTTGCAAGTTTAACAAGTTATGCATGTTTATGCAAGTTCACTATGCCATGATTTGCGAGTTTAACAAGTTATGCATGTTTATGCAAGTTCACTATGCTAAGTTATGCAAGTCCAACATGTTATGCATGTTTATTATGATATGTAAGATTCATCATGTATGTTGTGCCAAGTTCCCTCTTTCTATCCTTTATGCGTTATGACGAATATGTAAGCGATAGAATGACGTTGGGGGGTTTGGGTAAAACTTAAAATACATGAAAATATAAGATTGGGAATTTACCAATTAAGTTAGGTCTACCCCTTGGGAATTTACCTATTAAGTTAGGTCTACCCAAGTATTTGTTAAACTTGTAATTATGTTTTGAAAATAAAGTGGACATGACACTTAGAAAACATAAGTGTGGCCAACTAGAGGTTGGGTTGAGTTTGTAGCGTAATTCTACCCGGAACCTACCGGCTTAACTAGTGGCTACAAACAATAGGATCCAATGTGAGAAGTTGGTCATGTGGTGCCAAGACCCGAGGTTAGACCAAGTTGTGGTGTAAATCTACCCGGAACCCACCGGCTTAACTAGGTAACCGCAACAAAGTCTAATGTGAGAGGTTAAGGCACAATTAAATTAATTAATGCCTCATGATTAGGGTTAAGTCATGGCCCACTAATACTTAACCAATTTTGGGGATACGAGGGATTAAATGGGGTTAAGTGGTGAACTGTTGGTTACACTTAACTAATTTAATCCATGATTAGTGAGGGGTTAAACCACACTTAACCCTCTTAGAAAACCCTAGCAACGTGGTCTGTTCCAGCAGTAATCCCAGTTTGGTATCATTCACAACCCTAGAGGCTAGGCTAGGGCACGATTACTGGACTGATGTAAGCGACCAAAGCGACGACTGAGTGGTACAGCGGTGCGGGTCCAGGCGGGCTACGGACGTGCACGTAGTCCGGTGTTGGACAAACTCGAGGCACGGGTACCAGTAGGTTTAGACTGTGCATTATTGCTTAGGTGTCTGGGGTTGACACCCGAGGGCTTGATACACCCGAAGGTGGACCAAGCACAGTCTGACTACAACCATATGTGGGCCGTATGGACACCAACACTTGACGTGTTAGGTTTATAGGGAGCCGATCGACTAGACCGTTGGGCTGGACCTTGTATTAAGGTCACCTCATGTTATTGGGCCAAAGTTTGGGCTAAGGAATCAATACCTGTTATGTTAGTTTGCTAGTACACTGTGGTGCAAAGCTTAATCTTCTTTATGTGATGACACCTTTATCTATTGCCAGTATGTTCATCTCAGTTTCCATCATGATGCTAACTTTATTAGTTTATAGACTGATCATAGTAGGGCTTACCTGTCTTTTTGACTGACCTGTTTTCTTTCGCTTCTTTTCTTCCGTTTCCCCCCCCCCCCCCCCCAGGTTCTCCGGGAGGGAATAGTGGTGCTTAGCTTGGATCGCTTGCTTGTTTGCTGGATAGCTCATGTATGTCTGGACATTGAGCTCGCTACGGTTTATCATCTTTATTTTGGGGATAGCACTATGTATTTCAGTATTTCTGGTTATGATGTACTAGACATGTTTATTTTGGCAGTTGACTTTATGATGTACTAGACTTGTTTTGAGATGGTTTGAGATATTCCGCTGTTTTATTCTCACTTACTCTGTTTTACATATATATTTATGTTCTTGTTCTGCCTTGATATATCATTATGCATGCTTACCCAGTTCTAACGCCCCCCAGTAGCTAGTGCCCCCGAAAGAGTGACCCTAGCGGAGGTGGGGTGTTACAAATTTGGTATCAGAGCATATGGTTTACAAGAAAGAACAAAAAGTTTTTAAAAGACTTTTGAAAAACTATTTTCAAAACAAGTATAAAGTATTTTCCAAAGAAAAGTCTAGTATTTTAAAAGGCTATTCCCCAAAAAGCCATTAGCGTTATCCTTCGTTCCCTTGACCTAATCTTATCTTATCATTCGTTTCAGTATGGCTGAGAATCTTGCCATCCCGGATGGAGTAAACGTACCACTCTGGTATAGGAGACTTCTAGAAGCTAGGGCGGCAGCTGGCCCCGCAAACCCTACTCCCACTCCTCCTCCTGGAGTTGAGAATCCTCCCCCTAATGTCCCTCCTCCGGTGGTTCCTGTTCCTCCTCTACCAGTTGCTGAGGCTCCTCTTCCTCCTCCTCCCCCTCAGCATCCTCAGGTTGAGTTCACGAAGGTTTGTAAAGACTTCAAGGCGATGGGAGGCAAGAATTTCCTAGGCACGGAATCTTTTGTTGAAGCTAGGAATTGGCTGAAAGACACTGAGGACTTGTTTGCTATCTTTATGATTGACGACGAGAGGAAGATCTTATTGACAGTGTGGCTTTTGAAGGACGAAGCAGCCTATTGGTGGGAGGTCACCAATGGGACGAGGCCCGTCGAGACATGGTCCGATTTGAGGGCTAGATTTGTGGCCAAGTTTCTATCTTCTGCTGAGGCGAATTTACAGATGGAGAAGTTCATTGCATTAAAGCAAGGTGATATGTCTATTAAGGAGTATGTGAACAAGTTTAATCAGCTGGCCTGTTTTGGTTTGGATATGGTGAACACTCCTGAGAAGAAGGCTCTTCGATTTGCTAGAGGGTTGAATGAGCCGCTGCAGGGTTTGGCGATGTCACATATTCCGCATGGGGCTACTTTTGAGAGTTTGGTCGATATGGCTCTACTTCAGGGAGATGGAAAGAAAGAGGTCAAGTCGAGTGATACTCAAGCAAAGAAGACTGATTCTCACGGTAAAGACAATCAAGGTGGTCAAAGCAGTCAGGGGAATCAGAGCAAGAACAAGAAGGGGAACAACAACAAAAGCAAGGGAAAGTGCAATTACTGTGGTGTGCCTGGACACTTTGCTAAGGATTGTAGGAAGAAGAAAAGGAAGCTTAGTGGTGGATGTTTTTCCTGTGGTGAGACTGGACACTTCAGCAAGGAATGCGCGAAGAAGAAAGGGCAGGGTCAGACTCAGCGTGCTGGACCTTCAGGAGGGCAAGTTCATGCTCTCAATACCGCTCCAGTTCCCGATCGAGGTAGTGTTTCTGTTGAGAACCTTGTTTATGTTTCCGATCTTCCAGTTCGTACCTTGTTTGATTCTGGTGCATCACATAGCTTTATTTCATCTGATCTTGTTGATAGTTTGCACCTTAGTACTAGCTTAGTGGATGATCCCGTTTGTGTTTTGAATCCCATTGGGGGTTCCGCTCATCTATCTATGATATGTGAGGATCTGAGGATCTCTATACTCAGTGTAGAGTTCTTGTGTAGTGCGTATGTTCTTGGTTTCAAGGGATACGGATTGATTTTGGGCATGGATTGGCTGTCTAGACATGGAGCCATTCTTGATTGTGAGCATAGGGTTGTGAGGCTTGTGACTCGCCTTGGCAACACCTTAGAGATTTCATGCAATCCGAAGGATCCCGTCATGTTGTGCTATCTTGAATCTCTCGACTCGTCAGAGGAAAACCTTCAGTCTGTAAGGGTGGTCCGAGATTATCCAGATGTTTTTGAAGAAGTTAAGGGGTTGCCCCCTAAACGAGAGATTGATTTTTGCATTATCTGGTGGATAATGCTAAGCCTGTTTCTTTGCCCGTTCGGCACATGGCTCCGCGTGAGAGACGAGAGCTCAGCAAGCAAGTAAAGGAGTTGCTTGAGAAGAACTTCATCAGACGAAGTATATCCGAATGGGGAGCGCCTGTGGTGTTTGCTACTAAGGCAGATGGTTCTCTTCGACTATGTGTGGACTATAGAGAGTTGAATAAGCTGACTAAGAAGAACAGACACCCATTACCGAGGATTGATGATCTTTTTGACCAGCTTGTTGGTGCTTCTGTTTTCTCTCAGCTTGATCTTGCTACTGGATTTCATCAGCTCAGAGTGGCTGAAGATAGTATAGACAAGACTGCATTCAGAACTCCAGATGGATTCTTTGAATGGCTTGTTATGCCGTTCGGTTTGACGAATGCACCCGCGTATTTCGTGGACTTGATGAAAAGGGTGTTTCGAGAGTTCTTGAACAAGTTTGTCGTGGTCTTTGTGGATGATATTCTGATCTTCTCTAAGGATGAAGAAGAGCAAGCGAGGCATCTTGTAGAGGTGATGGATACGCTTAGAGCGCATCAGTTAAAGGCCAAGTTCTCCAAGTGTCACTTTTGGAGAAGGGAAGTTCGGTTCCTTGGGCATATAGTATCTAAGCAAGGCTTGGCGGTGGATCCCGTTAAAGTAGTTGCTGTGCAGGATTGGAAGACTCCAAGGAATGCAACCGAAGTGAGAAGTTTTCTAGGTCTTGCAGGTTTTTACCGGAAGTTCATCAAGGACTTCGCGAAGATATCCGTTCCTCTTACTAAGTTGACGAAGAAGAACTTAGTTTTTGCTTGGGATATGGACTGTGAGCTTGCTTTTCAGAGACTCAAGAGAGCCCTTACCTCAGCACCAGTTCTAGCTTTACCCGATGGTGGTAAGATGTTTACCGTGTACACTGATGCTTGTGGCACGGGATTGGGCGCCGTTCTGATGCAAGAAGGCAGAGTTATATGTTTTGGTGGTAGGCAACTTAAGGTGCATGAGAAGAATTATCCTACTCATGATCTAGAGCTGGCAGCGATAGTATATGCACTCAAGGCTTGGCGTCATTATCTTCTGGGAGAGAGATTTGAGCTGTATACTGATCATAAGTCTTTGAAGTATCTCTTTTCGCAGAAGGATCTGAACTTAAGGCAGCAAAGGTGGATGGAATTCTTGGCGTCCTACGATTTTGATATAGCTTATACCCCTGGCAAGGGGAATGTTGTAGCGGATGCGTTGAGTAGAAAAAGGTTGACACTAAGTCCTCTATTTGTTGAGATGAAGAATTTAGAGTTCTTGGCAACCTTTGATTTCTCTTTGGCAGTTGAGTCGATGACCGGTTCTTTAGCATCTCTTGAGCTCAGGCCTACCCTTCTGGATCAAGTTGGGGCTTCGCAGAAGGAAGACCCTCAGATAATTGAGATTATGGATAAGCTAATTCGGGGGGAGACATCTAGTCACCTTGCTCGATATTCTATAGATGATAAGGGTTGGCTGAGGAGAGACGGAAGGCTTTGTGTTCCGATGGTGGAAGACTTGGTGAGGAAAGTTTTTGAGGAAGTACATCGCTCCAAGTTGACTATACATCCGGGTGGAGATAAGATGTATAAGGATATGAAGCGCATTTTCTTCTGGCCTGGAATGAAGAAGGATGTGGCAGAGTTTGTCTCTAGATGTGTTGTTTGTCAGAGAGTAAAAGCCGAGTCGAAGAAGCCCGGTGGGCTATTGCATCCTCTAGAGGTCCCGCTATGGAAGTGGGAGAGTATTTCTATGGACTTTGTTGACGGATTGCCAAGGTCAAGAAAAGGGAATACAAGCATATGGGTCATTGTGGATAGGCTTACGAAGAGTGCTCATTTCATTCCGGTGAAGAGCAAAAGGACCGCATCTGGACTAGCCTCGGTATATCTTCGTGAGATAGTACGACTACATGGAGTCCCTTCTAGCATAGTCAGTGACCGAGACCCCATCTTTACTAGTCAGTTCTGGAACAGTTTGCAGGAATCTATGGGCACGAGGTTGAACCTGAGTACGGCTTATCACCCACAAACGGACGGTCAGACAGAAAGGGTGAATAGGGTACTTGAGGACTTGTTGAAGCTTTGCATTCTGGATTTTGGTGGTACTTGGGAAGACCATCTTCCTCTTGTGGAATTTGCTTATAATAACAGTTATCAGGCGAGCATTGGGATGGCACCATTTGAGGCTTTATATGGGAGACCGTGCAAGTCACCTACATGTTGGTGGGAGACTACAGATAAGCTTATACCTGGACCTGACATGATTAGAGATACATCCGAGAAGGTCGAGTTGATTAGAAGACGGATGAAGGCGGCCCAAGACAGACAGAAATCTTATGCTGATAGGCGAAGGACTGATTTGGAGTTTGATGTTGGGGATATGGTTTTCGTGAAGGTTTCTCCTTTGCGGAATGTGGTTCGGTTTGGAGCAGTAGGAAAGTTAGCACCAAGGTTTGTTGGACCGTTTCCAGTTGTAGAGAGGATCGGGCAGATGGCCTATAGATTGGAATTGCCCGAGAAGCTAGCTGGAGTGCATAATGTTTTTCATGTTTCGCATCTCCGGAAGTGTTTGCATAAGTCAGCAGTGGTGGTTGAGCCAAGTGTTCTAGAAGATGTGGAAGTAGAGAAAGAAGCTACCTTGAGGAGAGCTCCGATTTGTATCTTGGGGACAAAGATCAAGAAGCTAAGGAATCGTGAGGTCAAATTGGTGAAGGTTCAATGGGGGTGAAGCCGAGGAAGACGCAACTTGGGAAACTGAAGAGAAGATGCGTAGGCTTTATCCATTCCTTTTTGAGGGTACACTCTCAATCTCGTTATCTTTCCATGTCTTTCTAGTTTATCTAGTTCATCGTGTCTATCTTATCATGAGAACCTTAGGTAGAATCCTTTGGATGAAACATGTGTTTGAGACATGTTATGTTTGATGGTTGCAAGTGGTTGCAAGTGTTTGCAAGTGGTTACTCGTGGATGCATGATACACATTAGGCACTAGATCGGCTCACACACTCCTCATATTGCATGTGCATGAGTGTTTATGCTTATTCTTGGGTGAAATTTGTATGCTATCACATGGATGTTGCATATGGATGTATGATTGAGCACGCATGTAGATATTATACATTATGTTAGGGATTTGCATACATATGGATACATTTCACTAACATATTTTGCATTGATCTTTGCATTAGATAAGTACATATACACACACTTTTGCATATGTTCATACAGCATTTAGAATCTTTTAAGAACAATGGTTGCTCGTGGATGATGTTTTGAGTAGATGGATGTTGGATGGTAGGATATGTTCTTCCTAACTTGAAGATTTCGGGGACGAAATCCTTTAAGGAGGGCAGAATGTAACAACCTGTATTTTTAATAACCTGTTAAGATATAAATTGAGGCAGAATTTAATTCTAAAATCTGAATCAAGGGAAACGGGCTATGCCATTGCGTTCGTCTCGGAAAAATACGCGAAATAGAGTCCGAGTTTTCGAAAATCGGAGTCCGTATGACCCAGTTAAGGCCTATTGAAGTTTTCAGAAATTTCCATATTAAAAACAGATTTAAATTTTAAGTTAAAAACAAGGGTTAGGGCACAACTGGCGTCAGGAGGGAAAACTCCCGCCAAGACCCCCAAGTCGACAGGCATGTCGACATGGGTCTAAGGGTGTCGACTGCCCTGTCGACAGCCCTGTCGACACGGGGTGGCCGGGCAGTTTTGCCTGGTGCACCATTTCTGATCTGGGCTTGGTTGTGTGGCTTGGTTCTGGAGAATTCCGAAATCTGATGGACCTAATTCAACTAGGGTTTAATCCTATGGTCTATATCACTAGCCTAATCTATAAATAAGACCCTAACCTACCCTAAATCACTCATTATTCATTCTAGCAACTAAACTATGTCAAAATCAAACCTCTCATGGCCTCCACTCTCTTCATACAATTCCAAAACAAATTCCTAAGAGATTTCCATGCATACAAGTGTATTTAGGCTTGTATGATCCTCTTTAGCTTGCATTAAAGTCTTGTTTCTCTATTGTCATCATAAAGGAGGAGTCTTGATCAAGTTTGCTTGCATTTTGGGGTTTTATTTTGTTGCATAAGGGGTTTCTTACATTTGCTATACTCATTTGAGTCCGCATAAGCATAGTAAGCCCTCTTACCTTCATTTTAGAAACTCTAAAGTTAATATGTGATGAAAGTTGGGATTTATGCATGTTTAATAAGTTATGCATGCTTATGCGAGTTCACTATGCCATGTTACACATGTTTAATAAGTTATGCATACTTATGCGAGTTCACTATGCCATGTTACACATGTTTGATAAGTTATGCATGTTATGCAAGTTCACTATGCCATGATTTGCAATTTTAACAAGTTATGCATGTTTATGCAAGTTCACTATGCCATGATTTGCAAGTTTAACAAGTTATGCATGTTTATGCAAGTTCACTATGCTAAGTTATGCAAGTCCAACATGTTATGCATGTTTATTATGATATGTAAGATTCATCATGTATGTTGTGCCAAGTTCCCTCTTTCTATCCTTTATGCGTTATGGCGAATATGTAAGCGATAGAATGACGTTGGGGGGTTTGGGTAAAACTTAAAATACATGAAAATATAAGATTGGGAATTTACCTATTAAGTTAGGTCTACCCCTTGGGAATTTACCTATTAAGTTAGGTCTACCCAAGTATTTGTTAAACTTGTAATTATGTTTTGAAAATAAAGTGCACATGACACTTAGAAAACATAAGTGTGGCCAACTCGAGGTTGGGTTGAGTTTGTAGCGTAATTCTACCCGGAACCTACCGGCTTAACTAGTGGCTACAAACAATAGGATCCAATGTGAGAAGTTGGTCATGTGGTGCCAAGACCCGAGGTTAGACCAAGTTGTGGTGTAAATCTACCCGGAACACACTGGCTTAACTAGGTAACCGCAACAAAGTCTAATGTGAGAGGTTAAGGCACAATTAAATTAATTAATGCCTCATGATTAGGGTTAAGTCATGGCCCACTAATACTTAACCAATTTTGGGGATACGAGGGATTAAATGGGGTTAAGTGGTGAACTGTTGGTTACACTTAACTAATTTAATCCATGATTAGTGAGGGGTTAAACCACACTTAACCCTCTTAGAAAACCCTAGCAACGTGGTCTGTTCCAGCAGTAATCCCAGTTTGGTATCATTCACAACCCTAGAGGCTAGGCTAGGGCGGGGCACGATTACTGGACTGATGTAAGCGACCAAAGCGACGGCTGAGTGGTACAGCGGTGCGGGTCCAGGCGGGCTACGGACGTGCACGTAGTCCGGTGTTGGACAAACTCGAGGCACGGGTACCAGTAGGTTTAGACTGTGCATTATTGCTTAAGTGTGTGGGGTTGACACCCGAGGGCTTGATACACCCGAAGGTGGACCCAGCACAGTCTGACTACAACCATATGTGGGCCGTATGGACACCAACACTTGACGTGTTAGGTTTATAGGGAGCCGATCGACTAGACCGTTGGGCTGGACCTTGTATTAAGGTCACCTCATGTTATTGGGCCAAAGTTTGGGCTGAGGGATCAATACCTGTTATGTTAGTTTGCTAGTACACTGTGGTGCAAAGCTTAATCTTCTTTATGTGATGACACCTTTATCTATTGCCAGTATGTGCATCTCAGTTTCCATCATGATGCTAACTTTATTAGTTTATAGACTGATCGTAGTAGGGCTTACCAGTCTTTTTGACTGACCTGTTTTCTTTCGCTTCTTTTCTTCCGTTTCCCCCCCAGGTTCTCAGGGAGGGAATAGTGGTACTTAGCTTGGATCGCTTGCTTGTTTGCTAGATAGCTCATGTATGTCTGGACATTGAGCTCGCTATGGTTTATCATCTTTATTTTGGGGATAGCACTATGTATTTCAGTATTTCTGTTTATGATGTACTAGACATGTTTATTTTGGCAGTTGACTTTATGATGTACTAGACTTGTTTTGAGATGGTTTGAGATATTCCGCTGTTTTATTCTCACTTACTCTGTTTTACATATATATTTATGTTCTTGTTCTGCCTTGATATATCATTATGCATGCTTACCCAGTTCTAACGCCCCCCAGAAGCTAGTGCCCCCGATAGAGTGACCCTAGCGGAGGTGGGGTGTTACAAATTTGGTATCAGAGCATATGGTTTACAAGAAAGAACAAAAAGTTTTTAAAAGACTTTTGAAAAACTATTTTCAAAACAAGTATAAAGTATTTTCCAAAGAAAAGTCTAGTATTTTAAAAGGCTATTCCCAAAAAGCTATTAGCGTTATCCTTCGTTCCCTTGACCTAATCTTATCTTATCTTTCGTTTCAGTGTGGCTGAGAATCTTGCCATCCCGGATGGAGTAAACGTACCACTCTGGTATAGGAGACTTCTAGAAGCTATGGCGGCAGCTGGCCCCGCAAACCCTACTCCCACTCCTACTCCTGTAGTTGAGAATCCTCCCCCTAATGTCCCTCCTCCGGTGGTTCCTGTTCCTCCTCCTCCAGTTGCTGAGGCTCCTCTTCCTCCTCCTCCCCCTCAGCATCCTCAGGTTGAGTTCACGAAGGTTTGTAAAGACTTCAAGGCGATGGGAGGCAAGAATTTCCTAGGCACGGAATCTTTTGTTGAAGCTAGGAATTGGCTGAAAGACACTGAGGACTTGTTTGCTATCTTTAGGATTGATGACGAGAGGAAGATCTTATTGACAGTGTGGCTTTTGAAGGACGAAGCAGCCTATTGGTGGGAGGTCACCAATGGGATGAGGCCCGTCGAGACATGGGCCGATTTGAGGGCTAGATTTGTGGCCAAGTTTCTATCTTCTACTGAGGCGAATTTACAGATGGAGAAGTTCATTGCATTAAAGCAAGGTGATATGTCTGTCAAGGAGTATGTGAACATGTTTAATCAGCTGGCCCGTTTTGGTTTGGATATGGTGAACACTCCTGAGAAGAAGGCTCTTCGATTTGCTAGAAGGTTGAATGAGCCGCTGCAGGGTTTGGCGATGTCACATATTCCGCATGGGGCTACTTTTGAGAGTTTGGTCGATATGGCTCTACTTCAGGGAGATGGAAAGAAAGAGGTCAAGTCGAGTGATACTCAAGCAAACAAGACTGATTCTCAGGGTAAAGACAATCAAGGTGGTCAAAGCACTCAGGGGAATAAGAGCAAGAACAAGAAGGGGAACAACAACAAAGGCAAGGGAAAGTGCAATTACTGTGGTGTGCCTGGACACTTTGCTAAGGATTGTAGGAAGAAGAAAAGGAAGCTTAGTGGTGGATGTTTTTCCTATGGTGAGACGGGACACTTCAGCAAGGAATGCCCGAAGAAGAAAGGGCAGGGTCAGACTCAGCATGCTGGACCTTCAGGAGGGCAAGTTCATGCTCTCAATACCGCTCCAGTTCCCGATCGAGGTAGTGTTTCTGTTGAGAACCTTGTTTATGTTTCCGATCTTCCAGTTCGTACCTTGTTTGATTCTGGTGCATCACATAGCTTTATTTCATCTGATCTTGTTGATAGTTTGCACCTTAGTACTAGCTTAGTGGATGATCCCATTTGTGTTTCGAATCCCATTGGGGGTTCTGCTCATCTATCTATGATATGTGAGGATCTGAGGATCTCTATACTCAGTGTAGAGTTCTTGTGTAGTGCGTATGTTCTGGGTTTCAGGGGATACGGATTGATTTTGGGCATGGATTGGCTGTCTAGACATGGAGCCATTCTTGATTGTGAGCATAGGGTTGTGAGGCTTGTGACTCGCCTTGGCAACACCTTAGAGATTTCATGCAATCCGAAGGATCCCGTCATGTTGTGCTATCTTGAATCTCTCGACTCGTTAGAGGAAACCCTTCAGTCTGTAAGGGTGGCCCGAGATTATCCAGATGTTTTTGAAGAAGTTAAGGGGTTGCCCCCTAAACGAGAGATTGATTTTCGCATTTATCTGGTGGATAATGCTAAGCCTGTTTCTTTGCCCGTTCGGTACATGGCTCCGCGTGAGAGACGGGAGCTCAGCAAGCAAGTAAAGGAGTTGCTTGAGAAGAACTTCATCAGACGAAGTATATCCGAATGGGGAGCGCCTGTGGTGTTTGCTACTAAGGCAGATGGTTCTCTTCGACTTTGTGTGGACTATAGAGAATTGAATAAGCTGACTAAGAAGAACAAACACCCGTTACCGAGGATCGATGATCTCTTTGACCAGCTTGTTGGTGCTTCTGTTTTCTCTCAGCTTGATCTTGCTACTGGATTTCATCAGCTCAGAGTGGCTGAAGATAGTATAGACAAGACTGCATTCAGAACTCCAGATGGATTCTTTGAATGGCTTGTTATGCCGTTCGGTTTGACGAATGCACCCGCGTATTTCGTGGACTTGATGAGTAGGGTGTTTCGAGAGTTCTTGCACAAGTTTGTCGTGGTCTTTGTGGATGATATTCTGATCTTCTCTAAGGATGAAGAAGAGCACGCGAGGCATCTTGTAGAGGTGATGGATACGCTTAGAGCGCATCAGTTAAAGGCCAAGTTCTCCAAGTGTCACTTTTGGAGAAGGGAAGTTCGGTTCCTTGGGCATATAGTATCTAAGCAAGGCTTGGCGGTGGATCCCGCTAAAGTAGTTGCTGTGCAGGATTGGAAGACTCCAAGGAATACAACCGAAGTGAGAAGTTTTCTAGGTCTTGCAGGTTTTTATCGGAAGTTCATCAAGGACTTCGCGAAGATATCCGCTCCTCTTACTAAGTTGACGAAGAAGAACTTAGTTTTTGCTTGGGATATGGACTGTGAGCTTGCTTTTCAGAGACTCAAGAGAGCCCTTACCTCAGCACCAGTTCTAGCTTTACCCGATGGTGGTAAGATGTTTACCGTGTACACTGATGCTTGTGGCACGGGATTGGGCGCCGTTCTGATGCAAGAAGGCAGAGTTATATGTTTTGGTGGTAGGCAACTTAAGGTGCATGAGAAGAATTATCCCACTCATGATCTAGAGCTGGCAGCGATAGTATATGCACTCAAGGCTTGGCGTCATTATCTTCTGGGAGAGAGATTTGAGCTGTATACTGATCATAAGTCTTTGAAGTATCTCTTTTCGCAGAAGGATCTGAACTTGAGGCAGCAAAGGTGGATGGAAATCTTGGCGTCCTACGATTTTGATATAGCCTATACCCCTGGAAAGGGGAATGTTGTAGCGGATGCGTTGAGTAGAAAAAGGTTGACACTAAGTCCTCTATTTGTTGAGATGAAGAATTTAGAGTTCTTGGCAACCTTTGATTTCTCTTTGGCAGTTGAGTCGATGACCGGTTCTTTAGCATCTCTTGAGCTCAGGCCTACCCTTCTGGATCAAGTTGGGGCTTCGCAGAAGGAAGACCCTCAGATAATTGATATTATGGATAAGCTGATTCGAGGGGAGACATCTAGTCACCTTGCTCGATATTCTATAGATGATAAGGGTTGGCTGAGGAGAGACGGAAGGCTTTGTGTTCCGATGGTGGAAGACTTGGTGAGGAAAGTTCTTGAGGAAGCACATCGCTCCAAGTTGACTATACATCCGGGTGGAGATAAGATGTATAAGGATATGAAGCGCATTTTCTTCTGGCCTGGAATGAAGAAGGATGTGGCAGAGTTTGTCTCTAGATGTGTTGTTTGTCAGAGAGTAAAAGCCGAGTTGAAGAAGCCCGGTGGGCTATTGCATCCTCTAGAGGTCCCGCTATGGAAGTGGGAGAGTATTTCTATGGACTTTGTTGACGGATTGCCAAGGTCAAGAAAAGGGAATACAAGCATATGGGTCATTGTGGATAGGCTTACGAAGAGTGCTCATTTCATTCCGGTGAAGAGCAAAAGGACCGCATCTGGACTAGCATCAGTATATCTTCGTGAGATAGTACGACTACATGGAGTCCTATCTAGCATAGTCAGTGACCGAGACCCCATCTTTACTAGTCAGTTCTGGAACAGTTTGCAGGAAGCTATGGGCACGAGGTTGAACCTGAGTACGGCTTATCACCCACAAACGGACGGTCAGACAAAAAGGGTGAACAGGGTACTTGAGGACTTGTTGAGGCTTTGCATTCTGGATTTTGGTGGTACTTGGGAAGACAATCTTCCTCTTGTGGAATTTGCTTATAATAACAGTTATCAGGCGAGCATTGGGATGGCACCATTTGAGGCTTTATGTGGGAGACCGTGCAAGTCACCTACATGTTGGTGGGAGACTACAGATAAGCTTATACTTGGACCTGACATGATTAGAGATACATCCGAGAAGGTCGAGTTGATTAGAAGACGGATGAAGGCGGACAAAGACAGACAGAAATCTTATGCTGATAGGCGAAGGACTGATTTAGAGTTTGATGTTGGGGATATGGTTTTCGTGAAGGTTTCTCCTTTGCGGAATGTGGTTCGGTTTGGAGCAGTAGGAAAGTTAGCACCAAGGTTTGTTGGACCGTTTCCAGTTGTAGAGAGGATCGGGCAGATGGCCTATAGAGTGGAATTGCCCGAGAAGCTAGCTGGAGTGCATAATGTTTTTCATGTTTCGCACCTCCGGAAGTGTTTGCATAAGTCAGCAGAGGTGGTTGAGCCAAGTGTTCTAGAAGATGTGGAAGTAGAGAAAGAAGCTACCTTAAGGAGAGCTCTGATTCGTATCTTGGGGACAGAGATCAAGAAGCTAAGGAATCGTGAGGTCAAGTTGGTGAAGGTTCAATAGGGTGAAGCCGAGGAAGACGCAACTTGGGAAACTGAAGAGAAGATGCGTAGGCTTTATCCATTCCTTTTTGAGGGTACACTCTCAATCTCTTTATCTTTCCATGTCTATCTAGTTTATCTAGTTCATCGTGTCTATCTTATCATGAGAACCTTAGGTAGAATCCTTTGGATGAAACATGTGTTTGAGACATGTTATGTTTGATGGTTGCAAGTGGTTGCAAGTGTTTGCAAGTGGTTACTCGTGGATGCATGATACACATTAGGCACTAGATCGGCTCACACACTCCTCATATTGCATGTGCATGAGTGTTTATGCTTATTCTTGGATGAAATTTGTATGCTATCACGTGGATGTTGCATATGGATGTATGATTGAGCACGCATGTAGATATTATACATTATGTTAGGGATTTGCATACATATGGATACATTTCACTAACATATTTTGCATTGATCTTTGCATTAGATAAGTACATATACACACACTTTTGCATATGTTCATACAGCATTTAGAATCTTTTAAGGACAATGGTTGCTCGTGGATGATGTTTTGAGTAGATGGATGTTGGATGGTAGGATATGTTCTTCCTAACTTGAAGATTTCGGGGACGAAATCCTTTAAGGAGGGGAGAATGTAACAACCTGTATTTTTAATAACCTGTTAAGATATAAATTGAGGCAGAATTTAATTTAAAAATCTGAATCAAGGGGAAACGGGCTATGCCATTGCGTTCGTCTCGGAAAAATACGCGAAATAGAGTCCGAGTTTTCGAAAATCGGAGTCCGTATGACCCAGTTAAGGCCCATTGAAGTTTTCAGAAATTTCCATATTAAAAACAGATTTAAATTTTAAGTTAAAAACAAGGGTTAGGGCACAACTGGCCTCAGGCGGGAAAACTCCTGCCAAGACCCCCAAGTCGACAGGCATGTCGACAGGGGTCTAAGGGTGTCGACTGCCCTGTCGACAGCCCTGTCGACACGGGGTGGCCGGGCAGTTTTGCCTAGCGCACCATTTCTGATCTGGGCTTGGTTGTGTGGCTTGGTTCTGGAGAATTCCGAAATCTGATGGACCTAATTCAACTAGGGTTTAATCCTATGGTCTAAATCACTAGCCTAATCTATAAATAAGACCCTAACCTACCCTAAATCACTCATTATTCATTCTAGCAACTAAACTATGTCAAAATCAAACCTCTCATGGCCTCCACTCTCTTCATACAATTCCTAAACAAATTCCTAAGAGATTTCCATGCATACAAGTGTATTTAGGCTTGTATGATCCTCTTTAGCTTGCATTAAAGTCTTGTTTCTCTATTGTCATCATAAAGAAGGAGTCTTGATCAAGTTTGCTTGCATTTTGGGGTTTTATTTTGTTGCATAAGGGGTTTCTTACATTTGCTATACTCATTTGAGTCCGCATAAGCATTGTAAGCCCTCTTACCTTCATTTTAGAAACTCTAAAGTTAATATGTGATGAAAGTTGGGATTTATGCATGTTTAATAAGTTATGCATGCTTATGCGAGTTCACTATGCCATGTTACACATGTTTAATAAGTTATGCATGCTTATGCGAGTTCACTATGCCATGTTACACATGTTTGATAAGTTATGCATGTTATGCAAGTTCACTATGCCATGATTTGCAAGTTTAACAAGTTATGCATGTTTATGCAAGTTCACTATGCCATGATTTGCAAGTTTAACAAGTTATGCATGTTTATGCAAGTTCACTATGCTAAGTTATGCAAGTCCAACATGTTATGCATGTTTATTATGATATGTAAGATTCATCATGTATGTTGTGCCAAGTTCCCTCTTTCTATCCTTTATGCATTATGGCGAATATGTAAGCGATAGAATGACGTTGGGGGGTTTGGGTAAAACTTAAAATACATGAAAATATAAGATTGGGAATTTACCTATTAAGTTAGGTCTACCCCTTGGCAATTTACCTATTAAGTTAGGTCTACCCAAGTATTTGTTAAACTTGTAATTATGTTTTGAAAATAAAGTGGACATGACACTTAGAAAACATAAGTGTGGCCAACTCGAGGTTGGGTTGAGTTTGTAGCGTAATTCTACCCGGAACCTACCGGCTTAACTAGTGGCTACAAACAATAGGATCCAATGTGAGAAGTTGGTCATGTGGTGCCAAGACCCGAGGTTAGACCAAGTTGTGGTGTAAATCTACCCGGAACCCACCGGCTTAACTAGGTAACCGCAACAAAGTCTAATGTGAGAGGTTAAGGCACAATTAAATTAATTAATGCCTCATGATTAGGGTTAAGTCATGGCCCACTAATACTTAATCAATTTTGGGGATACGAGGGATTAAATGGGGTTAAGTGGTGAACTGTTGGTTACACTTAACTAATTTAATCCATGATTAGTGAGGGGTTAAACCACACTTAACCCTCTTAGAAAACCCTAGCAACGTGGTCTGTTCCAGCAGTAATCCCAGTTTGGTATCATTCACAACCCTAGAGGCTAGGCTAGGGCGGGGCACGATTACTGGACTGATGTAAGCGACCAAAGCGACGGCTGAGTGGTACAGCGGTGCGGGTCCAGGCGGGCTACGGACGTGCACGTAGTCCGGTGTTGGACAAACTCGAGGCATGGGTACCAGTAGGTTTAGACTGTGCATTATTTCTTAAGTGTCTGGGGTTGACACCCGAGGGCTTGATACACCCTAAGGTGGACCCAGCACAGTCTGACTACAACCATATGTGGGCCGTATGGACACCAACACTTGACGTGTTAGGTTTATAGGGAGCCGATCGACTAGACCGTTGGGCTGGACCTTGTATTAAGGTCACCTCATGTTATTGGGCCAAAGTTTGGGCTGAGGGATCAATACCTGTTATGTTAGTTTGCTAGTACACTGTGGTGCAAAGCTTAATCTTCTTTATGTGATGACACCTTTATCTATTGCCAGTATGTTCATCTCAGTTTCCATCATGATGCTAACTTTATTAGTTTATAGACTGATCGTAGTAGGGCTTACCAGTCTTTTTGACTGACCTGTTTTCTTTCGCTTCTTTTCTTCCGTTTCCCCCCCAGGTTCTCAGGGAGGGAATAGTGGTACTTAGCTTGGATCGCTTGCTTGTTTGCTGGATAGCTCATGTATGTCTGGACATTGAGCTCGCTATGGTTTATCATCTTTATTTTGGGGATAGCACTATGTATTTCAGTATTTCTGTTTATGATGTACTAGACATGTTTATTTTGGCAGTTGACTTTATGATGTACTAGACTTGTTTTGAGATGGTTTGAGATATTCCGCTGTTTTATTCTCACTTACTCTGTTTTACATATATATTTATGTTCTTGTTCTGCCTTGATATATCATTATGCATGCATACCCAGTTCTAACGCCCCCCAGAAGCTAGTGCCCTCGAAAGAGTGACCCTAGCGGAGGTGGGGTGTTACAATTAGTTTTTATGCTGATAGTCACTAGGGCTTACCAGTCTTTTTGACTGGCCCGTTTTCTTCCACCTCTTTTTTCTTTCGTTTCCCCCCAGGTTCTCAGGGAGGAAACTCTAGCTCTTAGCTTGGACTTTGCTTGCTTTCTGACAGCTCATGTATGGTTTGGTCTTGAGCTATGCTATGGTTGCATTCATGCTCTTTTTGGGGAATAATATTGGACTTATGTAGTTTTAAGTACTTTGCTTCTTTAGAACTTGATGTAATGAAATAATGACTTGGTATTTTGATGTAAGAGGTTTTGACACTATTTTCCATGTAATGAGATTTGGTTAAATTTATATCCGCTGCTTTATATACTCTGTTTAATTTATGTTCTGTCTTGTATTATCTCTATGTCTGTTTACTAGATAATACCCCTCCAAAACTAGTGCATTCCCTTTGTGAGTGACCCTAGCAGAGGTGGGGTGTTACATTTGGTATCAGAGCAGAAGGTTACCAGACTGGGAAAAAGTTTTAAAAACTTTCTGAAAATTATTTTCAAAACCATTTATAGAGAAGCATTTTTCAAGAAAAGTTCTATTTTTAAAAGGCTATTCCCCAAAAGCCATTAGAACTTTCCTTGTTTCCTCGTTTGAATCTTTTTCTTTTCATTTTTCAGCATGGCTGATCTTAACCTTCCCGAGGGAGTACGCATACCCGGATGGTTCCGAAGGTACTTGGAAGCTAGGGCCAACGATGCAGGCCCGGCACACATCCCTCCTCCTCCTCCAGTAGCTGCGGTTCCTCCTCCTCCTCCTGGCACCGCCTTCGCCAAAATATGCAAAGACTTTATAGGAATGGGCGACAAGAGCTTCCTTGGAACTGAGACCTTCGCTGAGGCACGAAACTGGTTAAAGGAGATTGAAGACCTGTTCGTTATCTTCGATATGGAGGATCATAGGAAAGTTCAGTTGGCAGCATGGTTGTTGAAAGTGGAAGCTGCATTTTGGTGGGAAGTCACCAACGCTACCCGACCAATTTAGACTTGGGCAGACTTTAGAGAGAGGTTGGGGCTTAAATTCTTATCGTCAGCAGAAGCGAACCTTCAAATTGAGAGGTTCCTGGCACTCAAGCAAGGGGACATGACTGTTAGGGAGTACGTGAATAAGTTTAATCAGCTTTCTCGGTTTGGTATGGACTTAGTCAACACGGCTGAGAAGA
The DNA here is from genome assembly GCA_030737875.1 of Allium sativum. Taxonomy (NCBI): domain Eukaryota; kingdom Viridiplantae; phylum Streptophyta; class Magnoliopsida; order Asparagales; family Amaryllidaceae; genus Allium; species Allium sativum. The sequence continues at coordinate 32,704,114 of CM060920.1, read as the reverse complement.
AGGCTCTATGATTTGCTTGAGGATTGAGCGAGCCACTCCACACTATGACCATGACTCATGTGCCCATGGGGGCGACCTTTGAAAGCTTGGTGAATATGGCCCTACTTCATGAGGAAGACAAGGGTGACAAAAAGGAGGTTAAGTCTAATGAAACTCAGAACAAGAAGGTTGACTTCAAGAAGGGAGGCAACAAGATTAACAAGAATAACAAGGGCAACAACAACAATGCTAACAAGCCACGTGAGACAAGGAAGTGCAACTTTTGTGGTATCATGGGACATATAGCTAAAGACTGTAGGAGGAAGATAAGAAAGTTGGGTGAATGCTTTCACTGCGGGGATACTGGACACATTAGTAAGGATTGGCCTAAGAAGCAAGGACAGTGGCTAGGGCAGACAAAGCGAGCAGGACCTTCTGGAGGGCAGTTGCAGGCTCTCAACACCACTCCAGCTCTTGACCGAGGTAGTAATATTTCTGTAGAAAGCCTTGTTTACATTTTTGAATTTCCTGTTCGAACCTTATTTGACTCTGGCGCATCGCATACTTTTATCTCTTCTGATATTGTTGTAAATCTGCACTTAAGTACTAGTCTAGTTGATGATCCCGTTAGTGTTTCAAATCCAATTGGGGGCTCTACCCATTTATCTATGATTTGTGTTGATTTGAGGATTTCCATCTTAAACGTGGAATTCACGTGTAATGCTTATGTTCTCGGATTCATGGGATATGGTTTAATTCTGGGCATGGATTGGTTGTCCAGTTATGGAGCTATCCTTGATTGTGTACAAAGGGTAGTGAGGCTCATGACACGTCTTGGTAATACCCTTGAACTTTCTTGTAACCCGAAGGGTCCGTTCATGTTATGTTATCTTGAATCTCTCGACTAGTCCGTCGACAATCTGCACTTCGTGAGAGTAGTCCGAGAATATCCAGATATCTTTGATGAGGTGAAAGGGTTACCCCCTAAACGCGAGATAGACTTCCGAATTTATCTGGTTGATAATGCCAAGCCCGTTTCATTGTCCATTTGGCATATGGCCACGCGAGAAAGAAGAGAGCTCAGTAAACAAGTCAAGGAGTTGCTCGAGAAAAATTTCATAAGGCGAAGCATTTCTGAATGGGGTGCTCCGGTGGTATTCGCTACTAAGGCGGATGGTTCGCTTCGTCTGTGCACAGACTATCGTGAGTTAACCAAGCTGACGAAGAAGAATAGGCACCCACTACCAAGAATCGATGATCTTTTTGACCAGCTTGTGGGAGCATCTGTTTTCTCTCAACTCGATCTAGCCACAGGATTCCATCAACTTAGAGTGGCTGAGGATAGCATTGAAAAAACTGCGTTTAGGACTCCAGATGGGTTCTTCGAATGGCTCATCATGCCGTTTGGGTTAACGAATGCACCCGCGTACATTGTAGACCTAATGAGTAGGGTGTTTCGGGAGTTCCTTAACAAGTTCGTGGTGGTTTTTGTGGACGATATTCTAATCTTATCAAAGGATGAAGAAGAGCATGCTAGACACCTCAAGGAAGTCATGGATACGCTTAGAGAACACCAGTTAAAGGCTAACTTCTCCAAATGCCATTTTTGGAGGGAGGAAGTTCGGTTTCTTGGGCACGTTGTTTCTAAGCAAGGTTTAGCCGTGGACCCCGCAAAGGTAGTTGCGGTGCAAGACTGGAAAATTCCTAAGAATGCAACAGAGGTGAGAAGCTTTCTCGGTTTGGCGGGCTTTTATAGGAAGTTCATTAAGGACATCGCTAAAATTTCAGCCCCTCTTACTAAGTTAACGAAGAAAAACCTAGCGTTTGCATGGGACATAGAATGTGAGACTGCTTTCCTGAGACCCAAGAGAGCCCTCACGAGAGCTCCAGTTTTAGCATTACCCGATGGAGGAAAAATGTTTACGGTGTACACAGATGCGTGCGGCACGGGATTAGGCGCTTTCCTAATGCAAGAAGGAAGAGTGATATGCTATGGGGGTAGACAACTTAAAGTTCATGAGAAGAACTATCCCACACATAACTTGGAGTTAGCTGCGATTGTTTTTGCACTTAAAGCTTGGCGCCATTATCTCCTAGGGGAGAGATTCGAGCTGTACCCCAACCACAAATCGCTTAAGTATCTCTTTTCGCAAAAGGATTTGAATTTGAGAAAACAGCGGTGGATGGAATTCTTGGCCTCATATGATTTCAATATAACTTATACCCCTGGCAAGGGTAACGTGGAGGCGGATGCGCTAAGTAGAAAAAGGTTGACTTTGAGCCCTTTATTTGTTGAAAGAAAAAGTCTAGAGTTTATAGCGACCTTTTATTTTACGCATGCTGTTGAGTCATTGACTGGTACGTTAGCATCTCTTGAGCTGAGACCTACGCTTCTAGATCAAGTAGGGACTTCGCAGAAAGAAGATCCACAGATAGTCGAAATCGTGGACAAGTTAATCAGTGGTGAGACGTCAAGTCACCTTGGCAGGTATGCCATTGATGACAAAGGACGGCTAAGGCACGATGGAAGGCTATGTGTTCCACTAGTGGGAGACTTAGTAAATAAAGTTCTCGAAGAGGCGCATCACTCGAAGATGACTATACATCCCGGAGGGGATAAGATGTACAGAGATATGAAACGTGCTTTCTTTTGGGCCGGAATGAAAAAAGACGTGGCAGAATTCGTCTCAAAGTGCGTGGTGTGCCAATAAGTCAAGGCCGAATCTAAGAAGCCCGGTGGGCTATTACATCCTTTGGAGGTCCCGCAATGGAAGTGGGAAAGTATCTCGATGGATTTCGTGGATGGATTGCCTAGGTCGAGGAATGGGAATACTAGCATATGGGTCATTGTTGATAGACTCACGAAGAGTGCTCACTTCATTCCGGTGAAAAGCAAAAGGACTGCATCATGGCTAGCGTCTATTTACCTTCGAGAGATAGTACGGTTGCACGGGGTTCCTTCTAGCATAGTCAGTGACCGTGACCCAATTTTCACTAGCCAGTTTTGGAATAGTCTGCAAGAAGCAATGGGTACGCAACTTAATTTAAGTACAGCCTGTCACCCTCAGACGGATGGACAGACCGATAGGGTAAATAGAGTACTAGAGGATCTTTTGAGGCTATGCATTCTTGATTTTGGTGGTACTTGGGTAGACCATCTCCCTCTCGTGGAGTTTGCTTATAATAATAGCTACCAAGCTATCATAGGGATGGCACAGTTCGAAGAACTATATGGAAGACCATGCAAGTCACCAACTTGTTGGTGGGAGACGACTGACAGACTTATACTTGGGCCCGACATGGTACGAGACACATCTGAGAAGGTGGAGCTGATACGAAGATGAATGAAAGCGGCCCAAGATAGACAGAAATCTTATGCGGACAAGAGAAGGACAGACCTAGAGTTCGAAGTCGGAGATATGGTTTTCATAAAAGTCTCTCCTTTGCGCAATGTGGTTGGTTTTGGAGCAATTGGAGAGCTAGCACCGAGATTCGTAGGACCGTTCCCTATCACTGAGAGGATTGGGCAGATGGCCTGTAAGGTAGAGTTACTTGAGAGGATGGCCGGAGTACACAATGTCTTTCACGTCTCGCATCTTCGAAAGTGACTACATGAATCAGCTGAGGTGGTTGCGCCAAGCATCCTCGAAGGCGTAGAATTGGAGAAAGAAGCAACGCTGAGGTGAGTTCCTATTCGTATCTTAGGGACGGAGATCAAGAAGCTAAGGAATCGCGAAGTCAAGCTAGTCAAAGTACAATGGAGTGAAGCCCAAGAAGATACAACTTGGGAAACCGAGGAGAAGATACCCAAGCTTTACCCATTTCTTTTTGAGGGTACTTTCTCGATCTCTTTTTCCTTTGAGCTTGTAAACCTTTCGTATCATGCTACCTATGTTTGTTTTGTTAATCTTGTCTTGAGAACCTTAGAACCCTCTTTGGATGTAAACATGTGTTTGAAACATGTTATGGTTGATGTTTGCAAATGGTTGCAAGTGTTTGCAAGTGATTTCTAGTGGATGAATGACACACATTAGGAACTAGATCGGCTCAGACACCTTTTCATGTTGCATTTGCATGGGTGCTTATACTTGTACGTGGATGAACTTGTTGTGCTATCACGTGGATGTTGCATATGGATGATGTTTGTGCACTCATGTAGAAATTTTAAGTTATGTTAGGAATTTGCATACATGTTGGACTCATTACACTAACATATCTTGCATTAAGGAGGTTTACTGAATCAATAACCGCCTGATCTTTTGTATCAGATAAGTATATATACACACATACTGCATATGTTCATACAGCATTAGAAATCCTTTTAAGGACAATGGTTGCTTGTGAATTATGTTGTGAGTAGGTGGATGTGGATGGTAGGATGCGTTCTTCCTAACTTAGAGATTTCGGGGACGAAATCCTTTAAGTAGGGGAGAATGTAACAACCCGTATTTTAATAACGTGTTATAACTATAAATAAAGGCAGAATTAAATTTTAAATAAGAATCAAGGGAAACGGGTTACGCCATTACGTTCGTCTCGAAATTATGCTTCAAAACGAGTCCGAGTTTACGAAAATCGGAGTCCGTATGGCCAAGATATGGCTCTCCAAAGTTTCAGAAAATTCCAGAGTTCAAAACAGTTCGAATTCAAGTTCAAAATTCGAATTTCAAAACCCAGACAGACTGGGCGGGAAAAATCCCGCCAGCACCAGGTCGTCTGGGGAGTCGACTGGGCAGTCGACCCCCCCAGACCAAGTCGACTGGGCAGTCGGCTTGGGTATCGACCTAGTCACCTAGCCTGTTTTTAGGACAGATGTATCTGGTCTTGTTGCCTGTCCAGGTTCAGCTCCCTAAACTCTATATAAACAACCCCTGACCCTAGACTCTCTATCACATTCTTATCCGGCCTTATGCTGCTGAGGTTCTTACTGGAAGATAGAGAACAAGGAGGCTATTCAAGACTTCATTAGTGCTACGTTGATTTGGGGATTTACTAGAGATTCTTCTTCTACTCTTTTGCTTTCTCATTCTCTAGAACACGATCTGTAAGCCCTCTGTCACTCTTAGATCTAAACTGTAAATTTAACATGAACACGATGTAAACTGAAATTATGCCTAAATATGATAACTAGGTTGGATCTACCATGGTATATCTTTGATCTATGACTATCCCTTTTAGATGTGTTATTTTGGATCTAGTTTTGTACACCCTAGGTAGATTCATCTTAAATTTTGACTTGTGGAATATTAGTATGAACTTGATTTGGACATATTCATGTTTAATCTAAAACCCCCATGACCTTTATCTTGACATGACTGTGATGTTGAATTTAATATTGGGGTTACTATCTTATGTCAATCCTTTACCATATCTATCACCATATTTTGCCAAGTTGATGTTGAGACCCTATTTCATATGCCTGTAATGTTATAATCATCATGGTTAACTTGTGAACACCTTTGCGGACTATCCTTTTTGTGTTTATCCTTATTTTGACATGTTGTATTAATACGAATTCACGTACGTTGGGGATATGTTTTGGAGTAGATTAGGAAAACTTGAAATTGGCTATGGAATTGACATGATATGACATGAAAATATGACATGAAAACTTGACAAGAGAATAAGCTTGAAAACATGAATTTGGGACATGACAACTAGATAACTTGAAAGTGGCCAATTCGAGGTTGGGTTGAATTTGCAACGTTAATCTGCCCGGAACCGCCCGGCAAATCCAGTAGTTGCAAATAATAGGGCCCAATGTGGGTAGTTGGTCATATAGCACTTTAAACCCGAGGTTAGACTAGGTTCAGGCGGACTAGGGTTATGCACTTAGTCCGGAGTTGAAAAAGTAGGCATGGGCACCCACAGTACTACATTTTGCGTGCTTGATTTGTGTCAGTGGTTGACACCCTAGGACCTGATACACCCTAGGGTGGACCTAGCACATGTGACTACATTCCGCGATTGGGCCGTATAACACCGACACACGACGAGTAAAGCCGATCGATTTGGATGGACTGTTGGACCCCGTATTTGGTCATTTCATGTTACTGGGTTTAGGGATCATTTCTGGATTTATACTTGACATGGATTTGGACACTAGTACAGTTAGTGCAGTAAACCTTGTATATGCTATGCCGCTCTTATCTTGTTACCTTTTATTATCATGACAGTCCAGTTATTATCTTTATGTTTAATCTCAGTTTCTCATGTCCAGTTAACTTTATTAGTTTTTATGCTGATAGTCACTAGGGCTTACCATTCTTTTTGACTGACCCGTTTTCTTCCATCTCTTTTTCTTTTGTTCCCCCCCCCCCACCAGGTTCTCAGGGAGGAAACTCTAGCTCTTAGCTTGGACTTTGCTTGCTTTCTGACAGCTCATGTACGGTTTGGTCTTGAATTATGCTATGGCTGCACTCATGCTCTTTTTGGGGAATAATATTGGACTTATGTTGTTCTAAGTACTTTGCTTCTTTAGAACTTGATGTAATGAAATAATGACTTGGTATTTTGATGTAAGAGGTTTTGACTCTATTTTTCATGTAATGAGATTTGGTTAAATTTATATTCGCTGCTTTATATACTCTGTTTAATTTATGTTCTGTCTTGTGTTATCTCTGTGCCTGTTTATTAGATAATACCCCTCCAAAACTAGTGCATTCCCTTTGTGAGTGACCCTAGCAGAGGTGGGGTGTTACAGTCAACCACCCTTTGACCAACAAAACGAAATGTGAAAAATTGAGCTAAAAAAGCTTTCGATGTTCCCAATAGTCCTTAAGATTGTATTTCATGGTTACTGAACTAAGATGAGATGGGTGGAACCTGTTAGTTCTATAGATCTATGAGAGAGCTACGTTTTGACTAGTTATGGTTCTAATAACTCAAAATGGATACAAAATTATTGTTTGTGAAACAACCCATGTCTGTTGGGTGCAACATCTATTTAAAAATCCAAGATTACACTGTATGACTTTTGAAAACTCGTTTATGGGGATAAAATAGAAGTTTAACATGGTACATCATTTTCCAAAATATAATAAATCGAATTCCGACCACGGTCAAACCACCTTTGAACAAGTAAACGGCATGTGAAAATTTGAGCTAAAAAGGTTTTCGATGTTCCTAGTAGTCATTATGATTGAATTTCTTGGTTACTAAACTAAGATGAGATTGTTGGAAACTGTTAGTCATATAGATCTATGAGAGAGCTTCTTTTTGATAGGTTATGGTTCTAGTAACTCAAAATGGATACAAAGTTATGGTTGGTGGAACAACCCACGTCTGTTGAGTGCAACATCAAATTCTTGAGGTGGAACATCTGTTTGACAATCCAACATCGCATTGTATGACTTTTCAAAACTCGTTTATGGGGATGAAATAGAAATATAACATGGTGCATCATGTTCCAAAATATAGTAAATCGAATTCCGACCACCGTCAAACCCCCTTTGACCAACAAATTATCATGTGAAAAATTGAGCTAAAAAATCTTTCGAGGTTCCCAATAGTCATTATGATTGAATTTTTGGTTACTGAACTAAGATGAATTTGTGGAAGAACCAGTTAATCCTTTGGATCTATGATAGGGCTTCCTTTTGACTAGTTATGGTTCTAGTAACTTGTAACACCCCACTTCCGTTAAGGTCACTCATGAAGGGAATGCCTTAACTTCGGTGGTATGTTATAAATAAACAGAACAGAAATTTACAAGACAGATATGTAAAGTATTACTTGAAAAATTTATAACTTTATTACAGCAGAAACAGAAATATGTTCGGTTACATCTTTCAAAATCACAATATCGGAATTCAAGCACATAAATATCAGTCTTGCACAAAAGCCTTCAGTGTACGGAATTTTAATGCCATAATCCCCAACAGAGACTGCCACAAATAGGAAGAATCAAAGCCGAGCAATACTTTAAATACTTTAAGCAGAGAGAAATTTAAATCAAGCTCCTATGTTCCTAACCTGAGCACCTGTGGGGGGGGGGGAATGGAAGAAAAGAGGCGAAACAAACTAGGTCAGACATACATCTGGTGAGTCCAGCGACTTTCAGCATATAAACAGATAACAGTATCATGACATGTAAATAAAATTGGATGAGAGATAACCATAATAGGAGTAGACGGTTAATAGAAGAGACAGATTGATATATGCTAAACAAAGCTTCTCACTTGGTTTTCAATTCTCTACACTAATACTAGTATAACAGAATTAGGTGTTGTCCTAATATCTAAACAGAAAACAGAACGATCTCTCCAGAAACACGAGCTAGTAATGGGCCTTTACCACCGTAACAGAGACATATGTACAGAAACAGAAGCAAAAACAGAATCAGAGACGGAAATAGAATATCCCATAGGGAAACAGAGTACTAGAATTTGGTGTACACTAGTGATGGGCTTTTACCACCCCAACAGACAGTACTACGCAGAAACAGACAGGTGTAACCACCCAACAGAAACAGACGGTACCCTAACAAAATCGGACATAACTAAGTGTACCCTAAATTCTACCCTAAGCGATCGTCTCCCTAATACATAAATACACTGTTCCGGTCCCACGGAAGGGTGTATCACTCCCTAAAGTGGCAACCTATAGACACATATCTATTTACACATGTCACGGTGCCTTACATCCTCCGAGCTGACCCGGTTGGAATGCGCCATCAACACCCCTCACCATTATTAGAGTGAACCTCTTACAATTAGTTCAGTAAGTGTGCCCTAGACCCCTAACTTGTGTTGGGTCGTAGTTTACACCAGAAATGGTTACTGACTAATATGGGTCCCAAACAACAGATGACACAAGTAATTACCCCTCCTAACCTTGTGCCCCCAGACTAACAGATTTCGTACATACAGATTTCAGATGTACAAAGTCCAGATTAAATAGTTCTCGGATCATACATACAGATTAATAAGTTTTCGGAATAACAGATCAGATATACAGATTAACAAGTTTTTAGACTAACGGATCAGATCTACAAATTAACAGAGTCGCGGATTGTTTCACCTAACCTTGTATTGGGCCTACAGATTTTCAAACGGGTTTATTAGATTCATCAGTCCAGCTGTTTTAACCCTATCCACACAACACATTTTAGGTATCACATTTATCTTAGATTTGCATTAATTAAATATTAATGAACAGACCTCTCACATTATGCCGGTAGCTTGTGGCCGCTTGATATGCTGGGCGGTTCCGGCCAGACTTCTTCCATATGCCAGACCTAGCCTCGTGTCTAAGCATCTCTACGAATACAACCTCTCACATTAGACTGACAGTTTGTGGTTTCTGGTTAAGCCGGTTGGGTCCGGTCAGGCTTCCATCACAAACAGAGTCTAACCTCGTGTCTCAGCATTCTTATTTTAGCTAAAGTATTCTTTGACAGATTATGCCAATATCAGATTAATTATACCTATTCAATAAATTAACTGGTTTACAAGTTACAGTAGATTATCCAAAGTTCTATTAACATGTTTTGCTCAATTTTAGATCGAGCCTACAGATTCCCGTACTCCAAATTACCGTATTCAGTTTCAACAGATTTAGCAGATTATAAAATTTAACCGATTTAATCACCCCTTAAAATTCCATTGACATAGCTCGCTTAATCATAAAATTTACCCAAATTTTACATGCCTAAATTTTGATCATAATTCACAATATAACATATAACCCAAATTTTAGTTAAATTTACATAGTACAGAATATTTTCGAAAAACCCAAAATCATGATATACACTACGAATTTTGCCAAATTATAGCCTTTTATTTCAGCATATGTCAAATGTCCAAAAATCCCCATTTAGGCGAGTTCACGTTTAATAGTTATCCCTATTTTAATATAGGTTTTCCAAGCTTAAGTCACATATCCTTTTCTTCCAAGTCATAGATCGTCATATAAAATATGTCCCAAATCTAGATCTTAAATTACAACATGTATTATGTCCTCAAAATCAGATCTTGAATTATAACATACATTATGTCCCCACATTACAAGTCATATATTGTCATACAATAATTCTCCGTCTTCCAAATCATAAACCATCTTATATAGTATGCCTAGATCTATTCTTAGATTACAACATGTTGTGTTCTCAATTTCGTCACAAATCGGTTATGTCCAATTATGCATCATTCAATATTTTCCATAAATTTAGCATTCGCGTGTCAATCTCTTATGAGATTTGGCTCAGGCTCATGGTAGCCTGGCTATGGAACAGAAGGAAGGAGGAGATAAAGAATAGTTACAATAAGATAGATCTACACAGAAAAACAGATATGATAAACAGGAATATGCATAATCTCCAATTCAGATTTATAACCATGTCAATATCATAATTAAATTTCATATCTGAAAATAACTGTACTCAGAAATTGGGGTTTAAGAACAATTATGGGATCTGATTTTCTGGAGTTGATTTAGCTTTCTGTTGATGTAGGCGTTGATTTGTTATCTTTTAATCCTATTCAGATTGGAAGAAGAAGAAGCACTAGTTCTAGCTTTTGGTTTTGGCTGAGTAGCGACGCCATTGATTTATTTTAATATGAATCAGAGCAGAGTATAGGCGTAATGAAATTGTGTGGAGAGAATGTGAGGTTTGGGGTTGTTTAAATAGCTTAGGATCAACGAATCTGGTCAGAACGGACGTCTAAATACAGAAAAATGGATCTGTCCTTGGATCTAGAAAAGGGGGGAGGTCGACCCCATGGTCGACCTAAATTTTCCCTCCTAGCCCAGGTCTGTGATTTGAATTTCGAAACTTCAAATTTGAATTTGGGCTGGTTTTTCCTGAAAATTCTATGTTCCATAACTTCTTCATATGGAGTCCGACTTACGCAAACTCAGACTCTATCTCAAGTAGAATTCCGAGATGAACGCAATGGCTAACCAATTTCCCTTAATTCTTCTTTTAAAAATTAATTATACTTTGTTTTGTTATTTTATGTGTAATGACCCAGATTTCTATCGAGTTAATTTTAAAATATTTGGGATGGATTTAAATATTTAGTTGATAATATAAATGAATTTTTATATTTTTGTTATCGATTTAAATATCGATTTCAATTTAATATCGTATATATTAATTTATAAAAATAAGGAATCAGCGAATAACTGAATTCGAAGTTAAAACTGGTTTGAAAACAGTTCAGATAATCAATACGAAATTCTGTTTGAATCAGAATAATAATATTAATTTATTTTCGAAGAATAAATTGTTTGAAATTTAATTTATATCAATTTAAATTAATATCTGTTCCAGATGATCAAACTGGACTTCGATACTTATCCCAGTGGGTTCAGAATAGTGGTTTTACCCTAGAAATGACAGTTGTTGGGTTCGGAAAGGAGTTCGAAATCAAAGCGTATTTTATATTAAGGATAACGGTTAAATTAAAATTGTAAATTAAATAAATAAAATTTTGTGGAATTCCTTCTACCAACAAACCCAAAACCGTGTTCTCTCTCTGCTCAATGGTAAAAACCGCGTTCGTTTCTTCCACTCCACAAAATAAATGGTCTCCCTATTCAAAGTAAAGCCACACCATTTTCCTATAAATCGAGAGTTCCGCTTTTCATTTTCCAGTTCGCTCCTCTGTAAACCAGAAGCTTCAGAAACAAATAAAATGGCCGAGCTTTTCAAATCAAAATAAATAAAATGGGGAATCGAGATTACAGAACTGAAATCAAAGGAACAATAGTATCCGATGCTCGAAGATACCATGGGGGGCTCGCGGTTTTTGGTTCGGCAGTGGGCTCGGATGCTGTTCGATAGGGGTATCGATGGCATAGGTTGATCGAGTGGCAAACTGATGTCAAGATTTGGAGTTGTTCGTGCTATTGTTGATCGCGAGTTACTATCAGGGTGCTGGAGTCTTTCTATGTCGCGATTTTTGTGGATTTCATTCTGTCACCATTGATATTGAGGCATCAGTGGCGATGCTGCTGAGGAAGGGTAGGTTTCTGTGAAAATGGATGTTGAGTAGTGAACGACATGGAGGGGAGAAAGTGCACAGGAGTTGAGCGTTACACTGTGAAGTGAGGTAGGAAGTTTGACGCAAGAAAATGTGGTGTTGTTCTTGTGTTTTTGGTGAAGAGGTTAGGAGAATAGCCAGAAGTCAGTAAGGAAATGACCATTAGTTTGTATCGGTTCGATTTCTTTTTGTAGTAAGGCAAAAGAGGAGCTTCTGTTCATGGGTTCACAGGAAGATGTAGAGTTCGCAATAGGGAAATCGGATGGATTAGAAGCACCAAAAGAAGCGAAATTTATAGGGTAATTAAGGGTAACTCTTTTTAATTAGTAAATTCTAATTTAACATTTAATTTGTATAAAATTAAATATAGAAACTTATTCAATTTTAGGTTGGAATTGAACGAGATTTATCCTGTTACGATCATATATGATGTGTTAACGGTGATGGGATTGGCAAGAGAAGTAGTGGCTTAAAGAGGGTGAGCGGTTTTCGGATTTCATACTTGTGAGGGTGACCATGTTTCATCTATGGTTCATTTCCCTAAATAAAGGTAACTTAAGCCTAATTACTTAGTTAAGATAAAATAATGATGTAGTAAATTGTTATTTTAATTAATGCAAATATATAACCTATGTAAATTACTCGTATAATAACTGATTTTGATAGAACGAAGTACAATGGAATCGTACCAAAATACTATGAAATGGAACTTGGATTGGGATATATTCAAATTAAAATCCCGGTGAGTAAATCTCACTCACTATTTAATTAGAATTATTTTTATTTGTTAAAAATAATTGATTGTTGCTTGGATGCATTTGAATATGTTTGTATTGATTATATATTAGTTATTTAGGGTTGCCTATTATATATATTTGGTTGATGATTGGATTGTTCTCGCAGTCTCGTTAGCGGATGCCTGTAGTTTCATAGCGGATGATTTCCCTATGCGCCCCACAAATATATATTAGTGGATGACCTTTATACCGCGATATCCTGCCTCAAAGCAGGATAGGTATTACTATGTTGACTAACGTCTGTGGATGCAGGAAACCAGGTCGGAGGGATCCAACTAGATCCCTCTAAAATATATTATCTGTTTGTTTATTTGTTTGCATATATACTGTCATATATGATGTGTTAGAAAACCTGAAATAAATAATTGGTTGGTTGGTGTTTAAATATCAGTAGGCCTAAGCGTTGATATTTAAAAATATCGTAAAAAGGATTTGAAATAGAGTTTGAATTCAAAGGAATTAGAAAAGAGTTCGAATTCAAAGGAATTAAAATAGAGTTTGAATTCAAAGGAATTCAAATAGAATTTGATTTCAAAAGGAATTGAAATAGAATTTGTATTTAAAGGACTTCAAATAGAATTTTAATTCAAAGGAATTCAAATGGATTTGAATAAAGAAAGTTCAAATGAAATTTAAAATATAGAGATTTGAAAATAGAATTCAAATGGAGTTTAACTATAGAAGTTCGAAAATAGATTTCAAATGGAGTTTAACTATAGAATTTGAAAATAGAAGTGAAATGGAGTTTAAATATAGGAATTCAAATAGAGTTGAATTGGAATTTGAGTACAGGATTCAAATAGGAATTTAAAAATAGAGTTTTCAAATAGAAATTGAATATAGAAATTTAAACGAAATGTGAGTATAGAATTTGAATAAGAGAAATTCAAACAGAATTTGAATAAGAGATTTGAAATAGAATTTGAATATAGAAATTGAAATGTAATTTGAATACAGAATTCAAATAGAATTCAAATGAAATTTGAATATAGCATTCAAAGGGAATTGAAATTTAAAATAGAAGATCGAGGGATAAATAAATTTATTTCCGAGTGAGGGAAAAATCGAAAATTTTAGAAGAGCGGAAATATTATGTTAAATTGGAAAAATCGATTTGATATATTAAAAATATATCAGAATGGAGTTGACTTTATTTTAAACGAAGCTTAAAAGTTAATATATATACATATATATAATTAAAACGAACTCGCTGCAACGCTGCAGTTCGTAAATTGGCAATTCGAACTTCAATTGAGTATATATGAGTCAAATTAAGTCAGAATTCTTTGAAACAAGAACCGTCAGGGCCAGTTAGATAATAGTTTTCTCATAGAAGAGAAAAATATGGATTTCGTCGAATAGATTTTGAGATATGTTAAAATCGAATTTCTAAAAGTGCAGTGCCAAAACCGTTTAAAAACCATAACGGTTTAATTAAAAAAATAAAAGGATTTCTAGGACATAAAATACGATTTGACATTAGAAAAATTCAGATGGAGATACAAAGTCAATATGAACTCCAGTGAAGTAAGTGAAATGATTTTTGAGGCAAAAATTATATTTTTAATTATCAAATAGAATTAACTAAATTAGAGAATAATTAGTTAAAGGAAATTTGAATCGAAATTAGGTTTTTGGATAAGTGAAAGAGATTGAGAATTTATATTTGAAATCGAATATATAATTCGAGTTGAAAATAGAATTAGATTTGGTTCGTGAGTAGATTAAAATATATTTGAATGTGATATGTTCAAATAAATTAGTGAAATAGGCAAAGTGTTAATTAAAGAGTTAATTAACGAATTGAGTTAAAAACGATCAGGTATAGTTGAAATAAATTGGATTGGTATAGATATATAGGAGACAGGTATGGATAAGGTATGAAGGTATATAAATAGAATGCTCGACAAAAAGGTACGTATTTAATTCATATATGAGATTTTATGCGCCGTATCGGCTAGCTGCTTGGCTTTATCTTTTTCTTTTTGAATGGTGAGGGCCACGGGAGGATATTTGAAATATCCCGATGCTCCCGGTACAAAGGAGGTTATGGCCAATTTTTCCAGGAATTTAAGGAGTTAGAATATTTTTAGGAAAATTTGATTGTTAGAAATCTATATATCAATATATAGAGAAGTCGATAAGGAAACGAACTTAAAAATAGAAGAGCATAGTCAAAAAGGAAGTCTGAGAATAAAATCCAGTAAAAATAGAAGGAGAAAGAGTATACGTGTTTAAAAGTGAAGAATTAGTTGTATAGTATTGATTATTCGAGTAAGTAGCCATATCTGTTTTGACGTTATAAATGTTATTCAATCAAGGTCTGAGAGGTAGTTATACCCCAACTTGATTGATTTTATTATTAACAAATAAATAGTAAGATTTCAGGCTCGAAGATTAATGTTGGATAAGAGTTGGTTGAATAAAGTATTTGGGTTGTCGTAACGATGTTTTACACAACATCCGTTTTAACCCAAATAAGTGTAAACTTGGAAATAGAATAATAAATATTTCCCAAGTATAGAAATAAACGAGATCGGAAAAGAGATAAGTAATTGGAATATTTTCCAATTATAACTAGCATATATTTTCTAAGTTTAAGAAAATAAAGGAAGGCGATATTGGGAAATGTTTTCCAAATAGCGTAAAAGGCCAATATGGTTATTGAAAATATTTGGTTAACAAACATTGATAAGGAAATGGAGAAGTGATTTAGTTAATGGAATATTAATTAAAGGCTCAGTGATTGTGGGATATTTGGATGAACACCTGTTTTTCTTTGATAGTTAAATCATCGACTATCGAAACACTTGTTTTTATTCAATAGTTAAATCACAGACTATCGAATTTTTTGACCATGGTTGTCAATATGGAGAGACCGGTTGGATTATTATCCGAAGAACCACTCCATATTGGCATAAGCGTTGCGAACCAAGTAACCAAGTATGCTAAATATATTGAAGACGGAGTAAAGTGCAAGGGCTGTTGTATAAGTCCTATGTAGAGATTGCCTAGGATGGATGTACTGAATAGTGCCTTCGGTTTCGTTCAGTTCCAGAACGAACGTATATGGACGAGTGTCTGACAGAGTATTTCCAATGATCAAAAGTGTTGGTCTGTATAAGTATATATGGTTGCAACGGATTTATTCCCTTAGCATAATATCCAGAATATTTGTGCAGAGTAATTAGTGATTAACGGATCTGATAATGTGGCATTCAAAGTGATCGTGCTATCAATGAATGGAAAGAAATCGTAGCCTCTGGCCTCAACAACCGGGAAATGACAAAAATCGGGCAGGCAGCATGGCTATGTGGGTTGTACCATTAGGTTGTATCGTCACCTATCTAGAGATTCATTTAATTCCTTATTCTATTCGATGTTGTCCCATTCGGGAAACAGTTGCTGATCCCAACAGTTGCTGATATACATTCGATACACTCAAGCGAAATGAGTGGTCGGTCATGTGTGGCTGAGTTGCAAGATGTTCTTGTTGAACTCGGTGTATTCTCCCATAGAGATATACCAGCGGCAGGTGGTTCCATACCTTGTCATAGTTGGAAATCCATTACCCAATAAGTGAGCGCGGTTTATGATTGTATATTATATATGTGGAACATGAGATGCAAACGTTCCACTAGATTGTTATTGATTTAAGCTAGACAATATTATAATATCAAAAGAGTTTTGATATAAAGATTATCGATCCTTTCAAGGGATTTTGAAAGTTAAATCAAGTGGTTTGGATTCTCATAATGGAAAAACACGTTCCGTGTTATACGGCGTGGTCTTATGAGATATCATTTAGTTTTCTGAAACTGTTTTAAACTGATTACTCATACCAGTCTCATGACTGACCCGTAGTTTATTTTGTTTTGTTCTACCTAAACACTTGGGGTGCCTAAATTTGTACGGGCAGTCAAGTAGTTTAGGATTTTATAGATCTATCTAAAGGAGCTTGGAGCAGGAGGCTTCAGCCTTAGTTATATAGAGTTTTGTTCTGCTGTGTTGTAAGTGTTGTACTCTGATAAGTGTATGTTATATAGCTGAAATTTTGTATTTCAAACATTATGATATATTATATTTTGTTCCGCTGCGATGTGAGATTCTGTTTTGTTATTTCTGTTCTTCTTCTACCTTATTCTTCTAAAAAATAGTTGATCTGTATTTTCGTGATATTTGGGTTGGATGTATGGTGTATGTAGTCAACTCGGATATTACGGATTTGCGGGCCACTACATTATGTTCACAGAAAATACGGGGTGTTACATTCTCCCCTCCTCAAAGGATTTCGTCCCCGAAATCTTCAAGTTAAGAAGAATGTGTCCTACCATCTAATCATTCATATATTCAACCATCATCCACAAGCATCCATTATCCTTAGAAAACTTCTAATGTTGTATGAACATATGCAAAAGTGTGTCTATATGTCCCTTATCTAATGCAAAGTCAGGCGGTCTACTGATTCAGTTGACCTCCATAATGCGAATTATGTTAGTGCCATGAGTCCAGTTATGTATGCAAGAAATCCTATTTGATACACATCATTTCTATATGAGTTCATAACCACTCATCCAAATGCAACATCCATGTGATGAGTCAATCATTTTGCATCCACAACAATTGAAAAAAAATGCTCACCCACCCATATGCAGTATGAGAGTGTTTTTGAGCCGATCTAGTGCCTAGTGTGTGTATATGCGTCCATGATCAACCACTAGCAACCACTTTCATCCACTTGCAACCATTAAACATAACATGTCTCAAATACATGTTTGCACCAATTAGTTTCTACCTAAAGTCCAAGACTAGATCGATAGGATTCAGCCGAGTGATAGAAGCAAGTACAATTAAAACAAAAGTTCTGTTCCCATTATACATTGGTTAATAAAAAAAGTCCTAAGTATCAACCTCAAAGACCGAAATCAACATCAGATTGACACTCAGAGAATTACTCCCATTAAACAATGTCAAAACTGGAAATCTACTTCGCGCTTCGAGTAAAAACCCCTATCCTTTTCATAAATATTCAGATACTTACTGACAACTGGTACAGACCAGACAATCAAATGATTCTTAGAAAACTAAGCATGATAAAACCCCATCATATCCCAGAAAAACCAGAATGTATGCTTCATAGTCAACTTAACACATAACACAGATACCTTCAAACCCCAATTAATCACAAACAGATGAGTCGTAACCCTCATGGGGTTTGAGACTATAGCGGGATCAGTAACAAGACTAGTGTTAAAGAGCAGAGTCTAGATTACAGAATCAAAATGCTAGAATCAAAAAGAGTTTTATCTCAATAATCAGATAAGGAAATTGAACCATCTACGGTAATTTTCCTATCTCTATCCTATCTACCAGTCGCGTGAGCATTCGCCTGCCCTCCAGAAGTAGGTTCTGCCCTCTGTCGTTGCCCACGTTTCTTTGGGCAGTCCCTAGTGAAGTGTCCCATTTTTCCACAGTTGAAGTAAGCGCCCTTCCTCTTTATGCAATCCTTGTTCAGATGAGTCAAGCTTCCACAAGTAAGCACTTTTTCTCCTTCTTATCTTCAAACTTTTCATCCTTCTTTCGCGCTTCCTTTTTGGGCCAGGCTTTCTTGTTCGGTGGTCCTTCGAGCTTTTCCTCTTTCTTCTCACTTTTGGCTTCCTCTTCGTGCATTAACGCCATGTCAACCAATTGCTCGAAGGTAGCCCCCATAGGAATGTGGGTCATAGCCAACTCGTGTAGCGGCTCATTCAAACCTTTAACGAATCTTAGGGCCTTCTTTTCAGGTGTGTTCACCATGTCTAAGCCGAATCTCACCAACTGATTGAACTTGTTGACGTACTCCTTCACTGATGAATTTCCTTACTTCAAAGCTAAGAACCTCTCCATGTATAAATTTTTTCCGCTCGTGAGAGGAATTTCATCTCGAACCAATGCTTGAAATCCAACCATGTCTCTACCGGACGCTCTCCATTCGTGACCTCCCACGAAAACGAGGCTTCGTCCTTCATTAACCAAGTAGCTAATTAGACCTTCCTTCTATCTTCTACTTCGGAGATACCAAATAAATCTTCCACCTCCTTAAGCCAATTTCGAGCTTCAACAAATATCTTTGATCCTTGAAAAGGTTTCCCGACCATTGACCAAAATTCTTTGCATATCTTTGAAAAAGTATCAACGCGGCGAGGGGGAGGACGAGGAGGAGGAACGTCCGCTGGGCCTACGGTGGTGGCCCTAGCCACCGGATACCTTCTGAACCAAGTTGGTATTGGTATGCCCTCGGGTATCTCGGGTAACGCAGACATGCTGAAAAGAAAATGAAGAGATTCAAAATGCGGAATTCGAAAGAAAGAAATATGGATTTTGGGGATTTTGTTTTTCAAATAAACTTCACTTTTGAAAATACTTCCTTTTTAAAAGATTTTTAAAGTAGTTTTCAAAAACTTTTTATCAAATCTGGTAACCTTCAACTTTGATACCAAGTGTAACACCCCACTTCCGTTAAGGTCACTCACAAATGGAATGCCTTAACTTCGGTGGAACGCTATAATTAAACAGAACAGAAATTTACAAGACAGATATGTAAGGTAGTACTTGAAAATTTTATAACTTTATTACCGTACAAAAAGAAATAAGTTTGGTTACATCTTTCAAAATCACAATATCGGAATTCAAGTACATAAATATCAGTCTTGTATAAAAGCCTTCGGAGTACGGAATTTTAAAGCCCTAATCCCCAACAGAGACTGCCATAAATTAGAAGAATCAAAGCCGAGCAATACTTTAAATACTTCAAGAAGAAAGAAATCTAAATCAAGCTCCTACGTTCCTAACCCGAGTACCTTGGGGGGTGAAACGGAAGAAAAGAGGCGAAACAAACTAGGTCAGACATACGTCTGGTGAGTCCAGTAAAGTTCAGCATATAACGGATAACAGTATCATGACATGTAAATAAAACTGGATGAGAGATAACCATAACAGGAGTAGCGGGTTAATAGAAGAGACAGAATGATATAGGATAAACTAAGCTTCTTACTTGGTTTTCACTTCTCTGCTCTAATCCTAGTATAACAGAATGAGGTGTTAACCTAATATCTAAACAGAAATCATAACGATCTCTCCAGAAACACGATGCTAGTAATGGGCCTTTACAACCCTAACAGAGACAGATGTACAGAAATAGAAGCAGAAATGGAATCAGAGACGGAAACAGAATATTCCCTACGGAAACAGAATATTAGAATTAAGTGTACACTAGTGATGGGCCTTTACCACCCCAACAAACGGTACCATACAGAAACAGATAGGTGTTACCACCCCAACAGAAATGGACGGTCCCCCAAAAGAAACAAACAGAACTAAGTGTACCCTAAATTCTACCCCAAGCGATCGGGTCCCTAATACATAAATACCCTATGATGGACCCCACAAAAGGGTGCATCACATGCTAAAGTGGCAACCTATAGACACAGACCTATTTACAGATGTCATGGTGTCTTACATCCTCCGAGCAGACCGGATCCATGCATGCACAGGACCCGGTTGGAATGCACCATCAACAACCCTCGCCATTATCAGAGTGAACCTCTTACAATTAGTTCAGTAAGCGTGCCCTGGACCCCTAACTAGTGTTGGGTCATGGTTTTGATACCAGAAAGGGTTACTGACTTATATGGGTCCCAAACAACAGATGGCACAAGTAATTACCCCTCCTAACCTTGTGTCACCAGGCTAACAGATTTCTTACTTATAGATTTCATATGTACAAAGTCCATATTAACTAGTTCTTAGATCAAACATACAGGTTAACAAGTTTTCAGACTAATGGATCAGATATACAGATTAACAAGTTTTCATACTAATGGATCAAATATACAGATTAACAGACTAACAGATTGTTTCACCTAACCTTGTATTGGGCCTACAGATTTTCAAACGGGTTTATTAGATTCATCAGTCCAGTTATTTTAACCCTATCTGCATTAATTAAATATTAATGCACATACCTCTCGCATTAGGTCGGTAGCTTTTGGCCGCTGGATATGCCGGGCGGTTCCGCGCAGACTTCTGCCACAAGCCAGACCCAACCTCATCTCTAAGCATCTTTACGCCTATGAACTCTCACATTAGTTTGACAGTTTGCGGTTGCTGGTTAAGCCGGTTGGGTCCGGGCAGGCTTCCACCGCAAATATAGTCTAACCTCGTGTCTCAACATTATTATTTTAGCTAAAGTATTCATTCGCAGATTATGCCAATATCAGATTAATTATACAAATTCAACAAATTAACTTCTTTACAAATTACAGCAGAATATCCAAAGTTCTATTAACATGTTTTGCTCAATTTTAGATCGAGCCTACAGATTTCCATACTCCAAATTGCCGTATTCACTTTCAACAGATTTTGCAGATTAGACAATTAACAGATTTAATCATCCCTTAAAATTCCATTGACATAGCTCGCTTAATCATAAAATTAAGCCTAATTTTACATGCCCAAATTTTGGTAATAATTCACAATATAACATATGCCCTAAATTTTAGTTAAATTTACACAGTACAAAATATTCTCCAAAAACCCCAAATCATGATATACACTACGAATTATGCCAAATTATAGCCTTTTATTTCAACAAATGTCAAATGTCCAAAAATACCCATTTAGGCGAGTTCACATTTAATAGTTATCCCTATTTTAATATAGGTTTTTCAAGCCTAAGTCACATATCCTTTTCTTCCAAATCATAGATTGTCATATAAAATATGCTCCAAATCAAGATCTTAAATTACAACATGTATTATGTCCTCAAAATCAAATCTTGAATTATAACATAAAATATGTCCCCAAATTACAAGTCATATGTTGTCATACAGTAATTCTCCATCTTCTAAATCATAAACCGTAATATATAGTATGCCAAGATCTAGATTTTAGATTGCAACATGTGGTGTTCTCAATTTCATCACAAATCAGTTATGTCCAATTATGCATCATTCAATATTTTCCACAAATTTAGCATTCGCGTGTCAATCCCTTATGAGATTTAGCTTAGGCTCATGGTAGCCTGGCTATAGAACAGAAGGAAGGAAGAGATACAGAATAGTTACAATAAGATAGATCTACACAAAAAAATAGATCGGGTAAACAGGAATATGCATAATCTCCAATTCAGATTTATAACCATGTCAAGATCATAATTAAATTTCATATCTGAAAATAACTGTACTCACAAATTGGGGTTTAAGAACGATTCTGGGATCTGATTTTCTGGAGTTTATTTAGTTTTCCGTTGATGTAGGCGTTGATTTGTTATCTTTTAATCCTATTCAGATTGCAAGAAGAAGAATCACTAGTTCTAGCTTTAGGTTTCGACAGAGTAGCGACGCCATTGATTTATTTTCATATGAACCAGATCAGAGTATATGCGTAATGAAATTGTGTGGAGAGAATGTGAGCTTTGGGGGTGTTTAAATAGCTTAGGAGCAACGAATTTGGTCACAACGGGCGTCTAAATGCAGAAAAATGAATCTGTCCTCGGATCTGGAAAAGGAGGGAGGTCGACCTCTAGGTCGACCCCACGGTCGACCCCAGATCGACCCGTTCTACCCAGATCGACCCACTGGTCGGCCCCCAAATCGATCCCCTGGTCGACCTAGGTCCTGGGCGGGAATTTTCCAGCCCAGCCCGGGTGTGTGATTTGAATTTCGGAACTTCAAATTTGAATTCGGGCTGGTATTTCCCGAAATTTCTAAGTGTCGTAACTTCTTCATGTGGACTCCGATTTACGCAAACTCGGACTCTATCTCAAGTAGAATTCCAAGACGAACGCAATGGCATAACCCATTTCTCTTAATTTTTCTTTCAAAAAATAATTATACTTTGTTTTGTTACTTCATGGTCATAGAAAATATGGGGTGTTACATAACTCAAAATGAATTCAAAGTTATGGTTGGCGGAACAACCCACGTCTGTTGGGTGCAACATCGAAGTCTTGAGGTGCAGCATCCATTTGAATATACTAGATTGCACGATACGACATTTGAAAACTTGTTTATGGTGATGAAATAGAAATATAACATGGTGAATCATATTCCAAATAATATTAAATCGAATTCCTACAAAGGTCAACCCCCTTTGACCAACAAATCGGCGTGTGAAAAATTGAGCTAAAAAACCTTTGGATGTTACCAATAGTCATTATGCTTGAATTTCTTGGTTACTGAACTAATATGAGATGGGTGGAACCTGTTAGTCCTATAGATCTATGAGAGAGATTCATTTTGACTGGTTATGGTTCTAGTAACTCAAAATCGATATATAGTTATGGTTGGCGGAACAATCCACGTCTAATGGGTGAAACATAGAAGTCTTAAGGTGCAACATCCGTTTGAAAATCCAATATTGCATTGTTTGACTTTTGAATACAGGTTTATGGGGATGAAATAGAAATATAACATGGCTCATAATATTCCCAAATATAGTAAATCGAATTCCTACAACGTTCAGACCACCTTTGACCAACATAACGGCATGTGAAAAATTGAGCTAAAAATGCTTTCGATGTTCCTAATAGTCATTAAGATTGTATTTTTAGGTTACTGCTATGAGAGAGCTTAGCTTTGACTGCTTATGGTTCTAGTAACTTAGAATTGATACAAAGTTATGGTTGGTGGAACAACCCATGTCAGTTGGGTGCAACATCGAAGTCTTGAGGTGCAACATCCGTTCCAAATCCAAGATTGCACTGCATGACTTTTGAAAACTCATTTATGGTGATTAAATAGAAATATAACATGGCGAATTATATTTCCAAATATAGTAAATCGAATTTCGAGCACGGTCAACCTACCTTTGACCAAAAAAATGGCATGTGAAAAATTGAGCTAAAAAACTTTCGATGTTCCCAATAGTCATTAAAATTGACTTTCTTGGTTACTGAACTGAGATGAGATGGGTGGAACTTGTTCATCCGATAGATCTATGAGAGAGCTTCATTTTGACTGGTTATGTTTCTACGTACTCAAAATGGACACAAAGTTACGGTTGGCGGAACAACCCATGTCTGTTAGGTGCAACATCGAAGTCCTGAGGTGCAACATCCATTTAAATATCCAAGATTGCACCTTATGACTTTGTAAACTAGTTTATGGGGATAAAATGGAAATATAACATGGTGAATCATATTCCAAAACATAGTAAATCGAATTCCTAACACGTCCAACCCCCCTTTGACAAACAAAACGACATGTGAAAAATTGGGCTAAAAAAGCTTTTGATGTTCCTAATAGTCCTTAAGATTGTATTTCTTGGTTACTAAACTAAGATGAGATGGGTTGTACCTATTAGTCCTACAGATCTATGAGAGATCTTCGTTTTGACTAGTTGTGGTTCCAGTTACTCAAAATGGATACAAAGTTATGGTTAGTGAAACAACCCACGTCTGTTGGGTCCAACATCGAAGTCTTGAGTTGCAACATCCTTTTAAAAATCCAAGATTACACTGTATGACTTTTGACAACTCGTTTATGGGGATGAATAGAAGTATAGCATGCTACATCATTTTCCAAAATATAATAAATGGAATTCCGACAATAGTCAAACCACCTTTGACCAGCTAAATGGCCTATGAAAATTTGAGCTAAAAAAGTTTTCGATCTTCCGAGTAGTCATTATGATTGAATTTCTTGGTTTCTAAACTAAGATGAGATTAGTGGAACAAGTTAGTCATATAGATCTATGAGAGAGCTTTGTTTTGGTAGGTTATGGTTCTAGTAACACAAAATGGATACAATGTTATGGTTGGCGGATCAACCCACGTCTGTTTGGTGCAACACCGAAGTCTTGAGGTGCAATATCAGTTTGACAATCCTAGATTGCATTGTATGACTTTTGAAAACTCGTTTATGGGGATGAAATAGAAGTATAACATGGTGCATCATATTCCAAAATATAGTAAATCGAATTCCGACCACCATCAAACCCCCTTTGACCAACAAAGCGGCATGTGAAAAATTGTGCTAAAAAAGCTTTCGATGTTCCCAATAGTCATTATGATTGAATTTCTTAGTTACTGAACTAAGATGAAATTAGTGGAAGAACTTGTTAATCTTATAGATCTACAAGAGGGCTTCATTTTGGCTGGTTATGGTTCTAGTAACTCAAAATGAATACAAAGTTGTGGTTGATGGAACAACCCACGTTTGTTGGGTGCAACATCGAAGTCTTGAGGTGCAACATCCGTTTGAAAATCAAAGATTGCACCGTATGACATTTGAAAATTTGTTTATGGGCATGAAATAGAAATATAACATGGTGAATCATATTCCAAATAATAGTAAATCGAATTCCTACCACGGTCAACCCTCATTGGACCAACAAAATAGCATGTGAAAAAATGAGCTAAAAAAGCTTTTGATGTTCCTAATAGTCATTATTATTGAATTTCTTGGTTACTGGACTAATATGAGATAGGTGGAACCTGTTAGTCCTATAGATCTATGAGAGAGCTTTGTTTTGACTTGTTATGTCTCTTGTAACTCAAAATCGATACAAAGTTATGGTTGGCGGAACAATCCACGTCTATTTGGTGCAACATGGAAGTCTTGAGGTGCAACATTCGTTTGAAAATCCATGATTGCATCGTATTACTTTTGAAACCACATTTATGGGGATAAAATAGAAATATAACATGGTGCATCATATTCCAAAATATAGTAAATCGAAGTCCGACCACGGTCAAATCACCTTTGACTAACATAACGACATGTGCAAAATTGAGCTAAAAAAGCATTTGATGTTCCTATTAGTCATTAAGATTGAATTTTTTGGTTACTGAACTAAGATGAGATTGGTGGAACCAGTTTGTCCTATAGATCTATGAGAGTGCTTCGTTTCGACTGATTTTGGTTCTAGTAACTCAGAATGGATACAAAGATACGTTTGGCGGCACAACCCACGTCTGTTGGGCACAACCCACGTCTGTGAGGTGCATTATATGACTTTTAAAAACTCGTTTATGGGGATGAAATAAAAATATAACATGTTGAATCATATTCCAAAATATAGTAAATCGAATTTCGACCGCCGTCAACCTACCTTTGACCAACAAAACGGCATGTGAAAAATTGAGCTAAAAAAGCCTTCGATGTTCCCCATGGTCATTAAAATTGAATTTCTTGGTTACTGAACTAAGATGAGCTGGGGGGGAACCTGTTCGTCTGATAGATCTATGAAAGAGCATCATTTTGACTGCTTATGGTTCTAGGAACTCAAAGTGGATACAAAGTTATGGTTGGCGGAAGAACCCACGTCTGTTGTGTGCAACATCGAAGTCTTGAGGTGCAACATCCATTTGAAAATCCAAGATTGCACCGTATGACTCTAGTAAACTAGTTTATGGGGATGAAATAGAAATATAACATGGTGAATCATATTCTAAAATATAGTAAATCGAATTCCTACCACGGTCAACCCCCCTTTGACCAACAAAACGACATGTGAAAAATTTAGCTAAAAAATCTTTCGATTTTCCCAATAGTCCTTAAGACTGTATTTCTTGGTTACTAAACTGAGATGAGATTGGTGGAACCTGTCAGCCCTATAGATCTATGAGAGAGCTTCGTTTTTACTAGTTATGGTTCTAGTAACTCAAAATGGATACAAAGTTATGGTTAGTGAAATAACCCACATCTGTCGGGTGCAACATCGAAGTCTTGAGGTGCAACATCCATTTGAAAATCCAAGATTACACTGTATGACTTTTGAAAACTCATTGATGGTAATGAAATAGAAATATAACATGGTTCATAACATTCCAAAATATAGTAAATCGAATTACGACCACCGTCAAACCCCTTTTGACCAACAAAACGACATGTGAAAAATTGATCTAAAAAAGATTTCGATGTTCCCAATAGTCATTATGATTGAATTTCTAGGTTACGGAACTAAGATGAAATTGGCGGATCAACCCATGTTTGTTGGTTGCAACATCGAAGTCTTGAGGTGCAACATCTGACTGAAAATCCAAGATTGCATTGTATGACTTTTAAAAACTCGTTTGTGGGGATGAAATAGAAATATAACATGGTGCATCATATTCCAAAATATAGTAAATCGAATTCCGACCAAGCTCAATCCCCATTTGACCAACAAAACGGCATGCGAAAAATTGAGCTAAAAAAGCTTTCGATGTTCCGAATAGTCATTAAGATTGAATTTCTTGGTTACTGAACTAATATGAGATGGTGGAACCTGTTAGTCTGATAGATCAATGAGAGAGCTTCGTTTTGACTGGTTATGGTTCTAGTAACTCAAAATGGATATAAAGTTATGGTTGGCGGAACAACGCACGAATGTTGGGTGCAACATGGAAGTCTTGAGGTGCAACATCCGTTTGAAAATCCAAGATTTCACCGTATGACATTTGAAAACTTGTTTGTGGGGATGAAATAGAAATATAACATGGTGAATCATATTCCAAATAATAGTAAATCAAATTCCTACCACGGCAAACCCTCTTTTGACCAACAAAACGACGTATGAAAAATTGTGCTAAAAAAGCTTTCGATGTTCCCAATAGTCATTATGATTGAATTTCTTGGTTAACGAACTAATATTAGATGGGAGGAACCTGTTAGTCCTATAGACCTATGAGAGGGCTTCACTTTGACTGGTTTGGTCCTAGTAACTCAAAATGGATGCAAAGTTATGGTTGGCGGAACAATCCACGTCCGTTGCGTGCAACATGGAAGTCCTGAGGTGCAACATCCGTTTGAAAATCCAAGATTGCATTGTATTACTTTTGAAAAGATGTTTATGGGGATGAAATAGAAATATAACATGGTGAATAATATTCCAAAATATTGTCAATCGAATTCCGACCACGGCCAAACCACCACGGCCAAAATATTGAGCTAAAAAAGCTTTCGATGTTCCTAATAGTCATTAAGATTGAATTTCTTTGTTACTGATCTAAGATGAGATTGGTGGAACCTGTTTGTCCTATAGATCTATGAGAGAGCTTCGTTTTGACTACTTATGGTTCTAGTAACTCAGAATGGATTCAAAGTTATGTTTGGTGGAACAACCCACGTCTGTTGGGTGCAACATCGAAGTCTTGAGGTGCAACATCCGTTCCAAAATCCAAGATTGCACTGTATGACTTTTGAAAACTCGTTTATGGGGACGAAATAGAAATATAACATGGTGAATCATATTCCAAAATATAGTAAATCGAATTCCGACCACAGTCAACCTACCTTTGACCAACAAAACGACATGTGAAAATTTGAGTTGAAAAAGCTTTCGATGTTCCGAATACTCATTAAAATTGAATTTCCTGGTTACTGAACTAAGAAGAGATGGGTGGAACATGTTCGTCCGATAGATCTATGAGAGAGATTCATTTTGATTGGTTATGGTTCTAGGAACTCAAAATGGATACAGTGTTACAGTTGGCGTAACAACCCACATCTGTTGGGTGCAACATCCATTTGAAAATCCAAGATTGCACTGTATGACTCTTCTAAACTAGTTTATGGGGATGAAATAGAAATATAATATGGCGAATCATATTCCAAAATATAGTAAATCAAATTCCTACCACGGTCAACCCCCCTTTGACCAACAAAACGACATGTGGTAAATTGAGCTAAAAAAGCTTTCGATGTTCCAAATAGTCCATAAGATGAGATGTGTGGAACCTGTTAGTCCTATAAATCTATGAGAGAGCTTCGTTTTGACTAGTTATGGTTCTCGTAACTCAAAATGGATACAAAGTTATGGTTAGTGAAGCAACCCACGTCTGTTGGGTGGAACATCGAAGTCTGGAGGTGCAACATCTATTTAAAAGTCCAAGATTCCACTATACGACTTTTGAAAACTCATTTATGGGGATGACATAGAAGTATAACATGGTGCATCATTTTCCAAAATATAATAAATCGAATTCCAACCACGGTCAAACCACCTTTGACCTACTAAACTGCTTGTGAAAACTTGAGCTAAAAAAGTTTTCACAGTAGTCATTATTATTGAATTTCTTGGTTGCTAAACTAAGATGAGATTGTTGGAACCTGTTAGTCATATAGATATATGAGAGAGCTTCTTTTTGACAGGTTATGGTTCTAGTAACTTAAAAAGGATACAAAGTTATGGTTGGCGGAACAACCCAAGTCTGTTGGGTGCAACATCGAAGTCCTGAGGTGCAACATCTGTTTGACGATCCAAGTTTACATTGTACGACTTTTGAAAACTCGTTTATGGGGATGAAATAGAAATATAACATGGTGCATCATATTCCAAAATATAG
Source organism: Allium sativum (assembly GCA_030737875.1). Classification (NCBI taxonomy): domain Eukaryota; kingdom Viridiplantae; phylum Streptophyta; class Magnoliopsida; order Asparagales; family Amaryllidaceae; genus Allium; species Allium sativum. Next base: position 32,675,042 of record CM060920.1, on the reverse strand, counting down.
TTAATCGAATTCCGACCACCGTCAAACCCCCTTTGACCAACAAAACGGCATGTGAAAACTTGAGCTGAAAAAGCTTTCGATGTTCCCAATGGTCATTATGATTAAATTTCTTGGCTACTGAACTAAGATGAAATTGGTGGAACCTCTTAATCCTATAGATCTATGAGAGGGTTTCGTTTTGACTGGTTATATTTCTAGTAACTAAAAATTAATACAAAGTTATGGTTGGCGGAACAACCCACATCTGTTGGGTGCAACATCCGTTTGAAATTCCAAACTTGCACCGTATGACATTTCGAAACTTGTTTATGTGTATGAAATAGAAATATAACATGGTGAATCATATTCCAAATAGTAGTAAATCAAATTCCTACCAAGGTCAACCCCCCTTTGACCAACAAAACGACATGTGAAAAATTAAGCTAAAAAAGCTTTCGATGTTCCCAATAGTCATTATGATTGAATTTCTTGGTTACTGAACTAATATGAGATTGGTGGAACTATTACTCCTATAAATCTATGAGAGAGCTTTGTTTTGACTGGTTATGTTTCTAGTAACTCAAAATGGATACAATGTTATGGTTGGTGGAACAATCCACGTCTATTGGGTGCAACATGGAAGGCTTGACGTGCCACATCCATTTGAAAATCCAAGATTGCTTCGTATGACTTTTGAAAACACGTTTGTGGGGTTGAAATAGATATATAACGTGGTGCATCATATTACAAAATATAGTAAATCGAATTCCGACCACGGTCAAACCACCTTTGACCAATAAAACGGCACATGAAAAAATGAGCTAAAAAAGTTTTTGATGCCGCTATTAGTCATTAAGATTGAATTTCTTGGTTACTGAACTAAGATGAGATTGGTGGAACCTATTTTTCCCATAGATATATTAGAGGGCTCCGTTTTGTCTGCTTATGGTTCAAGTAACTCAAAATGGATACAATGTTATGGTTGGCGGAACAGCCCCCGTCGTTTGGATGCAACATCGAATTCTTGAGGTGCAACAACCATTCCAAAATCCAAGATTGCACTGTATGAATTTTGAAAACTTGTTTATGGGGATGAAATAGAAATATAACATGGTGAATCATACTCAAAAATATAGCAAATCGAATTGCGACCAAGGTCAACCTACCTTTGACCAACAAAACGGCATGTGAAAAATTGAGCTAAAAAAACTTTCGACGTTCCCAATAGTCATTAAAATTGAATTTCTTGGTTACTGAACTAAGATGAGATGGGTGGAACCCGTTTGTCCCATAGATCTATGAGAGAGCTTCATTTTGACTGGTTATGGTTCTAGGAAATCAAAATGGGAACAAAGTTACGGTTGGCGGAACAACCGACTTCTATTGGGTGCAACATCGAAGTTTTGAGGTGCAACATCCATTTGAAAATCCAAGACTGCACCGTATGACCCGTGTAAACTGGTTTATGGGGATGAAATAGGAATATAACATGGTGAATCATATTCCAAAATATAGTTAATCGAATTCCTACCATGGTCAACCCCCTTTGACCAACAAAACGACATGTGAAAAATTAAGCTAAAAAAGCTTTCGATGTTCCCAATAGCTCTTATGATTGTATTTCTTGGTTACAGAAATAAGATGAGATGGGTGGAACCTGTTATCCCAATAGATCTATGAGAGAGCTTTGTTATGATTAGTTATGTTTCTAGCAACTCAAAATGGCTAAAAATTTATGGTTGGTGGAACAACCCACGTCTATTGGGTGCAACATCGATGTCTTGAGGTGCAACATCCATTTGATAGTCCAAGATTCCACTGTATGACTTTTGAAAACTAGTTTATGGGGATGAAATAGAAATATAATATAGTGCATCATTTTCCATAATATAATAGTTCGAATTCAATGGTCAAACCACCTTTGACCAACTAAACTGCTTGTAAAAATTTGAGCTTAAAAAGTTTTCGATGTTCCCAGTAGTCATTATTATTGAATTTCGAATTCCGACCACGTTCAACCTACCTTTGATCAACGAAACGGCATGTGAAAAATTGAGCTAAAAAAGCTTTTGATGTTCCCAATAGTCATTAAAATTGAATTTCTTGGTTACTGAACTAAGATGGGATTTGTGGAACCTATTCGTCCAATAGATCTACGAGACAACTTCATTTTGACTGGTTACGGTTCTAGGAAATCAAAATGGATACAAAGTTATAGTTGGCTGAACAAACCACGTTTGTTGGGTGCAATATCGAAGTCGTGAGGTGCAAGATCCATTTGAAAATCCAAGATTGCACCGTATGACTCTTGTAAACTAGTTTATGGGGATGAAATATAAATATAACATGGTGAATCATATTCCAAAATATAGTAAATTGAATTCCTACCACGGTCAACTCACCTTTGACCAACAAAATGACATGTGAAAAATTGAGCTAAAAAAGCTTTTGATGTTCCCAATAGTCCTTAGGATTGTATTTCTTGGTAACTGAACTAAGATAAGATGGGTGCAACCTGTTAGTCCTATAGATCTAAAAGAGAGCTTCATTTTGACTAGTTATGGTTCTAGTAACTCAAAATGGATACAAAGTTATGGTTAGTGAAACAACCCACGTCTTTTGGGTGCAACATCGAAGTCTTAAGGTGCAATATCCATTTAAAATTCCAAGATTAAAGTGTATCACTTTTGAAAAATCGTTTATGGGGATGAAATAGAAGTATAACATGGCGCATCATTTTCCAAAATATAATAAATAAAATTCCGACCACGGTCAAACCACGTTTGACCAACTAAACGGCCTGTGAAAATTTGAGCTAAAAAAGTTTTCGATGGTCCCAGTAGTCATTATGATTGAATTTCTTGGTTACTAAACTAAGATGAGATTGGTGGAACCTGTTAGTCATATAAATCTATGAGAGAGCTTCTTTTTGACAGGTTATGGTTCTAGTAACTCAAAATGGATACAAAGTTTTGGTTGGCGGAACAACCCACGTCTGTTGGGTGCAACATCGAAGTCTTGAGGTGAAACATCTGTTTGACAATCCAAGATTGCACTATATTACTTTTGAAAACTCGTTTATGGGGACGAAATAGAAATATTGTTGTATATAACGGTGTTGTATACACAATTATATGATTTTTGTTTGATGATAACAACCAAATATATATTATTATATATGTGTTTGTTACTGTACTGTTTCAATATACACATCACTAAAGGAATATAATATTTATGTTCAAATAGAATACGATAATACACGAATTTAAATATTCAAAAGTATTTTATTTAAATATAAATTTTTTATTTCAATATCAAACAGTACAATTCTCATACTCCACTATTTGTACATCTCACTGATATTATTTACAGTACAATCAATTTCATTATATACAAAGCTCCTCACACATCACTCAATACACTTTGTCACTCAATTTTTTTTACTCATATACAGATATACATGTCTATTTGTTTTATTGTCTTCTGTCTTCAAGCTTCTGTCTTCACTTCACAGTCAGTCAGTCACCATCTTCATACCTGTCACATATAGAAACACACATACAGTATCCAGAACAGGAATAATTTCTAAATTCTAAGAAGATATAATTTTTATTTGAAAAATTTATTTGCCTCAGAATTCGGTGTGTTTCTCATCATTTTTCTGACTCGATCTAATTTATATAACCATCAATCTGTGTCTAGACAGCTTGTGATATTCATAGTGATACACCGTAAATACCACAAGGCAGACAGTATGTATATACGGTGCAGGGACAGAAAAATATTCTGGATGGCTGCATATACACACGTGCATATATACACACGTGTGCACTGCCTCGCCAATCCAGTGTGCAACTGAGGAGGATCCACTTGGACCATCTCGACTCAGTGCAGCATGGTCAACACAAGTCAACAAAGTCAAACCAGAATAGTCAATAATAAACAGTGCATGCTCATGTACAAGGCAGCCCAAGTGTCGAGCGAAGAAATTCAAAAATGGAAGACAAGTAGCATGTAATAATGTGCAATGTGTATACAAATGTGTCGAGCCAGATTGACAAGCCATAAATGGACAGTTCATATATAAGCAAGTGACAAACTTCATGCTACAAGCGTGCAGATTACACAAATGGTATGGCTACTCAAATGTTCAAGTGTGTAGCAGGCAGAAGCATATGTTTCAAGAATGACATTTCAGCAATACATGGACATGGATACAAAACAAGTGTAGTCAACATGAAATTCAGTTCTGCAAACAAGTTAAAATGGCAGCAGCTAGGGCAGCAGCTAGGTGTATATGCACTCATGCTCTGGCTCAGGTACATGTGACAATAGGGTCAACAATCAATGCATAAGTACAACAGCAATTGCAGATAAGTGAAGGAAATACAGTCTAAGTCACAATACTCACGCACACAAGACTTGTATATGAAACAACTTAATATCTCAGGTGCAAGTTACAATGATTAAACAAGAGTGCAAACACAAGCAGTGAACAAACAAAACATGCAGCAAATTCAGGTAAATATGGCATGAGCAAAAATGGGAAGTTCTTCATTGATTCAAGAAAATCAGCATGGTCGAATACAAATAAGGAGTGCAACAGCAAACATGAGAGACACATATTTGGCATAGTTCAAATCAGTGTATGATTCAACAAAGCAAGGCAGAATGATTCAAATTTCAGGTTAAAGAAATCTGTGCATAAATGGTTGCAGTTTTGACAAAGCAGAAAAGTATGTGCAAATCAATCCAGGCAAAAATTCATTTCAGAAATCTTTTATTTCTTTCCAAAACTTATATGGCAATCAATTTCAAAGTTTCCAGTTTTGAGTTACAACATGGTATGATTTACAAAGGAAAAGAAATCAATACTGTTTTTTTCTTTTCAGAAAATACAGGTTGACATAAATGACAAGTGAACAATCAAATTTCACTTTTATTTCTGAAATGAAATTTCTCAATCAAAAAAAAAAAAAAATGGTTTATGGCAAGAGCAATCAGTGTTGATCGTTTGGAAAAGAAACAATTCTTTTTGGTTCCTGATATAGCAGAAAAGTTTTTTTTTTGGCAAGTTTCAAAAACATGCATGAATCTTTTTGGACAAGGAATAATATATGGCAAGTGTTTAATGAAATTTTTTTTTTTTTTTGGCCAAGATTGAATTTTCAGTCAAGAATTGTTTCCAGAAAAGAAACTCATTTCTTTTATTTTCCTGAAATCAAAGAATGATTTATGTTAAGGCTTCTAACAGTTGCAGGAAATCACAAACTTTTATAGACAAATCTCGCAATCACTTTTTTGGCAAGAACAATCAATTCCAAAACTCATTCAATTCATTCAGAAATCTCGGCATGAAATCAATCCCAGTAAATTCAGTCATCCATTTGTGGAAACAGTTTTTTTTAAAAGAGACAGAATTTATTTCCAGGTATTGATAAGCAATCAAAGATTTTTAAAACCATCAACACAATTTACAGAGAAATTTGAAACCGTTATATCAAAAGAGGAAACTCAAAAAATCAGCCGAGTCATCTAAACGAAATCAGAGATAATTCTAAGGATTTCTAAATCCTATTTAACACCTTCTTCATCACTGGTAGATGATCATCGAGATCGAAACCACAAACAAGAATTTTAAGCAAAGAATAGCAAGTCAGAAAGCTCGCCGTTTTATCGTTTTTCAATCGAAGGTTAATTCCAAATTGATCAACAAACATCAGAAGCCATCAACGAATTGAAGTTCATCAGAGAACAAGATTTCTAATTCATACATCAAGCAATAGATTCAATTTGGGTGAAATCCAGGAAACACTAGCAAAATTCTTTTTCTCGACCGCCATTTTTTTTGCTCAAAGGAAACAAAGTGTACGGGTGCACTCAAATGAAAGTGGGCCGGCCGGTTTTTTGAAGACAAGAAAATAAAGGGGATGACCCCTTTTTAATTTAACTCCCAAAGTTTTTTTTGTTTTCCTTCTATTTTATGTCGTTTTAAATTGTGTTTTAAAATCGATCAAACAGTTACTAGGTCTGTTAAAATCTAGGTAAATCAGTCAGGGTGTTGACTGTCAGTTTCAGAGTCTGTGAAATCTGGTTACGAGTTACAGGGTTTGTAATTCGGGAAATCTGATCGAGTGAAAATCAATCAGTCTAGGTTTTTGAGCGTAGGGTTAGAATAGGAGCAGGGTTTGCGAGTGCACAAGGTCTTGTATGCGTGATCTGTTCTATCACTTATTAGAAACCTTAGAAATGCAGCAGTAGGCAGGGTTTTGCCGAAGCTGGGTATATCTGTGTGTGATTTACTTTCTGCATTTCTGTTTCTGTTATATTCTGTGATCTGTTTATTATTATATATACTGTCAGTTTTTCATTTCAGTTAAAAAACTGTGAAAACCCCTATTCAACCCCCCTCTAGGGTTATTGTAGATCCAACAAGTGGTATCAGAGCAGGTCATTCCATTAACTCTAGAGTAATGGTGATTCCTAGTTGTCAGTCGACAGAGAGTCAGCCCAGTTCATCTCCAACTATTTTCAATGGTACTGATTTTTTAAACTGGAAATCCAAAATGGAATTTCATTTAAAATCTGTTAATATTAAATATTGGGATGTTGTTATCAATGGATTTGATAGTGTAGATATTACTTCCAATACCTGTGCTATGAAAATTGTATTTGATTATCTTAGTACTGAACAGTTTAATCTTATCTATCATTGTTTATCTGCACAGGAAATCAGGGATACTCTCAATACGAGGTATGGATACTCTCAATACGAGGTATGGAAGTTCTGACAACGGTAGCTCAAAACCCGGGAAAATCAACTCAGATTCAGAGTTCAGTTTAACAGGATTTACAAATGAAAATTTAGAAGGATCGGATGGAGAATCAACAGATGATGAAAATTTCTCATACGAAGATTTGGTTTATATGTGTGTTGATTTAACTAAATCTGTTGATAAACTCAAATCTAAAAACAAATCTCTGAAATCTAGAAATTCTGAGTTGACCAGCAAAATTGATGATTTGGAATCACAGCTTGAATATTTTAAAAATTCTTCCAATTCAGATTGCAAAAATTGTTTGAAATTGAAAACCAATCTTGTTCATCTCAATAAAAATATTCAAAAGTTTGAAAATGAAATTTTTATCTTAAATGAGAACAAGACCGAGCTATCAAATTTGAATAATCTTTTGCAAAAGGAATTTGAAAGTTTTAAGACTGATATATATTCCAAATTTGAAATTGCTGAAAAGGAGAATTTGTTGAAATCCGATTTGATTTTGAAAGAACTGGAAAACGAGATTGAAAATTCCAAGAAATTTGGGTTTGAAAAACAAAAACTTTTTGAATCTGAGATTGCTGAGTCCCAAACCAAAATTAATCTGCTTAAGGATGAAAATTTGGTTTTGAAATCTAATTTTGAAAGATGTAAGATCACTGAAAATAATTGATCAGATTTATTGAAAGAAAATGGTGATCTTAAAACTAAAATCCAACAACTTGAAACAACCCTGGCAAAATTTTCAAATGGTGAGAAAACTTTAAATATGTTGTTGAAAAATCAATTTTCATTGGGAAATAGAAGTGGACTTGGTTTTGGGAAATCTGAGTTTTCTGAAAGGAGAAGCTCAAACGATTTTAAAAATCCTTCAACTTTCTTTGAAAAGAATCGTCTTGATAATATGAACTTTGTTAATTCCAAATGATTCTTGAATCAAAACCAAAGTTTGAATTTGTTTTGTAATAATTCATCTAAACAATCCTGGATCCCAAACAGAGATAAGACAAACCTCGTTAAATTCAAACAGATATGGGTTCCAAAGGGAACAAAGGTAAATTCAGATGGATTGTTATACAAGCAAGTCTGGGTACCGAAAGATGTTAATAAAAATGCGAGTGGTTTTTCTAATTTTGTTAGACCACTCAATCCTCTCAACTGTTAGGTACCGAAGAAGGGTAGCTGAGGAACTGCTGTGCTGAAAAGAAATTTGAAATCAAGCTGATCTATACTTCTGTATCACTTACAGTTCCTTCAGCCAAAATCTGTTGAGTTAGAAATTCTTATTTACATTGGATTCTGGTATGATCTTTAAACTCAACTCTGTAAATATTTTTCTGTTTTGATTCTTTTTCTTTTATTTATTTCTTCTTCTTCTCTCTTCTATCTCTTTCTTCTGTCTATTCTAATTTGATTTATCACTGTCATATTTTTTTTGCTTCTTGAATTGCAGTATTCATGATGTCCTGGAAATTTGTTTTGCGTGTATAGAACTCTTATGTTTTTAATTATTTCAAGATTTTATACTTAATCTTGTAAATATCTGCAATTGTTTTGAAGTATATTTTTATTTCTGAATTCATAACAGTGTTGATGTATTCGTGCCATATCTTGAACACTGTTAATTTGAATTCTAAATTTTTGAAGATCTGAATAATTAATGAAATTTCACACTCTTATGCTGTTTTGAGTTTCTTCTAATTAATTTTGGAAACGCTTAAAATATTATGCTCATTATAGTACACTCTGTTATTTATCAGTTGTGATAATGTCTTTAATTTTTTTTAGATTGGCTTAGACATTTTTTAATCTGTCTTGAATCATTGCTTACATCTTGAAATTCAACGTTATTCATGATCATCTGGTTTAGATTTTTTTGTTTGTTTGATATCATTTGAAATTTTTGATATTTTGAATCTCACACACCTCTCAAATCCGAGGTTATTAATTATGTGTGATTGATTCATTGTATCTCATGATTTACATTTGTTCAAATGATTTCGAATAAACCATTATTTTTAGGTCATGAGTTATTATTCAGTCTTGATGTAAATGATCTGAAATCTCTCTTGTGATTGTCAAAAATATTTGTGAAAACTCTTTTGAAAATATGGTCATAAATATCATTGTTATTGTAAGATTATTTGATTTGAATATATATTTGTTTAAAAATCATTTGAAATTATTTATTTATTGAATCTCACACATAATTTTGAATCTGAAATATAACCTGGTGTGATTGATTCGTTAAATACTAATACTTTCACTTCTCTTCAAATGATTTAATATAAAGTATATTTTTAATCTGGAATCATGGAATATTTTTTTTGACCATCATCTTGACTTATCTGCTTGGAAACTATCTTTATACTGCTCCGATACTGTTCTTAGGTAACTGCTTATTTTTGATCTGTCTGTTGTTCTGTGCTAAATCATTCTGCTTGGGCTTTAAATTTCTGTTGTCTATGATATCATAGTTTATCTCCAGTGTCATGTTAAAATCCTCAGTAATAGAGACACCAAGTGGTATCAGAAGTGCCTTATATTTGTCTCACTCATTTGTACTTAAATTCTAATCTTCACCTTGTATAGATCTACACACTCTTTTTGCCTTGTACAAATTAATCCCTCTTGTGTTGTATAGATCTTTAGAAATTCCTCTTGTAATTGACTTTCATTTTTTAAAATTATTTATTATTCATTCAGAAATTGAAATCAATATCCCAATTGAACTGTATTTATAATTCATCAAAATTATTATCAGATTTTGAAATTGTGATGAATTGTGACTGCAGTATATTTCACAACAAGAGGTGATTTTATTTAGATTTTCATGATGGTTGAATATTTATTATAATATCTTTGAACTGGCAATTATTTCATGGCCACCTTCATTATCTATCATCTTTCTGCCATCCATGATAATTCTATATTAATGTGGAGAGTTCGATATTTTTTTTTAAAAAAATCATCGTAAATAAACAGTGAAAATATTTGTGATAGAAATTGGACTATGTTATTTTTTAAGAATTGGTAACAATTGTATTTTTTTAATGATCCCAGTACAATCGAGCATATTTCATAATATAATTAATTTAGAAATTCATTTCACAGTCCATTTTTGTACTTACCACATTTCTGTCATTCATATTGGTTTATATACCGAGGAGTTTTTCTATTTAAAGCTGAAAATGATAAAATATATAATTAATATATGTGTGTCTCTAACCTCATTTAAAAATCCAAGCTCTGGTCATGCATGGTTATGAGACAACTTATAATTTAAGCTGTGACTGACCTCATTTAAAAATCCAAGCTCTGGTTATGCATGGTCAGTGTGCTCTTAAATAAAAATTTTGTGCTATAAATTGAAATAAATTTGAAATTCTCCTTGCTGTATAAAAACCAGCCTATCAATTCATATTCTAATCTGTGAAATATGTTGAAATCTTATGAAGTATTACGATTTGTTGTTTGATGGGTATTGGGATTTGAGATTATACGATATTGTCACTTAAATTAAATTATAAATTATAGTCCAAATCCTTCATTTTTTTTTTCCTCTTTTTATTGAATTCCTATGAAAATAAATGGAAATCATTTTTATAACTCTCTCCGTCTATATAAATTTCATCGTAAATCCGTCATTATCTGAAATGTGAAATACGCCACTAGTTCTCTGTTTATTAAGATTTTTGTTTGGCTGATTGAGATGTGTGATGATCGTTCTTCCTCTTAAGCTGAAAATATATTTTTAGTCATTTTTCATCTATATTTTAAATTATGTATCCTTTCGATGATAACAAAAGGGGGAGAATGGATTGAGATTTTGATTTATGAATGAATATTTCATAAAAAAAAAATTTTGAAAATTTATTATTATTCATACATGCACAGTTAAAGGGGTAGTTTCTGTTGTAGGGGGAGCATTCAAGTAGGGGGAGTAATATATTTCATTTTCCAAACACATTTATGCTCAAAATCTTATATTTGTTTGTCATCATCAAAAGGGGGAGATTGTTGTATATAACGGTGTTGTATACACAATTATATGATTTTTGTTTGATGATAACAACCAAATATATATTATTATATATGTGTTTGTTACTGTACTGTTTCAATATACACATCACTAAAGGAAAATAATATTTATGTTCAAATAGAATACGACAATACACGAATTTAAATATTCAACAGTATTTTATTTAAATATAAATTTTTTATTTCAATATCAAACAGTACAATTTTTATACTCCACTATTTGTACATCTCACTGATATTCTTTACAGTACAATCAATTTCATTATATACAAAGCTCCTCACACTTCACTCAATACACTTTGTCACTCAATTTTTTTTACTCATATACAGATATACATGTCTATTTGTTTTACTGCCTTTTGTCTTCAAGCTTCGGTCTTCACATCACAGTCAGTCAGTCACCATCTTCATACCTGTCACATATAGAAACACACACACAGTATCCAGAACAGGAATAATTTCTAAATTCTAAGCAGATATAATTTTTATTTGAAAATTTTATTTGCCTCAGAATTCGGTGTGTTTCTCATCATTTTTCTAACTCGATCTGATTTATATAACCATCAATCTGTGTCTAGACAGCTTGTGATATTCACAGTGATACACTGTAAATACCACAAGGCAGACAGTATGTATATACGGTGCAGGGACAGAAAAATATTCTGGATGGCTGCATATACACATGTGCATATATACACACGTGTGCACTGCCTCGCCAATCCAACGTGCAACTGAGGAGGAGCCACGTGGACCATCTCGACTCAGTGCAACATGGTCAACACAAGTCAACAAAGTCAAACCAAAATAGTCAAGAATAAACAGTGCATGCTCATGTACAAGGTAGCCCAAGTGTCGAGCCAAGAAATTCAAAAATGGAAGAAAAGTAGCATGTAATAGTGTGCAATGTATATACAAATGTGTCGAGCCAGATTAACAAGCCATAAATGGACAGTTCATATATAAGCAAGTGACAAACTTCATGCTACAAGCGTGTAGATTACACAAATGGTATGGCTACTCAAATGTTCAAGTGTGTAGCAGGCAGAAGCATTTGTTTCAAGAATGACATTTCAGCAATACATGGACATGGATACAAAACAAGTGCAGTCAACATGAAATTCAGTTCTGCAAACAAGTTAAAATGGCAGCAGCTAGGTGTATATGCACTCATGCTCTGGCTCAGGTACATGTGACAATAGGGTCAACAATCAATGCATAAGTACAACAGCAAGTGCAGATAAGTGAAGGCAATACAGTCTAAGTCACAATACTCACGCACACAAGACTTGTATATGAAACAACTCAATAGCTCATGTGCAAGTTACAATGATTAAACAAGGGTGCAAACACAAGCAATGAACAAAAAAAACATGCAGCAAATTCAGGTAAATATGGCATGAGCAAAAATGGGAAGTTCTTCATTGATTCAAGAAAATCAGCATGGTCGAATACAAATAAGGAGTGCAACAGCAAACATGAGAGACACATATTTGGCATAGTTCAAATCAGTGTATGATTCAACAAAGCAAGGCAGAATGATTCGAATTTCAGGTTAAAGAAATCTGTGCATAAATGGTTGTAGTTTTAACAAATCAGAAAAGTATGTGCAAATCAATCCAGGCAAAAATTCATTTCAAAAATCTTTTATTTCTTTCCAAAACTTATATGGCAATCAATTTAAAAGTTTCCAGTTTTGAATTACAACATGGTATGATTTACAAAGGAAAAGAAATCAATACTGTTTTTTTCTTTTCAGAAAATACAGGTTGACTTAAATGACAAGTGAGCAATCAAATTTCACTTTTATTTCTGAAATGAAATTTCTCAATCAAAAAAAAAAAAAAAAATGGTTTATGGCAAGAGCAATCAGTGTTGATCATTTGGAAAAGAAACATTTCTTTTTGTTTCCTGATATACTAGAAATTTTTTTTTTTTTTGGCAAGCTTCAAAAACATGCATGAATCTTTTTGGACAAGGAATAATATTTGGCAAGTGTTTATTGAAATTTTGTTTTTTGTTTTTTTTCTGCCAAGATTGAAATTTCAGTCAAGAATTGTTTCCAGAAAAGAAATTCATTTCTTTTATTTTCCTGAAATCAAAGAATGATTTATGGCAAGGCTTCTAACCGTTGCAGGAAATCACAAACTTTTATAGACAAATCTCGCAATCACTTTTTTGGCAAGAACAATCAATTCCAGAACTCATTCAATTCATTCAGAAATCTCGACATGAAATCAATCCCAGTAAATTCAGTCATCCATTTGTGGAAACAGTTTTTTTTTTTAAAAGAGACAGAATTTATTTCCAGGTATTGACAAGCAATCAAAGATTTTTAAAACCATCAACACAATTTACAGAGAAATTTGAAACCGTCATATCAAAAGAGGAAACTCAAAAAATCAGCCGAGTCATCTAAACGAAATCAGAGATAATTCTAAGGATTTCTAAATCCTATTTAACACCTTCTTCATCACTGGCAGATGATCATCGAAATCGAAACCACAAACAAGAATTTTAAGCAGAGAATAGCAAGTCAGAAAGCTCACCGTTTTTTCGTTTTTCAATCGAAGGTGAATTCCAAATTGATCAACAAACATCAGAAGCCATCAACGAATTGAAGTTCATCAGAGAACAAGATTTATAATTCATACATCAAGCAATCGATTCAATTTGGGTGAAATCCAGGAAACCCTAGCAAAATTCTTTTTCTCGGCCGCCATTTTTTTTGCTCAGAGGAAACAAAGTATACGGGTGCACTCAAATGAAAGTGGGCCGGCCGGGTTTTTGAAGACAAGAAAATAAAGGGGATGACCCCTTTTTAATTTAACTCCCAAAGTTTTTTTTTTGTTTTCCTTCTATTTTATGTAGTTTTAAATTGTGTTTTAAAATCGATCAAACAGTTACTAGGTCTGTTAAAATCTGGGTAAATCAGTCAGGGTGTTGACTGTCAGTTTCAGAGTCTATAAAATCTGGTTACGAGTTACAGGGTTTTTAATTCGGGAAATCTGATCGAGTGAAAATCAACCAGTCTAGGGTTTTGAGCGTAGGGTTAGAATAGGAGCAGGGTTTGCGAGTGCACATGGTCTTGTATGCGTGATCTGTTCTATCACTTAGTATAAACCTTAGAAATGCAGCAGTAGGCAGGGTTTTGCTGAAGCTGGGTATATCTGTGTGTGATTGTAACGACCCGGATTTTGAGCGACTTTGGTTATCGACGTAAGCACGACGTCGATAACCAAACCGTCGAGAAATCCTGGTAATTAGTGAAAGAAATTAGAGGGTGGGAAAAGATAAGATAGAAACTTAGAATAGAAGAAGAAGAAGAACACAACATCAGAGTAACACGAATCTCACAGCGGAACGAATAACATATAATAGATAACATATCCTTAAAATAAATCATTATATGTATACAATACATTATCAAAGTACAGCACTTACAACACAGCGGAAATAACTATAGCTATATGATCCTGAAGCCTCCTGCTCCAGCTCTTCCAGTATATCTGTAAAATCCCGACTACTTGACTGCCCATACAAATTTAGGCACCCAAGAGTTTAGGGAAAACAACAAAGTAAACTCCGGGTCAGTCATGGGACTGGTGTGAGTAAAACAGTTAAAAACAGTTGAACAGGTAAACGATATCTCATAAGACCACGCCGCATAACGGAACGGGTTTTTCCCTTATGAGAATCCAAATATCTTTATATCAAAAACCTTTTGATATTATAATAATGTCTATCAACCACAGTATATATATAATCATCTAGCAGAAACGCTTTCATCTCACGTTCTACATATATAGTATACAATCAAAACCGCAAGCACGTATTGGGTAATGGATTTCCAACTATGACAAGGTATGGAACCACCTTTCGCTCGTGTACCTCTAGAGAGGAATACACTGGGTTCAACAAGAACATCTTGCAACCCGGCCACACATGACCGACCACTCATTTCGCTTGAGTATATCGAATGTATATCACCAACAGTTGGGATCAGCAACCGTTTCCCGAATGGGACAGCATCAACAATAGATTTTTAGAAGTAAATGAAACTCTAGATCAGGTGATTATACACCCTACTTCGGTGCCACCGACTTAGCCATGCTGCCTGCCCGATTTCTGTCATTTACCGGATCATGAGGCTAGAAGCTACGCTTTATCATCATACCAGATTCACTTTGAATGCCACATCGTCAAATCCATCAAATCACCGATTGACGTCCTCAACCATACATTATGTGTTAGCTAAAAGAAGTTTCCTTCTCCGCTTCCACTCTTGGTACGGTTGGAGAAATCAATATACGTGATCGTCTGGAAATACTCTGTCAGACATCCGTCCATACAAGTCATCCAGGAACAGGATGATCCGAAGGCACTATTCTGTAAACAGGATAGCCCTTGCATAACTCCGTCTTCAATTTCCTTTGGCATATATGATTCGCAACGCTTATGCCAATACAGAGTGGTTCTTTGGATAATAATCCAACCGGTCTCTCCATATTAACAACGTTAAAATGGTCAAAACTTCGATAGTCTGTGATTTAACTATCGAATAAAAATAGGTGTGCAAACAATGATATTATTTCCAAATGGAAATTATATCGATCGAACATCATTTAACATTCATCTCCTTAGTTCATTAATTTACTTATCTCCTGTTTCCCTATATTCAGTATTTCTTATTTTCTATATTTGGAAAATATACGTTATTAACAATGGAAAACATTTCCATTTCTTGTTTTCTTTATTTGAAAACATTTCTGGTTTCTTATCTGGAAAACGTTTCCAAAACTTCTTCATTGGACTTAGACAGATGTTTAAAAAAACCATCGCGATGCCAACTCAAACCATTTCCTTTACTGCCGAACATTAACTATTCCTTAATTAAAAACGAAGTCAATCAAGTTGGGGTAGAACTACCTCTCAGCCCTTAACTGAACAACATTTCTAACTTTGAAATAGGCAAAGTTCACTTTATATTCCTTTAACTAACTTCCTTACTTAACTCTCTTCGAATAGCTATATTCGATTGACTCTTTTCACTTAACTCTATTCGATTAAACTAACCCCGATTAACTACTTTTATACTAACACTAATCGATTAACTAACATCGATTAACTACTTTTACTTTATTCTCTAATCGATTAACTAACATCTATTAACTTCTTTTTAACTTTATTCTCTAATCGATTAACTAACATCGATTAACTTCTTTTACTTTAACACTAATCGATTAACTAACATCGATTAACTTCTTTTTAACTTTATTCTCTAATCGATTAACTAACATCGATTAACTTCTTTTATACTAACACTAATCGATTAACTAACATCGATTAACTACTTTTGATAAACTACGTTTTCCGTTACAACTATTTCCTTTTTATAACGTTTACTTACCGTTACAAATATTTCCTATTTATAACTTCTATTTACCGTTACAAATATTTCCTATTTATAACTTCTATTTACCGTTACAAATATTTCCTATTTATAACTTCTATTTACCGTTACAAATATTTCCTATTTATAACTTCTATTTATTTTCTAAATAAATATTCCTTTTCTATTTCTATTTATTTTCTAAATAAATATCCCTTTTATAAAACCGTGTTCGTTTTATAAATATTTCCTTTTATAAAATCCTGTGATTTTATAAAATTCCTTTATTTCAATATACATTGAAATAAATTCTTTTTACATCCCAGGGTCTTTTATGATATTTAAAATATCGAATAAAAATGATCAACATCATTCCAACACCCATAATCCATAACAGATTATATAACACATCATATATCACAATATATGAAAACAGTAAAATAAATGTTGAGGAATCCAGTTGGATTCCTCCAACCTGTTTTCCCTGCATCACAGATGTTAAACAATATAGATAACATCACTTTCAGTTCTATATGATATATTCTGTTAAACAGAATCAATATAGAAAATTTAACTAACTGACTAGCAGTTCACTCAAACAGTCAACATACAGTATCAGCCAATATCTAACAGCTCTAAAAATATAACATGAAATTATAAACTGTTCAAAGTTAGTGAGATTTACTCACATTTGCGCGTTAGCCGTTAAATAACGGTTTGCGTTTATTTGACTGCGACAGACAATTTATTTCGCCATAAATTGTAACGAGCTCGGAATCACTCCCATTCAGCTCCATTGTGTTGCTCCCGTCTATATGATCCCATCGGATCTTGTTTCGTCAGATTCTGACATCGTATGACGATGTTACAAAGTTTTGAAGTTAATACTCTACTTATAATGGAATTAAAATGAAATATAAAACATTATGGGCTTTACTAAACCCATTAGGCCCACCTACCCCTTAATCAAACCCGCACCCTTTAAAACAGAACCCGCAATGTCCTTCTTCCCGAACTCAGATACATGAAATCGCACGCTTCTCCACCCATAGCCGATTATCTCAAGCCTCCTTCCCACCTTAATACCTCACTGAAACTCAAACAAAGGACATCAACACTTATCCCTTCACAACCTCTTCAACATCACAGCACTCAAGTGCCGTTCGATCTCTCCAGGAAGATTCCGTTCGAACCCAATTCCGACGAACCAGCAAAAGAAACAACGATGGTTTTTATTTCCAAAAAATCCTAGAAATTCATACTAGCTGCTATCTCCCACCCTAAACCCAAATCTAACCTCGATTTCATCAATAAATGCTTCGATCCATTGAAAACCCGAGCCCTAGTTGCCGCTGTAAGAACGCTGGAGCATTTATACGACGTCGAACCATTTGAAAATGGTATAGACTTCAAGAAAACCTCATGGTGAATTCAAATATGTATATGAGGAGATTTATAGAATTTTCTTTGTTTTGATTTTTGATTTTCTTCTTGCGTTTTGTTACTGTGATGAAAGAAATTGTGGCGTCTTGAAATTTGCTTATATAAGTGAATGGAATTTTCTTGTGGTTGAAAAAGAAGGATGTGGCTTCATTTTTGTCCACTTACTCATTTAGGATATTTTATTTAAATATCATTTTATATTTGTTCTTGCTTTTTAAAAATCCCTACGAACACATACGAGACCTAAAAATCACGAAAATTGACGTGCAGCTAGAGTTCGACATTACGGTCCCAACGAAACTAGTTTCGTCGAATTCCGACTCCGTATGCTCACACAACGTATTTTTAACCGTCAAAATACTGACTGTTTTTCACTCTAAAAATCCGTACGACCACACACTGACTCTAAAAATCACGAAACTAGAAATCTCACAATTATTTGACATTGCGGATCCAACAAAATTAGTTTCGTCGAATTCCGACTTCGTTTGCAAAAGTGACTATTTTTAAAGCTCTGGATTACCCATTTAAATATATAAATATATTTAAATAAAATTGAATTAAATATTTAAAAATAAATATTATCGTCTATATTCACAGTGGAATATCATACAGCTCTACTGGGATTTATAACTCGATACTTCACATCCCAATTAATTCGATATTCGATTTAAAATGAATTTCTTTTTTTTTTTTAATATAAATAGTTCCTTTATAAATTATAAAGGAATTCCACAGCGACTTTTCTAAAATTTGATTTGGACGTAAATCAAAATCTATACGACGAAATCCCGATTTTTCTCTTCCACTAGAAAGATATACTCCACCAGCTCCACACGTTTCTTGTTTCACAGAAATCCGGCTTAAAACGAATCCTGTACATTCAGTTGAAGTTCGAATCGACAATTTACGAACTGCAGCGCCATTTCGAGCTCGTTTATAATTATATTATAAACTACACGTTCAAACTGTCATTGATTGAATATATTCGTCAATATAATTCAACTCTAAGCTGAATTGAATCTAAGTGACGACCCCGTTCATCGAATATTGTGATTTCCAATATTTTTGATTATTTCTGAATTACATATATTATTTAATTATTTAATTAAATTAATTATCCCATATTATTTAATTAAACCTCTATTTAATTCACTACATCACTATATATATAATTAAATAAATTAATTATAATACCTCTGCCAATGCGGGTCATTACATTCTTCCCCACTTAAAATAATTTCGTCCTCGAAATTGCTAAAAAGTAGGGGACGACCCTATCGACTGGTTAGAACACATTTGTTTACTTCTTAACTTCAGTTTCAACTGAACCAATTTAATTTCAATTAAATTATTAATTAATTCTTATCGACGAAAATTTTCAAAAATCCTGAAAATTTTCTAACGCCTTAACTCTTCGAAATTTTTCGCCAGCACCTCCTTTGTACTGGTCAATCGGTCAAACCATCACTCGCCTCTCTGGGCCATCTCCAACCCAAAAGAAAATCAAACAGCCAAGCGGCTTGCCAATTTGGCTCATCAAAATCACCAAACTTATATATAATATAAACTGGTACCTTTTTGTCGGGCATTCTACTCTGTCACTTCCATATGCTATCAACTCAGCATATACAAGAGTTACCCCAATCACATCCAATCTGCTTTTATCCACGACCCAACCATTCACTTATATCCGAGCCAAATATCATTTCAAACTCAAGTTTCGTTCTTGATTCCCACTCTTAACTTGATTATCACATTACACTTCACATTTGAATCTCACAATCCAATTTGTCTTGATATCCTTCTGATTCAACCTCAGTTACCACTTTACTGGCTTTACTTCAATTCAAATTTGCTTTCACAAATTTCTGTTAAATTTGTTTTTAATTCAAACAGTCTCTTCCTGGGAATTTTAAACAGTTTATTTTTTTCAAAAATCAAATTTTCCTTTTTGAAATTCAACTGAGCCCAAAATCAATATTCCATTGGTTAAATCACTTCTCTATTTCATTATCAATATTTGTTGACCAAATATTTTCAATTACCTTATTGGCCCTTTTATGTTATTAGGAAAACATTCTCGAATATCGCCTTCCTTTATTTTCTAAACTTTAGAAAATAAATGCTATTTATAATCGGAAAATATTCCAATTACGTATCTCTTTTCTGATCTCGTTTAGTTCTATACTTAGGAAATATTCTATATTATATTTCCAAACTTACACTTATTTGGGTTTAAAACGGATGTTGTGTAAAACATCGTTACGACAACCCAAATACTATATTCAACTAACTCTTATTCAACATTGATCTTCGAGCCTGAAATCTTACTATTTATTTGTTAATAATGAAATCAATCAAGTTGGGATATAACTACCTCTCAGACCTTGACTGAATAACATTTATAACGTCAAAACAGATATGACTACTTACTCGAATATTCAATACCATACAACTACTTATTCCCTTTTAAACACGTATACGCTTTCTCTTTCTATTCTTACTAGATTTTCTTCTTATACTACCTTTTTGATTTTACTGTTCTATTTCTAAGTTCATTTCCTTATCGACTTCTATATATGTCGATACGTTGATTTCTAACTATCAAATTATTTTAAAAATATTCTAACTCCTTAAATTCCTGGAAAAATTCGCCATAACTTCCTTTGTACTAGGAGCATCGGGAAAATCCCCAAACTGCCACATAGGCCTTCTCCAATCAAAAAGAAAAAGAAAAGCCAAGCGGCTAGCCGATACGGCGCATAAAATCTCATGAATTAAATACATACCTTTTGTCGAGCATCTATTTATAACTCTTGCATTATCCTTATCCATAACTATCTCATGTATATTTATACATTTCTAATTCATTTCGACTTAATCCAATCGTTTTAACTTAGTTCATTAAGTGATGTTCAAATTACCGGTTTTCCCATTTTACCTTCATATTTGAGTATAACATGTTCAAATATATGTTAACTTGTTTATCAACTAATTGAATTCCTTTTCAATTCTATTTGAATTTCCTATATTCAAATTTCATTTTTAATTCTATTTGAATCCTCTACATTCCAATTTCATTTCACTTTCGATATTCAAATCCTATATTTGAATTCCTTTATATTTTCCTATATTCAAATTCTATATTTGAATTCCATTTGAATTTCTATATTCAAATTCTATATCACTTCCATTGAATTTCATATATTCAAACTCCCTTTGAATTTCTATATTCAAATCCTCTTTGAATTTTCTTATTCAAACTTTCTTTATTTATTCTTTAAATAAGCCTTGATTTCAATTCCTTTTGAAATCGATATTTCCACCTTTGGAAAATAGGTTTTTCCTTTCAATTTCACACTTGTATTTTATTTCTGAATTATCCAAATGATAATTCTCTTCACTTCATTTATAAACTTCGTTTATAAAAGAACTTTTTATAAACTTCGTTTATAAAGGACATCTCGTTTTATTTCTTTTAAAACAAGTAGATATTTCAAATCTATTTCAAAATTCAAATTCTATATATTCAAATTCTATTTTGAAATTCAACACCACTTGTCTTTCTCAAAACAAATTCAAAACAGTATCTTTGGTAGTAATTCGTCACTTACAACTCGAAAATGAATACTGATGATGCAGCTGTCATTACCAGAATCTATTTTCCAGCGATCGAAGTGAGTTCAATACTATAAAACCATTTCTAAACATTTCCACTTTGAAATTCATTTCAAAATATAATTCATACTGCTTGTAAAACAATTTAAAATCTCCCAGGATCTTAAATTTTCCTTATTTTTAATCCCAATCCATTTACAAACACTTATCCAATTCTCCAGAGTCTTAACTTCAATTCTGGTTAAAATTTCAGATTTAACTCATCTGATTTCACGTATTTCACTTATATGAATTCTGATTGGTTATTTACATAACCATTTAATTTATAATCTTACTCGATTATAATAACAACCAATATATCCAATATATTCAAAATATACGTTGGGTAAACTATTTCGTTTACCCTCTTTTCAAAACATATCGTGCCGACCCATCGTATTTGAGTGTTTAGTAACTCCTACCGATACAGTGGATCAAACTGATCGACCAGAACTCATAAACGACTCAACCAATGAATCTCCACAATATAAACAAATTTTTATATCAATAACAAATACGTTCACTCGTATATATACACTCAATCTCAGTCTAGGGTATTACTAACCCTATCTCTACCGAGTCACGCCACAGAGCCAAGTAATTCTTAACTTAAGCTCTGATACCAACTGTAACGACCCGGATTTTGAGCGACTTTGGTTATCGACGTCGTGCTTACGTCGATAACCAAAGTTGCTCAAAATCCGGGTCGTTACAGTGATACCAACTGTAACGACCCGGATTTTGAGCGACTTTGGTTATCGACGTAAGCACGACGTCGATAACCAAACCGTCGAGAAATCCTGGTAATTAGTGAAAGAAATTAGAGGGTGGGAAAAGATAAGATAGAAACTTAGAATAGAAGAAGAAGAAGAACACAACATCAGAGTAACACGAATCTCACAGCGGAACGAATAACATATAATAGATAACATATCCTTAAAATAAATCATTATATGTATACAATACATTATCAAAGTACAGCACTTACAACACAGCGGAAATAACTATAGCTATATGATCCTGAAGCCTCCTGCTCCAGCTCTTCCAGTATATCTGTAAAATCCCGACTACTTGACTGCCCATACAAATTTAGGCACCCAAGAGTTTAGGGAAAACAACAAAGTAAACTCCGGGTCAGTCATGGGACTGGTGTGAGTAAAACAGTTAAAAACAGTTGAACAGGTAAACGATATCTCATAAGACCACGCCGCATAACGGAACGGGTTTTTCCCTTATGAGAATCCAAATATCTTTATATCAAAAACCTTTTGATATTATAATAATGTCTATCAACCACAGTATATATATAATCATCTAGCAGAAACGCTTTCATCTCACGTTCTACATATATAGTATACAATCAAAACCGCAAGCACGTATTGGGTAATGGATTTCCAACTATGACAAGGTATGGAACCACCATTCGCTCGTGTACCTCTAGAGAGGAATACACTGGGTTCAACAAGAACATCTTGCAACCCGGCCACACATGACCGACCACTCATTTCGCTTGAGTATATCGAATGTATATCACCAACAGTTGGGATCAGCAACCGTTTCCCGAATGGGACAGCATCAACAATAGATTTTTAGAAGTAAATGAAACTCTAGATCAGGTAATTATACACCCTACTTCGGTGCGACCGACTTAGCCATGCTGCCTGCCCGATTTCTGTCATTTACCGGATGATGAGGCTAGAAGCTACGCTTTATCATCATTCCAGATTCACTTTGAATGCCACATCGTCAAATCCATCAAATCACCGATTGACGTCCTCAACCATACATTATGTGTTAGCTAAAAGAAGTTTCCTTCTCCGCTTCCACTCTTGGTACGGTTGGAGAAATCAATATACGTGATCGTTTGGAAATACTCTGTCAGACATCCGTCCATACAAGTCATCCAGGAACAGGATGATCCGAAGGCACTATTCTGTAAACAGGATAGCCCTTGCATAACTCCGTCTTCAATTTCCTTTGGCATATATGATTCGCAACGCTTATGCCAATACAGAGTGGTTCTTTGGATAATAATCCAACCGGTCTCTCCATATTAACAACGTTAAAATGGTCAAAACTTCGATAGTCTGTGATTTAACTATCGAATAAAAATAGGTGTGCAAACAATGATATTATTTCCAAATGGAAATTATATCGATCGAACATCATTTAACATTCATCTCCTTAGTTCATTAATTTACTTATCTCATGTTTCCCTGTATTCAGTATTTCTTATTTTCTATATTTGGAAAATATACGTTATTAACAATGGAAAACATTTCCAATTCTTGTTTTCTTTATTTGAAAACATTTCTGGTTTCTTATCTGGAAAACGTTTCCAAAACTTCTTCATTGGACTTAGACAGATGTTTAAACAAACCATCGCGATGCCAACTCAAACCATTTCCTTTACTGCCGAACATTAACTATTCCTTAATTAAAAACGAAGTCAATCAAGTTGGGGTAGAACTACCTCTCAGCCCTTAACTGAACAACATTTCTAACTTTGAAATAGGCAAAGTTCACTTTATATTCCTTTAACTAACTTCCTTACTTAACTCTCTTCGAATAACTATATTCGATTGACTCTTTTCACTTAACTCTATTCGATTAAACTAACCCCGATTAACTACTTTTATACTAACACTAATCGATTAACTAACATCGATTAACTACTTTTACTTTATTCTCTAATCGATTAACTAACATCTATTAACTTCTTTTTAACTTTATTCTCTAATCGATTAACTAACATCGATTAACTTCTTTTACTTTAACACTAATCGATTAACTAACATCGATTAACTTCTTTTTAACTTTATTCTCTAATCGATTAACTAACATCGATTAACTTCTTTTATACTAACACTAATCGATTAACTAACATCGATTAACTACTTTTGATAAACTACGTTTTCCGTTACAACTATTTCCTTTTTATAACGTTTACTTACCGTTACAAATATTTCCTATTTATAACTTCTATTTACCGTTACAAATATTTCCTATTTATAACTTCTATTTACCGTTACAAATATTTCCTATTTATAACTTCTATTTATTTTCTAAATAAATATTCCTTTTCTATTTCTATTTATTTTCTAAATAAATATCCCTTTTATAAAACCGTGTTCGTTTTATAAATATTTCCTTTTATAAAATCCTGTGATTTTATAAAATTCCTTTATTTCAATATACATTGAAATAAATTCTTTTTACATCCCAGGGTCTTTTATGATATTTAAAATATCGAATAAAAATGATCAACATCATTCCAACACCCATAATCCATAACAGATTATATAACACATCATATATCACAATATATGAAAACAGTAAAATAAATGTTGAGGAATCCAGTTGGATTCCTCCAACCTGTTTTCCCTGCATCACAGATGTTAAACAATATAGATAACATCACTTTCAGTTCTATATGATATATTCTGTTAAACAGAATCAATATAGAAAATTTAACTAACTGACTAGCAGTTCACTCAAACAGTCAACATACAGTATCAGCCAATATCTAACAGTTCTAAAAATATAACATGAAATTATAAACTGTTCAAAGTTAGTGAGATTTACTCACATTTGCGCGTTAGCCGTTAAATAACGGTTTGCGTTTATTTGACTGCGACAGACAATTTATTTCGCCATAAATTGTAACGAGCTCGGAATCACTCCCATTCAGCTCCATTGTGTTGCTCCCGTCTATATGATCCCATCGGATCTTGTTTCGTCAGATTCTGACATCGTATGATGATGTTACAAAGTTTTGAAGTTAATACTCTACTTATAATGGAATTAAAATGAAATATAAAACATTATGGGCTTTACTAAACCCATTAGGCCCACCTACCCCTTAATCAAACCCGCACCCTTTAAAACAGAACCCGCAATGTCCTTCTTCCTGAACTCAGATACATGAAATCGCACGCTTCTCCACCCATAGCCGATTATCTCAAGCCTCCTTCCCACCTTAATACCTCACTGAAACTCAAACAAAGGACATCAACACTTATCCCTTCACAACCTCTTCAACATCACAACACTCAAGTGCCGTTCGATCTCTCCAGGAAGATTCCGTTCGAACCCAATTCCGACGAACCAGCAAAAGAAACAACGATGGTTTTTATTTCCAAAAAATCCTAGAAATTCATACTAGCTGCTATCTCCCACCCTAAACCCAAATCTAACCTCGATTTCATCAATAAATGCTTCGATCCATTGAAAACCCCAGCCCTAGTTGCCGCTGTAAGAACGCTGGAGCATTTATACGACGTCGAACCATTTGAAAATGGTATAGACTTCAAGAAAACCTCATGGTGAATTCAAATATGTATATGAGGAGATTTATAGAATTTTCTTTGTTTTGATTTTTGATTTTCTTCTTGCGTTTTGTTACTGTGATGAAAGAAATTGTGGCGTCTTGAAATTTGCTTATATAAGTGAATGGAATTTTCTTGTGGTTGAAAAAGAAGGATGTGGCTTCATTTTTGTCCACTTACTCATTTAGGATATTTTATTTAAATATCATTTTATATTTGTTCTTGCTTTTTAAAAATCCCTACGAACACATACGAGACCTAAAAATCACGAAAATTGACGTGCAGCTAGAGTTCGACATTACGGTCCCAACGAAACTAGTTTCGTCGAATTCCGACTCCGTATGCTCACACAACGTATTTTTAACCGTCAAAATACTGACTGTTTTTCACTCTAAAAATCCGTACGACCACACACTGACTCTAAAAATCACGAAACTAGAAATCTCACAATTATTTGACATTGCGGATCCAACAAAATTAGTTTCGTCGAATTCCGACTTCGTTTGCAAAAGTGACAATTTTTAAAGCTCTGGATTACCCATTTAAATATATAAATATATTTAAATAAAATTGAATTAAATATTTAAAAATAAATATTATCGTCTATATTCACAGTGGAATATCATACAGCTCTACTGGGATTTATAACTCGATACTTCACATCCCAATTAATTCGATATTCGATATAAAATGAATTTCTTTTTTTTTTAATATAAATAGTTCCTTTATAAATTATAAAGGAATTCCACAGCGACTTTTCTAAAATTTGATTTGGACGTAAATCAAAATCTATACGACGAAATCCCGATTTTTCTCTTCCACTAGAAAGATATACTCCACCAGCTCCACACGTTTCTTGTTTCACAGAAATCCGGCTTAAAACGAATCCTGTACATTCAGTTGAAGTTCGAATCGACAATTTACGAACTGCAGCGCCATTTCGAGCTCGTTTATAATTATATTATAAACTACACGTTCAAACTGTCATTGATTGAATATATTCGTCAATATAATTCAACTCTAAGCTGAATTGAATCTAAGTGACGACCCCGTTCATCGAATATTGTGATTTCCAATATTTTTGATTATTTCTGAATTACATATATTATTTAATTATTTAATTAAATTAATTATCCCATATTATTTAATTAAACCTCTATTTAATTCACTACATCACTATATATATAATTAAATAAATTAATTATAATACCTCTGCCAATGCGGGTCATTACATTCTTTTACTTTCTGCATTTCTGTTTCTGTTATATTCTGTGATCTGTTTATTATTATATATCCTGTCAGTTTTCCATTTCAGTTAAAAAACTGTGAAAAACCCTATTCACCCACCCCCCTCTAGGGTTATTCTAGATCCAACAAATATAACATGGTGCATCATATTCCAAATATAGTAAATCGAATTCCGACCACCGTCAAACCACCTTTGACCAACAAAACGGCATGTGAAAATTTGGGCTAAAAAAGCTTTCGATATTCCCAATAGTCATTATGTTTGAATTTCTTGGTTACTGAACTAAGATGAAATTGGTGGAACCTTTTAATCCAATAAATCCATGAGAGGGATTCGTTTTGACTGGTTATGGTTCTAGTAACTCAAAATGAATACAAAGTTATGGTTTGCTGAACAACCCACTTTTGTTGGGTGTAACATCGAAGTCTTGAGGTGCATAATCCGTTTGAAAATCCAAACTCGCACCGTATGACATTTTAAAACTTGTTTATGGGGATGAAATAGAAATATAACATGGTGAATCATATTCCAAATAATAGTAAGTCGAATTCCTACCACGATCAACCCCCCTTTGACCAACAAAACTGCGTGTGAAAAATTGAGATAAAAAGGCTTTTGATGTTCCCAATAGTCATTATGATTGAATTTCTTGGTTACTAAACTAATATGAGATTGGTGGAACCTATTAGTCCTATAGATCAGTGAGAGAGCTTTGTTTTGACTAGTTATGGTCCTAGTAACACAAAATGGATACAAAGTTATTGTTGGTGGAACAATCCACGTCCGCTGGGTGCAACATGGAAGTCTTGAGGTGCAACATCCGTTTGAAAATCCAAGATTGCATCGTATGACTTTTGAAAACACGTTTATGGGGATGAAATAGAAATATGACATGGTGCATCATATTCCAAAATATAGTAAATCGAATTCGGACCACAGTCAAACCACCTTTGACTAACATAACAACATGTGAAAAATTGAGCTAAAAAAGCTTTCGATGTTCCTAATAGACATTAAGATTGAATTTCTTGGTTACTAATCTAAGATGAGATTGGTGGAACCTGTTTGTCCTATAGATCTATGAGAGAGCTTCGTTTTGACTGCTTACAGTTCTAGTAACTCAGAATGGATACAAAGTTATGGTTGGCGGAACAACCCACGTCTGTTGGGTTCAACATCGAAGTCTTGAGGTGCAACAACCGTTCCAAAATACAAGATTGCACTATATGACTTTTGAAAACTCGTTTATGGGGATGAAACAGAAATATAACATGTTGAACCATATTCCAAAATGTAGTAAATCGAATTCCGACCATGGTCAACCTACCTTTGACCAACAAAATGGCATATGAAAAACTGAGCTAAAAAAGCTTTCGATGTTCCTAATAGTCATTAGAACTGAATTTCCTGGTTACTAAACTAAGATGAGATGGGTGGAACCTGTTCATCCTATAGAAATATGAGAGAGCTTCATTTTGGCTGGTTATGGTTCTACGAACTCAAAATGGATACAAAGTCACGGTTGGTGGAACAACCTACGTCTGTTGGGTGCAACATCGAAGTGTTGAGGTGCAACATCCATTTGAAAATCCAAGATTGCACCGTATGACTCTTGTGAACCGGTTTATGGGGATGAAATAGAAATATAACATAACGAATCATATTCCAAAATATAGTAAATCGAATTCCTACCACGGTCAACCCCATTTGACCAACAAAACGACATGTGAAAAATTGAGCTAAAAAAGCTTTTGATGTTCCCAGTAGCCCTTAAGATTGTATTTCTTGGTTACTGAACTAAGAAGAGATGGGTGGAACCTGTTATTCCTATAGATCTTTGAGAGAGCTTCGTTTTGACTAGTTATGGTTCTAGTAACTCAAAATGGATACGAATTTATGGTTGGTGGAACAACCCACGTCTGTTGGGTGCAACATCGATGTCTTGAGGTGCAACATCCATTTGAAAATCCCAGATTACACTGTATGACTTTTGAAAACTCGTTTATGGGGATGAAATAGAAATATAATATAGTGCATCATTTTCCAAAATATTATAAATCGAATTCGGACCACGGTCAAACCACCTTTGACCAACTAAACGACCTATGAAAATTTGAGCTAAAAAAGTTTTCGATGTTCCCAGTAGTCATTATGATAGAATTTCTTGGTTATTTACCTAAGATGAGATTGGCGGAACCTGTTAGTCATATAGATCTATGAGAGAGCTTCTTTTTGATAGGTTATTGTTCTAGTAACTCAAAATGGATTCGAAGTTATGGTTGGCGGAACAACCCAGGTTTGTTGGGTGCAACATCGAAGTCTTAAGGTGCAACATCTATTTGACAATCCAAGATTGCATTGTATGACTTTTGAAAACTTGTATATGGGGATGAAACAAAAATGGTGGATCATATTCCAAAATATAGTAAATCAAATTCTGACAACCTGTAACACCCCACGCCCGCTAAGGTCACTCACAAAGGGAATGCCTTAGTTTTGGTGGAGTATTTTTAGTGAGTATAGAACAGAAAAATTACAACAGGACAGATATAAGTGATACTTGAAAATTTAAAACATCATTACATTAACAAAACATGTTTGGTTACATCACAAAACCGTAACAAGAGTCAAGTACATAATATCCATCCTGATAAAATAGAAGTACATAATCCCACTACATATTCAATAGCCATACTAGGAAAGATAAACCGAGCTTTACTTCTACGATCCAAGCCCAAAAGATAGATATAGCGGTCTGATCCAAGCCCACTAGTGCTAGGCCCACTTTGATAACCTGAGGGTTGGGAAAAAGATAAAAACAACGGGGTCAGACATAAGTCTGAGTGAGTCCTATAACCCTAACAATACAACCATTAAAGTAATTAGGGTATGACATAAATAAGGTACGGTACCTCTGGGGATAATGACTACCATAAGTAGCCCACAAAACACAGGATGTACTACGATAATCGAAACGACGTATTTATCCACCCAAGGATAATTACTAACTTACACCGCCCCAGACCTACCCACCCAAGGGTAATTCCTACACTGCACCACACCAGTTCTACCCACCAAGAGTAATTCCTACTTAAAGGTTGATCCCACTTAAAGACTTAGAAAATATAACTAGTAGTTTCTGATTCTGACCACGTAGGTGCCGTCTGCCCCTACCTCCACTAGGTGTATAACTGATCACGTAGGTGCCGTCTGCCCTACATCCACTAGGTGTACCTAGTAATCTTACCCAGTAGTTTCGTGTACCCCTACATAGGTGCCGTCTGCCCCTATCTTAACAAGGTGTACCCACTACCCCCAAGGGATCGGCTCCCTAACGTAGATACCCGTGCTGGTCCCACAAAAGGGGGTGTATCATTCCCCAAAGTGGCTACCATATAATATCACGGTGCACGGCTTTATATCTACACGATGCAACAACGACTTACCAACCAGCCCGGGTCCACACACGCATATGAAACCCGTTGATCCCGCGTTGCCACCGCTAACCCGTTTTGGCCGCTTATAGTCAAGTCCAATATGCGTGTCCCGTCACCCGACCAGAGTCGAGCCCACAAAGATACGTTTGGGATATTGGTTGAAATGGGCCCCCACAAGCTACCCACTTAAGCTTGTCAAATATCTAGTGCATCCCACTTAACCCTTTAACCATGTCCCCTTACATGTTATAAATCTTGGTTAAGTCCTTTAATCATATTTCAATTGCCACTTAGGGCACCCACTAGATTTCCACATGCCACCCATGGCACTTACTTAACCCCTTAATCATGTTTAATTACATGTTCCACCTTGGTTAAGTATTCTAATCGTATTCTCACATGCCACCCATGGCACTTACTTAACCCTTTTATCATGTTTAATTACATGTTCCACCTTGGTTAAGTATTCTAATCGTATTTTTCTATTGCCACCCAAGGCAACCCATTAGTCTCATCATGCCACCCCAAGGCACCCACTTAACCCCTCATGTCCCACTACATGCTAATATGGTTAAGTGTTTCTTAATTCATTAATTAAGATCATGACCTCATAAAGACCTCTCACATTAGACCGTCTTTTATGACTGCTGGAGATGCCGGTTGGTTCCGGGCAGACTTCTGTCATCAAAAGGGCCTAACCTCGTGTCTTTACTTTAATCATGTATTTAATTTATGACTAAGACCTCTCACATTGGGCCAATCATTTGTAGCCGCTGGATGGCCGGTCGGTTCCGGGCAGACTTCCGCTACAAAAGGGTCCAACCTCGTGTCTTAGTTGATTAATTAAACCTAATTAATCACCCCCATATTAATTATCCCTAATTAATATCAAATTTTCCATAACATGGGTAGACCTAACTCAATAGGTAAATTCCCATGGGGTAGACCTAACTCAATAGGTAAATTCCCACTTATGGTAATTTATTTTTATGGTATGCTTAATCATACCCAATCATATTTTTATTAACATATTTACCAACCCCATCGTTCCCCACGTAAATCGTTCTCATTCCATGACATAAATAAGGGGAAGATCATCACAAATATCATGGGTTTAGCATACAACTTTGTCATGGGTTAAGAGGATGTCAACTTGCATATATGAGCATATATTAACCCAACTACATTCAACCCCAAACTTGCATATTATCATACACATGATTTGCATAACATGTTGCATATGAGCTTGCATATTATCATACACATATCTTGCATAGCATATTGAACTTGCATATAGGCATTCTCATAACTTGCATAACATGTTAATCATGCATTTAAGCATACACATAACTTGCATAAGCATTCACATACTTGCATAAGCATCCACATACTTGCATAAGCATTCACATACTTGCATAACTTGCATATCATGTCATTTAAGCATATACATATCTTGCAAGAGCATTCATATACTCGCATAAGCATGCATAACTTGCATATCACATAAATCTTGCATTTAAACATATACATGACTTGGATAAGCATGCATAACTTGCATATCACATAAATCTTGCATTTAAACATATACTTAACTTGCATATCACTTTCAACTTGCATTTAAACATATACTTAACTTGCATATCACTTTCAACTTGCATAACTCACTTTGCTAAACATGCATAATTCCACTTAGTAAATATGCATAAATCCACTTATTAAACATGCATATATCAACTTGTTAAACATGCATAAATCAACTTGACATGCATAACATCAAATACTTAACATGCATAACGCCAACTACTTAGCATGCATAAAATCACATGCATAACTTGCATATCATGTTACATATAACTTGCATATATTCTCACATATAGTTTGCATAACATGTCACATATGCATAAATGTTTAATATGGTGTTTTGCATCATAAAACATGGCCTTAACTTGCATTTAACATAAAACTTGCAAATCACATATCATACAAACTTGCATAAATACATTTATCCACAAACATAGCCATGTCTTATCACATCCTACCATAATCAATTTAACAATTGATTATTAAAGCCATAGAAACTCACCAAAACCAAGATTAGCAACCTTATGAAGTAGAATTAGTTGCAAACTATGAAGATAATGATGATTAGAGATTGATTAGAGAGGGATTAGCTTGCAACTTTCTTTATGAACTAGTGGAGGCCATGCTCAAATTTCATTTTGCCATAGTTTAGTTACAAGACTTAATTATGGATGAATTAGGGTAGGGTTGGGGTCTTATTTATAGGATTAGGTTAGTGTTTTAGGCCCTTAGATTAACCCTAGATTAGATTAAGACCCTTAGATTTAGGAAATCTCTAGAAACCAGCCCTAAGACCAAGCCCAAACCCCAAACTGGTGCACCCAACCACAGAACTCTCTAGAAACTGTGCAGGTTTCTTGGCTCGGCACGGGCGCACTTCACAAGTGCGCCAGTGTATCTTTGTACTGGCGCACTTCACAAGTGCGCCAGTGCATCTTTGTTCTGGCGCACTTCACAAGTGCGCCAGTGCATTTCTGGCCTGTTTCTGGTTTTTCTGCCTAACTTCGTTCGTCCTTATCTCTTTCATACGGTACCCGTTTTACGCAAACTCGGACTCTATTTCGCGTATTTTTCCGAGACGAACGCAATGACGCAGCCCGTTTCCCCCAATTCCCACATCTGAGATTATTTATCCTGTAATTAGTGAATTTTAGTATTAACTAAAATTCGGGGTGTTACACAACCCTCAAACCCCATTCGACCAATAAAACGACATATGAAAAATTTAGCTAAATAAGCTTTCGATGTTCCCAATAGTCATTATGATTGAATTTCTTGGTTGCTGAACTAAGATGAAATCGGTGGAACCTGTTAATCCTATAGATCTATGAGATGGATTTGTTTTGGCTGTTATGGTTCTAGTAACTCAAAATGAATACAAAGTTATGGTTGGCGGGACAACCCACGTTTGTTGGGTGCAACATCGAAGTCTTGAGGTACAACATCTGTTTGACAATCCAAGATTGCATTGTGTGACTTTTGAAAATTCGTTTATGGGGATGAAATGGAAATATAACATGGTGCGACATATTCCAAAATATAGTAAATCGAATTCCGACCACCATCAAACCCCCTTTGACTAACAAAACGTCATGTGAAAAATTAAGCTAAAAAAGGTTTTGATGTTCCCAATAGTCATTATGATTGAATTTCTTTGTTACTGAACTAAGATGAAAAATCTATAACATGTTAATCCTATAGATCTATAAGAGGACTTCGTGTTGACTGGTTATGGTTCTAGTATCTCAAAATGAATACAAAGTTATGGTTGGCGGAATAACCCACGTCTGTTGGGTGCAACATCGAAGTATTGAGGTACAACATTTGTTTGAAAATCCAAGATTGCATTGTATGACTTTTGAAAACTGGTTTATGGGGATGGAATAGAAATATAACACGGTGCATCATATTCCAAAATATAGTAAATCGAATTCCGACCATAGTCAAACCCCCTTTGACCAACAAAACGGCATGCGAAAATTTGAGCTAAAAAAGCTGTCGATGGTCCTAATAGTCATTAATATTGAATTTCTTGGTTACTAAACTTATATGAGATGGGTGGAACCTGTTAGTCCTATAGACCAATGAGAGAGCTTCTTTTTGACTGGTTATGCTTCTAGTAACTCAAAATGGATATAAAGTTATGGTTGGCGGAACAACACACGTATGTTGGGTGCAACATCGAAGTCTTGAGGTGCAACATCTGTTTGAAAATCCAAGATTGCACCGTATGACATTTGAAAACCTTTTTATAGGGATGATATAGAAATATAGCATGGTGAGTCATATTCAAAAAAATAGTATATCGAATTCCTGCCACAGTCAACCCCCCTTTGACCAACAAAACGGCGTGTGAAAAATTGAGCTAAAAAAGCTTTTTATGTTCCCAATAGTCATTATGATTGAATTTCCTGGTTACTGAACTAATATGAGAAGGAGGAACCTGTTAGTCCTATATATCTATGAAAGAGCTTCATTTTGACTAGTTATGGCTCCAGTAACTCAAAATGGATACAAAGTTATGGTTGGTGGAACAACCCACGTCTATTGGGTGCAACAACGAAGACTTAAGATGCAACATCCATTTGAAAATTCAAGATTGCGCTTTATGACTTTTGAAAACTCGTTTATGGGAATGAAATATAAACATAACATGGTGCAACATTTTCCAAAAAATAATAAATCGAATTCCGACCATGGTCAAACCACCTTTGACCAACTAAACGGCCTTTGAAAATATGAGCTAAAAAAGTTTTCGATTTTTCCAGCAGTCATTTTGATTGAATTTCTTTGTTACTGAACTAAGATGAGATTGGTGGAACCTATTAGTTACAGAGATCTACGAGAGAGCTTCTTTTTGACAAGTTACCGTTCTAGTAACTCAAAATGGATGCAAGGTTATGGTTGCTGGAGCAATCCATGTCTGTTAGGTGCAACATCGAAGTCTTGAGGTGCAACATCTGTTTGACAATACAAGATTGCATTGTACGATTTTTGAAAACTCGTTTATGGGGATGAAACAGAAATATAACATGGTGTATCATATTCCAAAATACAGTAAATCGAATTCCGACCACCATCAAACCCTCTTTGACCAACAAAACGGCATGTGAAAAATTGAGCGAATTTTTTTTTTATGTACCCAATAGTCATTATGATTGAATTTTTTGGTTACTGATCTAAAATGAAATTACTGTAACTTGTTAATCCTATAGATCTATAAGAGGGCTTTGTTTTTCCTGGTTATGTTCCTAGTAATTCAAAATGAATACAAAGTTATGGTTGGCGGAACAACCCAAGTCTGTTGGGTGCAACATCGAAGTCTTGAGGTGCAATATCTGTTTGAAAATCCAAGATTGCATTGTATGACTTTTGAAAACTTGTTTATGGGGACGAAATAGAAATATAACATGGTGCATCATATTGCAAAATATAGTTAATCGAATTCTGACCATGGTCAAACCCCCCTCGACCAACAAAACGGCATGTGAAAAATTAAGCTAAAAAAGCTTTCGATGTTCCTAATAGTCATTAAGATTGAATTTCTTGGTTACTGGACTAATTTGAGATGGGTGGAACCTGTTAGTCTTATTGATAAATGAGAGAGCTTGTTTTTGATTGGTTATGGCTCTAGTAACTCAAAATGGATATAAAGTTATGGTTGGCGGAACAACCCACGTGTGTTGGGTGCAACATCGAAGTCTTGAGGTGCAACATCCATTTGAAAATCCAAGATTGCACCGTATGACATTTGAAAACTTGTTTATGGGGATGATATAGAAAGATAACATGGTGAATCAAATTCCAAAAAATAGTAAATCGAATTCCTACCACGGTCAACCCCCCTTTGACCAACAAAACGGCATGTGAAAATTGAGCTAAAAAAGTTTTCAATGTTCCCAATAGTCATTTTGATTGAATTTCTTGGTTACTAAACTAATATGAGATGGATGGAACCTGGTAGTCCTATAGACCAATGATAGAGCTTCGTTTTGACTGGTTATGGCTCTAGTAACTCAAAACGGATACAAAGTTATGGTTGGCGGAACAATCCACGTCTACTGTGTGCAACATGGAAGTCTTGAGGTGCAACATCCATTTGAAAATCCAAAATTGCATTGTATGAGTTTTAAAAACACATTTATGGGAATGAAATAGGAATTTTACATGGTGCATCATATTCAAAAATATACTAAATCGAATTCCGACCAAGGTCAAACCACCTTTGACCAACAAAACGGCATGTGAAAAATTGAGCTAGAAAAGCTTTCGATGTTCCCAATGATCATTAAGATTGGATTTCTTGGTTACTGAACTAAACGAGATTGGGGGAACCTGTTAGTCCTATAGATCTATGAGAGAGCTTCGTTTTGACTGGTTATGGTTCTAGTAAATCAATATGGATACAAAGTTATGGTTGGCAAAACAACCCATGTCTGTTGGGTGCACATCGATGTCTTGAGGTGCAACATCTGTTTGAAAATCCAAGATTCCACTGTATGAGTTTTGAAAACTCGTTTATAAATAAAATACAACATGATGTATCATATTCCAAAAAATAGTAAATCGAATTCCAACCACAATCAAACCCCCTTTGACCGACAAAACGACATGTGAAAAATTAGGCTAAAAAAGCTTTCGATGTACCCAATAGTCATTAAGATTGAATTTCTTGGTTACTGAACTAAGATGAGATTGGCGGAACCTGTTAGTCCTATAGATCCATGAGAGAGTTTCATTTTGACTTGTTATGGTTCTATTAACTCAAAATGGATACAAAGTTATGGTTGGCGGAACAACCCACGTGTGTTGGGTGCAACATCGAAGTCTTGTGGTGCAACATCCGTTTGAAAATCCAAGATTGCACAGTATGAATTTTGAAAACTCATTTATGGGGATGAAATAGAAATACAACATGATGAATCATATTCCAAAAATAGTAAATCAAATTTCTACCATGGTCAAACCCCCATTGAACAATAAAACAACATGTGAAAAATTGATCTAAAAAAGCTTTCGATGTTCCCAATAGTCATTAAGATTGAATTTCTTGGATACTTAATGAAAATTAGATGGGTGGAACCTTTAATCCTATAGATCTATGAGAGAGTTTCATTTTGAGTTGTTATGGTTCTATTAATTCAAAGTGGACACAAAGTTATGGTTGGCGAAACAACCCACGTCTGTTGGGTGCAACATTGAAGTCTTGAGGTGCAACATCCATTTGAAAATCCAAGATAGCACAGTATGACTTTTGAAAACTCGTTTATGGGGATGAAATAAAAATACAATATGGTGAAACATATTCGAAAAAATAGTATATCGAATTCCTACCAAGGTCAAACCACCTTTGACCAACAAAATGGCATGCGAAAAATTGAGCTAAAGAAGCTTTCGATGTTCCCAAAAGTCATTAAAATTGAATTTCTTAGTTACTGGACTAAGATGAGATGGGTGGAACCTGTTAGTCCTACAGATCTATGAGAGAGCTTGGTTTTGACTGGTTACTGTTCTATTAACCAAAAATGGATACAAAGTTGGTTGGCAGAACAACCCACGTCTAGTGGGTGCAACATCGAAGTCTTGAGGTGCAACATCCATTTTAAAATCCCAGATTGCATTATATAACTTTTGAAAACTAGTTTATGGGGATGAAATTGAAATATCACACGGTGCATCATATTCCAAAAAATAGTAAATGGAATTCCTACCACGGTCAAACCCACTTTGACCAACAAAACGGCGTGTGAAAAATTGGGCTAAAAATTCTTTCGATGTTCCTAATAGTCATTAAGTTTGAATTTCTTGGTTGCGGAACTAAGATGATGTAACACCCCACGTCCATTAATGTCACTCACAAAGGGAATGCATTAACTTCCATGGAGGTTATAAGTGAATATAGAACAGAAAAATTACAACAAGACCGATAATAAATAGTACTTGGAAATCTAAAACTTCATTTTATTGCAGCGGAAATTAAACATGATTGTTACATCATAAAACCATAGATCGTAACCAAGTACAATATCCATCTTCATAAAAACAAAATACATAATCCCATTACATAAATAGCCATTAAAAAGATAACAAGCTGGACTTTACTTCAACGGTCCAAGCTTTCCAAAGAGATATGAAGTAATTCAATCAAACTCCACTAGAGTTGGGCCTAACCTGAGGACCTGGAGGGGGAAAAAGGATAGAAATAGAGGGGGTCAGACATAAAGTCTGGCGAGTATGATAATTCTAACAATACTATTATCAAAATAACTAGACTAAGGCATAAGATGGAAGACAAGTAAATGTCTATGAAATCTTAGGAAGATAAAAATAGCGTTTAATATAACGTTAAAGATAACGGTAAAGGCACACCTAATTATTAACGTATGATTACTACACTGCACCGCACATTACTACACTGCACCACACCAGTCACCCTATTGTTTGATCCCACTTGCTTCACACAGAAACTTTATAAAATAGCCTTACGTACCCCTAGCTGACTACATAGGTGCCGTATGCCCCTATCTCCACTAGGTGAACCCCACTACCCACTTTCGATCGGCTCCCTACTCGTAGATACCCGTGTTGGCCCCACAGTGGGGTGTATCACTCCCCTAAAGTGGCAACCCGATACAACTTGAGAATGCACGACTTATATCTACACGATGCAACAACGTCTTACCTACCAGCCCGGATCCACACACGCATACGAAACCCGTTGGACTTGCGTTGCCACCGCTCCCCGTTTTGGCCTCTTACAGTCGAACCCAGCATGCGTGTCCCGTCCTCGACTTGGGTCGAGCCCACAAAGATATGTTTGGGATACTGGTTGAAATGGGCCCCCACAAGCTACCCACCTAAGCTTGTCACTAGTATATCCCACTTAACCCTCTTAGTCATGTTCATTTACATGTGTGTTTGGTTAAGTCTTACTAATCGTATTTCACATGACACTAATGGCACCCCCTAGATTCCTCATGCCACCCAAGGCACCTACTTAACCCCCATGTCCCACCTTACATGTTTATCTGGTTAAGTATTTCTTAATTCATTCAAGCCATAACCTCATAAACACCTCTCACATTAGACTGGCATTTATGGCAGCTGGATTTGCCGGGCGGGTCCGGGCAGTCTTACACCATAAAAGAGTGTAACCTCGTGTCTTTACAACCGTTATGCTTTAGTTTAGGCCTAGGACCTCTCACATTGGGCTGACATTTGTGACCACAGGATTTGCCGGGCGGGTCCGGGCAGGTTTACGTCACAAACGAGTCCAACCTCGTGTCCTAAGCATTGATTAACACTTAAAATCTTTTACCCCAGTTTTAATAATTCCCTATTCAAATTATTAATTAAGTCAACTTTTAATGATGTCCATAATTGACTCAATTATGGCCATCCACTAATGGCATGCAAAATCAAATCAATTGCTCCCCAACTTTTTAATATTAAATCCTTAATATTACCCCTACCCCACGTTTATATGTTCGCTTATTCAACGCATAATATAGGCTAGACTTGTATAGTCTAACACCTAGCACAAAGATAAATTATCACAATATATAGACAATTAAAATAAATCGAATCATATTAGGGGTGAAACTTGCATAAACCACACATGTTAAGGATCAAAAGGTGTCAACTTGTTAAATGTCTCAATTTACATGATGTGATCACAGCCCAAATCTATACATAAACTTGCATATGGGGTTTTTAGGCAACATAATGATGGTGTGAACTAGCATAGGATATCACGTATGTCATAGCACAATTTTAGATGTCATAATAGATGTCTTGGCATATGTTCATAAATTTTCTAATCAATCTAACTTGCATATGTGACTTGTCATATAGATCCACATAACCCAAACATGACGATTTAATTAATATGAACTAGCTAGCATAGATGGAAACATCATGGCCTTTTTAACATGTATGATTCATCACAACTTAGCATAGATACTTTCAACATACATAACATCGTCATAGCATGATTTATAACATATAAGATATCACCATCACATAACATTGGATTTACAATATACATGATAGCAAAAGGGGTTTACAACAACATATATGATAACTCACATCATCTACTCATAATCCATTCATAACTCAACCTAATTAAAATGATAATAATCTTGTTAAGATCATCATACTCACAATTTAGAGAAGAAAAGAGAGAGTTCTGATTTGCTTTATGGTTGAGAGAATTAGAATTGAATTTTCTTTTCTTCTTTCTTAGTTGGCGGCGGCTCCATTGATTTCCATGGCGATGGTATGACGGTAACTATTCTATTTTAATTAGGTTTAGGGTTAGCATTAGGATGTATTTATAGGTGTAGGAAGTTATTTAGGACCATTAGATTAACGCTGAACCATGAGAACCAATCAAATGCAAAATCTGCATTTGACCGAATCAGCCCACGGGTTGACAGCCAAACACCTTGGATTAACCCCTAGTCGACCCAGCAGGGTTTGGGTCGACCTCAAAAATGGGCCGGTTCGGTTATTCCCCCTCCCAATTTGCTGTTTTGAAATTTTTCGCATATTTATTTATTTAATTTTTAATATATATATATATATATATATATATATATATATATATATATATATCAATATATATATTTCTCTGCGCAACCCATTTCACTAAATTCTTTTCTAAAAATTAAGTATACTTTAATTTGTGAATTTAAATGTTATAAAATTACGGGGTGTTACATTCTCCCCTCCTTAAAGGATTTCATCCCCGAAATCTCCACGTCAAGAAGAATGTATATCCTACCATCTAATCGTCCATTTACTCGACCATCAAACACCAGCATCCATTGTCCTTAAAAGACTTCTAATGCTTTAATGTTTATATGCACAGTGTGTGTATATGTCCATATCTAATGCAAAATTAGGCGGTCTACTAATTCAGTCAACCTCCTTAGTGCAACTCATGATAGTGCCATGCGTCCAATATGTATGCAAAAGATTCCTAATGATACATATTAATTCTATATGCGTGCACAACCATCCACCCGAATGCAGCAACTATATGATAATACAACCATTATACATCCATTTTACTAAATACATCCATATATATGCAATATGCAATATGAAGTGACTGAGACGATCTGGTGCCTAATAGTGTGTGTGTCTGCATCCGCGAGCAACCACTAGCAAACACTTGAATCCACTTTGCATCCACAATACATCACATGTCTCAAACACATGTTTCAACCATAGGATTATCCTAACTAAAGGACAAAGGTACTTGCGAGAGGATATACTAAAGATAAGATAAGTACAAGCTAAGCGATAAAGGAGAAATTAAAAGACATACCCTCAAAAAGAAAAGGGTATAGTGAACGCATCTTCTCTTCTGTCTCCCAAGTAGCGTAGCTCTCATCATCTCCCCATTGCACTTTGACTAGTCTGACCTCTCGATTCCTCAACCTCTTGATCTCCGACCCAAGAATGTGTGTAGGAGCTCGTCGAATTGTCGCATCACGCTCTATCTCTACCTCTCAAAGCAAGCTCGGCTGTACCACTACCGCGGTCTCGTGCAAGCACTTCCTCAAATGTGACACATGGAATACGTCATGTACACCACTAAGTCTCTTGGGCAACTCCACTCTATACGCCATCTGTCCAATTTTCTCCTTAATAGGAAACGGCCCTACAAACCTTGGTGCTAATTTCCCAACAGACCCAAAGCGAAAAACGTTCCGTAATGGAGACACTTTGACAAAGACCATGTCCCCAACTACAAACTCGAGATCTGTCCTCCTCTTATCCGCATAAGATTTCTGCCTATCCTGTGCTACTTTCATCCTCCTTCGAATCAAGTCGATCTTCTCCGAAGTCACCCTAATCATATCGGGCCCAAGTAAGATCTTATCCGTAGATACCCACCAACATGTAGGTGAATGACAAGGTCGTCCATATAGAGCTTTGAATAGTGCAATACCAATGCCGGACTGAAAGCTATTATTATATGCGAACTCAACCAATGGAAGATGCTCTTCCCATGTACCCCCAAAGTCTAGGATACATAGCCTCAACAGATCCTCTAGAATGTGATTCACCCTCTTAGTCTGGCCGTCCGTCTGAGGATGATATACGGTGCTCAAACATAACTGAGTCCCTACCGCCTCTTGTAAGATTCTCCAAAATTCGCTAGTGAAAATAGGATTGCGGTCTCTCACTATGCTAGAAGGAACACCGTGCAAACGAAATATTTCTCGAACGTATACGGAGGCCAGCCATGGAGCAGTCCTCTTACTCTTTACGGGAATGAAATGGGCGCTTTTTGTAAGTCTATCTACTATAACCTAAATTCCCGTATTACCATTCCTTGATCGCGGTAACCCATCCACAAAATCCATCGAGATGCTTTCCAATTTCCATAGTGGAACCTCCAATGGGTGAAGCAACCCACCGGGTTTCTTTTGCTCCGCTTTTACTTGTTGGCACACCAAGCATCTAGCGACATACTCGGCCACATCTTTCTTCATGCCGGTCCAAAAGTAAACTCTCTTCATGTCTTTGTACATCTTGTCCCCGCCGGGATGAATGGTCATCTTCGAATGATGTGCTTCGTCAAGAATAGTCTTCCTTAGGTCATCGTCTTTTGGTACACAAAGTCTACCGTCCTTACGTAACCAACCCTTGTCGTCTAGGGTATACCTACGGAGATGGCTTGATGACTCCCCTCCTTTGAGTTTTTCTACTAACTCAACCAACTACGGGTCGTCTCGCTGTGCCACGCCAATCCGTCCCAAAAGCGTAGGTCTGACCTCCAAGGATGCTAGCAAACAGGGTACGAAGTCAACGAAAGGTCAAAAGTCAAACATCGAAATGAATTCTAAACTTCGCCGCTCAACAAACAAAGGACTTAAGGATAATCTTTTTCTACTTAAGGCGTCCGCAACCACGTTACCCT
Source organism: Allium sativum (assembly GCA_030737875.1). Lineage (NCBI taxonomy): Eukaryota > Viridiplantae > Streptophyta > Magnoliopsida > Asparagales > Amaryllidaceae > Allium > Allium sativum. The sequence continues at coordinate 32,632,220 of CM060920.1, read as the reverse complement.
TGCCAGGGGTATTGGCTATTTCGAAGTCGTATGACGCTAAGAACTCCATCCACCTTTGCTGCCTTAAGTTCAAGTCCTTTTGAGAGAATAGGTATTTTAAAGACTTGTAGTCAGTGAATAGTTTGAATTTCTCGCCAAGAAGATAACGACGCCAAGACTTAAGCGCAAAAACAATAGTGGCCAACTCTAGGTCATGTGTGGGGTAACTCTTCTCATGCGCTCTCAACTGCCTTCCACCATAGGCTATTACCCTGCCCTCTTGCATTAAGACTGCGCCTAGTCCTGTCCCTCAAGCGTCAGTATAAACGGTAAACGGCTTACTCCCGTCTTGCAATACTAAGACTGGGGCTGAAGTCAAAGCTCTCTTCTAACGTTGGAACGCATCATCACAATCTACGTGCCATGTGAAAACTAGGTTCTTCTTCGTCAAGCTTGTCAATGAAGCTGATACCTTTGCGAAATCTTTGATAAACTTCCTATAGTAGCCAGCCAACCGCAAGAAACTTCTCACTTCAGTAGCATTTTTAGGGACCTTCCAATCTTGGATGGCCACCACCTTCGCGGGATCTACGGCTATCCCTTTTTTGGAAACCACATGCCCCAAGAACCGTACTTCCTTCCTCAAGAAGTGACACATAGAAAATTTATCCTTAAGGCTATGCGCTCGTAGGATCTCCAACACTTCCCTAAAATTTAGGGCATGCTCTTCTTCATCCTTAGAAAAGATCAAGATTTCGTCTACAAAGACTACCACGAATTTGTTAAGGTACTCCCTAAACACGCTACTCATCAAATCAACAAAATATGCTGGGGCTTCTGTCAAACCGAAGGGCATCACTAGCCATTCATAGAAACCGTCCGGAGTCCTAAAGGCAGTCTTGTCTATGCTATCCTCAGCCACTCTCAACTGATGGAACCCAGTGGCTAAGTCCAACTGTGAAAACACTGAGGCGCCAACTAACTGATCGAAGAAATCGTCAATCCTCGGCAGTGGGTGTCTGTTCTTCTTAGTAAGTTTATTAAGTTCTCTATAGTCCACACAAGGTCTAAGGGACCCATCCGCCTTCGTGGCAAATTCTACTGGAGCACTCCACTCCGATATACTTCGTCCTATGAACCCCTTCTCAAGCAACTCCTTCACTTGCTTACCGGGTTCCCTCCTTTCACGTGGAGCCATGTGGCGTACTAGAAAAGATACTGGTTTTGCATTATCCACAAGATATATTCGAAAATCTATCTCCCGCTTCGGAGGCAAGCCCTTCACCTCCTCAAACACATCCGAATATTCTCGGACCACTCTAACAGATCGTAGATTTTCCTTAGACACGTCAAGTGATTCTAGATAACTTAGCATAACCGAATTTATGGAATTACAGAAGATTTCGAGAGTGTTGCCAAGGCGAGTCAAGAGCCTAACTAATCTCCTTTCACAACCAAGAACGGCCCCATTTTTGGATAACCAATCCATTCCTAAAATTAGCCCATAGCCCGTGAAGCCCAACACATAAGCATCACATCTAAATTCAACGCTAAGTATGGAAATTTTCAAATCCAAACACATCATGGACTAATAAGCTGAGCCCCCTATTGGATTCGAAACAACTAAGGGATCCTCTACTAAACTGGTGTTTAAGTCAGTGATTCAACTAATGATGTAGAGATAATCGAATGTGATGCGCCCGAATCGAATAAGGTACAGACAGGATGATCAAACAGAAAAACTAAGCTTTCAACAGAAATGGTTCTACCTCGTTCTTGCAGCGGTGGGACCGCGAGAGCCTGAACTTCTCCCCTTGCCTGCCCTGGTGCCACAAGAGCCTGCACCTGTGCTCCCGAGGTAGCTCCTGCCCTCTACACCTTCTTTGGGCAGTCCTTCACTAAATGTCCTGCATCGCCACAATGAAAACAGCCTACCTTCTTTTTCTTTCGGCAATCCTTGTAGAGATGGACTGGTGTCCCACAGTTAAAACATTTCTTCTTTCCCTTGCTGTTATTGTCTTTACCACCCTTCTTGTTTTGCTGTTGTGGTTTTTTCTGATTCCCCTTCTTCTCGGCTGCCTTATCAGCTTTAGCACTTTTCTCCTCATGCATAAGCGCAATTGCTACTAACTTCTCAAAGGTGGCCCCTATAGGGATGTGGGTCATAGCCAACCCTTGCAATGGTTCATTCAAGCCATTCACGAACCTCAGCGCCTTCTTCTCCGGAGTGTTCACTAAGTCCAAGCCAAACCTTGCTAACTGATTAAATTTATTGACATTTTCTTTCACTGATGAGCTTCCTTGCTTCAATGTCAAGAACCTTTCCATATATAGATTTTCTTTCGCCCTTGAGAGAAACTTCGCCTCGAACCTACGTCTGAAATCCGCCTATGAGTCAACAGGACGCTCCCCATTAGTGACCTCCCACCAAAATGAGGCCTCTCCCTTCATCAACCAAGCTGCTAAACGAACTATCCTCCCTTCTTCTACTTCAAAGATTTCTAGCAATTCTTCCACCTCCTTAAGCCAATCTCTAGCTTCCACAAACGTTTCTGACCCTTGGAATGGTTTTCCATCCATAGCCTTGAATTCCCTGCACGTCTTTGCAAAAGTATCTACGTGAGGAGGAGGAGGAGGAACGGGTGCAACTGGTGGTGGAGTAACATTGGCTGGACCTGCAGTGGCCCTAGCCTCTAATAACATCCTATACCATTCTGGTATCGTTACACCATCGGGTAGATTAAGATCTTCAGCCATGCTAAAACGAAAAAGGAAAGATTCAAAATGGAGAATTCGAAAGATAAAGATATGTGGCTATTGGGGATTATGTTTTTCTTAAAAACCTTTCTCTTTAAATTTCTCATTGAAACATGTTTTTGAAAACACTTCTTCCAAAAATAACTATTTTTCTAAAGTATTTTTATCTGTTCTGGTAACCAGGCTCGGATACCACGTGTAACACCCCACGTCCTTTAGTGTCACTCACAAAGGGAATGCATTAACTTCCATGGAGGTTGTAAGTGAATATAGAACAGAAAAATTACAACAAGACATATAATAAATAGTACTTGGAAATCTAAAACTTCATTTTATTGCAGCGGAAATTAAACATGTTTGTTACATCATAAAACCATAGATCATAACCAAGTATAATATCCATCTTCATAAAAACAAAATAAATAATCTCATTACATAAATAGCCATTAAAAAGATAACAAGCTGGACTTTACTTCAACAATCCAAGCTTTCCAAAGAGAGATGAAGCAATTCAATCAAACTCCACTAGAGCTGGGCCCAACCTGAGGACCTGGAGGGGGAAAAAGGATAGAAATAGAGGGGGTTCGACATAAAGTCTGGCGAGTATGATAATTCTAACAATACTATTATCAAAATAACTAGACTAAGGAAAAAGCTGGAAGACCTAATTACTAACGAACTCTTAGGAAGATAAAGATAGCGTTTAAGATAACGTTAAAGATAACGGTAAAGGCACACCTAATTACTAACGAATGATTACTACACTACACTGCACATTACTACACTGCACCACACCAGTCACCCTATTGTTTGATCCCACTTTCTTCACACATAAACTTTATAAATAGCCTTACGTACCCCTAGCAGACTACATAGGTGACTACATAGGTGTCGTCTGCCCCTATCTCCACTAGGTGTACCCCACTACCTACTTTTGATCGGCTCCCTACTCGTAGATATCCGTGCTGGCCCCACAGTGGGGTGTATCACTCCCCTAAAGTGGCAACCCGATACAACTTGAGAATGCACAGCTTATACCTACACGATGCAACAACATCTTACCTACCAGCCAGGGTCCGTACACACATACGAAACCCGTTGGACTTGCGTTGCCACCGCTCCCCGTCTTGGCCTCTTACAGTCGAACCCAGCATGCGTGTCCCGTCCTCGACTTGGGTCGAGCCCCCAAAGATACGTTTGGGATACTGGTCGAAATGGGCCCCCACAAGCTACCCACCTAAGCTTGTCACTAGTATATCCCACTTGACCCTCTTAGTCATGTTCATTTACATGTGTGTTTGGTTAAGTCTTACTAATCGTATTTCACATGCCACTAAGGGCACCCCTAGATTGCTCATGCCACCCAAGGCACCAACTTAACACCCATGTCCCACCTTACATGTTTATCTGGTTAAGTATTTCTTAATTCATTCGGGCCATAACCTCATAAATATCTCTCACATTAGACTGGCATTTATGGCAGCTGGATTTGCCGGGCGGGTCCGGGAAGTCTTACACCATAGAAGAGTCTAACCTCGTGTCTTTACAACCGTTATGCTTTAGTTCAGGCCTAGGACCTCTCACATTGGGCTGACATTTGTGACCACTAGATTTGCCGGACGGGTCCAGGCAGGTTTACGTCACAAACGAGTCCAACCTCGTGTCCTAAGCATTGATTAACACATAAAATCTTTTACCCTAGTTTTAATAATTCTCTATTCAAATTATTAATTAAGTCAACTTTTAATGATGTCCATAATTGACTCAATTACGGCCATCCGCTTATGGCATGCAAAATCATATCAATTGCACCCCAACTTTTTAATATTAAATCCTTAATATTACCCCTATCCCACATTTATACGTTCGCTTATTCAACGCATAATATAGGCTAGACTTGTATAGTCTAACACCTTGCACAAAGATAAATTATCACAACATATAGACAATTAAAATAAATATAATCATATTAGGGGTGAAACTTGCATAAACTACACATGTTAAGGATCAAAAGGTGTCAACTTGTTAAATGTCTCAATTTACATGATATGATCACAGCCCAAATCTATACATAAACTTGCATATGCGGTTTTTAGGCAACATAATGATGGTGTGAACTAGCATAGGATATCATATACGTCATAGCATAATTCTAGATGTCATAATAGATGTCTTGGCATATGTTCATAACTTTTCTAAACAATCTAACTTGCATATGTGACTTGTCATATAGATCAACATAACCCAAACATGATGATTTAATTAATATGAACTAACCAGCATAGATGGTAACATCATGGCTTTTTTAACATGTATGATTCATCACAACTTAGCATAGAAACTTTCAACATACATAACATCATCATAGCATGATTTACAACACATAAGATATCATCATCACATAACATTGGATTTACAATATACATGATAGCAAAAGTGGTTTACAACAACATATATGATAATTCACATCATCTACTCATAATCCATTCATAACACAACCTAATTAAAATGATAATAATCTTGTTAAGATCATCATACTCACAATTTAGAGAAGAAAAGAGAGAGTTTTGCTTTGCTTTAGTGTTGAGAGAATTAAAATTGAATTTGCTTTTCTTCTTTCTTAGTTGGCGGCGGCTCCATTGATTTCCATGGCGATGGTAAGGTTTAGGGTTAGCATTAGGATGTATTTATAGGTGTAGGAAGTTATTTAGGACCATTAGATTAACCCTGAACCATGAGAACCAATCAAATGCAAAATCTGCATTTGAGCGAATCGGCCCACGGGTTGACAGCCAAACGCCCTGGATTAACCCCTACTCGACTCAGTCGGGCTAGGGTCGACCTAAAAAATTGGCCGGTTCGGTTATTCCCCCTCCCAATTTGCTGTTTTAAACTTTTTCGCATATTTATTTATTTAATTTTTAATTTATATATATATATATATGTCAATATATATATATATATTTCTCTGCGCAACCCATTTCACTTAATTCTTTTCTAAAAATTAAGTATACTTTAATTCGTGAATTTTAATGTTATAAAATTACGGGTTGTTACAGATGATATTGGTGGAACCTGTTTATCCTATAGATCTATAAGAGAGCTTCCTTTTGACTGGTTATGGTTATAGTAACTCAAAATGGATACAAAGTTATGGTTGGCGGAACAACCCACATCTGTTGGGTGCAACATCGAAGTCCTGAGGTGCAACATCCATTTGAAAATCCAATATTGCACTGTATGACTTTTGAAAACTAGTTTATAGGGATGAAATAGAAATATAGCATGGTGCATCATATTCCAAAATATGGTAAATCGAATTCCTACCACAGTCAACCCCCCTTTGACCAACAAAACGACATGTGGAAAATTTAGCAGAAAAAGCTTTCGATGTTTCTAATAGTCATTAAGATTGAATTTCTTGGTTACTAAATTAAGATGTGATTGGTGGAACCTGTTAATCCTATAGATATATGAGAGAGCTTCGTTTCGACTGGTTATTGTTCTATTAACTCAAAATGCATAAAAAGTTATGGTTGGCGTAACAACCCACGTCTATTGGGTGCAACATCGAAGTCTTGAGGTGCAACATCCGTTTAAAAATCCAAGATTGCACTATCTTACTTTTGAAAACTCGTTTATGGGGATGAAATAGAAATATAACATGGTGAATCATATTCCAACATATAGTATATCGAATTCCTACCACGGTCAACCCTCATTTGACCAACAAAACGCCATGTGAAAAATCGAGCTAAAAAATATTTCGATGTTCCTAATATTCATAAAGACTGTATTTCTTGGTTTGCAGAACTAAGTTGAGATCAGTGGAACCTGTTATTCCTATAGATCTATGAGAGAGCTTCGTTTTGACTAGTTATGGTTCTAATAACTCAAAACGGATAAAAAGTTATGGTTGGTGGAACAACCCACGTCTGTTGGGTGCAACATCGATGTCTTGAGGTGCAACATCCATTTGAAAATCCATGATTCCACTGTATGACTTTTGAAAACTCGTTTATGGGGATGAAATAGAAATATAATATAGTGCATCAATTTTCAAAATATGATAAATCGAATTCCGACCATGGTCAAACCACCTTTAACTAACTAAACGATCTGTGAAAATTTGAGCTAAAAAAGTTTTCGATGTTCCCAATAGTCATTTTGATTGAATTTCGAATTCCGACCATGTTCTACCTACCTTTGACCAACAAAACGACATGTGAAAAATTGAGCTAAAAAAGCTATCGATGTTCCCAATAGTCATTAAAATTAAATTTCTTGGCTACTGAACTCAGATGGGACGGGTGGAACCTGTTCGCCCGATAGATCTATAAGACCACTTCATTTTGACTGGTTATGGTTCTAGGTAATCAAAATGGATACAAAGTTATGGTTGGCTGAACAACCCACGTCTGTTGGGTGCAAAATCGAAGTTTTGAGGTGCAAGATCCATTTGAAAATTCAGGATTGCACTGTATGACTCTTGTAAACTAGTTTATGGGGATGCAATAGAAATATAACATGGTGAATCATATTCCAAAATATAGTAAATCGAATTCCTACCCCGGTCAACTCCCCTTTGACTAATAAAATGATATGTGAAAAATTGAGCTAAACAAGCTTTCGATTTTCCCAATAGTCCTTAAGATTGTATTTCTTGGTTACTGCACTAAGATTAGATTGGTGGAACCTGTTAGTCCTATAGATCTAAAAGAGAGCTTCGTTTTGACTAGTTATGGTTCTAGTAACTCAAAATGGATACAAAGTTATGGTTAGTGAAACAACCCACGTCAGTTGGGTGCAACATCGAAGTCTTGAGGTGCAACATCCATTTAAAAATCCATGATTACACTGTACCACTTTTGACAACTCGTTTATGGGGATGAAATAGAAGTATAACATGGTGCATCATTTTCCAAAATATAATAAATAGAATTCCGACCACGGTCAAACCACCTTTGACAGACTAAACGGCCTGTGAAAATTTGAGCTAAAAATGTTTTTGATGTTCCCAGTAGTCATTATGATTGAATTTCTTGCTTACTAAACTAAGACGAGATTGGTGGAACCTGTTAGTCATATAAATCTATGAGAGAGCTTCTTTTTGACAGGTTATGGTTCAAGTAACTTAAAATGGATACAAGTTTAGGGTCGACGGAACAACCCACGTCTGTTGGGTGCAACATCGAAGTCTTAAGGTGAAACATCTGTTTGTCAATCCAAGATTACATTGTATGACTTTTGAAAACTCGTTTATGGGGATGAAATAGAAATATATCATGGAGCATCATATTCCAAATATAGTAAATCGAATTCCAACCACCGTCAAATCCCCTTTGACCAACAAAACGGCATGTTAAAAATTGAGCAAAAAAAGCTTTCGATGTTCCCAATAGACATTATGTTCCCAATAGTCATTATGATCATATAGGTCCATGAGAGGGCTTCGTTTTGATTGGTTATGGTTCTGGTGACTCAAAATGAATACAAAGTTATGGTTGGCGAAACAACCCACGTCTATTTGGTGCAACATCGAAGTCTTTAGGTGCATCATCCGTTTGAAAATCCAAACTTGCACCGTATGAGATTTTAAAACTTATTTATGGGTATGAAATAGAAATATAACATGGTGAATCTTATTCCAAATAATAGTAAACCGAATTCCTACCACAGTCAAACCTCTTTTTACCAACAAAACGGCGTGTGAAAAATTGAGTTAAAAAAGCGTTCGATGTTCCCAATAGTCATTATTATTGAATTTCTTGGTTACTAAACTATTATGAGATTGGTGGAACCTGTTAGTCCTATAGATCTATGAGAGAGCTTTGTTTTGACTAGTTATGGTTGTACTAACTCAAAATGGATACAATGTTATGGTTGGTGGAACAATCCACGTATATTGGGTGTAACATGAAGTCTTGAGGTGCAAAATCCGTTTGAATATCGAAGATTGCATCGTATGACTTTTGAAAACACGTTTATGGGGATGAAGTAGAAATATAACATGGTGCATCATATTTCAAAATATAGTAAATCAAATTCCGACCACGGTCAAACCACCTTTGACCAATAAAACGGCATGTGAAAAATTGAGCCAAAAAAGCATTTGATGTTCCTAATAGTCATTAAGATGGAATTTCTTGGTTACAGAACTAAGATGAGGCTGGTGGAACCTATTTGTTCTATAGATCTATGATAGAGCTTCATTTTGACTGCTTGCGGTTCTAGTAACTCAGAATGGATACAAAGTTATGGTTGGCGGAAAAACCCACGTCTGTTGGGTGCAACATCGAAGTCTTGAGGTGCAACAACCGTTCCAAAATCCAAGATTGCACTATATTACTTTTAAAAACTCGTTTATGGGGATGAAATAGAAATTTAACATGGTGAATCATATTATAAATATAGTAAATCGAATTTCGACCACGGTCAACCTACCTTTGACCAACAAAACGACATGTGAAAAATTGAGCTAAAAAAGCTTTCGATGATCCCAGTAGTCATTAGAATTCGATTTCTTGGTTACGGAACTAAGATGAGATGGGTGGAACCAGTTCATCCTATAGATCTATGAGAGGTTTCATTTTGACTGGTTACGGTTCTACGAACTCAAAATGGATATAAAGTTATGGTTGGCGGAAGAGCCCACGTCTGTTAGGTGCAACATCGAAGTCTTGAGGTGCAACATCCGTTTGAAAATCCAAGATTGCACCGTATGACTCTTGTAAACTGTTTTTGGGGATGAAATAGAAATATAACATGGTGAGTCATATTTCAAAATATAGTAAATCGAATTCCTACCACGGTCAACCCCATTTGACCAACAAAACAACATGTGGAAAATTGAGCTAAAAAAGCTTCCGATGCTCCCAATAGCCCTTAAGATTGTATTTCTTGGTTACTAAATCAAGAAGAGATGGGTGGAACCTGTTATTCCTATAGATCTATGAGAGAGCTTCGTTTTGACTAGTTATGGTTCTAGCAACTCAAATTGGATACAAAGTTATGGTTGGTGGAACAACCCACGTCTATTGGGTGCAACATCAATGTCTTGAGGTGCAACATCCTCTTGAAAATCCAAGATTGCACTGTATGACTTTTGAAAACTCGTTTGTGGGGATGAAATAGAAATATGATATAGTGTGCATCGTTTTCCAAAATATAATAAATTGAATTCCCACCACGGTCAAACCACCTTTGACCAACTAAACGTCCTCTGAAAATTTGAGCTAAAAAAGTTTTCGATGTTCCCAGTAGTCATTATGATTGGATTTCTTGGTTATTGAACTATGATAAGATTGGTGGAAACTGTTAGTCATACAAGTCTATGAGAGAGCTTCTCTTTGTAGGTTATGGCTCTAGTAACTCAAAACGTATACAAAGTTATGGTTGGTGGAACAACCCACGTCTGTTGGGTGCAACATCGATATCTTGAGGTGCAACATCTGTTTGACAACCAAGATTGCATTGTATGACTTTTGAAAACTTGTTTATGGGGATGAAAAAGAAATAAAACATGGTGCATCATATTCCAAAATTTAGTAAATCGAATTCTGACCACCGTCAAACCCCATTTGACCAATAAAACGGCATGTGAAAAATTGAGCTAAAAAATCTTTCGATGTTCCCAATAGTCATTATGATTGAATTTCTTGGTTGCTAAACTAAGATGAAATTGGTGGAAAATGTTAATCCTATAGATCTATGAGATGGCTTCATTTTGACTGTTATGGTTCTAGTAACTCAAAATGAATACAAATTTATGGTTGGCGGAAAAAGCCACGTCTGTTGGGTGCAACAACGAAGTCTTGAGGTGCAACATCTGTTTGAAAATCCAAGATTGCATTGTATGACTTCTGAAAACTCGTTTATGGGGATGAAATAGAATTATAACATGGTGCATCATATTCCAAAATATAGTAAATCGAATTCCGGCCAGAGACAAACCCCCTTTGACCAACAAAACGGTATGTGAAAAATTGAGCTAAAAAAGCTTTCGATGTTCGTAATAGTCATTAAGATTGAATTTCTTGGTTACTAAACTAATATGAGATAGGTGGAACCTACTAGTCCTATAGATCAATGAGAGAGCTTCTTTTTGATTAGTTATGGTTCTAGTAACTCAAAATGGATATAAAGTTATGGTTGGCGGAACAACCCACGTTTGTTGGGTGCAACATCAAAGTCTTGAGGTGCAACATCCGTTTGAAAATCCAAGATTGCACCGTATGACATTTGAAAACCTTTTTTTGAGAATGATATAGAAATATAACACGGTGAATCAGATTCCAAAAAATAGTAAATCGAATTCCTACCAGGGTCAACCCCCCTTTGACCAACAAGACGGCGTGTGAAAAATTGAGCTAAAAAAGCATTCGATTTTCCTAATAGTCAATATGATTGAATTTCCTAGTTACTGAACTAATGTCAGATGGATGGAACCTGTTAGTCCTATTGATCTATGAGAGAGCTTCATTTTGACTGGTTATCGCTCTAGTAACTCAAAATGGATACAAAGTTATGGTTGGTGGAACAACCTACGTTTGTTGGGTGCAACATCGAAGTCTTGAGATCCAACATCCATTTGAAAATCCAAGATTGCACTATGTGACTTTTGAAAACAAGTTTATGTTGTATATGACGTAGTTGTATACACAATTATATGATTTTTGTTTGATGATAACAACCAAATATATATAATTATAAATGTGTGTGTAACTGTACTGTTTCATTTATTCATCACAAACAGGAGTATGATATTTATATTTAAACAGAATACACCAGTACAGAAATTCAAATATTTACACAGTATTTTGTTTAAATATAATATTTTATTTACATATTTAAACAGTACAAGTTGATAACTCCGCTATTTGTTCATCTCAGTAATACATCACATTGCATATACATTTCATTTACAGTACACAGCTCCTCTCATACTCAGTTATATATGTATATATATACATTCACTCATATACACAATCAACACCGTCTTGTTGTCTTCAGTCTTCACAGCACGCTTTCAGTCAGTCCAGTCTTCACACCTGTCATATACAGAAACACACACACAGTATATGGAACAGAAATAATATTCTAAATTCTAGCAAAAATAAATTTTAATTTTTAAAATTTTATTTGCCTCAGATTTCTGGTGTACTTCTCATCATTTTTCATGACTTGATCTGATTTATATAACCATCAATCTGTGTCTAGACAGCTTGTGATATTCACAGTGATACAATGTAAATACCACAAGGTAGACAGCATGTATATACGGTGCAGGGACAGAAAAATATTCTGGATGGCTGCATATACACACGTGCGTATATATACACGTGTGCACTGCCTCGCCAATCCAATGTGCAACTGAGGAGTAGCCACGTGGACCTGCTCGACTAAGTGCAACAGACAAGTCATATATGGACGAGCATCTCGAAAACAAAACATATATACACATATATATATATATATACACAGACGTGTATATATACATAAATGTATACGAGCAGTACTTATGTGCAGTTCAGTCATACAAGGAAGCATCAAATGTAAGGAACAACTCAGGTTATGGTACAACAGTGATCAAGCATGCATGCTCAAAAATGGTCAAGATAGTTTCAGTCATGGTCGAGCCGCATCTCAACATCAATGGTCGAGCAATCATTCAACTTAAAGGCACAGTGGAACTGCTACAAATAAATCAAATGGTGCAACTCAGATTTAAAAATGGTCGAGCAAAACATGTATGCTCAAAGTACAACAAGCTGGGTCATGCAACATGCCAGAATGGTGCAGCTATATGGTTCAAATCAGCATGTACAATTAAGTTGCAGCAAAGTGTAGTGCAGCTGTACATACGCATGGTGCATGTCAAATGATGATGGTACATCATGGTGCATCAATATACAAGACTGGAGCAATGCATATACATGGAGTTACAAACAGGTGTGTTTGCAAACATGAATACAAGTGAAATCAGCATGATCAATTCACTGTGTATAAGAGGTACACACATAAAAGTGGCAAGCTGTAAATGAATTCCAGAAGATAACATGCATAAGTGATTGGCACTAAAACAGCAAACACAGTATTAACATGAAATGTGCAACTTCATGTAAATTTACAAGAACAAGGGTCGAGCACATGGTGCTAACAGCAAGTCTAAAAGTTTTTCAGTTCAAACATGGCAGAGCAAGATCATGCACGTGACATGGGAAAACAAATCAATTGACTTCCAGTTTTCAATGTTTTTTTTTTAATTTTCCAAAAATATTCATATGAAATCAATTGGCAATTTGATTTTGGAAACAAACATTTCTTGCAATCAATACTCAAGGCAGAATGATAATCAAAGTTTCCCAGAAATACAGAAATATTTTTTTATAGCAAGAAATCATAGTTTGTTTCCTGAATCATTACTTTCAAATTGGGTAAGATTCAAATCAGTTCTTAGATCAAAACAGTGAAGCAAAAGTGGCAAGTGATAAACATATTTGGCAAGTACGTAATCACTGCCAAAAAATGATTCTTGGCAATATGAATGCACCAGTTTTCGGCAAGTCATTATTGGCAAGAAGCATTTTTTTTCTATTTTCAGAAAATGCAGTATTGTTTTAATGGCGGAGAAATGACCAACCAAAACTACACATATATGAGCAAAAATCAAGCAAGAGAATTTTTTTTCCAGAAATGCTAACATTTTTATGGAACAAATTAAAGCCAGGAAATCAATCAATTTTGGAGAATGTATTATATTCGGCAAAATCCAAAATTCATGCAAGGAAAACCATTTATATGTTTCCAGATTTAAACCGAGGTGATTAAATCACACAAGAAAATGTTTTGGTAAGAGTTTAAATTGCAAGAAATAATACTTGGCAAGAAAATCAATTCGAGTCATTCAAGACAATTCATATATCACGCAACAATTTCAAAACCGAAGGAAATCACGCAGGCAACAATCAAGGAACCAGCCAAAAGAGGGAAACCGCAAATTATCAGAGCAAGTCGTTAAAGTTGAAATCAGAGAAATTGGGATTTTATAATCCCTATTTAACAACCATTTTCATCATAGGCAAGTGTATCGAAAACCACAACCCACAATTTCAATCAAAGAAGCAAAATCAGAAAACTCACATTTGTTCAAGGGTTTCGATCAAATTCCAGAATCATAACCGATCATCAGGGAACCAGTTTTCAGCAATCAATCGAAGAACCAGAGAGCCGCAGAGACTCGAGCATGAGTGATTTCAGTTTCATCAATCAAAGCATCGATTTGGAGAGGGTTTTGAAAACCCTAGTTTTTCAGGAGGCGGCCATTTTTAATTTCCAGAGCAAAAGAGAGAAGGATCGGGACACAAGTGGAAAAGGGTGCAACGCAAACTAAGTGGGACGGCCTACTCTATTTGGTTAAAGGGAGTTTGATTCTCCATTTAAACTAGGGTTCTATTGTTTAAATTGTTTTGATTTTATTGTTTTGAATTTCCTTTGTAATCAAACCGAAACAGTTTCTAGTGTCTGTAAAATACTAGAGGGTTCAGTCAGGGTGTTGACTGACAATTGACAGAGTCTGTAAAAACTGGGTTACTGGTTACGGGTTGTAATCAGGGGAAATCTGATCGAGAGGATATCGGTCAGTCTACGGTTTTGAGCGTAGGGTTAGGACAGGAGCAGGCGCTGCGAGTGTACATGGTCTTGTATGCGGGATCTGTTTATACCACCGAGTAGAAACCTTAGGAATGCAGCAGTAGGCAGGATTTTGCCGAAGCTGGGTATCTCTGTGTGTTATTTCTTTTCTGCTTTTTATTTCTACTGCAGTCTGTGATCTGTTAATTATTTTAATATTCTGTCAGATTGTTAATTTAAAGAAAAACTGTGATAAACCCTATTCACCCCCCTCTAGGGTTAATCTAGATCCAACAAGTGGTATCAGAGCAGGTATTTTTTAACTCTAGAGAAATGGTGAATTCTAGTTGTCAGTCTTCTGAGAATCAGTCCAGTCGTACTCCATTTATTTTCGATGGTACAGATTTTTCAAATTGGAAATTAGAAATGGAATTATATTTAAAATCTATTGATATTAAATGTTGGGATACTGTTATTAATTGTTATGATATGGTCAATAGGAACGATATTGGATTTAATTCTCGTGCTATTCACACTTTATATTCTTATATTGATGATGTCCAATATAACCTCATTTCTCATTGCTTGACTGCGCAGGAAATATGGGATTTTCTCAATAGAAAGTATGGAAAGATCGACAACAGCAGCTCAAAACCCAAAGTGGTCAACTCAGATTCAGATCTATGCTCAGGAGAAGAAACAAATGAAAATTCAAGTAGATCAGACGATGGAGACTCAACAGACAATGAGACTGAAAGCTTCTCATATGAAGAGTTGGTTTATATGTGTACTGATTTAACAAAAATCGTTGATAAACTCCATCGTAAAAACAAATACTTGAAATCTAAAAATCACGAGTTAAATAGCAAAATTGACTGTTTGGAATCAGAATCTACAAATGTCATGAAATTAGAAAAGTCTGATTGTGAAAGTTGTTTGAATTTGAAAACTGACCTCGTTCATCTCAATAAAAATATTCAAAGGCTTAAAGAGGAAATTCTGATTTTAAAAGATAACGAGGATGAGCTAAAAGATTCAAACAATTCTTTGCAAAAAGAATTTAATAATTTTAAGGCCATCAAAAGTTCCAAACATGAAATCGCTGAGAAAGAAAGCTTGTTGAAAAGTGATTTAATTTTAAACCAGCTTGAAAAAGAGTTTGAGAATTTCAAGAAACTTGAATTTGAAAAACAAGTTAAATTTGAATCTGAAATATTTGAGTCCAAGACCAAAATCAAACTTCTTGAAAACGAAAATTTGTCTTTGAAACAAAATGATACTGAAAGGAGAAAGATCAACATTAATCGTTGTTCAAATCTGATAAAAGAAAACTCTGATCTTAAATCCAAAATTCAACGATTAGAATCAACTTTGGATAAATTTTCGAATGGAGAAAAATCGTTGAATATGCTGTTACAAAACCAATTTTCGGTTGGTCATAAACAAGGTCTTGGTTTTGGAAAACAAGTGTTTTTGAAAAATTGAATTCTTGTGATTTTAAAAATCCTTTAAATTGCTTTAAAAGGGGTCTTTCTGAAAATTTGAATTTTGACAATTCCAAAAGGTTTTTAAATCACAAACGAGACAAGAATTGGTTTGATAACAATCCAGTTGAACAGATGTGGACCCCAAAAGGAAATAAAATGATTTTTGGAAAAACTAAACAAGTTTGGGTTCCTAAAGGCACAAAGATAGATTCGAATGGGATGTTATACAAACAGGTTTGGGTACAAAAAGTGGTAAACAAATTTCAGAGTGGTTTTACAAATTTTGTTAGACCACTTGATCCACTTAACTGCTAGGTACCAGTGAAGGTTGAGGAACTGCTATGCTGAAAAGAGATTGATTTCAAGCTGTTCTATATTTCTGTATTCTTTACAGTTCCTTGGCCAAGATTTACTGAGTTAGAGATTCTGGTTTACACTGATTTCAGGTATGATCTCTGAACTTGTCTTTGTAAATATTTTTTTGTTTATTTCTTCTTCTACCCCTTTCCTTTTTATTTTTTTATTTTTGTTTGTCCTGAGTTGATTTGACACTGCCATATTCTTCTTATTCTGCGCTTCATTAACTTCCGATTGCAGTACTTATGATTTTCTGGAAATTCGTTTAATCTGTATAAAACTGTCATGTTTTAATTCTTCCAGAATCTGAATTTAAACTTGTATATATCTGCAATTGTTTTGGAGTTTATTTTTTTTCTGAAATTCTAACAGTGCTGAAGCATTCATATCATATCTTGAACAATGTTAGTATAAATTCAAAATTTTTGAAAATCTGAAAATTTAATGAATAATCACACACCTCCTAAATTTGAAATTATCAACCTTGTGTGACTGATTCATTATATTTCAAAACTTGACATTGATTCAAGTGATTTCAAATAAATTATTTTGGATCATGAATATATATCAAATCTGATGTAAATGATCTGATTTTCTTTGGGCTTGTCTGAAATTTTTGTGAAAAATTCTTTGAAAAATTGGTGTTAAATCTCTCTACTATTTCATGGTTATTTGATTTGAATGATTGTTTGTTTAAAATCATTTGAAATTATTGATTTATTGAATCACACACATATTCTGAATGTGAAAATAATAATTTGGTGTGATCGATTCATTGAATCTAGAGATTTTTCATATTCCTCAAATGATTTCAAATAAACGGTAGTTCTAATCTTGGATCATGAAAGTTCTTATGTGACCATCCCCAGACAAGTCTGATGTGATATTGTGTTCTCCACTGCTCTGATACTGTTCTTAGATAATTGCTTATTGTTTGATTTGTCTGCTTGGGCTTTAAATTTCTGTTGTCTGTGATATCATAGTTTGTCTCCATTGTCTTGGTAAAATCCTCGAGAAAGCGAGAACAAGTGGTATCAGAAGTGCTTATATTTGTTTCACCAATCTGTACTGAGATTCAAATTTTCACCTTGTATAGATCCATACATTTTTTTTCCCTTATACAAATAAATGTGCTAAATTTGTCTGGCTGGGTTTGTGTTTAATTTTCTTTGGTCTAAAATGTCCATGATGGTCCATCAGGGTGTAATTAAAATCCTCGAGAGGGAGACTACAATTGGTATCAGATGTGCTGAATTTTTTTTTGTATATATTTTAATCGCTCTTGTCCTGTATAGCTCTTTATATTCCTCTTGTAATTAATTTTCAATTTTAAGATTATTTATTTTTTATTCATTCAGAAATTGAAATCAATATCCAAATTGTTCTGTATTTATAATTCATCAAAATATATCAGAATCTGAAATTGTGATGAATTATGACTGCAATATATTTCACAACAAGAGGAGATTTTATCTGGATTTTCATGATGGTTGAATATTTATTATAATATCTTTGAACTGGCAATTATTTCACGACCATACTTATTATCTATCATCATTCTGCCATCCATGATAATTTTTTTTTATAAATGTGGAGAGTTTAATATTTTTTTTAAAAATCTTCTTGAATAAACAGTGAAAATATTTGTGATGGAATTGTTGTTATGTTATTTTTCAGAATTAGTGTCAATTGAAAATTTTCAATAATCCCGGTACAGTTGGTCATATTTCATAATATAATTAATTTAGAAATTTATTTCACAGTCCATTTCTGTACCTATCACATTTCTATCATTCATATTGGTTGTATATACTGGGGAGTTTTTCATATTTAAAGCTGAAAATGATAAAATATATAATTGATACATAAGCATGTCTCCAACCTCATTTAAAAATCCAAGCTCTGGTTATGCATGGTTATGAGACAACTTATAATTTAAGCTGCAACTGATCCCATTTAAAAATCCAAGCTCTGGTTATGTGCGGTCAGTGTGCTCTTAAATAAAAAAAAAAGGGAAAAATGTTCTATAAATATAAATTAATCTGAAATTCTCCTCTGAGTATAAAAACCAGCCTATCAATCCATCTTCTATTTGTGAAATGTATTGAAATATTATGAAATATTATGATTTGTTGATTGATGAGTATTGGGATTTGAGAATATTCGAGTTTGTCACTTAAATTGAATTATTAATTATTGTCCAAATTCCATCTCTGTTTTTGAACCTCATTTTTATAAAAATTCTTTGGAAAATAATTGGAACTCGTTTTTTTTACTCTCCCCATTTTATATAAAATTCATGGTAAATCCGTCATTCTCTACAATGTGAAATATGCCACCTGTTCTCAGAATATTATGATTTTTGTTTGACTAATTAAGATTTATGATGTTTGCTCTTCCTCTGAAGCTGAAATTGTATTTGTTAGTCATTTTTCATCTCTATTTTATATTCTATATCCTTTTGATGATAACAAAAGGGGGAGAATGGATTGAGATTTTGATTTATGAGTGAATATTTTACAAATATTTTTAATTTTGAAAATTCATTCTTCACTCGTGTACAGTTATAGGGGGAGTTGTCTGTTGTAGGGGGAGCTGATAAATATGGGGAGTTCAATATTCACTTTCAAACACATTTATTGTTTACAAAATCTTTTATTTGTTTGTAATCATCAAAAGGGGGAGATTGTTGTATATGACGTAGTTGTATACACAATTATATGATTTTTGTTTGATGATAACAAACAAATATATATAATTATAAATGTGTGTGTAACTGTACTGTTTCATTTATTCATCACAGACAGGAGTATGATATTTATATTTAAACAGAATACACCAGTACAGAAATTCAAATATTTACACAGTATTTTGTTTGAATATAATATTTTATTTACATATTTAAACAGTACAAGTTGATAACTCCGCTAATTGCTCATCTCAGTAATACATCACATTGCATATACATTTCATTTACAGTACATAGCTCCTCTCATACTCAGTTATATATTTATATATATACATTCACTCATATACACAATCAACACCGTCTTGTTGTCTTCAGTCTTCACAGCACGCTTTCAGTCAGTCCAGTCTTCACACCTGTCATATACAAAAACACACACACAGTATATGGAACAGAAATAATATTCTAAATTCTAGCAAAAATAAATTTTAATTTTTAAAATTTTATTTGCCTCAGATTTCTGGTGTACTTCTCATCATTTTTCATGACTTGATCTGATTTATATAACCATCAATCTTTGTCTAGACAGCTTGTGATATTCACAGTGATACAATGTAAATACCACAAGGTAGACAACATGTATATACGGTGCAGAGACAGAAAAATATTCTGGATGGCTGCATATACACACGTGCGTATATACACACGTGTGCACTGCCTCGCCAATCCAATGTGCAACTGAGGAGTAGCCACGTGGACCTGCTCGACTAAGTGCAACAGACAAGTCATATATGGACGAGCATCTCGAAAACAAAACATATATACACACATATATATATATACACAGACGTGTATATATACATAAATGTATACGAGCAGTACTTATGTGCAGTTCAGTCATACAAGGAAGCAGCAAATGTAAGGAACAACTCAGGTTATGGTACAACAGTGATCAAGCATGCATGCTCAAAAATGGTCAAGACAGTTTCAGTCATTGTCGAGCCGCATCTCAACATCAATGGTCGAGCAATCATTCAATTTAAAGGCACAGTGGAACGGCTACAAATAAATCAAATGGTGCAACTCAGATTTCAAAATGGTCGAGCAAAACATGTATGCTCAAAGTACAACAAGCTGGGTCATGTAACATGCCAGAATGGTGCAGCTATATGGTTCAAATCAGCATGTACAATTAAGTTGCAGCAAAGTGTAGTGCAGCTGTACATACGCATGGTGCATGTCAAATGATGATGGTATATCATGGTGCATCAATATACAAGACTGGAGCAATGCATATACATGGAGTTACAAACAGGTGTGTTTGCAAACATGAATACAAGTGAAATCAGCATGATCAATTCACTGTGTATAAGAGGTACACACATAAAAGTGGCAAGCTGTAAATGAATTCCAGAAGATAACATGCATAAGTGATTGGCACTAAAACAGCAAACACAGTATTAACATGAAATGTGCAACTTCATGTAAATTTACAAGAACAAGGGTCGAGCACATGGTGCTAACAGCAAGTCTAAAAGTTTTTCAGTTCAAACATGGCAGAGCAAGATCATGCACGTGACATGGGAAAACAAATCAATTGACTTCCAGTTTTCAAGGTTTTTTTTTTAATTTTCCAAAAATATTCATATGAAATCAATTGGCAATTTGATTTTGGAAACAAACATTTCTTGCAATCAATACTCAAGGCAGAATGATAATCAAAGTTTCCCAGAAATACAGAAATATTTTTTTATAGCAAGAAATCATAGTTTGTTTCCTAAATCATTCCTTTCAAATTGGGTAAGATTCAAATCAGTTCTTAGATCAAAACAGTGAAGCAAAAGTGGCAAGTGATAAACATATTTGGCAAGTATGTAATCACTGCCAAAAAATGATTCTTGGCAATATGAATGCACCAGTTTTCGACAAGTCATTATTGGCAAGAAGCATTTTTTTTTCTGTTTTCAGAAAATGCAGTATTGTTTTAATGGCGGAGAAATGACCAAGCAAAACTACACATATATGAGCAAAAATCAAGCAAGGGATTTTTTTTTTCAAACATGCTAACATTTTTATGGCAACAAATTAAAGCCAGGAAATCAATCAATTTTGGAGAATGTATTATATTCGGCAAAATCCAAAATTCATGCAAGGAAAACCATTTATATGTTTCCAGATTTAAGCCGAGGTGATTAAATCACACAAGAAAATGTTTTGGTAAGAGTTTAAATTGCAAGAAATCATACTTGGCAAGAAAATCAATTCGAGTCATTCAAGAAAATTCATATATCATGCAACAATTTCAAAACCGAAGGAAATCACGCAGGCAACAATCAAGGAACCAGCCAAAAGAGGGAAACCGCAAATTATCAGAGCAAGTCGTTAAAGTTGAAATCAGAGAAATTGGGATTTTATAATCCCTATTTAACAACCATTTTCATCATAGGCAAGTGTATCGAAAACCACAACCCACAATTTCAATCAAAGAAGCAAAATCAGAAAACTCACATATGTTCAAGGGTTTCGATCAAATTCCAGAATCATAAACGATCATCAGGGAACCAGTTTTCAGCAATCAATCGAAGAACAAGAGAGCCGCAGAGACTCGAGCATGAGTGATTTCAGTTTCATCAATCAAAGCATCGATTTGGAGAGGGTTTTGAAAACCCTAGTTTTTCAGGAGGCGGCCATTTTTAATTTCCAGAGCAAAAGAGAGAAGGATCGGGACACAAGTGGAAAAGGGTGCAACGCAAACTAAGTGGGATGACCTACTCTATTTGGTTAAAGGGAGTTTGATTCTCCATTTAAACTAGGGTTCTATTGTTTAAATTGTTTTGCTTTTATTGTTTTGAATTTCCTTTGTAATCAAACTGAAACAGTTTCTAGTGTCTGTAAAATACTAGAGGGTTCAGTCAGGGTGTTGACTGACAATTGACAGAGTCTGTAAAAACTGGGTTACTGGTTATGGGTTGTAATCAGGGGAAATCTGATCGAGAGGATATCGGTCAGTCTACGGTTTTGAGCGTAGGGTTAGGACAGGATCAGGCGCTGCGAGTGTACATGGTCTTGTATGCGGGATCTGTTTATACCACCTAGTAGAAACCTTAGGAATGCAGCAGTAGGCAGGATTTTGCCGAAGCTGGGTATCTCTGTGTGTTATTTCTTTTCTGCTTTTTATTTCTACTGCAGTCTGTGATCTATTAATTATTTTAATATTCTGTCAGGTTGTTAATTTAGAGAAAAACTGTGATAAACCATATTCACCCCCCCCCCTCTAGGGTTAATCTAGATCCAACAGTTTATGGGGATGAAATTGAAACATAACATGGTGCATCATTTTACAAAATATAATAAATCGAATTCCGATCAAGGTCAAACTACCTTTGACCAACTAAATGGCCTCTGAAAATTTGAGCTAAAAACGTTTTCGATGTTCCCAGCATTCATTATGATTGAATTTCCTGGTTACTGAACTAAGATGAGATTGGTGGAACCTGTTAGTCACATAGATCTACGAGAGAGCTTCTTTTTGACAAGTTACGGTTCTAGTAACTTAAAATGGATACAAAGTTATGGTTGGCGGAGCAATCCACGTCTGTTGGGTCCAACATCGAAGTCTTGTGGTGCAACATCTATTTGACTATCCAAGATTACATTGTACGACTTTTGAAAACTCGTTTATGGGGATGAAATAGAAATATAACATGGTGCATCACATTCCAAAATATAGTAAATTGAATTCTGACCACCGTCAAAAACCCTTTGACCAATAAAACGGCATGTGAAAAATGAAGCTAAAAAATCTTTTGATGTTCCCAATAGTCATTATGATTGAATTTTTTGGTTACTGAACTAAGATGAAATTGCTGGAGCCTGTTAATCCTATATATCTATGAGACGTCTTCATTTTGACTGGTTATGGTCCTAGTAATTCAAAATGAATACAAAGTTATGGTTGGCGGAACAGCCCATGTCTGTTGGGTGCAACATCGAAGTCTTGAGGTGCAATATCTGTTTGAAAATCCAAGATTGCATTGAATGACTTTTGAAAACTCGTTTATGGGGATGAAATAGAAATATAACATGGTGCATCATATTCCAAAATATAGTAAATCAAATTCCAACCATGGTCAAACCCCCTTTGACTAACAAAACGGCATGTGAAAAATTAAGCTAAAAAAGCTTTCGATGTTCCTAATAGTCATTAAGATTGAATTTCTTGGTTACCGAACTAATATGAGATGGGCGGAACTTGTTAGTCCTATATATCAATGAGAGAGTTTCGTTTTGACTGGTTATGGCTCTTGTAACTCAAAATGGATACAAAGTTATGGTTGGCGGAACAATCCAATCCACGTCTACTGGTAGAAACATGGAAGTCTTGAGGTGCGACATCCATTTGAAAATCTAAGATTGCATTGTATGAGTTTTGAAAACACGTTTACGCGAATGAAATAGAAATATAAGATGGTGCATCATATTCCAAAATATAGTAAATCGAATTCCGACCACGGTCAAACTACCTTTGACGAACAAAACGGCATGTGAAAAATTGAGCTAAAAAAGCTTTCGATGTTCCCAATGATCATTAAGATTGAATTTCTTGGTTATTGAACTAAATGAGATTGGGGGAACCTATTAGTCATATAAATCTATGAGAAAGCTTTGTTGGTTATGGTTCTAGTGACTCAAAATGGATACAAAGTTATGGTTGGTAGAACCACCCACGTCTGTTCGGTGCACATCGATGTCTTGAGGTGCAACATCCATTTGAAAACCCAAGATTCCACTATGTGACTTTTGAAAACTCATTCATGGCGATGAAATAGAAACATAGCATGGTGTATCATATTCAGAAAAATAGTAAATCGAATTCCAACCACAATCAAACTCCCTTTGACCAACAAAACGGCAAATGAAAAATTGGGCTTAAAAAGCTTTCGATGTTCCCAATAGTCATTAAGATTGAATTTCTTGTTTACAGAACTAAAATGAGATTGGTGGAACCTGTTAGTACTATAGATCTATGAGAGATATTCGTTTTGACTGGTTATGGTTCTAGTAACTCAAAATGGATACAAAGTTGTGGTTGGCGAACAACCAACGTCTGTTTTGTGCAACATCGAAGTCTTGAGGTTCAACATCCGTTTGAAAATCCAAGATTTCATCGTATGACTTTTGAAAATCTATTTATGGGGATGAAATAGAAATACAACATGGTGCATCATACTCCAAAATATAGTATAGAATTCCGACCACGGTCAATCCCCATTTGACCAACAAAATGACATGCGAAAAATTGAGCTAAATAAGCTATCGATGCTCCCAATAGTCATTAGAATTGAATTTCTTGGTTACTGAACTAAGATGAGATGGGTGGAACCTGTTAGTCCTATAGATCTATGTGAGAGTTTCATTTTGACTTGTTGTGGTTCTATTAACTCAAAATAGACAAAAAGTTATGGTTGGCGGAACAACCCACTTGTGTTGGGTGCAACACGAACTCTTGAGGTGCAACATCCGTTTGAATATCTAAGATTGCACAGTATAATTTTGAAAACTCATTTATGGGGATGAAATAGAAATACAACATGGCGAATCATATTCCAAAAAATAGTAAATCGAATTCCTAATAAGGTCAAACCCCCTTTGACCAACAAAACAACATGTGAAAAATTGATCTAAAAAAGCTTTCGATGTTCCCAATAGTCATTAAGATTGAATTTCTTGGATACTGAACAAAGATGAGATGGGTGGAACATTTAGTCCTATAGATCTATGAGAAAGTTTCATTTTGAATAGTTATGGTTCTATTAACTCAAAGTGAATACAATGTTATTGTTGGCGAACAACCCACGTCTGTTGGGTGCCATATCGAATTCTTGAGGTGCAACATCCACTTGAAAATCCAAGATTGCATAGTATGACTTTTGAAAACTCGTTTAAAGGGATGAAATAGAAATACAACATGGTGAAACATATTCCAAAAAATAGTAAATCGAATTCCTACCACGGTCAAACCACCTTTGACCAATAAAACGGCAAGTGAAAAATTAAGCTGAAAAAGTTTCGATGTTCCTAAAAGTCATTAAGATTGAATTTCTTGTTTACTAAACTAGGATGGGATGGATTGAACCTGTTAGTCCTATAGATCTATGAGAGAGCTTTGTTTTGACTGGTTACAGTTCTATTAACAAAAAATGGATACAAAGTTATGGTTTGCGGAACAACCCACGTCTATTGGGTGCAACATCGAAGTCTTGAGGTGCAACATCCGTGTTAAAATCCGAGATTACATTTTATGACTTTTGAAAACTAGTTTATGGGGATGAAATAGAAATATACCATGGTTCATTATATTCCAAAAAATAGTAAATCGAATTCCTACCACGGTCAAATCGCCTTCAACTAACAAAACGGCATGTGAAAAATTGGACTAAAAATTCTTTCGATGTTCCTGATAGTCATAAAGTTTGAATTTCTTGGTTACTGAACTAAGATGAGATTGGTGTAACCTGTTTGTCCTATAGATCCATAAAAGGGCTTCCGTTTGACTGGTTATGGTTATAGTAACTCAAAATGGATACAAAATTATGGTTGGCGGAACAACCCACGTCTGTTGGGTGCAACATCGAAGTCTTGAGGTGCAACATCCGTTTGAATATCCAAGATTGCACTGAATGACTCTTAAAAACTAGTTTATGGGGATGAAATAGAAGTATAGCATGGTGCATTACATTCCAACATATAGTAAATCGAATTCCTACCACGGTTAGCCCCACTTTGACCAACAAAACAGCGTGCGGAAAATTGAGCAGAAAAAGCTTTCGATGTTCCTAATAGTCATTAAGATTGAATTTCTTGGTTTCTAAATTAAGATGAGATTTGTGGAACCTTTTAATCCTATAGATATATGAAAGAGCTTCGTTTTGACTGGTTATGGTTCTATTAACTCAAAATGGATACAAAGTTATGGTTGGTGGAACCAACCATGTCTATTGGGTGCAACATCGAAGTCTTGAGGTGCAACATCCGTTTGAAAATACAAGATAGCACTATATTACTTTTGAAAACTCATTTATGGCGATGGAATAGAAATATAACATGGTGAATCATATTCCAAAATATAGTATATCGAATTCCATCCATGGTCAACCCGCCTTTAACCAACAATACGCCATGTGAAAAATCGAGCTAAAAAATATTTCGATGTTCCTAATAGTCATAAAGATTGAATTTCTTGATTACAGAACTAAGATGAGATGGGTGGAACCTATTAGTACTATAGATCTACGAGAGGGCTTCGTTTTGACGGGCTATGGTTTTAGTAACTCAAAATGGACACAAAGTTATGGTTAGCGGAACAACCCACGTTTATTGGGTGCAACATCGAAGTCTTTAGGTGCAACATCCGTTTTAAAATCCAAGATTACATTGTATGACTTTTGAAAACTCGTTTATGGGGATGAAATAAAAATATAACATGGTGCATCATATTCCAAAAAATAGTAAATCAAATTACTACCACGATCAAACCCCCTTTGACCAACAAAATGGCATGTGAAAAATTGAGCTAAAAAATCTTTCGATGTTCCTAATAGTCATTAAGATTGAATTTCTTGGTTACTGAGCTATAATGAGATTGGTGGAACCTATATCTCGTATAGATATATAAGAGAGGTTTGTTTTGATAGCTTACGGTTCTAGTAACACAAAATGGATACAAAGTTTTGGCTTGCGGAAGAACCCACATCTGTTGGACGCAACATCGAAGTCCTGAGGTGCAACATCTATGTGAAAATCCAAGATTGCACTGTATGACTTTTGAAAACTAGTTTATAGGGATGAAATAGAAATATAACATGGTGCATCAAATTCAAAAATAGTAAATTGAATTCCTACCACGGTCAACCCCCATTTGACCAACAAAACAACGTGTGAAAAATTGGGCAAAAAAAGGCTTTGATGTTCCTAATAGTCATTAAGATTGAATTTCTTGGTTACTGAACTAAGATGAGATCAGTGGAACCAGTTAATCTGACAGATATATGAGAGAGCTTATTTTTGACTGGTTATGGTTCCAGTAACTCAAAATGGATATAAAGTTATGGTTGGTGGAACAACGCAGGTCTATTGGGTGCAACATCGAAGTCATTGGGTGCAACATCCGTTTGAAACTTAAAGATTGCATTGTACGACTTTTGAAAACTTGTTTGTGGGGATGGAATAGAACTATAACATGATTAATCATATTCCAAAATATAGTATATCGAATTCCTACCACGGTGAATCCCCCATTGACCAATAATACGACATTTGAAAATTCTTGCTAAAAAATCTTTCGATGTTCCTAATAGTCATAAAGATTGAATTTCTTTGTTACAGAGCTATGATGGGAAGGGTGGAACCTTTTAGTCCTGTAGATCTACGAAAGTGTTTCGTTTTGGCTGGTTATGCTTGTAGTAACTCAAAATGAATTCAAAGTTATGGTTGGCGGAACAATCCACGTCTGTTGGGTGCAACATCGAAGTCTCGAGGGGCAACATCCATTTGAAAATCGAAGATTGCACTGTATGGCTTTTGAAAACTTGTTTATGGTGTTGAAATAGAAATATAACATGGTGCATCATATTCCAAAATATAGTAAATTCAATTCCGACCACGGCAAACCACAAATTCTGACCATGGTAAACCACCTTTGACCAACAACGCGGCATGTGAAAAATTGAGCTAAAAAGGCTTTTGATATTCCCAATGGTCATTATGATTGAATTTCTTGGTTACTGAACTAAGATGAGATAGGTGGAACCTGTTTGTCATATTGATCTATGAGAGAGCTTCGTTGTAACAAACCGGATTTTTACAACATGCTAAGACAAGAATCAAGGCAGAATTTAATTATAAAATCTGAATCAGGAGAAACGGGTTGCGCCATTGCGTTCGTCTCGGAAAAATACGTGAAATAGAGTCCGAGTTTTCGAAAATCGGAGTCCGTATGACCCAGTTATGGCCCGTCAAAGTTTTCAGAAAAATTCAAGTTCAAAAAACAGTTCGAAATTCAAATCTGGAGCCAAACGAACTGGGCAGGAAAATTCCCGCCCAAGCCCCAGGTCGACTGGGGTGTCGACTGGGGAGTCGACACGCCCAGGGGGCAGGTCGACTGCCTAGTCGACACGGGTATCGAACTGGGTTGTCCGACCACTTTGGCCTGGGTGCACATGCTTGGCCTTGTGCTCTGTTCTGATGGCCTGTGACGGATTTTGAGGGTTCAGATCTATCCTAGGGTTAATCTAAGGGCCTAAACTAGTCCTAATCTCTATAAAAACACCCTAGGACCTAACCTAAATCACTAAAAATCATTCTAGCAAATAAGTGCTGCCAAAATCTATCTTGATCATGGCCTCCATCTCCAACTCCATGGGCTTATGCACTCAAATCGGGTTCAAATCAAAAGGTGCAATCTTTCTACATAAAATCGAGGAGAGATCAACGTTGCTACGCAAATTTCATGACGATTCTTCAACAAAGGAGCCACCTTTCTTCGTCAAGATGACTCATGATCTTTCCCTAAGCCTCGCTATATAAGTTCTAGCTACTTCTAGATCTAAACGGTAGTTTTAATGATGGCATGGAATAAAACGAGATTAAACCAAGTATGCTAGCCTATATGAACCTTGTCATGCCTCTTTTGCTTGAACCTATGACTTTTGGCTATGCCTAGTGACTAAATCATGCCACTTATGTTATGTTTAACTTAGTCGATCATGAAAGATTGAACCTTTACTTGCGGAATGTTGGCATGAGTACTTGAAACCACTTTGACTTGTGAAATATGCACATGAATATGACTTGGGGCTTATGCATGTAAATGAACCCAAACCACCTTGTGATATCAAGCGTGTTTGTGGCTAATCTCGTTGTGACATTATGCATGTTTGAGGCCAAAAACCCCTTATGATGCTATGCATATTTTGAGGCCAAACCCCTTATAATACCATGAATGTTTGTGGAAAATCCCTTTTTGACATCGTGCATGTTTTGAGGCCAATATGTAGCATAGTATCCTTACTAGGTTGACTCGCTTTTACTTGGGTTGGAAACACGATTTAGGATAGGTTAGACGTGCGTGATTATGACATGATAATTTGACATGGGATTTCATGAAAATATGGTACTCATGATACACCTAAATGTGGACATGACATGTGGGGTAAACATGGGACTTGAAACTAGACACGTATGGGTTGTAAGTGTAATATGACACTAGACCAAACTTGAAAGTGGCCAACTCGAGGTTGGATTGAGTTTGTAGCGTAAATCTACCCGGACCCGCCCGGCTTAACTAGTGGCTACAAACAATAGGACCCAATGTGAGTAGTTGGTCATATAGCACTTAAAACCCGAGGTTAGACTAGGTTGTGGTGTAAAGCTACCCGGACCCGCCCGGCTTAACTAGTAACCACAACAAAGTCTAATGTGAGAGGTTGGGGTGCATTAATCTAATTAATGCCACATGAAAAGGTTAAGTAATTTTGACTAATGACACTTAACCGACACGACACGAATCGGTAGGTTAAGTGGAACCGGACTTGATTTCTTAATGACACTTAACCATATAAGACAATTAGGGGATGGGGTTAAGTAATTTACATTTAACTAATTCGACTTGGTAATTAGATGGGGTTAAGTAACTTAGACTTAACTAATCTAAAACATGGTAATTAGACGGGGTTAAGTAACTTAGACTTAACTAATCTAAACATGGTAATTAGATGGGATTAAGTAAATTAGACTTAACTAATCTAAACACGGTAATTAGATGGGGTTAAGTAACTTACTCTTAACCAATCTAAACATGGTAATTCGATGGGGTTAAGTTAAACACTTAACCGATCAAAACTTGGTAATTCAATGAGGTTAAGTAACTTATACTTAATCAATTATACATGATGATTTGATGAGGTTAAGCAGCCGTACTTAACCAATCTAATATGAGAACTTGATAGGGTTAAGTCACAAGACCGTTTAAATATACTTAACCATTCTAAAACGATTAGTGGATGGGGTTAAGTTAACCTATACTTAACCAATCCGACTCGATAATCTGATGAGGTTAAGATAATCTATGCTTAACCAATCTAACACGATAATCTGATAGGGTTAAGATAAACAAATACTTAACCAATTTGACTTGATGATTGAATAGGATTAAGTCATGAGCTTCTTGGTATACTTAACCAACTTGTAGGGCTAGGTCTTGGACTTGAATACTTAGCCAAATCTTGACATGATTCGTAGGCGGGTTAAGTCATGAACTTGAATAACAACACTTAACCAATTAGACAAAATCCTAGCTCAGGGGACTAGGTTGAAAATCGTAGTTAACAAGGATAGCGGGAAGAGAAGCTAAGTGGTAAACCTTAGTTAAGGATAACTAAGTAATAATTCTTAGTCAAGGAAATTGGACCAGTTCACAGATAGATGAGTAACCCGATATGGTAGGTCATCGCTAGAACACACGTGGAGGAGCAAATTATCTGAGTTAGATAAAGGCTCCAACGAACTGGGTGACGAAGCGGTAGCTTCGGGGGACGTGAGGATACTCCTGGTATCCCTCTGTGAGGTTGCAGATGATCCGCCTGGGCTCACAAGAGGTTAAGGTCTGCGGTAGAAGAACCAAGAGTATGCCTTGGTTGCTATGTGAGCGACCTAAAGACTGGGATGGATTAGCATGGAGTCGACGATTCTTGTTTTTGCCCTTGATAGCGCGTCGTCGGCTTCCTACCATCTTTAGTCATTCGTGTACGTACGGAAAGGCAGAGAACTCCTAACAGACCATATACTTGCTATCGAGTTATGGGTGAGGTTGGCCAGTAGGTAAGCGGGGAATAGTGGGGCCGGGATGTAGTTCTCATACATGATTTTTCTTGGATTCCCTTTCAGTAGTTGAGGGAGGGGTCACGTGGGACCATAGCCACGGATACAAAAACAAACCTAGATATCTGCATCAGCAGACGACTTAAAGCTCCCGACCGAGTTCCGTATTTCTCGATTTGCCCTAGCACGGAACTCGGATGGCACATTGAGATACATGTGCGTCTAGACATGGAAAACGATTCACGATACATACGTGGGATAAAGGGCATGGTTGACGGGTGGCATAATCACTAGTGGCCCTAGGTGGCTTAAAACCAAACCGAGACACAGAAACGTTCATTAGGTAGCATAATCCCTAGTGGTCCTGAGTGGCATAAATCCTAAGTGAACACGCGATAGGTCATGGTAAGAAAACATAACCAGATCAAGGATAGAAGTCCAAAATAACTTTAAGGATAAAATGGTACTACGTTGAGGTGGTATGGATTTACATGGGAAAGCCCGTACGGCCTACGGCAAAGGACTGAACTTATACTTGGAAAGAAACATACGAGTTGGGAAAACCTACATATACTATATATTTGGTTGACATGGACTATTACATGACATTGGGCAAGGGACATCCATAGTTAACACATGACGCGGGTTGGGATACTAGTACGAGAGGTGCAGAGTAAATATACATGATAAATACCTTGGGATGTTATACATGATAGATACCGTGGGAGGTTATACATGATAGATACGTTGGGATAGTATACTTGATAGAAACCTGACAATGTGATACCTTGATTTATCTTGACACCGTAGTTTATCATGATACCATAGTTTATCTTGCTACAGTAGTTCATCCAGTTATCTTGGTTTAGCTTATCTATCTTGTCGTCATCCTTATGTTTACTTTTAGTTTATGCATGTCATGTTACCTTTACCTATTTTTATACAGGAAGTAGATAGGACTTACCAGTCTTTATGACTAACCCCGTTTTCTTTCGCCTCTTTGTCTACCGTTCCCCCCCCCCAAGGTTTTAGGGAGGAAATGATGTTGTTTAGTTCGGACCTCTTATGCTTGAAGGTCATCATGTATAGCTTGGTCTTCTTCTGGCTATGGCTGCTTCACCACTTTATTTTGGGGAATAATTTATGAAAAGGTTTTATGCTTCTTTACTATTGCAAGACAGGTTTTGATGTATTCTGATGTAAAAGGCTTTAGACCTTATTTTATAAGGTAATGAAATTTGTTTTACTTCCGCTGTTTTGTATATGTTATGTCTTGTAATATTTCTGTGCATGTTTACCTCGATAATGCTTCACCAAACCTAGTGCATTCCCTTTGTGAGTGACCGTAGCGGAGGTGGGGTGTTACATTTGGTATCAGAGCAGAAGGTAACCAGACTGGGCAAAAGTTTTTAAAACCTTCTGAAAACTATTTGAGAAACCGTTTACAAAGAAGCATTTTTCAAGAAAAGTTTTTAAAGGCTATTCCCCAAAAGCCATTAGCACTATCCTTTGTTTCCTTTATTGAATCTCTTTTCCTTTCTTTCCTCCATCTGTAGTCGCAGAAGTTTTAACTGCGACTAATCCTTGTCTAGCTACGAAGTGTTTTCCGTGAGATGGAGGTGGTTCTCGAGAGGCATGTTACCGTGTCACAAGGAAAGGTAATAAGAGCAAGGATAAAGGAAACGGACGTAAGGATAAGCAACTTGTTGGTATGGATTAGTCCACGAAGGAAGGCAAGGACAAGATCAATGAGAGGGCAATTGTATGCTCTCACTCCTAGCATACCTAAGAGGGATGGTATCGTTTCTATTAAAGGTTTAGCCTTTCTTTTCTATCATCCCGTCCAGACTTTGTTTTGATCATCGCATCATTTAAGTCTGCTTCGATAGTTAAGCCTCTATACCTTAGTACTAGCATGGTAGAAGATCCCACTTTTGTCCCAAAATCTGGTTGGAGAGTCGGTCCATTTATTCATGACTTGTTTGGAATTGAGAGTGTAAATGCCAAGTGTTGAGATTAGAAGCAATGCTTCTATTGTTGAGCTATGGAGCGATTCTAGGGATGAAGTGGTTATCCAGTAAGGGATGCCATTCTCGGTTTTGAAAGGAGGGTAGTTAAACTCTTAACTTGCCTTGGTAATACCCTCGAAGTCTCGTGTAACCTTATGAGTTCTGTCATGGTTAGTTACCTAGAATCTCTTGATGCATTTATCGGAAATCTCTGATCCGATCGAGTAATGTTCACCAATAAGGCGGATTGATCATTCTGCTTAAGCATGGGCTGTAGGAATCACCATAGTAAGTACACTGGGCAACATGGCTAGCATCGGTTGTTTTCAAGGGAAAGCTCTTCTGCCTGGAATACCTCTTAATAGGTAAACGAGATCCAAGATTCGCTAGTGAATTGTTGGAAAGCTTGCATGAAACCATGAGCACGCAGTTATGGTTGAGCCAAGTATTTTAGAAAAGAGTAAGTGAAAAAGGAACGAGAGGCGACAGTGAAATGAGTTCCGACTCATACCTTGGAAATAGGAATCAAGGAGCTACGAAATCATGAAGTCAAAGGCGGTCAAGGCACAATGGAATTAAGCTCATGGAAATGCGGCATAGACGCGCACATCATGTCTCTTTTTAAGAGTATATCGTTGATCCCTGGTTCTCCTGTAGAGCTTGGTTGCGTGCTATCGCTTGGTGGATATCCTCTCGGTCTTGTTTCTGTTGCAAACCCCGTAAGGAGTTTGTCTTGTTTATCTTCTCAATCCTATCTTGGGAACCATAGGTAGAACTCTGTGGATGTAAACATGTATTTGAAACATGTTATGATTGATATGGTTGAAAATGGTTGCAAGTGGTTGCTCGTGGATGAGCGAATACACGTTAAATACTAGATCGACGCACTCACATTTTGCATTGCATATGCACGAGTATTTATACTTGTTTGAAAGTTAATGTGTTGTCATGTGGATGTTGCATGTGGATGAATGGTTGTGCACACATGTAGTGTTTATATGACTAGGACTATTTGCATACATGTTGGACTCATGGCACTAAACATATTTTGCATTAGAAAGATCATTCACTCCTGATCATTAGCATTAGCTAAGGAACATATACACACACTTTCAACATGTGTTCATAAAGCATTAGGAGTCCTTTAAGGGCCATGGTTGCCTGTGGATGATGTTTTGAGTAGATGGATGATGGATGGTAGGATACGTTCTTCCTAACTTGGAGATTTCGGGGACGAAATCCTTTAAGTTGGGGAGAATGTAACAACCCGGATTTTTACAACATGCTAAGACAAGAATCAAGGCAGAATTTAATTATAAATTCCGAATCAGCAGAAACAGGTCGCACCATTGCGTTCGTCTTGGAAAAATACGCGAAATAGAGTCCGAGTTTTGGAAAATCGTAGTCCGTATGACCCAGTTATGGCCCGTCAAAGTTTTCAGAAAAATTCAAGTTCAAAAACAGTTCGAAATTCAAATCTGGAGCCAAACGAATTGGGCGGGAAAATTCCCGCCCAAGCCCCAGGTCGAATGGGGTGTCGACTGGGCAATCGACACGCCCAAGGGGCAGGTCGACTGCTCAGTCGACACGGGTATCGACCTGGATGGTCCGACCACTTTGGCCTGGGTGCACCTGCTTGGCCTTGTGCTCTGTTCTGATGGCCTGTGACGGATTTTGAGGGTTCAGATCTATCCTAGGGTTAATCTAAGGGCCTAAACTAGTCCTAATCTCTATAAAAACACCCTAGGACCTAACCTAAATCACTAAAAATCATTCTAGCAACTAAGTGCTGCCAAAATCTATCTTGATCATGGCCTCCATCTCCAACTCCAAGGGATTATGCACTCAAATCGGGTTCAAATCAAAAGGTGCAAGCTTTCTACATCAAATCGAGGAGAGATCAATGTTGCTACGCAAATTTCATGACGACTCTTTAACAAAGGAGCCACCTTTCTTCGTCAAGACGATTCATGATCTTTCCCTAAGCCTCGCTATGTAAGTTCTAGCTACTTCTAGATCTAAACGGTAGTTTTAATGATGGCATGGAATAAAACGAGATTAAACCAAGTATGCTAGCCTATATGAACCTTGTCATGCCTCTTTTGCTTGAATCTATGACTTTTGGCTATGCCTAGTGACTAAATCATGCCACTTATGTTATGTTTAACTTAGTCCATCATGAAAGATTGAACCTTTACTTGCGGAATGTTGGCATGAATACTTGAAACCACTTTGACTTGTGAAATATGCACATGAATATGACTTGGGGCTTATGCATGTAAATGAACCCAAACCCCCTTATGATATCATGCATGTTTGTGGCTAATCCCGTTGTTACATTATGCATGTTTGAGGCCAAAAACCCCTTATGATGCTATGCATATTTTGAGGCCAAACCCCTTATGATACCATGCATGTTTTTGGCCAATCCCTATTTTAAATCGTGCATGTTTTGAGGCCAATATGTAGCATAGTATCCTTACTAGGTTGACTCGCTTTTACTTTGGTTGGAAACACGATTTGGGGTAGGTTAGACGTGCATGATTATGACATGATAATTTGACATGGGATTTCATGAAAATATGGCACTCATGATACACCTAAATGTGGACATGACATGTGGGGTAAACATGGGACTTGAAACTAGATACATATGGGTTGTAAGTGTAATATGACACTAGACCAAACATGAAAGTGGCCAACTCGAGGTTGGGTTGAGTTTGTAGCATAAATCTACCCAGACCCGCCCGGCTTAACTAGTGGCTACAAACAATAGGACCCAATGTGAGTAGTTAGTCATATAGCACTTAAAACCCGAGGGTAGACTAGGTTGTGGTGTAATGCTACCCGGACCCGCCCGGCTTAACTAGTAACCACAACAAAGTCTAATGTGAGAGGTTGGGGTGCATTAATTTAATTAATGCCACATGAAAAGGTTAAGTAATTTTGACTAATGACACTTAACCGATATGACACGAATGGGTAGGTTAAGTGGAATCGGACATGATTTCTTAATGATAGTTAACCATATAAGACAATTAGGGGATGGGGTTAAGTAATTTACATTTAACTAATCCGACTTGGTAATTAGATGGGGTTAAGTAACTTAGACTTAACTAATCTAAACACGGTAATTAGATGGGGTTAAGTAACTTAGACTTAACTAATCTAAACACGGTAATTAGATGGGGTTAAGTAACTTAGACTTAACTAATCTAAACACGGTAATTAAATGGGGTTATGTAACTTAATCTTAACCAATCTAAACACGGTAATTTGATGGGGTTAAGTTAAACACTTAACCGATCTAAACTTGGTAATTCAATGAGGTTAAATAACTTATACTTAATTAATTATACATGATGATTTGATGAGGTTAAGCAACCGTACTTAACCAATCTAATATGAGAACTTGATAGGGTTAAGTCACAAGGCCGTTTAAATACACTTAACCATTCTAATACGATTAGTGGATGGGGTTAAGTTAACCTATACTTAACCAATCCGACTCGATAATCTGATGAGGTTAAGATAATCTATGCTTAACCAATCTAACACGATAATCTGATAGGGTTAAGATAAACAAATACTTAACCAATTTGACTTGATGATTGAATAGGGTTAAGTCATGAGCTTCTTGGTATACTTAACCAATTTGTAGGGCTAGGTCTTGGACTTGAATACTTAGCCAAATCTTGACATGATTCGTAGGCGGGTTATGTCATGAACTTAAATGACAACACTTAACCCATTAGACAAAACCCTAGCTCAGGGGACTAGGTTGAAAATCGTTGTTAACAAGGATAGCGGGAAGAGAAGCTAAATGGTAAACCTTAGTGAAGGATAACTAAGTAATAATTCTTAGTCAAGGAAATTGGACTAGTTCACAGATAGATGAGTAACCCGACATGGTAGGTCATCTCTTGAACACACGTGGAGGAGCGAATTATCTGACTTAGATAATGGCTCCAACGAACTAGGTGACGAAGCGGTAGCTTCGGGGGACGTGAGTATTCTCTTGGTATCCCTCTGTGAGGTTGCAGATGATCCGCCTGGGCTCACAAGAGGTTAAGGTCGGCGGCAGAAGAACCAAGAGTATGCCTTGGTTGCTATGCGAGCGACCTAAAGACTGGGATGGATTAGCGTGGAGTCGACGATTCTTGTTTTTGCCCTGGATAGCGCATCGTCGACTACCTACCATCTTTAGTCAATCGTGTACGTACGGAAAGGCAGAGAACTCCCAACAGACCATATACTTGCTATCGAGTTATGGGTGAGGTTGGCCAATAGGTAAGCGGGGCATAGTGGGGCCGGGATGTAGTTCTCATACACGATTTTTCTTGGATTGCTTTTCAGTAGTTGAGGGAGGGGTCACGTGGGACCATAGCCACGGATACAAAAACAGAACTTGATATCTGCATCAGCAGATGACTTAAAGCTCCCGACCGAGTTCCGTATTTCTCGATTTTCCCTGGCACGGAACTCGGATGGCACATTGAGATACATGTGCGTCTAGACATGGAAAACGATTCACGATACATACGTATGATTAAGGGCATGGTTAACGGGTGGCATAATCCCTAGTGGCCCTAGGTGGCTTGAACCCAAACCGAGACATGGAAACGTTCATTAGGTAGCATAATCCGTAGTGGTCCTGGGTGGCATAAATCCTAAGTGAACACACAATAGTTCATGGTAAGAAAACATAACCAGGTCAAGGATAGCAGTCCAAAACAACTTCAAGGATAAAATGGTACTACGTTGAGGTGGTATAGATTTACATGGGAAAGCCCGTACGGCCTACGGCAAAGGACTGAACTTATACTTGGAAAGAAACTTACGAGTTGGGAAAACCTACATATACTATATATTAGGTTGACATGGACCATTACATGACATTGGGCAAGGGACATCCATAGTTAACACATGACGCGGGTTGGGATACTAGTACGAGAGGTGCAGAGTAAATATACATGATAAATACCTTGGTATGTTATACATGATAGATACCGTGGGAGGTTATACATGATAGATACGTTGGGATAGTATACTTGATAGAAACCTGACGATGTGATACCTTGATTTATCTTGACACCGTAGTTTATCATGATACCTTAGTTTATCTTGCAACAATAGTTCAACCAGTTATCTTGGTTTAGCTTATCTATCTTGTCGTCATCCTTATGTTTACTTTCAGTTTATGCATGTCATGTTACCTTTACCTGTTTTTATACTGGTAGATAGGACTTACCAGTCTTTATGACTGACCCCGTTTTCTTTCGCCTCTTTGTCTTCCGTTTCCCTCCCCCCTAGGTTTCAGGGAGGAAATGATGTTGTTTAGTTCGGACCTCTTATGCTTGAAGGTCATCATGTATAGCTTGGTCTTCTTCTGGCTATGGCTGCTTCACCGCTTTATTTTGGGGAATAATTTATGAAAAGGTTTTATGCTTCTTTACTATTGCAAGACAGGTTTTGATGTATTCTGATGTAAAAGGCTTTAGACCTTATTTTATAAGGTAATGAAATTTGTTTTAGTTCCGCTGTTTTGTATATGTTCTGTCTTGTAATATTTCTGTGCATGTTTACCTCGATAATGCTTCACCAAACCTAGTGCATTCTCTTTGTGAGTGACCCTAGCGGAGGTGGGGTGTTACATTTGGTATCAGAGCAGAAGGTTACCAGACTAGGCAAATTTTTTAAAACCTTCTGAAAACTATTTGAGAAACCGTTTAAAAAGAAGCATTTTTCAAGAAAAGTTTTTAAAGTCTATTCCCCAAAAGCCATTAGCACTATCCTTTGTTTCCTTGATTGAATCTCTTTTCCTTTCTTTCCTCCATCTGTAGTCACATAAGTTTTAACTGCGACTAATCCTTGTCTAGCTACGAAGTGTTTTCCGTGAGATGGAGGTGGTTCTCGAGAGGCCTGTTAACGTGTTACAAGGAAAGGTAATAAGAGAAAGGATAAAGGACATGGACGTAAGGATAAGCAACTTGTTGGTATGGATTAGTCCACGAAGGAAGGCAAGGACAAGATCAACGAGAGGGCAATTGTATGCTCTCACTCCTAGCATACCTAAGTGGGATGGTATCGTTTCTGTTAAAGGTTTAGCCTTTCTTTTCTATTATCCCATCCAGACTTTGTTTTGATCATCGCATCATTTAAGTCTGCTTCGATAGTTAAGCCACCGTATCTTAGTACTAGCATGGTAGAAGATCCCACTTTTGTCCCAAAATCTGGTTGGAGAGTCGGTCCATTTATTCATGACTTGTTTGGAATTGAGAGTGTAAATGCCAAGTGTTGAGATTAGAAGCAATGCTTCTATTGTTGAGCTATGGAGGGATTCTAGGGATGAAGTGGTTATCTAGTAAGGGATGCCATTCTCGGTTTTGAAAGGAGGGTAGTTAAACTCTTAACTTGCCTTGGTAATACCCTCGAAGTCTCGTGTAACCTTATGAGTTCTGTCATGGTTAGTTACCTAGAATCTCTTGATGCATTTATCGGAAATCTCTGATCCGATCGAGTAATGTTCGCCAATAAGGCGGATGGATCATTCTGCTTAAGCATGGGCTGTAGGAATCACCCTAGTAAGTACACTGGGCAACATGGCTGGCATCGGTTGTTTTCAAGGGAAAGCTCTTCTGCGTGGAATACCTCTTAATAGGTAAACGAGATCCGAGATTCGCTAGTGAATTGTTGGAAAGCTTGCATGAAACCATGAGTACGCAGTTATGGTTGAGCCAAGTATTTTAGAAAAGAATAAGTGAAAAAGGAACGAGAGGCGACAGTGAAATGAGTTCCGACTCATACCTTGGAAATAGGAATCAAGGAGCTACGAAATCATGAAGTCAAAGGCGGTCAAGGCAGAATGGAATTAAGCTCATGGAAATGCGGCTTAGACGCACACATCATGTCTCTTTTTAAGAGTATATTGTTGATCCCTGGTTCTCCTTAGAGCTTGCTTGCATGCTATCGCTTGGTGGATATCCTCTCGGTCCTGTTTCTTTTGCAAACCCCGTAAGGAGTTTGTCTTGTTTATCTTCTTGATCCTATCTTGGGAACCATAGGTAGAACTCTATGGATATAAACATGTATTTGAAACATGTTATGATTGATATGGTTGAAAATGGTTGCAAGTGGTTGCTCGTGGATGCGCGAATAAACGTTAGATACTAGATCGACGCACTCACATTTTGCATTGCATATGCACGGGTATTTATACTTATTTGAAAGTTAATGTGTTGTCATGTGGATGTTACATGTGGATGAATGGGTGTGCACACATGTAGTGTTTATATGACTAGGACTATTTGCATACATGTCGGACTCATGGCACTAAACATATTTTGCATTAGAAAGATCATTCACTCTTGATCATTAGCATTAGCTAAGGAACATATACACACACTTTTTGCATGTGTTCATAAAGCATTAGGAGCCTTTTAAGGACCATGGTTGCCTGTGGATGATGTTTTGAGTAGATGGATGATGGATGGTAGGATACGTTCTTCCTAACTTGGAGATTTCGGGGACGAAATCCTTTAAGTTGGGGAGAATGTAACAAACCGGATTTTTACAACATGCTAAGACAAGAATCAAGGCAGAATTTAATTATAAAATCCGAATCAGGAGAAACAGGTTGCGCCATTGCGTTCATCTCGGAAAAATACACAAAATAGAGTCCGTGTTTTCGAAAATCGGAGTCCGTATGACCAGTTATATCCCTTCAAAGTTTTCAGAAAAATTCAAGTTCAAAAACAGCTCGAAATTCAAATCTGGAGCCAAACGGACTGGGCGGGAAAATTCCCGCCCAAGTCCTAGGTCGACTGGGGTGTTGACTGGGGAGTCGACACGCCCAGGGGCCAGGTCGACTGCCCAGTCGACACGGATATCGACCTGGGTAGTCCGACCACTTTGGCCTGGGTGCACCTGCTTGGCCTTGTGCTCTGTTCTGATGGCCTGTGATGGATTTTGAGGGTTCAGGTCTATCCTAGGGTTAATCTAAGGGCCTAAACTAGTCCTAATCTCTATAAAAACACCCTAGGACCTAACCTAAATCACTAAAAATCATTCTATCAACTAAGTGCTGCCAAAATCTATCTTGATCATGGCCTCCATCTCCAACTCCAAGGGCTTATGCACTCAAATCGGGTTCAAATCAAAAGGTGCAAGCTTTCTACATCAAATCGAGGAGAGATCAACGTTGCTACGCAAATTTCATGACGATTCTTCAACAAAGGAGCCACCTTTCTTCGTCAAGACGATTCATGATCTTTTCCTTAGCCTTGCTATGTAAGTTCTAGCTACTTCTAGATCTCAACGGTAGTTTTAATGATTGCATGAAATAAAACAAGAATAAACCAAGTATGCTAGCCTATATGAACCTTGTCATGCCTCTTTTGCTTGAATCTATGAATTTTGGCTAT
Organism: Allium sativum; assembly: GCA_030737875.1. NCBI lineage: Eukaryota > Viridiplantae > Streptophyta > Magnoliopsida > Asparagales > Amaryllidaceae > Allium > Allium sativum. Next base: position 32,591,014 of record CM060920.1, on the reverse strand, counting down.
GCCTAGTGACTAAATCATGCCACTTATGTTATGTTTAACATAGTCCATCATGAAAGATTGAACCTTTACTTGCGGAATGTTGGCATGAATACTTGAAACCACTTTGACTTGTGAAATATGCACATGAATATGACTTGGGGCTTATGCATGTAAATGAACCCAAACCCCCTTATGATATCATGCATGTTTGTGGCTTATCCCGTTGTGACATTATGCATGTTTGAGGCCAAAAACCCCTTATGATGCTATGCATATTTTGAGGCCAAACCCCTTATGATGCCATGCATGTTTGTGGCCAATCCCTTTTTGATATCGTGCATGTTTTGAGGCCAATATGTAGCATAGTATCCTTACTAGGTTGACTCGCTTTTACTTGGGTTGGAAACACGATTTAGGGTAGGTTAGACGTGCGTGATTATGACATGATAATTTGACATGGGATTTCATGAAAATATGGCACTCATGATACACCTAAATGTGGACATGACATGTGGGGTAAACATGGGACTTGAAACTAGACATGTATGGTTTGTAAGTGTAATATGACACTAGACCAAACATGAAAGTGGCCAACTCGAGGTTGGGTTGAGTTTGTAGCATAAATCTACCCGGACACGCCCGGCTTAACTAGTGGCTACAAACAATAGTACCCAATGTGAGTAGTTGGTCATATAGCACTTAAAACCCGAGGTTAGACTAGGTTGTGGTGTAAAGCTACCCGGACCCGCCCGGCTTAACTAGTAACCACAACAAAGTCTAATGTGAGAGGTTGGGGTGCGTTAATCTAATTAATGCCACATGAAAAGGTTAAGTAATTTTGACTAATAACACTTAACCGATACGACACGAATGGATAGGTTAAGTGGAACCAGACTTGATTTCTTATTGACACTTAACCATATAAGGCAATTAGGGGATGGGGTTAAGTAATTTACATTTAACTAATCCGACTTGGTAATTAGATGGGGTTAAGTAACTTAGACTTAACTAATCTAAACACGGTAATTAGATGGGGTTAAGTAACTTAGACTTAACTAATCTAAACACGGCAATTAGATGGGGTTAAGTAACTTAGACTTGACTAATCTAAACATGGTAATTAGATGGGGTTAACTAACTTACTCTTAACCAATCTAAACACGGTAATTCGATGGGGTTAAGTTAAACACTTAACCGATCTAAACTTGGTAATTCAACGAGGTTAAGTAACTTATACTTAATCAATTATACATGATGATTTGATGAGGTTAAGCAACCGTACATAACCAATCTAATAAGAGAAATTGATAGGGTTAAGTCACAAGACAGTTTAAATATACTTAACCATTCTAATACGATTAGTGGATGGGGTTAAGTTAACCTATACTTAACCAATCCGACTTGGTAATCTGATGAGGTTAAGATAATCTATGCTTAACCAATCTAACACGATAATCTGATAGGGTTAAGATAAACAAATACTTAACCAATTTTACTTGATGATTGAATAAGGTTAAGTCATGAGCTTCTTGGTATACTTAACCAACTTGTAGGGCTAGGTCTTGGACTTGAATACTTAGCCAAATCTTGACATGATTCGTAGGCGGGTTAAGTCATGAACTTAAATGACAACTCTTAACCCATTAGACAAAACCCTAGCTCAGGGGACTAGGTTGAAAATCGTAGTTAAAAAGGATAGCGGGAAGAGAAGCTAAGTGGTAAACCTTAGTTAAGGATAACTAAGTAATAATTCTTAGTCAAGGAAATTAGACCAGTTCACAGATAGATGAGTAACCCGATGTGGTAGGTCATCGCTTGAACACACATGGAGGAGCGAATTATCTGACTTAGATAAAGGCTCCAACGAACTGGGTGACGAAGTGGTAGCTTCGGGGGACGTGAGGATACTCTTGGTATCCCTCTGTGAGGTTGCAGATGATCCGCCTGGGCTCACAAGAGGTTAAGGTCTGCGGCCGAAGAACCAAGACTATGCCTTGGTTGCTATGCGAGCGACCTAAAGACTGGGATAGATTAGTGTAGAGTCGACGATTCTTGTTTTTTTCCTGGATAGCGCGTCGTCGACTACCTACCATCTTTAGTCAACCGTGTACGTACGGAAAGGCAGAGAACTCCCAACAGACCATATACTTGCTATCGAGTTATGGGTGAGGTTGGCCAATAGGTAAGCGGGGCATAGTAGGGCCGGGATGTTGTTCTCATACATGATTTTTCTTGGATTGCCTTTTAGTAGTTGAGGGAGGGGTCACGTGGGACCATAGCCACGGATACAAAAACAGACCTTGATATCTGCATCAGCAGATGACTTAAAGCTCCCGACCGAGTTCCGTATTTCTCGATTTGCCCTGGCACGGAACTCGGATGGCACATTGAGATACATGTGTGTCTAGACATGGAAAACGATTTACGATACATACGTGGGATAAAGGGCGTGGTTGACGGGTGGCATAATCCCTAGTGGCCCTAGGTGGCTTGAACCCAAACCGAGACACGGAAACGTTTATTAGGTAGCATAATCCCTAGTGGTCCTAGGTGGCATATATCCTAAGTGAACACGCGATAGTTCATGGTAAGAAAACATAACCAGATCAAGGATAGCAGTCCAAAACAACTTCAAAGATAAAATGGTACTACGTTGAGGTGGTATAGATTTACATGGGAAAGCCCGTACGGCCTACGGCAAAGGACTGAACTTATACTTGGAAAGAAACATACGAGTTGGGAAAACATACATATACTATATATTAGGTTGACATGGACCATTAAGTGACATTGGGCAAGGGGCAACCATAGTTAACACATGACGCAGGTTGGGATACTAGTACGAGAGGTGCAGAGTAAATGTACATGATAAATACCTTGGGATGTTATACATGATAGATACCGTGGGAGGTTATACATGATAGATACGTCGGGATAGTATACTTGATAGAAACCTGACGATGTGATACCTTGATTTATCTTGACACCGTAGTTCATCATGATACCTTAGTTTATCTTGCTACAGTAGTTCATCCATTTATCTTGGTTCAGCTTATCTATCTTGTCGTCATCCTTATGTTTACTTTCAGTTTATGCTTGTCATGTTACCTTTACTTGTTTTTATACTGGAAGTAGATAGGACTTACCAGTCTTTATGACTGACCCCGTTTTCTTTCGCCTCTTTGTCTTCCGTTTCCCCCCAGGTTTCAGGGAGGAAATGATGTTGTTTAGTTCGGACCTCTTATGCTTGAACGTCATCATGTATAGCTTGGTCTTCTTCTGGCTATGGCTGATTCACCGCTTTATTTTGGGGAATAATTTATGAAAAGGTTTTATGTTTCTTTACTATTGCAAGACAAGTTTTGATGTATTCTGATGTAAAAGGCTTTATACCTTATTTTATAAGATAATGAAATTTGTTTTAGTTCCGCTGTTTTGTATATGTTCTATCTTGTAATATTTCTGTGCATGTTTACCTCGATAATGCTTCACCAAACCTAGTGCATTCCCTTTGTGAGTGACCCTAGCGGAGGTGGTGTGTTACATTTGGTATCAGAGCAAAAGGTTACCGGACTAGGCAAAAGTTTTTAAAACCTTCTGAAAACTATTTGAGAAACCATTTACAAAGAAGCATTTTTCAAGAAAAGTTTTTAAAGGCTATTCCCCAAAAGCCATTAGTACTATCATTTGTTTCCTTGATTCAATCTCTTATCCTTTCTTTCCTCCAACTGTAGTCACAGAAGTTTTAACTGCGACTAATCCTTGTCTAGCTACGAAGTGTTTTCCGTGAGATGGAGGTGGTTCTCGAGAGGCCTGTTACCTTGTTACAAGGGAAGGTAATAAGAGCTAGGATAAAGGACACGGACGTAAGGATAATCAACTTGTTGGTATGGATTAGTCCACGAAGGAAGGCAAGGACAAGATCAACGAGAGGGCAATTGTATGCTCTCACTCCTAGCATACCTAAGAGGGATGGTATTGTTTCTGTTAAAGGTTTAGCCTTTCTTTTCTATCATCCCGTCCAGACTTTGTTTTGATCATCGCATCATTTAAGTCTGCTTCGATAGTTAAGCCTCTGTACCTTAGTACTAGCATGGTAGAAGATCCCACTTTTGTCCCAAAATCTGGTTTGAGAGTCGGTCCATTTATTCATGACTTGTTTGGTATTGAGAGTGTAAATGCCAAGTTTTGAGATTAGAAGCAATGCTTCTATTGTTGAGTTGTGGAGGGATTCTAGTGATGAAGTGGTTACCCAGTAAGGGATGCCATTCTCGGTTTTGAAAGGAGGGTAGTTAAACTCTCAACTTGCCTTAGTAATACCCTCGAAGTCTCGTGTAACCTTATGAGTTCTGTCATGGTTAGTTACCTAGAATCTCTTGATGCATTTATCAGAAATCTCTGATCTGATCGAGTAATGTTCGCCAATAAGGCGGATGGATCATTCTGCTTAAGCATGGGCTGTAGGAATCACCCTAGTAAGTACACTGGGCAGCATGGCTGGCATCGGTTGTTTTCAAGGGAAAGCTCTTCTGCGTGGAATACCTCTTAGTAGGTAAATGAGAACCAAGATTCGCTAGTGAATTGTTGGAAAGCTTGCATGAAACCATGAGTACGCAGTTATGGTTGAGCCAAGTATTTTAGAAAAGAATAAGTGAAAAAGGAACGAGAGGCGACAGTGAAATGAGTTCCGACTCATACCTTGGAAATAGGAATCAAGGAGCTACGAAATCATGAAGTCAAAGGCGGTCAAGGCACAATGGAATTAAGCTCAAGGAAATGCGGCTCAGACGCGCACATCATGTCTCTTTTTAAGAGTATATCGTTTATCCCAGGTTCTCCTGTAGAGCTTGCTTGCATGCTATCGCTTGGTGGATATCCTCTCGGTCCTGTTTCTGTTGCAAACCCCGTAAGGAGTTTGTCTTGTTTATCTTCTCGATCCTATCTTGGGAACCATAGGTAGAACTCTATGGATGTAAACATGTATTTGAAACATGTTATGATTGATATGGTTGAAAATGGTTGCAAGTGGTTGCTCGTGGATGCGCGAATACATGTTAAATACTAGATCGACGCACTCACATTTTGCATTGCATATGCAGGAGTATTTATACTATTTTGAAAGTTAATGTGTTGTCATGTGGATGTTGCATGTGGATGAATGGTTGTGCACACATGTAGTGTTTATATGACTAGGACTATTTGCATACATGTTGGACTCATGGCACTAAACATATTTTGCATTAGAAAGATCATTCACTCCTGATCATTAGCATTAGCTAAGGAACATATACACACACTTTCTGCATGTGTTCATAAAGCATTAGGAGTCTTTTAAGGACCATGGTTGCCTGTGGATGATGTTTTGAGTAGATGGATGATGGATGGTAGGATACGTTCTTCCTAACTTGGAGATTTCGGGGACGAAATCCTTTAAGTTGGGGAGAATGTAACAACCCGGATTTTTACAACATGCTAAGACAAGAATCATGGCAAATTTTAATTATAAATTCCGAATCAGGAGAAACAGGTTGCGCCATTGCGTTCGTCTCGGAAAAATACGCGAAATAGAGTCCGAGTTTCCGAAAATCGGAGTCCGTATAACACAGTTATAGCTCGTCAAAGTTTTCAAAAAAATTCAAGTTCAAAAACAGTTCGAAATTCAAATCTGGAGCCAAACGAACTGGGCGGGAAAATTCCCGCCCAAGTCCTAGGTCGACTGGGGTGTCGACTGGGGAGTCGACACGCCCAGGGGGCAGGTCGACTGCCCAGTCGACAAGGGTATCGACCTGGGTGGTCCGACCACTTTGGCCTGGGTGCACCTGCTTGGCCTTGTTCTCTGTTCTGATGGCCTGTGACGGATTTTGAGGGTTCAGGTCTATCCTAGGGTTAATCTAAGGGCCTAAACAAGTCCTAATCTCTATAAAAACACCCTAGGACCTAACCTAAATCACTGAAAATCATTCTAGCAACTAAGTGCTGCCAAAATCTATCTTGATCATGGCCTCCATCTCCAACTCCAAGGGCTTATGCACTCAAATCGGGTTCAAATCAAAAGGTGCAAGCTTTCTACATCAAATCGAGGAGAGATCAGCGTTGCTACGCAAATTTCATGACGATTCTTCAACAAAGGAGCCACCTTTCTTCGTCAAGACGATCCATGATCTTTCCCTAAGCCTCGCTACGTAAGTTCTAGCTACTTCTTGATCTAAACGGTAGTTTTAATGATGGCATGGAATAAAACGAGATTAAACCAAGTATGCTAGCCTATATTAACCTTGTCATGCCTCTTTTGCTTGAACCTATGACTTTTGGCTGTGCCCAGTGACTAAATCATGCCACTTATGTTATGTTTGACTTAGTCCATCATGAAAGATTGAACCTTTACTTGCGGAATGTTGGCATGAATACTTGAAACCACTTTGAGTTGTGAAATATGCACATGAATATGACTTGGGGCTTATGCATGTAAATGAACCCAAACCCCCTTATGATATCATGCATGTTTGTGGCTAATCCCGTTGTGACATTATGCATGTTTAAGGCCAAAAACCCCTTATGGTGCTATGCATATTTTGAGGCCAAACCCCTTATGATACCATGCATGTTTGTGGCCAATCCCTTTTTGACATTGTGCATGTTTTGTGGCCAATATGTAGCATAGTATCCTTACTAGGTTGACTTGCTTTTACTTGGGTTGGAAACACGATTTGGGGTAGGTTAGACGTGCGTGATTATGACATGATAATTTGACATGGGATTTCATGAAAATATGGCACTCATGATACACCTAAATGTGGACATGACATGTGGGGTAAACATGGGACTTGAAACTAGACACGTTTGGGTTGTAAGTGTAATATGACACTAGACCAAACATGAAAGTGGCCAACTCGAGGTTGGGTTGAGTTTGTAGCATAAATCTACCCGGACCCGCCCGGCTTAACTAGTGGCTACAAACAATAGGACCCAATCTGAGTAGTTGATCATATAGCACTTAAAACCCGAGGTTAGAATAGGTTGTGGTGTAAAGCTACCCGGACCCGCCCAACTTAACTAGTAACCACAACAAAGTCTAATGTGAGAGGTTGGGGTGAATTAATCTAATTAATGCCACATGAAAAGGTTAAGTAATTTTGACTAATGACACTTAACCGATATGACACGAATGGGTAGGTTAAGTGGAACCGGACTTGATTTCTTAATGACACTTAACCATATAAGTAAATTAGGGGATGGGGTTAAGTAATTTACATTTAACTAATCCGACTTGGTAATTAGATGGGGTTAAGTAACTTAGACTTAACTAATCTAAACACGGTAATTAGATGGGGTTAAGTAACTTAGACTTAACTAATCTAAACACGGTAATTAGATGGGGTTAAGTAACTTAGACCTAACTAATCTAAACACCGTAATTAGATGGGGTTAAGTAACTTACTCTTAACCAATCTAAACACGGTAATTCGATGGGGTTAAGTTAAACACTTAACCGATCTAAACTTGGTAATTCAATGAGGTTAAGTAACTTATACTTAATTAATTATACATGATGATTTGATGAGGTTAAGCAACCGTACTTAACCAATCTAATATGAGAACTTGATAGGGTTAAGTCACAAGGCCGTTTAAATATACTTAACCATTCTAATACGATTAGTGGACGGGGTTAAGTTAACCTATACTTAACCAATCCGACTCGATAATCTGATGAGGCTAAGATAATCTATGCTTAACCAATCTAACACGATAATCTGATAGGGTTAAGATAAACAAATACTTAACCAATTTGACTTGATGATTGAATAGGGTTAAGTCATGAGCTTCTTGGTATACTTAACCAACTTGTAGGGCTAGGTCTTGGACTTGAATACTTAGCCAAATCTTGACATGATTCGTAGGCGGGTTAAGTCATGAACTTGAATGACAACACTTAACCCATTAGACAAAACCCTAGCTCAGGGGACTAGGTTGAAAATCGTAGTTAACAAGGATAGCGGGAAGAGAAGCTAAGTGGTAAACCTTAGTTGAGGATAACTAAGTAATAATTCTTAGTCAAGGAAATTGGACCAGTTCACAGATAGATGAGTAACCCGATATGGTAGGTCATCGCTTGAACACACGTGGAGGAGCAAATTATCTGACTTAGATAAAGGCTCCAACGAACTGGGTGACGAAGCGGTAGCTTCGGGGGACGTGAGAATACTCTAGGTATCCCTCTGTGAGGTTGCAGATGATCCGCCTGGGCTCACAAGAGGTTAAGGTCTGCGGTAGAAGAACCAATAATATGCCTTGGTTGCTATGCGAGCGAACTAAAGAGTGGGATGGATTAGCGTGGAGTCGACGATTCTTGTTTTTATCCTGGATAGCGCGTCGTCGACTACCTACCATCTTTAGTCAATCGTGTACGTACGGAAAGGCAGAGAACTCCCAACAGACCATATACTTGCTATCGAGTTATGGGTGAGGTTGGCCAATAGGTAAGTGGGGCATAGTGGGGCCGGGATGTAGTTCTCGTACATGATTTTTCTTGGATTGCGTTTCAGTAGTTGAGGGAGGGGTCAAGTGGGACCATAGCCACGGATACAAAAACAGACCTCGATATCTGCATCAGCAGACGACTTAAAGCTCCGGACCGAGTTCCGTATTTCTCTATTTGCCCTGGCACGGAACTCGGATGGCACATTGAGATAAATGTGCATCTAGATACGGAAAACGATTCACGATACATACGTGGGATAAAGGGCGTGGTTGACGGGTGGCATAATCCCTAGTGGCCCTTGGTGGCTTGAACCTAAACCGAGACACAGAAACGTTCATTAGGTAGCATAATCCCTAGTGGTCCTGGGTGGCATAAATCCTAAGTGAACACGCTATAGTTCATGGTAAGAAAACATAACCAGATCAAGGATAGCAGTCCAAAACAACTTCAAGGATAAAATGGTACTACGTTGAGGTGGTATAGATTTACATGGGAAAGCCTTTACGGCCTACGGCAAAGGACTGAACTTATACATGAAAAGAAACATACGAGTTGGTAAAACCTACATATACTATATTTTAGGTTGACATGTAACATTACATGACATTGGGTAAGGGACATCCATAGTTAACACATGACGCGGGTTGGGATACTAGTACGAGAGGTGCAGAGTAAATATACATGATAAATACCTTGGGATGTTATACATGATAGATACCGTGGGAGGTTATACATGATAGATACGTTGGGATAGTATACTTGATAGAAACCTGATGATGTGATACCTTGATTTATCTTGACACCGTAGTTTATCATGATACCTTAGTTTATCTTGCTACAGTAGTTCATCCAGTTATCTTGGTTTAGCTTATCTATCTTGTCGTCATCCTTATGTTTACTTTCAGTTTATGCATGTCATGTTACCTTTACCTGTTTTTATACTGGAAGTAGATAGGACAAACCAGTCTTTATGACTGACCCCATTTTCTTTCGCCTCTTTGTCTTCCGTTCCCCCCCCAGGTTTCAGGGAGGAAATGATGTTGTTTAGTTCGGATCTCTTATGCTTGAAGGTCATCATGTATAGCTTGGTCTTCTTTTGGCTATGGCTGCTTCACCGCTTTATTTTGGGGAATAATTTATGAAAAGGTTTTATGCTTCTTTACTATTGCAAGATAGGTTTTGATGTATTCTGATGTAAAAGGCTTTAGACCTTATTTTATAAGGTAATGAAATTTGTTTTACTTCCGCTATTTTGTATATGTTCTGTCTTGTAATATTTCTGTGCATGTTTACCTCGATAATGCTTCACCAAACCTAGTGCATTCCCTTTGTGAGTGACCCTAGCGGAGGTGGGGTGTTACATTCATTTCGATTGGTTATGGTTCTAGTAACTCAGAATGGATACAAAGTTATGGTTGGTAGAAAAACCCACGTCTGTTGGGTGCAACATCGAAGTCTAGAGGTGGGTGCAACATCAAAGTCATGAGGTGCAACATCTGTTTACAAATCCAAGATTGCACTGTATGACTTTTGAAAACTCATTAACAGAGATGAAATAGAAATATAACATGGTGAATCATATTCCAAAATATAGTAAATAGAATTCTAACCATGGTCAAACCACCTTTTACCAACAAAGCCACATGTGAAAAATTGAGCTAAGAAATCTTTTGATGTTCCCAATAGTCATTATGATTAAATTTCTTGGTTACTGAACTAAGATGAGATGGGTGGAACCTGTTAGTCCTATAGATCTATGAGAGAGCTTTGTTTTGACTTTTGGTTCTAGTAACTCAAAACATGGTGCATCATATTCCAAAAAGTAGTAAATCTAATTCCGACAACAGTCAACCCCCTTTAACCAACAAAGCGCCATGTGAAAAATTGAGCTAAAAAAGCTTTCGATGTTCCCAATAGTCATTATGATTGAATTTCTTGGTTACTGAACTAAGATGAGATTGGTGGAACATGTTTGTCCTACAAATCTAGGAGAGAGCTTCGTTTTGACTGGTTATGGTTCTAGTAACTCAAAATGGATACAAGGTTGGCGGAACAACCCACGCCTATTGGGTGAACATCAAAGTCTTGAGGTGCACCCAATAAATGAGTTTTGACTGGTTATATTTCTATTTCATCCCCATAAACCAGTCAAAACGAAGTTCTCTCATATATCTATAGGATTAACTGGTTCCACGCATCTCACCGTAGTTAAGTAAAAAAGAAATTCAAAATGGTTATAAAGTTATGGTTGGCGGAACAACCCACGTCTGTTGGGTGCAACATCGAAGTCTTGAGGTGCAACATCCATTTCAAAATCCAAGATTGCATTGTATGACTTTTTGTAACACCCCGTATTTCCTATGAATGTTAAAGTAACGAATTAAAGAATACTTAATTTTAAAGTCGGGAATTAAGGGAAACGAGTTATGGCATTTCATTCGTCTCGGAATTCTACTTGAGATAGAGTCCGAGTTTGCGTAAATCGGACTCCGTATGAATACATTATGGAGTTCAGAAGATTTCAAGTTTAAACAGTTATTAAATATAAAAATAAATTAAAATCAGAAAGCAGTTCAAATTTCAAAATCTGCCAAGTGCGGCCTTAGCTGGAAATTTCTCGCTTAGGGGTGTCGACCCCCTATAGGGGAGTCGACATAGGTGTCGACCCCACTGTAGGGAGTCGACACCTTCCAGATCTACTTCCTGTGACGAATTTCGACAGTCCCGAGCTGATGTGTTCTTCTCTGATTGGCCAATGACAAATTTCTGAGGTATTAGGGCTTACGTGTCACGCTATGGTTGGCTGGATGACAAATCTCTTTGATTTAATGGCTCTGGTTTCCCACACACTAATCTAAAGGCTAGAATTAGTCCAAGACATCTATATATACATAGCCAAATCTAGACCCTAACCTCATAACCCTAAGACTGTTGTGCCATCATGCTGTTTGTCTACAAGCTAGCCTAGCCTCTTTCATCTTATCCAAACTAGAAAATCAAATCCAAGCCAGTAATTGATTAAGAAGAACATCAAATCAAACGTCTACATCAAAGGATAGCTTTTCAAATTCAGAAATCAGATCCCAGAACACAAGATCCATCCTTTTTCTGTAAGTTCAGTTATTGTTTCGATTTAAACACCAAATAGAAATCATGACTGTAATAATTGGATTTGGAACAATACCTAATTCTGATTCGTGCCTATCCATTTGCCAAATTTGAACTGCTTGTGCATATTGGACGGTTGTGACTAACATAGTAAAACCTATCTTGCTGATTGGATGGTTGTGACTGATATAGTAAAAACTATCATGCCTATTGGACGGTTGTGACTGAAATAGTAAAACCTATCATGCCTATTGGACGTTGTGATTGACATAGTGATACCTATCATGCCTATTAAACTGTTGTGACTAACGTAGTAAAACCTATCATGCCTATGAGACTATTGGGACTGATACAATTGAACCTATCATGTTGTATTAAATTTTTGGTTCCTTTATGTATGTAAGTTACATGCTAAGTTATGTTCATACATGTTATATGTTAGATCCAAGCTAGTACCCATGTTTAAGATCTATATAAGTTCATGTTTTATACAATTAAACTTATGCTAGTTTGCATGTTAATTGGATCTAATTTAAATGCAATATCACGCCTATATGCTTAATTAAGTTTATGTCGTTCAATGCTATATTACACATATTGATCTACGTTGCTTTATGACTGTAACACCCCGTATGTTGAATAACTCGCTATAATTTAAAACATGGCAGAATTAAATTTTAAAATCTGAATCAGGGGAAACGGGCTACGCCATTGCGTTCGTGTCGAAAAAATACGCGAAATAGAGTCCGAGTTTTCGAAAATCGGAGTCCGTATGACCCAGTTAAGGCCCAAAGAAGTTTTCAGAAAATTCAAAATAGATTTAAAAACGAAAATTTCACATTTCAGAAGTGGTTGGAAAATTCTCGCCAGACCCAGGGAGTCGACCTGGGAGTCGACTGGGGAATCGACCTGCCCACCAGGTCGACTGGGAAGTCGACCCTAGTGTCGACCTGGGGGTCAACCTCCCTGGTCGAGCCCAGGTGACCTGGGTGCATCAGTTTGGCTTTTGGGCTGGGTTTTGGTGGCTAGGACGAGATCTGACGGTTCTAATCTGATTTAGGGTTAATCTAATGGCCTAAAACACCTAACTACTCTATAAATACACCCTAAGACTACCCTAATTCATACTAAAAATAGATACAACACCGTTATGCCGTCAAAATGCAACTTGAAGGAGCCTCCATCAAAGTAAAGAGGAAGATAGCTTCTCAAATCAACAACTAATCAACTCTAGCAACTTAATCTTCTTCTTAGGGGTGCTAATCAACAAGTTGTGAGTTTTCTATAGCCTTAATGACCAATTGTTGAAATGATTATGATAGGATATAATGAGGTTATGGCTATGAATGTGGACCAATGCAAGATTATGTTATCATATGCTATGTGTTTGTGATGTTATGCAAGTTATGCAAGTTATGTGTTATGTGTGCATGATGTTATGCAAGTTATGCAAGTCATATGCTATGTGATTATGATGTTATGCAAGTTATGCAAGTCATATGTTATGTGATCATGATGTTATGCAAGTTATGCAAGTTATATGCCACATGTTCATGATGTTATGCAAGTTATGCAAGTCATATGCCACATGTTCATGATGTTATGCATGTTATGAAAGTTATATGCTACATGATCATGATGTTATGCAAGTTATGCAAGTGTTAGGCTATGTGTTCATGATGCTAGTTTTGCAAATTGCTATGATAAACATTGATCCATTATGACACCATGATTATGCAAGTTCATATATGACATGTTATGCAAGTTTGGTGTATGATTATATGCAAGTTCATATATGATATGTTATGCAAGTATGGTGTATGATTATATGCAAGTTCATATATGATATGTTATGCAAGTTTGGTGTTTGATTATATGCATGTTCATATATGACATGATATGCATGTTGGGTGTTTGATGATATGCAAGTAACATGTGCAAGTTTACACCTTTGTATGATATGCATACATATGCAAGTTAACCCCTTTGTATGCCATACATACATATGCAAGTTTACCCCTTTGTATGACATAAATAACTTATGCAAGTTACCTCTTTATGACATATGTGATTCATGCAAGTTTGGGTTGATTATTTATGCTAGTTGGGTTGATGCTATATGCATGTTGACACCTTTAAACCCATGTTGATGCTAATGTTATGCAAGTTGAACCCATTGTATTTGTGATGAATCTCCCCTTTTATGTCATGTTGGCGAATTACGTGGGGAACGATGGGGTTAATATACATGTTAATGAAATGGTGTGAAGTTGGCATGATTATGCATACCATAAAGTGGATGAACATAATTGAGTCAATTATGTACATCGTTAAAATTGGAATTAATTAGGGAAAATAAACTCGAAATATGGGGGTGATTAATTAGGTGTAATTAATCGACTAAGACACGAGGTTGGACCCTTTTGTAGCATAAGACTGCCCGGAACCGACCGGCAAATCCAGCGACAACAAATGATTGGCCCAATGTGAGAGGTCTTAGGCACAAACTAAATACGTGACAAGTGTATAGACACGAGGTTAGACTCGGTTATGGCGTAAGGCTGCCCGGACCCGACCGGCAAATCCAGCTGCCATAAAAGATAGTCTAATGTGAGAGGTCTTTACAACGGTTACGTTCTTAATCAATTAAGAAACACTTGACCATATTAGCTTGTAGAGGGACATGAGGGGCTAAGTGGGTGCCTTGGGTGGCATGTGGAAAAATCTAGTGGTTGCCTTGGGTGGCAATAAAAAATACAATTAGAATACTTAACCAAAGTGGAACATGTAATTAAACATGATTAAAGGGTTAAGTAAGTGCCTTGGGTGGCATGGGGAAAATCTAGTGGTTGCCTTGGGTGGCAATGGAAGATAAGATTAAGATACTTAACCAAAGTGGAACATGTAATTAAACATGATTAAAGGGTTAAGTAAGTGCCTTGGGTGGCAATGGAAGATAAGCTTTAAAATACTTAACCAAAGTGGAACATGTAATTAAACATGATTAAAGGGTTAAGTAAGTGCCTTGGGTGGCATGTGGAAATCAAGCAAGTGCCTTGGGTAGCATGGGGAAATTTAGTGGGTGCCTTGAGTGGCAATTGAAATATGAATAGATGACTTAACCAAACTTTAAACATGTAAGTGGACATGATTATTAAAAAGGGTTAAGTGGGATGCACTAGAAAAAAATTGAAAAGCTTAGGTGGGTAGCTTGTGGGGGGCCCATTTCAACCAGTAACCCATATGTATCTTATTGTGCTCGACCCATGTCGAGGACGGGACACGCGTACTGGGCTTGACTATAAGAGGCCAAAACGGGTTAGCGGTGGCAACGCAAGTCAAACGGGTTTCATATGCGTGTGTGGACCCGGGCTGGTAGGTAAGACGTTGTTGCATCATGTAGGTATAAGCCGTGCACCATTTGTTGTATCGGGTTGCCACTTTGGGGAGTGATACACCCCACTGTTGGGCCAGCACGGGTATCTACGTTAGGGAGCCGATTGAATGGGAGTAGTGGGTACACCTAGTGGAGATAGGGGCAGACGGCACCTATGTAGTCAGCTAGGGGTACACGAGACTACTAATAAAATTACTAAGTTGTGGGTACACCTAGTGGAGATAGGGGCAGACGGCACCTATGTAGTCAGCTAACGGTACACGAAACTACTATTAAAAATTACTAAGTACACTTAGTGGGATCAACCTTTAAGTAGGAATTACCCTTGGGTGGGTAGATCTGGTTTGGTGCAGTGTAGGAATTACCCTTGGGTGGGTGGATCTGGGGTGGTGTAGTGTAGTATTTATCTTTGGGTGGATGGGCACGTCTTTACCATTATCTTAGTTCATCCTAAGTCTAGTTGGCTGCTTAGTGTAGTCATTTATCCCCAGTCGTACCGTACCAGGTTTATATCATACCCTAATTACTTTAATGATTGTATTGTTAAAGTTATAGGGCTCACTCAGACTTATGTCTAACCCCGTTGTTTTTATCTTTTTCCCCCAACCCTCAGGTTATCAGTGTGGGCCTAGCACTAGTGGGCTTTGATTGGATTGCTTTATCTATGTTTTGGAGCTTGGACTCTTGAAGGAAAGCTCGATTATCTTTTCTATTATGGCTATTAGTATGTAGTGGGATTATGTACTTATGTTTTAACGAGATGGATATTTTGTACTTGACTCTTGTTGGTTGTTGATATGTAACCAAACATGTTTACCTTCTGCTGCAATGAAATGATGTTTTAAATATCAAGTATTACTTATATCTGTCTTGTTGTAATTTTTCAGTTCTATATTCACTTAAATACTCCACCGAAGCTAAGGCATTCCCTTAGTGAGTGACCTTAGCGGGTGTAGGGTGTTACACGTGGTATCAGAGCTTAAGGTTACCAGAACAGATAAAACTTTTAGAAAATTATTTTTCTAAAAACATTTTTGGAAAAAGTATTTTTAAAAACATGTTTTTAAGAGAAAAGTTTTTGAAAGAAAAGAACATAATCCCCAAGAGCCATATATCCTTCCTTCGATTCTCCGTTTTGAATCTCTTCCTCTTTCTCTTTTTGAATTTCCCCTCCGCGTATAGATGTCTTTTTAAGATAAATAAGGACTTCCGTATAAAGGACGGAAGAACCACTTCAAGGGACTAAGACGTTTGCAAGGCCAAGAAGTTAGTCCAAGGAGGTGGAGGGCTTATGGGTACCTTTAAGATGGATGAGAGAGGAAGGTTCAAATAGCTATTAGGTAAATAAAGGACGAAACCTCATCGTGGTAAGAAGGCCACGAAAGGAGAATGTGGAGGGGAAGGCTAGTTGTTTTGGAGAAATAGGACACCTTGGGGTTGTCCAAAGAGGTAAGGACGAAGTACAGGATCTTCTGGAGGGTAGATGTATTCCCTCACGGCGGGTATACCTGATGGGGGTAGGATCATCTAAGTTGAAATTTGGTTCTCTTGATCATCCTGTTCGAACTTTATTCGACTCTGGCGCATCACATTATCATTAGTTGAGTCACTGCACCTAGACACCAGTTTAGTAGATGATCCCGTGGTTGTTTCAAACCCAATTGGGGGCTCCACTTATTTGTCAATGATATGTTTGGGTTTGAAGATCCTCATACTTAGCGTTGAGTTTAGGTGTGATGCCTTTGTTTTGGGCTTCACGGGCTATGGGTTGATTTTGGGCATGGACTGGTTATCCAGTGATGGTGTCGTTCTTGATTACGAAAGGAGAGTTGTTAGGCTCATGACCCGCTTGGGTAACACTCTCGTGATCTCTTGTAATCCCATAGATTTTGTTATGCTAAGTTATCTTGAATCGCCTGACGCTTTGGTTGAGAGTTTGCGATCTGTTAGAGTAGTCTGGGAGTACTCGGATGAGTTCGAAGAGGTGAAGGGCTTACCTCCGAAGCGGGAGATAGACTTCCGAATATATCTGGTGGAAAATGCTAAGCAAGTATCTTTCCCAGTGCACCACATGGTTCCTCGTGAGAGGAGGGAACTCCATAAGCAAGTAGGGGAGTTGCTTGAGAAGGGGTTCATAAGACAAAGTATATCGGAGTGGGGTGCCCCAGTAGTTTTTGCTACGAAGGCGGATGGGTCCCTTAGACTTTGTGTAGACTATAGAGAACTCAACAAGATCACAAAGAAGAATAGACACCCATTGCCGAGGATTGATGATCTTTTTGATCAGTTTGTTGGCGCTTCAGTGTTTTCGCAGTTGGACTTGGCCACGTGGTTTCATCAGTTGGGAGTGACTGAGGATAGTATAGAGAAGACCGCCTTTAGGGCTCCGTATGGTTTCTATGAGTGGCGGGTGATGTCATTTGGTTTGACGAACGCCCCCGCATACTTTGTTGATTTGATCAGTAGGGTGTTCCGGGAGTACCTAAACAACTTCGTAGTGGTCTTTGTGGATGACATCTTGGTCTTTTCTAAGAACGAAATAAGTTTTTGTATGTGCTTAATAGGTTAAGCAAAGCCAGTTATTTGATCAACGGTGGTTCTGGAGTGAGACTGGCAAGGACATCCAGAGTTGGACAAGGGCTTAATTATTTAGCCGTTTTTACTAGTATCATCTCACGTAGGTCGTTTGAATTCGAAGGAGGTGTCCCTTGGGTGTTTGTCTGATATTGGTTTAGGCCATTGGGGCTTGCACTTGGGGGATGTCGAGGTCGACTAGGATGGTCTGCGTGAGAGATGGATAGTTGTGACGATTTTGTATGGGAGAATATCCTGGTTTTTCTCCAGAAGTGGAGAAAAGCATGCCCTACATCTTAGGGAAGTGTTGGAGACTCTTCGAGCGCATAGTCTTGAGACAGCAAAGGTGGATGGAGTTCTTAGCATCCTATGATTTCGAGATAGCGTATACCCTTGGCAAGGGTAACGTGGTGGCGGACGCCTTGAGCGGAAAAAGGTTGTCCTTGAGTCCATTGTTCGTAGAACGACGAAGCTTGGAATTTATCTCGATGTTTGATTTCAGACCTTCCGTTGACTTTATACCCGGTTTGCTAGCATCCTTGGAGGTCAGACCTACTCTTTTGAGACAGATTGGCTAGGGCATAGAGGGACGACCCACAGTTGGTTAAGTTGGTATAAAGGCTCATAAGGGGGGAGTCGTCCAGCCATTTGAGTAGGTATACCCTAGACGATAGGGGGTGCTTGCGTAGAGACGGTAGACTTTGTGTACCGCAAGGCGAGGAAGGCTATTCTTGATGATGCGCATTGTTCTAAGATGACCATTCATCCCGGTGGGGACAAGATGTACCAAGACATGAAGCGAGTTTTCTTTTGGGCCGGTAGGAAGAAAGATGTGGCCGAGTACGTCGCTAGATGCTTGGTGTGCCAACAAGAGAAGGCGGAACAAAAGAAACCTGGTGGGTTGCTTCACCCATTGGAAGTTCCGCAATGGAAGTGGGATAGTGTCTCGATGGATTTTATTGATGGGTTATCGAGATCGAGGAAGGGTAATACGGGAATTTGGGTTGTGGTAGACAGACTTACTAAGAGTGCCCATTTCATACTCGTTAAGAGCAAGAGGACTACTCCATGGCTAGCTTCAGTTTGTCTTCGAGAGATAGTTCGGTTGCATTGGGAACATGACGTATTCCATGTGTCACATTTGAGGAAGTGCCTACATGAGACAGCAGAGGTGGTAGAGCCGAGCTTTCTTAGAGAAGTGGAGGTAGAGCATGATGCGACTATTCGACGAGCTCCTACCCGCATCCTTGGGTCAGAGATTAGGAAGTTGAGGAACAGAGGGGTGCGACTAGTCAAAGGGCAATGGGGAGAAGATGAGAGCAATGCTACTTGGGAGACAGAAGCGAAGATGCGTTCACTGTACCCATTCCTTTTTGAGGGTATGTCTTTTAACTTCTCCTTTATCGTTTGTCTAGTACTTATCTACTCTTTAGTATATCCTCTCATTAATACCTTTGACCTTTAGATAGGGTAAACCTATGGTTGAAACATGTGTTTGAGACATGTTATGTTTGATGGATGTGTGTGGATGCAAGTGTTTGCTAGTGGTTGCTCGTGGATGTATATACACACACTCTAGGCACTAGATCGGCTCAGTCACTTCATATTGCATATTGTATATAATTGTGTGTAGGTAGCTATATTAATGGATGTATAATGGTTGTGTTATCACATGGATGATGCATTTTGGTGAATGATTGTGCACTCATGTAGAAATAGTATGTGTCGATAGGGATCTTTCGCATACATATTGGATGCATGGCACTATCATGGTTTGCATTAAAGGGGTCAACTAAATCACTAGACCGCCTAATTTTGCATTGGAAAGGGAACATATACACACACTCTTTGCATATGTTCATACAGCATTAGAAACTCTAAGGACAATGGATGCCAGTGTTTGATGGTTTCAGTAGATTGTTGTTTGGTTGGTAGGATACGTTCTTCTTGACTTAGAGATTTCGGGGACGAAATCCTTTAAGTAGGGGAGAATGTAAAACCCCGTATGTTGAATAACTCGCTATAACATAAAACAGGGCAGAATTAAATTTTAAATTATGAATTAGGGGAAACGGGCTATTCCATTACGTTCGCCTCGGAAAAATACGCGAAATAGAGTCCGAGTTTTCGAAAATCGGAGTCCGTGTGACCCAGTTAAGGCCCAAAGAAGTTTTCAGAAAATTCAAAACAGATTTAAAAACGAAAATTTCACATTTCAGAAGTGGCGGGAAAATTCCCGCCAGACCCAGGGAGTCGACCTGGGGGTCGACTGGGGAGTCGACCCGCCCACCAGGTCGATTGGGGAGTCGACCCTAGTGTCGACCTGGGGGTTGACCTCCCTGGTCGAGCCCAGGTGACCTGGATGCATCAGTTTGGCTTTTGGGCTGGGTTTTGGTGGCTAGGACGAGATCTGACGGCTCTAATCTGATTTAGGGTTAATCTAATGGCCTAAAACACCTAACTACTCTATAAATACACCCTAAGACTACCCTAATTCATACTAAAAATAGATACAACACCGTTATGCCGTCAAAATGCAACTTGAAGGAGCCTCCATCAAATTAAAGAGGAAGATAGCTTCTCAAATCAACTACTAATCAACTCTAGCAACTTAATCTTCTTCTTAGGGGTGCTAATCAACAAGTTGTGAGTTTTCTATAGCCTTAATGACCAATTGTTGAAATTATTATGATAGGATATAATGAGGTTATGGCTATGAATGTGGATCAATGCAAGATTATGTTATCATATGCTATGTGTTTGTGATGTTATGCAAGTTATGCAAGTTATGTGTTATGTGTGCATGATGTTATGCAAGTTATGCAAGTCATATGCTATGTGATTATGATGTTATGCAAGTTATGCAAGTCATATGCTATGTGATCATGATGTTATGCAAGTTATATGCTACATGTTCATGATGTTATGCAAGTTATGCAAGTCATATGCTACATGTTCATGATGTAATGCAAGTTATGCAAGTTATATGCTACATGATCAAGATGTTATGAATGTTATGCAAGTGTTAGTCTATGTGTTCATGATGCTAGTTGTGCAAATTGCTTTGATAAACATTGATCCATTATGACACCATGATTATGCAAGTTCATATATGACATGTTATGCAAGTTTGGTGTATGATTATATGAAAGTTCATATATGATATGTTATGCAAGTATGGTGTATGATTATATGCAAGTTCATATATGATATGTTATGCAAGTTTGGTGTTTGATTATATGCATGTTCATATATGTCATGATATGCAAGTTGGGTGTTTGATGATATGCAAGTAACATGTGCAAGTTTACACCTTAGTATGATATGCATACATATGCAAGTTAACCCCTTTGTATGTCATACATACATATGCAAGTTTACCCCTTTGTATGACATAAATAACTTATGCAAGTTAACCTCTTTATGACATATGTGATTCATGCAAGTTTGGGTTGATTATTTATGCTAGTTGGGTTGATGCTATATGCATGTTGACACCTTTAAACCCATGTTGATGCTAATGTTATGCAAGTTGAACCCATTGTATTTGTGATGAATCTTCCCTTTTATGTCATGTTGGCGAATTACGTGGGGAACGATGGGGTTAATATACATGTTAATGAAATGGTGTGAAGTTGGTATGATTATGCATACCACAAAGTGGATGGACATAATTGAATCAATTATGTACATCGTTAAAATTGGAATTAATTAGGGAAAATTAATTCGAAATATGGGGGTGATTAATTAGGTGTAATTAATCGACTAAGACACGAGGTTGGACCTTTTTGTAGCATAAGACTGCCCGGAACCGACCGGCAAATCCAGCGGCTACAAATGATTGGCCCAATGTGAGCGGTCTTAGGCACAAACTAAATACGTGACAAGTGTATAGACACGAGGTTAGACTCGGTTATGGCGTAAGGCTGCCCGGACCCGACCGGCAAATCCAGCTGCCATAAAAGATAGTCTAATGTGAGAGGTCTTTACAACGGTTACGTTCTTAACCAATTAAGAAACACTTAACCATATTAGCATGTAGAGGGACATGAGGGGTTAAGTGGGTGCCTTGGGTGGCATGTGGAAAATCTAGTGGTTTCCTTGGGTGGCAATAGAAAATACGATTAGAATACTTAACCAAAGTGGAACATGTAATTAAACATGATTAAAGGGTTAAGTAAGTGCCTTGGGTGGCATGGGGAAAATCTAGTGGTTTCCTTGGGTGGCAATGGAAGATAAGATTAAGATACTTAACCAAAGTGGAACATGTAATTAAACATGATTAAAGGGTTAAGTTAGTGCCTTGGGTGGTATGGGGAAAATCTAGTGGTTGCCTTGGGTGGCGATGGAAGATAAGATTTAAAATACTTAACCAAAGTGGAACATGTAATTAAACATGATTAAAGGGTTAAGTAAGTGCCTTGGGTGGCATGTGGAAATCAAGAAAGTGCCTTGGGTGGCATGGGGAAATCTAGTCGGTGCCTTGAGTGGCAATTGAAATATGAATAGATGACTTAACCAAACTTTAAACATGTAAGTGGACATGATTATTAAAAAGGGTTAAGTGGGATGCACTAGAAAAAATTGACAAGCTTAGGTGGGTAGCTTGTGGGGGCCCATTTCAACCAGTAACCCATATGTATCTTATTGGGCTCGACCCATGTCGAGGACGGGACACGCGTATTGGGCTTGACTATAAGAGGCCAAAACGGGTTAGCGGTGGCAACGCAAGTCCAACGGGTTTCATATGCGTGTGTGGACCCGGGCTAGTAGGTAAGACGTTGTTGCATCGTGTAGGTATAAGTCGTGCACCATTTGTTGTATCGGGTTGCCACTTTGGGGAGTGATACACCCCACTGTGGGGCCAGCACGGGTATCTACGTTAGGGAGCCGATCGAATGGGAGTAGTGGGTACACCTAGTGGAGATAGGGGCAGACCGCACCTATGTAGTCAGCTAGGGGTACACGAGACTACTAATAAAATTACTAAGTTGTGGGTACACCTAGTGGAGATAGGGGCAGACGGCACCTATGTAGTCAGCTAGGGGTACACGAAACTACTATTAAAAATTACTAAGTACACTTACTGGGATCAACCTTTAAGTAGGAATTACCCATGGGTGGGTAGATCTGGTGTTGTGCAGTGTAGGAATTACCCTCGGGTGGGTAGATCTGGGGTGGTGCAGTGTAGTATTTATCCTTGGGTGGATGGGCGTGTCTTTACCGTTATCTTAGTTCATCCTAAGTCTAGTTGGCTGCTTAGTGTAGTCATTTATCCCCAGTCGTACCGTACCAGGTTTATATCATACCCTAATTACTTTAATGATTGTATTGTTAAAGTTATAGGGCTCACTCAGACTTATGTCTGACCCCGTTGTTTTTATCTTTTTCCCCCAACCCTTAGGTTATCAGTGTGGGCCTAGCACTAGTTGGCTTTGATCGGATTGCTTTATCTATCTTTTGGAGCTTGGACTCTTGAAGGAAAGCTCGGTTATCTTTTCTATTATGGCTATTAGAATGTAGTGGGATTATGTACTTATGTTTTAACGAGATGGATATTTCGTACTTGACTCTTGTTGGTTGTTGATATGTAACCAAACATGTTTACCTTCTGCTGCAATGAAATGATGTTTTAAATATCAAGTATTACATATATCTGTCTTGTTGTAATTTTTCAGTTCTATATTCACTTAAATACTCAACCGAAACTAAGGCATTCCCTTAGTGAGTGACCTTAGCGGGTGTGGGCTGTTACAATGACCGTTGGAATGTTACATGTCCCTTTTCTTTTCACTTTTTGTTTATGGTTAGGCTAATTTGCGAGCCTAACGTTCTATGTGAATTCTGCGAACGAATAACAAGGGAGACGTTGGGGGGAAATAATAAATTACATGCTGTTGGCATAGATTGGCTCATAATCATGTAAATGATTAGTAGCATGAAATGGCATAATTTGTATACCAAAAATTATGGACATAATTTAGAGGGTAAATGGGACATTACTTGATTTGACAACACTTGTGGATCATTAACATATAAACATGAATGGTAATATGTAAATTAGTTAGAAGATGAACATGCCTAACCAGAGGTTTGATTCATTTGCGGTGTAAAACTGCCCGGAACTGCCCGGCACATCCAGTAACCGCAACAACACAGATCTAATGTGAGAGGTTAGTGCATTTAGCCCAAAACCCGAGGTTAGAGTGATTTTGCGATAGAAGTCTGCCCGAAACCGCCCGGCACATCCAGCAACCGCCAACAACAGTTCTAATGTGAGAGGTTGGGGCATTAATAAATTAATTAATGCTAATAAACAGACACGCTAAGAATGGTAAGGTTAAGTAACATATGAATAGGCAACACTTAACCAATACGACATGTTAAATAGACAAGAAGGTAGGGTTATGTAAATTTAGAAAACTTAATTGTTATAACATGATGAACAAGTCGGGTTAAGTTAAGGGGAAACACTTAGAATGAACAGTGTTAAGTTAATAGGAAACTCTTAGCCAATACAACATGATGTGTAGGGAGGTTAAGTTAACATGAATGGACAGCACTTAACCAATATTACATGAACCCAGTAGGAAACCTAGTAATGGGGACCCATTTCAGCAGTAACCCACATAGATGTATCACAGTACCCTGAACTTGGCAGGGTAGGGCAAGATTACTGGGCTGATTACAAGTGGTCAAAATAGCGGCAGGGGGTGCAACAGTGTAGGTTCCGGTGGGGTATGGGCATGCACGTACTCTGGAGTGGATAAAGTAGGCACTATGCATTAGTAGTACACACAATGCATCTTGAATCGTGTTGGGTTGCTATCATAGGGATTGATACACCTTATGGTGGGACCATCACAGGGTATCTATATGCAAGAGTGGGACGATTGTCACAAACACAAGGAAAATTAATACAAGTAGGGAGCCGATCGATAGGGTAGTAAGGGTACAGCTAACATCTTCGTGGCAATTAGGCTGATTGAGGTAAGATCCTCATACTAGATGTACACCTGAAGGCTACCATAATTACGCGGTTGGGATCACCTTATTATATAACACATGATACTACTTGGGACACTAGTAGGGGATACAGATCCTTTTTCACAAGATACTAGTTGGGACACTAGTAGGGGATACATATCATTTTTCACCGGATACTAGGTTGGACACTAGTAGGGGTTACATATCATTCTATAAAATACACTTGTTAGGATACTGGTTAGTTGGTGTAGAGAAAATAGTAAATCGAAGAAAAATTCGAACCACATTCTGCTTATCTTGCCTTATCATATCTTACGCTAATCTTATGTTATCTTGTTATCCCTGTTATCATGGTATTGTCTTAGATTCAATTTATTTATGTCATGTTACTATTGCCTGTTTACATGCTGAAAATCACTAGACTTACCAGACTTATGTCTGACCTAGTTCTGTTATGCCTCCCTTCTTCCGTTTCCCCCCAGGTAGTCAGGGAGGGAACAACTCAGCTTAGTTTGGACCGTTTCTCTTTCCAATCTTGAATATTCTTTGATGTATTGCGTTGGACTCTCTTTTCTATTGCTATGGCCGTCTCATGCTTTATTGGGGAATATCATTGTCATTTTATGCTTCTTTATTTTGTTAAACTAGATTGATACTTTGTTGTACTGGGTATTGGTGTTTTGGTGTTCGAAAACAATCATTGTACAAGCTGCTTTACCAAGCTGCTGTTTTATCAATGAAGTAAAGCATTATTTATATTCCGCTATTTTATTTGTCTGTCTTATAATTTATCTGCATCTTTTACCTGTATCGCTTCACTGAAGTTAATGCATTCCCATAGTGGGGTGTATCACTCCCCAAAGTGGCAACCCGATACCACTAAAAATGCACGGCTTATATCTACATGATGCAACAACATCTTATCTACCTGCCCGGGCCCACACACGCACCTTACCTCGTTGGACTTGCATTGCCACCGCTAACCTGTTTTGACCTCTTACAATCAAACCTAGTAAACGCGTCCCATCCATAATCTAACTCAAGCTCACAAAGATACTTAATGGGTTACTAGTTTGGAAAGGGCCCTCATACTTGACACAAGCTTCCCAAATATTGTTGACGTGTAAAATTGTCTAGACGCCAACACCCAATGTGAGTGTGTGAACAATCATCAGAATAAGCAGTAAATAAAGTAAATGCGGGGAGACATAGCTTTTATAGTGGTTCGGCAACGCCTACGTCCACTTTAGAATTCTCATTCATCATTCCTTTTGTCGATTACAAAGTTGTACAAGTTCGGAGAATAGCTAAGTACAAAGAGTTACAATAGAATAACAAAATACATGTTATTTCTACACTTTGACTAAATTTCCCTTCTTCTTCTTCCTTGGGATGAGTTTACTTGGTCAACTATGGACATGGTAGGCTTTAATGTCCAAGAGGCCTGGAGGCGGTGTAGCAAGGCTTGCTAGTCTTCAAGTGTTGAAGGAAAACATGCATGTCATGTTTTAATTATTTATCTCATCTCCCATGGCCATGGTGAAGGTGTTGGAGGCCATTAATGAGTGTTTTGAGCTCTCTAAGTCTCAAAATTCCAAGGGAGAAGGATCCCTTTGAAGGCCAAGGCTTGGGGTATTTATATGAAGGAGGTTAGGTGGGAGTAAGTGAGAAACGGGGCCCACAACAGCAGTTTTCATACCAATGTGCAGGAAATTCGCACCTCCTGGCCGGATGTTCGAAATTTCATACCTCCGCATGGAGGTACGAAATTTTGAACCTCCCCGAGAGGTAGGAAATTTCGTACCTCACCTGGGTGTACGAAATTTCGAACCTTACCTGGAGGTACGAAATTTCGTACCTCGCCTGGAGGTATGAAATTTATGAGGAGGCAGCTGATCTTCTTGGTGCTGGAATCTCGTCGTTTTAGTGCATCAAAGCTCCTGGATACGAATTGAGGGAATCCTGGGCGCTGCGCCCGGACCCGCTGGACGGCTCGCCTTCGGCTCGGAGCACGGCTTGGCTAAGAGTTCACCGGTCCTTGCGATACGACTTCGACCCTGCTGCTTTGTGCTTTTTGACGCTTGAGCACGTCGCTTGCCAAATACTCGACGTGTGACTGCTTTGAAAAAAAGGCATGTTAACACCTATGCTTGGTCCCCACTAAGATTTCCCACTTTACCCATTCTTATTCATGTCTTCTTACATGTTTCAATTTGGTTAAGTGTTCCTAATCGTATTTAACATGACACCCATGTCACCCACTTAACCCCCATGTCCCACCGCATGTTTATCTTGGTTAAGTGTTACTTAATTCATTATAACCGTAACCTTGTAAGACCTCCCACATTAGACTACCTTTTGCGATTGCTGGATATGCCGGGCAGGTACGGGCAGGCTTATACCGCAAACGGGCCTAACCTTGTGTCTTTACAATTGTTACGCATTTAATTTATGCCTTTGACCTCTCACGTTAGACTACCGTTTGTGGTTGCTAGAATTGCCGGGCGGGTCCGGGCAGTCTTATACTACAAACGAGTCTAACCTCGTGTCTTAGGCGTTTATTATTACACATAAATATTTCACCCCAATATGAATTAATTGTCCCCATTTAAATTGTCAATAATTTCCAATTTAATCTATGTCCATAATTGTCACCTAAATTATGTCCATAGTTTCCAGGTATATGAATTATATCAATTAGTGTCTTAAATTAGTTATATGCCTTTAAAGCCATTTGATGCCAATTCACAATATGTATATTTAATATTTTCCCATTGTCCCCACGTCGTTTGTACGTTTAATATGAAATATGCTAGACTCGCAAATAGTCTAACTCATAAGAAAAGAAACATCACAACTTGCATAACACATAAAATAGATCTAACTTGCAAATAAGAATTATAACATAAATTTGCATAGCCAATAACTTGCATAGGCAATGGACATTTAGAACATAAATTTGCATAAACTATGTACTGCCATGGATTTAAATATAGATCTCAACATAAAGTTGTGAACTTGCATATATGAATATGGTTTTCGCCTAAACTTGCATATGTGAATTTGGTTTTCACCCAAACTTGCATATGTATTCCAAACAAACTTGCATATGAATTTAAACATGTATACTAATACCACATGTTTTACATATAAACTCGCATATATATATATATATATATATATATATATATATATACTTGATTCACATATAAACTTGTGTATAATTCGCATACAGACTTGCATATTATTCATATACAAAATAGCATATGATTTACATCCAAACTTGCATATAAACTGATGTCATAAAATGAATCAAGTTAAACATATGTGATTGGACATATGAAGTAGATCAACTAACGTAAGTTAACAAAACTGTTATATGTTTACAAACAGACGATAACAAAATTAGGTAACGTCACATGATTCAATAGGCATGTTCTCATAATCCATATTATAACTCATCATAATTAGTTTATTAATTATTTTTTGAAAGAAATTTTACTCACAAAGATGGATTGGAGAAGAGAATAATTCGTTTGTCGTTTGTATTAGAATCTTGACTTACGATTCCTAAGCTTTAAGATGAAGGAGAACTATTCCAGCAGCAGCATGGAGGCCAAGTGATTAATTAGTTTAGGTTTAGAGCTTGAGTCTATGCGTGCTTATATAGAAGTTTAGATCAATATAAGTCGTTAGATTAATATAGGAGCAATCAGACCCATTTAGGCCAATTAGAACCGTCCAGAAACTGCCACCCAAGCCCTAGTAACTCAGCCACAAGTCAGAAATCATCACAGTTCAGATCTGCCTAAGGGGGTAGGTCGACCCCCAGGTCGACGTGCATAGGGGAGGTCGATCCCTGGTCGACCCCCTGGTCGACCTGGCCTATGGCAGGAAAAATCCCGCCTAGCCCGCTTCTCTGTTTGAATTCGAATTTTGAATTTAAACCTGAGCTGTTTTAATTTATTTAAATTCCTAAAACTTCTAAGGCCATAAATTCCTCATACGAAGTCCGATTCATGAAAAATTGGACTCTATTCCAAGAAGAACTTCGAGATGAACGCAATTGCGTAACCCATTTCCCTTAATTCTTCTCTTAAAAATTAAGTGTTCTTAATTTTGTTAATTTTAATATTTAAAATTATGGGGTGTTATACCGGGCATCAGTAGTATACACTGTGCATCTTGAATCGTGTAGGGTTGCTATCATAGGGATTGATACACCTTATGTTGGGACCAGCACTGGGTATCTACATGCAAGAGAGGGCCGATTGACACAGACACAAGGAAAATTAGTACAAGTAGGGATCCAATCGATAGAGCAGTAAGGGTACATCTAACATCTTCATGGCAATTAGGATGATTGAGGTAAGATCCTCATACTAGATGTACACCTGAAGGCTACCACAATTGCGGGGTAGGGATCACCTTATTATATAACACAGGATACTAGTAGGGACACTAGTAGGGGATACAGATCCTTTTTCACTGGATACTAGTTAGGTCACTCGTAGGGGATACATATCCTTTTTCATAGGATACTAGTTGGGACACTAGTAGGGGATACAGATCATTCTATAAAAGACACTAGTTAGGATACTGGCAAGTTTGTGCAGACAAAATAGGAAATCAGAGAAAGAACCGAAGCGCATTCTGCTTATCTTGCCTTATCATATCTTACACTAATCTTATATTATCTTGTTATCCCGGTTATCACGGTATTGTCTTAGACTCTGTTTATTTATGTCATGTTACTATTACCTATTTACATACTGAAAATCACTGGACTTACCAGACTTACGTCTGACCTAGTTCTGTTTCGCCTCTCTTCTTCCGTTTCCCCCCGGTTGTCAGGGAGGTAATAGCTCAGCTTAGTTTGGACAGTTTCTCTTTCCAAGCTTGAAGATTCTTTGATGTATTGCTTTGGACTCTCTTTTGCACTGCTATGGTCGGCTTATGCTTTATTGGGGAATATCATTGTCATTTTATGCTTCTTTATTTTGTTAAACTAGACAGATACTTTGTTGTACTAGGTATTGGTGTTTTGGTGTTGGAAAACAATCTTTGTACAATTTGTTTTACCAAGCTGTTGTTTTATCAATAAAGTAAAGCATTATTTATATTCCGCTGTTTTATTTGTCTGTCTTGTAATTTATCTGCACCTTTTACCTATAACGCTTCACTGAAGTTAATGCATTCCCTCTGTGAGTGACATTAATGGAGGTAGGGTGTTACGCTTTTGAAAACTCGTTTATGGAGATGAAAAAGAAATGTAACATGGTGAATCATGTTCCAAAATATACTATATCGAAATCCGATCATAACTTTGTATCCATTTTGAGTTACTAGAACCATAACCAGTCAAAACGAAGCCCTCTCATAGGTCTATAGGACTAACAGGTTCCACCAATCTCATCATAGTTCAGTAACCAAGAAATTCAATTATAATGACTATAGGGAACACCAAAAGCTTTTTTAGCTCAATTTTTATGCTCTCTAATAGATCTATAGGAATAATAGGTTCCACCAATATCATCTTAGTTCAGTAACAAGAAATTCAATCTTAATGTCTATTGGGAACATCGAAAGCTTTTTTAGCTCAATTTTTCACATGACGTTTTGTTGGTCAAAGGTTGTTTGATCGTGGTAGGAATTCGATTTACTATTTTTGGGAATATGATTCACGCTATTATATTTCTATTTCATTCCCATAAACAAGTTTTCAAAAGTCATGCAATGCAATCTTGGATTTTCAAACTGATGTTGCACCTCAGAACTTCGATGTTGCACCCAATAGACATGGGTTGTTCTGCCAACCATAACTTTGTAACCATTTTGAGTTGCTAGAACCATAACCATTCAAAATGAAGCTCTCTCATATATCTATAGGAATAATAAGTTCCACCAATCTCAATTTAGTTCAGTGACAAAGAAATTTTATCTTAATGACTATTGGAAACATCGAAAGCATTTTTAACTCCATTTTTCACATGTTGTTTTGTTGGTCAAAGGGGTTTGACTGTGGTAGGAATACGATTTACTATTTTTTGAACATGATTCACTGTGTTATATTTCTATTTCATCCCCATAAACGAGTTTTCAAAAGTCATATAGTGCAATCTTGGATTTTCAAATGGATGTTGCACCTCAGGACTTCGATGTTGCACCCAACAGACGTGGGTTATTCCGCCATCCGTTACTTTTTATCCATTTTGAGTTACTAGAACCATAACCAGTGAAAATGAAGCTCTCTCATAGATCTGTAGGACAAACAGGTTCCACCCATCTCATCTTAGTTCAGTAACCAAGAAATTCAATCTTAATGACCATTAGGAACATTTTCATATGCCGTATAGTTGGTCAAAGGGGGTTTACAGTGGTAGGAATTCGATTTACTATTTCTTGGAATATCATTCATCATGTTATATTTCAATTTCATGCCCATAGACAAGTTTTCAAAAGCCTTATAGTGTAATCTTGGAGTTTCAAATGGATGTTGCACCTCAAAACTTCGATGTTGCACCCAATAGACGTGCGTTGTTCGGCCAACCATAACTTTGTATCCATTTTGAGTTACTAGAACCATAACCACTCAAAACGAAGCTCTCACATTGATCTACAGGAATAACAGGTTCCACCCATCTCATCTTAGTTTAGTAAACAAGAAATTCAATCCCAATGATTATTAGGAACTTTGAAAGTTTTTATTAGCTCGATTTTTAACATGCCGTATTGCTGGTCAAAGGGGGGTTGACCTTGGTATTAATTCGATTTACTATATTTTGGATTATGATTCACCATGTTATATTTCTATTTCATCCCCATAAACAAGTTTTCAAAAGTCATACAATGCAATCTTGGAGTTTCTGACAGATGTTGCACCTCAAGACTTCGATGTTGCACCCGGTAGACGTGGATTGTTCCGCCAACCATAACTTTGTATCCATTTTGATATACTAGAACCATAACTAGTCAAAATGAATTTGTCTCATATATACATATAGGATTAAAAGGTTCCACCTATCTCATCTTAGTAACTAAGAAATTCAATCTTAATGACAATTAGGAACATCAAAAGCTTTTTTAGCTCAATTTTTCACATGTTGTATTATTGGTCAAAGGGAGTTTACCTTGGTCAGAATTCAATTTATAATTTTTTGGAATATGATGCGCCATGTTATATTTCTATTTCATCCCCATAAACCAGTCCGAACGAAGCTCTCTCATATATCTGTAGGATTAACAGGTTCCACTCATCTCATCGTAGTTTAGTAACCAAGAAATTCAAAATGGATACAAAGTCATGGCTGGCGGAACAACCCACGTATGTTGGGTGCAACATCGAAGTCTTGAGGTGCAACATCCATTTGAAAATCCAAGATTGCATTTTATGACTTTTGAAAACTCGTTTATGGGGATGATATAAAAATGTAACGTGGTGAATCATACTCCAGAATATCATAAATCGATTTCCGACCATAACATTATATCCATTTTGAGTTACTAAAACCATAACCAAAAACAAAGCGCCCTCATAGGTCTATAAGACTAACAGGTTCCACCTATCTCATCTTAGTTCAATAACCAAGAAATTCAGTATAGTGGCTATTGGTAACATAGAAAGCTTTTTTAGCTCAATTTTTTACATGTTGTTTTGTTGGTCAAAGGTGGTTTGACCGTGGTAGGAATTCAATTTATTATTTTTTTGAATATGATTCACCATGTTATATTTTTATTTCATCCCCATAAACGAGTTTTCAAATGTCATACAATGCAACCTTGGATTTTCAAACTGATGTTGCACCTCAAGACTTCGATGTTGCACCCAATAGACATGGGTTGTTCTGCAAACCATAACTTTGTATCCATTTTGAGTTGCTAGAACAATAACCATTCAAAACAAAGCTCTCTCATATATTTATAGGGCTAAAAGATTCAAACAATCTCATCTTAGTTGTGTAACCAAGAAATTCAATCTTAATGACTATTGGAGACATCAAAAGCTTTTTTAACTCAATTTTTCACATGTTGTTTTGTTGGTCAAAGGGTGTTTGACCATTGTGGGAATTCGATTTACTATTTTTTGAATATGATTCACTACGTTATATTTCTATTTCATCCCCATAAATGAGTTTTCAAAAGTCATACAGTGCAATCTTGGATTTTTAAATGGATGTTGCACCTCAAGACTTCAACGTTGCGCCCAACAGACGTGGGTTGTTCCGCCAACCATAACATTGTATCCATTTTGAGTTACTAGAACCATAACCAGTCAAAACGAAGCTCTCTCATAGATCTATAGGAAAAATAGGTTCTACCCATCTCGTCTTAGTTCAGTAACCAAGAAATTCAATCTTAATGACTATTAGGAATATTTTCACATGTCGTTTTGTTGGTCAAAGGGGGTTTGACCTGATCGGAATTCGATTTACTATATTTGAAATATGATGTACCATGTTATATTTCAATTTCATCCCCATAAACGTGTTTTCAAAAGACATACAGTGAAATCTTGGAGTTTCAAACGGAAGTTGCACCTCAAGATTTCGATGTTGCACCCAACAGACGTGGGTCGTTCTGCCAACCATAACTTTGTATCCATTTTGAGTTAATAGAACCATAACCAGTCAAAACGAAGTAGTCTCATAGATCTACAGGACAAACAGGTCCCACAATTCAATCATAATGGCTATTGGTAACATCAAAAGCTTTTTTACTTAATTTTTCACACGTCGTTTTGTTGGTCAAAGGGGAGGGGGGTTGACTGTGGAAGGAAGTCGATTTACTATTTTTTGGAATATGATTCACCATGTTATTTTCGACTTCATCCCCATAAACGAGTTTTTTAAAAGTCGTACAGTGCAATCTTGGATTTTCAAATGGATGTTGCACCTCAAGACTTCAATATTGCACCCAACAAACGTGGGTCATTCCGCTAACCATAACTTTGTATCCATTCCGAGTTACTAGGACCATAACCAGTCAAAACAAAGCTCTCTCATAGATCTATAAGACTAATAGGTTCCACATATCTCATCTTAGTTAAGTAATAAGAAATTCAATCTTAATGACTATTGGTAACATCAAAAGCTTATTTAGCTCATTTTTCCACATGCCATTTTGTTGGTCGAAGGTGGTTTGACCGTGGTAGGAAGTCGATTTACTATTTTTTGGAATATTATTCACCATGTTATATTGCTATTTCATCCCCAAAAACGAGTTTTAAAAAGTCATATGGTGCAATCTTGGATTTTCAAACTGATGTTACACCTCAAGACTTCGATGTTGCACCCAACAGACATGGACTGTTCTACCAACCATAACTTTGTATCCATTTTGAGTTGCTAGAACCATAACCATTCAAAACAAATCTCTCTCATATATCTATAGGACTAATAGGTTCCACCAATCTCATCTTAGTTCAGCAACCAAGAAATTCAATCCTAATGACTATTGGAAACATCTAAAGCTTTTTTAACTCAATTTTTCACATGTTGTTTTGTTGTTCAAAGGTTTTTCACCTTGGTAGGAATTCAATTTACAATTTTTTGAAAGTGATTTGCTATGTTATATTTCTATTTCATCCCCATAAACGAGTTTTCAAACTTCACATAGTGCAATCAAAGATTTTCAAACGGATGTTGCACCTCAAGAATTCGATATTGCACCCAATAGACATGGGTTGTTCCGCCAACCATAACTTTGCATCCAATCTAAGTTACTAGAACCATAACCAATCAAAAAGAAGATCTCTCATAGATCTATATGACTAATAGGTTCAACCCATCTCATCTTAGCTAAGTAACCAAGAAATTCAACCTTAATGACTATTGGGAAAGTCGAATGCTTTTTTAGCTCAAATTTTCACATGCCGTATTATTGGTCAAAGGGGGTTTGACTGTGGTAGGAATTTGAAGCTCTCTTGTAGATCTATAGGACTAACTGGTTCCACCAATCCCATCTTAGTTTAGTAACCATGAAATTCAACCTTAATGACTATTGGAAACATTGAAACCTTTTTTACTTCATTTTTTCACATGCCGTTTTGTTGGCCAAAGGGGGTTTGACCGTGGTTGGAATTCGATTTACTTTTTTTTGGAATATGATTCACCATGTTATATATCTATTTCATCCCCATAAACGAGTTTTCAAAAGTCATAGAGCGCAATCTTGGAGTTTCTAACGGATGTTGCACCTCAAGACTTCGATGTTGCACCCAACAGACTTGGGTTGTTCCGCCTACCAAAACTTTGTATCCATTTTGAGTTACTAGAACCATTACAAGTCAAAACAATGCCCTCTCATAGATCTATAGGAGTAACAGGTTCCACCAATCTCATCTTAGTTCAGTAACCAAGAAATTCAATCATAATGACTATTGGGAATATCAAAAGCTTTCTTACCTCAATTTTGAAGCTCTCTCATAGATCTATAGGACGAATAGGTTCAATTAATCTCATCATTGTTCAATAACCAAGAAATTCAATCTTAATGACTATTAGGAACATCGAAAGTTTATTAGCTTAATTTTTCACATGTCGTATTGTTGGTCAAAGGGGGTTTGACCGTGGTCGGAATTCGATTTACAATTTTTTGGAATATGATTCACCATGTAAAATTATATTTCATCCCCATAAACGAGTTTTCAAAGTCATATAGTGTAATCTTGGAGTTTCCAACAGATGTTGCACCACAAGACTTATTGCACCCAGTAGACGTGGGTTGTTCCGCCAACCATAACTTTGTATCCATTTTGAGTTACAAGAACCGTAACCAGTCAAAACGAAGCCCTCTGAAAGATCTATAGGACTAATAGGTTCTACCTATCTCATCTTAGTTCAATAACCAAATAATTCAATCTTAATGACTATTGGGAACATCGATAACTTCTTTAGCTCAATTTTTCACATGTCGTTTAGTCTGTCAAAGGGGGTTTGACCGTGGTCGGAATTCGATTTACTATATTTTGGAATATGATTCACCATGTTATATTTCTATTTCATCCCCATAAATGAGTTTTCAAAAGACATACAGCGTAGTCTTGGATTTTCAAACTGATGTTGCACCTCAAGACTTCCACGTTGCACCCAATAGATGTGGGACGTTCTGCCAACCATAACTTTGTATCCATTTTGAGTTACTAGAACCATAACCAGTCAAAATGAAGCTCTCTCATAAATGTGTAGGACTAATAGGTTGCAACCATCTCATCTTAGTTCAGTAACCAAGAAATTCAGTCTTATAGACTATTGGGAACAACGAAAGCTTTTTTAGCTCAATTTTTCACATGTCGTATTTTTGGTCAAAGGGGGATTGACCGTAGTCGGAATTCGATTTACTATACCTTGGAATATGATTCACCGTGTTATATTTCTATTTCATCCCCATAAACGAGTTTTCAAAAGTCATACAGTGCAAACATGGATTTTCAAACGGATGTAGCACCTCAAGACTTCAACGATGCACCCAACAGACGTGGGTTGTTCCGCCAACCATAACATTCTATCCATTTTGAGTTACTAGAACCATAAACAGTCAAAACAAAGCTCTCACGTATATCTATAGGACAAACAGGTTCCATAAATATCATTTTAGTTCTATAATCAAGAAATTCAATCATAATGACTATTGGGAAAATCGAAAGCTTGTTTAGCTCAATTTTTCACTTGCTGTTTTGTTGGTCAAAAGGGGTATGAACGTGGTTGGAATTCAATTTACTATATTTTGGAATATGATACAAAGTTATGGTTGGCGGAATAACCTACGTTTGTTGGGTGCAACATCGAAGTATTGAGGTGCAACATCCGTTTGAAAATCCAAGATTGCACTGTATAAATAATAACCAGTCCAAATGAAGCTCTCTCATAGATCTACAGGACTAATAGGTTCCGCTAATCCCATCTTAGTTCAATAACCAAGAAATTCAATATTAATGACTATTCCGAACATCAGAAGCTTTTTTAGCTCAATTATTCACATGCCGAATTGTTGGTCAAACGGGGTTTACCATTGTAGGAATTTGGGTTACTATTTCTCGGAATAAGATTCACAATGTTATATTTCTATTTCATACCCATAAACGAGTTTTCAAAAGTTATATAGTGCAATCTTGGAGTTTCAAATGGATATTGCACCCAATAGACGTGTGTCGTTCCGCCAACCATAACTTTGTATCCATTTTGAATTACGAGAACCATAACCAGTCCGAACGAAGCCCTCTCATAGATCTATAGGATTAACAGGTTGCACCATCTCATCTTAGTTCAGTAACGAAGAACTTCAATCATAATGACTATTGGGAACATCGAAATCATTTTTAGCACAAATTTTAAGCTCTCTCACAAATCTATAGGATTACCAGGTTCCACCAATCTCATCTTAGTTCAGTAACCAAGAAATTTAATTTTAATGACTATTGGGAACATCGGAGGATTTTTTAGCTTAACTTTTCACATGCCGTATTGTTGGCCAAAGGGGGTTTGACCGTGGTCAGAATTCGATTTACTATATTTTGGAATATTATTCACCATGTTATATTTCTATTTCATCCTCATAAACGAGTTTTTAAAAGTCATACAGTGCAATCTTCGATTTTCAAATGGATGTTGCACCTCAAGACTTGTTGCACCAAATAGATGTGGGTTGTTCCCCCAACCATAACTTTGTATCCATTTTGAGGTACTAGAACCATAACCAGTCAAAACGAATCTCTCTCAAAGATCTATAGGACTATCAGGTTTCACCCGTTTCATCTTAGTTCAGTAACAAAGAAATTCAATCTTAATGACTATTGGGTACTTCCAACGCTTTTTTTAGCTCAATTTTTCACATGTCGTATTGTTGGTCAAAGGGGGGTTGACCGTGGTCGAATTCGATTTGCTATATTTTGGAATATGATGAACCATGTTATATTTCTATTTCACCCCCATAAACGTTTTTGAAAAGTCATACAGTGTAATCTTGGATTTTCGAACGGATGTTGTACCTAAAAACTTCGACGTTGCACAAAGTAGACGTGGGTTGTTCCATCAACCATAACTTTGAATCCATTTTGAGTTACTAGAACCATAACCAGTCAAAATGAAGCTCTCTCATGTATCTATAGGACAAACAGGTTCCACCAATCTCATCTCAGTTAAGTAACCAAGAAATTCAATCAAAATGACTTTTGGGAAAATCAAAAGATTTTTTAGCTCAATTTTTCACATGTCGTTTTGTTGGTCAAAGGGAGTTTGACCGTGGTCGGAATTCGATTTATTATATTTTAGAATATGATACAAAGTTATGGTTAGCGGAACAACCCTCGTCTATTGGGTGCAACATCGAAGTCTTGGCCTGCAACATCCGCATGAAATTCCAAGATTGCACTGCATGAATTATAACCAGTCAAAACAAAGCTCTGTCATAGATCTGTAGGATTCAAACGTTCCACCAATCTCATCT
Organism: Allium sativum; assembly: GCA_030737875.1. NCBI lineage: Eukaryota > Viridiplantae > Streptophyta > Magnoliopsida > Asparagales > Amaryllidaceae > Allium > Allium sativum. The sequence continues at coordinate 32,553,047 of CM060920.1, read as the reverse complement.
TTTTTCAGTAAATAGGAAATTCAATCTTAATGGCTATTGGGAACATCAAAATCTTTTTTAGCTCAATTTTTCACATGTTGTATAGTTGGTCAAAGTGGGTTTATCGTGGTAGGAATTCGATTTACTATTTTATGGAATATGATTCATTATGTTATATTTCAATTTCATCCCCAAAAACGAGTTCTCAAAAGTCATATAGTACAATCTTGGATTTACATGCGGATGTTACACCTCAAGACTTCGAAGTTGCACCTAATAGACATGGGTTGTTCCGCCAACCACAAATTTGTAATCATTTTGAATTACTAGAATAATAACTAGTCAAAACGAAGCTCTCTCATATATCCATAGGATTAACAGGTTCCACCTATCTCATCTTAGTTCAGTAACCAAGAAATTCAATCTTAATGACTATTGGGAACATCGAAGGGTTTGACAGGTGTCGGAATCCGATTTACTATATTTTGGAATATGATGTACCATGTTATATTTCTATTTCATCCCCATAAACGAGTTTTCAAAAGTCATACAGTGCAGTCTTGGAGTCTCAAACGAATGTTGCACCTCACGACTTTGATATTGCACCTAATAGACGTGGGTTGTTCCGCCAACCATAACTTTGTATCCATTTTGAGTTACTAGAACCATAACCAATCAAAACAAAGCCCTCTCACAGATCTATAGGACTAACAGGTTCCACTGTCTCATCTTAGTTTAGTAACCAAGAAATTCAATCATAATGACTATTGGGAACATCGAAAGCTTTTTTATCTCAACTTATAAGCTCTCTCGCAGATCTATAGGATTAACAGGTTCCACCAATCTCATCTTAGTTCAGTAACCAAGAAACTCAATTTTAATGACTATTGGGAAAATCAAAAGCTTTTTTAGCTCAGTTTTTCGCATGCCGTATTGTTTGTCAAAGGGGGTTTTACCGTGGTTGGAATTCGGTTTACTATTTTTTGGAATATGATTCACCATTTTATATTTCTATTTCGTCCACATAAACAAGTTTTCAAAAGTCATACAGTGAAATCTTGGAGTTTCAAATGGATGCTGCACCTCAAGACTTGTTACACCCAATAGACGTGGGTTGTTCCGCTAATCATAACTTTGTATCCATTTTGATTTGCTAGAACCATTACCAGTCCAAACGAAGCTTTCCCATTGATCTATGGGACTAACAGGTTCCACCTATTTCATCTTAGTTCAGTAACAAAGAAATTCAATCGTAATGACTATTGGGAACATCGAAAGCTTTTTTAGCTCAATTTTTCTCATGCTGTTTTGTTGGTCTAAGGGGGTTTGACCGTGGTCGAAATTCGATTTACTATATTATGGAATATGATTCACCATGTTATATTTCTATTTCATCCCCACAAACGAGTTTTCAAAATTCATACTGCGCAATCTTGGATATTCAAACTGATGTTGCTCCTCAAGACTTCGATGATGCGCCAAACAGACGTGGGTTGTTCTGCCAACAATAACTTTCTATCCATTTTGAGTTACTAGAACAATAACCAATCAAAACGAAGCTCTCTCATAGATCTATAGGACTAACAGGTTGCACCCATCTCATTTAGTTCAATAACCAAGAAATTCAATCTTAATGATTTTTGGGAACATCAAAAGCTTTTTTAGCTCAATTTTTCACATGCCGTATTGTTGGTCAAAGGGGGGTTGACCATGGTCGGAATTTAATTTACTATGTTTTGGAAGATGATTCACCATGTTATATTTCTATTTCATCTCGATAAACGAGTTTACAAAAGTCATACAGTGTAATCTTGGATTTTCAAATGGATGTTGCACCTCAAGACTTCGATGTTACACCCTATAGACGTCGGTTGTTCAGCTAATTATCCATTTTGAGTTACTAGAACCATAACCAATCAAAACGAAGCTCTCTCATATATCTATAAGACAAACAGGTTCCACAAATCTCATGTTAGTTCAGTAATTAAGAAATTCAATCAAAATGACTATTGAGAAAATCGATAGATTTTTTAGCTCTTCACATGTCTTTTTGTTGGTCAAAGGGAGTTTGATCGTGGTCGGAATTCGATTTACTATATTTTGGAATATGATACAAAGTTATGTTTGGCGGAACAACCCACGTCTATTGGGTGAAACATCGAAGTCTTGAGGTGCAACATCCGTTCGAAAATCCAAGATTGCACTGCATGAATTATAACCAGTCAAAACGAAGCACTCTCATAGATCTGTATGACTAAAAGGGAGTATACCGTGGTAGGAACTCGATTTACTATTTTGTTGAATATGATTCACCGTGTTATATTTCAATTTCATCCCCGTAAACGAGTTTTCAAAAGTCATACTGTACAATCATGGATTTTCATGTGGATGTTGCACCTTCAAACTTCGATGTTGCACCCAATAGACGCGGGTGGTCCCACCAATCATAACTTTGTATCCATTTTGAATTACTAGAACTATAACTAGTCCAAACGAAGTTCTCCCATATATCTATAGGATTAACAGGTTCCACCAATCTCATCTATGTTCAGTAACCAAGAAATTCAATCCTAATGAATATTGGGAACATCGAAAGCTTTTTTAGCTCAATTTTTCAGATGTCGTTTTGTTGGTCAATGGGGGTTGAACGTTGTCGGAATTCGATTTACTATATTTTGGAATATGATGCACCATGTTATATTTTTATTTCATCCCCATAAACGTGTTTTCAAAAGTCATACGGTGCAATCTTGGATTTTCAAACGAATGTTGCACCTCAAGACTTCGATTTTGCACCCAACAGATGTGGGTTGTTCTTCCAACCATAACTTTGTATCCATTTTGAGTTACTAGAACCATAACTGAAACACCCCACCTCTGTTGAGGTCACTCACAAAGGAAATGCCATAACTTTGGTGTGGAAATTTAGGTAAAAGATGTAGATAAATTACAAGACAGACAAATAAAGTCATTTTATTAACAACATAATTCAGTCAAGCTTTTACAACAGTTATCTCGATCATACTTAAAAGTAATACATAGAACTTCTGTCTTGATTCAAAAACTTCCAAGTATAAAAGAAGCATAAAAATAAAAATATTATTCCCAAAGTAAAGCGTGAACCTGCCGTAGCAATGGAAGAGAGAGTCCAAAACAATACTTCGACTATCTTCGAATCAAGAAGAATACTGAGCTAAGTGATAACATTTCCTCCCTGTGAACCTGGGAGGGGGGTGGGGAAATGGAAGGAAAGAGGCGAAAGAAAGCAAGGTCAGACATAAGTCTTGTAAGTCCACTGACTTTCAGCATATAAACAGGTAAAAGCATAATGACATGAATAAATTGAATATAAGACAATACCGTGAGAAACAAGGATAACATGATAACATAGGATAAGTATAAGGTATGATAAGGCAAGATAAGCTGAATGCGCTTCTACTCTTTCTTTGCTTCGCTACTACTTTGTTGTTCTGATTTATATATCAATCTCTGCACCACCTAACTAGTGTTCCAACTAGTAATCTATATAAACGATAACGTGATCCCAATCCCCGTAATTGTGGTAGCCTTCAGGTGTACATCTATTGTGAGGATTCCACCTCAATCAGCCTAATTGCCATGAACATGTTAGATGTACCCTTACAACCCTATCAATCGGCACCCTACTTGTATTAATTTCTCTTGTGTTTGTGTCAATCGGCCATCTCATGCGTGTAGATACCCTGTTCTGGCCCCACCATAAGGTGTATCAATCTTATGATAGCGACCCGACACGATTCAAGATGCACAGTGTATAACTACTATTACCCAGTGCCCTCTTTTTGCCACTCCGGAGTACGTGCATGCTCGTAAACCATCGCAACCTACACTGACGTACCCCCTGCCGCTGTTTTTACTGCTTATAATCAGCCCAGTAATCGTGCCCCACCCTTCCTAGTTCAGGGTATCGTGATACATCTATGTGGGTTACTGCTGAAATGGGTCCCCGTTACTAGGTTTCCTATTGTTTAAGTTTGTGGGCCTATATTTACTAATATTACCCACCAACCTGATATGTACTTAACCCTCCCACTGATTCAAGCATGTTTATTTAACGGTTAAGTTTTGTGGGCCTATATGTACTAATATTACCCACCTACACGAGATGTACTAAACCCTCTCATTGATTCAAGCATGTTTATTAAACGGTTAAGTGCTGTCCAGTCATGTTAACTTAACCCACCCATTCATCGTGTCAAGTTAAGTGTTCCTTATTTACTTAACCCCGTCCGTTCATCAAGTTATATTGGTTAAGTGTTTCCCTGTTACTTAACCCTACGTGTTCATCATGTTATATTGGTTAAGTGTCATCAATCAATTGAGGTTAACTTAACCCACCTACTTGTCATGTTACTTTGGTTAAGTGTCACCTTCTTGTTTGAACTTAACCTTACCACAAGTCAAGTTATATTGGTTAAGTGTTTACTTAACCCTTTCCATTTATCATGCTATACCGGTTAAGTATTTCCTATTAACTTAACCCTAGTCATCCATCTTGTCATATTGGTCAAGTGTTCCTCATTACTCAACCCTCTCCATCCATGCAATATTGGTTAAGTGTTCCTTTGAACTTAACCCTACTCATTTATCTTGTTCATTGGCATTAATTGATTTATTAATGCACCAACCTATCACATTAGAAATGTGTTGTTGCGGTTACTGGATGTGCCGGCGGTTCCGGGCAGTTTTACACCATAACTCAATCTAACCTTGGGTTTTTCTTAGGCATGATGCAATAACCTCTCACATTAGATAGGTGTTGTTGTTGTTACTGGATGTGATGGGCGGTTCCGGGCAGTTTTACACCACAACTCAATTTAACCTCGGGTTAGCCACGTTCATCTTTAATCTACACATTTACCTTATATTCCTAAATATAGATTTTCATGCTAATTACCAAACTCACCAAAACTAGTCATGTTACTTTTTCGCCCAATCTAGATTAAATGCTCCATTTACCCCAAATTCGCAACAATAACCATTTTTCCCAAAACTTGATTTATATGCCAACTTCATACTTTGTCATTCATGCCACTATGTCAAATTACATATTCCAAAATTCATGTCAAATTGCATCTTAACAGTTTTGCAATGTTACATGTTCCAAATTATGCCAAATATTGTCAATTTCACGTTATACCCAATTTCCCCTGAATTCATAACGTACGTATTTCGAGATTCAACTCAAGATTCATAATATAACGGGAGAAGCAAGATGGAACATCGTAAGAATAGGCATAGTCATATGATGATAACAACTACTGGTCCAATAAACTTGATGTAATAAAAAGGCAAGTTTTGTAAGGAATATATCGCAGGCATATAGAAATGATAAGAATTTTATTATGAACTCAAAAAGGATTACAATTCCAATATACATCAAAAATAGATATGATTGGACCAGTTTCATAGTCAAAAATGTTTCCCAAGGATATATATTTTTTCAAGCAAAGATTTCAATGAAAGGATAGTTTACATCAGGCATATTCTCATATCCATTTGATTACATGCCACAATTAGATTTAGGTGTTCAAATCTAAAAAGCAACTGACTTACAAAACAAAGGCAAATCTTGTTTTCATACATCACTATACACCCTAATCTTCTTCTTCCAAATCATAAACTACCATGTATATATTTATACACAATTATATATATATCCCAATTTTAGATCTTAGACCACAACATGTACTATGCCTTATATTTACAGTTCAATTTACGCCCCAAATCCCAAGTCATACGTCCAATACTTTATGCTTTAAATCTCAAGTCATATGTCCAATACTTTATGCCTCAAATCTCAAGTCATATGTCCAATACTTTATGTTTGAATGTGTTATGCCCTCAAATCAGTTACAATCTCAATTATGCCCAATTATGCACAATTTAATACTTTTCCCAAATTTTAGCGCTGGTTATGTCCAAAGTCATAATTTATTCCCAATTTTATTTCCAACGTATGTCCATCTCTTATGAGATCTGGCTCAGACTCGTAGTAGCCTGGCTATAAAACAAAAAGGGAAGAAGGAAAGAAGAGACAAAGAACGGACATAATATTATCAATGAGATAGATCCAAAGGATATAGAAAGACAGGCATAATCTTAGATCCAAATTTATTACAATGTAAGAATCACAATTAACTTTTATTTCTAAAAGTAACGTGAACTTACAATTATAGAAGGGTCTTCAATTCTGGGATCGGTATTCTAAAACTGAATAGCTCTCCCTTGAAGTAGACTATTGTTCTTCTAATTTAGACTTGATTTGATTCTTAGAAATAGTTGTTGAAGTCGTTGATTTGTCCTTTGAATCTCTACTTGAATTCTAAACTTGATTTGTATGAAGGACTTGAGCAGTATAACCCCGTCTTTGATTTATTTTGATATAAATTAGGGTAGAGTATAGGCGTAATGAAGTTGTGTGGAGAGAAAGTGAGGTTTGGGGGTGTTTAAATAGCTTAGGAGCAACGAATCTGGTCAGAATGGGCGTCTAAAGGCAGAAAAATGAATCTGTCCACGGATCTGGAAAAGGTGGGAGGAGATCGACCTCCAGGTTGACCTTATTGTCGACTTGTTCTACTTAGGTCGACCGCCAGGTCGACCTCCTGATCGACCTGGGTCCTGCGCGGGAAATTTCCCGCCCAGCCCGGGTGTTTGATTTGAATTTCAAAACTTTAAATTTGAATTCGGGCTGGTTTTTATTTTAAATTCCTAAAACTTCTGAAGGTCATAACTTCTTCATACGTAGTCCGATTTATGCAAACTCGGACTCTATCTCAAGCAGAATTTTGAGACGAACGCAATGGCGTAGCCTGTTTCCCTTAATTCTTCTATAAAAAATAAAGTAAACTTTAATTTGTTACTTTAATGTTCACTAAAAATATGGGGTGTTACATTCTCCCCTCCCTAAAGGATTTCGTCCTCAAAATATTCAAGTTAGGAAGAACGTATATCCAACCATACAACATCCATCCACTCAACCATTCAATCACAGGGGGTTTGACCATGGTCGGAATTCAATTTACTATATTTGAAATATGATGTACCATGTTATATTTCAATTTCATCCCCATAAACGTGTTTTCAAACGAAATACAGTGCAATCCTAGAGTTTCGAACGGATGTTGCACCTCAAGATTTCGATGTTGCACTCAACAGACGTGTGTTGTTCTGCCAACCATAACTTAGTATCCATTTTGAGTTAATAGAACCATAACCAGTCAAAACGAAGTAGTCTCATAGATCTATAGGACAAACAGGTGCCACACATCTAACCTTAGTTCAATAACCAAGAAATTCAATCATAATGACTATTAGGAACATCAAAAGCTTTTTTAGCTCAAATTTTCACATGTCGTTTTGTTGGTCAAAGTGGGGGTTAACCGTGGAAGGAATTCGATTTACTATTTTTCGGAATATGATTCACCATGTTATATTTACATTTCATCCCCATAAACGAGTTTTTAAAGTTGTATAGTGCAATCTTGGATTTTCAAACGGATGTTGCACCTCAAGACTTCAATATTGCACCCAACAAACGTGGGTCGTTCGGCCAACCATAACTTTGTATCCATTCCGAGTTACTAGGACCATAACCAGTCAGAACAAAGCTCTCTCATAGATCAATAGGACTAATAGGTTCCACCTATCTCATCTTAGTTACGTAACTAAGAAATTCAATCCTAATGACTATTGGGAACATCGAAAGCTTATTTAGCACAATTTTCCACAAGCCATTTTGTTGGTCAAAGGTGGTTTGACCATGCTAGGAATTCGATTTACTATTTTTTGGAATATTATTCACCATGTTATATTGCTATTTCATCCCCATAAACGAGTTTTCAAGAGTCATACAATGCAATCTTGGATTTTCAAACTGATGTTACACCTCAAGACTTCGATGTTGCACCCAACAGACATGGACTGTTCTTCCAACCATAACTTTGTATCCATTTTGAGTTGCTAGAACCATAACCATTAAAAACAAATCTCTCTCATATATCTATAGGACTAATAGGTTCCACCAATCTCATCTTAGTTCAGTAACCAAGAAATTCAATCTTAATGACTATTGGAAACATCGAAAGCTTTTTTAACTAAATTTTTCGCATGTTGTTTTGTTGTTCAAAGGTTTTTGACCTTGTTAGGAATTCAATTTACTATTTTTTTGAAAATGATTCACCATGTTATTTTTCAATTTCATTCCCATAAACGAGTTTTCAAACTTCATCTAGTGCAATCCTGGATTTTCGAACGGATGTTGCACCTCAAGACTTCGATATTGCACCCATTAGACATGGGTTGTTCCGCCAACCATAACTTTGTATCCAATCTAAGTTACTAGAACCATGACCAGTCAAAACGAAGCTTTCTCATAGATCTATATGACTAATAGGTTCCACCCATCTCATCTTAGTTAAGTAACCAAGAAATTCAATATTAATGACTATTAGGAACATCGAAAGCTTTTTTAGCTCAATTTTTGACAAGCCATATTGTTGGTCAAAGGGGGTTTGACCGTGGTAGGAATTTGAAGCTCTCTCATAGATCTATAGGACTAAAAGGTTCCACGAATCCCATCTTAGTTCGGTATCCAAGAAAATCAATCTTAATGACTATTGGAGACATTGAAACCTTTTTTAGCACATTTTTTTCACATGTCGTTTTGTTGGTCATAGGGGGTTTGACTGTGGTTGGAATTCGATTTACTATTTTTTGGAATATGATTCACCATTTTATATTTCTATTTCATCCCCATAAACGAGTTTTTAAAACTCATACAGTGCAATCTGGGAGTTTCAAATGGATGTTGCACCTCAAGGCTTCGATGTTCCACCCAATAGACATGGGTTGTTCCGCCTACCACAAATTTGTATTCATTTTGAGTTACTAGAACCATAACAAGTCAAAAAATGCCCTCTTATAGATCTATAGGAGTAACAGGTTCCACCAATCTCATCTTAGTTCAGTAACCAAGAAATTCAATCTTAATGATTATTGGGAATATCGAAAGCTTTTTTGCCTCAAATTTGAAGCTCTCTCATAGATCTGCAGGACGAATAGGTTCGACCAATCTCATCATTGCTCAGTAACCAAGAAATTCAATCTTAATGACTATTAGGAACATCGAAAGTTTATTAGCTTAATTTTTCACATGTCGTATTGTTGGTCAAAGGGGGTTTGACCGTGGTCCGAATTCGATTTAATATTTTTTGGAATATGATTCACCATATTAAATTTCTATTTCATCCCCATAAACGAGTTTTCAAAGTCATATAGTGTAATCTTGGAGTTTCCAACATATGTTGCACCTCAAGACTTGTTGCACCCAATAGACGTGGGTTGTTCCGCCAACCATAATTTTGTATCCATTTTTAGTTACAAGAACCGTAACCAGTCAAAACGAAGCCCTCTCATAGATCTATAGGACTAATAGGTTCCAACCATATCATCTTAGTTCAATAACCAACTAATTCAATCTTAATGAGTATTGGGAACATCGATAGCTTTTTTAGCTCAATTTTTCACATGTCGTTTAGTCCGTCAAAGGGGGTTTGACCGTGGTCGGAATTCGATTTACCATATTTTGGAATATGATTCACCATGTTATATTTCTATTTCATCCCCATAAATGAGTTTTCAAAAGACATACAGTGTAGTCTTGGATTTTAAAACTGATGTTGCACCTCAAGACTTCGACGTTGCAACCAATAGAAGTGGGACGTTCTGCCAACCATAACTTTGTATCCATTTTGAGTTACTAGAACCATAACCAGTCAAAATGAAGCTCTCTCATAAATGTATAGGACTAACAGGTTGCAACCATCTCATCTTAGTTCAGTAACGAAGAAATACAATCTTATTGACTATTGGGAACAACGAAAGCTTTTTTAGCTCAATTTTTCACATGTCGTATTTTTGGTCAAAGGGGGATTGACCGTGGTCGGAATTCGATTTACTATACCTCGGAATATGATTCACCGTGTTATATTTCTATTTCATCCCCATAAACGAGTTTTCAAAAGTCATACAGTGCAAACCTGGATTTTCAAACGGATGTAGCACCTCCAGACTTCACCGATGCACCCAACAGACGTGGGTTGTTCCGCCAACCATAACTTTCTATCCATTTTGAGTTACTAGAACCATAACGAGTCAAAACAAAGCTCTCTAATATATCTATAGGAAAAACAGGTTCCATAAATATCATCTTAGTTCTGTAATCAAGAAATTCAATCATAATGACTATTGGGAAAATCGAAAGCTTGTTTAGCTCAATTTTTCACTTGCTGTTTTGTTGGTCAAAAGGGGTATGACCGTGGTTGGAATTCGATTTACTATATTCTGGAATATGATACAAAGTTATGGTTGGCGGAATAACCTACGTCTGTTGGGTGCAACATCGAAGTCTTAAGGTGCCACATCCATTCGAAAATCCAAGATTGCACTATATAAATTATAACCAGTCCAAATGAAGCTCTCTCATAGATCTACAGGACTAATAGATTCCGCTAATCCCATCTTACTTCAGTAACCAAGAAATTCAATATTAATGACTATTCTGAACATCAGAAGCTTTTTTAGCTCAATTTTTCACATGCCGAATTGTTGGTCAAACGGGGTTTACCATTATAGGAATTTGAGTTACTATTTCTTGGAATAAGATTCACAATGTTATATTTCTATTTCACACCCATAAACGAGTTTTCAAAAGTCATACAGTGCAATCTTGGAGTTTCAAATGGATATTGCACCCAATAGACGTGGGTCGTTCCGCCAACCATAACTTTGTATCCATTTTGAATTATGAGAACCATAACCAGTCCGAACGAAGCACTCTCATAGATCTATAGGATTAATAGGTTGCACCATCTCATCATAGTTCATTAACGAAGAACTTCAATCATAATGACTATTGGGAACATCGATATCTTTTTTAGCACAAATTTTAAGCTCTCTCACAAATCTATAGGATTACCAGGTTCCACCAATCTCATCTTAGTTCAGTAACCAAGAAATTCAAGTTTAATGACTATTGGGAACATCGGAGGATTTTTTAGCTTAACTTTTCACATGCCGTATTGTTGGCCAAAGGGGGTTTGACCGTGGTCAGAATTTGATTTACTATATTTTGGAATATTATTCACCAAGTTATATTTCTATTTCATCCACATAAACGAGTTTTCAAAAGTCATACAGTGATATCTTGGATTTTCAAACGGATGTTGCACCTCAAGACTTGTTGCACCAAATAGATGTGGGTTGTTCCGCCAACCATAACTTTGTATCCATTTTGAGGTACTAGAACCATAACCGGTCAAAACGAAGCTCTCTCAAAGATCTATAGGACTATCAGGTTTCACCTGTCTCATCTTAGTTCAGTAACAAAGAAATTCAATCTTAATGACTATTGGGAACTTCCAACGCTTTTTTTAGCTCAATTTTTCACATGCCGTATTGTTGGTCAAAGGGGGGTTGACGTTGGTTGGAATGCGATTTGCTATATTTTGGAATATGATGAACCTTGTTATATTTCTATTTCACCCCCATAAACGATTTTTGAAATGTCATACAGTGTAATCTTGGATTTTCGAACGGATGTTGCACCTAAAAACTTCGACGTTGCACACAGTATACGTGGGTTGTTCCATCAACCATAACTTTGAATCCATTTTGAGTTACTAGAACCATAACCAGTCAAAATGAAGCTCTCTCGTGTATCTATCGGGCAAACAGGTTCCACCAATCTCATCTCATGTAATGGCGCGTTTTGTTAGCTGTCGAATAATTAATTTATTTAATGATTTATATATCGATTTGGTGATATCGATAACTTAAAGTATAACGTTCGAACTTATAATTTATAATTATAATTAAAACGAACCTGAAACGTCGCGGCAGTTCGCAATTTGGCGATTCGAACTTCAACTGAATATACAGAATCCGTTTTAAGTCGAATTTCTGTGAAAACAAGAAACGTACGGATCTGTTGAACTATATTTTTCATATGGAAGAGAAAAATCGAGATTTCATCGTGTAGATTTTGAGTTATGTCCAAATCAAATTTCAGAAAAGTCGCTGTAGAATTCCTTTATAATTTGCGACGCTTTATATACGTTATAAAAGAGATTTTCAGTATAAACTGAATACCGGGATAATCTGGAATCTGAAATATCAAACTGTATATTCTGATATGATATTCTGGAGTTGTACGATATCATATGTGAATATATACGATAATATAAATTTATTTATATTTAATTTCATTTTTATATTTAAATATATTTATATATTTAAATAGGTTATTTAGAACGTTAAAAATAGCCACTTTTGCAAACGAAGTCGGAATTCGACGAAACCAGTTTTGTTGGATCCGCAATATCAAATAGTTGTTAGATTTCCAGTTTCGTGATTTTTAGAGTCACTGTGTGGTCGTACGGATATTTAGAGTGAGAAATAGTCAGTATTTTGACAGTTAAAAATACGCTGTGTGAGCATACGAAGTCGAAATTCGACGAAACCAGTTTCGTTGGGACCGTAATGTCGAACTGTAGCTGCATGTCCAGTTTCGTGATTTTTAGGTGTTATATGTGACCACGGGAATTTTTAGAAGCCGAATTCAAACAAATGATTGAATAAATATCTACAAAAATCTAAGATAAATATCTCCATCCTTACCCACTATAAATACCCCCTTTTTACTTCTCTTAAGACCTAATTATTCATTCTTCAGCAAAGTAAAAAGAGGCCGCCACCGAAGTAAAATTCCTCACAGTAAAATCCCAATCTTTGAAAAATCAAACCAAAATCATTTAAAAATCCTTAAATGCTAATAGCAAGTGGTTTAAGATCGTGAATGCCACAGCTTCACACTGGTCTGCGAAACTGGAAGCTCGTTCAACGTTGGGAGGTTTGGGATGTTCACCATAGTAGATTAGGGTTCGAGATATCGAACGATTTAAACATCGGTTGGAGTTTTCTTTGTTGGAATTAAACTTATAGTGAAGAATGAAGTGTGTATGAAGTTTTTTTGGTGGATTTTGTGCTAGACGAGGTCGATACCTGTACTGGTATCTGCGTGGAAGCTGCCGAGAACGCACGACGAAGGAAGTGTCGAGCTTGGCCAGGGTGGTTTGGGAGGAAGGAGAATTGAGCGGGGAGAACTATGGTGAAAACCGTTGGTGATTTTGTGGCGAAACAAGGGAGAACGTGGTGGAAGCAGAATCACGAAAATGGCTGTGAAGAGGAGCAGGTTCGTTGGGGTATCTTCGGTGAAGAAGAGGGATAAAGGGCCAACGTGGTACTTATGATCAAAGGGGAATTGGGCCGGGTAATTGTGGTAAGGCCCAACGGAATATATTAATTTTGTTTTAGTTTAGTTTAAATTGCGTACTAGCTTATTAATGCGATATCTCGACCATATGAAATCAGAATCACGAGCCGTCAGTTGTGTTGGGATCATATGGACGAGAGCTCCACAATGAGACGGACTGGAAATGGATTGGGGCTCGTATGAATTTATGGCGAAATAAATTTGTTTGATTCAATCAAATAACAGTTTATCGTTCTTTAACGATGAACTGCAAACGTGAGTAAATCTCACTAACTCTGAACAGTTTATAATTTCATGTTGTACTGTTAGAACCGTTAAAATTGTCTGTTTGACTGTGTGTTGATTGTTTGATTGAACTGCTAGTCAGTTAGTTAAATTTCTATATTGATTCTGTTTAACAGAATATATCATATGGAACTGAAAGTGATGTTATCTATATTGTCTAACATCTGTGATGCAGGGAAACAGGTTGGAGGAATCCGACTGGATTCCTCAACAGTTATTTTATTGTTTTCCATATATTGTTATATGATGTGATATAAAATCTGTGGGCGATTATATGTGCTTGGACGATATTGAACATCGTGATTTGATATGATTGAATACCATAACATACCGAAATGTTGATAAGGGGATTTTCAATGTTTATATTGAAAATGAATCTTATTTATAAAATCGATAGGATTTTATAAAAGGAAAACATTTATTTAATTTGAAAATAAATAAATGAAAAAGGAAACATTTATTTAGAAAATAAATGAAATAAAATAGAAACATTTATTTAGAAAATAAATGAATTAGAATATATAGGAATATTTATTTTAGGAAATAAATAAAGGAACATTTATTTAGATTTTAAATAAATGGAATAAAGGAATATTTATTTAGGGAATAAATAAAGGAACACTTGTTCGGAAAATAAATAGAATTATACAAGGATAGATTTAAACACGTGCTTCGCACACGGTATAACACGATATGGATTTAAATGAGATATTAAATAGGAAATCTGTTTTAAACAGATAAATTGAAGATGATTAGTTTATAAATAATGTTTTATAAATTAAATAAATTATTTATCGTTGATAAATGGAATATATATAAGTCTGGACTTACATAGAGAAGTAGAAACATTATTAAAAGGACATTTATAAAGTGAAGAACCGTTACTAAAAGTAAATCTTTATAAATGGATAAACGTTGTAAAAAGAAAATCTTTTGAAATGAATATAACGTTAAAAAAGGGAGTTAATCAAATTTAGTTATTCGAAACGAGTTATTCGAATTAGATATTTGAATAGAGTTAAACACATTAGAGTTATTCGAATTAGTTATTCGAATAGAGTTAAACACGTAAGAGTTAATTGAATATTAGTTATTCAATTTGAGTTAATCGAATTTAGTTATTTGAGAAGAGTTAAATCGAATTTAGTTATTCGAAAGGAGTTAATCAATTTGAGTTAAGTTAATCGATTTGAATTAAGTTGAATCGAAATGGAGTAAATCGATTAGAATTAAGTTAATCGATTTAGAGTAAATCGAATATTAGTTATTCGAAGGTAAGTTATTCGAATTAGTTATTCGAAGGAGTTAATCAATTAAGTTATTCGAATGAGTCATTCGAAGGAGTAAATCAAATTATGTTAATCGATTATGGTTGAGTTAATCGATTTGGGTTAAGTTAAGTTATCAAGTTAAGTAATCGAGTTAAGATTTATCGAGTTAAGTAATCGAGTTAAGTAATCGAGTTGAGATAATCGAGTTAAGAAAATCAAGTTGAGTTAATCGAATAAGTTATTCGATAAGAGTAAATCCATTTAAGTTAATCGGATGTTAGTTATTCGATAAGAATTGACACATTTAAGAAAATCGAATATTTTTTATTCGATAAGAGTTAATGAAATAGAGCCAACCAAGAAGAGTTATTCGAATATTAGTTATTCGATGGGAGTTAATCGAAATAGAGTTTATCGAATATAAGTTATTAAAAAGGGAGAGTTAATCGAATAGAGATTACTCGAAAGAGAGTTATACGTCGAATTCGATTATAGCGAATTCGGGAAAGTACTATTTACTTTCCAGGGTTTAAATCAAGATTTAGTTATTGACTTAGAAATTAGGTGTCTATTAAATTATTCGAGTTAGGAAATAAATTTATAATTTAGGTTAGATATTTTAGGGGTAGGAATTATAACGTTATAGTTATAATCAAACACTGTCATATAAGAAGTGGATTCGTAACCTGAATCCGAGAATTTGCGTAAACAGATGATTGTAAAAGTGAGTGATGAACTTCATCTATTTCACAGTAAAGGACATTGTTCAATTAAGGTCTGCGAGGTAATTATACCCCAACTTGATTGACTTCAGAATTGACAAAGGAATAGTTGTGGTTCGATCTAAAAGGTTGATTAGGAATAAAGTTAAGGAATAAGCGATAAATGGATTAAGCGAAACGATGTTTTATACAACGTTCATTGGAAATCCGTAAATGAGATTTGGAAATGTTTTCCAAATATAGTCAGATATGTTTTCTAAACATAGAAAATGAAATGTTTTAATGATAAGAATTAAGAAATCGAGTTAAGCAAATTTAGAAACTGACTGGAGATTAGTTAAGTTGAACAGTTTCCTAAGTGACGATCTAATGTTGGTTTCGACCTTCGGGATTTATACTTAGGAGTTGTTCTCTTAGTGGTTTACCGTTAGGGACTGATAGTGGTGAAATAATAAGTGATGCGTAAATAAGCTATGGAAATGTTTTCCAATGTATTAATAACATATATTTTCTGAATATATGAAATAAGGAAATATGAACATATATATGTATATGATGATTGATCGATCGAATTTCCATTTGGAAATAAGATCGTTGTTTGTACACCGACATGTTTTCATTTGATAATTGAATCATAGACTATCAAAGTTTTGACCATATTTACGTTGTAAATATGGAGAGACCAGTTGGATTATTATCCGAAGAACCACTCCGTATTAGCATAAGCGTTGCGAATCAAGTACGCTGAAGATAATTGAAGACGGAGTGAAGTGCAAGGGCTATTGTGAAAAGCCTAGGTAGGATGGAATCACTGAATAGTGCCTTCGGTTTATTCAGTCCCAGGACAACGTATATGGACGAGTGTCTGACAAAGTATTCTTAACAAATCATATATGTTGATCTCTTTAAACGTATTACGTTGGTGGCGGAGAAATTCGTTTCTCTTAGCTTTTATACCCGTGATGCCTTGAGAAATCGATAATGATTTGGCTGGTATGACGATGTGGCATTCAAAGTAATTGAAGAAATAATCTGTCAAAGTGATAAACGTGACCTCAAAAACCTCACAACCAGGAAATAACAGAAGTTGGGCTAGGCAGCATGGCTAGTTGGGCCATACCCAAGCAGGGTGTATTATCACCATCTAGAGAATATCCAATTGTACTTCTTTATAATCTATTTCAATGCTGTCCCTTATCGGGAAGGATGGTTGCTGATCCCAACCATCGGTGATAATATATTCGTTACACTCAAGCTAAATGAGTGGACGGTCATGTGTGGCCGGGTTGCAAGACGTTCTTGTCGAACCCTAGTGTATCTCCTCTAGAGTACACTGATCGGGAGGTGCTCCCATACCTTGTCTGTTGGAATCCAATCTCTAATAAGCGCTCACGGTTTTATTTGTATACTATGTATGTGGGACGTGAGATGCAAGCGTTCTGCTAGATTGATATCTATTTGTATTTAGACATTATTATAATATCAGAAAGATATCCTTTATTTAACCAAGTGTTGGAGTTTTATTCACTCCAGTCCCATGACTGACCCGGAGTTTATTTTGTTTGTTTTCCCTAAACTCTTGGGTGCCTAAATTTGTACGGGCAGTCAAGTAGTCGGGATTTTAAAGATACACTTGGAGAGCTTGGAGCAGGAGGCTTCAGGATTATAGCTATTATTATTCGGCTGTGTTGTTAAGTGTTGTACTTTGAAATGGTATGTATATAAGAGTACTGATTTGTATTTCAAAGTTATGTTATATTTTATTCGTTCCGCTGTGAGATTCATGTTTACTCTGATGATGTAAGTTCTTCTTCTTCTTCTATTCTATTAGTTCTATCTTTTCTTCCTCACCCTCTACTTTCTTTCACTAACATCTCGGAATTTTCGACTCTCGAGGAGTCGAAAATTTCCAGCCGTTACAGTTGGTATCAGAGCTTAAGTTAAGTGATTACCTTGGCTCTGTGGCATAACTCGATAGAGATGGGATTAGTAATATCCTAGATTGAGTTTGAGTGTATATATATGAGCGCGTAATTGTTATTCAATATAAAATGGTTTTATATTGTGGAGACTCATTGGTTGAGTGGCTTATGAATTCTGGTCGATCAGTTTGATCCACTGTATCGATAAGGGTTACTAAACACTCGAATACAATGAACCGTCATGGTATGTTTTGAAAGAGGGTAAATGAATTTTTTTTCCCAAAATATATTTGTTTATAGAAGAAATATATATCTTGAAATTATTATGGTATATTGATTGTGTTGGTTGTTATTATAATCGAATAAGATTATAAAAGGGTGAAATGGTTATAAATGACCAATCAGAATTCATATGAATGTAATATATGAAATAGTTTGAATTAAATATGAATTTAAATCATATTTGGAATTAAAATAAGGAAATTTTAAGTTCCTGGGAGATTTTGAAAATGTTTTTCAAATTGAAAATGATATAGTATTGAACTCACTTCGATAGCTGGAAAATAGATTCAGATGATGAATCTAGACATCATCAGTGTTCATTTTCGAGTTCTAAGTGACGGATTACTACCAAATGTTTTGTTTTTGAATTGTTTTGAGAAAACAAGTTGTTTAGAAATTCAAAGGTTTTGAATTGGCATTATGATTTCAAATTGATTTGAAAGAAACCCAGGAACTTAAGTTCTGGAATTAAAATTTAACTAATGAAGTTAAATAAAATGAGATGGTAAAAATAAATTGAAATTTAACTTGAACCGAGTTAAATAAAATTGAATTGGATTAGAGATAATCTAGAATGGAACCAAATTGATAAGTCAATAATTTGGAATTTAATATTAGAGTTCGAATGAAATTCGATTTGGATTTAAGGATATGAACTGATTGGAGATCAATTAGAATGGATAACATTGGTATATGTTGAAGTGGTAGCAGACGCAAGGGGTAGAGTTAAATGCCCGACAAAAAGGTACAAGTTTATATCATATATGAGTTTGGATTTTATGAGCCGAATTGGCAAGCCGCTTGGCTATTTGGATTTCCTTTTGGATTGGAGAAGGCCTAGAGAGGCGAGTTGTGGTTTGACGTATTGATGCGTACAAAGGAGGTTATGGCGAAATTTTTCGAAAATTTAAGGTGTTAGAAAATTTTACAATTTTTGAAAATTTTGGTTGGTCGGAAATGAATTAATAAATTAATTAAAATTAAATGGGTCCAGTCGAAACTGAAATTTAGAGGTAAACAAAAAAGATTTTTAAATCTAGTTAGTAGAGTTAGTATCATTTTTCTAACTTAGCAATTTCGAGGACGAAATTATTTTAAGGGGGGAAGTCTATAATGGCGCGTTTTGTTAGCTGTCGAATAATTAATTTATTTAATGATTTATATATCGAATTGGCGATATCGATAACTTAAAGTACAACGTTCGAACTTATAATTTATAATTATAATTAAAACGAACCTGAAACGTCGCGGTAGTTCGCAATTTGGCGATTCGAACTTCAACTGAATATACAGAATCCGCTTTAAGTCGAATTTCTGTGAAAACAAGAAACGTACGGATCTGTTGAACTATATTTTTCATATGGAAGAGAAAAATCGAGATTTCGTCGTGTAGATTTTGAGTTATGTCCAAATCAAATTTCAGAAAAGTCGCTGTAGAATTCCTTTATAATTTGCGACGCTTTATATACGTTATAAAAGAGATTTTCAGTATAAACTGAATACCGGGATAATATGAAATATCAAACTGTATATTCTGATATGATATTCTGGAGCTGTACGATATCATATGTGAATATATACGATAATATAAATTTATTTATATTTAATATAATTTTTATATTTAAATATATTTTTATATTTAAATATATTTATATATTCAAATAGGTTATTTAGAACGTTAAAAATAGCCACTTTTGCAAACGAAGTCGGAATTCGACGAAACAAGTTTTGTTGGATCCGCAATATCAAATAGTTGTTAGATTTCCAGTTTCGTGATTTTTAGAGTCACTGTGTGGTCGTACGGATTTTTAGAGTGAGAAATAGTCAGTATTTTGACAGTTAAAAATACGCTGTGTGAGCATACGAAGTCGGAATTCGACAAAACTAGTTTCGTTGGGACCGTAATGTCGAACTGTAGCTGCATGTCCAGTTTCGTGATTTTTAGGTGTTATATGTGACCACGGGAATTTTTAGAAGCCGAATTCAAATAAATGATTGAATAAATATCTACAAAAATCTAAGATAAATATCTCCATCCTTACCCACTATAAATACCCCCCTTTTTACTTCCCTTAAGACCTAATTATTCATTCTTCAGCAAAGTAAAAGGAGGCCGCCACCGAAGTAAAATTCCTCACAGTAAAATCCCAATCTTTGAAAAATCAAACCAAAATCATTTAAAAATCCTTATATGCTAATAGAAAGTGGTTTGAGATCGTGAATGCCACAGCTTCACGCTGGTCTGCGAAACTGGAAGCTCGTTCAATGTTGGGAGGTTTGGGATGATCACCATAGTAGATTAGGGTTCGAGATATCGAACGATTTAAACATCGGTTGGAGTTTTCTTTGTTGGATTTAAACTCATAGCGAAGAATGAAGTGTGTATGAAGTTTTTTTGGTGGATTTTGTGCTAGACGAGGTCGATACCTGTACTGGTATCTGCGTGGAAGCTGCCGAGAACGCACGACGAAGTAAGTGTCGAGCTTGGCCAGGGTGGTTTGGGAGGAAGGAGAATTGAGCGGGGAGAACTATGGTGAAAACCGTTGGTGATTTTGTAGCGAAACAAGGGAGAACGTGGTGGAAGCAGAATCACGAAAATGGCTTTGAAGAGGAGCAGGTTCGTTGGGGTATGTTCGGTGAAGAAGAGGGATAAAGGGCCAACGTGGTACTTATGATCAAAGGGGAATTGGGCCGGGTAATTGTGGTAAGGCCCAACGGAATATATTAAATTTGTTTTAGTTTAGTTTAAATTGCGTACTAACTTAGTAATGCGATATCTCGACCATATGAAATCAGAATCACAAGCCGTCAGTTGTGTTGGGATCATATGGACGAGAGCTCCACAATGAGACGGACTGGAAGTGGATTGGGGCTCGTATGAATTTATGGCGAAATAAATTTGTTTGATTCAAAACAAATAAAAGTTTATCGTTCTTTAACGATGAACTGCAAACGTGAGTAAATCTCACTAACTCTGAACAGTTTATAATTTCATGTTGTATTGTTAGAACTGTTAAAATTGTCTGTTTGACTGTGTGTTGATTGTTTGATTGAACTGCTAGTCAGTTAGTTAAATTTCTATATTGATTCTGTTTAACAGAATATATCATATGGAACTGAAAGTGATGTTATCTATATTGTCTAACATCTGTGATGCAGGGAAACAGGTTGGAGGAATCCGACTGGATTCCTCAACAGTTATTTTATTGTTTTCCATATATTGTTATATGATGTGATATAAAATCTGTGGGCGATTATATGTGCTTGGACGATATTGAACATCGTGATTTGATATGATTGAATACCATAACATACCGAAATGTTGATAAGGGGATTTTCAATGTTTATATTGAAAATGAATCTTATTTATAAAATCGATAGGATTTTATAAAAGGAAAACATTTATTTAATTTGAAAATAAATAAATGAAAAAGGAAACATTTATTTAGAAAATAAATGAAATAAAATAGAAACATTTATTTAGAAAATAAATGAATTAGAATATAAAGGAATATTTATTTTAGGAAATAAATAAAGGAACATTTATTTAGATTTTAAATAAATGGAATAAAGGAATATTTACTTAGGGAATAAATAAAGGAACACTTGTTCGGAAAATAAATAGAATTATACAAGGATAGATTTAAACACGTGCTTCGCACACGGTATAACACGATATGGATTTAAATGAGATATTAAATAGGAAATCTGTTTTAAACAGATAAATTGAAGTAGATTAATATATAAATAATGTTTTATAAATTAAATAAATTATTTATCGTTGATAAATGGAATATATATAAGTCTGGACTTACATAGAGAAGTAGAAACGTTATTAAAAGGACATTTATAAAGTGAAGAACCGTTACTAAAAGTAAATCTTTATAAATGGATAAACGTTGTAAAAAGGAAATCTTTTGAAATGAATAAACGTTAAAAAAGGGAGTTAATCAAATTTAGTTATTCGAAATGAGTTATTCGAATTAGATATTTGAATAGAGTTAAACACATTAGAGTTATTCGAATTAGTTATTCGAATAGAGTTAAACACGTAAGAGTTAATTGAATATTAGTTATTCAATTTGAGTTAATCGAATTTAGTTATTTGAGAAGAGTTAAATCGAATTTAGTTATTCGAAAGGAGTTAATCAATTTGAGTTAAGTTAATCGATTTGAATTAAGTTGAATCGAAATGGAGTAAATCGATTAGAATTAAGTTAATCGAGTTAGAGTAAATCGAATATTAGTTATTCGAAGGTAAGTTATTCGAATTAGTTATTCGAAGGAGTTAATCAATTAAGTTATTCGAATGAGTCATTCGAAGGAGTAAATCAAATTAAGTTAATCGATTAGAGTTGAGTTAATCGATTTGGGTTAAGTTAAGTTATCAAGTTAAGTAATCGAGTTAAGATTTATCGAGTTAAGTAATCGAGTTAAGTAATCTAGTCGAGATAATCGAGTTAAGAAAATCAAGTTGAGTTAATCGAATAAGTTATTCGATAAGAGTAAATCCATTTAAGTTAATCGGATGTTAGTTATTCGATAAGAATTGACACATTTAAGAAAATCGAATATTTGTTATTCGATAAGAGTTAATGAAATAGAGCCAACCAAGAAGAGTTATTCGAATATTAGTTATTCGATAGGAGTTAATCGAAATAGTGTTTATCGAATATAAGTTATTAAAAAGGGAGAGTTAATCGAATAGAGATTACTCGAAAGAGAGTTATACGTCGAATTCGATTATAGCGAATTCGGGAAAGTGCTATTTACTTTCCAGGGTTTAAATCAAGATTTAGTTATTGATTTAGAAATTAGGTGTCTGTTAAATTATTCGAGTTAGGAAATAAATTTATAATTTAGGTTAGATATATTAGGGGTAGGAATTATAACGTTATAGTTATAATCAAACACTGTCATATAAGAAGTGGATTCGTAACCTAAATCCGAGAATTTGCGTAAACAGATGATTGTAAAAAGTGAGTGATGAACTTCATCTATTTCACAGTAAAGGATGTTGTTCAATTAAGGTCTACGAGGTAATTATACCCCAACTTGATTGACTTCAGAATTGACAAAGGAATAGTTGTGGTTCGATCTAAAAGGTTGATTAGGAATAAGGTTAAGGAATAAGCGATAAATGGATTAAGCGAAACGATGTTTTATACAACGTTCATTGGAAATCCGTAAATGAGATTTGGAAACGTTTTCCAAATATAGTCAGATATGTTTTCTAAACATAGAAAATGAAATGTTTTAATGATAAGAATTAAGAAATCGAGTTAAGCAAATTTAGAAACTGACTGGAGATTAGTTAAGTTGAACAGTTTCCTAAGTGACGATCTAATGTTGGTTTCGACCTTCGGGATTTATACTTAGGAGTTGTTCTCTTAGTGGTTTACCATTAGGGACTAATAGTGGTGAAATGATAAGTGATGCGTAAATAAGCTATGGAAATGTTTTCCAATGTATTAATAACATATATTTTCTGAGTATATGAAATAAGGAAATATGAACATATATATGTATATGATGATTGATCGATCGAATTTCCATTTGGAAATAAGATCGTTGTTTGTACACCGACATGTTTTCATTTGATAATTGAATCACAGACTATCAAAGTTTTGACCATATTTACGTTGTAAATATGGAGAGACCGGTTGGATTATTATCCGAAGAACCACTCCGTATTAGCATAAGCATTGCGAATCAAGTACGCTGAAGATAATTGAAGACGGAGTGAAGTGCAAGGGCTATTGTGAAAAGCCTAGGTAGGATGGATTCACTGAATAGTGCCTTCGGTTTATTCAGTCCCAGGACAACGTATATAGACGAGTGTCTGACAAAGTATTCTTAACAAATCATATATGTTGATCTCTTTAAACGTATTACATTGGTGGCGGAGAAATTCGTTTCTCTTAGCTTTTATACCCGTGATGCCTCGAGAAATCGATAATGATTTGGCTGGTATGACGATGTGGCATTCAAAGTAATTGAAGAAATAATCTGTCAAAGTGATAAACGTGACCTCAAAAACCTCACAACCGGGAAATAACAGAAGTTGGGCTAGGCAGCATGGCTAGTTGGTCCATACCCAAGCAGGGTGTATTATCACCATCTAGAGAATATCCAATGTACTTCTTTATAATCTATTTAAATGCTGTCCCTTATCGGGAAGGATGGTTGCTGATCCCCACCATCGGTGATAATATATTCGTTACACTCAAGCTAAATAAGTGGACGGTCATGTGTGGCCGGGTTGCAAGACGTTCTTGTCGAACCCTAGTGTATCTCCTCTAGAGTACACTGATCGGGAGGTGCTCCCATACCTTGTCTGTTGGAATCCAATCTCCAATAAGCGCTCACGGTTTTGTTTGTATACTATGTATGTGGGACGTGAGATGCAAGCGTTCTGCTAGATTGATATCTATTTGTATTTAGACATTATTATAATATCAGAAAGATATCCTTTATTTAACCAAGTGTTAGAGTTTTATTCACACCAGTCCCATGACTGACCCGGAGTTTATTTTGTTTGTTTTCCCTAAACTCTTGGGTGCCTAAATTTGTACGGGCAGTCAAGTAGTCGGGATTTTACAGATACACTTGGAGAGCTTGAAGCAGGAGGCTTCAGGATTATAGCTATTATTATTCCGCTGTGTTGTTAAGTGTTGTACTTTGAAATGGTATGTATATACGAGTACTGATTTGTATTTCAAAGTTATGTTATATTTTATTCGTTCCGCTGTGAGATTCGTGTTTACTCTGATGATGTAAGTTCTTCTTCTTCTTCTATTCTATTAGTTCTATCTTTTCTTCCTCACCCTGTACTTTCTTTCACTAACATCTCGGAATTTTCGACTCTCGAGGAGTCGAAAATTTCCAGCCGTTACATCTCAGTTACGTAACCAAGAAATTCAATCAAAATGACTTTTGGGAAAATCAAAAGATTTTTTAGCTCAATTTTTCACATGTCGTTTTGTTGGTCAAAGGGAGTTTGACCGTGGTAATTCGATTTATTATATTTTAGAATACGACACAAAGTTATGGTTGGCGGAACAACCCTCGTCTATTGGGTGCAACACCGAAGTCTTGACCTGCAGCATCCGCATGAAATTCCAAGATTGCACTGCATGAATTATAACCAGTCAAAACATAGCTCTATCATAGATCTGTAGGATTCAAACTTTCCACCAATCTCATCTTTGTTCAGTAAACAGGAAATTCAATCTTAATGGCTATTGGGAACATCAAAATCTTTTTTAGCTCAATTTTTCACATGCTGTATAGTTGGTCAAAGTGGGTTTACGTGGTAAAATTCGATTTACTATTTTTTGGAATATGATTCATTATGTTACATTTCAATTTCATCCCCATAAACGAGTTTTCAAAAGTCATATAGTACAATATTGGATTTGCATGCAGATGTTGCACCTCAAGACTTCGATGGTGCACCTAATAGACGTGGGTTGTTCCGCCAACCACACATTTGTATCCATTTTGAATTACTAGAACAATAACTAGTCAAAACAAAGCTCTCTCATATATCCATAGGACTAACAGGTTCCACCTATCTCATCTTAGTTCAGTAACCAAGAAATTCAATCTTAATGACTATTGGGATAATCGAAGGGGGTTGACAGGTGTCGGAATCCGATTTACTATATTTTGGAATATGATGTACCATGTTATATTTCTATTTCATCCCCATAAACGAGTTTTCAAAAGTCATACAGTGCAGTCTTGGAGTCTCAAACGAATGTTGCACCTCAAGACTTTGATGTTGCATCCAATAGACGTGGGTTGTTCCGCCAACCATAATTTGTATCCATTTTGAGTTACTAGAACCATAACCAATCAAAACAAAGCCCTCTCACAGATCTATAGGACTAACAGGTTCCACCGTCTCATCTTAGTTTAGTAACCAAGAAATTCAATCATAATGACTATTGGGAACATCGAAAGCTTTTTTATCTCAACTTTTTAGCTCTCTCACAGATCTATAGGATTAACAGGTTCCACCAATCTCATCTTAGTTCAGTAACCAAGAAACTCAATTTTAATGACTATTGGGAACATCGAAAGCTTTTTTAGCTCAGTTTTTCGCATGCCGTATTGTTTGTCAAAGGGGGTTTGACCGTGGTTGGAATTCGGTTTACTATTTTTTGGAATATGATTCACCATTTTATATTTCTATTTCATTCCCATAGACAAGTTTTCAAAAGTCATACAGTGCAATCTTGGAGTTTCAAACGGATGCTGCACCTCAAGACTTATTATACCCAATAGACGTGGGTTGTTCCGCTAATCATAACTTTGTATCCATTTTGAGTTGCTAGAACCATTACCAGTCCAAACGAAGCTTTCTCATAGATCTATGGGACTAACAGGTTCCACCTATCTCATCTTAGTTCAGTAACAAAGAAATTCAATCGTAATGACTATTGGGAACATCGAAAGCTTTTTTAGCTCAATTTTTCTCATGTGTTTTGCCGGTCTAAGAGGGTATGACCGTGGTCGGAATTCGATTTACTATATTATGGAATATGATTCACCATGTTATATTTCTATTTCATCCCCACAAACGAGTTTTCAAAATTCATACAGCGCAATCTTGGATTTTCAAACTGATGTTGCACCTCAAGACTTCGATGATGCGCCAAACAGACGTGGGTTGTTCTGCCAACAATAACTTTCTATCCATTTTCAGTTGCTAGAACAATAACCAATCAAAACGAAGCTCTCTCATAGATCTATAGGACTAACAGGTTGCACCCATTTCATCATAGTTCAATAACCCAGAAATTCAATCTTAATGATTATTGGGAACATCAAAATCTTTTTTAGCTCAATTTTTCACATGTCGTATTGTTGGTCAAAGGGGGGTTGACCATGGTCGGAATTTAATTTACTATGTTTTGGAATATGATTCACCATGTTATATTTCTATTTCATCCCGATAAACGAGTTTACAAAAGTCATACAGTGTAATCTTGGATTTTCAAATGGATGTTGCACCTCAAGACTTCGATGTTGCACCCAATAGATGTCGGTTGTTCCGCTAATTATCCATTTTGAGTTACTAGAACCATAACCAATCAAAACAAAGCTCTCTCATATATTTATAGGACAAACAGGTTCCACCAATCTCATGTTAGTTCAGTAATTAAGAAATTCAATCAAAATGACTATTGAGAAAATCGAAAGATTTATTAGCTCTTCACATGCCTTTTTGTTGGTCAAAGGGAGTTTGATCGTGGTCGGAATTCGATTTACTATATTTTGGAATATGATACAAAGTTATGGTTGGCGGAACAACCCACGTCTATTGGCTGAAACATCGAAGTCTTGAGGTGCAACATCCATTTGAAAATCCGAGATTGCACTGCATGAATTATAACCAGTCAAAACGAAGCACTCTCATAGATCTGTATGACTAAAAGGGGGTTTACCGTGGTAGGAACTCGATTTACTATTTATTTGAATATGATTCACCGTGTTATATTTCAATTTCATCCCCGTAAACGAGTTTTCAAAAGTCATACTGTACAATCATGGATTTCCATGTGGATGTTTCACCTTCAAACTTCGATGTTGCACCCAATAGACGCGGGTTGTCCGACCAATCATAATTTTGTATCCATTTTGAATTACTAGAACCATAACTAGTCCAAACGAAGTTCTCCCATATACATATAGGATTAACAGGTTCCACCAATCTCATCTCGGTTCAGTAACCAAGAAATTCAGTCCTAATGAATATTGGGAACATCGAAAGCTTTTTTAGCTCAATTTTTCAGATGACGTTTTCTTGGTCAATGGGGGTTGAACGTTGTCGAAATTCGATTTACGATATTTTGGAATACGATGCACCATGTTATATTTTTGTTTCTTCCCCATAAACGAGTTTTCAAAAGTCATACAGTGCAATCTTGGATTTTCAAACGAATGTTGCACCTCAAGACTTCGATTTTGCACCCAACAGATGTGGGTTGTTCTTCCAACCACAACTTTGTATCCATTTTGAGTTACTAGAACCATAACTGAAACACCCCACCTCTGTTGAGTTCACTCACAAAGGGAATGCCATAACTTTGGTGTGGCAATTTAGGTAAAAGATGTAGATAAATTACAAGACAGACAAATAAAGTCATTTTATTAACAGCATAATACAGTCAAGCTTTTACAACAGTTATCTCGATGATACTTAAAAGTAATACATAGAACTTCTGTCTTGATTCAAAAAC
This sequence comes from Allium sativum, assembly GCA_030737875.1. NCBI lineage: Eukaryota > Viridiplantae > Streptophyta > Magnoliopsida > Asparagales > Amaryllidaceae > Allium > Allium sativum. The sequence goes on along the minus strand of CM060920.1, from coordinate 32,524,964 downwards.
TTCCAAGTATAAAAGAAGCATAAAAATAAAAATGATATTCCCAAAGTAAAGCATGAACCTTCCATAGCAATGGAAGAGAGAGTCCAAAACAATACTTCGGCTATCTTCGAATCAAGGAGAATATTGAGCTAAGTGATAACATTTCCTCCCTGTGAACCTGGGAGGGGGTGGGGAAATGGAAGGAAAGGGGCGAAAGAAAGCAAGGTCAGACATAAGTCCTGTATGTCCAGTGACTTTCAGCGTATAAACAGGTAAAAGCATAATGACATGAATAAATTGAATATAAGACAATACCGTGAGAAACAAGGATAACATGATAACATAGGATAAGTATAAGGTATGATAAGGCAAGATAAACTGAATGCGCTTCTACTCTTTCTTTGCTTCACTACTACTTTGTTGTTCTGATTTCTATATCAATCTCTGCACCACCTAACTAGTGTTCCAACTAGTAATCTGTATAAACGATAACGTGATCCCAATCCCCGTAATTGTGGTAGCCTTCAGGTGTACATCTATCGTGAGGATTCCACCTCAATCAGCCTAATTGCCATGAACATGTTAGATGTACCCTTACTACCCTATCGATCGGCACCCTACTTGTATTAATTTCTCTTGTGTTTGTGTCAATCGGCCATCTCTTGCGTGTAGATGCCCTGTTCTGTCCCCACCATAAGGTGTATCAATCCTTATGATAGCGACCCGACATGATTCAAGATGCACAGTGTATAACTACTATTACCCAGTGCCTGCTTTTTCCCACTCCGGAGTACGTGCATGCCCGTAAAACCATCGCAACCTACACTGACGTACCCCCTGCCGCTATTTTGACTGCTTATAATCAGCCTAGTAATCGTGCCCCACCCTGCCTAGTTCAGGGTACCGTGATACATCTACGTGGGTTACTGCTGAAATGGGTCCCCGTTACTAGGGTTTCCTATTGTTTAAGTTTGTAGGCCTATATTTACTAATATTACCCAACAACCTGATATGTACTTAACCCTCCCACTGATTCAAGCATGTTTATTTAACGGTTAAGTTTTGTGGGCCTATATGTACTAATATTAACTACCTTCACGAGATGTACTTAACCCTCTCATTGATTCAAGCTTGTTTATTAAACGGTTAAGTGTTGTCCAGTCATGTTAACTTAACCCACCCATTCAACGTGTCAAGTTAAGTGTTCCTTATTTACTTAACCCCGTCCGTTCATCAAGTTATATTGGTTAAGTGTTTCCATGTTACTTAACCCCACGTGTTCATCATGTTATATTGGTTAAGTGTCATCAATCAATTCAGGTTAACTTAACCCCCCTACTTGTCATGTTACTTTGGTTAAGTGTTGCCTTCTTGTTTGAACTTAACCTAACCACAAATCAAGTTATATTGGTTAAGTGTTTACTTAACCCTTTCCATTTATCATGCTATACCGGTTAAGTATTTCCTATTAACTTAACCCTAGTCATCCATCTTGTCATATTGGTCAAGTGTTCCTCATTACTCAACCCTCGTCATCCCTGTAATATTGGTTAAGTGTTCCTTTGAACTTAACCCTACTCATTTATCTTGTTCATTAGCATTAGTTGATTTATTAATGCACCAACCTATCACATTAGAAATGTGTTGTTGCGGTTACTGGATGTGCCGGCGGTTTCGGGCAGTTTTACACCATAACTCAATCTAACCTCGGGTTTTTCTTAGGCATGATGCACTAACCTCTCACATTAGATAGGTGTTGTTGTTGTTATTACTGGATGTGATGGGCGGTTCCGGGCAGTTTTACACCACAACTCAATCTAACCTCGGGTTAGCCATGTTCATCTTTAATCTACACATTTACCCGATATTCCTAAATCTAGATTTTCATGCTAATTACCAAACTCACCAAAACTAGTCATCTTACATTCTCGCCCAATCTAGACTAAATGCTCCATTTACCCCAAATTCGCAACAATAACCATTTTGCCCAAAACTTGATTTATATACCAACTTCATACTTTGTCATTCATTCCAATTCTATGTCAAATTACATATTCCAATATTCATGTCAAATTGCATCTTAACAGTTTTGCAATGTTACATGTTCCAAATTATGCCAAATAATGTCAATTTCACGTTATACCGAATTTCCCCCGAATTCATAACGTACGTATTTCGAGATTCAACTCAAGATTCATAATATAAGGGGAGAAGCAAGATGGAACATCGTAAGAATAGGCATAGTCATATGATGATAACAACTACTGGTCCATTAAACTTGATGAAATAAAAAGGAAAGTTTTGCAAGGAATATATCGCAGGCATATAGAAATGATAAGAATTTTATTATGAACTCAAAAAGGATTACAATTCCAATATACATCAAGAATTGATATGATTGGACCAGTTTCATAGTCAAAAATGATTCCCAAGGATATATATATTCAAGCATAGATTTCAATGAAAGGATAGTTTACATAAGGCATATTCTCATATCCATTTAATTACATGCCACAATTAGATTTAGGTGTTCAAATCTAAAAAGCAACTGACTTACAAAACAAAGGCAAATCTTGTTTTCATACATCACTATACACCCTAATCTTCTTCTTCCAAATCATAAACTACCATATATATATTTATACACACACACACATATATATACATATATATATATATATATCCTAATTTTAGATCTTAGACCACAACATGTACTATGCCTTATATTTACAGTTCAATTTACGCCCCAAATCCCATGTCATACGTCCAATACTTTATGCTTTAAATCTCAAGCCATATGTCCAATACTTTATGCCTCAAATCTCAAGTCATATGTCCAATACTTTATGTTTGAATGTGTTATGTCCTCAAATCAGTTACAATCTCAATTATGCCCAATTATGCACAATTTAATACTTTTCCCAAATTTTAGCGCTGGTCATGTCCAAAGTCATAATTTATTCCCAATTTTATTTCCAACGTACGTTCATCTCTGATGAGATCTGGCTCAGGCTCGTAGTAGCTTGGCTATAAAACAAAAAGGGAAGAAGGAAAGAAGAGACAAAGAACGGACATAATATTATCAATGAGATTGATCCAAAGGATATAGAAAGACAGGCATAATCTAAGATCCAAATTTATTACAATGTCAGAATCACAATTAACTTTTATTTCTGAAAGTAACGTGAACTTACAAATTCCAGAAGGGTCTTCAATTCTGGGATCGGTATTCTAAAACTGAATAGCTCTCCCTTGAAGTAGACTATTGTTCTTCTAATTTAGATTTGATTTGATTCTTAGAAATAGTTGTTGAAGTTGTTGATCTGGCCTTTCAATCTCTACTTGAATTCTAAACTTGATTTGTATGAAGGACTTGAGCAGTATAACCCCGTCTTTGATTTATTTTGATATGAATTAGGGTAGAGTATAGGCGAAATAAAGTTGTGTGGAGAGAAAGTGAGGTTTGGGGGTGTTTAAATAGCTTAGGAGCAACGAATCTGGTCAGAACGGGCGTCTAAAGGCAGAAAAATGAATCTGTCCACGGATCTGGAAAAGGTGGGGGGAGATCGGCCCCCAGGTTGACCCTATTGTCGACTTGTTCTACTTAGGTCGACTGCCAGGTCGACCTCCTGATCGACCTGGGTCCTGCGCGGGAAATTTCCCTCCCAGCTCGGGTGTTTGATTTGAATTTCAAAACTTTAAATTTGAATTCGGGCTGGTTTATATTTTAAATTCCTGAAAATTCTGAAGGTCATAACTTCTTTATACATAGTCCGATTTATGCAAACTCGGAATCTATCTCAAGCAGAATTTTGAGACGAACGCAATGGCGTAGCCTTTTTCCCTTAATTCTTCTCTTAAAAATAAAGTATAGTTTAATTTGTTACTTTAATGTTCACTAAAAATACGGGGTGTTACATTCTCCCCTCCCTAAAGGATTTCGTCCTCAAAATCTTCAAGTTAGGAAGAACGTATATCCAACCATACAACATCCATCTACTCAACCATTCAATCACAGGGGGTTTGACCATGGTCGGAATTCAATTTACTATATTTTAAATATGATGTACCATGTTATATTTCAGTTTCATCCCCATAAACGTGTTTTCAAAAGAAATACAGTGCAATCCTGGAGTTTCAAACGGATGTTGCACCTCAAGATTTCGATGTTGCACCCAACAGACGTGTGTTGTTCTGCCAACCATAACTTTGTATCCATTTTGAGTTAATAGAACCATAACCAGTCAAAATGAAGTAGTCTCATAGATCTATAGGACAAACAGGTGCCACACATCTAACCTTAGTTCAATAACCAAGAAATTCAATCATAATGACTATTGGGAACATCAAAAGCTTTTTTAGCTCAATTTTTCACATGTCGTTTTGTTGGTCAAAGTGGGGGTTAACCGTGGAAGGAATTCGATTTACTATTTTTTGGAATATGATTCACCATGTTATATTTACATTTCATCCCCATAAACGAGTTTTTAAAGTCGTATAGTGCAATCTTGGATTTTCAAACGGATGTTGCACCTCAAGACTTCAATATTGCACCCAACAAACGTGGGTCGTTCCGCCAACCATAACTTTGTATCCATTCCGAGTTACTAGGACCATAACCAGTCAGAACAAAGCTCTCTCATAGATCTATAGGACTAATAGGTTCCACCTCTCTCATCTTAGTTAAGTAACTAAGAAATTCAATCCTAATGACTATTGGGAACATCGAAAGCTTATTTAGCTCAATTTTCCACAAACCATTTTGTTGGTCAAAGGTGGTTTGACCATGGTAGGAATTCAACAACAACAACAACAACAAAGCCATATATCCCAAACAAGTTGGGGTTTGCTAGATATGGAACCCAAAATTAAAATAAAATAAAATAAATAATGATGATAATAATATATATAATAAAAGGGTTTAAAATAACCAATCAAATAAAAAGTCGTCCGACAAAGGTTTTTTTAAAAATAATAATAAGAAGAAGTAAAAATGTGCAGTAAAAGTGAAATAAAATCTAAAATAGTAAATAAAAAGTAAAAAGGTTCAGTAAACGTGAAATAAAGTCTAAAAAAAACACTATGGTTCTGGTACGTGGACTGCCAATTTCCATGCACTCCTATCAACTACCAGCTCTTCCGATAAACCCCAGTAACTTAAATCTCTCTTTATTATCTCCTCCCATGTCATTTTAGGTCGACCTCTACCTCTCTTTGGGCCTTCAGCGCGACCTAGAATTCCAGCGCGTACAGGTGCATCGTATGGTCTACGTTGGATATGTCCAAACTATCTCAAGCGGTATTGGACAAACTTCTCTTCAATAGGTGCAACTCCAAGTTTTTCCTGAATATCCTCATTTCTAATCCGATCTCGTCTGGTATGCCTACAGCTCCAATGCAGCATTCGCATCTCTGCTATACTTATCTTCTGGACGTGTTGCCTCTTAGTAGGCCAACATTCTACACCATATAACATTGCAGGTCTGATTGATGTCCTATAGAACTTTCCTTTAAGCTTCTGAGGAATCTTCCGATCACAGAGAATGCCAGATGCTAGTCGCCATTTCACCCATCCTTCTTGAATTCTAAAACTAACATCCTTATCAATCTCTCCATCAAACTGCAACATAGATCCTAAGTATTGAAACGATTCCTTCTTGGGTACTACTCTACCGGCCAGGGTAACATCTCCGTCATCTGACCTGACACTGCTAAACTCACACTTCATATACTCTGTTTTAGTTATGCTAAGCCTGAAACCCTTTTATTCCAAGGTCTCCCTCCACAACTCCAGTTGTCGATTAACCCCTATTCTACTTTCATCAATCAGCACAACATCATAGGCAAAGAGCATACAACAAGGAATCTCCCTTTGTATATCTTTTGTGATTTCATCCATCACTAATGCAAAAATATAGGGGCTCAAAGCCGAACCTTGATGTAACCCTATGTTAATTGGAAAGTCTCTAGTCACACCATCGCTTGCCCTAACACTAGTCACAACTCCCTCGTACATATCCTTAATAAGGGTAATATACTTTGATGGCACTCTCTTCCTTTCTAGCACCCACCACATAACCCTCCTCGGTACTCTGTCATAAGCTTTCTCCAGGTCTATAAAAACCATGTGGAGATCTTTCTTCTGCTCCCTGTATCTCTCCATAAGTTTCCTAACCAAGAAAATCGCCTCAGTGGTTGACCTTCCCGGCATAAAACCAAATTGATTCCTAGAGACACTTGTCAACCTCCTCAAACGCTGCTCGCAAACTCTCTCCCAAAGATTCATTGTATGACTCATAAGCTTAATTCCTCTATAGTTTGTGCAACTTTGAATATCTCCTTTATTCTTGAATATTGGAACTAAAATGCTTCTCCTCCACTCATCTGGCATTTTGTTTGATTTGAAAATATTGTTGAACAACTTAGTTAGCCATCTTATCCCTGCATCTCCAAAGTATCTCCACACCTCAATAGGAATATCATCAGGCCCTACCGACTTGCCTGATTTCATACGTTTCAACGCCCCTTTACCTCAGCTTCTTGAAATCTCCTCACAAAATGTCTATTGTTGCTATCGGCTAAGTCTTCCAACTCAATCGAAGAGCTATCACTTTCTTCGTTGAAAAGCTTATCAAAGTATTCTCTCCACCTATTCTTTATCTCATCTTCCTTCACCAAAAGTCTATCATTCTCATCCTTAATGCATTTAACCTGATTGAAGTCCCTTGTCCTCCTCTCGCGTAGCCTAGCTATTCTGTAAACGACTTTTTCGCCCTCCTTTTTACTTAGCCTTTGATACAAATCTTCGTATGCTCGTCCCCTTGCTTCACTCACTGCTCTCTTTGCAGTCTTCTTTGCCACTTTGTACCTGTGCATGTTCTCTTCGCTTCTATGACGGTACATGCGTTTGTAGCATTCCTTCTTCTCTTTGACAGCCTTTTGCACCTCGTCATTCCACCACCACGAATCCTTGGGTTCTCGCTTGCTTCCTCTTGTTATCCCAAATACCTCAGTGTCGACTCCCCGAATGCAAGTTGCCATCGCATTCCACATGACATTTGCTTCTCCTTCCACATTCCAAGCTCCTTCTCCCATCACTCTATCTTTAAACACCCGTGAAGCATCTCCTTTGAGTTTCCACCGTTTCGTCCTGCTAATCTTCGCTCTCTTATCCTTGACCACTCGAAGACGAAACACACATACCAATAGCTGGTGTTGTGAGACAAAGCATTCTCCAGGACCATGGTAGGAATTCGATTTACTATTTTTTTGGAATATGATTCACCATGTTATATTGCTATTTCATCCCCATAAATGAGTTTTCAAGAGTCATACAATGCAATCTTGGATTTTCAAACTGATGTTACACCTCAAGACTTCGATGTTGCACCCAACAGACATGGACTGTTCTGCCAACCATAACTTTGTATCCATTTTGAGTTCCTAGAACCATAACAATTCAAAACAAATCTCTCTCATATATCTATAGGACTAATAGGTTCATCCATTCTTATCTTAGTTCAGTAACCAAGAAATTCAATCTTAATGACTATTGGAAACATCGAAAGCTTTTTTAACTCAATTTTTCGCATGTTGTTTTGTAGTTCAAAGGTTTTTCACCTTGGTTGGAATTCAATTTACTATTTTTTGAAAATGATTCGCCATGTTATATTTCTATTTCATTCCCATAAACAAGTTTTCAAACTTCATGTAGTGCAATCCTGGATTTTCGAACGGATGTTACACCTCAAGACTTCGATATTGCACCCATTAGACATGGGTTGTTCCGCCAACCATAATTTTGTATCCAATCTAAGTTACTAGAACCATGACCAGTCAAAATGAAGCTTTCTCATAGATCTATATGACTAATAGGTTCCACCCATCTCATCTTAGTTAAGTAACCAAGAAATTCAATCTTAATGACTATTTGGAACATCGAAAGCTTTTTTAGCTCAATTTTTCACATGTCGTATTGTTGGTCAAAGGGGGTTTGACCTGGTAGGAATTTGAAGCTCTCTCATAGATCTATAGGACTAAAAGGTTCCACGAATCCCATCTTAGATCGGTAACCAAGAAATTCAATCTTAATGACTACTGGAGACATTGAAACCTTTTTTAGCACATTTTTTCACATGCCGTTTTGTTGGTCATAGGTGGTTTGACCTTGGTTGGAATTTGATTTACTATTTTTTGGAATATGATTCACCATGTTATATTTCTATTTCATCCCTATAAACGAGTTTTTAAAACTCATACAGTGCAATCTAGAAGTTTCAAATGGTTGTTGCACCTCAAGACTTTGATGTTCCACCCAATAGACATGGGTTGTTCCGCCTACCACAAATTTGTATCCATTTTGAGTTACTAGAACCATAACAAGTCAAAAAAATGCCCTCTCATAGATCTATAGGAGTAACAGGTTCCACCAATCTCATCTTAGTTCAGTAACCAAGAAATTCAATCTTAATGATTATTGGGAATATCGAAAGCTTTTTTACCTCAAATTTGAAGCTCTCTCATAGATCTGTAGGACGAATAGGTTTGACCAATCTCACTTCAGTAACCAAGAAATTCAATCTTAATGACTATTAGGAACATCGAAAGTTTATTAGCTTAATTTTTCACACGTCGTATTGTTGGTCAAAGGCGGTATGACCGTGGTCGGAATTCGATTTAATATTTTTTGGAATATGATTCACCATGTTAAATTTCTATTTCATCCCCATAAACGAGTTTTCAAAGTCATATAGTGTAATCTTGGAGTTTCCAACATATGTTGCACCTCAAGACTTGTTGCACCCAATAGACGTGGGTTGTTCAGCCAACCATAATTTTGTATCCATTTTGAGTTACAAGAACCGTAACCAGTCAAAACGAAGCTCTCTCATAGATCTATAGGACTAACAGGTTCCAACCATATCATCTTAGTTCAATAACCAACTAATTCAATCTTAATGACTATTGGGAACATCGATAGCTTTTTTAGCTCAGTTTTTCACTTGTCGTTTAGTTTGTCAAAGGGGGTTTGACCGTTGTCGAAATACGATTTACTATATTTTAGAATATGATTCACCATGTTATATTTCTATTTCGTCCCCATAAACGAGTTTCCAAAAGACATAAAGCGCAGTCTTGGATTTTCAAACTGATGTTGCACCTCAAGACTTCGACGCTGCACCCAACAGACGTGGGTCAATCTGCCAACCATAACTTTGCATCCATTTTGAGTTACTAGAACCATAACTAGTCAAAATGAAGCTCTCTTATAGATGTATAGGACTAATAGGTTGCAACCATCTCATCTTAGTTAAGTAACCAAGAAATTCAGTCTTTATGGCTATTGGGAACATCGAAAGGTTTTCTAGCTCAATTTTTCACATGCCGTATTGTTGGTCAAAGGGGGTTTGACCGTGGTAGGAATTTGAAGCTCTCTCATAGATCTATAGGACTAAAAGGTTCCACGAATCCCATCTTAGTTCGGTAACCAAGAAATTCAATCTTAATGACTATTGGAGACATTGAAACCTTTTTTAGCACATTTTTTCACATGTCGTTTTCTTGGTCATAAGGGGTTTGACCTTGGTTGGAATTCGATTTACTATTTTTTGGAATATGATACACCATGTTATATTTCTATTTCATCCCCATAAACGTGTTTTTAAAACTCATACAGTGCAATCTGGGAGTTTCAAACGGATGTTGCACCTCAAGACTTCGATGTTCCACCCAATAGACATGGGTTGTTCCGCCTACCACAAATTTGTATCCATTTTGAGTTACTAGAACCATAACAAGTCAAAAAAATGCCCTCTCATAGATCTATAGGAGTATCAGGTTCCACCAATCTCATCTTAGTTCAGTAACCAAGAAATTCAATCTTAATGATTATTGGGAATATCGAAAGCTTTTTTACCTCAAATTTGAAGCTCTCTCATAGATCTGTAGGACGAATAGGTTCGACCAATCTCACTTCAGTAACCAAGAAATTCAATCTTAATGACTATTAGGAACATCGAAAGTTTATTAGCTTAATTTTTCACACGTCGTATTGTTGGTCAAAGGCAGTTTGACCATGGTCGGAATTCGATTTAATATTTTTTGGAATATGATTCACCATGTTAAATTTCTATTTCATCCCCATAAACGAGTTTTCAAAGTCATATAGTGTAATCTTGGAGTTTCCAACATATGTTGCACCTCAAGACTTGTTGCACCCAATAGACGTGGGTTGTTCCGCCAACCATAATTTTGTATCCATTTTGAGTTACAAGAACCGTAACCAGTCAAAACGAAGCTCTCTCATAGATCTATAGGACTAACAGGTTCCAACCATATCACCTTAGTTCAATAACCAACTAATTCAATCTTAATGACTATTGGGAACATCGATAGCTTTTTTAGCTCAATTTTTCACATGTCGTTTAGTTTGTCAAAGGGGGTTTGACCGTTGTCGAAATACGATTTACTATATTTTAGAATATGATTCACCATGTTATATTTCTATTTCATCCCCATAAACGAGTTTTCAAAAGACATAAAGCGCAGTCTTGGATTTTCAAACTGATGTTGCACCTCAAGACTTCGACGATGCACCCAACAGACGTGGGTCATTCTGCCAACCATAACTTTGTATCCATTTTGAGTTACTAGAACCATAACCAGTCAAAATGAAGCTCTCTCATAGATGTATAGGACTAACAGGTTGCAACCATCTCATCTTAGTTAAGTAACCAAGAAATTCAATCTTAATGGCTATTGGGAACATCGAAAGGTTTTTTAGCTCAATTTTTCACATGCCGTATTGTTGGTCAAAGGGGGTTTGACCGTGGTAGGAATTTGAAGCTCTCTCATAGATCTATAGGACTAAAAGGTTCCACGAATCCCATCTTAGTTCAGTAACCAAGAAATTCAATCTTAAAGACTATTGGAGACACTGAAACCTTTTTTAGCTCATTTTTTCACATGCCGTTTCCTTGGTCATAGGCGGTTTGACCTTAGTTGGAATTCGATTTACTATTTCTTGGAATATGATTCACCTTGTTATATTTCTATTTCATCCCCATAAACGTGTTTTTAAAACTCATACAGTGCAATCTGGGAGTTTCAAACGGATGTTGCACCTCAAGACTTCGATGTTCCACCCAATAGACATGGGTTGTTCCGCCTACCACAAATTTGTATCCATTTTGAGTTACTAGAACCATAACAAGTCAAAAAAATGCCCTCTCATAGATCTATAGGAGTAACAGGTTCCACCAATCTCATCTTAGTTCAGTAACCAAGAAATTCAATCTTAATGATTATTGGGAATATCGAAAGCTTGTTTACCTCAAATTTGAAGCTCTCTCATAGATCTGTAGGACGAATAGGTTCGACCAATCTCACTTCAGTAACCAAGAAATTCAATCTTAATGACTATTAGGAACATCGAAAGTTTATTAGCTTAATTTTTCACACGTTGTATTGTTGGTCAAAGGCGCTATGACCGTGGTCGGAATTCGATTTAATATTTTTTGGAATATGATTCACCATGTTAAATTTCTATTTCATCCCCATAAACGAGTTTTCAAAGTCATATAGTGTAATCTTGGAGTTTCCAACATATGTTGCACCTCAAGACTTGTTGCACCAAATAGACGTGGGTTGTTCCGCCAACCATAATTTTGTATCCCTTTTGAGTTACAAGAACCGTAACCAGTCAAAACGAAGCTCTCTCATAGATCTATAGGACTAACAGGTTCCAACCATATCATCTTAGTTCAATAACCAACTAATTCAATCTTAATGACTATTGGGAACATCGATAGCTTTTTTAGCTCAGTTTTTCACTTGTCGTTTAGTTTGTCAACGGGGGTTTGACCGTTGTCGAAATACGATTTACTATATTTTAGAATATGATTCACCATGTTATATTTCTATTTCGTCCCCATAAACGAGTTTCCAAAAGACATAAAGCGCAGTCTTGGATTTTCAAACTGATGTTGCACCTCAAGACTTCGACGTTGCACCCAACAGACGTGGGTCATTCTGCCAACCATAACTTTGTATCCATTTTGAGTTACTAGAACCATAACCAGTCAAAATGAAGCTCTCTCATAGATGTATAGGACTAACAGGTTGCAACCATCTCATCTTAGTTAAGTAACCAAGAAATTCAATCTTAATGGCTATTGGGAACATCGAAAGGTTTTTTAGCTCAATTTTTCACATGCCGTATTGTTGGTCAAAGGGGGTTTGACCGTGGTAGGAATTTGAAGCTCTCTCATAGATCTATAGGACTAAAAGGTTCCACGAATCCCATCTTAGTTCAGTAACCAAGGAATTCAATCTTAATGACTATTGGAGACACTAAAACCTTTTTTAGCTCATTTTTTCACATGCCGTTTTCTTGGTCATAGGCGGTTTGACCTTAGTTGGAATTCGATTTACTATTTCTTGGAATATGATTCACCATGTTATATTTCTATTTCATCCCCATAAACGTGTTTTTAAAACTCATACAGTGCAATCTGGGAGTTTCAAATGGATGTTGCACCTCAAGACTTCGATGTTCCACCCAATAGACATGGGTTGTTCTGCCTACCACAAATTTGTATCAATTTTGAGTTACTAGAACCATAACAAGTCAAAAAAATGCCCTCTCATAAATCTATAGGAGTAACAGGTTCCACCAATCTCATCTTAGTTCAGTAACCAAGAAATTCAATCTTAATGATTATTGGGAATATCGAAATCTTTTTTACCTCAAATTTGAAGCTCTCTCATAGATCTGTAGGACGAATAGGTTCGACCAATCTCACTTCAATAACCAAGAAATTCAATCTTAATGACTATTAGGAACATCGAAAGTTTATTAGCTTAATTTTTCACACGTCGTATTGTTGGCCAAAGGCGGTTTGACCGTGGTCGGAATTCGATTTAATATTTTTTGGAATATGATTCACCATGTTAAATTTCTATTTCATCCCCATAAACGAGTTTTCAAAGTCATATAGTGTAATCTTGGAGTTTCCAACATATGTTGCACCTCAAGACTTGTTGCACCCAATAGACGTGGGTTGTTCCGCCAACCATAATTTTGTATCCATTTTGAGTTACAAGAACCGTAACCAGTCAAAACGAAGCTCTCTCATAGATCTATAGGACTAACAGGTTCCAACCATATCACCTTAGTTCAATAACCAACTAATTCAATCTTAATGACTATTGGGAACATCGATAGCTTTTTTAGCTCAATTTTTCACATGTCGTTTAGTTTGTCAAAGGGGGTTTGACCGTTGTCGAAATACGATTTACTATATTTTAGAATATGATTCACCATGTTATATTTATATTTCATCCCTATAAACGAGTTTTCAAAAGACATAAAGCACACTCTTGGATTTCAAACTGATGTTGCACCTCAAGACTTCGACGTTGCACCCAACAGACGTGGGTCATTCTGCCAACCATAAATTTGTATCCATTTTGATTTTCTAGAACCATAACCAGTCAAAATGAAGCTCTCTCATAGATGTATAGGACTAACAGGTTGCAACCATCTCATCTTAGTTCAGTAACCAAGAAATTCAATTTTAATGGCTATTGGGAACATCGAAAGCTTTTTTAGCTCAATTTTTCACATGTCGTATTTTTGGTCAAAGGGCGATTGACCGTTGTCGGAATTCGATTTACTATATTTTGGAATATGAATCACCATGTTATATTTCTATTTCATCCCCATAAACGAGTTTTCAAAAGTCATACAGTGCAAACCTGGATTTTCAAATGGATGTTGCACCTCAAGACTTCAACGATGCACCCAACAGACGTGGGTTGTTCCGCCAACCATAACTTTCTATCCATTTTGAGTTACTAGAACCATAACTAGTCAAAACAAAGCTCCCTCATATATCTATAGGAGAAACATGTTCCATAAATATCATCTTAGTTCTGTATTCAAGAAATTCAATCATAATGACTATTAGGAAAATCGATAGCTTTTTTAGCTCAATTTTTCACTTCCTGTTTTGTTGGTCAAAGGGGGTATAACCGTGGTCGGAATTCGACTTACTATATTTTGGAATATGATACAAAGTTATTGTTGGTGGAACAAGCTATGTCTGTTGGGTGCAACATTGAAATCTTGAGGTGCAACATCCGTTTGAAAATCCAAGATTGCACTGTATAAATTATAACCAGTCCAAACGAAGCTCTCTCATAGATCTATAGGACTAATAGGTTCCGCTAATCTCATCTTAGTTCAATAACCAAGAAATTCAATCTTAATGACTATTCCGAACATCAGAAGATTTTTTAGCTCAAATTTTCACATGTCGAATTGTTGGTCAAACGGGCTTTACTATTGTAGGAATTCGAGTTATTATTTCTTGGAATAAGATTCACAATGTTATATTTCTATTTCATCCCCATAAACGAGTTTTCAAAAGTCATACAGTGCAATCTTTGATTTTCAAATGGATGTTGCACCCCATAGACGTGGGTCGTTCCACCAACCATAACTTTGTATCCATTATGAATTGCTAGAACCATAACCAGTCAGAACAAAGCACTCTCATAGATCTATAGGATTATCATGTTGCACCATCTCATCTTAGTTCAGTAACCAAGAAATTCAATCATAATGAATATTGGGAACATCAAAAGCTTTTTTAGCACAATTTTTAAGCTCTATCACAAATCTATAGGATTACCAGGTTCCACCAATCTCATCTTAGTTCAGTAACCAAGAAATTCAATTTTAATGACTATTGGGAACATCGGAATATTTTTTAGCTTAATTTTTCACATGTCGTATTGTGTGCCAAAGGGGGTTTGACCGTGGTCAAAATTTGATTTACTATATTTTGGAATATTATTCACCATGTTATAATTCTATTTCATCCACATAAACGAGTTTTCAAAAGTCATATAGTGCAATCTTGGATTTTCAAACGGATGTTGGACCTCAAGACTTGTTGCATCCAATAGACTTGGTTCGTTCTGCCAACCATAACTTTGTATCCATTTTGAGGTACTAGAACCATAACCAGTCAAAACGAAGCTCTCTCAAAGATCTATAGGACTATCAGGATTCACCCGTCTCATCTTAGTTCAGTAACCAAGAAATTCAATCTTAATGACTATTGGGAACTTCCAATGCTTTTTTTAGCTCAATTTTTCACATGTCGTATTGTTGGTCAAAGGGGGGTTGACCGTGGTCGGAATTCGATTTGCTATATTTTGGAATATGATGAACCATGTTATATTTCTATTTCACCCCCGTAAACGATTTTTCCAAAGTCATACAGTGTAATCTTGGATTTTCAAACGGATGTTGCAACTAAAAACCTCGAAGTTGCACACAGTAGACGTGGGTTGTTCCACCAACCATAACTTTGTATCCATTTTGAGTTACTTGAACCATTACCAGTCAAAATGAAGCTCTCTCATGTATCTATAGGACAAACAGGTTCCACCAATCTCATCTTAGTTAAGTAACCAAGAAATTCAATCAAAATGACTATTGGGAAAATCTAAAGATTTTTTAGCTTAATTTTTCACATGTCGTTTTGTTGGTCAAAGGGGGTTTGATCGTGGTCGGAATTCGATTTATTATATTTTAGAATACGATACAAAGTTATGGTTGGCGGAATAACCCACGTCTATTGGGTGCAACATCGAAGTCTTGAGCTACAACATCCATATGAAAATCCAAGATTGCACTGCATGAATTATAACCAGTCAAAACAAAGCTCTGTCATATATCTGTAGGATTCAGAGGTTCCACCAATCTCATCTTTGTTCAGTAAATAAGAAGTTCAATCTTAATGGCTGTTAGGAACATCAAAATCTTTTTTAGCTCAATTTTTCACATGCTGTATAGTTGGTCAAAGTGGGTTTATCGTGGTAGCAATTCGATTTACTATTTTATGGAATATGATTCATTATGTTATATTTCAATTTCATCCCCATAAACGAGTTTTCAAAAGTCATATAGTACAATCTTGGATTTGCACGCGGATGTTGCTCCTCAAGACTTCGATGTTGCAGCTAATAGACGTGGGTTGCACCGCCAACCACAAATTTGTATCCATTTTGAATTACTGGAACATTAAGTAGTCAAAACGAAGCTCTCTCATATATCCATAGGATTATCAGGTTCCACCAATCTCATCTTAGTTCAGTAACCAAGAAATTCAATCTTAATGACTATTGGGAACATCGAAGGGGGTTGACAGGTGTCGAAATCCGATTTACTATATTTTGGAATTTGATGTACCATGTTATATTTCTATTTCATCCCCGTAAACGAGTTTTCAAAAGTCATATGGTGCAATCTTGGAGTTTCAAACAAATGTTGCACCTCAAGACTTCGATGTTGCACCCAATAGACGTGGGTTGTTCCGCCAACCATAACTTTGTATCCATTTTGAGTTACTAGAACCATAACCAGTCAAAGCAAAGCCCTCTCACAGATCTATAGGAATAACAGGTTCCACCATCTCATCTTAGTTCAATAACCAAGAATTTCAATCATAATGACTATTGGGAACATTGCATGCTTTTTTTGCTCAACTTTTAAGCTCTCTCACAGATCTATAGGATTAACAGGTTCCACCAATCTCATCGTAGTTCAGTAACCAAGAAACTCAATTTTAATGACTGTTGGGAACATCGAAAGCTTTTTTAGCTCAATTTTCGCATGCCGTATTGTTGGTCAAAGGGTGTTTGACCGTGGTTGGAATTCGGTTTACTATTTTTTGGAATATGATTCACCATGTTATATTTCTATTTCTTCCCCATAAACAAGTTTTCAAAAGTCATACAGTGCAATCTTGGAGTTTCAAACGGATGTTGCACCTAAAGTCTTGTTACACACAATAGACGTGGGTCGTTCCGCCAACCATAACTTTGTATCCATTTTGAGTTACTAGAACCATTAGCAGTCCAAACTAAGCTCTCTCATAGATCTATGGGACTAACAGGTTCCACCTATCTCATCTTTGTTCAGTAACAAAGAAATTCAAACTAATGACTATTGGGAATATCGAAAGCTTTTTTAGCTCAATTTTTCTCATGCCGTTTTGTTGTTCTAAGGGGGTTTGACCGTGGTCGGAATTCGATTTACTATATTTTGGAATATGATTCACCATGTTATATTTCAATTTCATCCCCACAAACGAGTTTTAAAAATTCATACAACGCAATCTTGTATTTTCAAACTGATGTTGCACCTCAAGGCTTCGATGATGCACCCAACAGACATGGGTTTTTCTGCCAACAATAACTTTCTATCCATTTTGTGTTACTAGAAGTATATCCAGTCAAAATGAAGCTCTTTCATAGATGTATAAGACTAACAGGTTGCAACCATCTCATCTTAGTTCAGTAACCAAGAAATTCAATCTTAATGACAATTGGGAACAACGAAAGCTTGTTTAGCTCAATTTTTCACATGTCGTATTTTTGGTCAAAGGGGGATTGACCGTGGTCGGAATTCGATTTACTATATTTTGGAATATGATTCACCATGTTATATTTCTATTTCATCCCCATAAACGAGTTTTCAAAAGTCATACAGTGCAAACCTGGATTTTCAAACGGATGTTGCACCTCAGAACTTCAATGATGCACCCAATAGACGTGGGTTGTTCCGCCAACCATAACTTTCTATCCATTTTGAGTCACTAGAACCATAACCAGTCAAAACAAAGCTCTCTCATATATCTATAGGAAAAACTGGTTCCATAAATATCATCTTAGTTCTGTAATCAAGAAATTCAATCATAATGACTATTGGGAAAATCGAAAGCTTTTTTAGCTCAATTTTTCACTTTTTGTTTTGTTGGTCAAAGGGGGTATGACCGTGGTCGGAATTCGATTTACTATATTTTGGAATATGATACAAAGTTATGGTTAGTGGAACAACCTACATCTGTTGGGTGCAACTGTTAGGTTTAGATCTAGCAAATCATCTACCATATTTTAACATATATAACAATTACAAGTTAGGATCTAAGCACAATAATTGTAAAGAAAAATCATACCTAATTAGGGTTGCGAGAATCCATGAAATCAAATTTAAATTGAAATCAAATTTAAATTGAAATCAAATCGTAGCACTTAAAACAAAGCACCTCTATCGGAATCCACAAGCGAAGCTATCGAGATCGACAATCGAAATCGAAGGATGATTGATCGTTACTAGCCGATTTGAGGAAACTAGATCTAGGGTTTTAGAAGTTTCTCATCATTTTGTGAATGAATGAATAATCAAAGAGACGGCCCCTTTACTTCATTTATATACAAAGTTTATATGAGATTTTCTATGAGGACCCGTAACTTCCCCGGTAAGGAAAGAGCGGATACTTTGAGAACAAGCCACAACAGAACGCAAACAGAAGAACATTTCATTGTATATTACAACAATTCCATCAGAATACAAGAATATATAGAGTATGAATTAATATTACACAGAAAATATCAGAGATTTAAATTACATTTAAATACATCGCAGCGGAAAACAATATAAGTCACAACTGAAAATAATGCACGGATATAGAGCTTTCCGAACATCGTTCCAGCTATAAGTCAGGATCCTGTGAATATAAATCTGCAAAACCGAAACTACTAGCTGCCCGTGTGGAAAATAGGGGCACCCAGAGTTTAGGTTAAAACAATAAACTCCAGGTCAGTCATGTGACTGGTGTGAGAACTAAAACAGTTATTAATCTTTGTTTTAAAGTTAGGTAAATCAAGTGACCACGCCGTATAACACGGAACGGGTTTCCTCCCAAGAATACCAGTGGAGAAAACAAACAGCGCAATGCTAAATAAAGAACAATGAAGCTATTATAAGACCCAGGTCCCATCACACAATGCAACGCAAGCCGAAGGATAGGGTTTTCCCTTATAATAGCCAAATATGCTTGATACGCGAAATTTCATCTTATATTATTACTATAAGTGAAGAAAACAACTTCAAATATAAATATATCAATCATAGACGGCATGGGTACCATATATCATGTCGCCAATACTAGGCTCTACAATCAAAACCGCAAAATGTCATATTTGGAAATTGGATTTCCATCATGGCGGCTCCTGATTCGAAAGATCGATCGCGTAGTGCCATCTCAACGGCTTACGTCTCGGCTAGAGAAAACACCGTAATGCACATCCGCACTTTTGGGAAATCGAGTATCACTGCGGCTTACGTCCCGGCGAGAGAAAACACCGCTTACCCTATCCCTCTGAGCAATAAGCACAATCTCGGTCGACCGAATCCACGACACCACGAAGGTGCCCATCCACTAAAAAGCATACTGATCAAACCATCAGTTTACCACCATACCGGGGTGTGAGGCTCGCGAATCAACGCTATACACAAAGCCGTGCAATATTAAAGCTACGCTTTGATCATCATCCACCAAACTTTGCTTTTCAACAAAAGTCTGGATCACTGCATCTCAGCATGCCACACTATCAATCCATATCGTATCCACTGATTTCTGCCAATATATATAATCTCTGAGCTCGTATGTCTCAGAGAAGGGCGTTAAGACAGAGAATAAATTCTCCACCGCCAAACAGATATATATTTTGCAGAGATCAACGAATACAATATAAAGGAATACAATGTCAGACACACCATCCATTTACAAGTCCGTTCTGGGTCTGAACGAAACCGGAGGCGCTTTCCTCGCATATCCTTCGACCTCCAAGCACGTCCGGACGATTACTACTTTAGCCCCCTTCAAGGTAGCTACTCCCATCGTGAGCATCAGTAGCACCCATCCATTCGATGTGAAGATCGTCGGTCTTTCACCGTCTTCAATCACTTCGACTTGTCGTCGAATCGGTTATTCAGAATGGGTATAGACCCGGCCTTTCTGAATAACCCACGTATGTAATAAACACTTGTTACGCAAACACGACATACGCCTCATTCCAATTCAGAATATTCTTCTATTTAGACATTTACACTCCTAGGGTAAGGTTCTCATTAATTTTATCAAATATAAATTCTTTTAAATTTATTCTTTAATCTTCCTTTGGATGACATTTCAAACCATATCATGCTTTTCCAAACTAGTCGGGATTAGCGAACCACACCGAAGTAATTATTTATTTTATTTCCCAATCCCAACCTATTCATCCCACGGAGCAAAACTGTTATTACCCCATAACTAACACCATGGTGTTATCGGTAAATTTAGTTACCATTTCACGTTCAAATCTAATTGAAGATTTAACTATCGCTAGAAGTAAAACTGGTGATACTCCCCTTTCGATCATTTCCAAATTTTGATGATTTAAATTACCAATTCTCATTTAAATCTAATTAAAGATTCATTAAAACTTCACTTACTGGGTTAAAGAACTAATGTCATTTAAAACACAGTTCACGATAAACCCAAATAACATTCTATTTCAATTCCAATTAAATATATTAGAAATTCTGGTTATTTAAAAATCATTTCAAATTCAAATTATTTATTTAAAAATAAATGGGTTTTAATTTCAGTTCAAAACTAGTTCATTTCGATAAAAATCTATTTTTATCTTTTCAAATATGGAGTTTTTCATCCCAATTTTTCCCAAATCATTTCTTATGATTTTACACTAATTAATACTATTTTTAATAATTTTATCAAGGCCCGTACAATCGATTTCCATCAACGGCCATCGAACTGCACTTACAACGACCTTTTCCAAATTTGATTTGGACGTATCTCCAAATCCAACCGTTAGATTTCAAATTTCTAATATTCGTTAGAAAGCTCTTTTCGATACGAACCCAACGGTTCTAGTTTTAGGAGAATCCGACGGTCGGGTCTCCCGTAATGTCCATTTGAAATAAATGGTCGAAATTCACGAACTGCCGCGGCGCGGCGCGTTCTATTCAGGCCGTTATATATATAATATATATATATTATATATATCGTCGATTACCTTTTTAAAACGAATTTTATAAATCATTTCAAATTTGTTTTAAAAACAATTTCAACCTTTAATTCAAATTCAAATTAAAATTGAATTTTCCCTTATAAATTCTTTCTACATTCACTTCTATTTGATTTCAATTCAAATTTGTTTCAATTCGATTTCAATTCTATTCTATTCTATTCGAATTCAATTTCAATTCAATTCTATTTGAATTCATTTTCCATTCAATTCTATTCGAATTCATTTTCTATTCAATTCTATTCGAATTCAATTTCTATTCGAATTCAATTTGTATTCGAATTCAATTTCTATTCAATTCTATTCGAATTCATTTTCCATTCAATTCTATTCGAATTCATTTTCTATTCAATTCTATTCGAATTCAATTTCTATTCGAATTCAATTTCTATTCAATTCTATTCGAATTCAATTTCTATTCAATTCTATTCGAATTCAATTTCTATTCTATTTATAAAAACGAATATAATCGATATAAATATCATTCGCGTCAAAATAGCGCATCTCTAATCAACACGGCTTTATATGTTTCAATAACTTCGTTATTCTATTCAACAAATGAATATTTATTCTATTCAACACATGAATCTATATTTCTTTCACCACATGACTAATCTCAACAAATGAGTACTGTCAACACGTTAATCTTTATTTTAAAATATTCTTTATTTTCCTAATTGGAATGAGGCCCAAACAATTACCATATAAAGTTAATTATATGGATTCCATTCAACACATGTATATAATAGCAACGATACATAATCAATAATCATCCAAAGTGCGTTCTACACTGTATAAGCATCAAATATAAATAATTAACGCTTACACAGTCTGTCAATCAATCGATCGACATACAGCTAAATATTGGGACTGGTGTATGTTATATATCATCCCAATACCCGTGTGGGGTTTCAAATCAACAAACACAGCTTTTATTTGTGCAGTTGGGCGATGTGTAAAATTTATCGACCCAATCAATATCAGTCAAATCAGTGTATATATAAACAAATCGGCCGATTTGTTTATAACTATTCATTTATTCACATTCACGTTAAAAATTATATTTTTAACGATAAAATATTTTTAACTATATAAATATTTTATTTCCTTTCAACACAAAAACATTTTATTATTCAATCATCCCACAACACAATCAATTTTCACAACACATCAATCAAACAAACAAGCCATCCATGGTCTGTGGATGACGGGTGTCGGGTGCTACTAAACACCGTCTGCATCCTAGCATATATTATAATATAACTAGAAAAATGAATTTTAAAAGGTGAGAATTTCTCACCGAATTGCTAAACCAAATGCCACGACTTTCTTATGTAGAAATCTTCGCCGTTTTCTCCTTTTGTCACTTTCCTTGTCCGCAGCCACTAAATATATAAAAATTATATTTCTATCACTTCATTCTAATAAATAAAATCATATTTTTCTTCTAAATCTCTATACGTATAGATCGTATTTTTATTTCAAATCTAAATACATACAAATTGTATTATTTTCATTTTCATTTTCAAAACAACATATATAAACAAAGATCCTATTTTAAAAACTAACTTCATAACAAAAATTATATTCTTGGATTGTCATTTTCTATATAAAAATATGATCTCTTTCTATTTGAAAATATAACCTTTTCTATTATAAAAATATAATATTTTGTATATAAAAATATATTCTTTTATATATAAAAATATATTCTTTTCATTTCTAAAAATCCTTCCTTTTCATGCTGTTTATAATAAAAATGTTCATATATATTTTCAAATAAAAAATGTTCATATATATTTTCTTTCGACAGTTCTTTCTATATAAAAATTATACTTTTATTTTTCTACTTCTTCTGTAAAGATCGTATTTTTATTGCTATTCTATACATATAAAAATTCTATTTTTATATCGCTACTATTATAATAAAATTGATATTTTTCCAAATAAGGTTGTTTTTATTCAAATAGTGAACGTTTTTCTTCAAAACGGTGAATGCTTTTCTTTCTAAAACCTTTGCTATTTATTATTTTTGAAATCACTTCTTTTCTACAATATTTTTTTTTATTTAATTTAAGAAATCTCAGATTTTAAACAGTCCTATTTTGCATTAAAAACTGAAAATAAATCCACTGTGAACTTACAGTAATTAATTAACTTAATTAAATTATTAATTAAATAATTTATACCTTTTTCCATCGTTCTCTGTAACTCGTTCTTCTCCTTGCTTCTTGATACAGGAAATCAACCCCATTTCGCTCGCCACTAGGGCTCCTCCAGGCGCGAGAACCAAGGCGCCATGCCCTGATCGGAGGCCGGCCTCGGAAGCGGCGCAGCGCCCTTCCCCCACGCTTGGCCACAGCTCGCAACTCGAGCCACCTTCAGCCTCGAAGTCCATGCTCGAACGCAGCAGCATTGAGCTGCGAATCCTCTCCTCTGGCTTCACGAAAGTCGAACTTGAACGATTGAATTAAGGAGCAACTCGAGTTGTTTGATTTGGTGATGACCGGTTTGCAAAATGATTAAGGGCTTGGGAGAATAGAATTTTGGGCAAATTTTGGCCATCGCTTTTGGATTTGGCGGCCGGGCGTTTTAATTTGAGGGGGGTTAGGGTTTAGGGGGAATAAACTATATATTTTATATAATATATTATTATTCTATTCTACATATTACTACTTCATGAAATTTTAGCGTTCGAACACCAATTCAAACCCAACGACTGTCGCCTCTAGCTAATTACCCCCTTTCCGAACACAATGGGATATGTATCGTAGGCCAATTCTATCATTTCGATAAGTCTCCATTCAAATCAAAATATAAATCAGTATATATTGAATTTGAACGTACATTTCAATTTACCGGGGTCACATACTGATCCCGAAAATTACAGAAAAATTATTCCTAGCTTCGTATTGACAATACGGTCTTAACAAAACTAATTTCGTCGAATTCTGAGTTCGTTTGAAAAATGGTCATTTTCTGGTCGATCAGAATTGACTAAAACTGGTCAAACGCGTTTTTCTTTGCCACGCTCACATATTGATTCGAAAAATTACGAAATTTGAAACCTAACAATAATTTGACATCACGGATCCAACAAAAGTGGTTTCATCGAAATCCGGGGTC
This sequence comes from Allium sativum, assembly GCA_030737875.1. Lineage (NCBI taxonomy): Eukaryota > Viridiplantae > Streptophyta > Magnoliopsida > Asparagales > Amaryllidaceae > Allium > Allium sativum. The sequence continues at coordinate 32,500,907 of CM060920.1, read as the reverse complement.
GTTTGCAAAATGGCTATTTTCAGGGGCTGAAATTCCATAGCGACTATCCTGAAATTTCAACTGGACATATCTTTTGATCCTCGTTATGAAATTTCAATTTTCCGGATTCCTTGGAAAAATATTCACAATTAGATTCCATTATTTTTGGTTTTGCTAAAATCCGGTTTGTTTTGCACCTAGTACATTCAATTGAAGTTTGAAATCGAATTATCGAACTACCGCGCCATTTTCAATTCCTTTTATATATATAAATAATTATTTATAATCTAACGACGACGTATATAAATAAATACATTATAAATATATTCAAAATAAATTTTTCGTCGTTTTTATTTTAAATAATTCATTTAAAATATTCGAAATTCGCTAAAATTGCCAAAATAAAAATTTTAAATTGGCCCAGATTTTCCGGGTTGTTACAATCTCCCCCTCTTAAAACTTTTCATCCCCGAAAAGGAAAAAAGTCGAAAGTGGTTTGATCAATCAACTATACGTTCGATCTGGCTTCCATTCTCCAAGTTTTCAGTTTCTGAGAATTTTCAAATTTTCAAAAATTTGGCTAACACCCTAAATTTTCGGAATATTTCGCCATAACCTCCCCTGCACCGGGAGCCACGGGAAAATCCCGAAATTGCCGTATAGGCCTTCTGATCTCAAAAAGAAAAAGAAAAAGCCAAGCGGCTAGCCAATAGGCTCATAAAATCATCATCACCCAAATGAAACAGTAAATTATGATAAACATGTACCTATTTGTCGGGCAAATAAGTTTTATTCTTCGGCTCTAGCCTCCTTGCTATGACCTGTTCAATGTAAGTACATGTATATGCAAGCAAATGCGACCAATTTCAATATAATTCAAATATGTGGTTCAATTAGGCTAAATGATTCAAAATTATCAAACAAATAAACAAACAACACAACCATCAATCAATTAGTGAATTAGAGTTTCAAACTCATAATTTTACTACATATACAGAAAATCATGTTTTTGATGCTAATTCACAACAACCAATCTATCTAGTTTTGGTTCTCACACCAGCCTAATGGAAATATATAGACATCACACTTTCGAAACTCGAATATAAATTCTGATGATGTACGTACCATATAGCGATCATCAGAACCATCCTCGGGCGACTAGAATGTGATTCTATATCTATCCAGTATATTAAAACTTCGAATATACGTTCATGACGCGTATATGCAAAATCTTTATATACTAGATTGTCCAAATTCAAAATAAATAAATATTCAAATACGAATAAAATGATTTAAATTTCAAAACAAAATTGTTTTCATTTGAAAAATATACTCTTCACACTCGTTCTAGGATACTACTGATCCTATCTCTAACGAGTCATTCTAATTGGATATTACTAATCCAATATCTAATGAATTCTTTCGTTCGGTTCTAATGTGTCTTGTTCTTTAGCACTGTAAACCAGAGCTCTGGTACCAACTGTGAGGACCCGTAACTTCCCCGGTAAGGAAAGAGCGGATACTTTGAGAACAAGACACAACAGAACGCAAACAGAAGAACATTTCATTGTATATTACAACAATTCCATCAGAATACAAGAATATACAGAGTATGAATTAATATTACACAGAAAATATCAGAGATTTAAATTACATTTAAATACATCGCAGCGGAAAACAATATAAATCACAACTGAAAATAATGCATGGATACAGAGCTTTACGAACATCGTTCCAGCTGTAAGTCAGGATCCTGTGAATATAAATCTGCAAAACCGAAACTACTAGCTGCCCTTGTGGAAAATAGGGGCACCCAGAGTTTAGGTTAAAACAATAAACTCCAGTTCAGTCATGTGACTGGTATGAGAACTAAAACAGTTATTAATCTTTGTTTTAAAGTTAGGTAAATCAAGGGACCACGCCGTATAACACGGAACGGGTTTCCTCCCAAGAATACCAGTGCAGAAAACAAACAGCGCAATGCTAAATAAAGAATAATGAAGCTATTATAAGACCCAGGTCCCATCACACAATGCAACGCAAGCCGGAGGATAGGGTTTTCCCTTATAATAGCCAAATATGCTTGATACGCGAAATTTCATCTTATATTATTACTGTAAGTGAAGAAAACAACTTCAAATATAAATATATCAATCATAGGCGGCATGGGTACCATATATCATGTCGCCAATACCAGGCTCTACAATCAAAACCGCAAAATGTCATATTTGGAAATTGGATTTCCATCATGGTGGCTCCTGATTCAAAAGATCGATCGCGTAGTGCCATCTCAACGGCTTACGTCTCGGCTAGAGAAAACACCGTAATGCACATCCGCACTTTTGGGAAATCGAGTATCACTGCGGCTTACGTCCCGGCGAGAGAAAACACCGCTTACCCTATCCCTCTGAGCAATAAGCTCAATTTCGGTCGACCGAATCCACGACACCACGAAGGTTCCCATCCACTAAAAATCATATTGATCAAACCATCAGTTTACCACCATACCGGGGTGTGAGGCTCGCGAATCAACGCTATACACAAAGCCGTGCTATATTAAAGCTACGCTTTGATCATCATCCACCAAACTTTGCTTTTCAACAAAAGTCTGGCTCACTGCATCTCAGCATGCCACACTATCAATCCATATCGTATCCACTGATTTCTGCCAATATATATAACCTTTGAGCTCATATGTCTCAGAGAAGGGCGTTAATCAAGAGAATAAATTCTGCGCCGCCAAACAGATATATATTTAGCAGAGATCAACGAATATAATATAAAGGAATACAATGTCAGACACACCATCCATTTACAAGTCCGTTCTGGGTCTGAACGAAACCAGAGGCACTTTCCTCGCATATCCGTCGACCTCCAAGCACGTCCGGACGATTACTACTTTAGCCCCCTTCAAGGTAGCTACTCCCATCGTGAGCATCAGTAGCACCCATCCATTCGATGTGAAGATCGTCGGTCTTGCACCGTCTTCAATCTCTTCGACTCGTCGTTGAATCGGTTATTCAGAATGGGTATAGACCCGGCCTTTCTGAATAACCCACGTATGTAATAAACACTTGTTACGCAAACACGACATACGCCTCATTCCAATTCAGAATATTCTTCTATTCAGACATTTACACTCCTAGGGAAAGGTTCTCATTAATTTTATCAAAGATAAATTCTTTTAAATTTATTCTTTAATCTTCCATTGGATGACATTTCAAACCATATCATGGTTTTCCAAACTAGTCGGGATTAGCGAACCACACCGAAGTAATTAATTATTTTATTTCCCAATCCCAACCTATTCGTCCCATGGAGCAAAACTGTTATTACCCCATAACTAACACCATGGTGTTATCGGTAAATTTAATTACAATTTCACGTTCAAATCTAATTAAAGATTTAACCATCGCTAGAAGTAAAACTGGTGATACTCCCCTTTCGATCATTTCCAAATTTTGATGATTTAAATTACCAATTCTCATTTAAATCTAATTAAAGATTCATTAAAACTTCACTTACTGGGTTAAAGAACTAATGTCATTTAAAACACAGTTCACGATAAACCCAAATCACATTCTATTTCAATTCCAATTAAATATATTAGAAATTCTGGTTATTTAAAACTCATTTCAAATTCAATTTATTTATTTAAATATAAATGGGTTTTAATTTCAGTTCAAAACTAGTTCATTTCGATAAAAATCTATTTTTATGTTTTCAAATATGGAGTTTTTCATCCAAATTTTTCCCAAATCATTTCTTATGATTTTACACTAATTATTACTATTTTTAATAATTTTATCAATGCCCGTACAGTCGATTTCCATCAACGGCCATCGAACTGCACTTACAGCGACCTTTTCCAAATTTGATTTGGACGTATCTCCAAATCCAACCGTTAGATTTCAAATTTCTAATATTCGTCAGAAAGCTCTTTTCGATACGAACCCAACGGTTCCGGTTTTAGGAGAATCCGACGGTCGGATCTCCCGTAATGTCCGTTTGAAATAAATGGTCGAAATTCACGAACTGCCGCGGCGCGGCGCGTTCTATTCAGGCCATTATATATATAATATATATATATATATATATTATATATATATCGTCGATTACCTTTTTAAAACGAATTTTATAAATCATTTCAAATTTGTTTTAAAAACAATTTCAACATTTAATTCAATTCAAATTAAAATTGAATTTTCCCTTATAAATTCTTTCTACATTCACTTCTATTTGATTTCAATTCAAATTTGTTTCAATTCGATTTCAATTCTATTCTATTCTATTCGAATTCAATTTCAATTCAATTCTATTTGAATTCATTTTCCATTCAATTCTATTCAAATTCATTTTCTATTCAATTCTTTTCGAATTCATTTCTATTCGAATTCAATTTCTATTCGAATTCAATTTCTATTCAATTCTATTCGAATTCATTTTCCATTCAATTCTATTCGAATTCATTTTCTATTCAATTCTATTCGAATTCAATTTCTATTCGAATTCAATTTCTATTCAATTCTATTCGAATTCAATTTCTATTCAATTCTATTCGAATTCAATTTCTATTCGAATTCAATTTCTATTCAATTCTATTCGAATTCAATTTCTATTCAATTCTATTCGAATTCAATTTCTATTCTATTTATAAAAATGAATATAATCGATATAAATATCGTTCGCGTTAAAATAGCGCATCTCTAATCAACACGGCTTTATATATTTCAATAACTTCGTTATTCTATTCAACAAATGAATATTTATTCTATTCAACACATGAATCTATATTTCTTTCACCACATGACTAATCTCAACAAATGAGTACTGTCAACACGATAATCTTTATTTTAAAATATTCTTTATTTTCCCAATTGGAATGAGGCCCAATCAATTACCATATAAAGTTAATTATATGGATTTCATTCAACACTTGTATATAATAGCAGCGATACATAATCAACAATCATCCAAAGTGTGTTCTACACTGTATAAGCATCAAATATAAATAATTAACGCTTACACAGTCTGTCAATCAATCGATCGACATACAGCTAAATATTGGGACTGGTGTATGTTATATATCATCCCAATACCCGTGTGGGGTTTCAAATCAACAAACACAGATTTTATTTGTGCAGTTGGGCGATGTGTAAAATTTATCGACCCAATCAATATCATTCAAATCAGTGTATATATAAACAAATCGGCCGATTTGTTTATAACTATTCATTTATTCACATTCACGTTAAAAATTATATTTTAAACGATAAAATATTTTTAACTATATAAATAATTTATTTCCTTTCAACACAAAAACATTTTATTATTCAATCATCCCACAACACAATCAATTTTCATAACACATCAATCAAACAAACAAGCCATCCATGGTCTGTGGACGACGGGTGTCGGGTGCTACTAAACACCGTCTGCATCCTAGCATATATTATAATATAACTAGAAAAAGGAATTTTAAAAGGTGAGAAGTTCTCACCGAATTGCTAAACCAAACGCCACGACTTTCTTATGTAGAAATCTTCGCCGTTTTCGCCTTTTGTCACTTTCCTTGTCCGCAGCCACTACATATATAAAAATTATATTTCTATCACTTCATTCTAAAAAATAAAAATCATATTTTTCTTCTAAGTCTCTATACGTATAGATCGTATTTTTATTTCAAATCTAAATACATACAAATCGTATTATTTTCATTTTCGTTTTCAAAACAACATATATAAACAAAGATCCTATTTTAAAAACTAACTTCATAATAAAAATTATATTCTTGGATTGTCATTTTCTATATAAAAATATGATCTCTTTCTATTTGAAAATATAACCTTTTCTATTATAAAAATATAATCTTTTATATATAAAAATATATTCTTTTATATATAAAAATATGTTCTTTTCATTTCTAAAAGTCCTTCTTTTTCATGTTGTTTATAATAAAAATGTTCATATATATTTTCAAATCAAAAATGTTCATATATTTTTTCTTTCGACAGTTCTTTCTATATAAAAATTATAATTTTATTTTTCTACTTCTTCTACAAAGATAGTATTTTTATTGCTATTCTATACATATAAAAATTCTATTTTTATATCGCTACTATTATAATAAAATTTATATTTATCCAAACAATGTTGTTTTTATTCAAATAGTGAATGTTTTTCTTTAAAACGGTGAATGTTTTTCTTTCTAAAACCTTTGCTATTTATTATTTTTGAAATCATTTCTTTTCAACAATGTTTTTTTTATTTAATTTAAGAAATCTCAGATTTTAAACAGTCCTATTTTGCATTAAAAACTGAAAATAAATCCACTGTGAACTTACAGTAATTAATTAACTTAATTAAATTATTAATTAAATAATTTATACCTTTTTCCATCGTTCTCTGTAACTCGTTCTTCTCCTTGCTTCTTGATATAGGAAATCAACCCCATTTCGCTCACCACTAGGGCTCCTCCAGGCGCGAGAACCAAGGCGCCATTCCCTAATCGGAGGCCAGCCTCGGAAGCGGCACAGCGCCCTTCCCCCACGCTTGGCCACAGCTCGCAACTCGAGCCACCTTCAGCCTCGAAGTCCATGCTCGAACGCAGCAGCCTTGAGCTACGAATCTTCTCCTCTGGCTTCACGAAAGTCGAACTTGAACGATTGAATTAAGGAGCAACTCGAGTTGTTTGATTTGGTGATGACCGATTTGCAAAATGATTAAGGGCTTGGGAGAATCGAATTTTGGGCAAATTTTGGCCATCGCTTTTGGATTTGGCGGCTGGGCGTTTTAATTTGAGGGGGGTTAGGGTTTAGGGGGAATAAACTATATATTTTATATAATATATTATTATTCTATTCTACATATTTCTACTTCATGAAATTTTAGCATTCGAACACCAATTCAAACCCAACGACTGTCGCCTCTAGCTAATTGCCCCCATTCCGAACACAATGGGATATGTATCGTAGGCCAATTCTATCATTTCGATCAGTTTCCGTTCAAATCAAAATATAAATCAGTATATATTGAATTTGAACGTACATTTCAATTTACCGGCGTCACATACTGATCCCGAAAATTACAGAAAAATTATTCCAAGCTTCGTATTGAAGATACGGTCCTAACAAAACTAATTTCGTCGAATTCTGAGTTCGTTTGAAAAATGGTCATTTTCTGGTCGATCAGAATTGACTGAAACTGGTCAAACGCGTTTTTCTTTGCCACGCTCACATATTGATTCGAAAAATTACGAAATTTGAAACCTAACAATAATTTGACATCACGGATCCAACAAAAGTGGTTTTGTCGAAATCCGAGGTCGTTTGCAAAATGGCTATTTTCAGGGGCTGAAATTCCATAGCGACTATCCTGAAATTTCAACTGGACATATCTTTTGATCCTCGCTATGAAATTTCAATTTTCCGGATTCATGGGAAAGATATTCACAATTAGATTCCATTATTTTTGGTTTCGCTAAAACCCGGTTTGTTTTGCACCTGGTACATTCAATTGAAGTTTGAAATCGAATTATCGAACTACCGCGCCATTTTCAATTCCTTTTATATATATAAATAATTATTTATAATCTAACAACAACGTATATAAATAAATACATTCTAAATATATTCAAAATAAATTTTTCGTCGTTTTTATTTTAAATAATTCATTTTAAATATTCGATATTCGCTAAAATTGCCAAAATAAAAATTTTAAATTGGCCCAGATTTTCCGGGTTGTTACATTTTCTATGCCCTTTTTACCCGTTCTACAATTTAAATAAACGAATTAGTCAAACATTTTGATCTTCTTCTATTTAAACATTCTCATCATTTACAACGCTTATAAGTGTGACCCTATAGGTTATCATAACATTGGCAACAATTTAAATATTTAAACTGTAAACAGTGAGCGGCATCTAGTAATACATCACTGCTACCCAAGTTACAATAATATCAATGATTCGATATAACCTTTTGTGAATAGTGTCACAATATAATTTAATCCTTTTAACCGATATATCCAAAATTAAACTAGAGGCACGGATCGTATCATCCTCTTTATAATTTAATCCGTTTTTCTTGATCGATGAGTAGACTGTTTAAAACAAATCAATATTTGAGCACGGCAATGCATTTCACAGTCTCACTCAATCAAAAGGCCCATGGATATCACTACGAATACATCGTAGGGTTAAATTCCATCTAGATCATTCATAATTTTCATTCGATTCGAGATATATCCAATAATCACCATTATCATTACTCTGTTATGAAATAACTTTAGATGATATCAAAATACAAATATCCTCGAATAAAATTATAATGACTTCAGGTCTGAGGACCATTACATCACTGTCACTATGAGAACAACTTATGATACTGTTAATTATTCCATGTAGTTATCTCACGGTGGGTCAGTCCAATACGCTATTCTCCAATACGTATTTATATCTTGACTTTAATACCACGTATATTAATGATCAATTAGATGTGATCATCAGTCAATCAATATACTAGTCTCAACGCTTTATTGTTGTCCTATATAAACAATAAAACTCCACTAGGGACATTTAAGAATTATAATACTTATCACATTATATAATCTCAAGTTCAGTCTTACTCGAACTATATAATTCCGTATTATTATTCTAAGGACTTCTATTAAATTATTATTTATATCACACAGTAAATATAACATAACAGAATATATTTATTCCAAATAAAACAATAACGTTATTAATCACATCAAATGGATTGCCTCTAGGGCATAAACTCTAACAATCTCCCACTTGCACTAGAGTCAATCATTCACGTATCGTATACTTATGAAACTAGGGTGACTATTAAACTTCTGCTGCGACAGAGTTTAATTCAGTAGGTTTGCAACATTACAACGTTTGTAACTTTGCAGATATGTTCATTTCCTCTGTGAACAACTTCACACAGGAATTATATTTCTTAAATATATGTTTGGATTGATAATGAGTTTAATGTTTTAGGCCTGAGCAATAGCCAAATTGTTATCCTGATGTATATCATTAGATCAACAATGAATTAAGTTCAATCATGAACTTCTTAATCCAAACATTTTCTTTCTTAGAATCAGTATTTATTTCTTGTTTTAAAACTAACTTAATTTACAATAATTAATGTGTTATCAAATAACATTAGAATTATTGTCTCACTCCCACTTGATTTCTTGTCTATACAAGATTCAATGGTATTTTGTGGTTTCGAGACATTTCGACTTCTATTTCATTCCTATCAGTATCTTAGAGACTGGTTCTCCTTTATAAAGGATACCAATTCAAGCAATAAACATTTTATTCTCAGAGGATTTATAGAATTAATATCCATTTTCTTCTTTTTTGATATTCCACAAAATATTTATTTGATTTGGGTCTGATCTTATCAGAGGAATGACGTTTAACAAGCGCCATACATCCCAAATTTGCGCATTTAGACATACTAGGACATTTCCTAATCCATATCTTATATGGCGTCTTAAGGCTTGTTTTAGTAGGATTAATTTAATTGTTCTCGATTTAATTTATTGGAAGATCTATATGACTTATGTTGTTCGTACCATATCTTATAAGGTGTGATTACTCCTTTTAGGCACACCATTTCAAGATGGTGTTCTAGGTGGTGTGAGTCGTGAAACAATTTCAAACTCATCTGGATAGTCATTAAATTTATTGGCTTAAATATTCTCTTTCGAACTGTTCGAAAAGTATTTATATTATTTTAAAATTGGTTTCTATCTCCACTTTGAATTCTTTGAACTTTTCAATGCATTCTGATATGTATTTCATAAGATACACATATCTATCTCTACTGATATCATCAGTAAATATAATGAAGTAGTTAAAACCTACCTCTAGTTTATGTATTCGTTGCTCCATATACATCATTATGTATGAGACCCAATACTTGTTACTCATTTACAATATCAAGTGAAAGGTGATACAGTTATCTTGCCTAATAAACAAGATTTGCATTCTTCATATAATTCAAAATCAAATGATCTCAAAATTCCTTCATTATGGAGTTTTGATATATACTCTCTTGTTTATATGGGCTAACTGGTAATGCTAAAGGTATGTTGGATTTAAATCACTAAATTTAATCCATTAATTATTTATGTCAAGTACATTATAGTTAATGATTTACAAATATCATTAACTATTTATGAAATTCCATACGACATTTCATTTAAATAAAATGAATAACAATTATTCTTTTATTAAAAATGAAATTCAAACTTGTCTAAACAAGATCTTTCATAACATTTATTTTAAGTGGAATTTCATAATAATAATTATTTTATTTATTTAATTAAGCCAGTATATACAACAAGAATCAACTTCATTTGGATAATCCAGCAACATTTGCTTCATATCCAATCGTAAGTCCACTTGTCCTTATATCAGATTTCTACTTATTCTGCAATTTGTATAAATCAACATACATTTATGTGATTTATATCTAGTATCTAATACTAGAAATGTATAAGTATATTATTATGACACTTATATCTTGCTCAGTTGAAGTCATACTTTGACGTTGGTTTTAGATCCTCTTTATTTGTTAGAACAATTACGTTTTAATTTATTTGAGGACAATCCTCAAATTTCAATGTTAGTCAAGAAATTTGTTTAATTCAATTTATTCTTCTCAAGAACAAATTTAAATTATTGGAGTTTTCTGTTATTTAATATCTTCAGCGGATAATAAATATTAATTGATTCTATCATATTTATTTAATCACTAAATTTTGACAATCAAAATTTATTTTAACATAAATATGTAATTTAAACTAAAATACGCTCCCACTCAAATTAACATCCCTCTGTTATATATGTATATCATTATATAAATATAATGGTGTTCCAAGATCCATATCTAGTCATGCCTTGACCCAGCTTTGGCTAAACCCAAAACACAACCTTTTAGGTAGACATCTTATGTCAATTATATCGTCTATATAACTCTTGGATCGCATGTTGAACAGTTTTTCAGTATTATTCATTTGCTCAAAATATATTGAATAATTCATGCTTTTGTCTCTAAGGCCATAATCCTATTATGCATTCTAGTTAAGTCAGACCCAATAATAGGTTGGAGCACCACATTTTACTCCATCGCATATAACCAAAATAAAAGGTGCACAACGCTTTGGCGTTAGTTACAACGATTGATCTTGGACAGTGATGAGTATATTATTGGAAAACGTCACCATGACTTAATATAACAAAATTTGCTATAAAGGAATTTTATAATCTTGTAGTGTTGAATAATATCAGTTTTGTATACACATATCAAAATATATGTATTTCATATTCGTAATATAAATTCAATTTGAATATATATATGAACCACATATACATACATGCATACATACATATATATATATATATACAATGGATTATATATAGGTAACTAGCCTATTATTCTATTGAACATTTCAAAGTAATGGCTGACTAAACTATGTGTTGTTAAGAATCAAAACTATGCATATGTTTTCAGTTCATGTAAATAAAATTTTAATCTTTAGCCTTTACCCATCCATAAGGAATTCAAGGCCCAGTAGAAAGATAAATTAAGCCCATGTGATACAAACAAAATATGTAAACAAAATAAATCTACTAGACCAATAGAGAACAGAATAATTAAATACAGCCAAAAATATATATATCAATATCTATATATATATATATATATATATATATATATATATATATATATATATACTCAGTCCAGCTTGTATTTCTTTCATAGATACATTAAAATGAACATTAGCATGAAGCATTCATATAAGTACAATCATTCAGTCCTCATATTTAATACTATTTTACATCTAAAGTGTTCAGCCTTACTACGCAGATTAGCAACATTTATACATATAAGAGATATTCACATAATACCGTATATGCATACACATAATAAAATATACATACAAGCTTTATATATATATAGTTGTTATAATTGCCGAGTTGAGCTCTTGTCCCCTGCTTTCTCATCTGAAACAATTTCAGAATCAATGCTGTGCCCGGTCTTCTCATCTGAAACAATTTCAGAATCAATGTTGTGTTTCCCTCCGAATACAGTTCTCAACATTGAGGGTTAGGCTAACAAACTTACATCAAATGTGAATGTTATGTATTCATACAACAGCAACTCATATACATCAAATGTATATTTATTTTATATATACTATAATTCACACATATATGCCGCAATTTATATGTGTATATTTATATCAAATGTATATATTTAATTCAGCCAGATGGTATGTAAACAGAACAGGTTCTCTTAACATATCAAACTTGCATTGTGCAAACAGAATACTATGAGGCACAAATATTATCAGGTTATAATATCTACATGTTTAAACAAAATATTGGTTCACTGGCATGTCTAAATATATATATCAAATATGTGAGTAACATTATATTAACCAGACCATATATGTTCCAACTGGCTTATAAAAGATAAATGCACACAGATCTTATATAAGTGTGTTTCTAACTCAATGATTTAACTAATCATCGAATCTAGGTTCTTGATTCCTAAATTTAAAACTTAGTCATAATCAGTAAAAGGATGATCTTGGTATGGATATAAAATATAGGTGGTTAATATATAAGTGTTAATAGGTGTTATACCCTATTGTTCCTTTTATATATTAATCACCTAGTAAACACAGAGATGTTGAACCAATACTTAGGCCATCTATATCATACAAATTATCATCAGGTAGCTTATTCACCTTTTAACTCCATTTTGTGTATTGAGGCAAGCACTACAGTGGATGAGGTAATTACTATAAGGATGTCAAACATACCTATAGTCTGACTAATGTATAAAATCAAATTTACAGTCCAACTATATAAACTAGGATCTTATAATCAGTGTCTAACATAATAAAACTACCAAAAGGATTATAGATATTGATCAGGCAGTTTTATTGATTAATATGTTCATACATTTGATTGTAAAGTTTTAAAGTATATCAAAGCAGAGTATTGATCAGTACTTGGTAAACTGGCTTATAATCAAGTCATTGATGATGCATATGTATATTAATGTTCGACAGTGTAAACAGTCGAAGATTAATATTCACTTGTACATAACTATGTAAATAAACCATATGTGATTGGAACTAAAGAAATATCATAACATTTAACATACATACTTTAAACATTGGATGATGATCGATGTTGTAAAATCAAAACATCTTTTGATTTTCTAATAATCAGTAATTCCTACTGCAGCATATTAAAGTGATTTTTAAATCAATTTATAGTCTCAACATTATTAAATATATAAATAATAAGATTAAACAGGAATTCATATTTCCTATAGATTTTGAGATCGACTCATACCATACTTTTACCATTATAAATATATGATCAGTTCATTCGAGTCCAAAAGCATTTGCATAACATGTCGAATACACGTATATCAATACACACATGTTGATCACCCAAATAAAATATATCACTTTTATATTTTAGAGAGTCGACAAATTCACAATTTGTCTGTTATGATATGGTGCAATTAATTTCATTATCAATATAATGATGAATCAAATCAAGAAAATTTGTGCATGAATCTCTAATTCATATCATATAACTCTATTGACCATCTTGATCTCAAGTCAAAGTATAATCGGATTTTTCTGATTTTATACCAGAACAAGACCAGAAATTACTAATTTTTAGGACTATACAGTCTTAACAATTTTCGTATAAATGACTTCATTAAATCAGATACATACGAAAATTATTTGTTACTGTTTAGCAAACAACAAGAAAAATGGCTTCTAGAATGTAAAAGGGATGGTATGATATGGTCAAGCATTTAAATCAAACAAAATTTGATTTTATATGCATGTATGGAGATCATATAACAAAATCTTAATATCTCCTTTTCACAATTTTGATTTCATTAAATCAAAATTAATTTGAAAACAGTTTTACTAATTTATCAATCATTAAAACAGTTTTGATCCATAAATTTGCATAACGAATTTAGGTCATATAAACATTTATATATCAAACATTTTGATGCACTTTCTACCAGGAATTAATTGTCTAAATCTGAATACTTAAATGTATTCATTCAGAGATGAATATATTAAACCAGAATTCCATATTTCATATTATCAGTATAACATGTAAAACTGGAAATCAGTTAGAATTAATATCATATGTCAATTCACTGTTCTATTCAGATTTTATATAAAATTTGTCCTGAAGACCATTTCAAATCCAAAATTTCTAGGGATTTTCATCTAGGATGATTGAATAATTTAGCCGTTTCATAGTTTTTTCTTTTAATTAAGACCAGAATCTAGAATCATAATGTCAAAAAATTTAATTTGATTAATCAAAACAGTTTTGATAAAACTGCTGGATTCCTTAATACAGCAGGAAATGTAAAATAAGGTTTGAGACTGAATAACAATTCAGAATTGAACCCCTTTTAAATTTATGAAACATATATCAGAATATATATTTACTGCAAACAATTTTACTTCAGTGTCAAACAGAGGATTTATCATAGTGAACAGTTTCACTATTAATAAACGAATTTACTCAAAATTCTTTTATCAATTCAGTCAATACTTGATTATCTATGAAATTGTAATGAATTCTAGCATCAAAAACGTTCAATACATTCGAATTAGCATGGATTAAACACTAATACTTCCTGATTACGATCCAAAATACAATTTTTACGCAATCCCTTGCTCTGATACCACTGTTAGGTTTAGATCTAGCAAATCATCTACCATATTTTAACATATATAACAATCATAAGTTAGGATCTAAGCATAATAATTGTAAATCAAAATCATACCTAATCAGGGTTGCGAGAATCCATGAAATCGAATTTAAATTGAAATCAAATCGTAGCACTTAAAGCAAAGCACCTCTATCGGAATCCACAAGCGAAGCTATCGAGATCGACAATCGAAATCGAAGGATGATTGATCGGTACTAGACGATTTGAGGAAACTAGATCTTGGGTTTTAGAAGTTTCTCGTCATTTTGTGAATGAATGAATAATCAAAGAGACGGCCCCTTTACTTCATTTATATACAAAGTTTATATGAGATTTTCTATGCCCTTTTGACCCGTTCTACAATTTAAATAAAAGAATTAGTCAAACATTTTGATCTTCTTCTATTTAAACATTCTCATCATTTACAACCCTTATAAGTGTGACCCTATAGGTTATCATAACCTTGGCAACAATTTAAATATTTAAACTGTAAACAGTGCGTAACACCCGGTAAATCTGTTAATACTAATATTCACAAATGAAAGAATAATTAATTTCAAATGTAAGAATATTGGGAAACGAGCTGACTAATTGTGTTCGTCTCGGAAAAATACGCGAAATAGAGTCCGAAATTTTGTGAATCGGAGTTCGTATGACCAAGATATGGCCTCGAGAAGTTTCACGAAAAATTCAAATTTTAAAACAGATTTCAAAAACACAGAAATGGAGGCAGGCGGGAAAACTCCCGCCCAGACCAGGTCGACCTGGGGGTCGACTTGGGAGTCGACCTGGGGGGGCCAGGTCGACACTAGAGTCGACCTCCCTGGTCGAGCCCAGGTGACCTGGGTGCATTTGGTTGGGTTTTTGGGCTGTGTTTTGAAGGCTGGACAAAATCTAATGGCTCTAATCTATTCTAGGGAAAATCTAATGTCCTAAATGCATCCTAACATCTATAAATAAGTGGGTAGACTCTAACCCTAAATCACTTGAAAAATTGGAGAGCTACCGACATGCCTTTGCCATGGAGTTCAGCGTAGCCGTCACAAACTAAAGAAGAAGGAGAAAGCCTAGCCTATAGCTAAATCTACTCAACAAACAAATTAAATCAAAGACTCTTTCTATTTCTCTTCTTTAAATTGTGAGTATGATAATTCTCACAATGTTATTATAAAATAATTCGATTAAGTTATGAATGGATCACAAGAAAGTGATGTGAATTGTAATTGTAAATTCTATATTGTGGATCTCTTGTTATGTTATTATGTTGTCATATGTTGTAAATTATATGTGGTAAATTCTCCTATGCTATGCCATGCTATGATGAAAATCATGCTATGCTATGTTATGCTATCATGCTATGCTATGTGTAAATCATGCTATGTTATGTCATAAATCTTATATATGTTGTAGATCTCATGTTAACACATATGTTGGAAATCCATAAGTTATATGATTATGATATTATGTTAAGTTGTGTTGAATCGTACAGGTTGTAAAATCATGATGTTGTTATTTATGCAAATTGGATCATGTTTTAAAGTTTATGTTTTTTTTCTAAAAATTAAATGGATCATTATTATGGGAATTTGCCTATTAAGTTAGGTGTACCCATATACATGAATCCACAATTTAAATTGGATCTTGAATATGGGAATTTGCCTATTAAGTTAGGTGTACCCATATGCATGAATCTATGACTAAATGAATTTTTATTATGGGAATTTGCCTATTGAGTTAGGTGTACCCATATAAACCCATATTGTTAGATTAGATGATGTTGGTTCACACATGTTCCTATGCAAGTTTATGAAATTTGATTGAGATCATATTATGTGAATTATGAACAAGTTGACATCTTTAGATCCATGACATGTATAATCCTATGCAAGTTGTACATATGCAAGTTTCACCCCTTATTATGATTCATTTAGTCATATATACATGTTGTTATTGTGATAATCTCTTTTATGCTATGACTTAGACTATTCGAGTCTAATATATATTTTGCGAATAAACGTTCAAACGTGGGGTAGGGGTGATATTAGGAATTAATAAATTGGGTGCAATTTTGTATGATTTTGCACGCCTTGAATGGATGTCCATAATTGAGTCAATTATGGACATTGTTGAATTTGGAATTAATTAATAATTCAAGTAGGGAATTATTAAAATTGGGGAAAGTGGATTATTAATAATAATCAATGCTTAGGACACGAGGTTGGACCCGTTTGTGACGTAAACCTGCCCGGACCCGCCCGGCTAATCCAGTAGTCACAAATGTCGGCCCAATGTGAGAGGTCCTAGGCCCAAACTAAAGCATAACAGCTGTAAAGACACGAGGTTAGACTCTTTTATGGTATAAGACTGCCCGGACCCGCCCGGCAAATCCAGCTGCCATAAATGCCAGTCTAATGTGAGAGGTCTTTATGAGGTTATGGCTTAATGAATTAAGAAATACTTAGCCAGATAATCATGTAAGGTGGGACATGGGGGTTAAGTAGGTGCCTTGGGTGGCATGAGGAATCTAGTGGTTGCCTTTAGAGGCATTTGAAATACGATTAGACTTAACCAAATACACATGTAAATGAACATGACTAAGTGGGTTAAGTGGACGGACTAATAGGACAAGCTTAGGTGGAATGCTTATGGGAAATAATGGGGGCCCATTTCAACCAGTATCCCAAAACGTATCTTTGTGGGCTCGACCCAAGTCGAGGACGGGACACGCATACTGAGTTTGACTATAAGAGGCCAAAACAGGGAGCGGTGGCAACGCAAGTCCAACGGGTTTCATATGCGTGTGTGGACCCGGGCTGGTAGGTAAGACGTTGTTGCATCGTGTAGGTATAAGCCGTGCATCTCCGTTATATCGGGTTGCCACTTTAGGGGAATGATACACCCCACTGTGGGGCCAGCACGGGTATCTACGAGTTGGGAGCCGATCGAAAAATGGAATGTGGGGTACACCGAGTGGAGATAGGGGCAGGCGGCACCTATGTAGTCAGCTAGGAGTACGTAAAGCCATTAAGAAAGTTTCTAAGTGAAGCTAAGTGGGATCAATCTTTAGGGTGACTGGTGTGGTGCAGTATAGTGTTTATCCTTTAGCATTTAGGAGCGCCTATAACGTCTCCTTTAGCGATTGTCTATGTCCTTAATCTGCTCTTTCATAGACATTTCCTTGTTTTCCAGCTTATCCTTAGTCCAGTTATTTTGATAATAGTATTGTAGAATTATCATACTCGCCAGACTTTATGTCTGACCCCCTCTTTTCCATCTTATTTTTCCTTCAGGTCCTCAGGTTGGGCCAAGTTCTAGTGGAGTCTAGTTGGATCGCTTATCTCTTGGAAAGCTTGGACTGCAGAAGTAAAGTCCAGCTTGTTATCTTTCTTTTTAATGGCTATTTATTGTAATGGGATTACGTATTTTGTTTTTGTGAAGACGGATATTGTACTTGGTTATGATCTATGGTTTTATGATGTAACAGACATATTTAATTTCCACTGCAATAAAATGAAGTTTTAGATTTTCAAGTGCTATTTATTATCTGTCTTGTTGTAATTTCTCTGTTCTATATTCACTTATGACCTCCATGGAAGTTAGTGCATTCCCCTGGTGAGTGACATTAATGGACGTGGAGTGTTACACGTGGTATCAGAGCATAAGGTTACCAGAACAGATAAAATTTTCAGAAAAATATTTTTCTAAAGTATTTTTGGAAGAAGTGCTTTCAAAAACATGTTATTTAGAGAGAGTTTTTATGAAAAACATAATCCCAAATAGCCATATCCTTATCTTTATCTTTCGAATTCTCCATTTTGAATCTTTCCTTTTTCGTTTCAGCATGGCTGAAGATCTTAATCTCCCAGAAGGTGTGATGGTTCCAGGGTGGTTTAGGAGATATTTGGAGGCTAGGGCCACCACTGCAGGCCCAGCAGATGCTCCTCCACCCCTAGTTGCACCCATTCCTCCTCCTCCTCATGTTGACACTTTTGCAAAGACGTGCAAGGAATTTAAGGCTACGGGAGGAAAAACTTTTCAAGGGACTGAGACATTTGTGGAGGCCAGAGACTGGCTTAAGGAGACTGAGGAATTGTTGGATATCTTTGAAGTGAAGATGGGAGGAAAGTCCGTTTAGCTGCTTGGTTAATGAAGGGAGAGGCCTCGTTTTGGTGGGAGGTCACTAACGGGGAACGTCCAGTTGATTCATGGGCGGATTTCAGACGAAGGTTTGAGGCAAAGTTTCTTTCAAGGGCTGAGGAGAATTTAAATATGGAAAAATTCCTGACATTAAAGCAAGGGAGCTTATCAGTGAAGGAATATGTCAATAAATTTAATCAGTTAGCGAGGTTTGGCTTGGAGTTGGTGAACACGGCAGAGAAGAAAGCTTTGAGGTTCGCTAGAGGCTTGAATGAACCGTTGCAAGAGTTGGCTATGAACCACATCCCTATGGGAGCCACCTTTGAAAGGCTAGTAGAAATGGCACTTATGCATGAGGATAAGGCAGTTGAAAAGAAAGGGGATCAGAAGAAACCCCAACAGCAAAATAAGAAGGGCGGTAAAAACAATAATGGCAAAGGGAAGAAGAGATGCTTCAATTGTGGGACGCCTGGCCATCTCAGCAAAGATGGTAGAAAGAAAAAGAAGACTGGTTGTTTTCATTGTGGAGATGCGGGACATTTGGTGAAGGACTGCCCAAAGAAGGGGCAGAGGGCAGGGTCTACCTCGGGAGGACAGGTGCAGGCTCTTATGGCACCAGGGCAGGCAAGGTGGCAAGTTCAGGCTATTGCGGCCCCACCGCTGCAAGAAAGAGGTAGAACAATTTCTGTTGAAAGCTTAGTTTTTCTGTTTGATCATCATGTCCGTACCTTATTCGATTCTGGCGCATCTCATTCGTTTATCTCTGCATCATTAGTTGAATTACTGCACTTGAACACCAGTTTAGTAGAGGATCCCTTGGTTGTTTCAAATCCAATTGGGGGTTCAACTCATTTGACCATGATATGTTTGGATTTGAAAATCTCTATACTTAGCGTTGAATTTAGATGTGATGCTTATGTATTGGGCTTCACGGGCTATGGGCTAATTTTAGGAATGGTTTGGTTATCTAGAAATTGGGCCATTCTTGATTGTGAAAGGAGAGTAGTTAGGCTTGTGACTCGCCTTGGTAACACTCTCGACATCTTTTGTAATCCCATAGATTCCGTTATGCTGAGTTATCTTGAATCGCTTGACGCGTCTGTAGAGAATCTGCGATCGGTAGAGGTGGTCCGGGAATATCCGGATGTGTTTGAGGAGGTGAAGGGCTTACCTCCAAAGCGGGAGATAGACTTTCGAATTTATCTTGTGGATAATGCTAAACCCGTATCTTTGCCAGTGCGCCACATGGCTCCTCGTGAAAGGAGGGAACTCAATAAGCAAGTGAAGGAGTTGCTTGAGAAGGGGTTCATAAGACGTAGTATATCGGATTGGGGTGCTCCAGTAGTATTTGCTACAAAGGCGGATGGGTCCCTTAGACTTTGTGCGGACTATAGAGAACTAAACAAGCTTACTAAAAAGAACCGACACCCACTGCCGAGGATTGACGATCTCTTTGATCAGTTAGTTGGTGCCTCAGTGTTTTCGTAGTTGGACTTAGCCACTGGCTTTCATCAACTGAGAGTGGCTGAGGATAGTATAGATAAGACTGCTTTTAGGACTCCTGACGGATTCTATGAATGGCTAGTGATGCCCTTTGGTTTGACAAACGCCCCCGCATATTTTGTTGAATTGATGAGTAGGGTGTTTAGGGAGTACCTTAACAAATTCGTGGTAGTTTTTGTGGATGACATCTTAGTCTTTTCTAAGAATGAAGGAGAGCATGCCCTACATCTTAGGGAAGTGTTGGAAACCCTTCGAGCGCATAACCTTAAGGAAAAATTTTCTAAGTGTCACTTCTGGAGGAAAGAAGTATGGTTCTTAGGGCACGTGGTTTCCAAGGAAGGGATAGCAGTGGATCCCGCAAAGGTGGTGGCCATCCAAGATTGGAAGGTCCCTAAAAATGTAACCGAAGTAAGAAGTTTCTTGGGGTTGGCTAGCTATTATAGGAAGCTTATCAAAGACTTCGCAAAAATATCAGCTCCATTAACACGGTTAACGAAGAAGAACCTGATTTTTAGGTGGGACGAAGATTGTGATGATGCGTTCCAACGTTTAAAGAGAGCCTTAACTTCAGCCCCAGTCTTAGTGCTGCCGGACGGGAATAAACCGTTTACCGTCTATACTGATGCTTGTGGGACGGGACTTGGCGCGGTCCTCATGCAAGAGGGAAGAGTAATAGCCTATGGTGGAAGGCAGTTGAGGGTTCATGAAAAGAATTACCCTACGCATGACCTTGAGTTAGCGGCAATTGTTTTCGCGCTTAAGTTTTGGCGTCACTATCTTCTTGGTGAGAAATTCGAACTGTTCACTGACCACAAATCATTAAAATACTTATTCTCTCAAAAGGATTTGAATTTAAGACAACAACGGTGGATGGAATTCTTAGCCTCCTACGATTTTGAAATAGCATATACCCCGGGCAAGGGTAACGTGGTAGCAGACGCCTTAAGTAGGAAAAGGTTGTCCTTGAGTCCGTTGTTTGTTGAACGACGAAGCTTAGAATTCATCTCCATGTTTGACTTTAGACCCTCCGTTGACCTAGTACCTGGTTTGTTAGCATCCTTGGAGGTTACACCTACACTTCTAGGACGAGTTGGTGAGGCACAGCTAGACGACCCACAGTTGGTTGAGATAGTAGAAAAGCTCAAAGGAGGGGAGTCGTCTAGCCATCTTCGTAGGTATACCCTAGACGATAAGGGTTGATTACGAAGGGATAATATACTTTGTGTACCACAAGACGAAGACTTAAGGAAGGCCATTCTTGATGATGCTCATCGCTCAAAGATGACCATTCATCCCGACGGAGACAAGATGTACAAAGATATGAAGCGGGTTTTCTTTTGGGCCGGTATGAAAAAGGATGTGGCCGAGTACGTCGCTAGATGCTTGGTGTGCCAACGAGTAAAAGCGGAACAAAAGAAACCCGGTGGGTTGCTTCACCCATTGGAGGTTCCACTATGGAAATGGGAAAGCGTCTCAATGGATTTTGTGGATGGATTACCAAAATCAAGGAAGGGTAATACGGGGATTTGGGTTATAGTAGATAAACTTACTAAGAGCGCCCATTTTATTCCCGTGAAAAGTAAGAGGACTGCTCCGTGGTTGGCTTCTGTATACATTAAAGAGATAGTTCGTTTGCACGGTATTCCTTCTAGTATAGTAAGCGACAGTGATCCCATCTTCACTAGCGAATTTTGGAAGAGTTTACAAGAGGCGGTAGGGACTCAGCTATGTTTGAGCACCGCATATCATCCTCAGACGGACGGCCAGACCAAGAGGGTGAATCGTATTCTAGAGGATCTTTTAAGGCTTTGTATCCTAGACTTTGGGGGTACATGGGAAGAGCACCTTCCGTTGGTAGTATTCGCATATAATAATAGCTTTCAGTCTAGTATTGGCATGGCACCTTTCGAAGCTCTTTATGGAAGGCCTTGCCGTTCGCCTACATGTTGGTCGGAATCTACCGATAAAATCCAACTTGGGCCCGATATGGTTAGGGAAACCTCGGAGAAGATTGATTTGATTCGAAGGAGGACGAAAGAAGCACAAGATAGGCAGAAATCGTATGCTGATAAGAGGAGGACAGATCTTGAGTTTGACATTGGGGACATGGTTTTTATCAAAGTATCTTCGTTACGGAATGTTGTTCGCTTTGGGTCCGTTGGGAAATTAGCGCCAAGGTTTGTAGGGTCGTTTCCTATAAAGGACAGGACTGGGAAGATGGCGTATAGGGTGGAGTTGCTAGAGAAACTTAGTGGAGTACACAACGTATTCTATGTATCACTTTTGAGGAAGTGTTTGCACAAGACCGCGGAGGTGGTAGAGCCGAGCTTTCTTAAAGAGGTGGAAATAGAGCGTGATGCAACAATTAGACGAGCTCCTACATGCATTCTTGGGTCGGAGATCAAAAAGTTGAGGAATCGAGAGGTCAGACTAGTTAAAGTGCAATGGGGAGATGATGAGGGCAACGCTACTTGGGAGACAGAAGAGAAGATGCGTTCGTTGTACCCTTTTCTTTTTGAGGGTATGTCCTTTAATTTCTCCTTTATCGCTTAGCTTATCTTATCTTATCTTTAGTATGTCCTCTCATTAGTATCTTTGACCTTTAGTTAGGATAATCCTATGGTTGAAACATGTGTTTGAGACATGTTATGTATAATGGATGCAAAATGGATGCAAGTGTTTGCTAGTGGTTGCTCGTGGATGCATATATACACACACTTTAGGCACTAGATCGGCTCAGTCACTACATATTGCATATTTCATAAATGAATGTACTTAGTATAATGGATGTATAATGGTTGTACCATCATATAGATGCTGCATTCGGTTGAATGGATGTGCACGCATATAGAAGTTGTATGTAAGCAATTAGGATCTTTTGCATACATAATGGATGCAGGGCACTATCATGAATTGCATCAAGGAGGTCAACTGAATCAGTGGACCGCCTGATTTTGCATTAGATACAGACATATACACACACTATGCATTTAAACATAAAAGCATTAGAAGTCTATAAGGACAGTGGATGCCAGTGTTTGATGATTGAGTAGATGGTTGATTGGATGTTAGGTTAAACATTCTTCTTGACTTGATGATTTCGGGGTCGAAATCCTTTAAGGAGGGGAGAATGTAGCACCCCGTAAATCAGCAAATACTAATATTCACAAATGAAAGAATATTTAATTTCAAATATAAGAATATTGGGAAACGGGCTGCGCCATTATGTTCGTCTCTGAAAAATACGTGAAATAGAGTCCGAAATTTTGTGAATCGGAGTTCGTATGACCGAGATATGGCCTCGAGAAGTTTCACGAAAAATTCAAATTTTAAAACAGATTTCAAAAAAACAGAAATGGAGGCAGACGGGAAAACTCCCGCCCAGACCAGGTCGACCTGGGGGTCGACTTGGGAGTCGACCTGGGGGGGGGGGGCAGGTCGACACTAGAGTCGACCTGGGTGTCGACCTCCCTGGTCGAGCCCAGGTGACCTGGGTGCATCTGGTTGGGTTTTCGGGCTGTGTTTTGAAGGATGGACGAAATCTAATGGCTCTAATCTATTCTAGGGTAAATCTAATGGCCTAAATGCATCCTAACATCTATAAATAAGTTGGTAGACTCTAACCCTAAATCACTTGAAAAATTGGAGAGCTACCGACATGCCGTTGCCATGGAGTTCAGCGTAGCCGTCACAAACTAAAGACGACGGAGAAAGCCTAGCCTACAACTAAATCTACTCAACAAACAAATTAAATCAAAGACTCATTCTATTTCTCTTCTTTAAATTGTGAGTATGATGATTCTCACAATGTTATTATAAAATAATTCGATTAAGTTATGAATGGATAACAAGAAAGTGATGTGAATTGTAATTGTAAATTCTATATTGTGGATCTCTTGTTATGTTATTATGTTGTCATATGTTGTAAATTATATGTTGTAAATTCTCCTATGCTATGCCATGCTATGATGAAAATCATGCTATGCTATGTTATGCTATCATGCTATGCTATGTGTAAATCATGCTATGTTATGTCATAAATCTTATATATGTTGTAGATCTCATGTTAACACATATGTTGGAAATCCATAAGTTATATGATTATGACATCATGTTAAGTTGTGTTGAATCCTACAAGTTGTAAAATCATGATGTTGTTATTTATGCAAATTGGATCATGTTTTAAAGTTTTTATTTTTTTTCTAAAAATTAAATGGATCATGATTATGGGAATTTGCCTATTAAGTTAGGTGTACCCATATACATGAATCCACAATTTAAATTGGATCTTGAATATGGGAATTTGCCTATTAAGTTAGGTGTACCCATATGCATGAATCTATGACTAAATGAATTTTTATTATGGGAATTTGCCTATTGAGTTAGGTGTACTCATATAAACCCATATTGTTAGATTAGATGATGTTGATTCACACATGTTCCTATGCAAGTTTATGAAATTTGATTGAGATCATATTATGTGAATTATGAACGAGTTGACATCTTTAGATCCATGACATGTATAATCCTATGCAAGTTGTACATATGCAAGTTCCACCCCTTATTATGATTCATTTAGTCATATATACATGTTGTTATTGTGATAATCTCTTTTATGCTATGAGTTAGACTATTCGAGTCTAATATATATTTTGCGAATAAACGTTCAAACGTGGGGTAGGGGTGATATTAGGAATTAATAAATTGGGTGCAATTTTGTATGATTTTGCACGCCTTGAATGGATGTCCATAATTGAGTCAATTATTGACATTGTTGAATTCGGAATTAATTAATAATTCAAGTAGGGAATTATTAAAATTGGGGAAAGTGGATTATTAATAATAATCAATGCTTAGGACACGAGGTTGGACCCGTTTGTGACGTAAACCTGCCCGGACCCGCCCGGCAAATCCAGTAGTCAAAAATGTCGGCCCAATGTTGTGGTCCTAGGCCCAAACTAAAGCATAACATTTGTAAAGACACGAGGTTAGACTCTTTTATGGTATAAGACTGCCCGGACCCGCCCGGCAAATCCAGCTGCCATAAATGCCAGTCTAATGTGAGAGGTCTTTATGAGGTTATGGCCTTAATGAATTAAGAAATACTTAGCCAGATAATCATGTAAGGTGGGACATGGGGGTTAAGTAGGTGCCTTCGGTGGCATGAGGAATCTAGTGATTGCCTTTAGAGGCATTTGAAATACGATTAGACTTAACCAAATACACATGTAAATGAACATGACTAAGTGGGTTAAGTGGATGGACTAATGGGACAAGCTTAGGTGGAATGCTTGTGGGAAATAATGGGGGCCCATTTCAACCAGTATCCCAAAACGTATCATTGTGGGCTCGACCCAAGTCGAGGACGGGACACGCATACTGGGTTTGACTATAAGAGGCCAAAACAGGGAGCGGTGGCAACGCAAGTCCAACGGGTTTCATATGCGTGTGTGGACCCGGGCTGGTAGGTAAGACGTTGTTGCATCGTGTAGGTATAAGCCGTGCATCTCCGTTATATCGGGTTGCCACTTTAGGGGAATGATACACCCCACTGTGGGGCCAGCACGGGTATCTATGAGTAGGGAGCCGATCGAAAAATGGAAAGTGGGGTACACTTAGTGGAGATAGGGGCAGGCGGCACCTATATAGTCAGCTAGGAGTAGGTAAAGCCATTAAGAAAGTTTCTAAGTGAAGCTAAGTGGGATCAATCTTTAGGGTGACTGGTGTGGTGCAGTATAGTGTTTATCCTTTAGTATTTAGGAGCGCCTATAACGTCTCCTTTAGCAATTGTCTATGTCCTTAATCTTCTCTTTCATAGATATTTCCTTGTTTTCCAGCTTATGCCTTAGTCCAGTTATTTTGATAATAGTATTGTAGAATTATCATACTCGCCAGACTTTATGTCTGACACCCTCTTTTCCATCTTTTTTTTCCTTCAGGTCCTCAGGTTGGGCTAAGTTCTAGTGGAGTCTAGTTGGATCGCTTATCTCTTGGAAAGCTTGGACTGCAGAAGTAAAGTCCAGCTTGTTATCTTTCTTTTTAATGGCTATTTATTGTAATGGGATTATGTATTTTGTTTTTGTGAAGACGGATATTGTACTTGGTTATGATCTATGGTTTTATGATGTAACAGATATATTTAATTTCTACTGCAATAAAATGAAGTTTTAGATTTCCAAGTGCTATTTATTATCTGTCTTGTTGTAATTTCTCTGTTCTATATTCACTTATGACCTCCATGGAAGTTAGTGCATTCCCCTGGTGAGTGACATTAATGGACGTGGAGTGTTACACGGTGAGCGACATCTAGTAATACATCACTGCTACCCAAGTTACAATAATATCAATGATTCGATATAACCTTTTGTGAATAGTGTCTCAATATAATTTAATCCTTTTAACCGATATATCCAAAATTAAACTGGAGGCATGGAACGTATCATCCTCTTTATAATTTAATCCATTTTTCTTGATCGATGAGTAGACTGTTTAAAACAAATCAATATTTGAGCACGGCCCTGCATTTCACAGTCTCACTCAATCAAGAGGCCCATGGATATCACTACGAATACATCGTAGGGTTAAATTCCATCTAGATCATTCATAATTTTCATTCGATTCGAGATATATCCAATAATCACCGTTATCATTACTCTGTTACGAAATAACTTTAGATGATATCAAAATACAAATATCCTCGAATAAAATTATAATGACTTCAGGTATGAGGACCATTACATCACTGTCACTATGAGAACAACTTATGATACTGTTAATTATTCCATGTAGTTATCTCACGGTGTGTCAGTCCAATACGCTATTCTCCAATACGTATTTATATCTTGACTTTAATACCATGTATATTAATGATCAATGAGATTTGATCATCAGTCAATCAATATACTAGTCTCAACGCTTTATTGTTGTCCTATATAAACAATAAAACTCGACTAGGGACATTTAAGAATTATAATACTTATCACATTATATAATCTCAAGTTCAGTCTTACTCGAACTATATAATTCCGTATTATTATTCTAAGGACTTCTATTAAATTATTATTTATATTACGCAGTGAATATAACATAACAGAATATTTTTATTCCAAATAAAACAATAACGTTATTAATCATATCAAATGGATTGCCTCTAGGGCATAAACTCTAACAGCAACATCAAAGTCTTGAGGTGCAACATCCGTTTGAAAATCCAAGATTGCACTGTACAAATTATAACCAGTCCAAACGAAGCTCTCTCATAGATCTATAGGACTAATAGGTTCCGCTAGTCTAATCTTAGTTCAATAACCAAGAAATTCAATCTTAATGACTATTCCGAACATCAGAAGCTTTTTGAGCTCAATTTTTCACATGCCGAGTTGTTGGTCAAACGGGGTTTACCATTGTAGGAATTCGAGTTACTATTTCTTGGAATAAGATTCACAGTGTTATATTTTTATTTCATCCCCATAAACGTGTTTTCAAAAGTCATGCAGTGCAATCTTGGAGTTTGAAATGGATGTTGCACCCAATAGACGTGGGTCGTTCCGCCAACCATAACTTTGTATCCATTTTGAATGACTAGAACCATAACCAGTCAGAACGAAGCCCTCTCATAGATCTATAGGATGATCAGGTTGCACCATCTCATCTTAATTCAGTAACCAAGAAATTCAATCACAATGACTATTGGGAACATCAAAAAAAAATTTTAGCACAATTTTTAAGCTCTCTCACAAATCTATAGGATTACCAGGTTCCACCAATCTCATCTTAGTTCAGTAACCAAGAAATTCTATTTTAATGACTATTGGGAACATCGAAAGATTTTTTAGCTTAATTTTTCACATGCCGTATTATTGGCCAAAGGAGGTTTGACCGTGGTCGGAATTCGATTTACTATATTTTGGAATATTATTCGCCATGTTATATTTCTATTTCATCCACATAAACAAGTTTTCAAAAGTCATAAAGTGCAATCATGGATTTTTAAACGGATGTTGCACCTCAAGACTTGTTGCACCCAATAGACATGGGTTGTTTCGCCAACCATAACTTTGTATCCATTCTGAGGTACTAGAACCATAACCAGTCAAAACGAAGCTCTCTCAAAGATCTATAGGACTATCTGATTTCACCCATCTCATCCTAGTTCAGTAACAAAAAAATCAATCTTAATGACTATTGGGAACATCCAATGCTTTTTTTAGCTCAATTTTTCACATGTCGCATTGTTGGCCAAAGGGGGGTTGACGTGGTCGGAATTCGATTTGCTATATTTTGGAATATGATGAACCATGTTATATTTATATTTCAACCCCATAAACGATTTTTCAAAAGTCATACAGTGTAATCTTGGATTTTCAAACGGATGTTGCACCTCAAAACTTCGACGTTGCACACAGTAGACGTGGGTTGTTCCACCAACCATAACTTTGTATCCATTTTGAGTTACTAGAACCATTACCAGTCAAAACGAAGCTCTCCCAATCTCATCTTAGTTAAGTAACCAATAAATTCAATCGAAATGACTATTGGGAAAATCAAAAGATTTTTTAGCTCAATTTTTCACATGTCGTTTTGTTGGTCAAAGGGGGTTTGAGCGTGTTCGGAATTTGATTTATTATATTTTAGAATACGATACAAAGTAATGGTTGGCGGAACAACCCACGTCTATTGGGTGCAACATCGAAGTCTTGAGCTGCAACATCCTTATGAAAATCCAAGATTGCACTGCATGAATTATAACCAGTCAAAACAAAGCTCTGTCATATATCTATTGGATTCAAAGGTTCCACCAATCTCATCTTTGTTTTGTAAACAAGAAATTCAATCTTAATGGCTATTGAGAACATCGAAATCTTTTTTAGCTCAATTTTTCACATGCTGTATAGTTGGTCAAAGTGGGTTTATCGTGGTAGCATTTCGATTTAATATTTTATGGAATATGATTCATTATGTTATATTTCAATTTCATCCCCATAAATGAGTTTTCAAAAGTCATATAGTACAATCTTGGATTTGCATGCGGATGTTGCACCTCACGACTTCGATGTTGCACCTAATAGACGTGGTTTGTTCCGCCAACCACAAATTTGTATCCATTTTGAATTACTAGAACAACACCTAGTCAAAACGAAGCTCTCTCGTATATCCATAGGATTAACAGGTTCCACCAATCTCATCTTAGTTCAGTAATCAAGAAATTCAATCTTAATGACTATTGGGAACATCGAAGGGGGTTGACAGGTGTCGAAATCCGATTTACTATATTTTGGAATATGATCTACCATGTTATATTTCTATTTCATCTCCATAAACGAGTTTTCAAAATTCATACAGGCAATCTTGGAGTTTCAAACGAATGTTGCACCTCAAGACTTCGATGTTGCATGCAATAGATGTTGGTTGTTCCGCCAACCATAACTTTGTATCCATTTTGAGTTACTAGAACCATAACTAGTCAAAACAAAGCCCTCTCACAGATCTATAGGACTAACGGGTTCCACCATCTCATCTTAGTTCAGTAACCAAGAAACTCAATCATAATGACTATTGGGAACATCGAATGCTTTTTCAGCTCAACTTTTAAGCTCCCTCACAGATCTATAGGATTAACAGGTTCCACCAATCTCATCTTAGTACAGTAACCAAGAAACTCTATTTTAATGACCGTTGGGAACATCGAAAGCTTTTTTAGCTCAAATTTTCGCATGTCGTATTGTTGGTCAAAGGGGGTTTGACCGTGGTTGGAATTCAGTTTACTATTTTTTGGAATATGATTCACCATGTTATATTTCTATTTCATCCACATAAACAAGTTTTCAAAAGTCATACAGTGCAATCTTGGAGTTTCAAACGGATGTTGCACCTCAAGACTTGTTACACCCAATATACGTGGGTTGTTCCGCCAACCATAACTTTGTATCCATTTTGAGTTACTAGAACCATTACCAGTCCAAAAGAAGCTCTCTCATAGATCTATGGGAGTAACAAGTTCCACCTATCTCATCTTAGTTCAGCAACAAAGAAATTCAATCGTAATGACTATTGGGAACGACGAAAGCTTTTTTAGCTCAATTTTTCTCATACCGTTTTGTTGTTTTAAGGGGGTTTTACCGCGGTCGGAATTCGATTTACTATATTTTGGAATATGATTCACCATGTTATATTTCAATTTCATCCCCACAAACGAGTTTTCAAAATTCATACAATGCAATCTTGGATTTTCAAACAGATGTTGCACCTCAAGACTTCGATGATGCACCCGACAGACGTCGGTTGTTCTGCCAACAATAACTTTCTATCCATTTTGAGTTACTAAAACCATAACCAATCAAAACGAAGATCTCTCATAGATCTATAGGACTAACAGGTTGCACCCATCTCATCTTAGTTAAATAACCAAGAAATTCAATCTTAACGACTATTGGGAACATCGAAAGCTTTTTTAGCTCAAATTTTCACATGTCGTATTGTTAGTCAAAGGGGTGTTTACCGTGGTCGGAATTCAATTTACTATATTTTGGAATATGATTCACCATGTTATATTTCTATTTCATGCCGATAAACGAGTTTGCAAAAGTCATACAGTGTAATCTTCGATTTTCAAACGGATGTTGCACCTCAAGACTTCGATGTTGCACCCAATAGACGTCGGTTGTTCCGCCAATTATCCATTTTGAGTTACTAGAACCATAACCACTCAAAATGAAGCTCTCTAATATATCTATCGGACAAAGAGGTTCCACCAATCTCATGTTAGTTCAGTAATTAAAAAATTCAATCAAAATGACTATTGGGAAAATCGAAATATTTTTTAGCTCAATTTTCCACATGTCGTTTTGTTGGTCAAAGGGAGTTTGATCGTGGTCGGAATTCGATTTACTATATTTTGGAATATGATACAAAGTTATGGTTGGCGGAACAACACACGTCTATTGGGTGCAACATCGAAGTCTTGTGCTGCAACATCCGTTTGAAAATCCAAGATTGCACTGCATGAATTATAACCAGTCAAAACGAAGCTCTCTCATAGATCCGTATGAATAAAAGGGGGTTTACCATGGTAGGAACACGATTTACTATTTTTTTGAATATGATTCACCGTGTGATATTTCAATTTCATCCCCGTAAATGAGTTTTCAAAAGTCATACTGTAAAATCATGGATTTTCATGCGGATGTTGCACCTCCAGACTTCGATGCTGCACCCAATAGACGTGGGTTGTCCCGCCAATCATAACGTTGTATCCATTTTGAATTACTAGAATCATAACTAGTCAAAACGAAGCTCTCCCATATATCTATAGGATTAACAGGTTCCAGCGATCTCATCTCTGTTCAGTAACCAAGAAATTCAATCCTAATGAATATTGGGAACATCGAAAGCTTTTTTAGCTTAATTTTTCAAATGCCGTTTTGTTGGTCAAAGGTGGTTGACCATTGTCAGAATTCGATTTACTATATTATGGAATACGACGCACAATGTTATATTTTTATTACATCCCCATAAACGATTTTTCAAAAGTCATACAGTGCAATCTTGGATTTTCAAACGAATGTTGCACCTCTAGACTTCGATGTTGCACCCAACAGACATGGGTTTTTCTTCCAATCATAACTTTGTATCCATTTTGAGTTACTAGAATCATAACTGAAACACCCCACCTCTGTTGAGGTCACTCACAAAGGGAATGGCATAACTTTGGTATGGCATTTTAGTTAAAAGATGCAGATAAATTACAAGACAGATAAATAAAGTAGTGGAAAATAAAGTCATTTTACTAACAACTTAATTCAGTCAGGCTTTTACAACAGTTATCTCAATCATACTTAAAAGTAATACATAGAACTTCTGTCTTGATTCAAAAACTTCCAAGTATAAAAGAAGCATAAAAATAAAAATGATATTCCCTAAGTAAAGCATGAACTAGCCATAGCAATGGAAGAGAGAGTCCAAACAATACATCAAATATCTTCGAATCACGGATAATTCTGAGCTAAGTGATAACATTTCCTCCCTGTGAACCTTTGGGCGGGGGGGGGGGGGGGGGGGAACGGAAGGAAAGAGGCGAAAGAAAACAAGGTCAGACATAAGTCTTGTAAGTCCAGTGACTTTTAGCATATAAACAGGTAAAAGCATCATGACATGAATAAATTGAATATAAGACAATTCCGTGAGAAACAAGGATAACGTGATAACATAGGATAAGTATAAGGTATGATAAGGCAAGAGAAACTGAATGCGCTTCTACTCTTTCTTTGCTTCGATACTACTCTATTGTTCTGATTTCTATATCAATCTCTGCACCATCTAACTAGTGTTCCAACTAGTAATCTGTATAAATGATAACGTGATCCCAATCCCCGTAATTGTGTTAGCCTTCAAGTGTACAACTATCGTGAGGATTCCACCTCAACCAGCCTAATTGCCATGAACATGTTAGATGTACCCTTACTAACCTATCAATCGACTCCCTACTTGTATTAATTTCTCTTGTGTCTGTGTCAATCAGCCATCTCTTGCGTGTAGATACCCTGTGCTGGCCCCACCATAAGGTGTATCAAAACTTATGATAGCGACTCGACACGATTCAAGATGCACAGTGTATAACTACTATTACCCAGTGCCTGCTTTTTCCCACTCCGTAGTACGTGCATGCCCGCAGACGATCGCAACCTACACTGACGTACCCCCTTCCGCTGTTTTGACCTCTTATAATCAGCCCAGTAATCGTGCCCCACCCTGCCTAGTTTAGGGTACCGTGATACATCTATGTGGGTTACTGCTGAAATGGATCCCCGTTACTAGGGTTTCCTATTGTTTAAGTTTGTGGGCCTTTATTTACTAATATTACCCACCAACCCGATATGTACTTAACCCTCCCACAGATTTAAGCACGTTTATTTAACGGTTAAGTTTTGTGGGCCTATATGTACTAATATTACCCACCTGCACGAGATGTACTTAACCCTCCCATTGATTCAAGCATGTTTATTAAACGGTTAAGTGTTATCCAGTCATGTTAATTTAACCTACCCATTCATCGTGTCAAGTTGGTTAAGTGTTCCTTATTTACTTAACCATGTCCGTTCATCAAGTTATATTGGTTAAGTGTTTCCCTGTTACTTAACCCTACATGTTCATCATGTTATATTGGTTAAGTGTCATCAATTTAGGTTAACTTAACCCACCTACATGTCATGTTACTTTGGTTAAGTGTTGCCATCTTGTTTTAACTTAATCTTACCACAAATCAAGTTATATTGGTTAAGTGTTTACTTAACCTTTTCCATTTATCATGTTATACCGGTTAAGTATTTCCTATTAACTTAACCCTAGTAATCCATCTTGTCATATTGGTCAAGTGTTCTTCATTACTCAACCCTAGTTATCCATGTTATATTGGTTAAGTGTTCCTTTGAACTTAACCCAACTCATTTATCTTGTTCACTAGCATTAATTGATTTATTAATGCACTAACCTCTCACATTAGATATGTGTTGTTTGTGGTTACTGGATGTGCTGGCTATTCCGGGCAGTTTTACACCACAACTCAATCTAACCTCGGGTTTTTCTTAGGCATGATGTACTAACCTCTCACATTAGATAGGTGTTGTTGTGGTTACTGGATGTGCCGGGCGGTTCCGGGCAGTTTTACACCACAACTCAATCTAACCTCAGGTTAGCCATGTTCATCTTTAGTCTGGACATTTACCCCATATTCCTAAATCTAGATTTTTCATGCTAATTACCAAACTCGCCAAAACTAGTCATGTTACATTTTCGCCCAATCTAGATTAAATGCTCTAGTTACCCCAAATTCGCAACAATAACCATTTTGCCCAAAACTTGATTTATATGCCAACTTCATACTTTGTCGTTCATGCCAATTCTATGTCAAATTACATATTCCAAAATTCATGTCAAATTGCATCTTAAGGGTTATGCCATGTTACATGTTCCAAATTATGCCAAATAATGTCAATTTCACGTTTTACCCAATTTCCCCCGAATTCATAGCGTATGTATTTCGAGATTCAACTCAAGATTCATAATATAAGGGGAGAAGCAAGATGGAACATCGTAAGAATAGGCATAGTCATATGATGATAAGAACTACTGGTCAAATAAACTTGATGGAATAAAACGACAAGTTTTGCAAGGAATATATCGCAGGCATATAGAAATGATAAGAATTTTATCATGAACTCAAAAAGGATTACAATTCTAATACAAAACAAGAATAGATATGATTGGACCAGTTTCATAGTCAAAAATGATTCCCAAGGATATATATATTCAAGCACAGATTTCAATGAAAGGATAGTTTACATCAGGCATATTCGCATATCCATTTTATTACATGCCACAATTAGATTTAGGTGTTCAAATTTAAAGAGTAACTGACTTAGAAAACAAAGGCAAATCTTGTTTTCATACATCACTATACACCCTTATCTTCTTCTTCCAAATCATAAACTACCATATATATATATATATATATATATATATATATATATATATATATATATGTCCCAATTTTAGACCTTAGACCACAACATGTACTATGCCTTATATTTACAGTTCAATTTGCACCCCAAATCCTAAGTCATATGTCCAATACTTTATGCTTCAAATCTGAAGTCATATGTCCAATACTTTATGCCTCAAATCTCAAGTCATATGTCCAATACTTTATGTTTTGAATGTGTTATGTCCTCAAATTAGTTACAATCTCAATTATGCCCAATTATGCACATTTTAATACTTTTCCCAAATTTTAGCGCTGGTCATGCCCAAAGTCATAATTTATGCCCAATTTTATTTCCAATGTGCGTTCATCTCTTATGAGATCTGGCTCAGGCTCGCAGTAGCCTGGCTATAAAACAAAAAGGAAAGAAGGAAAGAAGAGAAAAAGAACGGACATAATTTTATCAATGAGATAGATCCAAAGGAAATAGAAAGACAAGCATAATCTCAGATCCAAATTTATTACAATGTCAGAATCACAATTAACTTTTATTTCTGAAAGTAACGTGAACTTACAAGTTACAAAAGGGCCTTGAATTCTAGGATCTGTATTCTGAAAATGAATAGCTCTCCCTTGAAGTACACTATTGTTCTTCTAATTTAGATTTGATTTGATTCTTAGAAATAGTTGTTGACGTCGTTGAATTAGCCTTTGAATCTCTACTTGAATTCTAAACTTGATTTGTACGAAGGACTTCAGCAGTATAACCCCGTCTTTGATTTATTTTGATATGAATTAGGGTAGAGTATAGGCGTAATCAAGTTTTGTGGAGAGAAAGTGAGGTTTGGGGGGGTTAAAATAGCTTAGGAGCAACGAATCTGGTCAGAACGGGCGTCTAAAGGCAGAAAAATGAATCTGTCCATGGATCTGGAAAATGGGGGAGAGGTCTACCCCTAGGTTGACCTTATTGTCGACATGTTCTACTTAGGTCGTCCGCCAGGTCGACCCCCTGGTCGACCTGGGTCCTGCACGGGAAATTTCTTGCCCAGCCCGGGTGTTTGATTTGAATTTCGAAACGTTAAATTTGAATTCGGGCTGGTTTTTATTTTAAATTCCTGAAACTTCTGAAGGTCATAACTTCTTCATACATAGTCCGATTTATGCAAACTCGGACTCTATCTGAAGCAGAATTTCGAGATGAACGCAATGGCTATCCTGTTTCCCTTTAATTCTTCTCTTAAAAATTAAGTATACTTTAATTTTTTACTTTAATGTTCATTGAAAATACGGGGTGTTACATTCTCCCCTCCTTAATGGAATTCGTCCTCGAAATCTTTAAGTTAGGAAGAACGTATATCCAACCATCCAACATCCATCGACTCAACCATTCAATCACAGGCATCCATTTTCCTTAAAAGGTTTCTAATGCCGTATGAACATATGCAGAGTGTGCATATGTTTCTTATCTAATGCAAAATTAGGCGGTCTACTGATTTAGTTGACCTCCTTAATGCGAATTATGTCAGTGAGATGAGTCCATCATGTATGCAATTATACCTAATCGTGCTTTATAACTTCTACATGAATGCACAGTCAATCATACAAATGCAACATCCATATGATAACAGATCAAGTTTCAATCCATATATATATAAAAGTTCACTCATGCATATGCAATATGAAGGTGACTGAGCCGATCTAGTGCCTAATCTGTGTATATGCGTCCACGAGCAACCACTAGCACACACTTGTAACCACTTGCATCCACCAAACATAACATGTCTCAAACACATGTTTACATCCATTAGCTTCTACCTAAGGATCGAGAGGATATACTTAAAAGATAAGGACTAGCATGCAAATAAACTTTATAGAAAAAGAGGAATCAAGGATATACCCTTAAAAAGGGAATGATGCGCGTATCTAGTCTTCAGTCTTCTAAGTCGCATCTTCTTGAGCTTCACTCCACCGTACCTTAACTAATTTAACTTCATGATTGCGAAGCTTCTTGACCTCCATTTCCAAAACCAACTAGTAAAGATAGGACCTCGATCCCTTATTATGCTAGTGGGTATCCAACGTTATCGAACTATCTTTCCAAGACGAACAGATGTTAACCATGATACCAAGTGTTTATACTAAGATGATTAGATGTCTCTCTTCTACTTAGCTTGTCCATCATGTCACAATCTAATGGACGATATCTCTCACGCAAACCATCCTAGTCGTACTCGACATCCCTTAAGTACAAGAACCAAAGGCCTAAACTAATATTAGATGAGCACCCAAGAAATATCTCATCCAAATTTGGGCGATTAATATGAGATGATACTAGCCAAACAACCAAAGAATTGAGCACTTAACCGACTCTGGCAATCCTCGCTAATCTTGCTACAAAACTATCGTTGATCGCATAACTGGCTTTGCATTGTCAACTAGATATATGCGGAAGTCCATCTCGAGTTTTAGGGGAAAACCCCTACCCTAAAAAATGTCTTGCGTACTCATGGGCTACTCCAACGGATCGAAAATCGTTGATAATTACATAAAGTAATTCTAGGTAGCTAAGACAAACTGATCCCTTAGGATCGCACGAAATATCAAGGGTATTCCTGAGGCAAGTCGAAAGTCTAACTCCCCTCCTTTCAAAATTACTAGCTAACCAATCCATGCCTAGAATCAACCCATAGCCTATGAAACCTAGAAAAATAAGCATCTCAAATCCTTACAAACAAAAGATAAATGAGCCAAACCACAAATTGGATTGGAGACAATAGTGGGATCCACTATTATACAAGTACTAATGTGCAGAGAACCTGTGGAAGCAGATATATACGAATGTGAAGCGCTAAAATCAAAAGGAGTACTAACAGGATGATCAAAAAGGAAAAACTCTTTCAATAGAAATCTTACTGCCTCTCTCTCAGGTATGCTGGCGGTGAGAGCATGCACTTTCCTTCCGGAAAATTCTGTCCTTTGTTCTTGCCCTTGCCCTTGCCCTTAATTGTATGACCCGTTATACTGAAATAAAGATACTTCCTCTTGTTTTAGGTTTTACTATTATTTCCTCCCCTCCTTTATGAACCAAGTCTATTTCCTTGAGTTCCTCATCCTTATGTTGTGGTCCTTAGCCAAAACTCCTTCATTCTCATCTTTGCCAACCTTGTGTAACTTGTTGACAAGTCTCTTGAAAGCTGCCTCCATCGCATGGAAAATCCTACAAAGCCTAAAAGAAAATTAGCCGCATATGAAACTAATTCGGCTATAGATGTAAGTTGGGCGCTTGTTTGCCCTCTGACAGGGGTCGTAGTCTCATCAAGCCTACGGAACCATACCGCGATGCGGTTACCTCCCAGAAAGCTAGGAACCCCGAAGACTCAGTAAAGAAAGAAAACAAGGATTCAAATAGAGGATCAAATGATAGTGCATATGACTTTGGGGAATATGCCTTTAAAACATAATTTTTTTTGAAAATGCTTCTTTTAAAACCAGTATGAAAATAATTTTTTAGATCTTTTATCTAATCTGGTAATCTTCAGCTCTGATACCAAGTGAAACACCGCACCTTTGTTAAGGTCACTCACAAAGGGAATGCCTTAACTTTGGTGGAGCATTTTAGGTAAAATGCAACGATCCGGAATTTTTAACCAATTCAAAATTGGAATTTTTATTACTTAATTTGAATTTGATATAAATAAATATGGTTAAGAATAATTAATAATGTTGATAAGTTATATGATATATTTTACTTGAATTACAAATGAGAATGATTATTAATGAGTTTGGATTTATTGATACTATATGTCGTTCGATCGTGTTTGTAAAATATAACACAAATTAGTAATGTTAGAATTAAGTGTTGCCTTTTTTCATAACATTAAAAAGAAAGTGCTACCAAAAGTTCTTTTTTCTTCTTAAGACAAGTGTTAAGACACATGTCTTTATGCATGCTACCTTTCATGTATGATTTCCACTTGCCCCCTTATGTGTCTTTACCTCCTTTCTCCTCCTTTCCTATATAAGGAGGCTCTTTCTCCATTTTTTACCATTCCATTTACATTTCCTCCTTTCCACCTTCTTCTTAAAGCTTATGGCCATGGCTTCCATGGCATAACTCTTCCTCTTTTCCACCACCACCTTGCCAAAGTTCGTCATTCTGCTCCTCCTCTTATAATATAAATAGAGATTAGTGTATATTATATTATATATAGTTTGGTGAAGAAGACGTTGCGCTGAAATACTGTCCGACGGTTCACTTAGCTAGGCTCGCCTACCGTGAAGATTTGGAAAGCTGTTAGGTGAGAACTATTTTAACATGATTTATATAGTAATTAGACTAATTTAAATATAGTGATGAATTATTATTTGTTAATGATGATTGATATTTGTTGTGATGGATGATGGGTGCGAAGTTTAGAACACACACTATTAAGCGTTAGTGTTATAACGCTTGTGCACAATTATGATTTATTG
The DNA here is from genome assembly GCA_030737875.1 of Allium sativum. Classification (NCBI taxonomy): domain Eukaryota; kingdom Viridiplantae; phylum Streptophyta; class Magnoliopsida; order Asparagales; family Amaryllidaceae; genus Allium; species Allium sativum. The sequence continues at coordinate 32,461,541 of CM060920.1, read as the reverse complement.
AATCATGTTGATGATGGTTGATATGGATGTTTAAATGGTTGTTGATGTTGTTTTGCACACACTATGACACAACAATTATGGTATCGCATTGGTGATCGAAAAATATCCTTCATAATTAAAAGCAATATCATTATTGAAATTGAAGGTTAATAATTGTAAAAGACCATATGTAGGAATTCATATATATTGTTAAAGTCTTTTATATGAATAAATAAATACCGGAACATTCTAGGATGACATAAAGGATAGTGTCTAGGCTTGGGTTTTGGAATGAAGTTTCCTGCCCTCCCTGGCTATCCCTAACTGGTCCGACAAATGGGATGGTTAATTTGAACTTATAAATGAATTGGAATTTATGAAAGTTGAATTTTAGATCAAAAATAATTTAGAAAGTAAATTTAAATGATTTTAAAAGTGTTATATAAGAATATAATGGTTTTCTAAGATATTTTGAAGTATCGTAGAATAATGGTTATTATGGTCAAAATAGAGCTTGTCGCATAACGACAATTTACATATTTAGATGCAAATTTTAACGCTTATAACTTTTGCAATTTAAATCGGATTTCCACAAAACAAAGTACGTTTGATTCCTATTTACGAAAGTTTCAAATAAGTGAAAACAGTTTTAATTTCGACTTATAATTTTCAAGTTATGTTTAAAATAATTTGGAAAAGGTCGCTATAAGAGAAGTTATCGACTATAACCATAAACAGTCATTTTTTAATGTTTCTAAAAGTATGGAGAAAATGGTAAAATCATTATAAATTACGTAAAAAAGCTTTGAATTGTAAAGTTTAAGTTTTGGCTAAGATAAATGATATTTTGATCAAAATAGTTAAGATAACAATTTTGTAATTCTTTTGAAAACACTATTGTAGCGCTTTCTTCGAAAATAATCTATTTTGAAGTTTAAACCCGTAAACTATTTTCCGAACTATAAGTAACGATTTGTGGAATGTTTTCAAAGGTTCAAAAGTACTGGAAATATTTTTATATTGAATTTAAATTGATATTAATATGGATTTTCAGTTTTAAATAATTAGATATGGTTGGAGATAAATCTTCGAATGATTGATATTAATCCGGTATATGATGACTCTTACTATTTGAGGAATTTAAAAGGTTGTAACACCCCACCTCCGCCAGGGTAACTCTTGCAAGCACACTAGCTTTGGAGGGGCGTTAAACGAGGTAAACATGCATGCAGATATCACAGGACAGAACATATAAGTAAAACAGAGTAGTAAAGAAGCGGATAAAACTAGCATTTCAAAACCATAGTTAAGTTACAACAAAGTACTTGGCATTATTTTCCAACAAACAAAGTCTAGAGAAAAGCATAAACTGAAAAACTGAAATACATAAAGTCCTATCCCCAAAGTGAAGTGATAAACCATAGCTAGCTCAATGTCCAAAACCGTACATGAGCAAATCCAGTAAGCAAGCTATAAAGATCCAAGCTAAGCTCCAATGTTCCCACCCTGAGAACCTGAGGGGGGGGGGGGGAACGGAAGAAAAGAGGCGAAAGAAAACAGGTCAGTCAAAAAGACTGCTAAGCCCTAACTACTATATGTCCATGAACTAGTAAAGTTAATTGGCATGAGAAGGTGAGATGAACATAAGGATAACAACACACTGGCATGATGATTAACTAACAAGGTAGATAAAGGTGTCATCACATAATCAAGGTTAAGTTTTGCACCACGGGTGTACTAGCATTCTAACATGTCAAGTAAAAACAAGAATTGATCCCTTGGCCCAAGCTTGGCCCAATATCATGAGATGACCTAAATCTAGGTCCAACTACACGGTCTAGTTGATCGGCTCCCTATAAGCCTAACTTGTCAAGTGTGACGGCCCGCCCCGTACCAGTCGGCATTTCCTCCGAAAGTGCGCTGTACACATGCCCGATTGGCACGGAACGGTCGCCAAAGAAAGGAAAGAAGTAAAGAACTAACACAAAACCTGTAGAATGTCTCACAGCGCATGGAACAAAATATAATAATAACATACTTGACATAAAACAGGTGAGACAGTGCATAAGCTGATAACTAAAATCAACATCAATCATCAGAGCAGCGGAAATCCATATACAGCTTATTACAATTTTCCAAATTTAGTGTCTCTAAACAAAAGAAAGCTAAAGTAGAAGATGCACCACCAATGCCCAAGCAGTGATCTTCAACAACACAGGGAGAATATTATATATATATTACGTGGAAGCCTCCTGCTCGTCTCCGGATCATCTACCCGTGCATCACCAGCTAACCTGTCTCTAGTCTGCTCGTGTGAGCACCCAGAGTAATAAGAGGAGACATAAAACTCTGGGTCAGACATAAAGCCTGGTATGAGCGATAAGCATCTAAACAAAACCATAACAGGTATACTAAACCATACCTGAACCTGGACCTGCAACCAAAGAGTTAGTACCACATACCGTACAATGCTCTAAGGTGCCATAATAAATAGTGTAAGAATACGGGGGTGGGGTGTGCATGTGACAATGATAGCAAACAAATCATCCATATCAACCATCCTCACATCTCTCACTCAGTGCGTAAAGCATACGATATCTACCACTTTGGAACACTAGACAAAATGAGGTAACGACGGATCCCGACTTGTAGAAACCCTGCTATGACCAAGCTAAACATATGGAGTCATGACCAAACATTTCAATGACCCACTTCATTGGTTGTAGCCCTTGGTTCTACCGATGCCATAATAGCCCTGAATCCGTCTTCGTACCTCCTACCATAGTGGTCCAAAGCTATAGACGTCGATAACTCCTTGGCACGCGTCCCACAGCAAAATCCAACCATGAAGCGAACTCGTTGATTCCCATCTGAATCTTGAGCTCTAACTTCTCATTTGGACTTCCTTTGCATCTCGGATTGTAGTCTTCACTTCCGGATCGGTCTTCATTCAGTCTTCTCCTCGGATCGTGCTCCCTTGGATGGTTCATTTCGTGACGCGCCTCCCCAATCGGATCGGATCGAGTTCCTACTGCCTCGTGGTGCTCCAACTCCATCGGATGGTGTCGCACCATATGGGTCGCGCCTCAACAGCTCGTGGCGCTGGCAACCCATTGGGTTCGGGTCGTGCTACCTCGTCTGGATCGTCGCGCCTCATCTCGGATCGCACCTTCTGATCGGTTCGTGGTCCACCAAGCTGGAGCGATTCGGATCGAGGTACTTCAGTTTGGACACGGTGCTGCATCGGTTCGTGGCCTTCGAAGTGGAACGGATCGTGGCGCATGGTGGCGTGAGCTTCCATCAGATCGTGCTCATAGAGGGGGCGATCCGATCCGGGTAAATTCCTGCGCTTCGTTCCAGCGACAGTCTTTCGCCATTCGACGACGTTTTTGACCAAACTAACACTTCTAAACAATCACAAAACATCTCATACAGTCATAGCAACGTATAGTATCGACCACGAACACCATAACACAAATCATAGCATGTAAAGTGGATCAAACAAGGTCAAAACCCCAAATTTTCCTTTAAGCATGTTTAAGTAAATCTAATCATAGGGTTAACAAAACTTAATCAAATCGAACCAAATTTCTAACAGAGGCATAAAATATTATTTAAGAATTTCTAAACATTTTTTTCAGAATTTATTAGTGTATAAATTCGCTAATCTTCACTAATTACCCTTAATTACCGTAATTAGTGCAAAAACTATGCAAATCACTCACCTTGGCCACAAACAAAATTCTCAGAACTGAAACTCCTCTGATTTGGGGCGAATACTGATGTCCAACAGCAGCTCTAACCTTGCTTTGGTGCTTTTTCTTCTTAATTTGATGTTGCTAAGCCTAATCTTCAATTAGAAAGTGATTTGGGGTGTTTTAGATGTAGGAGGCCATTGTTAGAGTGTCTAAGGATGAAAGTGGCGGCTTGAAAATGTCTAAAGAAATGTTTTCTAACCCTAATCAGCCCCTATATACCCCTAAGCCCGAAATTCCCCTTTGGGCCCAGCTGTAAATCACCCGGTTAAGCCTAATTAAGCTGTTTTTCACCATCTGAAACTTGTTTCAGCCATATCTCCCAAACGGTGAGTCCGTTTGGCTAATGTGACCACTCTACGGAAAGAGAAACCATCATCCAGAGCCAATGGAAGGGGTTTCAGGTCAAAATTTCTTTCCAGTCAAAAGTTATGGCCAAAACAGTGCCAACTAGGGGTAAAATGGTCATTTAAAAATGGGGAAAAATCATGAACATGGGAAATGACCCCAATAGTCGTCTCCCAAAGTTACATGACCATACGACTTCGTATGTGAAAGAAATAAATATCCTACGATCCTATGATGCGTAGAATATGGATCGTTACACTCTCCCCCACTTAAGAAATTTTGTCCCCGAAATTCCTTAACCCAAAACATACAAAAGATCCCGCATGCCTAACAACCACATACAATAATCAAACATGCAAAACAAGCAAACAAGCCTATCCTAGCATGTGGAAAACTAAATCGAAGTCGAAATCTTACCAGGCAAAGAGTTCTGGGTGTGACTTCCTAATGTTCTCCTCTGTCTCTCAAGTACAATCATTATCGTCCTCGCTCCACTGTACCTTGACTAGCTTCACCGCCTTCCTTCGAAGTTGCTTCATGTCGTGCGCGACAATACGGGCCGGCTTGCGGTTCCCCACCGCCTCGGGTTCTACTTCGAAGTCCTCTAACTGATCAGGTGAAATAGTCATATCTGAGTCGTAAACGAACTTCCTTAGTTGGGAAACATGAAATACGTCGTGAACTCCCGCCATCTTCTCTGGTAAGTCAATTCTATATGCCAAATTCCCGACTAGTTCAAGAACAGGGAATGGGCCAACAAATCTTGGTGCCAACTTGCCTCTCCTGCCGAATCGTATTACGCTCTTCAACGGAGAAGTCTTGACAAACACCAAGTCACCAACGGAGAATTTTAGGTCTCTTCTCCTCTTATCAGCATAACTCATCTGCCTATCTTGGGCAGCCTTCATTCATTGTTGAATGATCTTGATCTTATCTGAAGTTTCCCTCACCACATCTGGTCCAAGCATAAACTTCTCGCCAGTCTCTATCCAACATGATGGTGAGTTACACGGTCTTCCGTACAAAGCTTCAAACGGAGCCATACCGATACTGGATTGGTAGCTATTATTATATGCAAACTCTACTAGATGCAAATGGTCATCCCATGATCCACCAAAATCCAATATACATGCTCTCAAGAGATCTTCCAAAATACGGTTCACCCTCTCCGTCTGACCGTCGGTCTGAGAATGATATGCGGTACTGAGATGTAACTCTGACCCTAGAGCCTCTTGTAAGCTCTTCCAAAACCCACTAGTGAACAACGGGTCTCGGTCGCTCACAATGCCTTTAGGTACTCCATGAAATCTCACTACCCACTTCATATACAATTCTGCTAACTTAGCTGTCGTTCTGGTCGATTTGACTGGTATAAACCTTGCACTTTTAGTCAGTCGATACACAACTACTTAAATGCTATCATGTCCCGATCTAGTCCTTGGTAAACCATCAATGAAATCCATCGAGACTTGCTCCCATTTCCATTCAGGAATTTCTAAGGGCCGTAACAACCCACTAGGCTTATTTTGCTCGGCTTTAACTAGCTGGCAATTCATGCACTTGGATATAAACTTCCCAACGTCTCTTTTCATCCCTTCCCAGTAGTAAGTCTGCTTCATATCTCGATACATCTTGTTACCACCGGGGTGTGTAGTTAGCTTTGAGTGATGACATTCTCTAAGCACTTCATCCCTCAATCCATTGACATTGGGTACAACAAGCTTTCCATTCTTTCTAAGCCATCTATCTCGATCAAGCCCATACTTGTTCATCTCCTCATCGATACCCATCTCTAACTTGGAGATGATTTCCAATAGGTTAGGATCGTCCCTCTGACTAGAGCCGATCCGTTCAATCAAAGTGGGTCTGATCGTCAAACTTGCTAACCTTTCTGGATCCAATTCGCACTTTGGTCTGAAATCAAACCCCGCGATAAACTCCAGTTGCTTCCATTCAAGTAACATAGCCCCTAAGCTGGCATGTCTTCTACTCAATTCATCAGCCACCGCATTGCCCTTTCCGGGAGTGTATGCGATGTCAAAATCATAGGAAGCTAAAAACTCTAACCATCTCTGCTGACGGAGATTCAGATCTTTCTGAGAGAAGAGATACTTTAACGACTTATGATCTGTAAACAACTCAAATCTTTCTCCCAAGAGATAGTGTCTCCACATCTTTAACGCAAACACGATCTCTGCCAATTCTAAATCATGGGTAGGGTATCTTCTCTCGTGCGGTTTCAATTGCCGACTTGCGTAAGCTACAACCCTACCAACTTGCATCAATACAGCACCCAGTCCGGTACCACAGACATCCGTGTATACCATCATCTCTTCATCCCCCTTAGGAATGACTAACACTGGTGCGCTTGTCAACTTGTCCTTTAGACTTTTGAATGCATTCTCGCACCTTTCATCCCAGACAAAAGTTTGATTCTTCTTGGTCAACTGGGTCAATGGTGTTGCTATCTTGGAGAAACCTTGGATAAATTTATGATAATATCCGGCTAATCCCAAGAAACTTCTTACATCTGTTGCGTTCTTGGGCGTAGGCCAATCTTGTACCGTAGCCACCTTTGCCGGGTCTACGGCAATACCATTCTCTGATACAACATGGCCCAAGAACCTCACTTCCCTCTTCCAGAAGTGACACTTAGAAAACATTGCTTTCAATTGGTGGTTTCTCAACACCTCCATCGCTCCTCTTAAATGTTCCTTGTGTTCTTCCTCTGTCCTCGAATAGACCAAAATATCATCAACGAACACAAGGACAGACTTATTCAACTGATCTCTGAATACCCAATTCATAAGATCCACAAAATATGCCGGGGCATTAGTCAGCACAAATGGCATAACCAACCATTCATAAAATCCAGACGGCGTTCGAAATGCCGTTTTAGCTATACTCTCAGCTTCCACTCTAAGCTGATGAAAACCTGTTGCGAGATCCAACTGGGAGAACACTCTCGCGCCACTCAACTGATCGAACAAATCATCTATCCGCGGTAGAGGATACTTATTCTTCCTCGTCACTTTATTCAACTCGCGGTAGTCTACACATAAACGAAGGGAACCATCCGCCTTGGTAGCAAACACAACTGGTGCTCCCCATTCAGAAACACTCCTTCTGATAAATCCCTTCCTCAAAAGATCGCTGACTTGCACCTCGAGCTCTCGCTGCTCCCTTGGTTCCATACGACGAAGTGGCATCACTATAGGTCTGGCATCTTTTACCAAATCAATAAGAAACTCAATCTCTCGGTGTGGTGGAAGTCCGGTCACTTCTTCGAAAACATCCGGATACTGGCCAACCACGGGCAAACCTGACAACTCACTATGCGGAATGTCGAGGGAGTTTAGAAAACTAGCCAATACCCCCTTTCTGGGTAGACCACCAAACACTATCCTCCGCCCATCATCCGCTCTAGCTGTCACTAAAAAGCCCTCACAGTCTACCACCACCCCGTACCTTCGGAGCCAATCTACTCCGAAAATAATGCCAAACCCAGTAAAGCCCAAAACAAAGCAATCACAAACAAACATGCATCCATGACTCGATAAGACCACATTACGACAAATCATGCTAAGGCTAGTCGAACCACCAATCGGGTTCGTCACTACTAAAAGTCTATCGACAATCTCGGGTTCCAATCCCAACCTATCTACCAGGTCACTAGATATGAAAGAACTGGAAGCTCCGGTATCAAACAAAACTCTAACAGGAACATCGTAAACAGAAAGCATACCTTGAATGACGACATTCTTTCCTTTCTCCGCTGCAGTTGGGGCATTCGACGAAGAAGGAATAGCATTAAGGGCATATGCTTTCACCATTTGCTTTTCTTTAAGGGGTTGCGGACAATTGTCCTTGTGATGTCCCATTTGGCCACAGTTGAAGCACTTCCTATCCGCTGGCTTGGCCCGACAATTACAAGCATAATGGCCCTTCTTACCACAGCTGAAGCACTCCACATCTTGCTTATTCTTTTTCTTCTGGCCATCCTTAGCTTGGTTCTGCTTTCTCTTATTCTGGGAACCACCCTTGCCTCCACCACTTGCTTGTGGTTTTGGCTCTTCTGCAGATGCAACCTCAGTCTTCGACTTAGGGTAGAGACTTTCTGATCTTAACGCTTTCCACACAATCGATTCAAACGTCTCATCGATGTGGTTAATAAGTTTTTCCCCCAAGTACTGATCCAAACCAGTTATGAATTTCTCATTCTTTTTCTCGGCAATATCAATAAGAGATAACCCATATTTTGACAAAGTGTTAAATTCAGCAATATACTCCGAGACAGCTCTGCCATTCTGCTTGAGCTCCAAGAATTTCTTAAACAGCACTGACTTCTGAGCAGCTGGAATGTACTTCTCGCTAAAGCGAGCCTTAAACTGCTCCCAAGTAATCTGATCTTCGGGAGTAGCTGCCTTTATAGCATTCCACCAATTCATTGCCCGCCCTTGCAGCTGACGGGACGCTAGCTTCCTTTTCATCGCATCCTCGATACCCTAATCCTCGAAGATACGTTCGCAACAATCCAACCAATCCTGAACATCCGTAGCCGACTCCGTTCCATGGAACGGCTTCCCACCAAGGCTAGTATAATCCTTATTCAGCTTGGCGAAGTCGACTCTTGGTGCCTGCACTATTGGACCACCACCATTTCCACCATTGGGAGCTTCCCTCTGTACATCTCTAATCATCTCTCTCATGAGGTCAGTAAACATCGTCCTCATGTCAGCAGCATTCCCATTATTGGCCCCTCTACCGGTACCTCTAACATATCGGCTCATCGTCAATCTGAAAAAGGAAACGATTAACTACCCCATAGTGGTGCTAGTGCAGTACGACTTCATCTTTATACTACTAATAGTATATATATATAGCTTTTAAAAATCAAAATAATCACAAATACGCTCTCTCGTATACGTATATTATCTCTCCCTGATAACTTCCCTAGGTTAACTACGCAACCTAGAGCTCTGATACCAAGTGTGACGGCCCGCCCCGTACCAGTCGGCATTTCCTCCGAAAGTGCGCTGTACACGTGCCCGATTGGCATGGAACGGTCGCTAAAGAAAGGAAAGAAGTGAAGAACTAACAAAAAACCTGTAGAATGTCTCATAGTGCATGGAACAAAATATAATAATAACATACTTGATATAAAACAGGTGAGACAGTGCATAAGCTGATAACTAAAATCAACATCAATCATCAGAGCAGCGGAAATCCATATACAGCTTATTACAATTTTCCAAATTTACTGTCTCTAAACAAAAGAAAGCTAAAGTAGAAGATGCACCACCAATGCCCAAGCAGTGATCTTCAACAACACAGGGAGAATATTATATATATTACGTGGAAGCCTCCTGCTCGTCTCCGGATCATCTACCCGTGCATCACCAGCTAACCTGTCTCTAGTCTGCTCGTGTGAGCACCCAGAGTAATAAGAGGAGACATAAAACTCTGGGTCAGACATAAAGCCTGGTATGAGCGATAAGCATCTAAACAAAACCATAACAGGTATACTAAACCATACCTGAACCTGGACCTGCAACCAAAGAGTTAGTACCACATACCGTACAATGCTCTAAGGTGCCATAATAAATAGTGTAAGAATACGGGGGTGGGGTGTGCATGTCACAATGATAGCAAACAAATCATCCATAGCAACCATCCTCACATCTCTCACTCAGTGCGTAAAGCATACGATATCTACCACTTTGGAACACTAGACAAAATGAGGTAACGACGGATCCCGACTTGTAGAAACCCTGCTATGACCAAGCTAAACATATGGAGTCATGACCAAACATTTCAATGACCCACTTCATTGGTTGTAGCCCTTGGTTCTACCGACGCCATAATGGCCCTGAATCCGTCTTCGTACCTCCTACCATAGTGGTCCAAAGCTATAGACGTCGATAACTCCTTGGCACGCGTCCCGCAGCAAAATCCAACCATGAAGCGAACTCGTTGATTCCCTTCTGAATCTTGAGCTCTAACTTCTCATTTGGACTTCCTTTGCATCTCGGGTTGTAGTCTTCACTTCCGGATCGGTCTTCATTCAGTCTTCTCCTCGGATCGTGCTCCCTTGGATGGTTCGGTTCGTGACGCGCCTCCCCAATCAGATCGGATCGAGTTCCTGCTGGCTCGTGGTGCTCCAGCTCCATCGGATCGTGTCGCACCATACGGATCGCGCCTCAACAGCTCGTGGCGCTGGCAACCCATTGGGTTCGGGTCGTGCTACCTCGTCTGGATCGTCGCGCCTCATCTCGGATCGCACCTTCTGATCGGTTCGTGGTCCACCAAGCTGGAGCGATTCAGATCGAGGTACTTCAGTTTGGACACGGCGCTGCATCGGTTCGTGGCCTTCGAAGTGGATCGGATCGTGGCGCATGGTGGCGTGAGCTTCCTTCAGATCGTGCTCATAGAGGGGGCGATCCGATCCGGGTAAATTCCTGCGCTTCGTTCCAGCGACAGTCTTTCGCCATTCGACGGCGTTTTTGACCAAACTAACACTTCTAAACAATCACAAAACATCTCATACAGTCATAGCAACGTATAGTATCGACCACGAACACCATAACACAAATCATAGCATGTAAAGTGGATCAAAAATGGTCAAGACCCCAAATTTTCCTTTAAGCATGTTTAAGTAAATCTGAGCATAGGGTTAACAAAACATAATCAAATCAAACCAAATTTCTAACAGAGGCATAAAATATTATTTAAGAATTTCTAAACATTTTTTTCAGAATTTATTAGTGTATAAATTCGCTAATCTTCACTAATTACCCTTAATTACCGTAATTAGTGCAAAACTATGCAAATCACTCACCTTGGCCACAAACAAAATTCTCAGAACTGAAACTCCTCTGATTTGGGGCGAATACTGATGTCCAACAGTAGCTTTAACCTTGCTCTGGTGCTTTTTCTTCTTAATTTGATGTTGCTAAGCCTAATCTTCAATTAGAAAGTGATTTGGGGTGTTTTAGATGTAGGAGGCCATTGTTAGAGTGTCTAAGGATGAAAGTGGCGGCTGGAAAATGTCTAAAGAAATGTTTTCTAACCCTAATCAGCCCCTATATACCCCTAAACCCGAAATTCCCCTTTGGGCCTAGCTGTTAATCACCCGGTTAAGCCCAATTATGCTGTTTTTCACCATCTGAAACTTGTTTCAGCCATATCTCCCAAACGGTGAGTCCGTTTGGCTAACGTGACCACTCTACGGAAAGAGAAACCATCATCCGGAGCCAATAGAACTGGTTTCAGGTCAAAATTCCTTTCCAATCAAAAGTTATGGCCAAAACAGTGCGAACTAGGGGTAAAATGGTCATTTAAAAATCGGGAAAAATCATGAACATGGGAAATGACCCCAATAGTCGTCTCCCAAGGTTACATGACCATACGACTTCGTATGTGAAAGAAATAAATATCCTACGATCCTATGATGCGTAGAATATAGGTCGTTACATCAAGTGTCGGTGTCATACGGCCCAAACATGCAATGTAGTTAAACTGCGCTAGGTCCACCCTAGGGTGTATCAAGCCCTAGGCTGTCAACCTCGGACACCAATCAAGTATGCACAGTCTAGATCTACTAGTACTCGTGCCTGATTTTCCAACTCCGGACTATGTGCACGACCATAGTCCGCCTGGACCTACACCGGCGTACCTACTCAGCCGTTGTTTTGGTCGCTTACATGTCAGCCCAGTAATAGTGCCCCACCCTAGCCTAGTCCCTAGGGTCTTATGATACGATCAAGAGGGTTACTGCTGAAAAGGACCATGTCACTAGGGTTTCTTAACGGGTTAAATGTGGTTAACCCGATCCAAACGTGGATTAAATTGGTTAAGTGTACCCAAGGTTCATGACTTAACCCCGATTAACCCATCAAGCCCAAATTGGTTAAGTATTTAATGGACCATGACTTAACCCTAATCAGGAGGCATTAATTAACTTAATGTGCTTTAACCTCTCACATTAGACCTTGTTGTGGTTACTAGTTAAGCCGGGCGGGTCCGGGTAGCTTTACACCACAACTTGGTCTAACCTCGGGTTCGAGCACAACATGACCAACTTCTCACATTGGGTCCTCTTGTTTGTAGCCACTAGTTAAGCCGGGCGGGTCCGGGTAGATTTATGCTACAAACTCAACCCAACCCCGAGTTGGCCACACTCATATTTTCTAAGTGTCATGTCCATTATGTTTCCATAACATATCATGTCATGTTATAAAAATCATGTTCATGTCATAATGTTACCCAACCCCAACGTAATCCCATCGTTTACATAATCACAACAACGCATAAAGGATAAAATTGGGAACTTGGCATAATCATGACATAAAGGTGTTGAAGTCACAAGTTTAACATGGTGGCATATGAAATGTACATATGTTCATATACTTGCATATTGCATTATTAGGCTTCAAAAGTATGCATAAAACCAAACTTAGCATATAAGTGATACATGGTGACAAATGACATGTAGAAGTTGCTAGGAGTTCGCATTTAGCCTCACATGCAAGTTATCATAAGGGATATGATAACTTCCATGTTGCCAAAATGCAACCTTTAACATAAAGCTTGAAGCTTTAAGCTCACAAACTCAAGTTTAACTTGCATAACATGATAACATGTGTATAATGATCAACCCAAACTTGCATAACATAGCAACATGTGTCATACATAATGATTAAACCAACTTGCATAACATAATGATCAACCAAACTTGCATATCATAATGATCAACCCCAAACTTGCATCATTCATTTAACTTTAGAGTTCAAAAAAAGAAAGTAGAAAAGGGCTTACAATGCTATGAAGACACAAATGAATATTTATAATAAAGATTGAGACGAAGCCCTTATGCAATCACCAAAAAGACCCAAATATGAAAGCTCCAAATAAAAAACCCTTGAGCCAAATCAATAAAAACCGTTGCTTTGTAATAGAATTGTTGCAACTTGACTTGAATGCAAACTAAGAACACTCATACAAGCTTGAAAACACTTGTATGAACTCAACATCTCTCATATAAACAAACTTATGAATTTTAGCATGAGAGTGGAGGCCATGAGAGGAACAAATTTGGCATAGTTTAGTTGTAGGGTTGAATCATGGTGATTTAGGCTAGGCTTAGGGGTCCTTTTATAGAAGATTAGGATAGTATTAACCCTAGATTCAATCCGAGCCATCAAATCCCGTCACTAGCCAACGAAATAGGTCAAAACAGCCAAAATAGGTGCACCAGGTTGCCTGGGTCCGACCAGGCAGGTCGACCCCCAGGTCGACCCTGGGGTCGACTCCCCAGTCGACCTGGTCCCACCAAGTTCAACACCCAGGTCGACCCCCAGGTCGACCCCCAGGTCGACCTGGTCTGGGCGGGATTTTTCCCGCCTACCCTGATTTTTCTGAAATTTGAATCTGTTTTGAATTTGAATTTTTCGTGAAACTTCGTGAGGCCATATCTCGGTCATACGGACTCCGATTTTCGAAAACTCAGACTCTATTTCGCGTATTTTTCCGAGACAGACGCAATGGCATAGCCCGTTTCCCTTGTTTCAGAATTTACAGTTTAATACTGTCTTGATTTATGTTATAACATGTCATTCAAAAATACGGGTTGTTACAAAGGTAGTTCACTATTATTCTGCTTATAGTATGAGTCGGATACAGAGATTAATATTGAGGATAATTTGATGACATTTCTATCCAAATCTAATGTCAAAGAGTTGGATAAATCTTTTAATTAAGATACGAGTTTCTAAAGTTGACTAGGATAAGTTGGATAGAAATAATCTTCAGATATTTGATATGAAATTCTTTTGTGTAAAAGTATACTATTTGAGGAATTTGGAACATATTATTATATTGTTATTCCACTTATAGTATTCGTTGATTATGAGAATTGATATCGAATATAAGTATATACAATTTCTGTGTAACTTATGTTCAATATCAATTGATTTGGGTTTTCTCATGAATCATATCTTCAATAATATCATTCTTGAAACACAATGAGATTGAGATATGGAAATTAATATTGTAAGTTGAGGACTTAATCAAATCTTTGATTTGAGGAAATCAAAAGGGAGGAATTGGAAAGAAAGTATAATCTTTTAGTTAAGATTAAAGAATGGAATGTTGGAAAATCAATTTAATTGGAAACTAAGGTTGAAATGTGGGGTAAGGGTTTTCAAAAGAAACTGGATTTTTGATAACGAGTCATCAAAAAGAAAACTAATTAAGGCTTTGGATGTGTTTTAAAGAAAAAGGGTTAAATATGGATTTTGTTAAAGATAATTTAAGAACAGATTTAAAGAAGTTCAATTTAACGAAATATAAAATGGAAGGAGATTTGGTAGAAAGCCTTTGTGTTCTGTGATTTTGTTTTTAATTGCACTTTTTATTTGGAAAGACCGGGATCAGAATTATGTCTGAAAACCATTCCAAGTAATAATACGATGTTGTGGAGCAATTGAAGACATTGGAGGCGGCATTGAAGATCGGGACCCTTCATGTCGTAAGGGTGACTTGCTGAATGTCTCGAATGGTTGGCTCCCATTTGCATATGGATTTTATATATCAGTTAAGTGGCAAGTAGCCCGAACGTATGTGAAGGAATTCCGGATTGTTGTTTCGTTCAGACCCAGAACGGACATGTATGGATTGTGTGTCTGACATTGTAATTGACTGCGTAGCACTGATCTTTATTAATATATATCTGCTTGGTGGCGGAGAATTTATTCTCTTGCTTAACACCATTCTCTAAGACGAATGAGCTTAGAGATTATATATTGATAGAAATCAGTGATGCGTAGTGAATTGACAATGTGGCATACTTAAGTTATGTGATGAGCTATGGACGATCAAAGCATGGCTTATTGAAGTGTAGCTTTGTGTATATCGTGACCTTGACGAACCTCACACCCCGGATTGATGGTGAACTGGTTGTCAGATTTTTGTATTTGTTTAGTATGTTCGGTGCAACGGGATGTGATGATGAAAGGGTACTACGAAGTCCCCAGTCTGGGACGCTATTTGTTGGGTACTCTGATTCATGTATGGTTGGCTAGTATAACAGAGTCCGAGTCTGGACGTTATCCGCGATTACTGGGATGATGCGCAAAAGAAGGTTTTTAAGCCCACGAATGATCTTTCGTACCAGGAACCATCATGTCGGAAACCCATTCTCCACTATGAGCCCATACAATTTTAATTGTATAGCCTGCTGATTACCGGAGGTATTGTCAGTATAATAGGATTGGGCGTTATGCTAGCTAGGATTAATACATTTATTTGAAAAAAGAATTTCCACACTATATATAGTAGTAAAAGAGGATTTTCACGTATGAATGCATTTTTGGTTATCATAAGGTGAAACTCGCCCATCCGGTGTGCGTTTGCATTGTGTGATGTGGGACGACCTTATGATAGCTTCATTTTTCAAAAAGTCATTACGGATTTCTATGCACTGGTATTCACATGGAGTAAACACGTTCCACATTAGCGGCGTGGTCTGGTGAGTTACCTAACTTTAAAATGAACCCTAAAAACAACTGTTTTGAGTTCTCACACCAGTCCCATGACTGACCTGGAGTTTATTGTTCCCCCACCTAAACTCTGGGTGCCCTTAATTTTTAAACGGACAACCTAGTAGTTTGTTTCGCAGATTTAGCCTTGGAGTTAGTTGGAGCAGGATTCTAGAGCTATTATGTTTGGAGCATTCGCATTCTTCCGCTGAGTTTAATATCTTTTCCACTGTGTAACCGATGTACCTCTTGTAACTCTGATGTAATATTATTTTAATGATAATGGAAAAGATGTTTTTATTTTGTGCAAATGTGTAAGTGCCCCTAACAATCCGTCTTTGTGAACGATTTAAGTTGGTTTAATTACCGGCGAAAACCGGGCAAAAAGCCGGGTCGTTACATTTGGTATCAGAGCTTTTGTTTATACAAAGCTATGGGGTGCAACTCATTTGAACAAAAGGAAAGACTCATCAGAGTTATAATATCTCATTAGAGATAGTGTTGGCATTGCCCTAGAATGAGATTTTGGAGTACTGCGTTGAGAGAGCGCCTTCCAAGTAAAATTAATTAAAGTTTGAGATTATAATATATTAGAATTCATGTTAAGAGAAAAACTTGGGTAAAAAATTGTTAAGGTAATTTTCCTCTAAAGGAACTAATCAATATAGTTAGAAGCCAAAATGAATAATAAGAGTTTGAGTATTTTATTTGATGTTGAGGTTGGACTATCGAGTATAAGAAGATTTTTCATATACGTCTGATCAACGTATATACGAAGTCTTTAGTATATTAGATAGATATAGAATCACACTCTAGTCGCTTGAAGATGATTCTGTTAATGACTACAGCTTCACCAGTATGTATTTTCGAGTTTCGAAAGTGGGATGACTATATGATTCCGATTAAAACATCAATATATACTTAAACCAATTTAGATAAGTGTTTGAAAATATTTGGTAAATTGAAGTGAATTAGAATAAGTAAGCGAGATCTTGAAAACTTGATATGTGTAAGAATTATATCAGGTGAACCTGTTATAAGGATAAGCCAGTAAATTTAGTAGAGAGTATGTGAGAAAGGGTATTTGTGGAAAAAAATGGTTTTGAAAAGATATATAGTTTGGAAACCCAAATCAATATTTTGAGTAAGAATTGGCAATTACTTTGAAATTAATTTTTGTAATTGATTTTGAAAGAATATATTTTAAATATAAAGGAAAAAGGGTCTTTGAAAATATTTGAAAATTCAAAACATGAGCACGACATCTTGTGATTGGAATTTCTTAGTTGATTAAAAGATGTTTATGTAAAGTTGTAATTTACATAAGCAATCCAATTAGTTTGGGAAATGATTAAAAAGCTAAGTTGGAATTAATCAATTAGAATATTTATAATTATTCCTCCCCAACTAAATAAATTAAAAATGCAAATACTGAGAATTCAATATGACGATAAGATATTTGATGATATTTTGGTTGAGGACTACATTGGTTAAATTTGTTTCTCTAAAGTTTGAAGGAAATATTTTTGTAATCTTGAAGTTAGAATAATTAATGAGGATAGCCAAACTTAAACAATATAAGGAAAAAAATCTGGAATTATAGGCAAATTTTGGACAGTCGATAAGTTCTAAAGTATATTATGACAACAAGAGGAATTATTTAAGTAAGCATGAATATCCTATGAATTAAGTTTCACAATTTGATAAAAGTATATTTGGCAAGCAGGTATAGTAAGAAGAAGAAATTACCTCAACTGAAACATTTAGAGAAGTCGAATTTTGAGGATCGAGTTTTACGTTTAAAGAATAACAGTAAGTTTGGCGAATTAAAAGGGAATAAGTCCCATAACCATTGTATTTGCAAGATAAGATCGAAGAGAATAATTTATACCTCTAAATTTTTTGGAAAGCAGTAAATGATTGAGTATAATTAATTGGCCCGGTTAACGATGAATCGAATGTAATGGGTAACTGGAGGTTATTGTTAGAGGACATGTAGATATGGTTATCCGTTAATATGTGTGAGAAAAGGGATCTTTTAAAAAAATGTCGAATGAGTACTTACAATTCCCTACCCTTTTCGAGGATGAAAAGTTTTAAGGGGGGTGAATGTAACGATCCGGAATTTTTAACCAATTTAAAATTGGAATTTTTATTACTTAATTTGAATTTAAATCTGAATTTGATATAAATATATATGGTTAAGAATATTTAATAATGTTGATAAGTTATATGATATATTTTACTTGAAATATAAATGAGAATGATTATTAATGAGTTTGGATTTATTGATACAATATGTCGTTCGATCGTATTTGTCAAACCATAACACGAATTAGTAGCGTTAGAATTAAGTGTTGCCTTTAGTTTTCATAACATTTAAAAGAAAGTTCTAACAAGCGTTCTTTTTTCTTCTTAAGACAAGTGTAAAGACACATGTCTTTATGCATGCTACCTTTCATGCATGATTGCCACTTGCCCCTTATGTGTCTTTACCTCCTTACTCCTCCTTTCCTATATAAGGAGGCTCTTTCTCCATTTTTTTCCATTCCATTTACATTTCCTCCTTTCCACCTTCTTCTTAAAGCTTATGGCCATGGCTTCCATGGCATAAGTCTTCCTCTTTTCCACCACCACCTTGCCAAAGTTCATCATTCTCCTCCTCCTCTTATAATATAAAGAGAGATTAGTGTGTATTATATTATATATAGTTTGGTGAAGAAGACGTTGCGCTGAAATACTGTCCGACGGTTCACTTAGCTAGGCTCGCCTACCGTGAAGATTTGGAAAGCTATTAGGTGGGAACTCTTTAACTACGATTTATATAGTAGTTAGACTAATTTAAATATAATGATGAATTATTATTGGTTAATGATGATTGATATTTTTTGTGACGGATGATGGGTGCGAAGTTTAGAATACACACTACTAAGCGTTAGTTTCATAACGATTGTGCACAATTATGATTTATTGAATCATGTTGATGATGGTTGATATGGATGTTTAAATGGTTGTTGATGTTGTTTTGCACACATTATGACACAACAATTATGGTATCACATTGGTGATCGAAAAATCTTCTTCATAATTAAAAGCAATATCATTATTGAAATTGAAGGTTAATAATTGGAAAAGACCATATGTATGAATTCATATATATTGTTAAAGTCCTTTAGATGAATAAATAAATACCGCAACATTCTAGGATAACAGAGAGGATAATGTCTAGGCTTGGGTTTGGGAATGAAGTTTCCTGCCCTCCCTGGCTATCCATAACTGGTCCGATGAATGGGATGGTTAATTTCAATTTAGAAATAAACTGGAATTTATGAAATTTGAATTTTAGATCCAAAATAATCCAGAAAGTAAATTTAAATGATTTTAAAAGTGTTATATAAGAATATAATGGTTTTCTAAGATATTTTGAAGTACCATAGAATTATGGTTATTATGGTCAAAATAGAGCTTGTCGCATAACGACAATTTACATATTTAGATGCAAACTTTAAACGCTTATAACTTTTGCAATTTAAATCGTATTTCAACGAAACAAAGTACGTTTGATTCCTATTTACGAAAGCTTTCAAATGAGTGAAAACATATTTTAATTTCGACTTATAATTTTCAAGTTATGTTTAAAATAATTTGGAAAAGGTCGTTATAGGAGAAGTTATCGACTATAACCATAAACAGCCATTTTTTAATGTTTCTAAAAATATGGAAAAAATGGTAAAATCATTATAAATTATGTAAAAAATGTTTTGAATTGTAAAGTTTAAGTTTTGGCTACGATAAACGGTATTCTGATCAAAATAGTTAAGATAACTGTTTTGTAACGCATTTGAAAACACTATTGAAACGCTTTCTTAGAAAACAATCTATTTTGAAGTTTTAACCCGTAAACTATTTTCCGGACTATAAGTAACGATTTGTGGAAAGTTTTCAAAGGTTCAAAAGTAGTGGAAATATTTTTACATGGAATTTAAATTGATATTAACATGGGTTTTCAGTTTTAAATAATTGGATATGGTTGGAGATAAATCTTTGGATGTTTGATATTAATCCAGTAGATGATGACTCTTACTATTTAAGGAATTTAAAAGGTAGTTCACTATTATTCCGCTTATAGTACGAGTTGGATATAGAGATTAATATTGAGGATAATTTGATGACATTTCTATCCAAATCTAATGTCAAAGAGTTGGATAAATCTTTTAATTAAGATACGAGTTTCCAAAGTTGACTGGGATAAGTTGGATAAAAATAATCTTCAGATATTTGATATGAAATTCTTTGGTGTAAATATATACTATTTGAGGAATTTGGAACATATTATTATATCGTTATTCCACTTATAGTATTCGTTGATTACGAGAATTGATATCGAATATAAGTAGATATAATTTCTGTGTAACTTATGTTCAATATCAATTGATTTGGGTTTTGTCGTGAATCATATCTTCAATAATATCATTCTTGAAACCCAATGAGATTGAGTTATGGAAATTCATATTGTAATTTGAGGATTTAATCAAATCTTTGAGTTGTGGAAATCAAAAGTGAGGAAGTGGAAAGAAAGTATAATCTTTTAGTTAAGATTAAAGAATGGAATGTTGGAAAATCAATTTAATTGGAAACTAGGGTTGAAATGTGGGGTAAGGGTTTTCAAAAGAAGCTGGATTTATGATAACGAGTCATCAAACGGAAAATTAATTAAGGCTTTGGATGTGTTTTAAAGAAGAAGGGTTAAATATGGATTTTGTTAAAGATAATTTGAGAATAGATTTAAAGAAGTTTAATTTAACGAAATCGAAAATGGAAATAGATTAGGTAGAAAGCCTATGTGTTCTGTGATTGTGTTTTTAATTGCGCTTATTATTTGGAAAGACCGGGATCGGAATTATGTCTGAAAACCATTCTAAGTAAAAATACGACGTTGTGGAGCAATTGAAGACATTGGAGGCGGCATTGAAGATCGGGACCCTTCATGTCGTAAGGGTGACTTGCTGAATGTCTCGAATGGCTGGCTCCCATTCGCAGATGGATTTTATATATCAGTTAAGTGGCAAGAAGCCCGAACGTATGTGAAGGAATTCCGGATTGTTGTTTCGTTCAGACCCAGAAAGGACATGTATGGATTGTGTGTTAGACATTGTAATTGACTGCGTAACACTGATCTTTATTAATATATATCTGCTTGGTGGCGGAGAATTTATTCTCTTGCTTAACACCATTCTCTAAGACGAATGAGCTTAGAGATTATATATTGATAGAAATCAGTGATGCGTAGTGAATTGACAATGTGGCATACTTAAGTTATGTGATGAGCTATGGATGATCAAAGCATGGCTTATTGAAGTGTAGCTTTGTGTATATCGTGACCTCGACGGACCTCACACCCGAGATTGATGGTAAACTGGTGGTCAGATTTTTATGTTTGTTTAGTATGTTCGGTGCACCGGGATGTGATGATGAAAGGGTACTACAAAGTCCCCAGTCTGGGACGCTATTTGTTGGGTACTCTGATTCATGTATGGTGGTCTAGTATAACGAAGTTCGAGTCTGGACGTTATCCGCGAGTACTGGGATGATGCGCAAAAGAAAGTTTGTAAGCCCACGAATGATCTTTCGTACTAGGAACCATCATGTTGGAAACCCAATCTCCACTACGAGCCCATACGATTTTGATTGTATAGCCTACTGATTACCGGCAGGATTGACAGTATAATGGGATGGGGCATTATGCTGGCTAGGATTAATACATTTATTTGAAAAAAGATTTTTCACACTATATATAGTAGTAAAAGAGGATTTTCACGTATGAATGCATTTTTGGTTATCATAAGGCAAAACTCGCCCATCCGGTGTGCGTTTGCATTGTGTGATGTGGGACGAGGTTATGATAGCTTCATTTTTCAAAAAGTCTTTACGGATTTCTATGCACTGGTATTCACATGGAGTAAACCCGCTCCGCAATGGCGGCGTGGTCTAGTGAATTACCTAACTTTAAAATGAACCCTAAAAACAACTGTTTTGAGTTCTCACACCAGTCCCATGACTGACTTGGAGTTTATTGTTCTCACACCAGTCCCATGACTGACCTGGAGTTTATTGTTCCCACACCTAAACTCTGGGAGCCCATAATTTTTACATGGGTAGCCTAGTAGATTGGTTCGCAGATTTAGCCTTAGAGTTAG
Organism: Allium sativum; assembly: GCA_030737875.1. NCBI lineage: Eukaryota > Viridiplantae > Streptophyta > Magnoliopsida > Asparagales > Amaryllidaceae > Allium > Allium sativum. The sequence goes on along the minus strand of CM060920.1, from coordinate 32,439,725 downwards.
TTCGAGCAGGATTCTGGAGCCATTATGTTTGGAGCATTCGCATTCTTCCGCTGAGTTTAGTATCTTATCCACTGTGTAAATGATGTACTCTGATGTACCTCTTGTAACTCTGATGTAATATTATTTTAATGATAATGGAAAAGTTGTTTTTATTTTGTGCAAATGTGTAAGTGCCCCTAACAATCCGTCTTTGTGAATGGTTTAAGTTGGTTTAATTACCGGCGAAAACTGGGCAAAAAGCCGGGTCGTTACATAAAAGATGTAGATAAATTACAAGACAGACAAATAAAGCAGCGGAAAATAAAGTCATTTTATTAACAACTTAATTCAGTCAAGCTTTTACAACAGTTATCTCAATCATACTTAAAAGTAATACATAGAACTTCTTTCTTGATTCAAAATCTTCCAAGTATACAAGAAGCATAAAGAAAATGATATTCCCCAAGTAAAGCATGAACCAGCCACAGCAGTGGAAGAGAGAGTCCAATACAGTACATCGACTATCTTCGAATCAAGGAGAAAACTGAGCTAAGTGATAACATTTCCTCCCTGTGAACCTGTGGGGGGGGGGGGAACGGAAGAAAAGAGGCGAAAGAAAACTATGTCAAACATAAGTCTAGTAAGTCCAGTGACTTTCAGCATATAAACAAGTAAAAGCGTCATGACATGAATAAATTGAATATAGGACAATACCGTGAGAAACAAGGATAACATGATAACATAGGATAAGTATATGGTATGATAAGACAAGATAAACTGAATGCGCTTCTACTCTTTCTTTGCTTTGCTATAACTTTGTTGTTCTGATTTCTATATCTATCTCTGCAACACCTAACTAGTGTCCCAACTAGTAATCTGTATAAATGATAACGTGATCCCAATCACCGTAATTGTGGTAACCTTCAGGTGTACATCTATCGTGAGGATTCCACCTCAATCAGCCTAATTGCCATGAACATGTTAGATGTACCCTTACTACCCTATAAATCGGCTCCCTACTTGTATTAATTTCTCTTTAATCTGTGTCAATTGGCAGTCTCTTGCATGTAGATACCCTGTGATGGCCCCACCATAAGATGTATCAATACTTATGATAGCGACCCGACATGATTCAAGATGCACAGTGTATAACTACTAGTACCCAGTGCCTTCTTTTTTCCACTCCGGAGTACGTGCACGCCCGTAAACCGTCAGAACCTACACTGACGTACCCCCTGCCGCTCTCTTGAACGCTTATAATCAGCCCAGTAATCGTGCCCCACCCTGCCTAGTTCAGGGTACCGTGATACATCTATGTGGGTTACAACTGAAATGGGTCCCCGTTACCATGGTTTCCTATTAGTTAAGTTTATGGGCCTATATTTACTAATATTACCCGCCAACCTGATACGTACTTAACCCTCCCACTGATTCAAGCAATTTTATTTAACGGTTAAGTATTGTGGGCCTATATGTACTAATATTCCACACCTACACGAGATGTACTTAACCCTCCCATCGATTCAAGCATGTTTATTAAACGGTTAAGTGTTGTCCATTCATGTTAACTTAACCCACTCATTCATCGTGTCATGTTGGTTAAGTGTTCCTTATTTACTTAACGTCGTCTGTTCATCAAGTTATATTGGTTAAGTGTTTCCCTATTACTTAACCCCACGTGTTCATCATGTTGTATTGGTTAAGTGTCATCAATCAATTCAGGTTAACTTAACCCATCTACTTGTCATGTTACTTTACTTAAGTGTTGACTTCTTGTTTTAACTTAACCTTACCACAAATCAAGTTGTATTGGTTAAGTGTTAACTTAACCCTTTCCATTTATCTTGCCATACAGGTTAAGTGTTTCCTATTAACTTAAACCTAGTCATCCATCTTGTCATATTGGTCAAGTGTTCCTCATAACTCAACCCTAGTCATCCATGTTATATTGGTTAAGTGTTCCTATTAACATGACCCTACACATTTATCTTGTTCATTAGCATTAAATGATTTATTAATGCACCAACCTCTCGCATTAGATAAGTGTTGTTGCGGTTACTGGATGTGCCGTGCGGTTCCGAGCAGTTTTACACCACAACTCAATCTAACCTCAGGTTTTTCTTGGGCATGATGCACTAACTTCTCACATTAGATAGGTGTTGTTGTGGTTGCTGGATGTGCCGGGCGGTTCCGGGCAGTTTTACACCACAACTCAATCTAAACACAGGTTAGGCATGTTCATCTTTAGTCTACACATTTACCTATATTCCCAAATCTAGGTTTTTCTTGCTAATTACCAAATTCACCAAAACTAGTCATGTTACATTTTCGCCCAATCTAGATTAAATGCTCAAGTTACCCCAAATTCGGAACAATAACCATTTTGCCCAAAACTTGATTTATATGCCAACTTCATACTTTATCGTATATGCCAATTCTATGTCAAATTACATATTCCATAATTCATGTCAAATTGCATCTTAACGGTTATGCCATGTTACATGTTCCAAATTATGCCAAATAATGTCAATTTCACGTTATACCCAATTTCCCCTGTATTCATAACGTACGTTTTTCGAGATTCAACTCAAGATTCGTAATATATGGGGAGAAGCAAGATGGAACATCGTAAGAATAGGCATAGTCATATGATGGTAAGAACTACTAGTCCAATAAACTTGATGTACTAAAAAGACAAGTTTTGCAAGCAATATATCGCAGGCATATAGATATGATAAGAATTTTATCATGAACTCAAAAAGGATTACAATTCCAATATACATCAAGAATAGATATGATTAGACCAGTTTCATAGTCAAAAATAATTCCCAAAGATATATATATATATAAATATTCAAGCACAGATTTCAATGAAAGGATAGTTTACATCAGGCATATTCACATATCCATTTTATTACATTACACAATTAGACTTAGTTGTTCAAATCTAAAAAGTAACTGGCTTACAAAACAAATGCAAATCTTGTTTTCATACATCACTATACACCCTAATCTTCTTCTTCCAAATCATAAACTATTATATATACATACATTTATATATATATACATATATATTTCCCGATTTTAGATCTTTGACCACAACATGTACTATGCCTTATGCTCCAAATCCCAAGTCCTATGTCCAATACTTTATGCTTCAAATCTCAAGTCATATGTCCAATAGTTTACGCCTGAATCTCAAGTCATATGTCCAATACTTTATGTTCTGAATGTGTTATGTCCTCAAATTAGTTACAATCTCAATTATGCCCAATTATGCACAATTTAATACTTTTCCCAAATTTTAGCGCTGGTCATGTCCAAAGTCATAATTTATGCCCAATTTTATTTCCAATGTACGTTCATCTCTTATGAGATCTAGCTCAGGCTTGCAATAGCCTGGCTATAAAAAAAAGGGAAGAAGGAAAGAAGAGACAAAGAACAGACATAATATTATCAATGAGATAGATCCAAAGGATATAGAAAGACAGGCATAATCTCTGATCCGGATTTATTACAATGTCAGAATGACAATTAACTTTTATTTATGAAAGTAACGTGAACTTACAAATTAAAGAAGGGTCCTGAAGTCTGGCATCTGTATTCTACAACTAAATATCTCTCCCTTGAAGTAGACTATTGTTCTTCTAATTTAGAGATTTGATTCTTAGAAATAGTTGTTGAAGTCGTTGAATTAGCCTTTGAATCTCTACTTGAATTCTATACTTGATTTCTACGAAGGACCTGAGCAGCATAACCCCGTCTTTGATTTACTCTGACATGAATTAGGATAGAGTATGGGAATAATGAAGTTGTGTGGAGAGAAAGTGACGTTTGAGGGTGTTCAATTAGCTTAGGAGCAACGAATCTGGTCAGAACGGGCGTCTAAATGAAGAAAAACGAATCTGTCCACGGATCTGGAAAAGGGGGGGTAGGTTAACCCCCAGGTCGACCCTATGGTCGACCTGTTCTACCCAGGTCACCCCCTCGTCAACCTGGGTCTTGGGTGGGAAATTTCCCGCCCAGGCCGGGTGTTTGATTTGAGTTTCGAAACTTTAAATTTTAATTGGGGCTGGTTTTTATTTTAATTTCCTGAAACTTCTGAAGGTCATAACTTCTTCATACGGAGTCCGATATACGAAAACTAGGACTCTACCCCAAGCAAAATTTCAAGACGAACGCAATGGCGCAACCCATTTCCCTTAATTCTTCTCTTAAAAATTAAGTATACTTTAATTCGTTACTTTAATGTTCACTAAAAATACGGGGTGTTACAATAACTAGTCAAAAAGAAGCTCTCTCATAGATCTGTAGGACGAACAGGTCCTAACAATCTCATCTTAGTGCAGTAACCAAGAAATTCAATCTTAATGACTATTGGGAACATCGAAAGCTTTTTTAGCTAATTTTTTCACATGCCATTTTGCTTGTTAAAGGTGGTTTGACCGTGGCAGGAACTCGATTTGCTATATTTTGGATTATGGTGCACCGTGTTATATTTCTATATCATCCCCATAAACGAGTTCTCAAATGTCATACAACGCAAACTTGGATTTTCAAACGGATGTTGTACCTCAAGACTTCGATATTGCACCCAAAAGACGTAGGTTTTTCCGCCAACCCTAATTTTCTAACCATTTTGAGTTGCTAGAACCATAACCTATCAAAACGAAGCTCTCTCGTATATCTATAAGACAAATAGGTTCAACTAATCTCATCTTAGTTCAATAATCAAGAAATTCAATCATAATGACTATTGGGAAAATCGAAAGCTTTTTTAGCTCAAATTTTCACATGCCATTTTGTTGGTCAAAGGGGGTTGACAGTGGTCTGAATTCGATTTACTATATTTTGGAATATGATGCACCATGTTATATTTCTATTTCATCCCCATAAACGAGTTTTCTAAAGTCATACAACGCAATCTTGGAGTTTCAAACGAATGTTGCACCTCAAGACTACGATGTTGCACCCAATAGACATGGGTTGTGATGCCAACCATAACTTTGTATCCATTTTGAGTTACTAGAACCATAACCGGTCAAAACGAAGCCCTCTCATAGATCTATAGGACTAACAGGTTCCACCATCTCATCTAAGTCCAGTAACCAAGAAATTCAATCATAATGACTATTGGGAACATAAAAAGCTTTTTTAGCTCGACTTTAAGCTCTCTCACAGATGTATAGGATTAACAAGTTACACCAATCTCATCTTAGTTCTGTAACCAAGAAGTTCAACTTTAATGACTATTGGGAACATCGAAAGCTTTTTAAGCCCAATTATTCGCATGCCGTATTGTTGGTCAAAGGGGGTTTGACCGTGGTTGGAATTTGATTTACTTTTTTTTGGAATATGATTCACCATGTTGTATTTCTATTTCATCCCCATAAACGAGTTTTCAAAAGTCATACTGTAATGACCCGCACCAGCCGCAACATCGGAGTTGACTATATACGTTATACGTCCAACCCAAATATCACGAAAATACGAAACATTTTTTTAGAAGAAAAAGATAGAAGAAGAACAGAAACAACAACACATAATCTCACATCTGCAGCGGAACAAAATATAATATATCATATCTTTGAAATACAAAATCTTAACTGTATAACATACACTTATCAGAGTACAACACTTACAACACAGCGGAATAAAACTCTATATAACTAACACTGAAGACTCCTGCTCCAAGCTCCTTTAGATAGATCTGTATAATCCTGAACTACTTGACTGCCCGTACAAATTTAGGCACCCAAGAGTTTAGGTAGAACAAAACAAAATAAACTCCGGGTCAGTCATGGGACTGGTATGAGTAAACAGTTTAAAACAGTTTCAGAAAACTAAATGATATCTCATAAGACCACGCCGTATAACAGGGAACGGGTTTTTCCCTTATGTGAATCCAAACACTTGATTTAACTTTCAAAATCCCTTTGAAATAACTATAATCTTTATATCAAAACTCTTTTGATATTATAATAGTGTCTAAATCAAGTAAATAACAATCTAGTGGAACGTTTGCATCTCACGTTCGATATATATAATATACAATAATAAACCACAACACGTATTGGGTATTTGATATCCAACTATGACAAGGTATGAAACCACCTTCCGCTGGTATATCTCTAGAGGAGAATACACCGAGTTCAACAAGAACATCTTGCAACTCAGCCACACATGACCGACCACTCATTTGGCTTGAGTGTATCGAATGTATATCACCAACGGTTGGGATCAGCAACCGTTTTCCCGAATGGAACAACATCGACAATAGATTTTTAGAAATAAATGAAACTATAGATCAGGTGATTATACACCCTAATAGGTGCGACCTACATAACCATGCCGCATGCCCGATTTCTGTCATTTACCGGATGATGAGGCTTGAAGCTACGCTTTATCATCACACCAGATTCACTTCGAATGCCACATTGTCAGATCCATCGAAAATCACTAATTGACGTCTACAACAGTACATTACATGTTAGATAAAAGAAGTTTCCTTCTCCGCTTCCACTCTTGGTACGGTTGAAGAAATCAGTATACGTGACCTTTTTGGAAATACTCTATTAGACATCCACCCATACAAGTCACCCAGGAACAGGATGAGCCGAAGGTACTATTTCTATTAATAGAAAAAAGTCCTTGCACTCTACTCCGTCTTCGATTATCTTTATATAATCTGATTCGCAACGCTACTGCCAATACAGAGTGGTTCTTCAGATAATAATCCAACCGGTCTCTCCATATTGACAACGATGGTCAAAACTTCGATAGTCTGTGATTTAAATATCGAATAAAAACAAGTCTTTCGATAGTCGATGACTTAACTATCGAAGAAAACAAGAGTTCATTCAACATATCAAACAATCACCTAGCCCTTAATTAATATTCCATTAATTAAATGACTTCTCTATTTCTTTATCAATATTTATTAACCAAATATTTTCAATAACCATATTGGCCTTTTACCTTATTTGGAAAACATTTCCAAATACTGCCTCCTTTATTTTCTAACTTTAGAAAAATTAATTATTCTATTTCCAAGCTTACATTTATTTGGGTTAAAACGGATGTTGTGAAAACATCGTTACGACAACCCAAATACTATATTCAACTAACTCTTATTCAACATTGATATTCGAGCCTGAAATCTTACTGTTTGTTTGTTAATAATGAAATCAATTAAGTTGGGGTATAACTACCTCTCAGACCTTGACTGAATAAAATTTATAATGTCAAAACAGATATTGAAACACCCCACCTCCGTTAGGGTCACTCTCAAAGGGAATGCCCTAATTTTGGTGGAGGTTTATAAGTACAAGTCACAGATATACAAGACAGATATAAGAACACATATTTGTAAACAGCGGAAGAACAACAAACTTTATTTCATAAAGTCAAATACGTGTTACAACAACATCCTTTCCAAAAAAAAACATAACATAACACTTTCATAATCTGTCTTGAGTACATTATTTAAAGAAGCATAAATAAAACATAGATAAACTGCAAAAGCCCCATAGTGGATTGTCCAAAGCCATAGTTCAAAACAGGAAAGTCCAAGCAATACATTTCTCTTCTTCAAGCTGGAGGTTGAGGTAGGTCAAGCTGCTGTGTTCCCTCCCTGAGGACCTGGGGGGGGGGGGGAACGGAAGAAAGAAGACGAAAGAAAAGTAGAGTCAGACATAAAGCCTGAGTAAGTCTAGTACTATTTTGTCTATGAATAAAGAACTGGGTATGATAAGTATAAACGAGAAGTAGGCATGCACTATAAACTTGGTTAAGTTGTCTAGGGTCGAATATACTATCGTACCCCATGTTAATCTCTGAACCCATATAAACTAGTTTCCCACTGGCACCCCATAATCAGGGTGATGTGATCCATTCTATGATGATCGGCTCCTACTCGCATAATTACATGTGTCTTACGGCCCCCGATGTCTGTAGTTACCTATGCTGGTCCCACCATGGGGTGTATCAAGTCCCATAGTGGCAACCCGACACAACCTTAGAGTGCAAAGGTACGCTACTGGTGTCCAGTGCTTTATTTTTCTGCGCCGGAGTGCGTGCACGCCCGCACACCGTTAGAACCTACACTGCTACACCACCGCCGTCGATTTGACCTCTTACAATCAGCCCAGTAATCGTGCCCCACCCAGCCTAGTTTCAGGGTATCCTGATACACCTTTTAGGGTTACTGCTGAAAAGGGTCCCCCGTTACTAGGTTTTCTATCTCTAGCCAACATGCTAAGTTGGTTAAGTGTTTCCTAACCTAACCCCACCAGTCCGTTTAGTTTAGCATGTTCCATTTTGATTAAGTCTTTAGTTCACTTAATCCTAACAATCCTGACTCAGCCTTAATTGTCTTATTAAGGCCCTGACCTCTCACATTAGACAGGTATTGTTGTGGCTGCCTGTTGCCGGTTGGTTCCGGGCAGTCTTACGCCACAACTCAGTCTAACCTCGGGTCCTTGCTGGGCTCCATGTTTAACCTCCCACATTGGATAGGTATTGTTGTGACTACTGGACAGCCGGGCGGTTCCGGGCAGGTTTACATCACAACTCAATCCAACCTCGGGTTAAACACATCGTCTTTTCTACATTTACATATTTTGTCATTCTTCTTTATTTATATGTAAATATTTGCGGCCCATTATTATGTTAATGGTGTAATGGTTACACCAACCATGGGCCCAACCCATACTTGACTTTGGGCCCTTCTATTTCATATTTTCATTCATTAATTCATTTTAACCCAACGTTGTTTTCCCCCGTTTTACACGTCCGTTCATATATATATTGGGCTTAGCCTTTTAAAGCCCAATTTAGCCATGCGAAAGGGGAGGCTTATGGCGTATACACAAAGAGGGGAAAGTGAGCGCATGAACTTGCATATGACGTTGGAAAATACATAATAGAAATTGGTGTACTTGCATAGTGGTGACATGTATTTTGGTCATACAACATAGGTGACATAAATCAAGGCATGTAGACTTGCATAGGTTTAACTACAACATCAACCTATATTCTTATTTAGGCATAATGTCAAACATAAGCATGGCCTTAATACTTCTAGCATAAACATGGCATATTGTCAAACATAAGCATGGCATAAAATACTTCTAGCATAGGCATGGCATATTGTCAAACATAAGCATGGCATAAATACTTCTAGCATAAACATAGCATATTTCAACTTAATCATGATTTAAGCCTAATCACATAACGATGGTATAGACATACTTATGCATAAATATTCCTAATCATGGTGTTTTGCTTTAAACTTGCAAAAAGGGGATTTTTGAGTCTAATTTAACCATGTCTCACATATGTCATCATATAATTCTTTAAAACAAGATAAACTTAATCATAGATCTCAATTATGCCAAATATCATTCCTAGCCATATTCATAAATTTGCAAAGGCATGACTAATACACGGTGTCAAAATTCCACATAGTTGCATATGAACTATAATAACCAAACTTGTTTCAATTACTTGCAAAATGATTTATACATAAAAAACATACATCATAATGGCATAATAACAAAGCCTCAAATTAGCATGAATTTCAATTAACTACATACATGTAGCTTTAATATAGATTACACAATTTGCGCAACATTCCAAACGTTTATTTGCATAGAACTACCGCATGTAGTTCTTCAAAATTTTGCACAAATATAAATTACTTCCATTGCCACAATTCAAGCATACACATCAACACAGTTGTTTATTATACCAAAGTAATACTCTACTTACAATGGTTTGATGAATTCTCTAGTTTAGGGATTGAAGACGCAAACTCCTTTGTTGAATTGATTAGCTTTAGGTTGCTTGAATTGCTTTAGGCCTTAGAACTTCCTCCCTAATCCTCTCTTTAGTTGGCGGCTATGCTTTGTCGTTCCTCAGCAACATGGCGGCTATATTCTTAATTTTTAATGAATAGATTAGGGTTTAGTCTAGGGTTGTTTATATAGAGGTTAGGAACTAATTAGGACCCTTGATGTTGCTAGGTTAGATCATAGCCATTCATTAGGAAGAGAGACCAATAAAAACCCGCCACCTAGCCCTAATGACAAAGCAGACCACAGAAATTCGACCACACACCGACCTGGCCAGCCAGGTTGACTGGGCTCGACCAGGTCGATACCCCTGTCGACAGGGCTGTCGACAGCCCTGTCGACATGGGTAGCCCAGGTCGACAGCCCAGTCGACCTGGGTGGCCCAGGCGGCGCTTTTCTGGCCCAATGGGCCCCACTTCGGAATGTTTAATTATTTAATTCTGTTTGAGTTTTAAATTTAATTCAAATCTTCCGAAGGCCATATCTTCTTCATACGGACTCCGTTTTTCGAAAACTCGGACTCTATTTCGCGTATTTTTCCGAGACGAACGCAATGGCGTATCCCGTTTCCCTTAGTTCTTTGATTTGAATTTGATTATACTTTAATTCATGAATTTCACAGTTATAGAATTTTCGGGGTGTTACATTCTCCCCCACTTAAAAGGATTTCGTCCCCGAAATCTTCAAGTGTAGGAAAACGTAAATCCTAACATCCAATCATCCATCTACTCATCCATCAAACACGAGTATCCATTGTCCTTAAAAGACTTCTAATGCTTCATGATCATATGCAAAGTGTGTGTGTATACATGTACTTAGCTAATGCAAAATCAGTCGGTCTACTGATTCAGTTGACCTCCTTAATGCGAATTATGTGAGTGCCATGAATACATTATGTATGCAAATTTTCCTATTCTTGATTCTACATGAGTGCACAACCATTCAATACAAATGCAACATCCACATGACAACACATTATAGTTCAACCACATACGAATACAAACATATATGCATATGCAATATGAAGTGACTGAGCCGATCTAAAACCTAGATTGTGTGTGTATATGCAACCACGAGCAACCACTAGCAATCACTTGCAACCACTTGCAACCATTCATACATAACATGTTTCAACTACATGTTTTCATCCAAAAAGATTCTACCTAAAAGATACGGTCGAGGAAATATACCTAAAAAGATAGATAGATAAAAGCGCAACTTAAGGAAAAGGAAAGATCAAGGATGTACCCTCGAACAGAAAAGGGTAGGCAGTGCGGATTCTAGCTTCAGTTTCCCAAGTCGCGTCTCCCTCGGTGTCGCTCCACTGGACTTTGACGAGCTTGACTTCGCGGTTGCGTAGCTTCTTTACTTCCGTTCCTAAGATGCGGGTTGGAACTCTTCTTATGGTTGCTTCGCGTTCCACTTCGGCCTCTTCGAGGATGTTTGGCTCTACCACTTCAGCTGACTCATGCAGACATTTTCGGAGATGTGAAACGTGAAAAACGTTGTGGACTCCAGCCAACTTCTCGGGTAGCTCTAATCTATAAGCCATTTTCCCAATTTTCTCGATAATAGGGAATGGCCCTACGAATCTTGGCGCTAGCTTTCCTGTGGTTCCAAAACGAACAACGTTCCTTAGTGGTGATACCTTGAGAAAAACTCTGTCTCCAACCTCGAATTCAAGGTCGGTCCTTCTCTTGTCGGCATAGGACTTTTGTCTGTCTTGGGCCGTCTTCATCCTTCTTCGTATTAAGTCTACTTTCTCTGAGGTCTCTCGGATCATGTCTGGTCCAAGTATGAGCTTATCCGTGGACTCCCACCAACAAGCGGGCGATCGGCACGGTCTTCCGTATAAAGCTTCGAAGGGCGCCATTCCGATGGTTGCTTGATAGCTGTTGTTGTAGGCAAATTCCACCAAAGGGAGGTGGTCTTCCCATGTCCCTCCGAAGTCGAGGACGCATAACCTTAAAAGGTCTTCCAAAACTCTGTTCACTCTCTCTGTTTGGCCGTCGGTCTGGGGATGATAGGCTGTGCTTAAGCATAACTGCGTTCCTACTGCTTCTTGCAGACTCCGCCAAAACTCACTGGTGAAGATGGGGTCTCGGTCACTAACAATGCTAGATGGTATTCCATGGAGTCGAACGATTTCCTTAAGGTAAAGTGATGCTAGGGATGAGGCGGTTCTTTTACTTTTGACAGGTAAAAAGTGGGCGCTTTTAGTAAGCCTATCCACTATTACCCAAATGCTAGTGTTGCCTCTCCTAGACCTAGGCAGCCCATCGATGAAGTCCATTGAGATGCTATCCCACTTCCACTGTGGGACCTCCAAAGGATGTAGCAGTCCGCCAGGCTTTTTCTGTTCCGCCTTAACCTGTTGGCACACCATACACTTAGAAACGAATTCTGCCACGTCCTTTTTCATGCCGTTCCTGAAGAAAGTCCTTTTTATGTCTTTGTACATTTTATCTCCGCCGGGGTGTATCGTCATCTTGGAGTGATGTGCTTCTTCGAGAACCTTCTTTATTAAATCGTTTATCTGTGGGACGCATAGTCTTCCATCTCGCCTTAGTACACCCTTATCGTCGATGGAGTATCTATTGAGGTGACTTGAAGTCTCGCCCCTAATTAGCCTATCAATTATTTCTACAAGCTGAGGGTCTTCGCGTTGTGCTGTCCCTACTGAATCCATTAAAGTTGGGCGCACTTCGAGAGATGCAAGCAAGCCCGGTACGAAATCGGAGGAGGGCCTAAAGTCGAAGCTGGCTATAAACTCTAGGCTTTGTCTTTCAACAAACAACGGGCTTAGGGTCAATTTCTTTCGGCTCAACGCGTCTGCCACTACGTTGCCTTTGCCCGGAGTATAGGAGATTTCGAAATCGTACGAGGCAAGAAACTCCATCCACCTTTGTTGCCTCAAGTTAAGATCCTTCTGCGAGAAAAGATATTTCAACGATTTATGGTCAGTGTAAAGTTCGAACTTCTCACCTAGGAGATAGTGTCGCCAAGACTTGAGTGCAAAGACGATGGCGGCTAGCTCTAGATCGTGGGTTGGGTAGTTCTTTTCGTGCACCTTCAACTGCCTCCCGCCATAAGCTACTACCCTTCCTTCTTGCATTAAGACGGCGCCTAGCCCTGTCCCACATGCATCCGTATAAACAGTGAACATCTTGCTCCCATCTGGCAGCGTCAAAACTGGGGCTGTTGTGAGAGCCCTCTTCAGCCGTTGGAAAGCAAACTCGCAATCCAAATCCCAATTGAATACTAGATTCTTCTTGGTCAATTTCGTGAGCGGAGCTGAAATTTTCGCAAAATCCCTTATGAATTTTCGATAGAAACCTGCTAGTCCTAGAAAGCTTCGGACCTCAGTTGCATTCCTTGGTGTCTTCCAATCTTGTACCGCCACTACCTTAGCAGGGTCCACCGCCAACCCTTGTTTGGATACTATGTGCCCAAGGAACCTCACCTCTTCCCTCCAAAAGTGGCATTTGGAGAATTTGGCTTTTAGTTGATGGACTCGCAATGTTTCCATGATTGCCCTTAAGTGCTGAGCATGTTCCTCTTCATTCTTTGAGAAGATAAGGATATCATCTACGAAGACCACTACGAATTTGTTGAGGAAATCTCTAAATACCCTACTCATCAGGTCCACGAAGTAAGCAGGTGCATTTGTCAAGCCGAAAGGCATGACAAGCCATTCAAAGAAACCGTCTGGGGTTCTGAAAGCCGTTTTATCGATGCTATCTTCAGCCACCCTTAGCTGATGAAAACCGGTTGCTAAATCGAGTTGGGAGAAAACAGACGCTCCTACAAGCTGGTCAAATAAATCGTCAATTCTAGGGAGAGGGTGCCTATTCTTTTTCGTTAGCTTGTTGAGCTCCCTATAGTCAACACATAGACGGAGTGAACCATCCGCCTTTGTAGCGAACACCACTGGAGCGCCCCACTCTGAAATGCTCCTCCTAATGAACCCCTTCTCTAGAAGCTCTTTAATCTGTTTACTGAGCTCTTTCCTTTCTCGTGGAGCCATATGTCTAACGGGCAACGCGACGGGCTTTGCATTATCTACAAGATATATGCGGAAGTCTATCTCCCGCTTCGGAGGCAAGCCCTTCACCTCTTCAAAGACATCCGGATATTCCCGGACCACTCTAACTGATTTCAAATTTTCAACAGAGGCATCTAGCGATTCAAGATAACTAAGCATAACCGAATACGAGGGATTACAAGAAATTTCCAAAGTATTACCGAGCTGGGTTAGGAGCCTAACAACCCTTTTCTCACAATCAAGGATGGCCCCATTACGGGATAGCCAATCCATACCCAAAATCAAACCATACCCCGAAAAGCCCAAAACAAAGGCACTACATTCAAATTCTACTCTTAGAATAGAAATTTTCAAATCCAGACAGATCATAGACAAATGAGCTGGCCCCCCAATTGGGTTTGAAACAATTAAGGGGTCCTCTACCATGCTAGTTTTTAGGTGCAGAGATTCTACTAAAGCAGACGAGATAAAGAAGTGTGATGCGCCGGAATCAAATAAAGTGCGAACGGGGTGATCATAAAGATAAACTACACTTTCTACAGAAGTATTTGTACCTCGCTGTTGCAATGGTGGCGCTTCTAGCACATGAACCTGTGCCCCTGGGGTGGATCCAGCCCCCTGCCCCTGCCCTCGTTTCCTTGGGCAGTCCTTAGCCCTGTGGCCTGTCTGACCGCATGAAAAGCACCCACCATTTTCCTTGGCCTTCTTTTTCCGGCAGTCCTTTACTAAGTGCCCCACTTTGCCACAGAAATTACACTTCCTCTTCTCCTTGTTGCCTTTCCCGCCTTTCTTGAAGTCTGTCTTCTTAGGCTGCAAACCCTCTTTCTTCCCTTGAGAGCTTTCTGCCTTGGTCTCCTTCTTGCCCTTGTCCTCTTCGTTCAGCAATGCCATTTGCACCAATCTTTCATACGTGGCTCCCATGGGTATACGGGTCATGGCCAAACTATGTAATGGCTCATTTAACCCCTTGACGAAACGGAGAGCCTTCTTATGAGGGGTGTTGACTAGGTCAAGCCCAAACCTAGCCAGCTCATCGAACTGATTCACATACTCTCTAACAGTCTTGTCTCCTTGCTTAAGGAATAAGAATTTTTCCAACTGCAAACTTCTTTCCGCATCTGAGAGAAACTTAGTCTCAAATCTTGCCCTAAAGTCCTCCCATGTATCCACTGGTCTTTCAGCATTGGTGACTTCCCACCAGTAGGAAGCCTCGCCCTTCAATAGCCACACTGCCAACTGTACTTTTTGCCTATCTTCTACCTCAAAGATGATGAATAGGTCTTCGGTTTCTTTTAGCCAATTCCTAGCTGCTACGAAGGACTCGGTTCCATGGAAATCCCTTCCTCCCATAGCTTTAAAATCTTTACATATCTTAGCGAATGTGTTTCCCCGTGGAGGAGGTGGAGGAAAAAGTACTGCTGCGGCTGGATGATTCCCTTCAGCTGGAGGAGGAGGAACGGTAGGACCTGGCTGAGTGGCCCTAGCTTCTAAGAAACGTCTAAACCAACCAGGTATGGGCACCCCTTCAGGCAAGTTAAGTTCTTGGGACATGCTGAAACAAAAAGGATAGATTCAAAACGAAGGATAAGAGATAATACCTATGGCTTTGGGGAGTGGACTTTGCTTTTTAAAACAAAATAATATTTTATCTTTTAAAAAAAATGCTTCTTTAAATTTCCTTTTTGAAAATAATTTTTCAAAACTTTTTATCTTATCTGGTAAACCTATGCTCTGATACCAAGTGAAACACCCCACCTCCGTTAGGGTCACTCTCAAAGGGAATGCCCTAATTTTGGTGGAGGTTTATAAGTACAAGTCACAGATATACAAGACAGATATAAGAACACATATTTGTAAACAGCGGAAGAACAACAAACTTTATTTCATAAAGTCAAATACGTGTTACAACAACATCCTTTCCAAAAAAAAACATAACATAACACTTTCATAATCTGTCTTGAGTACATTATTTAAAGAAGCATAAATAAAACATAGATAAACTGCAAAAGCCCCATAGTGGATTGTCCAAAGCCATAGTTCAAAACAGGAAAGTCCAAGCAATACATTTCTCTTCTTCAAGCTGGAGGTTGAGGTAGGTCAAGCTGCTGTGTTCCCTCCCTGAGGACCTGGGGGGGGGGAAACGGAAGAAAGAAGACGAAAGAAAAGTAGAGTCAGACATAAAGCCTGAGTAAGTCTAGTACTATTTTGTCTATGAATAAAGAACTGGGTATGATAAGTATAAACGAGAAGTGGGCATGCACTATAAACTTGGTTAAGTTGTCTAGGGTCGAATATACTATCGTACCCCATGTTAATCTCTGAACCCATATAAACTAGTTTCCCACTGGCACCCCATAATCAGGGTGATGTGATCCATTCTATGATGATCGGCTCCTACTCGCATAATTACATGTGTCTTACGGCCCCCGATGTCTGTAGTTACCTATGCTGGTCCCACCATGGGGTGTATCAAGTCCCATAGTGGCAACCCGACACAACCTTAGAGTGCAAAGGTACGCTACTGGTGTCCAGTGCTTTATTTTTCTGCGCCGGAGTGCGTGCACGCCCGCACACCGTTAGAACCTACACTGCTACACCACCGCCGTCGATTTGACCTCTTACAATCAGCCCAGTAATCGTGCCCCACCCTGCCTAGTTTCAGGGTATCCTGATACACCTTTTAGGGTTACTGCTGAAAAGGGTCCCCCGTTACTAGGTTTTCTATCTCTAGCCAACATGCTAAGTTGGTTAAGTGTTTCCTAACCTAACCCCACCAGTCCGTTTAGTTTAGCATGTTCCATTTTGATTAAGTCTTTAGTTCACTTAATCCTAACAATCCTGACTCAGCCTTAATTGTCTTATTAAGGCCCTGACCTCTCACATTAGACAGGTATTGTTGTGGCTGCCTGTTGCCGGTTGGTTCCGGGCAGTCTTACGCCACAACTCAGTCTAACCTCGGGTCCTTGCTGGGCTCCATGTTTAACCTCCCACATTGGATAGGTATTGTTGTGACTACTGGACAGCCGGGCGGTTCCGGGCAGGTTTACATCACAACTCAATCCAACCTCGGGTTAAACACATCGTCTTTTCTACATTTACATATTTTGTCATTCTTCTTTATTTATATGTAAATATTTGCGGCCCATTATTATGTTAATGGTGTAATGGTTACACCAACCATGGGCCCAACCCATACTTGACTTTGGGCCCTTCTATTTCATATTTTCGTTCATTAATTCATTTTAACCCAACGTTGTTTTCCCCCGTTTTACACGTCCGTTCATATATATATTGGGCTTAGCCTTTTAAAGCCCAATTTAGCCATGCGAAAGGGGAGGCTTATGGCGTATACACAAAGAGGGGAAAGTGAGCGCATGAACTTGCATATGACGTTGGAAAATACATAATAGAAATTGGTGTACTTGCATAGTGGTGACATGTATTTTGGTCATACAACATAGGTGACATAAATCAAGGCATGTAGACTTGCATAGGTTTAACTACAACATGAACCTATATTCTTATTTAGGCATAATGTCAAACATAAGCATGGCCTTAATACTTCTAGCATAAACATGGCATATTGTCAAACATAAGCATGGCATAAAATACTTCTAGCATAGGCATGGCATATTGTCAAACATAAGCATGGCATAAATACTTCTAGCATAAACATAGCATATTTCAACTTAATCATGATTTACGCCTAATCACATAACGATGGTATAGACATACTTATGCATAAATATTCCTAATCATGGTGTTTTGCTTTAAACTTGCAAAAAGGGGATTTTTGAGTCTAATTTAACCATGTCTCACATATGTCATCATATAATTCTTTAAAACAAGATAAACTTAATCATAGATCTCAATTATGCCAAATATCATTCCTAGCCATATTCATAAATTTGCAAAGGCATGACTAATACACGGTGTCAAAATTCCACATAGTTGCATATGAACTATAATAACCAAACTTGTTTCAATTACTTGCAAAATGATTTATACATAAAAAACATACATCATAATGGCATAATAACAAAGCCTCAAATTTGCATGAATTTCAATTAACTACATACATGTAGCTTTAATATAGATTACACAATTTGCGCAACATTCCAAACGTTTATTTGCATAGAACTACCGCATGTAGTTCTTCAAAATTTTGCACAAATATAAATTACTTCCATTGCCACAATTCAAGCATACACATCAACACAGTTGTTTATTATACCAAAGTAATACTCTACTTACAATGGTTTGATGAATTCTCTAGTTTAGGGATTGAAGACGCAAACTCCTTTGTTGAATTGATTAGCTTTAGGTTGCTTGAATTGCTTTAGGCCTTAGAACTTCCTCCCTAATCCTCTCTTTAGTTGGCGGCTATGCTTTGTCGTTCCTCAGCAACATGGCGGCTATATTCTTAATTTTTAATGAATAGATTAGGGTTTAGTCTAGGGTTGTTTATATAGAGGTTAGGAACTAATTAGGACCCTTGATGTTGCTAGGTTAGATCATAGCCATTCATTAGGAAGAGAGACCAATAAAAACCCGCCACCTAGCCCTAATGACAAAGCAGACCACAGAAATTCGACCACACACCGACCTGGCCAGCCAGGTTGACTGGGCTCGACCAGGTCGATACCCCTGTCGACAGGGCTGTCGACAGCCCTGTCGACATGGGTAGCCCAGGTCGACAGCCCAGTCGACCTGGGTGGCCCAGGCGGCGCTTTTCTGGCCCAATGGGCCCCACTTCGGAATGTTTAATTATTTAATTCTGTTTGAGTTTTAAATTTAATTCAAATCTTCCGAAGGCCATATCTTCTTCATACGGACTCCGTTTTTCGAAAACTCGGACTCTATTTCGCGTATTTTTCCGAGACGAACGCAATGGCGTATCCCGTTTCCCTTAGTTCTTTGATTTGAATTTGATTATACTTTAATTCATGAATTTCACAGTTATAGAATTTTCGGGGTGTTACAGATATGACTACTTACTCGAATGATCAACACTATACAACTGATTATTCACCTTTAAACATGTACACACTTTCTCTTTTTATTCTTTCTAGATTTTATTCCTAGTCTTCCTTTTTGATTATACTATTCTATTTCTAAGTTCGTTTTCTTATCGACTTCTATATATATTGATACGTTGATTTCTAACTATCAAATTATCTTAAAAATATCCTAACTCCTTAAATTCCCAGAAAAATTCGCCATAACCTCCTTTGTACCGGGAGCTTCGGGAAAATCCCCAAACTGCCACACAGGCCTTCTCCAATCAAAAAAGAAAAAGAAAAGCCAAGCGGCTAGTCGATACGGCGCATAAAATCTCATATATGAATAAATACGTACCTTTTTGTCGAGCAATCTATTTATATACCTTCTAACACTTTATTCCAAACCTGTCTCCTGTATATTTATACATGTCCAATCTATTTTAACTATACCAATCGTTTTAACAAAATTTGTTAAATAAATTTGTTACTTAACACTTCAGTCTATTTCACCTTCATATTTGAACATGACATGTTCAAATGTATTTTAACTTGCATATTAACAAATTCTAATTTTACTCATACTCTCGTTTCCTTATCGACTTCTTATTCAAATTCCAATTCAATTCTATTTGAATTCTCTTTATTTAAACTTCAGTTGAATTCTATTTTCAAATTCTACAGTTTAAAGTCCATTTGAATTCAATATTCAAATTCTATAGTTTAAAGTCTATTTGAATTCTATATTCAAATTCTATTTGAATTCTATGCATTATTTATAAACAACGTTTATAACATCACTTAAAATCCACCCATTATATATTTATAAACAAAGTTTATAAATTCAATTCAAATACCACATTTTGATTTATAAACAAAGTTTATAAATTCAATTCAAATCCCACATTTTCATTTATAAACAAAGTTTATAAATTAAATTCAAATCCCACAATTTCATTTATAAACAAAGTTTATAAATTCAATTCAAATCCCACAATTTCATTTATAACAGAGTTTATAAATTCAATTCAAATCCCACCTTTTCATTTATAAACAAAGTTTATAAATTCAATTCAAATCCCACCTTTTCATTTATAAACAAAGTTTATAAATTCAATTCAAATCCCACCTTTTCATTTATAAACAAAGTTTATAAATTCAATACTTGTTTTATATATATATATATATATATATATATATATTCAAAACGAGTTAACAATATTCTATTCGAATTTTAAATTCTATTCTATTTGAATCTTATATATTCAAATTTCAAATTCTATTTTAGAAAAAATAGAATTTTCTTTCTAAATCTCAAATATCCTTTTTCATGATATTTTTTAAATATCAACACTTAGGCCTAGTGATATTTTAAACAATCAAATCAACCAATTTCCAATCATTTGATTTTTAACAAATCATATATGAATATATATGAAATCAAACAAACAACAAACAGATAATATATTTTTAAGGAATCCAGTTGGATTCCTCCAACTTGTTTTCCTGCATCCACAGACGTTAGTCAACATAGTAATAGCCATCCTGCTTCGAGGTAGGATATCGCGGTATAGAAGGTCATCCACTATCATAGAATGGGGCGCATAGGGTAATCATCCGCTAATGAAACCGCGGGCATCCGCTAATGATACTGCGGGAACAATCCAATCATCAACCCAATATATATATATAATAGCTAAGCCTAAATAACTAGATATATTTAAATCAACCAAACAACATTCAGACAAGCATAACAATTATTTTTAACGATATAAAAATAATTCTAAACAAACAGGTGAGATTTACTCACCATGATTTTCCATTGTCGAATATTCATTTAACATTCTTTATCGTCTTGCCATTCCATCTACTCAAATGAAATCTTGAATGACATCTTTTCCTAGGATTATTTAATTTAATTAACGATTAAACACTTATCTATTTAATTTAACTATTCGAATAATTAAACTAAATAAATTACTAGATTATTCCTTTACCTCATGTTTTTAATTCTTTCCTCCATCTCACTCTACTTCATCTTGCACTAAGCACCGGTAAACTCCTCTATAAGCCAATCATTTACCGTCTAACTCCACTATAACATTAAACCAGTCCTCGGCTCTCAATCCCACATACCAAAATCAATGACATTTTACTGACAAAAATAAATAGATTATAATTTTAATTGACATTTAAATTACCTTTTCGATCACTGCAACCGACAGGAGAAACTCGCTGCCGTTACTTAGTTTACCCCATCCATCCTCACATTGCTTTTGATCCAAACCATCGGCATCTCCAAATCCACTTCTCCGAATACAAATTAAGATCAACTTCCTTATACACCACTGCCAAACCCCGCAACTCAACCCTCGCTGTTCAGACAAGATTCTTCCCTTGACATGCTATATTTTTGCCACCCTATCAACTCGGTTTGTTATTACCACAGCAAAACATGCGAATGCTTCAGCCACCAACAATCACAAGTCGTCGAACTCCAGTTGCGCCATCTCAAGTAATCGAACTCCATTTTCTGCAATCGCCCTACTGGCAAATCCACCCCCTTGTTCTATTCGCAACTGCACCGGTCCATCGCTCCTCTTCCAGTCGCATCCCCTCAGACACCTAAACACGTATGACCAAACTCAATTTTGCAAATCAGAACGTCATCGATCTCCAGAGCAGCTCACGATTTACCCCATCGTGATTTTGATCAAACATAACTCCTCCAGAAACATCAAACAGAACCGCGAACTCCCAAATAATGCTACAAAAGACTGAACCCTAAAAACCATCGCACCATAAACTATGTATACCCAGTTAAAGCTTTCAAGGAAAGGATAGCAGTGAATATGAAATCGATCAGTTTCATTTTGTCATTGATTTGTGAGGTTACAAGGTGCGGTTTATTTCGATTTAATAGAGAAAGGGCCGGATTTAATTTCTTAGGAAATGAAATGAAGAAAACAAATTAAAAGGGGGAAGGAGTGTCGTGATTATATAAAGGTAGGGTGTGGTTTTGCAATGAACTGCCTAGCCAAGGATTTGTGGAGGTAAAAGAAGCAACGTTCTGTGTTATTCAGTGGTGAGAAAAGAAGGCACCATTCCCTTTATTTTGGTCCACACAAAAATATTTTTATTTTAATTTAATTAAAATTTAAAATTATATCCTTAAAACTTTTAATAGCCCTTGATTTCAACTCCTTTCTGAACCCAACAACTGATATATCTAGGGCAATACTACTATTCGGAGCACACTGGGATAGGTCACGAAGTCTAATTCGATCATCTGAATAAGATATAAATTTAAATTGATATAATTTAAATTTCAAACTATTTATTCTCCTCGATAATATTCAAATATTATTACCTTTAAAATTTCATATTAATTATTTGAAATGTTTTCAATTCAAATTAAAATTTGAATTCAACTAAATCCATTTTCTTATTCTGATAATTTAATATTTTCAATATTAAATTGAAATTGATTTTAAAATCGAAAACTCCCTATAAAAATGATTTATTTAATTAACTCAATATTTAAATCCATATTAAATATTTCAAATTAACCCATAAGAATCCGGGTCATTACAATCTTCCCCACTTAAAATAGTTTCGTCCTCGAAATTGCTAAGGTAGGAAAAGTGCTACAAACCCATTTATCTTTTCAAAACTTATTTATGTTGATACTCAATATTTCAAACTTCCTTACGTAAATCTCTTTCGAATAAATCCCTATTCGATAACTCCTGCCTTCGAATAACTATATTCGATAACTCCTTTAACTCCATTCGAATAAACTATATTCGATATGTAATAACCCGGAAAATCTTGGCCAGTTTAAAATTTGTATTTTGGCAATTATAGCGAATTTTGATTATTTAAAATGAATTATTTTAAATAATATCAACGAAAATTTATTTTGAATATAATTAGAACGTATATATTATATACGTCGTCGTTAGAATATAATATTTATGTATAATTATAAAAGGAATTGAAAATGGCGCGGTAGTTCGATAATTCGATTTCAAACTTCAATTGAATGTACCGGGTGCAAAACAATCCGGATTTTAGTGAAACCAAAAACATTAGGATCTAATTGATAATATCTTTCCAACGAATCCGGGAAATCGAGATTTCATAGCGGGAATCAAAAGATATGTCCAGTTGAAAATTCTGAATAGTCGCTATGGAATTCAGGCCCTTAAAAATGGACATTTTGCAAACGACCTCGGATTTCGACGAAACCAGTTTTGTTGGGTCCGTGATGTTAAGATATTGCTAGGTTTCAAATTTCATAATTTTTCGAATCAATATGTGAGCGTGGCAAAGGAAAACGCGTTTGACCGGTTTCAGTTGATTTTAATCGACTTGAAATTGGCCATTTTTCCAACGGCCTCAGAATTCAACGAAACTAGTTTTGTTAGGACCGTATCGTCAATACGAAGCTAGAAAATATTTTTCTGGAATTTTTCAAGTTAGTATGTGACCCCGGTAATTTGAAATGTACGTTTAAAATTCAATATAGTGATTTAAATGTAAATTTAACGGAAACCGGTTCAAACGATCGAATCAGCTTGCGATACATTTCCCATTGTGTTCGGAATGGGGGTAAAACGCTATGGACGACAGGCGGTGGACCACGTTTCGAGGTCGTATGTAAAAGTCAACTTTTTGCAAACTAAATAATTAATAAATTAAAAATAAAAAAATCTCCCCCCCCCCTTAAACCCGCTCTGGCCCCCCCCCCTCTCTCTCATTTTCAATCGAATAAGAAGAAAAAAAAAATTGAAAACAAACGATCGACGGAGGAAAACCCATCGTCCCCCAACTCAACACCCGTGCCTCCTCGCCGAACTCCCTCCACCCTCGATCCCCCCAGTCGCCAGTCGCCAGACCTCCCGACGCACTGCTCTCCTTCTTCAAAAACCGCACGCCCCATGCCTCCCAAATCGAGCTCGAGGGGGTGGGTGCTGGCAGGTGCGGCTCACGGAGGCGAAGACGACGGCGCCCTCCGATCAACTCCAGGCGGCTCTAGGCGACGACAGTTCCGAACCCTAGCTCGTGAAGACGGTTCGACGTTATACAGTGAGCAATTTTTATTCTTTTTATATATTTAAATTACATTGTTTTAAATCGAAAATTTATAGAAAAAGCATTGGGAAAAAAATATGGAATTTGTTTAAAATAGCATTGTTTTAAAGGAAATAGAGTAGTTTTTGAAAATTAAACACATATTGTTTTTGAATAACAAAGGAGCATTCTTTTTTGAAAATATACAATGTTTTTGAGAAGATGAAACTTAGCATTTGATTAGATTTATAAAACTGAAAAGATTCGTTTTTTATATATGAAAAGGTGAAAACTTTAGAATTTAAAAGGTGAGAACTTTAGAAGTTAAAAGGCGAAACCTTTATATTTTAAAAGGAGTGAACTTTATATTTAAAAGGGCGGAAACTATATATTTTATAGCGTGTTAAAAATATGATTTTTATATGTTGAACTACGAAAGAAAAATATGATTTTTATATGTTGAACTTCGAAAGAAAAATATGATTTTTATATGTTGAACTTCGAAAGAAAAATATGATTTTTATATGTTGAACTTCGAAAGAAAAATATGATTTTTATATGTTGAACTTCGAAAGAAAAATATGATTTTTATATGTTGAACTTCGAAAGAAAAATATGATTTTTATATGTTGAACTTCGAAAGAAAAATATGGTTTTTATATGTTGAACTTCGAATTAAAAATATGATTTTTATATATTGAATAGCGAAGTAAAAATTCGATTTTTACATAGGTAGTGAAAGCGGGCGTCGAAGGTAACAAAAAGGCGAGAACGAAGAAGATTTATATCAAAGTAGAGTCAAGATGTTTGGATAGCTATCGGCGAGAATTTCTCACCTTTCACTTTCTTTTCTCTAGTTATATATATATATATACTAGGATGCAGACGGTGCTTAGTAGCACCCGACACAATCGTCCACAGACCATGGACTTGTTTGGTTGGTTGCATAGATTAGTTAGATGATTTGATTTGAAATTGAATTGTTTGGTGAAATGAATGGATTTGATTGATGTGTGAATGGCGTGGGCCTTCACTAGACCGGGGATAAGGCTAGGCCTCGTCCCGTTTCTAGTATCGTGCCGTTATGCCGCCGAAATTTTCTAAAATAAGTTAGAAAATATAAAAATATCATTTTATCGAAGAAATGAATTGAATAGAAATTCATATGTTGAAATAAAATGTTTTACCGTTAAAAATATAATTTTTAACGTGAATGTGAATAAATAAATATTCATTTACAAACCAGACGGTTTGTTTATGTACACCTATTTGAAGGACATTGATTGGGACGATAAATTTTACACATCACCCAACTGCACAACTAAAATCTGTGTTTGATTGTTTGAAACCCCACACGGGTGTTGGGATGAAATTTGAAGTTCACTCATCCTAATTGATTAAATATGTCGATCGATTGATTGACAGGCTGTTATAAGCGTTAGATATCTATATTTGATGCTTATACAGTGTAGTGCACTATGGTTGATGGTTGATTATTTTTCAATGCCATTATATACATGTGTTGTATGAAATCCATATAATTAACTTTATATGGTAATTGATTGGGCCTCATTCCAATTTGAAAAATAAAGAATATTATAAAATAAAGGTTCATGTGTTGACAGTACTCATCCGTTGAGATTGGTCATGTGTTGAACGAAGTATTTTAGTAATAAAATTTACATCTTTATCAATATAAAATAAAGGTTCACGTGTTGACAGTACTCATCCGTTGAGATTGGTCATGTGTTGAACGAAATATTTTAGTAATAAAATTTACATCTTTGTCAATATAAAATAAAGGTTCACGTGTTGACAGTACTCATCCATTGAGATTGGTCATGTGTTGAACGAAATATTTTGATAATAACAACTATTTTGAAAAAGAAATATTTGAAATAGAATATTTGAAAATAGAAATTTATGAAGCCGTGTTGATTAGATTGAAGCCATTTTGACGTAAACGATTTATATCGATTCTATTCATTTCGAGATGAATTGAATTGAAAACGATTTCGAAATGAATTTAATTAAAAACGATTTCGAAATGAATTGAATTAAAAACGATTTCGAAATGAATTGAATTAAAAACGATTTCGAAATGAATTGAATTGAAAACGATTTCGAAATGAATTGAATTGAAAACGAATTCAAATTGAATTGAAAGCGAATTGAAATGAATTCAAATTGAATTGAAATTTGAATTGAATAGAAATGAATTTATAAAGAAGAATTCAATTTTGATTTGAATTGAAATGGAAGTTGAAAATGTTTTTGAAACGAATTCAAAACTATTTATATAATTTGTTTTAAATAGAAATCGAAGAAATATATATTATATATATAATATAATGGCCTGAATAGAACGCGCCGCGCCGCGACAGTTCGCGAATTTCGACCATTTATTTCAAACGGACATTACGGGAGATCCGAACGTCGGATTCTCCTAAAACCGGAACCGTTGGGTTCGTATCGAAAAGAGCTTTCTAACGAATATTAGAAATTAGAAATCTAACGGTTGGATTTGGAATTATGTCCAAATCAAATTTGAAAAAGGTCGTTGTAAGTGCAGTTCGATGACTGTTGATGGAAATCGACTGTACGGGCCTTGATAAAATTATTAAAAATAGTAATAATTTGTGTAAAATCATAAGAAATGATTTAGAAAGAATTGGGATGAAAAACTCCATATTTGAAAAGATAAAAATAGATTTTTATCGAAATGAACTAGTTTTGAACTAGAATTATAATTCTATTAATTTTTAAATAAATAAATCGAATTTGAAAAGGGTTTTAAAAATAACCAGAATCTCCAATGATTGCATAGGAGTGGATTTGAATTGAAATTGTCATTGGAATATTTCGATGTTGGGATTCGTGATTATACGGATGTTGTTATGGAAGTTTAAAAGATATCTATTTATATCGTTATTTCCAATACGACCTTTGTTAATCATAGCATTTGATATTGAATATAAGCCGATATATTTTCTATTCAGAGCCTTGTATTGAATATCAAATGTGATTTGGGTTTGTCGTGAATGGTGTCTTCACTAACACTGTTCTTGAACCCAGTTGAGAAAAGATTAAATCTTTTATTTAGATTTAATGAAGTGTACCAATTAAATGATATTTAATTGAAATTGAATTGGTATTGATTTTTGGGTTTATCGTGAACAGTGTTTTAAGTAACACTTGTTCTGTAACTCGATAATTAATGGAATTTGATTTTGGGTTTATCGTGAACCGTGTTTTAAATGACACTGATTCTTTAACCCAGTCGAAGATTAAAACTAAGTGGAGTTTTAATGAATCTCTAATTAGATTGAAATGATCGAAAATGGAGTATCACCAGTTTTGCTCCAGACGATAGTTAAATCTTTGATTAGATTTGAACGTGAAATGGTAATTGAATTTACCGATAACACTGTGGTGTTAGATATGAAGTATTACCAGTTTTACTTCATGGGATGAATAGGTTGGGATTGGGAAATTAAAATAAATGATTACTTCGGTAAGGTTCGCTAATCCCGACTAGTTTGAATTGAGATTCAAAAATAGAATAAAGAATAAATTCAAGGAATTTATCTTGGATAAAAGTAATGGGAACCTTTCCCTATGAATGTGAAATTTAGAAACTAACTGTCGGTTAGCCAAGCAGAATGGTTTTCTGGATATTGATCTGATGTTGGTTTCGGCCTTCGGGGTTAATATTTGGGGAATTATTCTCTTGATTAATTTACGGTTAGTGACTAATGAATTGGAATGAGGCGTATGTTGTGTTTGTGTAACACTTATTTAAAATATACTTGAGTTATTCGGAAAGACCGGGTTCGTCCCATTCTGAATAACTGATACGACGATAAGTCGGAGATGAAGACGATGGTCGAATACCGGAGGTCTTCACGTCGTTTGGGTAATTACTGATGATCTTGATTGGGCTGTACACCCAAGAAGATGGAAACAGTTAGTGATCGTCCAGACGTACTTGGAGATCGATGGACATGCGGGGTACTAGGTGCCTCCGGTTTCGTTCAGACCCAGAACGGACTTGTAAATGGACTGTGTGTCTGACATTGGATTTTAGTCCGTGTGATTGATCTCTATTAAATATATATCTGTTTGGCGGCGGAGAATATATTCTCTTGCTTAACGCCCTTCTCTGAAACGTACGAGCTCAGGGGTTATATATTGATGGATATCAAACGCATGGAGTGAACTGCCTGTGTGGCATGCCTAAGTTGCAATTGATCGAGGCTTCTATTGAAAAGCAAAGTCTTGTGGTTGATGATCGAAGCACGGCCTTTGTGGCGTAGCTTTGTGTAACGTTTACTTCGCGAGTTTCACACCCGGTATGAACCAAAAACGGGAGATGGACCTCAGGGAGGACTTGCGTTTCTTTCTAGCTAAATGTGGCGTCAGTGGTTTTACACGCCCTGACGAGTTTGACTTATGTGGTTGTTGCTGTTGCGAGGCGCCTCGGATTGATCGGTCGTTCTCGAACCGATGGAGTCATTCAGTTGGCTCATTTACGCCCCAAAGGGCGGGGAAACGTAGTGTTCAGGCATTTTAATCCACATCGGTGGACCGGCCCTGTCGCTCCAAGGGACCACCTGAGTCTGGGTCCTGAGGCTCGGGCTAGACAGTCTCGAATCGGTTGAGGACTATCTTTTGCCTCGGTTCATAGATGGAAACCCAATTTCCAAATACGTGACATTTGCGGTTTTATTTGTAAACCTATATATGGCGACATGATATATGGTACCCATGCCGCCTATGATTGATACTTTTGATTTGAAGTTGTTTTATACACTATGCACTTATAATAGTATCAAATGATTTGTTTTAACCGTATCAAGCATTCTTTGGCTGTTATAAGGGAAAACCCTATCCTCGGCTGCGTTGCATTGTGTGATGGGACCTGGGTCTTATAACAGCTTCATTTTTCTTTATTTAGCATTGCGCTGTTTGTTTTATGCACTGGTATTCTTGGGAGGAAACCCATTCCGTGTTATAGGCGTGGTCCCTTGATTTACCTAACTTTAAAAATAAAGATTAATAACTGTTTTAGTTCTCACACTAGTCACATGACTGACCTGGAGTTTATTGTTTTAACCTAAACTCTAGGTGCCCTTGTTTTGACACGGCAGCTAGTAGTTTTGGTTTTGCAGATTTATATTCACAGGATCCTGGTTTACAGCTGGAACGATATCCGGAAAGCTTTGTTTCCGTATATCTTTTCTAGTTGTGTATTATATTATTTTCCGCTGCTATGTGTTTTAAATGTAATTTAAATCTCTGATATTTCTGTGTAATATTTATTTGTTTATACTCTGTATCTTCTTGTAATCTGATGCATTGTTGTAATCTACAGTGAAATGTTCTTCTGTATGCGTTCTGTTTTGTCCTGTTCTCAAACAATAGGGCGTTTCGAACGGTCTGGGTCGGTTTAGCGACTGGTTCGGACAGAGCGAAATTCCTTCTCGTCACACGATATCTCCTTTTATTCTATTCGAATAACTAATACTCGATTTAACTCCTTTAATTATGTTCGAATAACTAATATTCGATTTAACTCTATTCGCTTGACTCAAGATCGCAGTAATCACAATGGTTAGCCTGATTCCCTCAGGAAACATCCGACCTCCCTAGGCTATCTACAGCCCTGCGAATTACGCTAGCAGTCGTACGAAATGGCAACTTATCCTGAGAAACTATATTTGACTAACTCTATCTCAATAACTATATTCGATCAACTTTAATTGCATAACTAACATCCAATTAAATCCTAATTCGATTAACTATGTTCAATTAACTCTAATTGGTTAACTCTAAATTTGAATAACACATATTTGATAAATTCTAATTGAAAAATTAATATTCAATTAACTCTATGGATTAACCCTAACTGATTAACTCTAACTGGTTAATTCTTACTCAAATTGATTTATTCTAACTCTAATCGATTATTTCTAACTCTAGTCGACTTCTCCTATCCGAATAACTCCTATTGGATCATGTTTATTCATTTATAAAGATTTACTTTTAGTAACGGTTCTTCACTTTATAAATGTTCTCTTTAAAAACGTTACTTCCCTTATACAAGTGTTGCGTTGCGTATCCCTTCTATTTAAAACTATCGGTGTTAAAAACCAATATCTCTTCTCTATATAAGTTCAGACTTATATATTCCATTTATCAAATGATAAATATTTAAGGGGTTTTTAGCGAGAAGGAAAAACTTAGAGAATAATTTAGTTTCAGGGACAAGAAGTTTGGATTTTAGGTTCAAGGACACTTTTTAGTGTAAATCATGGAATTCAGAGGCCCACTATCATTTCCTCGTTTACACTAAAGTTTGTCCTTCAGACTAAAATCCAAACTTGTTGTCCTTCAGCCTAAATTTTTCTCTAACTTTTTCCTTCAACCTATTTTCCTGTTTAAAATATTTAATTTAATTTATAAACTGTTATTTATAAATTAATCTTTTCTATTTATCTGCTAAAAACAGATTTCAATTTTCTATTCATCTTCTAAATATTCCTTTGATTAAATTCTATTTATTTAACAAATCAATATCTCATCTATAGCATTCTATTTATTTTCTATAAATAAATATTTCCGTTTAATCTATTTGTAAATGTTTTACAAATATTTCCTTTTAAATTCTATTTGTAAATGTTTTTACAAATATTTCTCCTTCTATTTGTTTGCACATAACTTCCTTTGTATTTGTGTTACAAATATATATCCTTTATTCATTCCCAATTAATATTTCATTCACATTGATTTTACTCAATTTATTGATTTCGTTTCATTTAACTTACTTGAGTTATATTTAATTTCAATCATTCAAATTCCCATTAACTAGTTGCTAATTAACCGTTTTGCCTATTTCACCCTTTTTATTTTAATATAACTTTTTCAAATATATGTCAATTTGATTATAAACTAATCTAATTATATTTTCAAGTCGAGTTATATATTCGATTTCGAATATAAATTCTCAATCTCTTTCACTTATCCAAAAACCCAATTTCAATTCAAATTTCCTTTAACTAATTATTCTCCAATTTAGTTAATTCTATTTAACCAATTAAAATATGATTTTTGTCTTAAAAATTATTTCACTTACTTCACTGCAGTTCATATTTATTTAATATCTCCTGTCTGGATTTTTCTAATGCCAATTCGGATTTTATTTCCTAAAAATCCTTTTATTTATTTAATTAAACCGTTATGGTTTTATAATGGTTCGGGCGCTGCTTTACTAAAAATTTGATTTTGATATAACTCAAAATCTATACAACGAAATCCAGATTTTTCTCTTTCATTAGAAAACTTTTATTCAGCCGGTCCCGACGATTCTTGTTTCAAAGAATTCTGACTTCAATTGAGTTATGTATACTAAATTGAAGTTCGAATCGCCAATTTACGAACTGCCGTGCTACGGCGAGCTCGTTTTAATTATATTTATAAATATAAACGTTTTAACTTTCTTTATAATAAATTCAACTCCATTATGATATATTTTTAATATATATCCATTTCACATAATATTCCCGATCTATTTCACTTCTAATATTCAAATCCTATATATTTACAATATTCAAATTCCATTTGAATTTCTTTATTCAAACGCTAAATTATTTCCTTCTATTCAATTTCTATTTGAATTTTCTTCTATTCAAATTGTATTTCAATTCCTTAACTTCGATTTCTATTTGAAATCCTTTATTCAATTTCTATTTGAAATCCTTTGAATTTAAATTCTATTTTAACTCCTTTTATATAAAATTCTATTTCAAACTTTATATTTTCATTGAATTCTAATATTCAACCTCCACTTTATATTCTCTTTGAAATTCTATTTAACCAAATTCCATTTGAATTCTAATATTCAAATCTCTATTTGACTTTTCTTTATTCAAATCAATTCGAAATCCTTTGAATTCAAATTCCATTTCAATTTTTCTTATATAATTTCTATTTGTATTTTCTTTATTCCAATCCTATTTAAATTTCTACGTTCAAATGTTACACTCATATTTTATTTGAATTATATATATTTAAAATTCCATTTCAAATCCTGTTTGAATCCCTATATTTTACTTCTATTTGAAATCTATATTCCAATTCCCATTTCACTTCTATTTGAAATCTATATTCCAACTCCCATTTCAAAATTCCTTTGAAGTAATATAAATATATACATATATCTATCTATCTCAAATTCAAAACATTTGAATTTTCAAACAACTTGTTTCTTTTCAAACAAATTTCCATCAAAACTTTCCTAAGGCAGCAATTCATCACTTAGAAACTCGAAAATGAACACTGATGATGTTGCGACCATCATCAGAATTATTTCCCAGCTACTGAATGAGTCCAGTGCTATATTACTTGATATTCATTTAGAAAAATATTTTCCAAACTCCTAAGATTTTAAATTCTTAATTCTGGTTGGAATTCAAATTTCAATTTATCACGTTTGTATATTTGATTTCATATACAAATTCCATTGGTTATATATATAACTATTTCAGTTTTTATAATCTAATTTGATTATAATTCTAACAATCAATTCAACTATTTAAAACAATATAGTGTCCAATCTTCTGTTCAAGTGTTTATAAACTGCTATCGACATCGAGACGTCCCACGATTCGATCAGAATTCATAATCCACTCAACAGACTAGTCAACACAATATAAAACAGTTTTTATATCAAATAACAAGTACGCTCTCTCGTATATATATACACTCGACTCATTCTAGGATACTACTGACCCTATCTCTAATGAGCACATTCCAACAAGCCTAGGTATTCGCTCAACCTAAGCTCTGATACCAACTGTAATGACCCGCACCATCCGCAACATCGGAGTTGACTATATACATCATACGTCCAACCCAAATATCACGAAAATACGAAACATTTTTTTAGAAGAAAAAGATAGAAGAAGAACAGAAACAACAACACAGAATCTCACATCGCAGCGGAACAAAATATAATATATCATATCTTTGAAATACAAAATCTTAACTGTATAACATACAATTATCAGAGTACAACACTTACAACACTACGGAACAAAACTCTATATAACTAACGCTGAAGCCTCCTGCTCCAAGCTCCTTTAGATAGATCTGTAAAATCCTGAACTACTTGACTGCCGTACAAATTTCGGCACCCAAGAGTTTAGGTAGAACAAAACAAAATAAACTCCGGGTCAGTCGTGGGACTGGTATAAGTAAACAGTTTAAAACAGTTTCAGAAAACTAAATGATATCTCATAAGACCACGCCGTATAACATGGAACGGGTTTTTCCCTTATGAGAATCCAAACACTTGATTTAACTTTCAAAATCCCTTTGAAAGGAACGATAATCTTTATATCAAAACTCTTTTGATATTATAATAGTGTCTAAATCAAGTAAATAACAATCTAGTGGAACGTTTGCATCTCACATTCGACATATATAATATACAATAATAAACCGCAAACACATATTGGGTATTTGATTTCCAACTATGACAAGGTATGGAACCACCTTCCGCTGGTATATCTCAAGAGGAGAACACACCGAGTTCAACAAGAACATCTTGCAACTCAGCCACACATGACCGACCACTCATTTGGCTTGAGTGTATCGAATGTATATCACCAACGGTTGGGATCAGCAACCGTTTTCCTGAATGGAACAGCGTCGACAATAGATTTTTAGAAATAAATGAAACTCTTGATCAGGTGATTATACACCCTAATAGGTGCGACCTACATAACCATGCTGCCTGCCCGATTTCTGTCATTTACCGGATGATGAGGCTTGAAGCTACGCTTTATCATCACACCAGATTCACTTCGAATGCCACATTGTCAGATCCATCGAAAATCACTAATTGACGTCTACAACATTACATTACGTGTTAGCTAAAAGAAGTTTCCTTCTCCGCTTCCACTCTTGGTATGGTTGAAGAAATCAATATACGTTACCTTTCTGGAAATACTCTGTCGGACATTCATCCATACAAGTCACCCAGGAACAGGATGAGCCGAAGGTACTGTTTCTCTTAATAGAAAAAGTCCTTGCACTCTACTCCATCTTCGATTATCTTTATATAATCTGATTCGCAACGCTACTGCCACTACGGAGTGGTTCTTCGGATAATAATCCAACCGGTCTCTCCATATTGACAACGATGGTCAAAACATCGATAGTCTGTGATTTAACTATCGAATAAAAACAAGTGTTTCGATAGTCAATAATTTGACTATCGAAGAAAACAAGAGTTCATTCAACATATCAAACAATCACCGAGCCCTTAATTAATATTCCATTAGTTAAATCACTTCTCTATTTCTTTATCAATATTTGTTAACCAAATATTTTCAATAACCATATTGGCCTTTTACGTTATTTGGAAAACATTTCCATATACTGCCTCCTTTATTTTCTAACTTTAGAAATATTCATTATTCTATTTCCAAGCTTACATTTATTTGGGTTGAAACGGATGTTGTGTAAAACATCGTTACAACAACCCAAATACTATATTCAACTAACTCTTATTCAACATTGATCTCCGAGCCTGAAATCTTACTGTTTATTTGTTAATAATGAAATCAATCAAGTTGGGGTATAACTACCTCTCAGACCTTGACTGAATAACATTTATAACGTCAAAACAGATATGACTACTTACTCGAATCATCAATACTATACAACTGATTATTCACCTTTAAACACATACACACTTTCTCTTTCTATTCTTACAGATTTTATTCCTAGTCTTCCTTTTTTGATTATACTATTCTATTTCTAAGTTCGTTTTCTTATCGACTTCTATATATATTGATACGTTGATTTCTAACTATCTATTTATCTTAAAAATATTCTAACTCCTTAAATTCCCTGAAAAATTTGCCATAACCTCCTTTGTACCGGGAGCTTCGGGAAAATCCCCAAACTGCCACACAGGCCTTCTCCAATCAAAAAAGAAAAAGAAAAGCCGAGCGGCTAGCCGATACGGCGCATAAAATCTCATATATGAATTAAATACGTACCTTTTTGTCAAGAAATCTATTTATATACCTTCTAACACTTTATTCCAAACCTGTCTCCTGTATATTTATACCTGTCCAATCTATTTTAACTATACCAATCGTTTTAACTAAATTTGTTAAATAAATTTGTTACTTAACTCTTCAGTCTATTTCACCTTCATATTTGAACATGACATGTTCAAATATATTTTAACTTGCATATTAACAAATTATAATTATACTCATACTCTCGTTTCCTTATCGACTTCTTATTCAAATTCCAATTCAATTCTATTTGACTTCTCTTTATTTAAACTTCATTTGAA
The DNA here is from genome assembly GCA_030737875.1 of Allium sativum. NCBI lineage: Eukaryota > Viridiplantae > Streptophyta > Magnoliopsida > Asparagales > Amaryllidaceae > Allium > Allium sativum. The sequence goes on along the minus strand of CM060920.1, from coordinate 32,404,397 downwards.
CTCTATTTTCAAATTCTATAGTTTAAAGTCCATTTGAATTCAATATTCAAATTCTATAGTTTAAAGTCAATTTGAATTCTATATTCAAATTCTATTTGAATTCTCTGCATTATTTATAAACAACGTTTATAACTTCACTTAAAATCCCCCCATTTTATATTTATAAACAAAGTTCATAAATTCAATTCAAATCCCACATTTTCATTTATAAACAAAGTTTATAAATTCAATTCAAATCCCATATTTACATTTATAAACAAAGTTTATAAATTCAATTCAAATCCCACAATTTCATTTATAAACAAAGTTTATAAATTCAATTCAAATCCCACAATTTCATTTATAACAGAGTTTATAAATTCAATTCAAATCCCACCTTTTCATTTATAAACAAAGTTTATAAATTCAATTCGAATCCCACCTTTTCATTTATAAACAAAGTTTATAAATTCAATTCAAATCCCACCTTTTCATTTATAAACAAAGTATATAAATTCAATTCAAATCCCACCTTTTCATTTATAAACAAAGTTTATAAATTCAATACTTGTTTTATATATATATTCAAAACGAGTTAATATTATTCTATTCGAATTTCAAATTCTATTCTATTTGAATCTTATATATTCAAATTTCAAATTCTATTTCAGAAAAAATAGAATTTTCTTTCTAAATCTCAAATATCCTTTTTCATGATATTTTTTAAATATCAACACTTAGGCCCAGTGATATTTTTAACAATCAAATCAACCAATTTCCAATCATTTAATTTTTAACACATCATATATGAATATATATGAAATCAAACAAACAACAAACAGATAATATATTTTTGAGGAATCTAGTTGGATTCCTCCAACCTGTTTTCCTGCATCCACAGACGTTAGTCAACATAGTAATTCCCATCCTGCTTCGAGGCAGGATATCACGGTATAGAAGGTCATCCACTATCACAGCGTGGGGGCGCATAGGGTAATCATCCAATAATGAAACCGCGGGCATCCGCTAATGATACTGCGAGAACAATCCAATCATCAACCCAATATATATATAATAGTTAAGCCTAAATAACTATATATATTTAAATCAACCAAACAACATTCAAACAAGTATAACAATTATTTTTAACGATATAAAAATAATTCTAAACAAACAGGTGAGATTTACTCACCGTGATTTTCCATTGTCAAGTATTCATTTAACATTCTCTATCGTCTTGCCCTTCCATCACTCAAACGAAATCTTGAATGACATCTTTTCCTAGGATTATTTATTCTAATTAACGATTAAACACTTATCTATTTAATTTAAATATTCGAATAATTAAACTAAATAAATTACTAAATTATTCCTTTACCTCATGTTTTTAATTCTTTCCTCCATCTCACTCTACTTCATCTTGCACTAAGCACTGGTAAACTCCTCTATAAGCCATTCATTTACCATCTAACTCGACTATAACATTAAACCAGACCTCGGTTGTCAATCCCACCTACCAAAATCAATGACATTTCACAGACTAAAATAAATAAATTATAATTTTAATTGACATTTAAATTACCTTTTCGATCACTGCAACCGACAGGAGAAACTCACTGCCATTACTTAGTTTACCCCATCCATCCTCACATCGCTTTTGATCCCAACCATCGGCATCTCCAAATCCTCTTCTCCGAATACAAATAAAGATCAACTTCCTTATACACCACTGCCAAACCCCACAACTCAACCCTCGCTGTCCAGATAGGATTCTTCCCTTGACATGCTATATTTTTGCCACACTATCAATTCGGTTTATTATTACCACAGCAAAACATGCGACTGCTTCTGCCACCAACAATCACAAGTCATCCAACTCCAGTTGCGCCATCTCAAGTAATCGAACTCCATTTTCTGCAATCGCCCTTCTGGCAAATCGGCCCCCTTATTCTATTCGCATCTTCTCCTGTCCATCGCTCCTCTTCCAGTCGCATCCCCTCAGACACCTAAACACGTATGACCAAACTCAAGTTTGCAAATCAGAACGTCGTCGACCTCCAGAGCAGCTCTTGATTTGCCCCATCGCGATTTTGATCGAACATAACTCCTCCAGAAACGTCAAACAGAACCGCGAACTCCCAAATACTATTACAAAAACCTGAACCCTAAAAATCATCACACCATAAACAATGTATACCCAGTTGAAGCTTTCAAGGAAAGGAGAGCAATGAATATGAAATCGATCGGTTTCATTTTGTCATTGATTTGTGAGGTTACAAGGTGCGGTTTATTTCGATTTAATAGAGAAAGGGACGGATTTAATTTCTGAGGAAATGAAATGAAGAAAACTAATTAAAAGGGGGAAGGAGTGTCGTGATTATATAAAGGAAGGGTGTGGTTTTGCAATGAACTGCGTGGCCAAGGATTTGTGGAGGTAAAAGAAACAACGTTCTGTGTTATTCAGTGGTGAGAAAAGAAGGCACCGTTCCCTTTATTTTGGTCCACACAAAAATATTTTTATTTTAATTTAATTAAAAATTAAAATTGTATCCTTAAAACTTTCAATAGCCCTTGATTTCAACTCCTTTCTGAACCCAACAACTGATAATTCTAGGGTAATACTACTATTCGGAGAACACTGGGATAGGTCACGAAGTCTAATTCGATCATCTGAATAAGATATAAATTTATTCTCCTCGATAATATTCAAATATTATTACCGTTAAAATTTCATATGAATTATTTGAACTGTTTTCAATTCAAATTAAAATTTGAATTCAACTAAATCCATTTTCTTATTCTGATAATTTAATATTTTCAATATTAAATTGAAATTGATTTTAAAATCGATAACTCCCTATAAAAATGATTTACTTACTTAACTCAATATTTACATCCATATTAAATATTTAAAATTAACCCATAAGAATCCGGGTCATTACACATACAGTGCAACCTTGAAGTTTCAAACGGATGTTGCACCTCAAGATTTGTTGCAACCAATAGACGTGGGTTGTTCCACCAACCATAACTTTGAATCCGTTTTGAGTTACTAGAACCATCACCAGTCAAAACAAAGCTCTCTCATAGATCTATAGGACAAAAACGTTCCACCTATCTCATCTTAGTTCAGTAAACAAGAAATTCAATCTTAATGACCATTGGCAACATCGAAAGCTTTTTAAGCTCAATTTTTCGCATGCCGTATTGTTGGTCAAAGGTGGTTTGACCATGGTTGGAATTCGATTTAATATTTTTTGGAATATGATTCACCATGTTATATTTCTATTTCATCCCCATAAACGAGTTTTCAAAAGTCATATAGTGCAATCTTGAAGTTTCAAACGGATGTTGCACCTTAAGACTTGTTGCACCCAATAGACGTGTGTTGTTACACCAACCATAATTTTATATCCATTTTGAGTTACTAGAACCATTACCAGTCAAAACGAAGCTCTCTCATAGATCAATAGAACTAACAGGTTACACCTATCTCATCTTAGTTCAGTAACCAAGAAATTCAATCTTAATGACTATTGGTAACATCGAAAGCTTTTTTAGCTCAATTTCTCTCATGCCGTTTTGTTGGTCTAAGGGGGATTGACCGTGGTTGGAATTCGATTTAATATGTTTTGGAATATGATTAACCATGTTATATTTCTATTTCATCCCCATAAACGAGTTTTAAAAATTCATACAGCGCAATCTTGGATTTTCAAACTGACGTTGCACCTCAAGACTTCGATGATGCACCCAACAGGACGGGTTTGTTCTGCCAACCATAGCTTTGTATCCATTTTGAGTTACTAGAACCTTAACCAACCAAAATGAAGCTCTCTCATAGATGTATTGGACTAACAGGTTTCTCCCGTCTCATCTTAGTTCAGTAGCCCAGAAATTCTGTAACAACCTGTATTTTTAATAACCTGTTATAACATAAATCGAGACAGAAATTAATTCTAAAATCTGAATCAAGGGAAACGGGCTATGCCATTGCGTTCGTCTCGGAAAAATACGCGAAATAGAGTCCGAGTTTTCGAAAATCGGAGTCCGTATGACCCAGTTAAGGCCCGTTGAAGTTTTCAGAAATTTCCATGTTAAAAACAGATTTAAATTTTAAATTAAAAACAAGGATTAGGGCTAACTGGCGTCAGGCGGGAAAACTCCCGCCAGGACCCCCATGTCGACAGGCATGTCGACAGGGTCCCCAGGGTGTCGACAGCCCTGTCGACAGCCCTGTCGACACGGGGTGGCCGGGCAGTTTTGCCTGGCGCACCATTTTGATTTGGGCTTGGTCTTGTGGCTTGGTTCTAGAGAATTCCGAAATCTGACGGATCTAAACTAACCTAGGGTTAATCCTAGGGCTAAAAACACTCTAATCTTCTATAAATAAGCCCCTAATCCTACCCTAAAACCCCATTATTCATTCTAGCAACCAAACTATGTCAAATTGATTTCTCAAATGGCCTCCACTTAAAAACCCTAGCCTCCACCCTCTTCAAAAATCATTCCTATGAAGATTTTGATGTTCATACAAGCATTTCTAAGTTGTATGAATGATCATTAGCTTGCATACATCATCAAGTTGCAAGCTTTATTTGCTAAGCTAGAGTTTTTGGGATTTTTGTTAATTGGAGCTTTGTTTTGGGTTTTTATATGCTTGCATAAAGGGCTTCTCAATCTTTATTAGTAGATTTGTGTCTTCATAATATTTGTAAGCCCTCTTACCTTCATTTTAGAAACTCTAAAGTTAATATGTGATGAAAGTTGGGATTTATGCATGTTTAATAAGTTATGCATGCTTATGCGAGTTCACTATGCTATGTTATGCATGTTTAATAAGTTATGCATGCTTATGCGAGTTCACTATGCTATGTTATGCATGTTTAATAAGTTATGCATGCTTATGCAAGTTCACTATGCTATGATATGCATGTTTAACCAGTTATGCATGCTTATGTGAGTTCACTATGCTATGTTACACATGTTTGATAAGTTATGCATGTTTATGCAAGTTCACTATGCCATGATTTGCAAGTTTAAAAAGTTATGCATGTTTATGCAAGTTCACTATGCCATGATTTGCAAGTTTAACAAGTTATGCAAGTTCACTATGCTAAGTTATGCAAGTCCAACATGTTATGCATGTTTATTATGATATGTAAGATTCCTCATGTATGTTGTGTCAAGTTCCCTCTTTCTATCCTTTATGCGTTATGACGAATATGTAAGCGATAGAATGACGTTGGGGGGTTTGGGGTAAAACTTAAAATACATGAAAATATGAGATTGGGAATTTACCTATTAAGTTAGGTCTACCCCTTGGGAATTTACCTATTAAGTTAGGTCTACCCAAGTATTTGTTAAACTTGTAATTATGTTTTGAAAATAAAGTGGACATGACACTTAGAAAACATAAGTATGGCCAACTCGAGGTTGGGTTGAGTTTGTAGCGTAAACCTACCCGGAACCGACCGGCTTAACTAGTTGCTACAAACAATAGGACCCAATGTGAGAAGTTGGTCATGTGTACCTTGGACCCGAGGTTAGACCAAGTTGTGGTGTAAAGCTACCCGGACCCGCCCGGCTTAACTAGTAACCGCAACAAAGTCTAATGTGATAGGTTAAGGTGCAATTAAATTAATGCCTCATGATTAGGGTTAAGTCATGGCCCACTGATACTTAACCAATTTTGGGAATACGAGGGATTAAATGGGGTTAAGTGGTGAACTGTTGGTTACACTTAACTAATTTAATCCATGATTAGTGAAGGGTTAAACCACACTTAACCCTCTTAGAAAACCCTAGCAACGTCGTCTGTTCCAGCAGTAATCCCAGTTTGGTATCATTCACAACCCTAGAGGCTGAGCTAGGGCGGGGCACGATTACTGGACTGATGTAAGCGACCAAAGCGGCGGCTGAGTGGTACAGCGGTGCGGGTCCAGGCGGGCTACGGACGTGCACGTAATCCGGTGTTGGACAAACTCGAGGCACGGGTACTAGTAGGTTTAGACTGTGCATTATTGCTTAGGTGTCTGGGGTTGACACCCGAGGGCTTGACACACCCGAAGGTGGACCCAACACAGTCTGACTACATCCATATGTGGGCCGTATGGACACCAACACTTGACGTGTTAGGTTTATAGGGAGCCGATCGACTAGACCGTTGGGCTGGACCTTGTATCAAGGTCACCTCATGTTATTGGGCCAAAGTTTGGGGTAAGGGATCAATACCTGTTATGTTAGTTTGCTAGTACACTGTGGTGCAAAGCTTAATCTTCTTTAGGTGATGACACCTTTGTCTGTTGCCAGTATGTTCATCTCAGTTTCCATCATGATGTTAACTTTATTAGTTTATAGACTGATCGTAGTAGGGCTTACCAGTCTTTTTGACTGACCTGTTTTCTTTCGCTTCTTTTCTTCCGTTTCCCCTCCCCCCCAGGTTCTCAGGGAGGAAACAGTGGTGCTTAGCTTGGATCGCTTGCTTGTTCGCTGGATAGCTCATGTATGTCTGGACATTGAGCTCGCTATGGTTTATCATCTTTATTTTGGGGATAGCACAATGTATTTCAGTATTTCTGTTTATGATGTACTAGACATGTTTATTTTGGGCAGTTGACTTTATGATGTACTAAGACTTGTTTTGAGATGGTTTGAGATATTCCGCTGTTTTATTCTCACTTACTCTGTTTTACATACATATTTATGTTCTTGTTCTGCCTTGATATATCATTATGCATGCTTACCCAGTTCTAACACCCCCCAGAAGCTAGTGCCCCCGAAAGAGTGACCCTAGTGGAGGTGGGGTGTTACAAATTTGGTATCAGAGCATATGGTTTACAAGAAAGAACAAAAAGTTTTTAAAAGACTTTTGAAAAACTATTTTCAAAACAAGTATAAAGTATTTTCCAAAGAAAAGTCTAGTATTTTAAAGGGCTATTCCCCAAAAAGCCATTTGCGTTATCCTTCGTTCCCTTGACCTAATCTTATCTTATCCTTCGTTTCAGTATGGCTGAGGATCTTGCCAACCCCGATGGAGTAAACGTACCGCTCTGGTATAGGAGACTTCTAGAAGCTAGGGCGGCAGCTGGCCCCGCAAACCCTACTCCCACTCCTCCTCCTGTAGTTGAGAATCCTCCCCCTAATGTCCCTCCTCCTGTGGTTCCTATTCCTCCCCCTCCAGTTGCTGAGGCTCCTCTTCCTCCTCCTCCCCCTCAGCATCCTCAGGTTGAGTTCACGAAGGTTTGTAAAGACTTCAAGGCAATGGGAGGCAAGAATTTCCTAGGCACGGAATCTTTTGTTGAAGCTAGGAATTGGCTGAAAGACACTGAGGACTTATTTGCTATCTTTCGGATTGATGACGAAAGGAAGATCTTATTGACAGTGTGGCTTTTGAAGGACGAAGCAGCCTATTGGTGGGAGGTCACCAATGGGACGAGGCCTGTTGATACTTGGGCCGATTTGAGGGCTAGATTTGTGGCCAAGTTTCTATCTTCTGCTGAGGCGAATTTACAGATGGAGAAGTTCATTGCATTAAAGGAAGGTGATATGTCTGTCAAGGAGTATGTGAACAAGTTTAATCAGCTGGCCCGTTTTGGTTTGGATATGGTGAACACTCCTGAGAAGAAGGCTCTTCGATTTGCTAGAAGGTTGAATGAGCCGCTGCAGGGTTTGGCGATGTCACATATTCCGCATGGGGCTACTTTTGAGAGTTTGGTCGATATGGCTCTACTTCAGGGAGATGGAAAGAAAGAAGACAAGTCGAGTGATACTCAAGCAAAGAAGACAGATTCTCAGGGTAAAGGCAATCAAGGTGGTCGAAGCAGTCAGGGGAATCAGAGCAAGAACAAGAAGGGGAACAACAACAAAGGCAAGGGAAAGTGCAATTACTGTGGTATGCCTGGACACTTTGCTAAGGATTGTAGGAAGAAGAAAAGGAAGCTTAGTGGTGGATGTTTTCCCTGTGGTGAGACTGGACACTTCAGCAAGGAATGCCCGAAGAAGAAAGGGCAGGGTCAGACTCAGCGTGCTGGACCTTCAGGAGGGCAAGTTCATGCTCTCAATACCGCTCCCGTTCCCGATCGAGGTAGGGTTTCTGTTGAGAACCTTGTTTATGTTTCCGATCTTCCAGTTCGTACCTTGTTTGATTCTGGTGCATCACATAGCTTTATTTCATCTGATCTTGTTGATAGTTTGCACCTTAGTACTAGCTTAGTGGATGATCCCGTTTGTGTTTCGAATCCCATTGGGGGTTCTGCTCATCTATCTATGATATGTGAGGATCTGAGGATCTCTATACTCAGTGTAGAGTTCTTGTGTAGTGCGTATGTTCTTGGTTTCAGGGGATACGGATTGATATTGGGCATGGATTGGCTGTCCAGATATGGAGCCATTCTTGATTGTGAGCATAGGGTTGTGAGGCTTGTGACTCGCCTTGGCAACACCTTAGAGATTTCATGCAATCCGAAGAATCCCGTCATGTTGTGCTATCTTGAATCTCTCGACTCGTCAGAGGAAGCCCTTCAGTCTGTAAGGGTGGTCCGAGATTATCCAGATGTTTTTGAAGAAGTTAAGGGGTTGCCCCCTAAACGAGAGATTGATTTTCGCATTTATCTGGTGGATAATGCTAAGCCTGTTTCTTTGCCCGTTCGGCACATGGCTCCGCGTGAGAGACGGGAGCTCAGCAAGCAAGTAAAGGAGTTACTTAAGAAGAACTTCATCAGACGAAGTATATCCGAATGGGGAGCGCCTGTGGTGTTTGCTACTAAGGCAGATGGTTCTCTTCGACTCTGTGTGGACTATAGAGAATTGAATAAGCTGACTAAGAAGAACAGACACCCGTTACCGAGGATCGATGATCTCTTTGACCAGCTTGTTGGTGCTTCTGTTTTCTCTCAGCTTGATCTTGCTACTGGATTTCATCAGCTCAAAGTGGCTGAAGATAGTATAGACAAGACTGCATTCAGAACTCCAGATGGATTCTTTGAATGGCTTGTTATGCCGTTCAGTTTGACGAATGCACCCGCGTATTTCGTGGACTTGATGAGTAGGGTGTTTCGAGAGTTCTTGAACAAGTTTGTCGTGGTCTTTGTGGATGATATTCTGATCTTCTCCAAGGATGAAGAAGAGCACGCGAGGCATCTTGTAGAGGTGATGGATACGCTTAGAGCGCATCAGTTAAAGGCCAAGTTCTCCAAGTGTCACTTTTGGAGAAGGGAAGTTAGATTCCTTGGGCATATCGTATCCAAGCAAGGCTTAGCGGTGGATCCCGCTAAGGTGGTTGCAGTTCAGGATTGGAAGACTCCAAGGAATGCAACCGAGGTGAGAAGTTTTCTAGGTCTTGCGGGTTTTTACCGGAAGTTCATCAAGGACTTCGCGAAGATATCCGCTCCTCTTACTAAGTTGACGAAGAAGAACTTAGTTTTTGCTTGGGATATGGACTGTGAGCTTGCTTTTCGGAGGCTCAAGAGAGCCCTTACCTCAGCACCAGTTCTAGCTTTACCCGATGGTGGTAAGATGTTTACCGTGTACACTGATGCTTGTGGCACGGGATTGGGCGCCGTTCTGATACAAGAAGGCAGAGTTATATGTTTTGGTGGTACGCAACTTAAGGTGCATGAGAAGAATTATCCCACTCATGATCTAGAGCTGGCAGCGATAGTATATGCACTCAAGGCTTGGCGTCATTATCTTCTGGGAGAGAGATTTGAGCTGTATACTGATCATAAGTCTTTGAAGTATCTCTTTTCGCAGAAGGATCTGAACTTGAGGCAGCAAAGATGGATGGAATTCTTGGTGTCCTACGATTTTGATATAGCCTATACCCCTGGCAAGGGGAATGTTGTAGCGGATGCGTTGAGTAGAAGAAGGTTGACACTAAGTCCTCTATTTGTTGAGATGAAGAATTTAGAGTTCTTGGCAACCTTTGATTTCTCTTTGGCAGTTGAGTCGATGACCGGTTCTTTAGCATCTCTTGAGCTCAGGCCTACCCTTCTGGATCAAGTTGGGGCTTCGCAGAAGGAAGACCCTCAGATAATTGAGATTTTGGATAAGCTGATCCGAGGGGAGACATCTAGTCACCTTTCTCGATATTCTATAGATGATAAGGGTTGGCTGGGGAGAGATGGAAGGCTTTTTGTTCCGATGGTAGAAGACTTGGTGAGGAAAGTTCTTGATGAAGCACATCGCTCCAAGTTGACTATACATCCGGGTGGAGATAAGATGTATAAGGATATGAAGCGCATTTTCTTCTGGCCTGGAATGAAGAAGGATGTGGCAGAGTTTGTCTCTAGATGTGTTGTTTGCCAGCAAGTTAAAGCCGAGTTGAAGAAGCCCGGTGGGCTATTGCATCCTCTAGAGGTCCCGCTATGGAAGTGGGAGAGTATTTCTATGGACTTTGTTGATGGGCTTCCAAGGTCAAGGAAAGGGAATACAACCATATGGGTCATTGTGGATAGGCTTACGAAGAGTGCTCATTTCATTCCGGTGAAGAGCAAAAGGACCGCATCTGGACTAGCATCAGTATATCTTCGTGAGATAGTGCGACTACATGGAGTCCCTTCTAGCATAGTCAGTGACCGAGACCCCATCTTTACTAGTCAGTTCTGGAACAGTTTGCAGGAAGCTATGGGCACGAGGTTGAACCTGAGTACGGCTTATCACCCACAAACGGACGGTCAGACAGAAAGGGTGAATAGGGTACTTGAGGACTTGTTGAGGCTTTGCATTCTGGATTTTGGTGGTACTTGGGAAGACCATCTTCCGCTTGTGGAATTTGCTTATAATAACAGTTATCAGGCGAGCATTGGGATGGCACCATTTGAGGCTTTATATGGGAGACCGTGCAAGTCACCTACATGTTGGTGGGAGACTACAGATAAGCTTATACTTGGACCTGACATGATTAGAGATACATCCGAGAAGGTCGAGTTGATTAGAAGACGGATGAAGGCGGCCCAAGACCGACAGAAATCCTATGCTGATAAGCGAAGATCCGATTTGGAGTTTGATGTTGGGGATATGGTTTTCGTAAAGGTTTCTCCTTTGCGGAATGTGGTCCGATTTGGAGCTGTTGGGAAGTTAGCACCGAGATTTGTTGGACCCTTCCCTATCATAGAGAGAATTGGGAAGATGGCTTATAAAGTGCAATTGCCCGAAAAGCTGTCCGGAGTGCATAATGTCTTTCATGTCTCGCATCTCCGAAAGTGCCTACATGAGTCCGCTGAGGTGGTTGAACCTAGCATTCTTGAAGACGTGGAAGTAGAGAAAGAGGCAACTTTGAGGAGAGCTCCGATTCGTATCTTGGGGACGGAGACCAAGAAGCTAAGGAATCGAGAGGTCAAGCTGGTGAAGGTTCAATGGGGTGAAGCCGAAGAAGACGCAACTTGGGAAACCGAGGAGAAGATGCGTGGGCTTTATCCATTCCTTTTTGAGGGTACACTCTCAATCTCTTTCCTTTGTTAGCATATCTTCCTCTTTGCTATCCATATTTATCTAGTTATCGTGCTAATCTTGTCATGAGAACCTTAGGTAGAAACCCTTTGGATGAAACATGTGCTTGAGACATGTTATGTTTGATGGTTGCAAGTGGTTGCAAGTGTTTGCAAGTGGTTACTCGTGGATGCATGATACACATTAGGCACTAGATCGGCTCACACACTCCTCATATTGCATATGCATGAGTGTTTATGCTTATTCTTGGATGAAATTTGTATGCCATCACATGGATGCTGCATATGGATGTATGATTGAGCACGCATGTAGATATTATACATTATGTTAGGGATTTGCATACATATGGATACATTTCACTAACATATTTTGCATTGATCTTTGCATTAGATAAGTACATATACACACACTTTTGCATATGTTCATACAGCATTTAGAATCTTTTAAGGACAATGGTTGCTCGTGGATGATGTTTTGAGTAGATGGATGTTGGATGGTAGGATATGTTCTTCCTAAACTGAAGATTTCGGGGACGAAATCCTTTAAGGGGGGGAGAATGTAACAACCTGTATTTTTAATAACCTGTTATAACATAAATCGAGGCATAAATTAATTCTAAAATCTGAATCAAGGGAAACGGGCTATGCCATTGCGTTCGTCTCGGAAAAATACGCGAAATAGAGTCCGAGTTTTCGAAAATCGGAGTCCGTATGACCCAGTTAAGGCCCGTTGAAGTTTTCAGAAATTTCCATGTTAAAAACAGATTTAAATTTTAAATTAAAAACAAGGATTAGGGCTAACTGGCGTCAGGCGGGAAAACTCCCGCCAGGACCCCCATGTCGACAGGGTCCCCATGGTGTCGACAGCCCTGTCGACACGGGGTGGCCGGGCAGTTTTGCCTGGCGCACCATTTTGATTTGGGCTTGGTCTTGTGGCTTGGTTCTAGAGAATTCCGAAATCTGACGGACCTAAACTAACCTAGGGTTAATCCTAGGGCTAAAAACACTCTAATCTTCTATAAATAAGCCCCTAATCCTACCCTAAAACCCCATTATTCATTCTAGCAACCAAACTATGTCAAATTGATTTCTCAAATGGCCTCCACTTAAAAACCCTAGTCTCCACCCTCTTCAAAAATCATTCCTATGAAGATTTTGATGTTCATACAAGCATTTCTAAGTTGTATGAATGATCATTAGCTTGCATACATCATCAAGTTGCAAGCTTTATTTGCTAAGCTAGAGTTTTTGGGATTTTTGTTAATTGGAGCTTTGTTTTGGGTTTTTATATGCTTGCATAAAGGGCTTCTCAATCTTTATTAGTAGATTTGTGTCTTCATAATATTTGTAAGCCCTCTTACCTTCATTTTAGAAACTCTAAAGTTAATATGTGATGAAAGTTGGGATTTATGCATGTTTAATAAGTTATGCATGCTTATGCGAGTTCACTATGCTATGTTATGCATGTTTAATAAGTTATGCATGCTTATGCGAGTTCACTATGCTATGTTATGCATGTTTAATAAGTTATGCATGCTTATGCAAGTTCACTATGCTATGATATGCATGTTTAATAAGTTATGCATGCTTATGTGAGTTCACTATGCTATGTTACACATGTTTGATAAGTTATGCATGTTTATGCAAGTTCACTATGCCATGATTTGCAAGTTTAAAAAGTTATGCATGTTTATGCAAGTTCACTATGCCATGATTTGCAAGTTTAACAAGTTATGCAAGTTCACTATGCTAAGTTATGCAAGTCCAACATGTTATGCATGTTTATTATGATATGTAAGATTCCTCATGTATGTTGTGCCAAGTTCCCTCTTTCTATCCTTTATGCGTTATGACAAATACGTAAGCGATAGAATGACGTTGGGGGGTTTGGGGTAAAACTTAAAATACATGAAAATATGAGATTGGGAATTTACCTATTAAGTTAGGTCTACCCCTTGGGAATTTACCTATTAAGTTAGGTCTACCCAAGTATTTGTTAAACTTGTAATTATGTTTTGAAAATAAAGTGGACATGACACTTAGAAAACATAAGTATGGCCAACTCGAGGTTGGGTTGAGTTTGTAGCGTAAACCTACCCGGAACCGACCGGCTTAACTAGTTGCTACAAACAATAGGACCCAATGTGAGAAGTTGGTCATGTGTACCTTGGACCCGAGGTTAGACCAAGTTGTGGTGTAAAGCTACCCGGACCCGCCCGGCTTAACTAGTAACCGCAACAAAGTCTAATGTGAGAGGTTAAGGTGCAATTAAATTAATGCCTCATGATTAGGGTTAAGTCATGGCCCACTGATACTTAACCAATTTTGGGAATACGAGGGATTAAATGGGGTTAAGTGGTGAACTGTTGGTTACACTTAACTAATTTAATCCATGATTAGTGAAGGGTTAAACCACACTTAACCCTCTTAGAAAACCCTAGCAACGTGGTCTGTTCCAGCAGTAATCCCAGTTTGGTATCATTCACAACCCTAGAGGCTAGGCTAGGGCGGGGCACGATTACTGGACTGATGTAAGCGACCAAAGCGGCGGCTGAGTGGTACAGCGGTGCGGGTCCAGGCGGGCTACGGACGTGCAGGTAATCCGGTGTTGGACAAACTCGAGGCACGGGTACTAGTAGGTTTAGACTGTGCATTATTGCTTAGGTGTCTGGGGTTGACACCCGAGGGCTTGATACACCCGAAGGTGGACCCAGCACAGTCTGACTACATCCATATGTGGGCCGTATGGACACCAACACTTGACGTGTTAGGTTTATAGGGAGCCGATCGACTAGACCGTTGGGCTGGACCTTGTATCAAGGTCACCTCATGTTATTGGGCCAAAGTTTGGGCTAAGGGATCAATACCTGTTATGTTAGTTTGCTAGTACACTGTGGTGCAAAGCTTAATCTTCTTTATGTGATGACACCCTTGTCTGTTGCCAGTATGTTCATCTCAGTTTCCATCATGATGTTAACTTTATTAGTTTATAGACTGATCGTAGTAGGGCTTACCAGTCTTTTTGACTGACCTGTTTTCTTTCGCTTCTTTTCTTCCGTTCCCCCCCCCAGGTTCTCAGGGAGGAAACAGTGGTGCTTAGCTTGGATCGCTTGCTTGTTCGCTGGATAGCTCATGTATGTCTGGACATTGAGCTCGCTATGGTTTATCATCTTTATTTTGGGGATAGCACTATGTATTTCAGTATTTCTGTTTATGATGTACTAGACATGTTTATTTTGGGCAGTTGACTTTATGATGTACTAAGACTTGTTTTGAGATGGTTTGAGATATTCCGCTGTTTTATTCTCACTTACTCTGTTTTACATATATATTTATGTTCTTGTTCTGCCTTGATATATCATTATGCATGCTTACCCAGTTCTAACACCCCCCAGAAGCTAGTGCCCCCGAAAGAGTGACCCTAGTGGAGGTTGGGTGTTACAAATTCAATCTTAATGACTATTGGTAACATCGAAAGTTTTTTAGCTGAATTTTTCACATGTTGTATTGTTGGTCAAAGTGGGATTGACCGTCGTCGGAATTCAATTAACTATATTTTGGAATATGATTCACCATGTTACATTTCTATTTCATCCCCATAAACGAGTTTTCAAAAGTCATACAGTGTAATCTTTGATTTTCAAATGGATGTTGCACCTCAAAACTTCGATGTTGCACCCAACAGACGTGGGTTGTTCCGCCAATTATCCATTTAGAGTTACTAGAAACATAACCAGTCAAAACGAAGCTCTATCATATATCTATTGGGAAAACAGGTTCCACCAATCTCATGTTAGTTCAGTAACCATGAAATTCAATCAAAATGACTATTGGGAAAATCAAAAGATTTTTTAACTCAAATTTTCACATGTAGTTTTGTTGGTCAAAGGGAGCTTGACCGTGGTCGGAATTCGATTTACTATATTTTGGAATATGATACAAAGTTATGGTTGGTGGAACAAATCACGTCTATTGGGTGCAACATCGAAGTCTTGAGGTGTAATATCCGTTTGAAAATCCAAGGTTGCACTGCATGAATTATAACCAGTAAAAACGAAGCTCTCTCATAGATCTGTATGAATAAAAGGGGGTTTACCGTGATACCAATTTGATCTACTATTTTTTGGAATATGATTCACCATGTTATATTTCAATTTCATCCCCATAAATGAGTTTTCAAAAGTCATACTGTACAATAATGGATTTTCATGCGGATGTTGCACCTCCAGACTTCGATTTTGCACCCAATAGACGTGGGTTGTTCCGCCAACCATAACTTTGTATCCATTTTGAATTACAAGAACCACAACCAGTCAAAACGAAGCTCCCATATATCTATAGGATTAACAAGATCCACCAATCTCATCTCAGTTCAGTATCCAAGAAATTCAATCTTAACGACTATTGGGAATAACGAAAGCTTTTTTAGCTCAAGTTTTCAAACGCCGTTTTGTTGGTCAAAGGGGGTTGACCCTTGTCAGAATTCGATTTACTATATTTTGGAATATGATGCACCATGTTATATTTCTATTTCATCCGCATAAATGAGTTTTCAAAAGTCATACCATGCAATCTTGTGTTTTCGAACGGATATTGCACCTCAAGACTTCGATGTTGCACCCAACAGACGTGGGTTGTTCTGCCAACCATAACTTTGTATCCATTTTGAGTTACTAGAACCATAACTAGTTAAAAAGAAGCTCTCTCATAGATCTATAGGACTGATAGGTCCCACCAATCTCATCTTAGTTCAGTAACCAAGAAATTCAATCTTAATCACTATTGTGAACATCGAAAGCTTTTTGAACTCAATTTTTCACATGTCGTTTTGCTGGTCAAAGGGGGTTTGACCGTGGTAGGAATTCGATTTACTATATTTTGGAATATGGTTCACTATATTATATTTCTATATCATCCCCATAAAAGAGTTTTCAATAGTCATACAGTGCAAACTTGGATTTTCAAACGGAAGTTGCACCTCAAGACTTCGATGTTGCATCCAACAGACGTGGGTTGTTCCACCAACCATAAATTTCTATCCATTCTGAGTTATTAGAACCATAACCAGTCAAAACGAAGCTCTCTAATATATCTATAGGTCAAACAGGTTCCACCAATCTCGTCTTAGTTTAGTAACCAAGAAATTCAATCTTAATGACTATTGTGAACATTGAAAGTTGTTTAGCTCAATTTTTCAAATGTCGTTTGTTGGTCAAAGGTGGGTTGGCCATGGTCGGAATTCAATTTACTATATTTTGGAATATGATTCACCATGTTATATTTCTATTTCATCCCCATAAATGTGTTTTCAAAAGTCACACAGTGCAATCATGGATTTTCAAATGGATGTTGCACCTCAAGACTTCGATGTTGCACCCAATAGACGTAGGTTGTTCCGCAAACCATAATTTTGTATCCATTCTGAGTTACTAGAACCATAACCAGTCAAAACGAAGCTCTCTCATAGATCTATAGGACAAATAGGTTCCACTAGTCTCATCTTAGTTTGGTAACCAAGAAATTCAATCTTAATGACTATTGGGAACATCAAATGCTTTTTTAGCTCAATTTTTCACATGTCGTTTTGTTGGTCAAAGGGGGTTTGACCGTGGTTGGAATTCGATTTGCAATTTTTTGGAATATGGTGCACCATGTTATATTTCTATTTCATCCCCATAAACGAGTTTTCAAAAGTCATACAGTGCAATCTTGGATTTTCAAACGGTTGTTGCACCTCAGGACTGCGATGTTCCACCCGACAGGCGTGGGTTGTTCTGCCAACCATAACGTTGTATCCATTTTGAGTTAGTAGAACCATAACCAGTCAAAAGGAAGCTCTCTCATAGATCAATAGGACTAACAGGTTCAACCAATCTCATCTTTGTTCAGTTACCATGAAATTCAATCTTAATGACTATTGGGTACATCGAAAGCTTTTTCAAATCAAATTTTCACATGTTGTTTTGTTGGTCGAAGAGGGTTTGATCGTGGTTGAAATTTGATTTAATATTTTTTGGAATCTGAAGCACCATGTTCTATTCCTATTTCATACCCACAAACGAGTTTTCAAATTTCATATAATGCAATTTGCATTTTCAAATGGATGTTGCATCTCAAGCCTTTTATGTTGCACCTAACAGATGTGGGTTGTTCCGCCAACCGTAACTTTGTATCCACTTTGAGTTACTAGAGCCATAACCAGTCAAAAAGAAGCCCTCTAATAGATCTATAGGATTAATAGGTTCCACCAATTTCATCTTAGTCTAGTAACTAAGAAATTCAATCATAATGACTATTGGGAAGATCGGAAGCTTATTTAGCTTAAATTTTCACATGTCGTTTTGTTGGTCAAAGGGGGTTTGACGGTAGTACGAATCCGATTTACTATATTTTGGAATTTGATGCACCATGTTATATTTCTATTTCATCCCCATAAACGAGATTTCAAAAGTCAAACATTGCAATCTTAGATTTTCAAACAGATGTTGCACCTCAAGACCTCGATGTTGCACCCAACAGACGTGGGTTGTTCCGCCAACCATAACAGTGTATCCATTCTGAGTTACTAGAACCATAACCAGTCAAAATGAAGATTTCTCATAGATCTATAGGACTAACAAGTTCTCATCTTAATTCTGTAGCAAAGAAATTCAATCTTAATCACTATTGGGAACATCGAAAGGTTTTTTAGCTCAATTTTTGACATGTCATTTTGTTGGTCAAAGGGGGTTTGATCGTGGTTGGAATTCGATTTACTATTTTTGGGAATCAGATGCACCATGTTCTATTCCTACATCATACCCATAAACGAGTTTTCAAAATTCATACAGGGAAATCTTGGATTTTCAAGCTGATGTTGCACCTCAAGACTTCGATGATGCACCCAACAGACGTGGGTTGTTCTGCCAACCATAACTTTGTACCCATTTTGAGTTACTAGAACCATTACCAGTCAAAACGAAGCTCTCTCATAGATCTATAGGACAAAAACATTCCACCTATCTCATCTTAGTTCAGTAAACAAGAAATTCAATCTTAATGACCATTGGCAACATCGAAAGCTTTTTAAGCTCAATTTTTCGCATGTCGTATTGATGGTCAAAAGGGGTTTGACCCTGGTTGGAATTCGATTTACTATTTTTTGGAATATGATTCACCAGGTTATATTTCTATTTCGTCCCCATAAATGAGTTTTCAAAAGTCACATAGTGCAATCTTGGAGTTTCAAACGGATGTTGCACTTCAAGACTTGTTGCACCCAATAGACATGTGTTGTTCCGCCAACCATAACTTTGTATCAATTTTGAGTTACTAGAACAATTACCAGTCAAAACGAAGCTCTCTCATAGATCTATAGAACTAACAGGTTCCACCTATCTCATCTTAGTTCAGTAACCAAGAAATTCAATCTTAATGACTATTGGCAACAACGAAAGCTTTTTTAGCTCAATTTTTCTCATGCCATTTTGTTGGTCTATAGGGGTTTGACCGTGGTTGGAATTCGATTTACTATGTTTTGGAACATGATTAACCATGTTATATTTCTATTTCATCCCCATAAACGAGTTTTCAAAATTCATACAGCGCAATCTTGGATTTTCAAACTGACGTTGCACCTCAAGACTTCGATGATGCACCCAACAGGAGGGGTTTGTTCTGCCAACCATAGCTTTGTATCCATTTTGAGTTACTAGAACCTTAACCAACCAAAACGAAGCTCTCTTATAGGTCTATAGGACTAACAGGTTGCACCGATCTCATCTTAGTTCAGTAACCTAGAAATTCAATCTTAATGACTATTGGGAACATCAAAAGCTTTTTTAGCTGAATTTTTCACATGTTGTATTGTTGGTCAAATGGGGATTGACCGTCGTCGGAATTCAATTAACTGTATTTTGGAATATGATTCACCTTGTTACATATCTATTTCATCCCCATAAACAAGTTTTCAAAAGTCGTACAGTGTAATCTTTGATTTTCAAATGGTTGTTGCACCTCAAGACTTCGATGTTGCATCCAACAGACGTGGGTTGTTTCGCCAATTATCCATTTTGAGTTACTAGAACCATAACCAGTCAAAACGAAGCTCTCTCGTATACCTATTGGGAAAACAGGTTCCACCAATCTCATGTTAGTTCGGTAACCAAGAAATTCAATCAAAATGACTATTGGGAACATCAAAAGATTTTTTAACTCAAATTTTCAAATGTCGTTTGGTTGGTCAAAGGGAGTTTGACCGTGGTCGGAATTCGATTTACTATATTTTGGAATATGATACAAAGTTATGGTTGGTAGAACAAATCACGTCTATTGGGTGCAACATCGAAGTCTTGAGGTGCAAAATCCGTTTGAAAATCCAAAATTGCACAACATGAATTATAACCAATAAAAACGAAGCTCTCTCATAGATCGGTATTACTAAAAGGGGTATACCGTGGCAGCAATTCGATCTACTATTTTTTGGAATATGATTCACCATGTTATATTTCAATTTGATCTCCATAAATGAATTTTTAAAAGTCATACTGTACAATCACGGATTTTGATGCGGATGTTGCACCTCCAGACTTTGAATTTGCACCTAATAGACGTGGGTTGTTCCGCCAACCATAACTATGTATCCATTTTGAATTACAAGAACCACAACCAGTCAAAACAAATCTCCCATATATCTATAGGAATAACAGATTCCACCAATCTCATCTCAATTCAGTATCCAAGAAATTCAATCTTAATGATTATTGGGAACATCGAAAGGTTTTTTAGCACAAGTTTTCTAATGCCGTTTTGTTGGTCAAAGGGAGTTAACCGTTGTCAGAATTCGATTCACTATATTTTGGAATATGACACACCATGTTATATTTCTATTTCATCCACATAAACGAGTTTTCAAAAGTCATACAGTGCTATCTTGGGTTTTCGAATGGATATTGCACCTCAAGACATCGATCTTGCAGCCAACAGACGTGGGTTGTTCTGCCAACCATAAATTTGTATCCATTTTGAGTAACTAGAACGATAATTAGTCCAAAAGAAGCTCTCTCATAGATCTATAGGACCGACAGGTCCCACCAATCTCATCTTAGTTCATTAACCAAGAAATTCAATCTTAATGACTATTGTGAACATCGAAAGTTTTTTTAGCTCAATTTCTCACATGTCGTTTTGCTGGTCAAAGGGGGTTTGACAGTGGTCGGAATTCGATTTACTATATTTTGGAATATGGTACACTGTGTTATATTTCTATATCGTCCCCATAAAAAAGTTTTCAAAGGTCATACAGTGCAAACTTGGATTTTCAAATGGATATTGCATCTCAAGACTTCGATGTCGCATCCAACAGACGTGGGTTGTTCCACCAACCATAACTTTCTATCCATTCTGAGATATTAGAACCATAACCAGTCAAAACGAAGCTCTCTAATATATCTAGAGGACAAACAGGTTCCACCAATCTCATCGTAGTTTAGTAACCAAGAAATTCAATCTTAATGACTATTGTGAACATCGAAAGCTTTTTTAGCTCAAATTTTCAAATGTCGTTTTGTTGGTCAAAGGTAGGTTGACCGTGGTTGGAATTCAATTTACTATATTTTGGAATATGATTCACCATTTTTTATTTCTATTTCATCCCCATTAATGTGTTTTCAAAAGTCCTACGGTGCAATCTTGGATTTTCAAATGGATGTTGCACCTCAAGACTTCGATGTTGCACCCAATAGACGTGGGTTGTTCCGCAAACCATAACTTTGTATCCATTTCGAGTTACTAGAACTATAACCAGTCAAAACGAAGCTCTCTCATATATCTATATGACAAATAGGTTCCACCAGTCTCATCTTATTTCGGTAACCAAGAAATTCAATCTTAATGACTATTGGGAACATCAAATGCTTTTTTAGCTCAATTTTTCACATGTCGTTTTGTTGGTCAAATGGGGTTTGACCGTGGTTGGAATTCGATTTGTAATTTTTTGGAATATGATGCAACATGTTATATTTCTATTTCATCCCCATAAACGAGTTTTCAAAAGTCATACAGTGCAATCTTGGATTTTCAAACGGTTGTTGCACCTCAAGACTGCGATGTTCCACCCAACAGGCGTGGGTTGTCTTGCCAACCATAACGTTATATCCATTTTGAGTTACTAGAACCATAACCAGTCAAAATGAAGCTCTCTCGTAGATCAATAGGACTAGTAGGTTCAACCAATCTAATCTTTGTTCAATAACCATGAAATTCAATCTTAATGACTGTTGGGTACATCAAAAGCTTTTTCAGCTCAATTTTTCACATGTCGTTTTGTTGGTCAAAAGGGGTTTGATCGTGATTGGAATTCGATTTAATATTTTTTGGAATCTGATGCACCATGTTCTATTCCTATTTCATACACATAAATGAGTTTTCAAATGTCATACAATTCAATTTGCATTTTCAAATGGATGTTGCATCTCAAGCCTTTGATGTTGCACCTAACAGACGTGGGTTGTTCCGTCAACCATAACTTTGTATCCATTTTGAGTTACTAGAACCATAACCAGTCAAAACGAAGCCCTCTATTAGATCTATAAGATTAACAGGGACCACCAATTTCATCTTAGTCCAGTAACCAAGAAATTCAATCATAATGACTATTGGGAACATCGAAAGCTTATTTAGCTTAAATTTTCACATGTGGTTTTATTGGTCAAAGGGGGTTTGACGTTAGTCCGAATTCGATTTACTATATTTTGGAATCTGATTCACCATGTTATATTTCTATTTTATCCCCATAAACGAGTTTTCAAAAGTCATACAATGCAATCTTAGATTTTCAAACAGATGTTGCACCTCAAGACCTCGATGTTGCACACAACAGACGTGGGTTGTTTCGCCAACCATAACATTGTATCCATTCTGAGTTACTAAAACCATAACTAGTCAGAGCGAAGCTCTCTCATAGATCTATAGGACTAACAAGTTCTCATATTAGTTCTGTAACAAAGAAATTAATTCTTAATCACTATTGGGAACATCGAAAGGTTTTTTAGCTCAATTTTTCACATGTCGTTTTGTTGGTCAAAGGGGGTTTGATCGTGGTTGGAATTCGATTTACTATTTTTTGGAATCTAATGCACCATGTTCTATTCCTATTTCATACCCATAAACGAGTTTTCAAAATTCATACAGGGAAATTTTGGATTATCAAACTGATGTTGCACCTCAAGACTTCATTGATGCACCCAACAGACGTGGGTTGTTCTGCCAACCATAACTTTGTATCCATTTTGAGTTACTAGAACCATAACCAACCAAAACGAAGCTCTAGCATAGACCTATAGGACTAATAGGTTGCACCCATCTCATCTTAGTTCAGTAACCTAGAAATTCAATCTTAATGTCTATTGGGAACATCGAAAGCTTTTTTAGCTCAATTTTTCACATGTTGTATTGTTGGTCAAAGGGGGATTGACTGTCGTTGGAATTCAATTTACTATATTTGGAATATGATTCACCATGTTACATTTCTATTTCATCCCCATAAACGAATTTTCAAAAGTCATACAGCGTAATCTTTGATTTTCAAATGGATGTTGCACCTCAAGACTTCGATGTTGCACCCAACAGACATGGGTTGTTCCGCCAATTATCCATTTTGAGTTACTAGAACCATAACCAGTCAAAACGAAGCTCTCTCATATATCTATTGGGAAAACAGGTTCCACCAATCTCATGTTTGTTCAGTAACCAAGAAATACAATCAAAATGACTATTGGGAAAATCGAATGATTTTTTAACTCAATTTTTCACATGTCGTTTTGTTGGTCAAAGGGAGTTTGACCGTAGTCGGAATTCGATTTACTATATTTTGGAATATGATACAAAGTTATGGTTGGTGGAACCAACCACGTCTATTGGGTGAAAGATCGAAGTCTTGAGGTGCAACATCCGTTTGAAAATCCAAGATTGCACTGCATGAATTATAACCAGTCAAAACGAAGCTCTCTCATAGATCTGTATGACTAAAAGGGGGTTTACCGTGGCAGGAATTCGATTTACTATTTTCTGGAATATGATTCACCATGTTATATTTAATTTTCATCCCCATAAATGAGTTTTCAAAAGTTATACTGTACAATCATGGGTTTTCATGCGGATGTTGCACCGCCAGACTTCGATGTTGCACCCAATAGACGTGGGTTTTTCCGCCAACCATAACTTTGTATCCATTTTGAATTACATGAACCACAACTAATCAAAACGAAGCTCTCCCATATACCTATAGGATTAGCAGGTTCCACCAATCTCATCTCAGTTCAGTATCCAAGAAATTCAATCTTAATGACTATTGGGAACATTGAAAGCTTTTTTAGCTTAAGTTTTCAAATACCGTTTTGTTTGTCAAAGGGGGTTGACCGTTGTCAGAATTCGATTTACTATATTTTGGAATATGATGCACCATGTTATATTTCTATTTCATCCCCATAAACGAGTTTTCAAAAGTCATATAGTGCAATCTTGGATTTTCATACGGATATTGCACCTCAAGACTTCGATGTTGCACCCAACAGGCATGGGTTGTTCTGCCAACCATAACTTTGTATCCATTTTGAGTTACTAGAATCATAACTAGTCAAAAAGAAGCTCTCTCATAGATCTATAGGACTAACAGGTCCCACCAATCTCATCTTAGTTTAGTAACCAAGAAATTCAATCTTAATGACTTTTTTGAACATCGAAAGCTTTTTTAGCTCAATTTTTCACATGCCGTTTTGCTGGCCAAAGGGGGTTTGACTATGGTAGGAATTCGATTTTATATATTTTTGAATATGGTGCACCGTGTTATATTTCTATATCATCCCCATAAACTAGTTTTCAAAAGTCATATATGTAAACTTGGATTTTCAAACGGATGTTGCACCTCAAGACTTTGATGTTGCAACCAACAGACGTGGGTTGTTCCCCCAACCATAACTTTCTATCCATTTTGAGTTATTAGAACCATAACTAGTCAAAACAAAGTTCCCTAGTATATTTATAGGACAAACAGGTTCAACTAATATTATCATAGATCAGAAATCAAGAAATTCAATCATAATGACCATTGGGAAAATCGAAAGAATTTTTAGCTCAATTTTTCGCATGCCGTTTTGTTGGTTAAAGGGGGTTTAACCATCGTCGGAATTCGGTTTACTATATATTGGAATATGATACAAAGTTATGGTTGGTGGAACAACCCACGTCTGTTGGGTGAAACATCGAAGTCTTGAGGTGCAACATCCGTTTGAAAATCCAAGATTGCACTGTATGAATTATAACCAATCAAAATGAAGCTCTCTCATAGATCTATATGACTAACAGGTTCCACTAATCTCATCTTATTTCAATAACCCAGAAATTCAATCTTAAAGACTATTGGGAACATCGAAAGTTTTTTAAGCTCAATTTTTCACATGCCATATTGTTGGTAAAAGGGGGTTTACTGTGGTTGGAATTCGATTTACTATTTTTTGGAATATGATTCACCATGTTATATTTCTATTTCATCCCCATAAAATTGTTTTCAAAAGTCCTAGAGTGCAATCTTGGAGTTTCAAACGGATGTTGCACCTCAAGACTTCAATGTTGGACCAAATAGACGTCGGTTGTTCCGCCAACCATAACTTTGTATCCATTTTGAGTTACTAGAACCATGCTAGTCAAAACAAAGCCCTCTCATAGATTTATAGGGCTAACCGGTTCCACTATCTCATCTTAGTTCGGTAATCAAGAAATTCAATCATAATGACTATTGGGAACATCGAAAGCTTTTTTAGCTCAATTTTTAAGCTCTCTCATAGATATATAGGATTAACCGGTTCCACC
Organism: Allium sativum; assembly: GCA_030737875.1. NCBI lineage: Eukaryota > Viridiplantae > Streptophyta > Magnoliopsida > Asparagales > Amaryllidaceae > Allium > Allium sativum. Next base: position 32,379,123 of record CM060920.1, on the reverse strand, counting down.
AATCTCATCTTAGTTCAGTAGCCAAGAAATTCAATTTAATGACTATTGGGAACATCGAAAGCCTTTTTAGCTCAATTTTCCACATGCCGCATTATTGGTCAAAGGGGGTTTGACAGGGGTAGGAATTCCATTTTGAATTATTAGAACCATAACCAGTCAAAAAAAAGCTCTCTCATATATCTCTAGGATTAACAAGTTCCACCAATCTTATCTTAGTTCAGTAACCAAGAAATTCAATCCTAATGATTATTGGGATCATCGCAAGCTTTTTTAGCTCAATTTTTCATATGCCGTTATGTTGGTCAAAGGGGGTTGACCATTGTCAGAATTCGATTACCTATAATTTGGAATATGATGCACCATGTTATATTTCTATTTCATCCCCCTAAACGAGTTTACAAAAGTCATACAGTGCAATCTAGGATTTTCAAACGGCTGCTGCACCTCAAGACTTCGATGTTGCACCCAACAGACATGGGTTGTTCTGCCAACCATAAATTTGTATCCATTTTGAGTTACTAGAATCATAACCAGTTAAAAAGAAGCTCTCTCATAGACCTATAGGACTAATAGGTTCCACCAATCTCGTCCGATTGAGCCAAACTGAAGCTCAAACTTAAGCTAACTCAGAGGGCTACAAGTGTTATTGAGCTCAGCTCTGTAGTTGCTGTTTTCGAGCCCAAAAGAGGTAATCTGATAGGAGTTTTGGGTCTGTTTATGTTGAGAATGTGATTTTGACCAAATCTCTCAATGTCTTCTGACGTTGTTTCCATCGCTTGAGCATGTTATCATTCAGGAATTCCATATGTGACAGCATTTGCCAAAAAATGTGTCAACAGGCCCGCCCCCCAGAACATATCTTGCTGGTTGAAGGAAGATGTGTTCTGGATAATCTGAGAAATCCAAATCCAGAATGCGACGATCACGCCTGATCGTATTAAGGACAGAAAACCGATGATCACATGGGATCGTATTAAGGCCAGAGAAATCGAAGAAGACCAGGAGTTTGCACCTGCAATAAGATAAAACAAACAATGCAATAATATTTCCTAGATGGCCTTAAAGGAGTAAACCATCAGAGGAGGTGTTAGAGGGGTTCTAAGACGGCCTTATCGGAGTAAGATGACCAAGGAAAAGAAATGAGGGTTTCAAGACGGCCTTATCGGAGTAAGACGACCAAGGAAAAGCACATGAGATTCCAAGACGGCCTTACCGGAGTAAGACGACCAAGGAAAAGAACATGAGTATTTTTTTGTACTACACGAATCCAGTTCGGAGCCGGAGCTCAATGTTTATACTAGACGGGACCAGTTAGGAGCCGGAGCTCAATGCTTATTGCTAATTCATTAAAATGCAGCGGTCATTTACCGAACACAACTGGAGACCGCAAGTTGGTTCCGTGCGTGTGGGCTGATGTGACGCCTCTTATTAAATGCAGGGAAAACAAAGGAGGGTGAGAAGTCGCCTAAAAACATGAACTATGGACCAGAGTCCCACAAACTAAAGAGATCCGCTGAGTGGGATTAGTTAATGATAAGCCCGCGATTGCTCGATCCGGGAACGTTCCCTCTTCAGGGAGTCGGTGGTGGTAGTGAAGGTGTGGGCGCTGTTGGTAGAATGATGTACTCGGGTAGTTCTCCTCGCCTGACCCGATCCTCGATAAGGTCTCGCAAATGTCTGCAGTCATCGATGTTATGACCGTCCATCTCATGAAATATGCAATGTCTACCGGAATTGCGTTGTTCTAGCGTTGGCTCCCTATTGGGGGCCTTGGATATGAGGCGGCACCACCTGTATCCATGTATATTTTGCTCAGAGTGTCATTCAGTTCAGTGTATTTGTCGTATCTGGACCCTCTCTAGGGTGGAGCATTACGATCATTTGTAGCAGGGGTCTTTCCTTTACCCATGTCATTGCCTTTTCCAGGATTGGGCGGTTCTCCATCTCCTAGCACGTTGACGTCGAGACTACGTTTCTCAGAAGTTGCATCTTCTTCCCGCAGGAATCTATCTGCTTCAAGGTCGAATTTGCTGAGGTTTCGCGGTGGATCTCCGTACAAAGACTTTTTGAACTACAAGTTATCTAGAGCACCGGATACTACTGCCATAAGTACCATCGATGGTTCAGGGCGATCAACTGATGCTGCTGCATCGTTGAATCTTTCCAAGAATGAATGCAGAGCTTCTCTGGGCCTCTCCTTTATTGTAGTGAGTGACATGACGTTCTTATGTCATGCAATGAGGACAAGAAATTGTTCAAGGAAGCGAGCGACCAACATATTCCAGCTACTGATCGATTCCGTTTCTAACTGTCGAATCCACATGGCAGCTATATAAGTCAGAATGAGGGGAAAACATTTAGACATGACATTTTCCGAAGCCATGTGAACTTCCATATGCCGTTTGTAGCGCATTAGGTGCATGGTAGGATCTGTCCTGCCGTTGTAGTGCTCCATTTGTGGAAGTTTGAAATATGGGGGATTACGAAAATTCTTGATTTCATGAGTGAAAGGAGTGTGGTTGATGTCGTCCACGTCGTTCTGATAAGTGCGGCCTCTCGTGAGGCATTGAATGTGATTGGCAAGCCGATTGCCCTCAAAATGTTGTTGCAAGTTTCAAAGATCAGAGTTGGTGCCCCTAGAGTTGAATGCAAGAGAAGATGGAAGCCAGTGGGCTGTCGTGAGCGGGTCGCGGTTCATGGAGGTTGGCACGTGAGGCCTGGTTGTGAAGTAGGTGGCGATCCGACTGGGTCCTGGAGGTAGGTCACGAATAAGTTGTTGTTGAGCAAATGGGAGCGAGTTGCTGGGATCGGCTCATGAGCCTGGTGGTGCACCACGATCCGGATCACGATCTAGAGGTGTATCACGAGATGGTTGATGGTCTTGAACAGGGGCTTGCAATCCGGTGTTCATCTGATCTGGAGATGAAGTAGATTGCAGTGCATTTCCAAGAGCGAGTGGGTTGTCCCTGAATCCTAGTGATGCACGAGCCGCTTCTATGGCTTCATTTCCAAAGACTTGAGCCTTGCTCGACCTTCTATCCGTCCGAGCAAAGAATTGGTTGATCATTTCCTATTGTTTCTGGAGGAGATCGTCCTGCCTTGCCATCTGGTCCTCAATTCAGTGAGAACTCCATCCATCTCGTCTCTGGTTAAGTATGCTGATGGGTCTTAATGGGAGGAAGCCTCCAGGCTTGCCTCATTCCTTGCGCCTTCAACGTCAGCATCATCGACATGAGCGGAAGTTCCAGTCTTCTTCCTTTTGATTGCGATTTATCCAATAGCAAAAAAATCCAAGCAGAAGTTGAAGTTGTCAAGTGCCCCCCTTCCTGGCGCGCCAAAATGTTAGACCAAAATCTGGGTCTAACACCCTAATGTAGATCACAGATCACGGGATGCAGAAAATGATAAAATCAGAGGGAACGCACGAGGTTTTATAGTGGTTTGGTTGTAGGTGTAGCCTACATCCAATTTATAATCTTATTGTTATACTGACAAATTACAAGAATCAGTTGCATGCAAGTACGCAATCCGTGTGTTTTATTGAGGTTACAAGAGGAGAATTTAGATGAACAAAGGAGTAAAGTCCAGGCACTTCAGTAATGGAGGAAGCCGTGAAGAAGTAAGGCCAAAAGATCCCTGAAAATGCCTTCAAATGTTTTATTTATAGCTGTAGGAGCGCTTCCGGATTAACCAGATCGTAAAGGGGTACGTGGCACCCGATCCGAGAAAGTAGGAGTAAGATGTGGCATGAGAACAGGTCAAAACAGGTTGTCTAGGAGCAGGTTCGGGGGTCGGATCGTGATCATGTAGGGCGAGCTGACCAGGTCCTCGCGAACTGTAATGAAGAGCTGGCGGTCAGGTCGTGGTCTACGTGTGCACCATGAGTGGGTCGTGATCTGATGGTGTTCCTTGAGCCAAGGGGGGCGATCTGATGAGGGGCGATCCGAGGGTGCATCACGAGCAAGAGAGGGTGTACGAGCCATATTCCGATCGGGTGACGCTTCGTCGCTTTATCCAGGAAACGGCCAGGTTATACCCTGTTCACGGAAATGGGCATAACTTTTAAACCGTAAGTCCGATTGAGCCAAACCGAAGCTCAAACTGAAGCAAACTCAGAAGCCTACAAGAGTTTAAGAGCACGGCTCCGTATTTGTTGTTTCGGGCCAAAAAGAGGTCATCTGATAGGAGTTTTGGGCCTGTTTATGTTGAGAATGTGATTTTGACCAAATCTGTCAATGTCTTCTGATGTTGTTTCCTTCGCTTGAGCATGTTATCATTCAAGAATTCCATATGTGACAGCTTTTGACAAAAAACGTGTCAACAGGCCCGCCCCCCCATAAAAAATCTTGCTGGTTGAAGGGAGATGTGTTCTGCATATTCTGAGAAATCCAAATCCAGAATGCGACGATCACGCCGGAACGTATTAAGGCCAGAAAATCGACGATCACACGGGATCGTATTAAGGCCAGAGAAATCCAAGAAGACCAGGAGTTTCAACCTGCAATAAGATAAAACAAACAATGCAAGAATATTTCCTAGATGGCCTTACCAGAGTAAAACATCCGAGGAGGTGTTAGAGGGGTTCCAAGATGGCCTTACCGGAGTAAGACGACCAAGGAAAAGCAATGAAGGTTCCAAGACGGCCTTATCGGAGTAAGACGACCAAGGAAAAGCACATGAGGTTCCAAGATGGCCTTACCAGAGTAAGACGACCAAGGAAAAGCACATGAGGATTTGTTTAGAATAGACGGATCCAGTTCGGAGTCGGAGCTCAATGTTTATACTGGGCGGATCCAGTTAGGAGCCGGAGCTCAATGCTTATTACTAATTCATGAAAATGCAGCCGTCGTTTGCCAAACACGACAGGAGACCACAAGTCGGTGTTGTGCATGTGGCTGATGTGACGGCTCTTATTACATGCATGGAAAACAAAGGAGGGTGAGAAGTCACCTAAAAACATGAACTATGGACCAGAGTCCAGCAAACTAAAGAGATCCGCTGAGTGGGATTAATTAATGATAATCCCACGATTGCACGATCCGAGATCGTTCCCTCTCCGAGAAGTCGGTGGTGGTAGCGCAGGTGTGGGCGCTGTTGGTCGAACGACGTACCCGGGTAGTTCTCCTCGCCTGACCCAATCCTATATAAGGTCTCGCAAATGTCTACAGTCATCGGTGTCATGACCGTCCATGTCATGAAATATGCAATGTCTTCCGGAATTGCATTGTGCTAGCGTTGGCTCCCGCTTGGGGGGCCTTGGATATGAGGTGGCACCACCTGTATCCACGTATATGTTGCTCATAGTCTCATTCGGTTCAGTGTATTTGTCATATCTAGACCCTCTCCGGGGTGGAGCATTACGATCATTTGTTGCAAAGGTCTTTCCTTTACCCATGTCATTGCCTTTTCCAGGATTGGACGGTTCTCCATCTCCGGGCATGTTGACGTCGAGAGTGCGTTTCTCAGAAGTTACATCTTCTTCCCGCAGTAATCTATCTGCTTCAGGGTAGAATTCGTAGAGTTTTCATGGTGGATCTCTATACAACGACTTTTTGAACTCCGAGTTATCTAGAACGCTAGATACGACTGCCATCAGTACCATCGAAGATTCAGAGCAATCAACTGATGCTGCTGCAATGTTGAATCTTTCCAAGAATGAACACAGAGCTTCTCTAGGCCTCTGCTTTATTGTAGTGAGTGACATGACGTTCTTGGGTCGTACGATGTGGACACAAAATTGTTCAAGGAAGCGAGCGACCGACATATTCCAGATATTGATCGATTTCGTTTTTGGCTGTCGAATCCACATGGCTGGTATATAAGTCAAAAAGAGGGGAAAACATTTAGCCCTGACGTTTTCCGATGCCATGTGAACTTCCATATGACGTTTGTAACGCACCAGGTGCACGGTAGGATCAGTCCTTCCGTTGTAGGGCTCTGTTGTTGAAGTTTGAAATTTGGGGGATTACGAGAATTCCTGATTTCATGAGTGTAAGGCATGTGGTTGACATCTTCCACGTCGTTCTGATAAGTGCGGCCTCTCGTGAGGCGTTGAACGAGATTAGCGAGCCGATTGCCCTCAAAAAGTTGTTGCAACTTGCCAAAATCAGAGCCGGTGCACCCATCGTTGAATACAAGAGAAGATGGAAGCCGGTGGGCTGTCGTGAGCGGGTCACGGTTTGTGGTTCGTGGATCATGTAGGTTGGCACATGAGGCCAGGTCATTAAGTAGGGGGGCGATCCGACTGGGTCCTTGAGGTAGGTTACGAACTGGTTGTTGTTGAGCAAACGGGAGCGAGTTGCTGGGATCGGCTCGTGAGCCTGGTGGTGCACCACGATCCGGATCACGATCTAGAGGTGTATCATGAGATGGTTGATTTTGTTGAACGAGGGCTTGCAATCCGGTGTTCATCTGATTTGGAGCTGAAGTAGATCGCACTGCATTTCCAAGAGCGAGTAGGTTGCCCCCGAATCCTAGTGATGCACGAGCCGCTTCTGTGGCTTCATTTCTAATGGCTTGAGCATTGCTCGGCCTTCCATCCATCCAAGCGAAGAATTGCTTGATCATTTCCTGTTGTTTTTGGAGGAGATCATCATGCCTTGCCTTGTAGGTCCTCAATTCAGTGAGAACTCCATTCATTTCATCTCTAGTTAAGTAAGCTGATGGGTCTTCATGGGAGGAAGCCTCCAGGCTTGCCTTATTCCTTGTGCCTTCAGCGTCAGCATCATCGGCATGAGCGGAAGTTCCAGTATTCTTCCTTTTGATTGCCATTTATCCAATAGCCAAAAAATCCAAGTAGAAGTTGAAGTTGTCGTGTGCCCCCCTTCCTGGCACGCCAAAATGTTAGACCGAAATCTGGGCCTAACACCCAAATGTATATCACAGATCACAGGATGCAAAAAATGATAAAATCAGAGGGAACACACGAGGTTTTATAGTGGTTCGGCTGTAGATGTAGCCTACGTCCACTTTATAATCTTATTGTTATACTGACAGATTACAAGAATCAGTTACATGCAAGCACACAATCCGTGTGTTTTATTGAGGTTACAACAGGAGAATTTAGATGTACAAAGGGGCAAAGTCCTTGCACTTCAGTAATGGAGGAAGCCATGAAGAAGTATGGCCAAAAGATCCCTGAAAATGCCTTCAAATGGTGTATTTGTAGCTGTAGGAATGCTTTTGGGTTGACCGGATCGTGATGGGTTACGTTGCGCCCGATCCGGGAAAGTAGTAGTAGGATGTGGCATGAGAACAAGTCAAAATAGGTTATCCAGGAGCAGGTTCGGGGGTCGGATTGTGATCATGTAGTGCGAGCTGACCGGGTCCTCGCGAACTATAATGAAGAGCTGGCGATCGGGTCGTGGTCTCCATGTGCGCCACAAGTGGGTCGTGGTCTGAAGGTGCACCACGAGCCAAGTGGGGCGATCCGAGGGTGCATCACGAGCAAGAGAGGGTGTACGAGCCATACTCCGACCGTGCGACGCTTCATCGCTTTATCCGGTAACCTGCCAGGTTATACCCTGTTCACGGAAACATGCATAACTTTCAAACCGTAAGTCCGATTGAGCCAATCCGAAGCTCAAACTGAACCTAACTCAAAGGGCTACAAGAGTTACTGAGCTTAGCTCCATAATTGTTGTTTTCGGGCCCAAAAGAGGTCATCTGATAGGAGTTTCGGGCCTGTTTATATTGAGAATGTGATTTTGACCAAACCTCTCAATGTCTTCTGACATTGTTTCCATCGCTTGACCATCTTATCATTCAGGAATTCCATATATGACAGCTTTTGCCAAAAAATGTGTCAACAGGCTCACCCCACAGAACATATCTTGCTAGTTTAAGGAAGATGTGTTTTGGATAATCTGATAAATCCAAATCCAGAATGCGACCATCACGCCGGATCGTATTAAGGCCAGAAAACCGATGATCACACGAGATAGTATTAAGGCCAAAGAAATCCAGGAAGACCAGGAGTTTGCACGTGCAATAAGATAAAACAAACAATGCAAGAATATTTCCTAGATGGCCTTACTGGAGGAAACCACCCGAGGAGGTGTTAGAGGGTTCCAAGATAGCCTCACCAGTGTAAGATGACCAAGGAAAAGCAGAGAAGGTTCCAAGACGGCCTTATCGGAGTAAGACGACCAAGGAAAAGCACATGAGGTTCCAAGATGGCCTTACCGGAGTAAGACGACTAAGGAAAAGCACATGAGGATTTGTTTATACTAGACGGATCCAGTTCGGAGTCAGAGCTCAATGTTTATACTAGACGGATCCAGTTAGGAGCCGGAGCTCAATGCTTATTACTAATTCATGAAAATGCAGCGGTCGTTTGATGAACACGACTGGAGACCACAAGTCGGTTCTGTCCATGTGGGCTGACGTGACGGCTCTTATTACACGCGGGGAAAACAAAGGAGGGCGAGAAGTCGCCTAAAAACATGAACTATGGACCAAAGTCTAGCAAACTAAAGAGATCCGCTGAGTGGGATTAGTTAATGATAAGCCCGCAATTGCTCGATCCGGGATAGTTCCCTATTCGGGGAGTCGGTGGTGGTAGCGCAGGTGTGGGCGCTGTTGGTCGAATGACGTACTCGGGTAGTTCTCCTCGCCTGACCCTATCCTCGATAAGGTCTCGCAAATGTCTGCAGTCATCGGTGTTATGACCATCCATGTTATGTAATATGCAATGTCTTTCGGAATTGCGTTGTGCTAGCGTTGGCTCCCTCTTGGGGGGCCTTGGATATGAGGAGGCACCACCTGTATCCACGTATATGTTGCTCAGATTGTCATTCAGTTCAGTGTATTTGTCGTATCTGGACCATCCCCGAGGTGGAGCATTAAGACCATTTGTAGCAGGGGTCTTTCCATTACCCAGGTCATTGCCTTTTCCAGGATTGGGCGGTTCTCCATCTCTGAGCATGTTGACGTCGAGAGTGCGTTTCTCAGAAGTTGCATCTTCTTCCCGTAGGAATCTATCTGCTTCAAGGTAGAATTCGCTGAGGTTTCACGGTGGATCTCTGTACGAAGACTTTTTGAACTCCGAGTTATCTAGAACGCCGGATACTACTGCCATCAGTACCATCGATGTTTCAGGGCGATCAACTAATATTGCTGCAACGTTGAATCTTTCGAAGAATGAACGCAGAACTTCTCTGGGCCTCTCCTTTATTGTTGTGAGTGACATGACGTTTTTGGGTCGTGCGATATGGACACGAAATTGTTCAAGGAAGCGAGCGACCAACATATTCCATCTTTTGATCGATTCCGTTTCTAGCTGTCGAATCCACGTGGCTGCTATATCAGTCAGATAGAGGGGAAAACATTTAGCCATGACGTTTTCCGATGCCATGTGAACTTCCATATGCAATTTGTAGCGCATCAGGGGCAAGGTAGGAACTGTCCTGTCGTTTTAGGGCTCCAGTTGTGGAAGTGTGAAATCTGGGGGATTACTAGAATTCTTGATTTCATGAGTGAAAGGAGTGTGGTTGACATCATCCACGTCGTTCTGATATGTGCGGCCTCTCGTGAGGCGTTGAATGAGATTGGCAAGCCAATTGCCCTCAAAAAGTTGTTGCAAGTTGCCAAGATCAGAGCCGGTGCCCCCATCGTTGAATGCAAGAGAAGATGGAAGCCGGTAGGCTGTCGTGAGCGGGTCGCGGGTCGCGGTTCGTGGTTTAGGGGAGGCGACCCGACCAGGTCCTGAATCATGGAGGTTGGCACGTGAGGCCGGGTCGTGAAGCAGGGGGGGCGATCCGGCTGGGTCCTGGAGGTAGGTCACGAACCAGTTGTTGTTGAGCAAACGGGAGCGAGTTGCTGGGATCAGGTCGTGAGCCTGGTGGTGCACCACAATCCAGATCGCGATCTAGAGGTGTATCACGAGATGGTTGATGCAGTTGAACGGGGGCTTGCAATCCGGTGTTCATCTGATTTGGATCAGAAGTAGATCGCAGTGCATTTCCAAGACCGAGTGGGTTGGCCCCGAATCCTAGTGATGCACGAGCCGCTTCTGTGGCTTCATTTCCAATGACTTGAGCGTTGCTCGGCTTTCAATCCATCCGAGCGAAGAATTAGTTGATCATTTCTTGTTGTTTCTGGAGAAGATCGTCTTGCCCTGCCATCTGGGTCCTCAATTCAGTGAGAACTCCATCCATCTCGTCTCTAGTTAAGTATGCTGAAGGGTGTGCATGGGATGAAGCCTCCAGGCTCGCCTTATTCCTTGCGCCTTCAGCGTCACCATCATCGGCATGAGGGGAAGTTCCAGCCTTCTTCCTTTCCATTTCCATTTATCCAATAGCCAAAAAATCCAAGCAGAAGTTGAAGTTGTCGTGTGCCCCCCTTCCTGGGGCACCAAAATATTAGACCAAAATCTAGGCCTAATACCCTAATGTAGACCACAGATCACGGAATGCAGAAAATGATAAAATCAGAGGGAACACACGAGGTTTTATAGTAGTTCGGCTGTAGATGAAGCCTATGTACACTTTATAATCTTATTGTTATACTGACAGATTACAAGAATCAGTTACATGCAAGCACACAATGCGTGTGTTTTACTGAGGTTATAAGAGGAGAATTTAGATGTACAAAGAAGCAAAGTCCTTGCACTTCAGTAATGGAGGAATCCGTGAAGAAGTATGGCCAAAAGATCCCTGAAAATGCCTTCAAATGGTGCATTTATAGTTGTAGGAGAGCTTCTGGGTTGACCGGATCGTGATGGGGTACGTGGCACCTGATCTGGGAAAGTAGCAGTAAGATGTGGCATGAGAATAGGTCAAAACAGGCTGTCCAGCAGCAGGTTTGGGGGTCGGATCGTGATCATGTAAGGCGAGCTGATCGGGTTCTCGCGAACTGTAATCAAGATCTGGCGATCGTGTCGTGGTCTCCATGTGTGCAACGAGTGGGTTGTGGTCTGAAGGTGCGCCACAAGCCAAGTGGGGCGATCCGACCCGGGGCGATCCGAGGGTGCATCACGAGCCAGAGAGGGTGTACGCGCCATACTCCGATCGTGTGACGCTTCGTCGCTTTATCCGGGAAACTGCCAGATTATACCCTGTTCATGGAAACTGGCATAACTTTCAAACCGTAAGTCCGATTGAGCCAAACCAAAGCTCAAACGGAAGCTAACTCAGAGGACTACAAGGATTACTGAGCTCGGCTCCGTAATTGCTGTTTTCGGCCCAAAAGAGGACATCTGATAGGAGTTTTGGGCCTGTTTATGTTGAGAATGTGATTTTGACCAAATCTCTCAATGTCTTCTGACGTTGTTTCCATCGCTTGAGCAAGTTATCATTCAGGAATTCCATATTTCACAGCTTTTGCCAAAAAATGTGTCAACAAGCCCGCCCCCCAGAACATATATTACTGGTTGAAGGAAGATGTGTTCTGGATAATCCGAGAAATCCAAATCTAGAATGCGACGATCACGCCGGATAGTATTAAGGCCAAAAAACCTACAATCACACGGGATCGTATTAAGGCTAGGGAAATCCAAGAAGACCAGGAGTTTGCACCTGCAATAAGATAAAACAAACAATGCAAGAATGTTTCCTAGATGGCCTTACCAGAGTAAACCATCCGAGGAGGTGTTAGAGGGGTTCCAAGATGGCCTTACCGGAGTAAGACGACCAACTAAAAGCAACGGAGGTTCCAAGATGGCCTTATCGGAGTAAGACGCCCAAGGAAAAGCACATGAGGTTCCAAGACGGCCTTACCGGAGTAAGACGACCAAGGAAAAGCACATGAGGATTTGTTTATACTAGACGGATCCAGTTCGGATCCGCAGCTCAATGTTTACACTGGACGGATCAAGTTAGGAGCCGGAGCTCAATGCTTAATACTAATTCTTGAAAATGCAGTGGTCGCTAGCCGAACACGACTTGAGACCACAAGTCGGTTCTGTGCGTGTGGGCTGATGTGACGTGTCTTATTACATGCAGGGAAAACAAAGGAGGGCAAGAAGTCACCTAAAAACATGAACTATGGACCAGAGTCCAGAAAAATAAAGAGATCCGCTGAGTGGGATTAGTTAATGATAAGCCCCCGATTGCTCGATCCGGCATCGTTCCCTCTCCGGGGAGTTGGTTATGGTAGCGCAGGTGTGGGCGCTGTTGGTTGAATGACGTACCCGGGTAGTTCTCCTCGCCTGACCCAATCCTCAATAAGGTCTCGCAAATGTCTGTAGTCATCGGTGCTATGACCGTCGATGTCATGAAATATGCAATGTTTTATAGAATTGCATTGTGCTAGCGTTGGCTCCCACTTGGGGGGCCTTGGATATGAGGCGGCACCACCTGTATCCAAGTATATGTTGCTCAAAGTGTCATTCAGTTCAGTGTATTTGTCATAACTAGACCCTCTCCTGGGTGGAGCATTACGATCATTTGTACATAGTCCTTGCACTTCAGTAATGGAGGAATCCATGAAGAAGTATGGCCAAAAGATCCCTGAAAATGACTTCAAATGGTGTATTTATAGCTGTAGGAGAGCTTATGGCTTGACCGGATCGTGATGGGGTACGTGGCACCCGATCTGGGAAAGTAGGAGTAAGATGTGGCATGAGAACAGGTCAAAACAGGATGTCCAGGACCAGGTTCGGGGGCCGGATCATGATCATGTAGGGCGAGCTGACCAGGTCCTCGCGAACTGTAATGAAGAGCTGGCGATCAGGTCGTGGTCTCCATGTGCGCCATGAGCGGGTCGTGGTCTGAAGGTGCGCCTCGACCCAAGGGGGGAAATTCTGATGAGGGGCGATCCAAGGGTGCATCACAAGCCAGAGAGGGTGTACGGGCCATACTCCGATCGTGTGACACTTCATCGCTTTATCCAGAAAACTGCCAGATTATACCCCGTTCACGGAAACGGGGATAACTTTCGAACCGTAAGTCCGATTGAGCCAAACCGAATCTCAAACTGAAGCTAATTCAGAGGGCTACGAGTGTTATGGAGCTTAGCTCTGTAGTTGCTGTTTTCAGGCCCAAAAGAGGTCGTCTGGTAGGTGTTTTGGGCCGTTTTATGTTGACCAGGTGATTTTGACTAAATCTCTCAATGTCTTCTGACGTTGTTCCCAACGCTTGAGCATGTTATCATTTAGGAATTCCATATGTGACAGCTTTTGCGAAAATATGTGTCAACAGGCCCGCCCCCCAGAATATATCTTGCTGGTTGAAGAAAGATGTGTTCTGGATAATCTGAGAAATCCAAATCAAGAATGCGACAATTATGCCGGGTCGTATTAAGGCCAGAAAACCGACGATCACAGGGGATCGTATTAAGGCCAGAGAAATCCAAGAAGACCAGGAGTTTGCACCTGCAATAAGATAAAACAAATAATGCAAGAATATTTCATAGATGGCATTACCGGAGTAAACCATCCGAGGAGGTGTTAGAGGGTTTCCAAGATGGCCTTATCGGAGTAAGATGACCAAGGAAAAGCAACGAAGGTTCCAAGACGACCAAGGAAAAGCACATGAGGTTCCCCGACGGCCTTACCGGAGTAAGACGACCAAGGAAAAGCACACGAGGATTTGTTTATACTAGAGGGATCCAATTCGGAGCCAGAGCTCAATGTTTACTCTGGACGGACCCAGTTATGAGCCGGAGGTCAATGCTTACTACTAATTCATAAAAATGCAGCAGTCGTTTGCCGAACACGACTAAACACCACAAGTCGGTTCCGTGCGTGTGGGCTGATGTGATGGCTCTTATTACATGCAGGGAAAACAAAGGAGGGCGAGAAGTCGCCTAAAAACATGTACTATGGACCAGAGTCCAGAAAATAAAGAGATCCGCTGAGTGGGATTAGTTAATGATAAGCCCGCGATTGCTCGATTCGGGATCGTTCCTCTTCGGGGAGTCGGTGGTGGTAGCGCAGTTGTGGGTGCTATTGGTCGAATGACGTACTCGGGTAGTTCTACTCGCCTGACCCGATCCTCGATAAGATCTCGCAAATGTCTGCAGTCATCGGTGTTATGACCGTTCATGTCATGAAATATGCAATATCTTCCGGAATTGCGTTGTGCTAGCGTTGGCTCCCTCTTGGGGGGCCTTGGATATGAGGCGGCACCACCTGTATCCACGTGCCTGTTGCTCAGAGTGTCATTCTGTTTAGTGTATTTGTCGTATCTGGACCCTTTTCGAGGTGGAGGAATACGATCATTTGTAGCAGTGGTCTTTCCTTTACCCATGTCATTGCCTTTTCCAGGATTGGGCGGTTCTCCATCTCCGAGCCTGTTGACGTGGAGAGTGCGTTTCTCAGAAGTTGCATCTTCTTCCCGTAGGAATCTATATTCTTCAAGGTAGAATTTGTGAGGTTTTGCGGTGGGTCCCTGTACAAAGATTTTTTGAACTCCGAGTTATATAGAACGCCGGTTCTACTGCCATCGGTACCATCGATGGTTCAGGGCGATCAACTGATGCTGCTACAACGCTGAATCTTTCCACGAATGAACGCAGAGCTTCTCTGGGCCTCTCCTTTATTGTAGTGAGTGACATGACCTTCTTGGGTCGTGCGATGTGGACACCAAATTGTTCAGGGAAGCGAGCGACCAACATATTCCAGCTATTGATCGATTACGTTTCTGGTTGTCGAATCCACATGGCTGCTATATCAGTCAGAAAGAGGGGAAAACATATAGCCATGACATTTTCGAATGCCATGTAAATTTCCACATGCCGTTTGTAGCGCATTAGGTGGACGGTAGGATCTGTCCTACTGTTGTAGGGCTACAGTTGTGGAAGTTTGAAATCTGGGGGATTACGAGAATTTCTGATTTCATGAGTGAAAAGAGTGTGGTTGACATCGTCCACGTCGTTCTGATAAGTGCGGCCTCTCGTGAGGCGTTGAATAAGATTGGAGAGCCGATTGCTCTCAAAAAGTTGTTGCAAGTTGCCAAGATCAGAGTCGGTGCAACTAGCGTTGAATGCAAGAGAAGATGGAAGCCGGTGGGCTGTCATGAAAGGGTCATGGGTCGCAGTTCTTGGTTCAGGGGAGGCGACCCGACTCGGTCGTGAATCATGGAGGTTGGCATGTGAGGCCGGGTCGTGAAGCAGGGGGCGATCCGACTGGGTCCTGGAGGTAGGTCACGAACCGGTTGTTGTTGAGAAAACGGGAGCGAGTTGCTGGGATCGGCTCGTGAGCCTGGTGGTGCACCACGATCCGGATCTGAATATAGAGGTGTATCACGAGATGTTTGATGTTGTTACATGAGGGCTTGCAATTTGGTGTTCATCTGATCTGGAGCTGAAGTAGATCGCAGTGCTTTTCCAAGAGCGAGTGGGTTGCCCCTGAATCCTAGTGATGCACGAGCCGCTTCAGTGGCTTCATTTCCAATGACTTGAGCGTTGCTCGGCCTTCCATCCATCCGAGCGAAGAATTGGTTGATCATTTCCTGTTGTTTCTGGAGGAGATCGTCCTGCCTTGCCATCTGGGTCCTCAATTCAGTGAGAACTCCATCCATCTCGTCTCTAATTAAGTATGTTGATGGGTCTTCATGGGAGGAAGCCTCCAGGCTTGCCTCATTCCTTGCGCCTTCACCGTCAGCAACATCGGCATGAGCGGAAGTTCCAGTCTTCTTCCTTTTGATTTCCATTTATCCAATAGCCAAAAAGATCCAAGTAAAAGTTGAAGTTGTCGTGTGCCCCCTTCCTGGCACACCAAAATGTTAGACCAAAATCTGGGCCCAACACCCTAATGTAGATCACAGATCACGGGATGCAGAAAATGATAAAATCAGAGGGAACACACGAGGTTTTATAGTGGTTCGGCTGTAGATGTAGCCTACGTCCACTTTATAATCTTATTATTATACTGATGAATTACAAGAATCAGTTACATGCAAGCATATAATCCGTGTTTTTTATTGAGGTTACAAGAGGAGAATTTAGATGTATGAAGGAGCAAAGTCCTTGCACTTCAGTAATGGAGGAAGCCGTGAAGAAGTATGGCCAAAAGATCCCTGAAAATGCCTTCAAATGTTGTATTTATAGTTGTAGGAGAGCTTCTGGGTTGACCGGATCGTGATGGGGTACGTGGCACCCGATCCGGGAAAGTAGGAGTAAGATGTGGCATGAGATCAGGTCAAAAAAGGCTGTCCAAGAGCATGTTCGGGGGTCGGATCGTGATCATGTAGGGCGAGCTGAACGGGTCCTCGCGACCTGCAATGAAGAGCTGGCGATAGGGTCGTGGTCTCCATGTGCGCCACGAGTGGGTCGTGGTCTGAAGGTGCGTCACGAGCCAAGAGGGGCGATCCGACGAGGGGCGATCAAGGGGTGCATCACGAGCCATAGAGGGTGTACGAGCCATAATCTGATCGTGTGACGCTTCGTCGCTTTATCTGGGAAACTGTCAGGTTATACCCTATTCACGAAAACGGGCATAACTTTCAAACCGTAAGTCCGTTTGAGCAAAACCGAAGCTCAAACTGAAGCTAACTCAGAGGAGTACAAGATTTGCATAGATCAGCTCCATAATTGGCTTTTTCAGGCCCAAAAGAGGTCATCTGATAGGAGTTTCAGGCCTGTTTTTGTTGAGAATGTGATTTTGACCAAATCTCTCAATGTCTTCTGATGTTGTTTCCATCGCTTGAGCATGTTATCATTCAGGAATTCCATATGTGACAGCTTTTGCTAAAAAATGTGTCAATAGGCTCGCCCCCTAGAACATATCTTGCTGGTTGAAGGAAGATGTGTTCTGGATAATCCGAGAAATCCAAATCCAGAATGCGACAATCACGCCGGATCGTATTAAGGCCAGAAAACCGACGATCACGTAGGATTGTAGTAAGGCCAGAGGAATCCAAGAAGACCAGGAGTTTGCACCTGCAATAAGATAAAACAAACAATGCAAGAATATTTCCTTGATGGCCTTACTAGAGTAAACCATCTGAGAAGGTGTTAGAGGGGTTCCAAGACGGCCTTACCGGAGTAAGACGACCAACGAAAAGCAACGAAGGTTCCAAGACGGCCTTATCAGAGTAAGACGACCAAGGAAAAGCACATGAGGTTCCAAGACGACCCTACCAGAGTAAGACGACCAAGGAAAAGCACATGAGGATTTTTTTATACTAGACGGATCCAGTTCGGAGCCGGACCTCAATGTTTATACTGGACGGATGCAGTTAGGAGCCGGAGCTCAATGCTTATTACTAATTCATGAAAATGCAGCGGTCATTTGCCGACACGACTGTAGACCACATGTTGGTTCCGTGCATGTGGGCTGATGTGATGGCTCTTATTACATGCAGGGAAAACAAAGAAGGGCGAGAAGTCACCTAAAAACATGAATTGCGGACAAGAGTCCAGCAAAACAAAGAGATCTGCTGAGTGGGATTAGTTAATGATAAGCCCCCGATTGCTCGATCCGGGATCGTTCCCTCTCCGGGGAGTCGGTGGTGGTAGCGCAGGTGTGGGCGCTGTTGGTCGAATGACGTACTCGGGTATTTCTCCTCACCTGACCCGAATCTCGATAAGGTTTCACAAATGTCTGCAGTCATCGGTGTTATGACCATCCGTGTCATAAAATATGCAATGTCTTCTGGAATTGCGATGTGCTAGCGTTGTCTCCCTCTTGTGGGGCCCTGGATATGAGGCGGCACTGCCTGTATCCACGTATATGTTGCTCAGAGTGTCATTCAGTTCAGTGTATTTGTCATATCTGGACACTCTCTAGGGTGGAGCATTACGATCATCTGTAACAGGGGTCTTTCCTTTACCCATGTCATTGCCTTTTCCCGGATTGGGCGGTTCTTCATCTCCGAGCAAGTTGACGTCGAGAGGGAGTTTCTCAGAAGTTGCATCTTCTTCCCATAGGAATCTATCTGCTTCAACGTAGAATTCGCTGAGGTTTCGTGGTGAATCTCTGTACAATGACTTTTTGAACTCCAAGTTATCTAGAACGTCGGATACTACTGCCATCAGTACCATCGATGGTTCAGCGCGATCAACTGATGCTGCTTCAACGTTGAATCTTTCCAAGAATGAACACAGAGCTTCTCTAGGCCTTTCCTTTATTGTATTGAGTGGCATGAAGTTATTGGGTCATGCGATGTGGACACGAAATTGTTCAAGGAAGCGAGCGACCACAATATTCCAGCTATTGATCGATTCCGTTTCTAGCTATCGAATCCACATAGCTGCTATATCAGTCAGAAAGAGGGGAAAACATTTAGCCATGACGTTTTCCGATGCCATGTGAACTTCCATATGTTGTTTGTAGCTCATCATGTGCATGGTAGGATCCATCCTACTGTTGTAGGGCTTCAGTTGTGGATGCTTGAAATCTGGGAGATTAAGAGAATTCCTGATTTCATGAGTGAAAGGAGTATGGATGACGTCGTCCACGTCGTTCTGATAAGTACGGCCTCTCGTGAGGCATTGAATGAGATTGGCGAGCCGATTGCCCTCAAAAAGTTGTTGCAAGTTGCCAAGATCAGAGCCGGTGCCCCAAGCATTGAATGCAAGAGAAGATGGAAGTCGGTGGGATGTCGTGAGCGGGTCGCGTGTCGCGGTTCGTGGTTCAGAGGAGGCGACCCGACACGGTCGTGAATCATGGAGGTTGGCACGTGAGGCTGGATCATTAACCAGGGGGGGCGATCCGACTGGGTCCTGGAGGTAGGTCATGAACTGGTTGTTGCTGAGAAAACGGGAGCGAGTTGCTGGGATCGGCTCGTGAGCCTGGTGGTGCAACACAATCCGGATCGCGATCTAGAGGTGTATCATGAGATGGTTGATGCTGCTGAACGGGGGCTTGCAATCCGTTGTTCATCTGATCTGGAGATGAAGTAGATCGCAGTGCATTTCAAAGAGCCAGTGGGTTGCCCCCGAATCCTAGTGATACACGAGTCGCTTCTTTGGCTTCATTTCCAATTACTTGAGCGTTGCTCGGCCTTCCATCCATCCGAGCGAAGAATTGGTTGATCATTTCCTATTGTTTCTGGAGGAGATCGTCGTGCTTTGCCATCTGGGTCCTCAATTCAGTTAGAACACCATTCATCTCGTCTCTAGTTAAGTATGCTGATGGGTCTTCATGGGAGGAAGCCTCCAGGCTTGCCTCATTCCTTGCACCTTTAGCGTCAGCATCATCGGCATGAGCGGAAGTTCTAGTCTACTTCCTTTTGATTGTGTAACACCCCGCAAATTCTATAACTGTGAAACTCACAAATTAAAGTATAATTAATTTCAAATCAAAGAACTAAGGGAAACGGGATATGCCATTGCGTTCGTCTCGGAAAAATACGCGAAATAGAGTCCGAGTTTTCGTAAAACGGATATCGTATGAAGAAGTTATGGACGAACGAAGTTGGGCGAAAAACCGGAAAACGGGTCAGAATGCACTGGCGCACTTGGGAAGTGCGCCAGAACAAAAATGCACTGGCGCACCTGTGAAGTGCGCCAGTACATTTTTGACCTGGCGCACCTGCCAAGTGCGCCTAGGTCAAAAATGACCTGCTGGCCAAGTCTGGTCTAGCCCTGGCTGGCCAGGTCTGTGTTTGGCCGATTTTCAGAAGCTTGCTTTGTCATTAGGGCTAGGTGGCGGGTTTTTATTGGTCTCTCTTCCTAATGAATGGCTACGATCTAACCTAGCAACATCAATGGTCCTAATCAATTCCTAACCTCTATATAAACAACCCTAGACTAAACCCTAATCTATTCATTCAAAATAAGATTATAGCCGCCATGTTGCTGAGGAACGACAAAGATTAGCCGCCGACTAGAGAGAGGATTAGGAAGAAAATTCTAAAGCCTAAAGCAATTCAAAGCAACCTAAAGCTAATCAGTTCAACAAAGGAATCGTGTCTCTTAATTAGAGAATTCGCCGCAACCATTGTAAGTAGAGTATTACTTTGGTATAAATAAACAACTGTGTTGATGTGTATGCTTGAATTGTGGCAATGGAAGTAATTCATGTTTGTGCAAAATTATGTTATTCATTATAAAGAACTACATGCGGTAGTTCTATGCAAATATACGTTTGGAATATTGTGCAAATTATGTAATCTATGTTGAAGCTACATGTATGTAGTTGAGTGAAATTTATGCAAGTTTGGGGCTTTGTTATTATGTCGTCATGATGTATATTTTGTGCATAAATCATTTTGCAAGCAATTGAGACAAGTTTGGTTGTTATAGTTCATATGAAACTATGTTGGAATTTTGACACCATAATCCATGTATTTGCAAAACTTATGAATATGGCTAGGCTATGAATGATATTTGGCATAATTGAAATCTATGATTAAGTCTATCTTGTTTAAAAGAACTATATGATGACATATGTGAGACATGGCTAGGTTAGACTAAATAATCCCTTTTTGCAAGATTAAAGCAAACACCATGATTAGGAATATTTATGCATAAGTATATTTATACCATCGTTATGTGATTAAACTTAAATCATGATTAAGTTGAACCATGCTTTTGTGTTAGTAACAAAGTATCCCCTTTGTAAACATGTAGAAACCTTGAACATGACATGTTTATGTTTATGCCATGAACAAACTTAACTTTACTTATGCCATGCTCATGTTTGACATTATGCTATGCCTATGCTAGGAATATTTATGACATGCTTATGTTTGACATTATGCCCAAATAAGAATATAGGTTCATGTTGTAGTTAAACCTATGCAAGTTCACATGCTTTGATTCATGTCACCCATGTTGCCACTATGCAAGTACACCAATTTCTATTTTGTATTTCCAACGTCGTATTGCAAGTTCATGCGCTCACCTTCCCCTCTTTGTGTATACGCCATAAGCCTCCCCTTTCGCATGGCTAAATTGGGCTTTAAAAGGCTAAGCCCAATATATATGAACGGACGTGTAAAACGGGGAAAAATAACGTTGGGTTAAAATTAATTAATGAATGAAAATATAAAATAGAAGGGCCCAAATTCAAGTATGGGTTGGGCCCGTGATTGGTGTAATCTTTACACCATTAACTTAATAATGGGCCGCAAATATTTACATATAAGAAATAAAGAAGAATGACAAGATATGTAAATGTAGAAAATACGATGTGTTTAACCCGAGGTTGGATTGAGTTGTGATGTAAACCTGCCCGGAACCGCCCGGCTGTCCAGTAGTCACAACAATACCTATCCAATGTGGGAGGTTAAACATGGAGCCCAGCAAGGACCCGAGGTTAGACTGAGTTGTGGCGTAAGACTGCCCGGAACCAACCGGCAACAGGCAGCCACAACAATACCTGTCTAATGTGAGAGGTCAGGGCCTTAATAAGATAATTAAGGCTGAGTCAGGATTGTTAGGATTAAGTGAACTAAAGACTTAATCAAAATGGAACATGCTAAACGAAACGGACTGGTGGGGTTAGGTTAGAAAACACTTAACCAACTTAGCATGTGGTTAGAGATAGAAAACCTAGTAGCGGAGGACCCTTTTCGCAGTAACCCTACAAAGGTATCATGATACCCTGAAACTAGGCAGGGTGGGGCACGATTACTGGGCTGATTGTAAGAGGTCAAATCGACGGCGGTGGTGTAGCAGTGTAGGTTCTAACGGGGTGCGGGCGTGCACACACTCCGGCGCAGAAAAATAAGGCACTGGACACCAGTAGCATACCTGTGCATTCTAAGGTTGTGTCGGGCCGCCGCCATGGGACTTGATACACCCCATGGTGGGACCAGCATAGGTAACTACAACATCGGGGGCCGTAAGACACATGTAACTTTGCGAGTAGGAGCCGATCATCGTAGAATGGATCACATCACCCTGATTATGGGTGCCAGTTGGAAACTAGTTTATATGGGTTCAGAGATTAACATGGGGTACGATAGTATATTCGACCCTAGACAACTTAACCAAGTTATAGTTTTTGCCCACTTCTTGTTATTACTTATCATACCCAGTTCTTTATTCATAGACAAAGTAGTACTAGACTTACTCAGGCTTTATGTCTGACTCTATTTTCCTTTCGTCTTCTTTCTTCCGTTTCCCCCCCCCCAGGTCCTCAGGGAGGGAACACAGCAGCTTGACCAACCTCAACATCCAGCTTGAAGAAGAGAAATGTATTGCTTGGACTTTCCTGTTTTGAACTATGGCTTTGGACAATCCACTATGGGGACTTTTGGATGTTTATCTATGTTCTATTTATGCTTCTTTAAATCATGTACTCAAGACAGATTATGAAAATGTTATGCTATGTTTTTGGAAAGGATGTTGTTGTAACACGTATTTGACTTTATGAAATAAAAGTTTGTTGTTCTTCCGCTGTTTACAAATATGTGTTCTTATATCTGTCTTGTATATCTATGACTTGTACTTATAAACCTCCACCAAAATTAGGGCATTCCCTTTGAGAGTGACCCTAACGGAGGTGGGGTGTTTCACTTGGTATCAGAGCATAGGTTTACTAGATAAGATAAAAAGTTTTGAAAATTTATTTTCAAAAAGGAAATTTTAAAGAAGCATTTTTAAAGGATAAAATATTATTTTATTTTAAAAAGGCAAAGTCCACTCCCCAAAGCCATAGGAACTATCTCTTATCCTTCGTTCTGAATCTATCCTTTTTGTTTCAGCATGTCCCAAGAACTTAACTTACCGGAAGGGGTGCCAATACCCGGTTGGTTTAGACGGTTCTTAGAAGCAAGGGCCACTCAGCCAGGTCCTACTGTTCCTCCTCCCCCAGCTGAAGGAAATCATCCAGCTGCAGCGGCACCTTTTCCTCCACCTCCTCCTCGGGGAAACACATTTGCTAAGATATGTAAAGATTTTAAAGCCATGGGAGGAAGGGATTTCCATGGAACTGAGTCCTTCGTGGCAGCTAGAAATTGGCTGAAAGAAACTGAAGACCTATTCATCATCTTTGAGGTAGAGGATAGACAAAAAGTACAGTTGGCGGTGTGGCTATTGAAGGGCGAGGCTTCCTATTGGTGGGAAGTCACTGATGCTGAAAGACCAGTGGAGACGTGGGAGGACTTTAGGGCAAGGTTTGAGACCAAATTTCTCTCAGATGCGGAAAGAAGTTTGCAGTTGGAAAAATTCTTATTTCTCAAGCAAGGGGACAAGACAGTCAGAGAGTATGTGAATCAGTTCGATGAGCTGGCTAGGTTTGGGCTTGACCTAGTCAACACCCCGCACAAGAAGGCTCTCCGTTTCGTCAAGGGGTTAAATGAGCCATTACACAGTTTGGCCATGACCCATATACCCATGGGAGCCACGTATGAACGATTGGTGCAAATGGCATTGCTGAATGAAGAGGATAAGGGCAAGAAGGGGACAAAGGCAGAAAGCTCTCAAGGGAAGAAAGAGGGTTTGCAGCCTAAGAAGACGGACTTTAAGAAAGGCGGGAAAGGCAACAAGGAGAAGAGGAAGTGTAATTTCTGTGGCAAAGTGGGGCACTTAGTAAAGGACTGCCGGAAAAAGAAGGCCAAGGAGAATGGTGGGTGCTTTTCGTGCGGTGAGACGGGCCACAGGGCTAAGGACTGCCCAAAGAAACGAGGGCAGGGGCAGGGCGCTGGATCCACCCCAGGAGCACAGGTTCATGTGCTAGAAGCGCCACCATTGCAACAGCGAGGTATAAATACTTCTGTAGAAAGTGTAGTTTATCTTTATGATCACCCCGTTCGCACTTTATTTGATTCTGGCGCATCACACTCCTTTATCTCGTCTGCTTTAGTAGAATCTCTGCACCTAAAAACTAGTATGGTAGAGGACCCCTTAATTGTTAGAAACCCAATTGGGTGCCCAGTTCATTTGTCTATGATCTGTTTGGGATTGAAAATTTCTATTCTAAGCGTAGAACTTAAGTGTAGTGCCTTTATTTTGGGCTTTTCGTGATATCGTTTGATTTTGGGCATGGATCGGCTATCCAGTAATGGGGCCATCCTTGATTGTGAGAAAAGGGTTGTTAGGCTCCTAACCCAGCTCGGTAATACTTTGGAAATTTCTTGTAATCCCTCGTATGCGGTTATGCTTAGTTATCTTGAATCGCTAGATGCCTCTGTTGAAAATTTGAAATCAGTTAGAGTGGTCCGAGAATATCCGGATGTCTTTGAAGAGGTGAAGGGCTTGCCTCCGAAGCGGGAAATAGACTTCTGCATATATCTTGTAGATAATGCAAAGCCCGTTGCGTTACCCGTTAGACACATGGCACCACGAGAAAGGAAAGAGCTCAGTAAACAGATTAAAGAGCTTCTAGAGAAGGGGGTTCATTTGAAGGAGCATTTCAGAATGGGGCGCTCCAGTAGTGTTCGCCACTAAGGCAGAAAGTTCATTTCGCTTATGAATGAGTTGTGGGGAATCACCTTAGTAAGTACATTTGGCAACATAGTTGACATTTGTTTATTTTCTAGAGATAATTCATCTATGTGGAATACCTTCTAGTAAGTTAACAAGATCCAAGATTCATTAGTGAATTTTGGAGAGCTTGCATGGAACCATGAGTACGCAGTTATGCTTGAGCCAAGTATACTGGAAGGAGAATAAGTGAAAGAGGAACGAGAGGCAATAGTGAAATAGGTTCCAACTCCTATTTTGGAAACAAGAATTGAGAAGCTACGAAATTGTGAAGTTAAAGACGGACAAAGCATAATGGAGTTTAGCTCAAGGAAATGCGACTTAGAAAATTGAAGACTAGATTCGTGCATCATATCTCTTCTTAAGAGTATATCTTTGATCCCTCTCTTCCTGTAGAGCTTACTTGCATGCTATCTTTTGTGTATATCCTCTCGGTCCCATTCTCAATCCGATTTCTATTGCAAACCCCGTAGGGAGTGTGACTCATCTGCTAGTAACACATGTTGGGGCTTGAGGGTGTTCGTTGGATTGACCAAACTTTTTGGGTTTTATAGGAAACAGATGGGTCTTAGGAAGGGACTCCCTTGTGACCTAAAAGGAGTCCATCATGCTTAGTTTCCTAGAATCATATATGGTGGTTGGGTTGAGTAATTCTTTGAGTGTCAGTCTGATGTTGATTTCGGTCTTCGGGGCTGATGCTTAGAGAGTTCTTCTCCTAATCAATATATATGTGGCATAGATTTCCAGTTTTGACATTTGCCTAATGGGCACAAAGTTTTTACTTGTTTCTATCATTCGACTATACCTTTAGGTAGGACCATTCCCTATCATCGAGAAAATTGGGAAAATGGCCTATAGATTAGAGCTACCCGAGAAGTTGGCTGGAGTCCACAACGTCTTTCACGTTTCACATCTTCGAAAATGTCTACATGAGTCTGCTGAAGTGGTAAAGCCAGATGTCCTAGAAGAAGCCGAAGTGGAACGCGAAGCAACCATAAGAAAAAAATTCCAACCGGCATATTAGGAACGGAAGTGAAGAAGCTACGCAACCGCGAAGTCAAGCTCGTCAAAGTTCAGTGGAGCGACGCCGAGGGAGACGCGACTTGGGAAACTGAAGCTAGAATACGCACTGCCTACCCTTTTCTGTTCGAGGGTACATCCTTGATCTTTTCTTTTCCTTAAGTTGCGCTTTTATCTATCTTTTAGGTATATTTCCTCGACCTTATCTTTTAGGTAGAAACCCTTTGGATGGAAACATGTAGTTGAAACATGTTATGGATGATGGTTGCAAGTGGTTGCAAGTGATTGCTAGTGGTTGCTCGTGGTTGAATGTACACACACAATCTAGGTTTTAGATCGGCTCAGTCACTTCATATTGCATATGCATATATGTTTGCATTCGTATATGGTTGAACATTAATGTGTTGTCATATGGATGTTGCATCTGTATTGAATGATTGTGCACTCATGTAGAATCATGAATAGGAAAATTTGCATACATAATGGATTCATGGCACTTATATAATTCGCATTAAGGAGGTCAACTGAATCAGTAGACCGCCTGATTTTGCATTAGATAAGTACATGTACACACACACTTCGCATATGATCATGAAGCATTAGAAGTCTTTTAAGGACAATGGATGCTCGTGTTTGATGGATGAGTAGATGGATGATTGGATGTTAGGATATACATTCCTCCTAACTTGAAGATTTCGGGGACGAAATCCTTTTAAGTGGGGGAGAATGTAACACCCCGCAAATTCTATAACTGTGAAACTCACAAATTAAAGTATATTTAATTTCAAATCAAAGAACTAAGGGAAACGGGATATGCCATTGCGTTTGTCTCGGAAAAATACGCGAAATAGAGTCCAAGTTTTCGTAAAACGGATATCGTATGAAGAAGTTATGGATGAACGAAGTTGGGCGAAAAACCGGAAAACGGGTCAGAATGCACTGGCGCACTTGGGAAGTGCGCCAGAACAAAAATGCACTGGCGCACCTGTGAAGTGCGCCAGTACATTTTTGACCTGGCGCACCTGCCAAGTGCGCCCAGGTCAAAAATGACCTGCTGGCCAAGTCTGGTCTAGCCCTGGCTGGCCAGGTCTGTGTTTGGCCGATTTTCAGAAGCTTGCTTTGTCATTAGGGCTAGGTGGCGGGTTTTTATTGGTCTCTCTTCCTAATGAATGGCTACGATCTAACCTAGCAACATCAATGGTCCTAATCAATTCCTAACCTCTATATAAACAACCCTAGACTAAACCCTAATCTATTCATTCAAAATAAGATTATAGCCGCCATGTTGCTGAGGAACGACAAAGATTAGCCGCCGACTAGAGAGAGGATTAGGAAGAAAATTCTAAAGCCTAAAGCAATTCAAAGCAACCTAAAGCTAATCAGTTCAACAAAGGAATCGTGTCTCCTAATTAGAGAATTCGCCGCAACCATTGTAAGTAGAGTATTACTTTGGTATAAATAAACAACTGTGTTGATGTGTATGCTTGAATTGTGGCAATGGAAGTAATTCATGTTTGTGCAAAATTATGTTATTCATTATAAAGAACTACATGCGGTAGTTCTATGCAAATATACGTTTGGAATATTGCGCAAATTATGTAATCTATGTTGAAGCTACATGTATGTAGTTGAGTGAAATTTATGCAAGTTTGGGGCTTTGTTATTATGTCGTCATGATGTATATTTTGTGCATAAATCATTTTGCAAGCAATTGAGACAAGTTTGGTTGTTATAGTTCATATGAAACTATGTTGGAATTTTGACACCATAATCCATGTATTTGCAAAACTTATGAATATGGCTAGGCTATGAATGATATTTGGCATAATTGAAATCTATGATTAAGTCTATCTTGTTTAAAAGAACTATATGATGACATATGTGAGACATGGCTAGGTTAGACTAAATAATCCCTTTTTGCAAGATTAAAGCAAACACCATGATTAGGAATATTTATGCATAAGTATATTTATACCATCGTTATGTGATTAAACTTAAATCATGATTAAGTTGAACCATGCTTTTGTGTTAGTAACAAAGTATCCCCTTTGTAAACATGTAGAAACCTTGAACATGACATGTTTATGTTTATGCCATGAACAAACTTAACTTTACTTATGCCATGCTCATGTTTGACATTATGCTATGCCTATGCTAGGAATATTTATGACATGCTTATGTTTGACATTATGCCCAAATAAGAATATAGGTTCATGTTGTAGTTAAACCTATGCAAGTTCACATGCTTTGATTCATGTCACCCATGTTGCCACTATGCAAGTACACCAATTTCTATTTTGTATTTCCAACGTCGTATTGCAAGTTCATGCGCTCACCTTCCCCTCTTTGTGTATACGCCATAAGCCTCCCCTTTCGCATGGCTAAATTGGGCTTTAAAAGGCTAAGCCCAATATATATGAACGGACGTGTAAAACGGGGAAAAATAACGTTGGGTTAAAATTAATTAATGAATGAAAATATAAATTAGAAGGGCCCAAATTCAAGTATGGGTTGGGCCCGTGATTGGTGTAATCTTTACACCATTAACTTAATAATGGGCCGCAAATATTTACATATAAGAAATAAAGAAGAATGACAAGATATGTAAATGTAGAAAATACGATGTGTTTAACCCGAGGTTGGATTGAGTTGTGATGTAAACCTGCCCGGAACCGCCCGGCTGTCCAGTAATCACAACAATACCTATCCAATGTGGGAGGTTAAACATGGAGCCCAGCAAGGACCCGAGGTTAGACTGAGTTGTGGCGTAAGACTGCCCGGAACCAACCGGCAACAGGCAGCCACAACAATACCTGTCTAATGTGAGAGGTCAGGGCCTTAATAAGATAATTAAGGCTGAGTCAGGATTGTTAGGATTAAGTGAACTAAAGACTTAATCAAAATGGAACATGCTAAACGAAACGGACTGGTGGGGTTAGGTTAGAAAACACTTAACCAACTTAGCATGTGGTTAGAGATAGAAAACCTAGTAGCGGAGGACCCTTTTCGCAGTAACCCTACAAAGGTATCATGATACCCTGAAACTAGGCAGGGTGGGGCACGATTACTGGGCTGATTGTAAGAGGTCAAATCGACGGCGGTGGTGTAGCAGTGTAGGTTCTAACGGGGTGCGGGCGTGCACACACTCCGGCGCAGAAAAATAAGGCACTGGACACCAGTAGCATACCTGTGCATTCTAAGGTTGTGTCGGGCCGCCGCCATGGGACTTGATACACCCCATGGTGGGACCAGCATAGGTAACTACAACATCGGGGGCCGTAAGACACATGTAACTTTGCGAGTAGGAGCCGATCATCGTAGAATGGATCACATCACCCTGATTATGGGTGCCAGTTGGAAACTAGTTTATATGGGTTCAGAGATTAACATGGGGTACGATAGTATATTCGACCCTAGACAACTTAACCAAGTTATAGTGTTTGCCCACTTCTTGTTATTACTTATCATACCCAGTTCTTTATTCATAGACAAAGTAGTACTAGACTTACTCAGGCTTTATGTCTGACTCTATTTTCCTTTCGTCTTCTTTCTTCCGTTTCCCCCCCCAGGTCCTCAGGGAGGGAACACAGCAGCTTGACCAACCTCAACATCCAGCTTGAAGAAGAGAAATGTATTGCTTGGACTTTCCTGTTTTGAACTATGGCTTTGGACAATCCACTATGGGGACTTTTGGAAGTTTATCTATGTTCTATTTATGCTTCTTTAAATCATGTACTCAAGACAGATTATGAAAATGTTATGCTATGTTTTTGGAAAGGATGTTGTTGTAACACGTATTTGACTTTATGAAATAAAAGTTTGTTGTTCTTCCGCTGTTTACAAATATGTGTTCTTATATCTGTCTTGTATATCTATGACTTGTACTTATAAACCTCCACCAAAATTAGGGCATTCCCTTTGAGAGTGACCCTAACGGAGGTGGGGTGTTTCAGATTGCCATTTATCCAATAGCCAAAAAATTCAAGCAGAAGTTGAAGTTTCCGTGTGCCCTCCTTCCTGGCGCGCCAGAATGTTAGACCAATATCTGGGCCTAACACCCTAATGTAGATCACAGATCACGGGATGTAGAAAATGATAAAATCAGAGGGAACACATGAGGTTTTATAGTGGTTTGGCTGTAGATGTAGCCTACGTCCACTTTATAATCTTATTGTTATACTGACAGATTACAAGAATCAGTCACATGTAAGCACACAATCCGTGTGTTTTATTAAGGTTACACGAGGAGAATTTAGATGTATGAAGGAGAAAAGTCCTTGCACTTCAGTAATGGAGGAAGCCGTGAACAAGTATGGCCAAAGGTTCCCTGAAAATGCCTTCAAATGGTATATTTATAGGTGCAGGAGAGCTTCTGGGTTGACCGGATCGTGATGGGGTACGTGGCACCCGATTCGGGATAGTAGGAGTAAGATGTGGCATTAGAACAAGTCAAAACAGGCTGTCCAGGAGTAGGTTTGGGTTTTGGATCGTGATCATGTAGGGCGAGCTGACCGGGTCCTCGCGAACTGTAATTAAGAGCTGGCGATCTGGTCGTGGTCTCCTTGTGCGCCACGAGTGGGTCGTGGTCTAAAGGTGCACCACGAGCCAAGAGTGGCGATCCGATGAGGGGCGATCCGGGGGTGCATCACCAGCCAGAGAGGGTGTACGAGCTATACTCCGATCGTGTGACGCTTCGTCGCTTTATCCGGGAAACTGCCAGGTTATACCCTTTTCACGGAAGTAGGCATAACTTTCAAACCGTAAGTCCGATTGAGCCCAACCGAAGCTCAAACTGAAACTAACTCAGAGTGTTACGAGGTTTCTGGAGCATTACATTGTATTTACTGTTTTCGGGCCCAAAAGAGGTCATCTGATAGGTGTTTCGGGCCTATTTATGTTGAGAATGTGATTTGACAGAATCTCTCAATGTCTTCTGACCTTGTTTCAATCGCTTGAGCATGTTATCATTCAGGAATTCCATATGTGAGAAATTTTGTTAAAAAATGTGTCAACAGGCCCGCCTCCCAGAACATTCTTGTTGGTTGAAGGAAGATGTGTTCTAGATAATCTGAGAAATACAAATCCAGAATGTGACGATCACGCCGGATCGTATTAAGGCCAGAAAACCAACGATCACATGGGATCGTATTAAGGCCAAAGAAATCCAACAAGACCAGGAGTTTGCACCTGCAATAAGATAAAATAGAAAATGCAAGAATATTTCCTAGATGGCCTTACCGGAGTAAATCATCCGAGGAGGTGTTAGAGGGGCTCCAAGATGGCCTTACCGGAGTAAAACGACGAAGGAAAAGCAACGGAGGTTCCAAGACGGCCTTATCAGAGTAAGACGACCGAGGAAAAGCACATGAGGTTCCAAGACTGCCTTATTGGAGTAAGACGACCAAGGAAAAGCACATGAGGATTTGTTTATACTAGAAAGATCCAGTTCGGAGCCGGAGCTCAATGTTTATACTGGACTGATGCAGTTAGGAGCCGGAGCTCAATGCTTATTATTAATTCATGAAATTCAGCGGTCGTTTGCCGAACACGACTGGAGACCACAAGTCGGTTCCATGCATGTGGGCTGATGTGACGGCACTTATTACATGCAGGGAAAACAAAGGAGAGCAAGAAGTCGCCTAAAAACATGAACAACTGACCAGAGTCCAGCAAACCAAAGAGAT
This sequence comes from Allium sativum, assembly GCA_030737875.1. Lineage (NCBI taxonomy): Eukaryota > Viridiplantae > Streptophyta > Magnoliopsida > Asparagales > Amaryllidaceae > Allium > Allium sativum. The sequence goes on along the minus strand of CM060920.1, from coordinate 32,348,161 downwards.
CCGCCGAGTGGGATTAGTTAATGATAAGCCCGCGATTGCTCGATCCGGGATCATTCCCTCTCCGGGGAGTCGGTGGTGGTAGCGCAGGTGTGGGCACTGTTGGTCAAATGACATACTCGGGTAGTTCTCCTCGCCTGACCCGATCCTCGATAAGGTCTCGCAAATGTCTGCAGTCACCGGTGTTATGACAGTCCATGTCATAAAATATGCAATGTCTTCCGGAATTGCATTGTGCTAGCGTTGGCTCCCTCTTGGGGGGGGGGGGGCTGGATATGAGGCGGCACCACCTATATCCACGTATATGTTGGTCATAGTGTCATTCAGTTCAGTGTAATTGTCATATCTGGACACTCTTCGGGGTGGAGCATTACAATCATTTGTAGCAGGGGTCTTTCCTATACCCATGTCATTGCCTTTTCCAGGATTGGGCAGTTCTTCATCTCCGAGCATGTTTACGTCGAGAGTGCATTTCTCAGAAGTTGCATCTTCTTCCCGCAGGAATCTATCTGCTTCAAGATATAGTTCGCTGAGGTTCGCGGTGGATCTCTGTACAAAGACTTTTTGAACTCCGAGTTATCTAGAACGCCGGATACTACTGCCATCTGTACCGTAGATGGTTCAAGGCGATCAACTGATGCTGCTTCAACGTTGAATCTTTCCAAGAATGAACACAGAGCTTCTCTAGGCCTCTGCTTTATTGTATTTAGTGGCTTGACGTTCTTGGGTCGTGCAATGTGGACACGAAATTGTTAAAGGAAGTGAGCGACCAACATATTCCAGCTATTGATCGATTCCGTTTCTAGCTGTCGAATCCACATGGCTGCTATATCAGTCAGAAAGAGGGGCAAACATTTAGCCATGACATTTCCCAATGCCATGTGAACTTCCATATGCTGTTTGTAGCGCATCAGGTGCATTGTAGGGTCGTGGTCTGAAGGTGCGCCACGAACTAAGGGGGAGATCCAATGCAGGTCGATCCGATGGTGTATAACGAGCCAGAGAGGGTGTACGAGCCACACTACGATCGTGTGACGCTTCGTCGCTTTATCCGGGAAACTGCCAAGTTATACCCTGTTCATGGAAACGGGCATAACTTTCGAACTATAAGTTCGATTAAGCCAAACCGATGCTCAATCTAAAGCTAACTCAGAGGGCTACAAGAGATACGGAGCATAGCTCAGTAATTGCTGTTTTCGGGCCCAAAAGAGGTCATCTGATAGGATCATAGGAGTTTCAGGCCTGTTTATGTCGAGAATGTATTTTGACCAATTCTCTCAATGTCTTCTGACGTTGTTTCCATTGCTTGAGCATGTTATCATTCAGGAATTCCATATGTGATAGCTTTTCCCAAAAAATGTGTCAACAGGCCCGCCCCCCAAAACATATCTTGCTGGTTGAAGGAAGATGTGTTCTAGATAATCTGAGAAATCCAAATCTCGAATGCGACGATCACGCCGTATCGTATTAAGGCCAGAAAACCGACGATCACATGGGGTAAAACAAACAATGCAAGAATATTTCCTAGATGGCCTTACTGGAGTAAACCATCCGAGGAGGTGTTAAAGGGGTTCCAAGACGGCCTTACCGGAGTGCGACGACCAAGGAAAAGCAACGAAGGTTCCAAGACGGCCTTATCGGAGTAAGACGACCAAGGAAAAGCACATGAGGTTCCAAGACGGCCTTACCGGAATAAGACGACCAAGGAAAAGGACATGGGGATTTGTTTATACTCAATGGATCCGTTTCAGAGCCGGAGATCAATGTTTATACTGGACGGATCCAGTTAGGAGCTAGAGCTCAATGCTTATTACTAATTCATGAAAATGCAGCGGTCGTTTGCCGAACACGACTGGAGACCACTAGTCGGTTCCGTGCGTGTGGGATGATGTGACGGCTCTTATTACATACAGGGAAAACAAAGGAGGGCGAGAAGTCGCCTAAAAACATGAACTATGGACCAGAGTCCAGAAAACTAAAGAGATTTAATGAGTGGGATTGGTTATTGAGAAGCCTGGGTTGCTCGATCCGGGATCGTTCCCTCTCCGGGGAATCGGTGGTGGTAGCGCAGGTGTAGGCGCTGTTGGGGGAACGACGTACTCAGGTAGTTCTCCTCGCCTTACTCGATCCTCGATAAGGTCTTGCAAATGTCTGCAGTCTTCGGTGTTATGACCGTCCATGTCATGAAATATGCAATGTCTTCCGGAATAGCATTGTGCTAGCGTTGGCTCCCTCTAGGGGGGCATTGGATATAAGGCGGCACCACCTGTATCCACGTATATGTTGCTCAGAGTGTCATTCAGTTCAGTGTTTTTGTCGTATCTAGACCCTCTCCAAGGTGGAGCATTACGATCATTTGTAGCAGGTGTCTTTCCTTTACCCATGTCATTGTCTTTTCCAGGATTGGGCGGTTCTCCATCTCCGAGCATGTTGACGTCTAGAGTGTGTTTCTCAGAAGTTGCATCTTCTTCCCGCAGGAATCTATCTGCTTCAAGGTAGAATTCGATGAGGTTTCAAGGTGGATCTATGTACAAAGACTTTTTGAACTCCGAGTTATCTAGGACGCCGGATACTACAGCCATCCGTACCATCGATGGTTCAGGGTGATCAACTGTTGCTGCTGCAACGTTGAATCTTTCTAAGAATGAATGTAGAGCTTCTCTCAGCCTCTGCTTTATTGTAGTGAGTGACATGACATTCTTGGGTCGTGCGATGTGGACACGAAATTGTTCAAGGAAGCGAGCGTGCAACATATTCCAGCTATTGATCGATTCCGTTTCTAGCTGTCGAATCCACATGGCCGCTATATCAGTCAGAAAGAGGGGAAAACATTTAGCCATGACGTTTTTCGATGCCATGTGAACTTCCATATGTCGATTGTAGCGCATCAGGTGCACGGCAGGATCTGTCCTGCCGTTGTAGGGCTCTAGTTTTGGATGTTTGAAATCTGGGGGATTACGAGAATTCCTGATTTCACGAATGAAAGGAGTGTGATTGACGTCGTCCATGTCGTTTTGATAAGTGCGGCCTCTCGTGAGGCGTTGAATGAGATTGGCGAGCCAATTGCCCTCACAAAGTTGTTGCAAGTTGCCAAGATCCGAGCCGGTGCCCCCAGCGTTGAATGCAAGAGAAGATGGAAGCCGGTGGGATGTCGTGAGTGGGTCGCGGGTGGCTGTTCGTGGTTCAGGGGAGACGACCAGACCCGGTCGTGAATCATGGTGGTTGGCACATGAGGCTGGTTCGTGTAGCAGGGGGGCGATCCGACTGGGTCCTGGAGGTTGGTCATGAACCGGTTGTTGTTGAGCAAACGGGAGCGAGTTATTGGGATCGGCTCGTGAGCCTGGTGGTGCACCAAGATCAGGATCGCGATCTAGAGGTGTATCACGAGATGGTTGATGCAGTTGAACGGAGGCATGCAATCCGGTGTTCATCTGATTTGGAGTTGAGGTAGATCGCAGTGCATTTCCAAGAGCGAGTGGGTTGCCCTCGAATCCTAGTGATGCACGAGCCGCTTCTGTAGCTTCATTTCTAATGACTTGAGCATTGCTATGCCCTCCATCCATCCGAGCGAAGAATTGGTTGATCATTTCCTGTTGTTTCTGGAGGAGATCATCCTGCCTTGCCATCTGGGTCCGCAATTCAGTGAGAACTCCATCATCTCGTCTCTTGTTACGTATGCTGATGGGTCTTCATGGGAGGAAGCCTTCAGGCTTGCCTCGTTCCTTATGCCTTCAGCGTCAGCATCATCGGCATGAGCGGAAGTTCCAGTCTTCTTGCGTTTAATTGCCATTTATCCAATAGCCAAAAAATTCAAGCAGAAGTCGAAGTTGTCGTGTGCCCTCACTTCATGGCACGCCAAAATGTTAGACCAAAATCTGGGCCTAACACCCTAATGTAGATCACAGATCACGGGATGCATAAAATGACAAAATCAGAGGGAACACACGGGGTTTATAGTGGTTCGGCTGTAGATGTAGCCTACGTCCACTTTATAGTCTTACTGTTATACTGACAGATTACAAGAATAAGTTACATGCAAGCACACAATCCATGTATTTTATTGAGGTTACATGAGGAGAATTTAGATGTACAAAGGAGCAAAGTCCTTGCTCTTAAGTAATGGAGGAAGCCGTGAAGAAGTATGGCCCAAAGATCCCAGAAAATGCCTTCAACTGGTTTATTTATAGGTGTAGGTGAGCTTCTGGGTTGACCGGATCATGATAGGGTACGTGGCACCCTATCCGGGAAAGTAGGAGTAAGATGTGGCATGAGAACTGGTTAATACAGGCTGTCCATGAGCAGGTTCGGGGGTCGGATCATGATCATGTAGGGCGAGCTGACCGGGTCGTCGCGAACTTTAATGAAGAGCTGGCGATCGGGTCATGGTCTCCATGTGCGCCACGAGTGGGTCGTGGTCTGAAGGTGCGCCACGAGCCAAGGGGGGCGATCCGATGAGAGGCGATCCAAGGTGCATCACGAGCCAGAGAGTGTGTACGATTCATACTCCGATCGTGTGACGCTTCGTCGCTTTATACAGGAAATTGCCAGGTCATAAGCTGTTCATGGAAACGGGCATAATTTTAAAACCGTAAGTTCGATTGAGCCAAACTGAAGCAAACTCAGAGGGATATTAGAGTTACTGAGCACAGCTCCGTAATTGCTGTTTTTGGGTCCAAAAGAGGTCATCTAATAGGAGTTTCGGGCCTGATTATGTTGAGAATGTGATTTTGACCAAATCTCTCAATGTCTTCTGACGTTGTTTCCATTGCTTGAGCATGTTATCATTCAGGAATTCCATATGTGATAGCTTTTTCCAAAAAATGTGTCAACAGGCCCGCCCCCAGAACATATCTTGCTGGATGAAGGAAGATGTGTTCTGGATAATCAGAGAAATCCAAATCCAGAATGCGACGATCACGCCGGATCGTATTAATGCCAGAAAACCGACGATCACATGGGATCGTATTAAGGCCAGAGAAATCCAAGAAGACCAGGAATTTGCACCTGCAATAAGATACAACAAACAATGCAAGAATATTTCCTAGATGGCCTTACTGGAGTAAACCATCCGAGTAGGTTTTAGAGGGGTTCCACGACGGCCTTAACGGAGTGAGACGACCAAGGAAAAGCAACGAAGGTTCCAAGACGGCCTTATCGGAGTACGACGACCAAGGAAAAGCACATGAGGTTCCAAGACGGCCTTACCGGAGTAAGACGACCAAGGAAAAGCACACGAGGATTTGTTTATACTAGGCGGATCCATTTCGGAGATGGAGATCAATGTTTATACTAGACGGATCGAGTTAGGAGCTGGAGCTCAACGATTATTACTAATTCATGAAAATGCAGCGGTCGTTTGCTGTACACGACTGGAGACCACTAGTCGGTTCAGTGCGTGTGGGCTGATGTGACGGCTCTTATTAAATACAGGTAAAACAAAGGAGGATGCGAAGTCGCCTAAAAACATGAACTATGGACCAGAGTCCAGCACACTAAAGAGATTTGCTGAGTGGGATTAGTTAATGAGAAGACTGGGTTGCTCGATCCGGGATCGTTCCCTCTCCGGGGAGTCGGTGGTGGTAGCACAGGTGTGGGCGATGTTGGGCGAATGACGTACTCGGGTAGTTCTCCTCGCCTTACTCGATCCTCGATAAGGTCTCGCAAATGTCTGCAATCATCAGTGTTATGACCATCCTTGTCATGAAATATGCAATGTCTTATGGAATTGCATTGTGCTAGAGTTGGCTCCCTCTTGGGGGGCCTAGGATATGAGGCGGCACCACCTGTATCCACATATATGTTGCTCAGAGTGTCATTCAGTTCAGTGTATTTGTCGTATCTGGACCCTCTCTGGGGTGGAGCATTACGATCATTTGTAGCAGGGGTCTTTCCTTTACCCATGTCGTTGCCTTTTCCAGGATTGGGCGGTTCTCCATCTCCGAGCATGTTGACGTCGAGATTGTGTTTCTCAGAAGTTGCATCTTCTTCCCGCAGGATTCTATCTGCTTCAAGTAGAATTCGCTGAGGTCTGCGGTGGATGTTTGGGAAAAGACATTTTGACTACGAGTTATCCAGAATGCCGGATACTACTGCCATCAGTACCATCGATGGTTCAGGGCGATCAACTGATGCTGCTGCAACGTTGAATCTTTCCAAGAATGAATGCAGAGTTTCTCTGGGCCTCTTCTTTATTGTAGTGAGTGACATGACGTTCTTGGGTCATGCGATGTGGGCACGAAATCGTTCAAGGAAGCGAGCGACCAACATATTCCTACTATTGATCGATTCCGTTTCTAGCTGTCGAATCCACATGGCTGCTATATCAGTCAGAAAGAGGGGAAAACATTTAGCCATGATGTTTTCCGATGCCATGTGAACTTCCATATGCCATTTGTAGCGCATCAGGTGCACGGTAGGATCTGTCCTGCCGTTGTAGGGCTCCAGTTGTGGAAGTTTGAAATCTCGTTTTGATAAGTGCTGCCTCTCGTGAGGCGTTGAATGAGAATGGCGAGCCGATTGCACTTAAAAAGTTGTTGAAAGATGCCAAGATCAGAGCCGATGCCCCCAGCACTGAATGCAAGAGAAGATGGAAGCCGGTGGGATGTAGTGAGCCGGTCGCGGGTCGCGGTTCGTGGTTCAGGGGAGGCGACCGGTCCCGGTCGTGAATCATGGAAATTGGCACGTGAGGCCGGGTCGTGAAGCAGGGGGGCGATCCGACTGTGTCTTGGAGGTAGGTCACGAACCGGTTGTTGTTGAGCAAACATGAGCGAGTTGCTGGGATCGACTCGTGAGCCTAGTGGTGCACCACGATCTTGATCGCAATCTGGTGGTGTATTTCGAGATGGTTGATGCTGCTGAACGGGGGCTTGCACTTGGTTGTTCATCTGATCTGGAGCTGAAGTAGATCGTAGTGCATTTCCAAGAGCGAGTGGGTTACCCCCGAATCCTAGTGATGCACGAGCCGCATCTCTGGCTTCATTTCCAATGACTTGAGCGTTGCTCTGCCTTCCATCCATCCGAGCGAATAATTGGTTGATCATTTCCTATTGTTTCTGGAGGAGATCGTCCTGCCTTGCCATCTGGGTCCTCAATTCAGTGAGAACTCCATCGATCTCGTCTCTCGTTAATTATGTTGATGGGTCTTCATGGGAGGAAGCCTCCAGGCTTGCCTCGTTCCTTGCGCCTTCAGCGTCAGCATCATCGGCATGAGCGGAAGTTCCAGTCTTCTTCCTTTTGATTGCCATTTATCCAACACCCAAAAAATCCAAGCATAAGTTGATGTTGTCGTGTGCCCCCCTTACTAGCGCGCCAAAATGTTAGACCAAAATCCGGGCCTAACACCCTAATGTAGATCACAGATCACGGGATGCAGAAAATGATAAACTCAGAGGGAACACACGAGGTTTTACAGTGGTTCGGCTGTAGATGTAGCCTACGTCCACTTTATAATCTTATTGTTATACTGACAGATTACGAGAATCAATTACATGCAAGCACACAATCCGTGTGTTTTATTGAGGTTACAAGAGGAGAATTTATATGTATGAAGGAGCAAAGTCCTTGCACTTCAGTAATGGAGGAAGCCATGAAGAAGTATGGCCAAAAGATCCATGAAAATACCTTCGAATTGTGTATTTATAGTTGTAGGAGAGCTTCTGGGTTGACCGGATCGTGATGGGGTACGTCGCACCCGATCAGGGAAAGTAGGAGTAAGATGTGGCATGGGAACAGGTCAAAACAGGCTATCCAGGAGCAGGTTTGGGGATCAAATTCTAATCATGTAGGGCATGCTGACCGGGTCCTCGCGATCTATAATGAAGAGCTAGCGATCGGGTCGTGGTCTCCATGTGCGCCACGAGTGGGTCGTGGTCTGAAGGTGCGCCACGAGCCAAGTGGGCGATCCGATGAGTGGCGATCCGAGGGTGCCTCACGAGCCGGAGAGGGTGTACGCGCCATACTACGACCGTGTCACGCTTCGTAGCTTTATCCGGGAAACTGCCAGGTTATACCCTATTCACGGAAACAGGTATAACTTATTTTTTATAATAGAATAATAAAATCAGAGGGAACAGACAAGGTTTTATAGTGGTTCGGCTATAGATGTAGCCTACGTCCACTTTATAATCTTATTGTTATACTAACAGATTACAAGAATCAATTACATGCAAGCACAAAATCCTTGTGTTTTATTGAGGTTACAAGAGGAGATTTTAGATGTACGAAGGAGAAAATCCTTGCGCTTCAGTAATGGAGGAAGCCGGGAAGAAGTATGGCCAAAAGATCCCTGAAAATGCCTTCAAATGGTGTATTTATAGCTGTAGGAGAGCTTCTGGGTTGACCGGATCGCGATGGGGTACGTGGCACCCGATCCGGGAAAGTTGGAGTAAGATGTTGCATGAGAATAGGTCAAAACAGGATATCCAGGAGCAGGTTCGGGGGTCGGATCGTGATCCTGTAGGGCGAGTTGACCGGGTCCTCGCGAACTGTAATGAAGAGCTGGTGATCGGATCGTGGTCTCCATGTGAGCCACGAGTGGGTCGTTGTCTGAAGGTGCGCCACGAGCGAACGGGGCGATCCGAGGGTGCATCACGAGCCAGAGCGGGTGTACGAGCCATACTCCGTTCATGTGATGCTTCGTTGCTTTATCCGGGAAACTGCCAGGTTATACCCTATTCACGGAAATGGGCGTTACTTTCAAACCGTAAGTACAGTTGGGCCAAACCAAAGCTCAAATTGAAGTTAACTCAAAGGGCTACAAGAGTAACGAAGCGTTTCTATGTAATTTCTGTTTTTGGGCCCAAATGAGATCGTCTGATAGGAGCAAAGTCCTTGCACTTTAGTAATGGAGGAAGCCGTGAAGAAGTATGGCCAAAAGATCCCTGAAAATGCCTTCAAATGGTGTATTTATAGCTGTAGGAGATCTTCGGTGTTGACCGTATTAAGGCCATAAAACCGACGATCACATGGGATCGTATTAAGGCCGGAGAAATCCAAGAAGACCAGGAGTTTGCACCTACAATAAGATAAAACAAACAGTGCAAGAATATTTCCTAGATGGCCTTACCTGAGTAAACCATCCGAGGAGGTGTTATTGGGGTTCCAAGACGGCCTTACCTGGGTAAGATGACCTAGGAAGAGCAACGAAGGTTCCAAGACATCCTTATCGGAGTAAGACGACCAAGGAAAAGCAAATGAGGTTCCAAGACGGCCTTACCGGAGTAAGACGACCAAGGAAAACCACATGAGAATTTGTTTATACTAGACAGATCCAGTTCGGAGCCTGAGCTCAATGTTTATACTGGATGAATCCAGTTAGGAGCCGGAGCTCAATGCTGATTACTAATTCATGAAAATGCAGCAGTCTTTTGCCGAACACGACTGGAGACCACAATTCGGTTCCGTGTGTGTGGGCTAATGTGACGGATCTTATTACATGCAGGGAAAACAAAGGAGGTCGAGAAGTCGCCTACAAACATGAACTATGGACCAGAGTCCAGCAAACTAAAGAGATCCGCTGAATGGGATTAGTTAATGATAAGCCCACTATTGTAGCCATGACGTTTAGCCATAATGAGGGGAAAACATTTAGCCATGACGTTTTCCTTTGCAATGTGAATTTCCATATGCCGTTTGTAGCGCATCAGGTGCATGGTAGGATCTGTCCTACTGTTGTAGGGCTCCAGTTTTGGAAGTTTGAAATCTGGGGGATTACGAGAATTCCTGATTTCATGAGTGAAAGGAGTTTGGTTGACGTCATCCACCTCGTTCTGATAAGTGCGGCCTCTGGTGAGGTGTTGAATGAGATTGGCGAGCCGATTTCCCTCAAAAATTTGTTGCAAGTTGCCAAGATCTGAGCCGGTGCCCCCAATGTTAAATGCAAGACAAGATGGAAGCCGGTGGGCTGTCGTGAGCGGGTTGCGGTTCGTGATTCAGGGGAGGCGACCTGACCCGGTCGTGAATCATGAAGGTTGGCACGTGAGGCCGGGTCGTGAAACAGGGGGGCGATCCGTCTGGGTCTTGGAGGTAGGTCACGAACTTGTTGTTGTTGAGCAAGCAGTAGAAAGTTGCTGGGATCGGCTCGTGAGCCTGGTTGTGCACCACGATCCTGATCACGATCTAGAGGTGTATCACTAGATGGTTGATGCTGTTGAACGGGGGCTCGCAATCCGGTGTTCATCTGATATGGAGCTGAAATAGATCGTAGTTCATTTCCAAGAGCGAGTGGGTTGCCCCCGAATCCTAGTGATGCACGAGCCGCTTCTGTGGCTTCATTTCCAATGTCTTGAGCCTTGCTCGACCTTCCATCCATTCGAGCGAAGAATTGTTTGAACATTTCCTGTTGTTTCTGGAGGAGATTGTCCTGTCTTCCCATCTGGGTCCTCAATTCAGTGAGAACTCCATCCATCTCGTCTCTAGTTAAGTATGATGATGGGTCTTCATGGGAGGAAGCCTCCAGGCTTGCCTCGTTCCATGCGCCTTCAACGTCAGAATCATCGGCATGTGCGGAAGTTCCAGTCTTCTTCCTTTTGATTGCCATTATCCAATAGCCAAAAAATCCAAGTAAAAGTTGAAGTTGTCATGTGCCCCCTTCCTGGCACGCCTAAATATTAGACCAAAATCTGGGCCTAACACTCAAATGTATATCACAGATCGCGGGATGCAGAAAATGATAAAATCAGAGGGAACACGCGAGGTTTTATAGTGGTTCGGCTGTAGATGTAGCTTAAGTCTACTTTATTATCTTATTATTATACTGACAGGTTACAAGAATCAGTTACATGCAAGGACACAATCTGTGTGTTTTATTGAGATTACAATCGGAGAATTTAGATGTATGAAGGAGCAAAGTCCTTGCACTTCAGTAATGTAGGAAGCCGTGAAGAAGCATGGCCAAAAGATCCCTGAAAATGCCTTCAAATTTTGCATTTATAACTGTAGGAGAGCTTCTGGGTTGACCAGATCGTGATGGGGTACGTAGCACCCGATCCAGGAAAGTAGGTGTAAGATGTGGCATGAGAACAGGTCAGAACAGGCTGTCAAGGAGCAGGTTCGGGGGTCGGATCGTGATCATGTAGGGCGAGCTGATCGGGTCCTCGCGAACTGTAATGAAGAGCTGGCGATCGGGTCGTAGTCTCCATGTGCGCCCCGAGTCGGTCGTGGTCTGAAGGTTCACCACGAGCCAAGGGAGGCGATCCGAGGGTGCATCACGAGCCAGAGAGGGTGTACGAGCCATACTCCGATCGTGTGACGCTTGGTCGCTTTATGCGGGAAACTGCCAGGTTATACCCTATTCATGGAAACAGGCATAACTTTTAAACCGTAAGTCAAATTGAGCCAAACCGAAGCTCAAACTGAATCTAACTCAGAGGGCTACAAGAGTTACGGAGCTCAACTCAGTAAATGCTGTCTTCAGACCCAAAAGAGGTCATCTGATAGGAGTTTTAGGCCTGTTTATGTTGAGAATATATTTAGACCAAATCTCTAAATGTCTTCTGACGTTGTTTCCAACGCTTGAGCATGTTATCATTCAGGAATTCCATATGTGAGTGCTTTTGCCAAAAAATGTGTCAACAGGCCTGTCCCCCAGAACATATATTGCTGGTTGAAAGAAGATGTGTTCTGAATAATCTAAGAAATCCAAATCCAGAATGCGACGATCACGCCTGATCGTATTAAGGCCAGAAAACCGACGATCACATGGGATCGTATTACGGCCGGAGAAATCCAAGAAGACAAGGTGTTTGCACCTGCATTAAGAAAAAACAAACAATGCAAGGATATTTCCTAGATGGCCTTACCGACCATCCTAGGAGGTGTTAGAGGGGTTCCAAGACGGCCTTACCGGAGTGAGACGACCAAGGAAAAGCAACAAAGGTTCCAAGACGGTCTTGTCGGAGTAAGACGACAAAGGAAAAGCACATGAGGTTCCCAGACGGCCTTACCGGAGTAAGACGACCAAGGAAAAGCACATGAGGATTTGTTTATACTAGACGGATCTAGTTCAGAGACGGAGCTCACTGTTTATACTGGACGGATCCAGTTAGGAGCCGGAGCTCAATGCTTATTACTAATTCATGAAAATGCAGCGGTCGTTTGCCGAACACGACTGGAGACCACAAGTCGGTTCCGTGCATGTGAGCTGATATGACGGCTCTTATTACATGCAGAGAAAACAAAGGAGGTCGAGAAGTCGCCTAAAAACAAGAACTATGGACCAGAGTCTAGCAAACTAAAGAGATCCGCTGAGTGGAATTAGTTAATGATAAGCCCGCGGTTGCTCGATCCGGGATCGTTCCCTCTCCGGGGAGTCCGTGATGGTAGCGCTGGTGTGGGCGTCGGTGTTATGACCGTCTATGTCATGAAATATGCAATGTCTTCAGGTCTTCTGACGTTGTTTCCGTCGCTTAAAGTCTTCTGACGTTGTTTCCATCGCTTGAGCATGTTATCATTCAGGAATTCCATATGTGACAGACTTTGCCAAAAAAGTGTCAATAGGCCCACCCCCCAAAACATATCTTGCTGGTTGAAGGAAGATGTGTTCTGAATAATCTGAGAAATCCAAATCCAGAATGCGACGATCACGCCGGATCGTATTAAGGCCAGAAAACCGACGATTACACGGGATCGTAATAAGGCCAGAGATATCTAAGAAGACCAGGAGTTTGCACCTGCAATAAGATAAAACAAACAATGCAATAATATTTCCTAGATGGCCTTACCGGAGTAAACCTTCCTAGGAGGTGTTAGAGGGTTTCCAAGACGGCCTTACCGGAGTGAGACGACCAAGGAAAAGTGATGAAGGTTCCAAGACGGCCTTATCAGAGTAAGACGACTGAGAAAAACCACATGAGGTTCCAATACGGCCTTACCGGAGTAAGACGACCAAGGAAAAGAACATGAGGATTTGTTTATACTAGACGAATCCAGTTCGGAGCCGGAGCTCAATATTTATACAGGACGGATCCAGTTAGGAGCCAAAGCTCAATGCTTATTACTAATTCATTAAGATGCAGCGGTCGTTTGCCGAACACGACTGGAGACCATAAGTCGGTTCTGTGCATGTGAGCTGATGTGACGGCTCTTATTACATGCAAGGAAAACAAAGGAGGGCGAGAAGTCGGCTAAAAACATGAACTACGGAACAGAGTCCATCAAACTAAAGAGATCCGCTGATTGGGATTAGTTAATAATAAGCCCGCAATTGCTCGATCCGGGATTGTTCCCTCTCCGGGGAGTCAGTGGGGGTAGCGCAGGTGTGGGTGATGTTGATCGAATGACGTACTCGGGTAGTTCTCCTCGCCTGAACTGACCATCGATAAGGTCTCGCAAATGTCTGCAGTCATCAGTGTTATGACCGTCCATGTCATGAAATATGCAATGTCTTCCGGAATTGCGTTGTGCTAGCGTTGGCACCCACTTGGGGGGCCTTGGATATGAGGCGGCACCACTTGTATCCACGTATATGTTGCTCAGAGTGTCATTCAGTACAGTGTATTTGTCGTATCTGGACCCTCTCCGGGGTGGAGCATTATGATCATTTGAAGCAAGGGTCTTTCCTTTACCCTTGTCATTGCCTTCTCCAGGATTGGGCGGTTCTACATCTCCGAGCGTGTTGACGTCGAGACTGCGTTTCTCAGAAGTTGCATGTTCTTCCCGCACGAATCTATCTGCTTCAAGGTAGAATTCGCTGAGGTTTTGCGGTGGATCTCTGTACAAAGACTTTTTGAACTACGAGTTATCTAAAACGACGGATACTACTGCCATCAGTACAATCGATGGTTCAGGGCGATCAACTGATGCTGCTGTAATGTTGAATCTTTCCAAGAATGAACGCAGAGCTTCTCTTGGCCTCTGCTTTATTGTAGTGAGTGACATGACGTTTTTGGGTCATGCGATGTGGACACGAAATTGTTCAAGGAAGCGAGCGACCAACATATTCCAGTTATTGATCGATTCTGTTTCTAGTTGTCGATTCCACATGGCTTCTATATCAGTCAGAAAGAGGGGAAAACATTTAGCCATGACGTTTTCTAGTGCCATGTGAACTTCCATATGTCGTTTGTAGCACATCAGGTGCACGGTAGGATCTCTCCTGCCGTTGTAGGGCTCAAGTTTTGGAAGTTTGAATTCTTGGAGATTACGAGAATTCCTGATTTCATGAGTGAAAGGAGTGTGGTTGACGTCGTCCACATCGTTCTGATAAGTGCGGCCTCTCGTGCGGCGTTGAATGAGATTGGCGAGCCGATTGCCCTTAAAAAGTTGTTGCAAGCTGCCAAGATCAGAGCCGGTGCCCCTAGTGTTGAATGCAAGGGAAGATGGAAGCCAGTGGGCTGTCTTGAACGGGTCGCGGGTCGGGGTTCATGGTTCAAGGGAGGCGACCCGACCCGGTCATGAATCATGGAGATTGGCACGTGAGGTCGGGTCGTGAAGCAGGAGGGTGATCCGACTGGGTCCTGGAGGTAGGTTACGAACCGGTCGTTGTTGAGCAAACGGGAGCGTGTTGCCAGGATCGGCTCGTGAAACTGGTGGTGCACCACGATCCGGATCGCGATCTAGAGGTGTATCACTAGATGGTTGATGTTGTTGAACGGGGGTTCGCAATCAAGTGTTCATCTTATCTAGAGCTGAAGTAGATCGCAGTGCATTTCCAAGAGCAAGTGGGTTGCCCCCGAATACTAGTGATGCTCGAGCCGCTTCGGTGGCTTCATTTCCGATGACTTGAGTGTTGCTCGGCCTTCCATCCATTCAAGCGAAGAATTGGTTGATCACTTCCTGTTGTTTCTGTAGTAGATCATCCTGCCTTGTCATCTGGGTCCTCAATTCAGTGAGAACTCCATCAATCTCGTTTCCAGTTAAGTATACTGATGGATCTTCATGGGAGGAAGCCTCCAGGCTTGCCTCGTTCCATGCGCCTTCAGCGTCAGCATCATCGGCATTAGCGGAAGTTCGAGTCTTCTTCCTTTTGATTTCCATTTATCCAATAGCCAAAAAATCCAAGCAGAAGTTGAAGTTGTCGTGTTCCCCCCCCCTTCTTGGCATGCCTAAATGTTAGACCAAAATCTGCGCCTAACACCCTAATGTAGACCACAGATCACGGGATGTAGAAAATGATAAAATCAGAGGGGACACACAAGGTTTTATAGTTGTTCGGTTGTAGATGTAGCCTACGTACACTTTATAATCTTATTGTTATAATGACCGATTAGTAGAATCAGTTACATGCAAGCACACAATCCGTGTGTTTTATTGAGATTACAAGAGGTGAATTTAGATGTATGAAGTAGCAAAGTCCTTGCACTTCAGTAATGGAGAAAGCCGTGACAAAGTATGGCTAAAAGATCCCTGAAAATGCCTACAAATGGTGTATTTATAGCTGTAGGGGAGCTTCTGGGTTGACTGGATCGTGATGGGCTACGTGGCACCCGATCCGGGAAAGTAGGAGTAAGATATGTCATGAGAACAGGTCTAAACAGGCTGTCCAGGAGCAGGGTTCGGGGGTTGGATCGTGATCATGTATGGCGAGCTGATCGGGTCCTCGCGAACTGTAATGAAGAGCTGGCGATCGGGTCGTGGTCTATACGTGCGCCACGAGTGGGTTGTGGTCTGAAGGTGCAACACGAGCCAAGCGCGGCGATCCGAGGGTGCATCACGAGCCATACACCGATCGTGTGACGCTTCGTCGCTTTATCTGGGAAATTGCCAGGTTATACCCTGCTCACGGAAACAAGCATAATTTTCAAACTGTAAGTCCGATTGAGCCAAACCAAAGCTCAAACTGAAGCTAACTCAGAGGGCTCCAAGTATTATAGAGGTTATCTATGTAATTACTGTTTTCGGGCCCAAAAGAGGTCATCTGATAGGAGTTTCGGGCCTGTTTATGTTGAGATTGTGATTTTGACCAAATCTCTCAATGTCTTCTGACGTTGTTTCCATCGCTTGAGCATGTTATCATTTTGGAATTCCATATGTGGCAGCATTTGCCAAAAAATGTGTCAACAGGCCCGCCCCCCAGAACATATCTTGCTGGTTGAAGGAAGATGTGTTCTGGATAATCTGAGAAATCCAAATCCAGAATGCGACGATCACACGGGATCGTATTAAGGCCAGAAAAATCCAAGAAGACCAGGAGTTTGCATATGCAATAAGTTAAAACAAACAATGCTAGAATATTTCCTAGATGGTCTTACCGGAGTAAACCATCCGAGGAGGTGTTAGAGGGGTTCCAAGACGGCCTTTCCGGAGTGAGACGGCCAAGGAAAAGCAACGAAGTTCCAAGACGGCCTTATCGGAGTAAGACGACCAAGGAAAAGCACATGAGGATTTGTTTATACTAGACGGATCCAGTTCGGAGCCGGAGCTCAATGTTTATATTGGACGGATCCAGTTAGGAGCCAGAGCTCAATGATTATTACTAATTCGTGAAAATGCAGCGATCGTTTGCCGAACACGACTGGAGACCACAAGTCGGTTCCGTGCATGTGGGATGATGTGACGACTCTTATTACATGTAGGGAAAACAAAGGAGGGCGAGAAGTCGCCTAAAAACATGAACTATGGACCAGAGTCGAGCAAACTAAAGAATTCCGTTGAGTGGGATTAGTTAATGAAAAGCCAGCGATTACTCGATCCGGGATCGTTCCCTCTCCGGGGAGTCGGTAGTGGTAGCGCGGTTGTCGGCGCTGTTGGTCGAATGACGTACTCGGGTAGTTCTCCTCGCTTGACCCGATCCTCGATAAGGTCTCACAAATGTCTGCAGTCATCACTGTTATGACCGTCCATGTCATGAAATATGAAATGTCTTCCGGAATTGCGTTGTGCTAGCGCTGGCTCCCTCTTGGGGTGCCTTGGATATGAGGCAGCACCACATGTATCCACATATATGTTGTTCAGAGTGTCATTCAGTTCAGTGTATTTGTCGTATCTGGACCCTCTCCGGGGTGGAGCATTATGATCATTTGTAGCAGGGGTCTTTCCTTTCCCATGTCATTGCCTTTTCCAGGATTGGGCGGTTCTCCACCTCCGAGCATGTTGACGTTGAGAGTGTGTTTCTCAGAAGTTGAATCTTCTTCTCGTAGGAATCTATCTGCTTCAAGGTAGAATTCGCTGAGGTTTCACGTTGGATCTCTGTACAAAGACGTTTTGAACTGCGAGTTATCTAGAACGCCGGATACTACTGCCATCAGTACCATCGATGGTTCAGGGCGATCAACTGATGCTGCTGCAACGTTGAATCTTTCCAAGAATGAAAGTTGGGCCTCTGCTTTATTGTAGTGAGTGACATGACGTTCTTGGGTCGTGCGATGTGGACACGAAATTGTTCAATGAAGCGAGCGACCAACATATTCCAGCTATTGATCGATTCCGTTTATAGTTGTCGAATCCACATTGCTGCTATATCAGTCAGAAAGAGGGGAACACTTTTAGCCATGATGTTTTCCGATGCCATGTGAACTTCTATATGTCGTTTGTAGCGCATCAACTGCACATCAGGATCTGTCCAACCGTTGTAGGGCTCCAGTTGTGGAAGTTTGAAATCTGGGGGATTACGAGAATAACTGATTTCGTGAGTGAAAGGAGTGTGGTTGACGTCATCCACGTCGTTCTGATACGTGCAGCTTTTCGTGAGGCATTGAATCAGATTGGCGAGCCGATTGCCCTCAAAAAGTTGTTGCGAGTTTCCAAGATCAGAGCCGGTGCCCCTAGCGTTGAATGCAAGAGTAGATGGAAGCCGGTGGGCTGTCGTGAGTGGGTCACGGGTCGAGGTTCGTCGCTAAGGGGAGGTGACCCGACCCGGTCGTGAATCAAGGAGGTTGGCACGTGAGGCCCGGTCGTGAAGCGGGGGGCGATCCGACTGTGTCCTGGAGGTATGTCACGAATCAGTTGTTTTTCAGCAAACGGGAGCGAGTTGCTGGGATCAGCTCGTGAACCTGGTGGTGCACCACGATCCGTATCGCGATCTAGAGGTGTATGACGAGATGGTTGATTCTGTTGAACGGGGGGCTTGCAATCCGGTGTTCATCTGATCTGGAGCTGAAGTAGATTGCAGTGCGTTTCGAAGAGCGAGTGGGTTGCCCCCGAATCCTAGTGATGCACGGGCCGCTTCTGTGGCTTCATTTCCAATGACTTGAGCGTTGCTCGGCCTTCCATCCATTCGAGCGAAGACTTGATTGATCATTCCCTGTTGTTTCTGCAGGAAATCGTCCTGCCTTGCCGTCTGGGTCCTCAATTCAGTGAGAACTCCATCCATCTCATCTCTAGTTAAGTATGCTGATGGTTCTTCATGGGAGGAATTCTCCAGGTTTGCCTCGTTCCTTGTGCCTTCAGCATCAGCATCATCAGCATGAGAGGAAGTTCCAGTCTTCTTCCTTTTGATTGCCATTTATCCAATAGCCAAAAAATCCAAGCAGAAGTTGTCGTGTGCCCCCCTTCCTGGCGTGCCAAAATGTTAGACCAAAATATGGGCCAAACAACCTAATGTAGATCACAGATCACGGGATGCAGAAATTGACAAAATCAGAGGGAACATACGAGGTTTTATAGTGGTTCGGCTGTAGATGTAGTCTACGTCCACTTTATAATCATATTGTTATACTGATAGATTACAAGAATCAGTTACATGCAAGCACACAATCCATGTGTTTTATTGAGATTACAAGAGGAGAATTTAGATATATAAAGAAGAAAAGTCCTTGCACTTAAGTAATGGAGGAAGCCTTGAAGAAGTATGTCCAACAGATCCCTAAAAATGCCTTTAAATGGTGTATTTATAGATGTAGGAGAGCTTTTGGGTTGAACGAATCGTGATCGGATACATGGCACCCGATCCGGGAAAGTAGGAGTAAGATGTGGCATCAGAACAGGTCAAAACAGGCTGTCCAGGAGCAGGTTCGGGGGTCGGATCGTGATCCTGTAGGGCGAGTTAACTGGGTCCTCGCGAACTATAATGAAGAGCTGGCGATCGGGTCGTGGTCTCCATGTGCGCCACAAGTGGGTCGTGGTCTTAAGGTGCGCCACGAGCCAAGGGAGCGATCCGATGAGGGGCGATCCAAGGGTGCATCACGAGTCAGAGAGGGTGTACGAGCCATATTCCAATCGTGTGACACTTCGTCGCTTTATCCGGGAAACTCCCAGGTTATACCCTGTTCATGGAAACGGGCATAACTTTCAAATCGGATGTCCGGTTGGGCCAAACTGAAGCTCATACTGAAGCTAACTCAGAGAGCTACAAGAGTAACAGAGGTTTTCTTTGTAATTGCTGTTTTCGGGCCCAAAAGAGGTCGCCTGATAGGAGTTTCGGGCCTATTTATATTGAGAATGTGATTTTGACCACATCTCTCAATGTCTTCTGACGTTGTTTCCATCGCTTGAGCATGTTATCATTATGGAATTCCTTATGTGACAGCATTTCCCAAAAAATGTGTTAGCAGGCCCGTCCCACAGAACATATCTTACTGGTTGAAGGAATATGTGTTCTGGATAATCTGAAAAATCCAAATCCAGAATGCGGCGATCACGCCGGATCGTATTGAGGCCAGAAAACCAACGATCACACTGGATTGTATTAAGGCCAGAGAAATCCAAGAAGACCAGGAGTTTGCACCTGCAATAAGATAAAACAAAAAATACAAGAATATTTTCTAGATGGCCTTACTGGAGTAAACTATCTGAGGATGTGTTAGAGGGGTTCCAAGACGGCCTTACTGGAGTGAGACGACCAAGGAAATGCAATGAAGGTTCCAAGACGGCCTTATCGGAGTAAGACGACCAAGGAAAAGCACATGAGGTTCCAAGATGGCCTTACCGGGATAAGACGACCAAGGAAAAGCACATGAGGATTTTTTTATACTAGACAGATCCAGTTCTGATCTGGAGCTCAGTGTTTATACTGGACGGATACAGGTAGGAGCCGGAGCTCAATGCTTATTACTAATTCATGAAAATGCAGCGGTCATTTTCCGAACACGACTGGAGACCACAAGTCGGTTCCGTGCGTGTGGGCTGATGTGACGGCTCTTATTACATGCAGGGAAAACTAAGGAGGTCGAGAATTCGCCTAAAAACATGAACTATGGACTAGAGTCCAGCAAACTAAAGAGATCCGTTGAGTGGGATTAGTTAATGATAATCCCGCTTTTCCTCGATCCGGGATCGTTCCCTCTCCGGGGAGTCGGTGGTGGTAGCGCAGGTGTGGGCACTGTTGGTCAAATAACGTACTCAGTTAGTTCTCCTTGCCTGACCCGTTCCTCGATAAGGTCTCGCAAATGTCTGCAGTCATCGGTATTATGACCGTCCATATCATGAAATATGCAATGTCTTCCGGAATTGCGTTGTGTTAGCGTTGTCTCCCTCTTGGGGGGCCTTGGATATGAGGTGGCGCCACCTGTATCGCCGTATATGTTGCTCAGAGTGTCATTCAGTTCAGTGTATTTGTCGTACCTAGACCCTCTCCGGGGTGGATAGTACGATCATTTGTAGCAGGGGTCTTTCCTTTGCCGATGTCATTGCCTTTTCCAGGATTGGGCGGTTCTCCATCTCCGACCATGTTGACGTCGAGAGTGAGTTTCTCAGAAGTTGCATCTTCTTCCCGCAGGAATCTCTCTGCTTCATGGTAGAATTCGCTGAGGTTTCGCTATGGATCTCTGTACAATGACTTTTTGAACTCCGAGTTATCTCGAACGCCGAATAATACTGCCATCAGTACCATCGATGGTTCAGGGCGATCAACTGATGCTGCTGCCACGTTGAATCTTTCCAAGAATGGACGCAAAGCTTCTCTTGGCCTCTTGTTTATTGTAGTGAGTGACATGATGTTTTGGGTCGTGCGATGTGGACACGAAATTGTTCAAGGAAGCGAGCGACCAACAAATTCCAGCTATTGATCGATTCTGTTTCTAGCTGTCAAATCCACATGGCTGCTATATCATCTAGAAAGAGGGGAAAATGTTTAGCCATGATGTTTTCAGATGCCATGTGAACTTCCATATGCCGTTTGTAGTGCATCAGGTGCATGGTAGGATCTGTCCTGCCGTTGTAGGGCTCCAGTTTTGGATGTTCGAAATCTGGGATATTACAAGAATTCCTGATTTCATGAGTGAAACGGGTGTGGTTGACGTCATTCACGTCGTTCTGATAAGTAAGGCCTCTCGTGAGGTGTTGAATGAGATTGGCGAGCCGATTGCCCTCAAAATGTTGTTGCAAGTTGCCAAGATCAGAGCCGGTGCCCCCAGCGTTGAATGCAATACAAGATGGAAGCTGGTGGGCTGTCGTGAGCGGTTCGCGGGTCGCTGTTCGTGGTTCAGGGGAGGCGACCCGACCCGGTCGTGAATCATGGAGGTTGGCACGTGAGGCCGGGTCATGAAGCAGGGGGGCGATCCGACTCGGTCCTGGAGGTAGGTCACGAACCGGTTGTTGTTGAGCAAACCGGAGCGAGTTGCTGGGTTCGGCCCATGAGCCTGGTGGTGCACCACGATCCAGAGGTGTATCACGAGATGGTTGATGTTGTTGAACGGGGGCTTGCAATCTAGTGTTCATCTGATCTGGAGCTGAAGTAGATCGCAGTGCATTTCGAAGGGCGAGTGGGTTGCCCCCGAATCCTAGTGATACACGAACCGCTTCTGTGGCTTCATTTCCAATGACTTGAGTGTTGCTCAGCCTTCCAACCATCCGAGCGAAGAATTGGTTGATCATTTCCTGTTGTTTCAGGAGGAGATCGTCCTGCCTTGCCATCTGGGTCCTCAATTTAGTGAGAACTCCATCCATCTCGTGTCTAGTTAAGTATGCTGATGGGTCTTCATGGGAGGAAGCCTCCAGGCTTGCCTCGTTCCTTGTGCCTTCAGTATCAGCATCATCGGCATGAGTGGAAGTTCCAGTCTTCTTCCTTTTGATTTCCATTTATCCAACAGCCAAAAAATCCAAGTAGAAGTTGAAGTTGTCGTGTGCCCCCCCTTCCTGGCGCGCCAAAATGTTAGACCAAAATCTGGGCCTAACACCCTAATGTAGATCACAGATCACAGGATGCAGAAAATGATAAAATCAGAGGGAACACATGAGGTTTTATAGTGGTTCAGCTGTAGATGTAGCGTAAGTCCACTTTATAATCTTATTGTCAAACTAACAGATTACCAGAATCGGTTACATGCAAGCACACAATCCGTGTGTTTTATTGAGATTACAATAGGAGAATTTAGATGTATGAAGGAGCAAAGTCCTTGTACTTCAGTAATGTAGGAAGCCGTGAAGAAGCATGGCCAAAAGATCCCTGAAAATGCCTTCAAATGTTGTATTTATAGCTGTAGGAGAGCTTTTGGGTTGAACGGATCGTAATGGGGTACGTGGCAAGCGATCCGGGAAAGTAGGTGTAAGATGTGGCATGAGAACTGGTCAGAATAGGCTGTCAAGGAGCAGGTTCGAGGGTTAGATAGTGATCATGTAGGGCGAGCTGATCGGGTCCTCGCGAACTGTAATGAAGGTGCGCCACGAGCCAAGGGGGGCGATCCGATGAGGGGCGATCCAAGGGTGCATCACGAGCCAGAGAGGGTGTACGAGCCATACTCCGATCGTGTGACGCTTTATCTCTTTATGCGGGAAACTCCCAGGTTATACCCTGTTCGTGGAAACGGGCATAACTTTTAAACCGTAAGTCCGATTGAGCCAAACCATAGCTGAAACTGAAGCTAACTCAGAGGGCAACAAGTGGTACAGAGCTCAGCTCCGTAGATGCTGTTTTTGGGCCCAAAAGAGGTTGTCTAATAGGAGTATTAGGCCTGTTTATGTTGAGAATGTGATATTGACCAAATCCCTAAATGTCCTCTGACGTTGTTTCCATCGCTTAAGCATGTTATCACTCAGGAATTCCATTTGTGACTGCTTTTGCCAAAAAATGTGTCAACAGGCCTGTCCCCAAGAACATATCTTGCTGGTTGAAGGAAGATGTGTTCTGGATAATGTGAGAAATCAAAATCCATAATGCGACAATCACGCCGGATCGTATTAAGGCCAGAAAACCGACGATCACACGGGATCGTATTAAGGCCAAAGAAATCCAAGAAGACCAGGGGTTTGCATCTGCAATAAGAAAAAACAAACAATGCAAGAATATTTCGTAGATAGCCTTACCGGAGTAAACCATCCTAGGAGGTGTTAGAGGGGTTCCAAGACGGCCTTACCGGAGTGAGACGAACCAGGAAAAGCAGCGAAGGTTCCAAGACGGCCTTATCGGAGTAAGACGACCAAGGAAAAGCACATGAGGTTCCAAGACGGCCTTACCGGAGTAAGACGACCAAGGAAAAGCACATGATGATTTGTCTATACTAGACGGATCCAGTTCGGAGACGGAGCTCACTAATTATACTGGACGGATCCAGTTAGGAGCCGGAGCTCAATGCTTATTACTAATTCATGAAAATGCAGCGGTCGTTTTCCGAACACGAATGGAGACCACAAGTCGGTTCCGTACATGTGGGCTGATGTGACGGCTCTTATCACATGTAGGGAAAACAAAGGAGGTTGAGAAGTCACCTAAAAACATGAACTATAGACCAGAGTCCAGCAAACTAAAGAGATCCGCTGAGTGGGATTAGTTAATGATAAGCCCGCGATTGCTCGATCGGGGATCGTTCCCTCTCCGGCGAGTTGGTGGTGGTAGCACAGGTGTGGGCGTTGTTGGTTGAATGATGTACTCGGGTAGTTCTTCTCGGTTGACCCGATCCTCTTTAAGGACTCGCAAATGTCCGCAGTCATCGGTGTTATGACCGTCCATGTCATCAAATATGCAATGTCTTCCAGAATTGCGTTGTCCTAGCGTTGGCTCCCTCTTAGGTGGCTTTGGATATGAGGCGGCACCACCTGTATCCACATATATGTTGCTCAGAGTGTCATTCGGTTTAGTGTATTTGTCGTATCTGGACCCTCTTAGGGGTGGAGCATTACGATCATCTGCAGCAGGGGTATTTCCTTTACCCATTGCATTGCCTTTTCCAGGATCAGACGGTTCTCCATCTCCGGGCATGTTGACTTCGAGAGTGCTTTTCTCAGAAGTTGCATCTTCTTCCCGTAGGAATCTCTCTGCTTCAAGGTAGAATTCGCTGAGGTTTCTCGGTGGATCTTTGTACAAAGACTTTTTGAACTTCAAGTTATCTAGAACGCCGGATACTACTGTCATCAGTACCGTCGATGGTTGAGGGCGATCAATTGATGCTGCTGCAACGTTGAATCTTTACATGAACGAATGCAGAGCTTCTCTGGGCATTTGCCTTATTATAGTGAGTGACATAACGTTCTTGGGTCGTGCGATGTGGACATGAAATTGTTCAAGGAAGCCAGCGACCAACATATTCCAGCTATGCATAGATTCCGTTTCTAGCTGTCGAATCCACATGGCTTCTATACCAGTCGGAAAGAGGGGAAAACTTATAGCCATGACGTTTTCCGATTCAATGTGAACTTCCATATGCCGTTTGTAGCGCATCAGGTGCATGGTAGGATCTGTCCTGCCGTTTTAGTGCTCCAGTTGTGGAAGTTTGAGATCTAGGGGATTACGAGAATTCCTGATTTCAAGAGTGAAAGGAGTGTGGTTGACATCGTCAACGTTGTTCTGATAAATGCGGCCTCTTGTAAGGCGTTGAATGAGATTGGCGAGCCGATTGTCCTCAAAAAGTTGTTGCAAGTTGCGATGATCAGAGCTAGTGCCCCTAGTATTGAATGCAAGAGAAGATGGAAGCCGATGGGCTGTCGTGAGCGGGTTGCGGATCGCGTTTCGTGGTTCAGGGGTGGCGACCCAACCCGGTCGTGAATCATGGAGGTTGGCCCGTGAGGCCGGGTCGAGAAGCAGGGGGCGATCCGACTGCGTTCTGGGGTTAGGTCACGAATTAGTTGGTGTTGAGCAAACGAGAGCGAGTTGCTGGGATCGGCTCGTGAGCCTGGTGGTGCACCACGATCCGGATCGCGATCTACATGTGTATCACTAGATGGTTGATGTTGTTGAACGGGGGCTTGCAATCCGATGTTCATCTGATCTGGAGCTGAAGTAGATCGCAGTGAATTCCCAAGAGCGAGTGGGTTGCCCCTGAATCCAAGGGATGCACGAGCTGCTTCTGTGGCTTCATTTCCAATGACTTGAGTATTGCTCGGCCTTACATCCATCCGAACGAAGAATTGGTTGATCATTTCCTGTTGTTTCTGGAGGAGATCAACCTTCTTTGCCATCTGTGTCCTCAATTCAATGAGAACTCCAGCCATCTCGTCTCTAGTTAAGTATGCGCATGGTCTTCATTGGAGGAAGCCTCTAGGCTTGCCTCGTTCCATGCGCCTTCAGCGTCAGCATCATCGACATGAGCGGAAATTCCAGTCTTCTTCCTTTTGATTACTATTTATCCAATAGCAAAAAAATCCAAGCAGAAGTTGAAGTTGTCGTGTGCCCCCCTTCTTGGCACACCAAAATGTTAGACCAAAATCTGGGCCTAACACCCTAATGTAGATCACAGATCACGGGTTGTAGAAAATGATAAAATCAGAGGGAACACACAAGGTTTTATAGTGGTTTGGTTGTAGACGTAGTCCACGTCAACTTTATAATCTTATTGTTATACTGACAGAATACAAGAATTAGTTACATTCAAGAAAACAATCCTTGTGTTTTATTGAGATTACAAGAGGAGAATTTAGATGTATGGAGGAGCAATGTCCTTGCACTTCAGTAATGGAGGTAACCGTGAAGAAGTATGGCCAAAAGATCCCTGAAATGCTTTCAAATGGTGTATTTATAGTTGTAGGAGAGCTTCTGGATTGACCGGATCGTGATGGGGTACGTGGCACCCGATCCGGGAAAGTAGGAGTAAGATGTGGCATGAGAACATGTCAAAACAGCATGTCCGAGAATAGCTTCGGGGGTCGGATCGTGATCATGTAGAGCGAGCTGACCTGGTCCTCACGAACTGTAATGAAGATTTGGCATCGGGTCGTGGTCTCCATGTGCGCCACGAGTGAGTCATGGTCTGAAGGTGCGCCACGAGCCAAGGGGACGATCCGATGAGGGGCAATCCGAGGGTGCATCATGAGCCAGAAAGGGTGTACGAGCCATACTCCGATCGTGTGACGCTTCGTCCCTTTATCCGGGAAACTGCCAGGTTATACGCTATTCACGGAAATGGGCATAACTTTCAAACCAAAAGTCCAATTGAGCAAAGCCAAAACTCAAATTGAAGCTAACTTAAAGGGTTACAAGAGTTACTGATCTCAGCTCTGTAATAGTTGTTTTCGGGCCCAAAAGAGTTCATCTAATAGGAGTTTCCGGCCTGTTTATGTAGAGATTGTAATTTTGAACAAATCTCTCAATGTCTTCTGACACTGTTTCCATCGCTTGAGCATGTTATCATTCAGGAATTCCATATGTGACAGATTTTGCCAAAAAATGTATCAACTGGCCCGCCCCCCAGAACATATCTTGTTGGTTGAAGGAAGTTGTGTTCTGGATAATCTGAGAAATCCAAATCCAGAATGCGACGATCACGCCAGATCGTATTAAGGCCAGAAAATCGACGATTACACGGGATCGTATTAAGGCCAGAGAAATCCAAGAAGACCAGTAGTTTGCACCTGCAATAAGATAAAACAAACAATGCAAGAATATTTCCTAGATGGCCTTAGCGGAGTAAACCATCCGAGGAGGTGTTAGAGGGGTTCCAAGACGGCCTTACCGAAGTGAGACGACCAAGGAAAAGCACATGAGTTTCCAATACAGACTTACCGGAGTAAGACGACCAAGGAAAAGCACATGAGGATTTGTTTATAGTAGACGGATCCAGTTCGGAGCCGGAGCTCAAAGTTTATACTGGACAGATCCAGTTAGGTGACGGAGCTCAATGCTTATTACTAATTCATGAAAATGCAGCGGTCGTTTGCCGAACACGACGGGAGACCACAAGTCGGTTTTGTGCGTGTGGGCTGATGTGACAGCTCTTATTACATGCAGGGAAAAAAAGGAGGGCGAGAAGTCGCCTAAAAACATGAACTATGGACCAGAGTCCAGCAAACTAAAGAGATCCGCTAAGTGGGATTAGTTAATGATAGGCCCATAATTGCTCGATCCGGGATTGTTCCCTCTCTGGGGAGTCGGTGGTGGTAGCGCAGGTGTGGGCGCTATTGGTCGAATGACGTACTTGGGTAGTTCTCCTCGCCTGAACCGATCCTTGATAAGGTCTCGCAAATGTATGCTGTCATCGGTGCTATGACCGTCCATGTCATGAAATATGCAATGTCTTCCGGAATTTCATTGTGCTAGCGTTGGCTCCCTCTAGGTGGGCCTTGGATATGAGGCGGCACCACCTGTATCCACGTATATGTTGCTCAGAGTGTCATTCAATTCAGTGTATTTGTCGTATCTTGACCCTTTCCGGGGTGGAGGATTATGATCATTTGTAGCAAGGGTATTTCCTTTAACCTTGTCATTGCCTTCTCCAGGATTGGGCGGTTCTACATCTCCGAGCGTGTTGACGTCGAGAGTGCGTTTCTCAGAAGTTGCATCTTCTTCACACAGGAATCTATCTACTTCAAGATAGAATTCGCTGAGTTTTCGCGGTGGATCTCAATACAAAGACTTTTTGAACTCCAAGTTATCTAGAACGATTGATACTACTGCCATCAGTACCATCGATGGTTCAGGGCGATCAACTGATGCTGCTGTAATGTTGAATCTTTCCAAGAATGAACGCAGAGCTTCTCTGGGCCTCTGCTTTATTCTAGTGAGTGACATGACGTTTTTTGGTCATGCGATGTGGACACGAAATTTTTCAAGGAAACGAGCGACCAACATATTCCAGCTATTGATTGATTTCGTTTCTAGGTGTCGAATCCACATGGCTGCTATATCAGTTAGAAAGAGGGGAAAACATTTAGCCAT
This sequence comes from Allium sativum, assembly GCA_030737875.1. Taxonomy (NCBI): domain Eukaryota; kingdom Viridiplantae; phylum Streptophyta; class Magnoliopsida; order Asparagales; family Amaryllidaceae; genus Allium; species Allium sativum. The sequence continues at coordinate 32,320,269 of CM060920.1, read as the reverse complement.
GACGTTTTCTGATGCCATGTGAACTTCCATATGTCATTTGTAGCTCATCAGGTACACGGTAGGATCTCTTCTGCCGTTGTAGGGCTCCAGTTGTGGAAGTTTGAAATCATGGAGATTACGAGAATTCCTGATTTCATGAGTGAAATGAGTGTGGTTGACGTCGTCCACGTCGTTCTGATAAGTGCGGCCTCTCGTGAGGTGTTGAATGAGATTAGCGAGCGGATTGCCCTTAAAAATTTGTTGCAAGCTGCCAAAATCAGAGTCGGTGCCCCTAGCGTTGAATGCAAGAGAAGATGGAAGCCGGTGGGCTACCGTGAGCGGGACGCGGGTCGCGGTTCGTGATTCGTGGTTAAAGGGAGGCGACCCGACCCGGTCGTGAATCATGGAGGTTTGCACTTGAGGCCGGGTCGTGAAGCAGAAGGGCGATCCGACTGTGTCCTGGAGGTAGGTCACGAATCGATTGTTGTTGAGCAAACGGGAGCGAGTTGTTGGGATCTGCTCGTGAGCCTGGTGGTGCACAATGATCCGGATCGAGATCTAGAGGTGTATCACTAGATGGTTGATTGTGTTGAACGGGGGCTCGCAATCCAGTGTTCATCTAATTTGGAGCTGAAGTAGATTGCAGTGGATTTCCAAGAGCGAGTGGGTTGCCCCTGAATCCTAGTGATGCACGAGCCGCTTCTGTGGCTTCATTTCCAATGACTTGAGCGTTGCTCGGCCTTCCATCCATTCGAGCGAAGAATTGGTTGATCATTTCCTGTTGTTTCTAGAGGAGATCGTCCTGCCTTGCTATCTGGGTCCTCAATTCAGTGAGAACTCCATCTGTCTCGTCTCTAGTTAAGTATGCTGATGGGTCTTAATGGGAGGAAGCCTCCAGGCTTGCCTCGTTCCATGCGCCTTCAGCGTCAGCATCATCGGCATGAGTGGAAGTTCCAGTCTTCTTCCTTTTGATTGCCATTTATCCAAAAGCCAAAAAATCCAAGTAAAAGTTGAAGTTGTCCTGTGCCCCCCTTCCTGGCACGCCTAAATATTAGACCAAAATCTGGGCCTAACACTCAAATGTATATCAGAGATCGCGGGATGCAGAAAATGATAAAATCAGAGGGAACACACGAGGTTTTATAGTTGTTAGGCTGTAGATGTAGCCTACTTCCACTTTATAATCTTATTGTTATGCTGACAGATTACAAGAATCAGTTACATGAAAGCACACAATCCGTTTTTTTATTGAGATTACAAGAGGAGAATTTAGATGTATGAAGGATCAAAGTCCTTACATTTTAGTAATGGAGGAAGCCGTGACGAAGTATGGCCAAAAGATCCCTGAAAATGCCTACAAATGGTGTATTTATAGCTGTAGGGGAGCTTCTGGGTTGACTAGATCGTGATGGGCTACGTGGAACCCGATTCGGGAAAGTAGGAGTAAGACGTGGCATAAGAACAGGTAAAACATGCTATCCAGGGGCAGGTTTGGGGGTCGGATCGTGATCATGCACGGCGAGCTGACCGGGTCCTCGCTAACTGTAATGAAGAGCTGGCGATCGGGTCGTAGTCTCCACGTGCGCCACGAGTGGGTCGTGGTCTGAAGGTGCGCCACGAGCCAAGGGCGGCGATCCAAGTGTGAATCACGAGCCAGAGAGGGTGTATGAGCCATACTTCGATCGTGTGACGCTTCGTCGCTTTATCCAGGAAACCGCCAGGTTATACCCTGCTCACGGAAATGGGCACAACTTTCAAACCGTAAGTCCGATTGAGCCAACCCGAAGCTCAAACTGAAGCTAACTCAGAGGGCTACAAGAGATACGGAGCTCATCTCCGTAATTTTGGTTTTTGGGCCCAAAAGAGGTTGTTTGATAGGAGTTTCGGCCCTGTTTATGTTGAGATTGTGATTTTGACCAAATTTCTCAATGTCTTCTGACGTTGTTTCCATCACTGGAGCATGTTATCATTCAGGAATTCCATATGTGGCATCTTTTGCCAAAAAATGTGTCAACAGGCCCGCCCCTTGGAACATATCCTGCTGGTTGAAGGAAGAAGTGTTCTGGATAATCTGATAAATCAAAATTCAGAATGCGACGATCACACCGGATCGTATTAAGGCCAGAAAACCGACGGTCACACAGGATCGTATTAAGGCCAGAAAAATCCAAGAAGACCAGGAGTTTGCACCAGCAATAAGATAAAACAAACAGTGCAAGAATATTTCCTAAATGGCCTTACCGGAGTAAACCATCCGAGGAGGTGTTAGAGGGGTTCGAAGACGGCCTTACCGGTGTGAGAAGACCAAGGAAAAGCCACGAAGGTTCCAAGATGGCCTTATCGGAGTAAGACGACCAAGGAAAAGCACATGAGGTTCCAAGACGACCTTACCGGAGTAAGACGATGAAGGAAAAGCACATGAGGATTTGTTTATACTAGACAGATCCAATTCGGAGCTGGAGCTCAATGTTTATACTGGACGGATCCAGTTAGGAGCCAGAGCTCAATGCTTATTACTAATTCATGAAAATGCAGCGGTCGTTTTTCGAACACGACTGGAGACCACAAGTCAGTTCCGTGCGTGTGGGATGATGTGATGGCTCTTATTACATGCAGGGAAAACAAAAGGAGGGCGAGAAGTCACCTAAAAACATGAACTATGGACCAGAGTGCAGCAAATTAAAGAGATCCGCTGAGTGGGATTAGTTAATGATAAACCCGCGATCGCTCGATCCGGGATCGTTCCCTCTCCGGGTAGTCGGTGGTGGTAGCGCAGGTGTGGGCGATGTTGGTCGAACGACGTACTCGTTAGTTCTCCTCGCCTGACCCGATCCTCGATAAGGTCTCACAAATGTCTGCAGTCATCAGTGTTATGACAGTCCATGTCATGAAATACGCAATGTCTTCCGGAATTGCGTTGTGCTAGCGTTGGCTCCCTCTTGGGGTGCCTTGGATATGAGGTGGCACCACCTATATCCACGAATATGTTGCTCAGAGTGTCATCCAGTTTAGTGTATTTGTCGTATCTGGACCCTCCCCGGGGTGGAGCATTATGATCATTTGTAGGAGGGGTCTTTCCTTTCCCATGTCATAGCCTTTTCCAGGATTGGGCAGTTCTACATCTCCGAGCATGTTGACGTCGGGAGTGCATTTCTGAGAAGTTGCATCTTCTTCCCGCAGGAATCTATCTGCTTCAAGGTAGAGTTCGCTGAGGTTACACGGTGGATCTCTATACAAAGACTTTTTGAACTGTGAGTTATCTGGTATCTGGAACGCCGGATGCTACTACCATCAGTACCATCGATGGTTCAGGGCGATCAACTGATGCTGCTGCAACGTTGAATCTTTCGAAGAATGAACGTAGAGCTTCTCTGGGCCTCTGCTTTATTGTAGTGAGTGACATGACGTTCTTGGGTCGTGCGATGTGGACATGAAATTGTTCAAGGAGGCGAGCGACCAACATATTCCAACTATTGATTGATTCCGTTTCTAGCCGTCGAATCCACATGGCTGCTATATCAGTCAAAAAGAGGGGAAAACATTAAGCCATGACGCTTTCCGATGCCATGTGAACTTCCATATGCCGTTTGTAGCGCATCAGGTGCATGGTAGGATCTGTCCAACCGTTGTAGGGCTCCAGTTGTGGATGTTTTAAATCTAGGGGATTACGAGAATTTCTGATTTCGTCAGTGAAAGGAGTGCGGTTGACGTCGTCCACGTCGTTCTGATAGGTGTGGCCTCTCGTGAGGTGTTGAATGAGATTGGCGAGCCGGTTGCCCTCAAAAAGTTGTTGTAAGTTGCTAAGATCAGAGCCGGTTCCCCCAGCGTTCAATGCGAGAGAAGATAGAAGCCAATGGGTTGTCGTAAGCGGCTCGTGGGTCGCGGTTCGTGGTTCAGGGGAGGCGACCCGACTCGGTCGTGAATCATGGAGGTTGGCACGTGAGGCCCGGTCATGAAGCAAGGGGGCGATCCGACTGTGTCCTGGAGGTAGGTCACGAACCGGTTGTTGTTGAGAAAACTAGAGTGAGTTGTTGGGATCGGCTCGTGAGCCTGGTGGTGCACCACGATCCGTATCGCAATCTAGAGGTGTATCACGAGATGGTTGATGCTGTTGAACAGGAGCTTTCAATCCAGTGTTCATCTGATCTGGAGCTAAAGTAGATTGCAGTGCATTTCCAAGTGCGAGTGGGTTGCCCCCGAATCCTAGTGATGCACGTGCCGCTTCTGTGGCTTCATTTGCAATAATTTGAGTGTAGCTTGGCCTTCCATCCATCCGAACGAAGAATTGGTTGATCATTTCCTGTTGTTTCTGGAGGAGATCGTCCTGCCTTGCCTTCTGGGTCCTTAATTCAGTGAGAACTCGATCCATCTCGTCTCTAGTTAAGTATGATGATGGGTCTTCATGGGAGGAAGTCTTGAGGCTTGCCTCGTTCCTTGCGCCTTCAGCGTCAGCATCATCGGCATGAGCGGAAGTTCCAATCTTCTTCCTTTTGATTACCATTTATTCAATAGCCATAAAATCCAAGAAGAAATTGAAGTTTTCGTGCGCCCCCCTTCTTGGTGCGCCAAAATGGTAGACCAAAATCTGGGCCTAACACCCAAATGTAGATCACAGATCACGGGATGCAGAAAATGATAAAATCAGAGGGAACACACGAGGTTTTATAGTGGTTCGGCTGTAGCTGTATCCTACGTCCACTTTATAATCTTATTGTTATATTGACCGATTACAAGAATCAGTTACATGCAAGCACACAATCCGTGTGTTTTATTGAGGTTACAAGAGGAGAATGTAGATGTATGAAGGAGGAAATTCCTTGCACTTCAGTAATGGAGGAAGCTGTGTGGAAGTATGGCCAAAAGATCCCTGAAAATGCCCTCAAATGGTGTATTTTTAGCTGTAGGGGAGCTTCTGGGTTGACTGGATCGTGATGGGGTACGTGGCACCCGATCCGGGAAAGTAGGAGTAACATGTGACATGAGAATAAGTCAAAACAGGATGTCTAGGAGCAGGTTCGTGGGTCGGATCGTGATCATGTAGGGCGAGCTGATCGGGTCCTCACGAACTGTAATGAAGAGCTAGCGATTTGGTCATGGTCTCCATGTGCGCCACGAGTAGGTCGTGGTCTGAAGGTGCGCCACGAGCCAAGGGGGCGATACGATGATGGGCGATCCGAGGGTGCATCATGATCCAGAGAGGGTGTACGAGCCATACTCCAATCATGTGACGCATTTTCGCTTTATCCGGGAAACTACCAGGTTTTACCATGTTCACGGAAATGGGCATAAATTTCAAACCGTAAGTCCGATTAAGCCAAGCCGAAGCTCAAACTTAAGCTAACTCAGAGGGCTACAAGGATTACGGAGCTTAGCTCCATAAATGCTGTTTTCGGGCCTAAAAGCGGTCGTCTGACAGGAGTTTCGGGCCTGTTTATGTTGAGAATTTGATTTTGAGAAAATCTCTCAATGTCTTCTGACGTTGTTTCCATCGCTTGAGCATGTTATCATTCAGGAATTCCATATGTGACAGTTTTTGCCAATAAAAGTGTCAACAGGCCCGCCCCCCAGAACGTATCTTGCTGGTTGAAGGAATATTTGTTCTGAATAATCAGAGAAATCCAAATCTAGAATGCGACAATCACGCCGGATAGTATTAAGTCCGGAAAACTGACAATCACACGGGATCGTATTAAGGCCAGAGAAATCCAAGAAAACCAGGAGTTTGCACATCCAATAAAACAAACATTACAAGAATATTTCCTAAATGTCCTTACTAGAGTAAACCATCCGAGGAGGTGTTAGAGGGGTTCCAAGACGGCCTTACCGGAGTGAGACGACCAAGGAAAAACAATGAAGTTCCCAAGCCGGCCTTATCGGTGTAAGACGACCAAGGAAAAGCACAAGAGGTTCCAAGACGGCCTTACCGGAGTAAGACGACCAAGGAAAAGCACATGAGGATTTGTTTATACTAGACGGATCCAGTTCGGAGCCGGAGCTCAATGTTTATACTCGACAGATCCAGTTAGGAGCCGGAGCTCAATGCTTATTACTAATTCATGAAAATGCAGTGGTCGTTTGCTGAACACAACTGGAGACCACAAGTCAGTTCCGTGCGTGTGGGCTGATGTGACAGCTCTTATTACATGAAGGGAAAACAAAGGAGGGCGAGAAGTTGCCTATAAACATGAATTATGGACCAAAGTACGGCAAACTAAAGAGATCCGCTGAATGGGATTAGTTAATGATAAGCCCGCAATTGCTCGATCCGGGATCGTTCCCTCTCCAGGGAGTTGGCGGTGGTAGCGCAGGTGTGGGCGATGTTGGTCGAATGACGTACTCGGGTAGTTCTCCACGCCTGACCCGATACTCGATAAGGTCTCGCAAATGTCTGTAGTCATCGGTGTTATGACCGTCCATGTCATGAAATATGCAATGGCTTCCGGAATTGCATTGTGCTAGCGTTGTCTCCCTCTCGGGGGGCCTTGGATATGAGGCGACACCACCTGTATCCACGTATATGTTGCTCAGAGTGTCATTCAGTTCAGTGTATTTGTCGTATCCGGACCCTCTCCGAGGTGGAGCATTACGATCACTTGTAGCAGGGGTCTTTCCTTTCCCATGTCATTGCCTTTTCCAGGACTGGGCGGTTCTCCATCTCCGAGCATGTTGATGTCGAGAGTGCGTTTCTCAGAATTTGCATCTTCTTCCCATAGGAAACTATATGCTTCAAGGTAGAATTCGCTGAGGTTTCGCGGTGGATCTCTGTACAAAGACTTTTTGAACTCCGAGTTATCTACAACGCCGGATACTACTACCATCAGTACCATCGCTGGTTCAGGGCGATCAACTGATGCTGCTGCAACGTTGAATCTTTCCAAGAATGAACGCAGAGCTTCCCTGGGCCTCTGCTTTATTGTAGTGAGTGACATGACGTTCTTGGGTCGTGCGATGTGGACATGAAATTGTTCAAGGAAGCGAGCGACCAACATATTTCAGTTATTGATCGATTCCGTTTCTAGATGTCGAATCCACATGGCTGCAATATCAGTCCGAAAGAGGGTAAAACATTTAGCCATGACGTTTTCCGATGCCATGTGAACTTCCATATGCCATTCGTAGCGCATCAGGTGCATGGTAGGATATGTCCTACCGTTGTAGGGCTTCAGTTATGGAAGTTTGAAATCTGGGGGATTACGAGAATTCCAGATTTCATGAGTGAAAGGAGTGTGGTTGATGTCGTCCACGTCGTTCTGATAAGTGCGGCCTCTCGTTAGCGTTGAATGAGATTGGCGAGCTGATTGACCTCAAAAAGTTGTTGCAAGTTGCCAAGATCAGTGCCGGTGCCCCTGGCTTTGAATGCAAGAGAAGATGGAAGGCGGTGGGCTGTCATGAGCAGGTCGCGATTCGTGGTTCAGGGGAGGCAACCCGACGTAGTCTTGAATCATGGAGGTTGGCACGTGAGGCCGGGTCGTGAAGCAGGGGGGCGATCCGACTGGGTCCTGGAGGTAGGTCAGGACCCGGTTCTTGTTGAGCAAACGGGAGTGAGTTGCTGGGATCGGCTCGTGAGCCTGGTGGTGCACCACGATCCGGGTCCCGATCTAGAGTTGTATCACGAGATGGTTGATGCTGTTGAACGGGTGCTTGCAATCCAGTGTTCATCTGATCTGAAGCTGAAGTAGATCGCAGTGCATTTTCAAGAGCGAATGGGTTGCTCCCGAATCCTAGTGATGGACGAGCCACTTTTGTTGCTTCGTTTTCAAAAACTTGAGCGTTGCTCGGCCTTCCATCCACCCGAACGAAGAATTGGTTGATCATTTCCTATTATTTCTAGAGGAGATCGTCCTGCCTTGCCATCTGGGTCATCAATTCTGTGAGAACTCCATCCATCTCATCTCTAGCTAAGTATGCTGATGGGTATTCATGGAAGGAAGCCTCCATGCTTGCCTCGTTCCTTGCGCCTTCAGCGTCTGCATCATCGGCATAAGCGGAAGTTCCACTCTTCTTCCTTTTGATTGTCATTTATTCAATAGCCAAAAAATCCAAGTAGAAGTTGAAGTTGTCGTGTGTCCCCCTTCCTGGCGCGCCAAAATGTTAGACCAAAATCTGGGCCTAACACCAAAATGTAGATCACAGATCACGGGATGAATAAAATGATAAAATCAGAGGGAACAGACGAGGTTTAATAGTGGTTCGGCTGTAGATGTAGCCTACGTCCACTTTATAATCTTATTGTTATACTAATAGATTACAAGAATTAGTTACATGCAAGAACACGATCCGTGCATTTTATTGAGGATACAAGAGGAGAATTTAGATGTACAAAGGAGTAAAGTCCTTGCACTTCAGTAATAGGGGAAGCCATGAAGAAGTATGGCCAAAAGATCTCTGAAAATGCCTTCAAATGGTGTATTTATAGCTGTAGGAGAGCTTCTGGGTTGACTGGATCGTGATGGGGTACGTGGCGCCCGATCCGGAAAGTAGGAGTAAGATGAGGCGTGAGAACAGTTCAAAACAGGCTGTCTACGAGCATGTTCGGGGGTCGGATCGTGATAATATAGGGCGAGATGACCGGGTCCTCGCGAACTGTAATAAAGAGCGGGCGATCGGGTCGTGGTCTCCATGTGCGCCACAAGTGGTTCGTGGTCTGAAGGTGAACCACGAGCAAAGGAGAGCGATCCGATGAGGGGAAATCTGAGGGTGCATCACGAGCCAGAGAGGGTGTACGAGCCATACTCCAATCGTGTGATACTTCGTCGCTTTATCCACGAAACTGCCAGGTTATACCCTGTTCACAGAAACAGGCATAACTTTCAAACCGTAAGTCCGTTTGAGCCAAACCAAATCTCAAACTGAAGCTAACTCAGAGGGCTACAGGAGCTACTAAGCGAAGCTCCGTAAATCCTGTTTTCGGGCCCAAAAGAAGTCGTCTGATAGGAGTTTCGGGCCTGTTTATGTTTAGAATGTTATTTTGACCAAATCTCTCAATTTCTTCTGACGATGTTTCCATCGCTTGAGCATGTTATCATTCAGTAACTCCATATGTGACAGCTTTTGCCAAAAAATATGTCAACGGGACCGCCCCCAGAACATATGTTGCTGGTTGAAGGAAGATGTGTTCTGGATAATCTGAGAAATCCAAATCCAGAATGCGACGATCACGCCGGATCGTATTAAGGCCAGAAAATCAACGATCACAAGGGTTCGTATTAAGGCTAGAGAAATCAAAGAAGACCAGGAGTTTGCAAGTGGAATAAAATAAAACAAACAATGCAAGAATATTTCCCAGATGGCCTTAACGGAGTAAACCATCCGAGTAGGTTTTAGAGGGGTTCCAAGACGGCCTTACTGAAGTAAGACGACCAAGGAACAGCAACGAAGGTTCCAAGACGGCCTTGTCGGAGTAAGATGACCAAGGAAAAGCACATGAGGTTCCAAGACGTCCTTACCAGAGTAAGACGACCAAGGAAAAGCACATGAGGATTTATTTATACTAGACGGATCCAATTTAGAGCCGGAGCTTAATGTTTATACTGGACGGATCCAGTAAGGAGCCGGAGCTCAATGCTTATTACTAATTCATGAAAATGCAGCGGTCGTTTGTCGAACACGACTGGAGACCACAAGTCGGTCCCGTGCGTGTGGGCTGATGTGACGGCCCTTATCACATGCAAGGAAAAGAAAGGAGTGCAAGAAGTCGCCTAAAACATGAACTATGGACAAGAGTCCAGGAAACTAAAGAGATCCGCTGAGCGGGATTAGTTAATGATAAGCCCGCGATTGCTCAATCCGGGATCGTTCCCTCTCCGGGGAGTCGATGGTGGTAGCACAGGTGTGAGCGTTGTTGGTCGAATGACGTACTCGGGTAGTTCTCCTCGCCTGACTCGATCCTCGATAAGGTCCCGCAAATGTCTACAGTCATCGGAGTTGTGACCGTCCATGTCATAAAATAAGCAATGTCTTCCGGAATTGCGTTATACTAGCGTTGTCTCCCTCTTGGGGGTCTTTGGATATGAGGCGGCACCACCTGTATCCATATATATGTTGATCAGTGTGTCATTCAGTTCTGTGCATTTGTCTGGACCCTCTCCGGGGTGGAGCACTACGTTCATTAGTAGCAGGGGTCTTTCCTTCACACATGTCATTGCCTTTTCTAGGATTGGGCGATTCTGCATCTCCGAGCATGTTTACGTCGAGAGTGCGTTTCCCAGAAGTTGCATCTTCTTCCCGTAGTAATCTATCTGCTTCAAGCTAGAATTCGCTGAGGTTTCGCGGTGGATCTCTGTACAAAGACTTTTTGAACTCCGAGTTATCTAGAAAGCCAGATACTATTGCCATCAGTACCATCGATGGTTCAGGGCGATCAACTGATGCTGCTGCAATGTTGAATCTCTCCAAGAATGAATGCAAAGCTTCTCTGGGCCTTTGCTTTATTGTAGTGAGTGACATGACATTCTTGGGTCGTGCGATTTGGACACGAAATTGTTCAAGGAAGTGAGCGACCAACTTATTCCATCTATTGATCGATTCCTTTTCAAGCTGTCGAATCCACATGGCTGCTGTATCAGTCAGAAAGAGGGGAAAACATTTGGCCATGACGTTTTCCGATGCAATGTGAACTTCCATGTGCCGTTTGTAGCGCATCAGGTGCACAGTAAGATCTGTCCTACTGTTGTAGGGCTCTAGTTGTGGAAGTTTGAAATCTGGGGGATTACGAGAATTCCTGATTTCATGAGTGAAAGGAGTGTTGTTGACATCGTCCAAGTCGTTCTTATAAGTGCGGCCTTTCTTGAGGCGTTGAATGAGATTGGCGAGCCAATTGCCCTCAAAAAGTTGTTGCAAGTTGCCAATATCAGAGCCGGTGCCCCCTGCATTGAATGCAAGAGAAGATGGAAGCCGGTGGGCTGTCATGAGCGGGTCGTGGTTCGTGGTTCAGGGGAGGTGACCCGACTCGGTTGTGAATCATGGATGTTGGCACGTGAGGCCGGGTCGTGAAGCAGGGGGCGATCTGACTGGGCCCTAGAGGTAGGTCACGAACCGGTTGTTGTTGAGCAAATGGAAAAGAGTTGATGAGTTCGGCTCGTGAGCCTGGTGGTGCACCACGATCCGTATCGCTATCTAGAGGTGTATCACGAGATGGTTGATGATGCTGAATGGGGCTTGCAATCCAGTGTTCATCTGATTTGGAGCTGAAGTAGATCGCAGTGCATTTCCAAGTGCGAGTGGGTTGCTCCCGAATCCTGGTGATGCACGAGCCACTTCTGTGGCTTCATTTCCAATGACTTGAGCGTTGCTTGGCCTTCCACCCATCCGAGCGAAGAACTGGTTGATCATTTCCTATTGTTTCTAGAGGAGATCGTCCTGCCTTGCCACCTGGGTCCTCAATTCAATGAGAACTCCATCCATCTCGTCTCTAGTCAGGTATGCTTATAGGTCTTCATGGGAGGAAGCCTCCAGGCTTGCCTCATTCCTTGCGCCTTCAGCGTCAGCATCATCGGCATGAGCGGAAGTTTCAGTCTTCTTCCTTTTGATTGCCATTTATCCAATAGCCAAAAAATCCAAGTAGAAGTTGAAGTTGTCGTGTGCCCCCCGTTCCCAGCGCGCCAAAATGTTTGACCAAAATCTGGGCCTAACACCCTAATGTAGATCACAGATCACAGGATGCAGAAAATGATAAAATCAGAAAGAACACACGAGGTTTTATAGTGCTTCGGTTGTAGATGTAGCCTACGTCCACTATATTATCTTATTGTTATACTGACAAATTACAAGAATCAGTTACATGAAAGCACACAATCCGTGTGTTTTATTGAGGTTACAAGAGGAGAATTTAGGTGTACATAGGAGTAAAGTCCTTGCATTTCAGTAATGGAGGAAGCTGTGAAGAAGTATAGCCAAAAGATCCTTGAAAATGCCTTCAAATTGTATATGTATAGCTGTAGGAGAGCTTCTTGGTTGACCGGATCGTGATGGGGTACGTGGCACCCAATCCGGAAAAGTAGAAATAAGATGTGACATGAGAACTGGTAAAAACAGGTTGTCCAAGAGTAGGTTCGGGGGTCGGATCGTGATCATGTAGGGCGAGCTGACCGGGTCCTCGCGAACTGTAATTAAGAGCTGGCGATCTGGTCGTGGTCTCCATGTGCGCCATGAGTGGGTCATGGTCTGAAGGTGCGCCACGAGCCGAGGGGACGATTCGATGAGGGGCGATCCGAGGGTGCATCATGAGCCAGAGAGGGTGTACGAGCCATACTCCGATCGTGTGACGTATCGTCGCTTTATCCGGGAAACTGCCAGGTTATACCCTGTTCATGGAAACAGGCATAACTTTCAAACCGTAAGTCCGATTGAGCCAAACCAAAGCTCAAACAGAAGATAACTTAGAGGACTACAAGTGTCACAAAGCTCAAATCCGTAATTGCTGTTTTCGGGCCTAAAAGAAGTCGTCTGACAGGAGTTTCAGGACTGTTTATGTTGAGAATGTGATTTGGCCAAATCTCTCAATGTCTTCTGACGTTGTTTCCATCGCTTGAGCAAGTTATCATTCAGGAATTCCATATGTTACAGCTTTTGCCAAAAAATGTGTCAACACGCCCATCCCCAAGAACATATCTTGCTGGTTGAAGGAAGATGTGTTCTGGATAATATGAGAAATCCAAATCTAGAATGTAACGATCATGCTGGATCGTATTAAGGCTAGAAAACCGATGATCACACGGGATCGTATTAAGGCTAGAGAAACCCAAGAAGACAAGGAGTTTGCTCTTGCAATAAGATAACAAATAATGCAGGAATATTTCCTAGATGGCCTTACCGGAGTAAACCATTCGAGGAGGTGTTAAAGTGGTTCCAAGACGGCCTTACCAGAGTAAAACGACACAGGAAAAGCAACGAAGGTTCCAAGACGACCTTATCAGAGTAAGACGACCAAGGAAAAGCACATGAGGTTCCAAGACGGCCTTACCGGAGTAAGACAACCGAGGAAAAGCACATAAGGATTTGTTTATACTAGACGGATCCAGTTCGGAGCTAGAGCTCAATGTTTATACTAGATGGATCCAATTAGGAGCCGGAGCTCAATGATTATTACAAATTCATGAAAACGCAGTGGTCGTTTCTGAACACGACCGGAGACCATAAGTCGGTCCCGTGCGTGTGGGCTGATGTGACGGCACTTATTACATGTAGGGAAAACAAAGGAGGGCGAGAAGTCGCCTAAAAACATGAACTATGGACCAGAGTCCAGCAAACTGAAGAGATCCGCTGAGTGGGATTAGTTTATGATAAGCCCGCGATTGCTCGATCTGGGGTCGTTCCCTCTTAGGGGAGTCAGTGGTGGTAGCGCAGGTGTAGGCGGTGTTGGTCGAATGATGTACTCGGGTAGTTCTTCTCGCTTGACCCGATCCTCGATAAGGTCTCGGAAATGTCAGTAGTCATCGGCGTTATGACCGTCCATATCATGAAATATGCAATGTATTGCGGAATTGCGTTGTGCTAACGTTGGCTCCCTCTTGGAGGGCCTTGCATATGAGGCAGCACCACCCGTATCGACGTATATGTTGCTCAGAGTGTCATTCAGTTCAGTGTATTTGTCGTGTCTAGACCCTCTCCGGGGTGGAGCATTACGATCATTTGTAGCAGGGGTCTTTCCTTTACCCATGTCATTGCCTTTTCCAAGATGGGGCGGTTCTCCATTTCCGAGCATGTTGACATCATGAGTGCATTTCCCAAAAGTTGTATCTTCTTCCCGTAGGAATCTATCTGCTTCAAGGTTGAATTCGCTGAGGTTTCGCGGTGGATCTCTATACAAATATTTTTTGAACTCCGAGTTATCTAGAACGCCGGATACTACTGCCATCGGTACCATCGATGGTTCAGGGTGATCATCTGATGCTGCTGCAACGTTGAATCTTTCCAAGAATGAACGCAGAGCATCTCTGGGCCTCTGCTTTGTTGTAGCGAGTGACATGACGTTCTTGGGTCGTGCGATGTGGACACGAAATTGTTCAAGGAAGCAAGCGACCAACATTTTCTAGCTATTGACCGATTCCGTTTCTAGCTGCTGAATCCACATGGTTGCTATATTAGTCAGAAAGAGGGGAAAACATTTAGCCATGAAGTTTTCCGATGCCTTGTGAACATCCATATGCCGTTTGTAGCGCATTAGGTGCACGGTAGGATCTGTCTTACCGTTGTAGGGCCCCAGTTGTTGAAGTTTGAAATCTGGGGGATTACGAGAATTTCTGATTTCATGAGTGAAAGGAGTTTGGTTGACGTTGTCCACATCGTTCTGATAAGTGTGGCCTCTCGTGTGGCGTTGAATGAGATTGGCGAGCCGATTGCCCTGAAAAAGTTGTTGTAAGTTGCCAAGATCAGAGCAGGTGCCCACAGCGTTGAACGCAAGAGAAGATGGAAGCCGGTGGGCTGTCGTGACCGGGTCGCGGTTCATGGTTCAGGGGAGGCGACCCGACCCGGTCGTGAATCATGGAGGTTGGCACCGGAGGCTGGGTCGTGAAGTAGGGGGCGATCCGACTGGGTCCTGGAGGTAGGTCACGAACCGGTTGTTGTTGACCAAACGGGAGCGAGTTGCTGGGATCGGCTCGTGAGCCTGGTGGTGCACCAAGATCCGGATCGCGATCTTGAGGTGTATCATGAGATGGTTGATGCTACTGAACAGTGGCTTGCAATCCGGTGTTCATCTGATCTGGAGCGGAAGTAGATCGCTGTGCATTTCCAAGAGTGAGTTGGTTGCCCCCGAATCCTAGTGATGCACGAGCTGCTTCTGTGGCTTCATTTCCAATGACTTGAGCGTTGCTCGGCCTTCCATCCATCCGAGCGAAGAATTGGTTGATCATTTCCTGTTGTTTCTGGAGGAGATCGTCCTTCCTTGCCATCTGGGTCCTCAATTCAGTGAGAACTCCATCCATCTCGTCTCTAGTTAAGTATGCTGATGGGTCTTCATGGGTGGAAGCCTCCTGGCTGGCCTTATTCCTTGCGCCTTCAGCGTCAGCATCATCGGCATGAGCGGAAGTTCCAGTCTTCTTCCTTTTGATTGCCATTTATCCAATAGCCAAAAAATCCATGCAGAAGTTGAAGTTGTCGTGTTCCCCCCCTTCCTGGCGCGCCAATGTTAGACCAAAATCTGGGCCTAACACCCTAATGTAGATCGTAGATCATGGGATGCAGAAAATGATAAAATCGGAGGGAACACACGAGGTTTTATAGTGGTTCGGCTGTAGATGTAGTCTACGTCCACTTTATAATCTAATTGTTATACTGACAGATTACAAGAATCAGTTACATGCAAGCACACAATCCGTGTGTTTTATTGAGGTTACAACAGGAGAATTTAAATGTACAAAGGAGCAATGTCCTTGCACTTCAGTATTGGAGGAAGCCGTGAAGAAGTTTGCCCAAAAGATCCCCGAAAATGCTTTCAAATGGTGTACTTATAGCTATAGGAGAGCTTCTGGGTAGACCGGATCATGATGGGGTACGTGGCACCCGATCCGGGAAAGTAGGAGTAAGATGTGGCATGCGAACATGTCAAAACAGGCTGTTCAGGAGCAGGTTCGGGGGTCAGATCGTGATCATGTAGGCCGAGCTGACCGGGTCCTCGCGAACTGTAATGAAGAGCTGGCGATCGGTCGTGGTCTCCATGTGCGCCACGAGTGGGTCGTGGTCTGAAAGTGCGCCACGAGAAAAGGGTGGCGATTCGAGGGTGCATCACGAGCAAGAGAGGGTGTACAAGCCATACTCCGATCGTGTGACGCTTCGTCCATTTATCCGGTAAACTGCCAGGTTATACCATGTTCAACAAAATGGGCATAACTTTCAAACCGTAAGTCCGATTGAGCTAAACCGAAGCTCAAACTGAAGCTAACTCAAAGGGATACAGGAGTTACAGAGCTTTGCTCCATAATTGCTATTTTTGGGCCAAAAAGAGGTCGTCTGATAGGAGCTTCAGGCCTATTTATTTTGAGAATGTGATTTTGACGTAATCTCTCAATGTCTTCTGACGTTGTTTCCATCGCTTGAGCATGTTATCATTCAGGAATTCCATATTCGATAGATTTTGCCAAAAAATGCGTCAACAGACCCGCCTCCCAGAACATATCTTGCTGGTTGAAGGAAGATGTGTTCTGGACAATCTGAGAAATCGAAATCCAGAATGCGACATTCACGCCGGATCGTATTAAGGCTAGAAAACCGACGATCACACGGGATCGTATTAAGGCCAGAGAAATCCAAGAAGACCAGGAGTATGCACCTGCAATAAGATAAAACAAACAATGCATGAATATTTCCTAGATGGCCTTACCAGAGTAAACCATCCGAGGAGGTGTTAGAGGGGTTCCAAGATGGCCTTATCGAAGTAAGACGACCAAGGAAAAGCAATGAATGTTCCAAGACGGCCTTATCGGAGTAAGACGACCAAGGAAAAGCACATGAGGTTCCAAGATGGCCTTACCGGAGTAAGACGACCAAGGAAATGCACATGAGGATTTTTTAATACTAGATGGATTCAGTTCGGAGCCGGAGCTCAATGTTTATACTGGACGGATCCAGTTTGGAGCCGGAGCACAATGCTTATTATTAATTCATGAAAATGCGGTGGTCGTTTGCCGAACACGACTGAAGACCACAAGTCGGTTCCGTACGTGTGGGCTGATGTGTCGGCTCTTATTACATGCAGGGAAAACAAAGGAGGGTGAGAAGTCGCCTAAAAACATGAACTATGGATCAAAATCCAGCAAACTAAAGAGATCCGCTGAGTGGGATTAGTTAATGATAAGCCCGCGATTGCTCAATCCGGGATCGTTCCCTCTCCGGGGAGTCTGTGGAGGTAGCGTAGGTGTGGGTGCTGTTGGTCAAATGACATACTCGGGTAGTTCTCCTCGCCTGACCCGATCCTCGATAAGGTCTCGCAAATGTCTGTAGTCATCGGTTTTATGACCGTCCATGTCATGAAATATGCAATGTCTTCCGGAATTGCGTTGTGCTAGCGTTGGCTCCCTCTTGGGTGGCCTCGGATATGAGGCGGCACCACCTGTATCCGCGTATATGTTGCTCAGAGTGTCATTAAGTTCAGTGTAATCGTCGTATCTGGACCCTCTCCGGGGTGGAGCATTACGATCATTTGTAGCAGGGGTCTTTCATTTACCTATGTCGGTGCCTTTTCCAAGATTGGGCAGTTCTCCATCTCCAAGCATGTTGACGTCGAGAGTGCGTTTCTCAGAAGTTGCATCTTCTTCCCGCAGGAATCTATCTGCTTCAAGCTAGAATTCGTTAAGGTTTCGCGTTGGATCTCTGTACAAAGACTTTTTGAACTCCGAGTTATCTAGAACGCCGGATACTACTGCCAATAGTACCATCAATTGTTCAGGGCGATCAACTGATGCTGCTGCAATGTTGAATCTTTCCAAGAATGAACGTAGAGCTTCTCTGGGCCTCTGCTTTGTTGTAGTGAGTGACATGACGTTCTTTGGTCGTGCGATGTGGACACGAAATTGTTCAAGGAAGCGAGCGACCAACATATTCTAGCTATTGGTCGATTCCGTTTCTAGCTGTCGAATCCACATGGCTGCTATATCATTCAGAAAGTGGGGAAAACATTTAGCCATGACAATTTCCGATGCCATTGAACATCCATATGCCGTTTGTAGCGCATCAGGTGCACGCTAGGATCTGTCCTGTCGTTGTAGGGCTCCAGTTGTGGAAGTTTGAAATCTGGGGGATTACGAGAATTCCTGATTTCATGAGTGAAAGGAGTGTGGTTGACGTCGTCCATGTCGTTCTAACAAGTGCGGCCTCTCGTGAGGCGTTGAATGAGATTGGCGAGCCGATTTCTCTCAAAAAGTTGTTGCAAGTTGTCAGAATCAGAGCCAGTGCCCCAGCGTTGAATGCAAGATAAGATGGAAGCCGATGTGCTGTCGTGAGCGGGTCGTGTGTCGCGGTTCGTGGTTCAGGGGAGGCGACCCGACTCGGTCGTGAATCATGGAGGGTGGCATGCGAGGCCGGGTCATGAAGAAGGTGGCCATCCGACCGGGTCCTGGAGGTAGGTCACGAACTGGTTGTTGTTCAGCAAATAGGAGCGAGTTGCTGGGATCGGCTCATGATTCTGGTGGTGCACCGTGATCCCGATCGCGATCTAGAGGTGTATCACGAGATGGTTGATGCTGTTGAACGGGGGCTTGCAATCCAGTGTTCATCTAATCTGGAGCTGAAGTAGATCGCAGTGCATTTCCAGGAGCGAGTGGGTTGCCCCGAATCCTAGTGATGCATGAGCCGTTTCTATGGCTTCATTTCCAACGACTTGAGCGTTGCTCGGCCATCCATCCATCCGAGCGAAGAACTGGTTTACACTTTCCTATTGTTTCTAGAGGAGATCGTCCTGCCTTCCCATTTGGGTCCTCAATTCAGTGAGAACTCCATCCATCTCGTTTCTAGTTAAGTATGCTGATAGGTCTTCATGGGAGGAAGCCTCCCGGATTGCCTCATTCCTTGCGCCTTCACCGTCAGCATCATCGGCATGAGCGAAAGTTCCAGTCTTCTTCCTTTTGATTGCCATTTATCCAATAGCCAAAAAATCCAAGCTGAAGTTGAAGTTGTCGTGTGCCCCCCTCCTGGCATGCCAAAATGTTAGACCAAAATCTTGTCCAAATACCCTAATGTAGATCACAGATCACGGGATGCAGAAAATGATAAAATCGGAGGGAACTCACGAGGTTTTATAGTGGTTCGGCTGTAGATGTAGCCTACTTCCACTTTATAATTTTATTGTTATACTGGCAGATTACAAGAATCAGTTACATGTAAGCACACAATCTGTGTGTTTTATTGAGGTTACAAGAGGAGAATTTAGATGTACAAAGGAGCAAAGTCCTTGCACTTTAGTAATGGAGGAAGCCGTGAATAAGTATGGCCAAAAGATCCCTGAAAATTCCTTCAAATGGTGTATTTATAGTTGTAGGAGAGCTTTTGGGTTGACCGGATCGTGAAGGGGTACGTGGCACCCGATCCGGAAAAGTAGGAGTAAGATGTGGCATGAGAACAGGTCAAAATAGGCCGTCCAGGAGCAGGTTCAGGGGTTGGATCATGATCATGTAGGGCGAGCTGACCTGGTCCTCACGAACTGTAATGAAGAGCTGCCGATCGGGTCGTGGTCTCCATGTACGCTACGAGTGGGTCGTGGTCTGAAGGTGTGCCACGAGCCAAGGGGGCGATCCTAAGAGGGGCGATCCGAGGGTGTATCATGAGCCAGAGAGGGTGTACGAGCCATACTCCGATCGTGTGACGCTTCGTCGCTTTATCCGGGAAACTTCCAGGTTATACCCTGTTCACGGAAACGGGCATAACTTTCAAACCGTAAGCCCGATTGAGCCAAACCGAAGCTCAAACTGAAGGTAACTCAGAGGGCTACAAGACTTATGAAGCTTTGCTCCATAATTTATGTTTTTGGGCCCAAAAGAGGTCATCTGATAGGAGCTTCGTACCTGCTTATGTTGAGAATGTGATTTTGACCAAATCTCTCTATGTCTTCTGACATTGTTTCCATCGCTTGAGCATGTTATCATTCAGGAATTCCATCTGTGATAGATTTTGCCAAAAAATGTGTCAACAGGCCCGCCCCCCGGAACATATCTTGCTGGTTGAAGGAAGAATTATTTTTGATAATCTGAGAAATCCAAATCCAGAATGCGACGATCACGCCGGATCGTATTAAGGCCAAAAAACCGGTGTTCATCTGATCTGGAGCTGAAGTAGATCGCATTGCATTTCCAAGAGCGAGTGGGTTGCCCCCGAATCCTAGTGATGCACGATCCGCTTTCGTGGCTTCATTTCCAATGAATTGAGCGTTGCTCGGCATTCCATCCATCCGAGCGAAGAATTGGTTGATCATTTCCTGTTGTTTCTAGAGGAGATCATCCTGCCTTGCCATCTGTGTCCTCAATTTAGTGAGAACTCCATCCATCTTGTCTCTAGTTAAGTATGTTGATGGTACTTCATAGGAGGAAGCCTCCAGGCTTGCCTCATTCCTTGCGCCTTCAGCGTCAGCATCGTCGGCATGAGCGGAAGTTCCAGTCTTCTTCCTTTTAATTGCCATTTATCCAAATCCCAATAATCCAAGCAGAAGTTGAAGTTGTCATGTGCCCCCCTTCCTGGCGCGCCAAAATGTTAGACCAAAATCTGGGCCTAACACCCTAATGTAGATCACAGATCACGGGATGCAGAAAGTGATAAATTCAGAGGGAACACACGAGGTTTTATAATGGTTCGGCTGTAGATGTAGCCTATGTCCACTTTATAATCTTATTGTTATACTGACAGATTACAAGAATCAGTTACATGCAAGCACAGAATCCGTGTGTTTTATTGAGGTTACAAGAGGAGAATTTAGATATACAAAGGAGCAAAGTCCTTGCATTTCATTAACGCAGGAAGCCGTGAAGAAGTACGGCCAAAAGATCCCAGAAAATGCCTTCAAATAGTGTATCTATAGCTGTAGGAGAGCATCTGGGTTGACCGCATCGTGATGGGGTACGTGGCACCCGATCCCGGAAAGTAGGAGTAAGATGTGGCATGAGAACAGGTCAAATCAGGCTGTCCAAGAGCAGGTTCGGGGGTCGGATCGTGATTATGTGGGGCGAGCTGACCGGGTCCTCGCGAACTGTAATGAAGAGCTGGCGATCGGGTCGTGGTCTCCATGTGCGCCACGAGTGGGTCGTGGTCTGAAGGTACGCCACGAGCCAAGGGGGGCGATCCGATGAGGGCCGATCCGAGGGTGCATCACGAGCCAGAGATGGTGTACGAACCATACTCCGATTGTTTGACGCTTCGTCGCTTTATCGGGGAAACTGCCAGGTTATACCCAGTTCACAGAAACGGGCATAACTTTCAAACCGTAAGTCCGATTGAGCCAAACCGAAGCCCAAACTAAAGCTAACTCAGAGGGCTACAAGAACTATTGAGATTTTTTACGTAATTGCTATTTTCAGGCCCAAAAGAGATCGTCTGATAGGATTTTTGGTCCTGTTTATGTTGAGAATGTGATTTTGACCAAATCTCTCAATGTCTTCTGACGTGGTTTCCATCGCTTGAGCATGTTATCATTCAGGAATTCCATATGTGACAGCTTTTTCAAAAAAATGTGTCAACAGGCCTGCCCCCCAGAACATATCCTGCAGGTTGAAGGAAAATGTGTCCTGGATAATATGAGAAATCCAAATCCAGAATGCGACGATCACGCCAGATAGTATTAAGTCCAGAAAACCGACGATCAATGGGATCATATTGAGGACAGAGAAATCAAAGAAGAACAGGAGTTTGCACCTGCAATAAGATAAAACAAACAATGCAAGAATATTTCCTAGATGGCCTTACCGAAGTAAACCTTCCGAGGAGGTGCTAGAGGGGTTGCAAGACGGCCTTACCGGAGTAAGACGACCAAGGAAAAGCAACGAAGGTTCCAAGATGGCCTTATCGGAGTAAGACAACCAAGGAAAAGTATATGAGGTTCCAAGACGGCCTTACCGGAGTAAGACGACCAAGGAAAAGGACATGAGGATTTTTTTATACTAGACGGATCCAGTTCGGAGCCGGAGCTCAATGTTTATACTGGACGGATCCAGTTAGGAGCTGTAGCTCAATACTTAATACTAATTCATGAAAATGCAGCGGTCGTTTGCCGAACATGACTGGAGACAACAAGTCGCTTCCGTGCATGTGGGATGATGTGACGACGCTTATTACATGCAGGGAAAACAAAGGAGGGTGAGAAATTGCCTAAAAACATGAACTATGGACCAGTGTCCAGCAAACTAAAGAGATCCGCTGAGTGGGATTTGCTAATGATAAGCCCGCGATTGCTCGATCAGGGATCGTTCCCTCTTTGGGGAGTCGGTGGTGGTAGCGTAGGTGTGGGCGTTGTTAGTCGAATGACGTACTCGGGTAGTTCTCCACGCCTGACACGATCCTCAATAAGGTCTCACAAATGTCTGCAGTCATCGGTTTTATGACCGTCCGTGTCATGAAATATGCAACGTCTTCCGGAATTGCGTTGTGCTAGCGTTGGCTCCCTCTGGGGGGGCCTTCGATATGAGGCGGCACCACCTGTATCCACGTATATGTTGCTCAGGGTGTCATTCGGTTCAGTGTATTTGTCGTATCTGGACACTCTCCGGGGTGGAGCATTACGATCATTTGTAGTAGGGGTCTTTCCTTTAACCATGTCATTGCCTTTTCCAGGATTGGGCGGTTCTCCATCTCCGAGCATGTTGACGTCAAGAATGCGTTTCTTAGAAGTTGTATCTTCTTCCCGCAGGAATCTATCTCCTTCAAGGTAGACTTCGCTGAGGTTTCGCGGTAGATCTCTGTACAAAGAGTTTTTGAACTCCGAGTTATCTTGAATGACGGATACTACTGCCATCAGTACCATCGATGGTTTTGGGCGATCAACTGATGCTGATGCAACGTTGAATGTTACCAAGAATGAACACAGAGCTTCTCTGGGCCTTTTCTTTATTGTAGTGAGTGACATGACGTTCTTGGGCCGTGCGATGTGGACATGAAATTGTTCAACGAAGCGAGCGACCAACATATTCCAACTATTGATCGATTCGTTTCTAGCTGTCAAATCCACATGGCTGCTATATCAATCAGAAAGAGGGGAAAACATTTAGCCATAACGTTTTTCGATGCCATGTGAACTTCTATATGTCGTCTGTAGCGCATCAGGTGCACGGTAGGATCTGTCTTGTCGTTATTGGGCTCTATTTGTGGAAGTTTGAAATCTAGGAGATTACGAGAATTCTTGATTTCATGAGTGAAAGGAGTGTGGTTGACGTCGTCCATGTCATTTTGATAAGTGCGGCCTCTAATGAGGCATTGAATGAGATTGGCGAGACGATTCCCCTCAAAAAGTTGTTGTAAGTTGCCAAGATCAGAGCTGGTTCCCCAAGCGTTGAATGCAAGAGAAGATGGAAGCCGGTGGGCTGCATTAGCGGTTCGCGGATCGCGGTTCGTGGTTCAGGGGAGGCGACCCGATTATGAATCATGGAAGTTGGCACGTGAGGCCGGGTCGTGAAGCAGGGGGCCGATTTGACTGGGTCCTGGAGGTAGGTCAAGAACCGATTGTTGTTAAGCAAACAGGAGCAAGTTGCTGGGATCGGCTCGTGAGCCTGGTTGTGCACCACGATCCGGATCGCGATCTAGAGGTGTATCACGAGATGGTTGATGTTGTTAAACAGGGGCTTGCAATCCGAAGTTCATCTGATCAGGAGCTGAAGTAGATCGCAGTGCATTTCCAAGAGCGAGTGGGTTGCCCCCTAATCCTAGTAATGCATGAGCCGCTTCTGTGGCTTCATTTCTAATGACTTGAGCGTTGCTCGACCTTCCATCCATCCGAGTTGGTTGTTCATTTACTATTGTTTTTGGAGGGGATCGTCCTGCCTTGCCATCTGGGTCCTCAATTCAGTGAGACCTCAATCCCTCTCGTCACTAGTTAAGTATGTTGATGGGTCTTCATAGGAGGAAGCCTCCAGGCTTGAATCGTTCCTTGCGCCTTCAGCGTCAGCATCATCGGCATCAGCGATAGTTCCAGTCTTCTTCCTTTTGATTGCCATTTATCCAATAGCCAAAAAATCCAAGCATAAGTTGAAGTTGTGGTGCGCCCCCCTTCCTGACGCGCCAAAATGTTAGACCTAAATCTGGGCCTAACACCCTAATGTAGATCACAGATCACGGGATGTAGAAAATGATAAAATCAGAGGGAACACACGAGGTTTTATAGTGGTTCGGCGGTAGATGTAGCCTACGTCCACTTTATGATCTTATTGTTATACTGACAGATTACAAGAATCAGTTACATGCAAGGACACAATCCGTGTGTTTTATTAAGGTTACAAGAGGATAATTTAGATGTACAAAGGAGCAAAGTCCTTGCACTTCAGTAATGGAGGAAGCCATGAAGAAGTATGGCTAAAAGGTCCCTGTAAATGCCTTTAAATGGTGTATTTATAGCTGTAGGAGAGCTTCTGGGTTGACCGGATCGTGATTGGGTACATAGCACCCGATCCGGGAAAGTAGAAGTAAGATGTGGCATGAGAACAGGTCAAAACTGGCTATCAAGGAGCAAGTTCGGGGGTCGGATCGTGATCATGTAGGGCGAGCTGATCGGGTGCTCGCGAACTGTTATGAAGAGCTGGCGATCAGGTCGTGGTCTCCACGGGCGCCACAAGTGGGTCATGGTCTGATGGTGTACCACGAGCCAAGGGGGACGATCCGATGAGGGGCGATCCGAGGGTGCATCAGAGCCAGAGAGGGTGTACGAGCCATACTCCGATCGTGTGAAGCTTCGTCGCTTTATCTGGGAAACTGGCAGGTTATACCCTGTTCACGGAAACGGGCATAACATTCAAACCGTAAGTCTGATTGAGCCAAACCGAAGCTAAATCTGAAGTTAATTCAGAGGGCTACAAGTGTTACGGAGGCCAGTTCCATAATTGTTGTTTTCGGGCCGAAAAGAGGTCATCTGATAGGAGTTTCGGGCCTGTTTATGTTGAGAATGTGATGTTGACCAAATCTCTCAATGTCTTCTGACGTTGTTTCCATCGCTTGAGCATGTAGTCATTCAGGAATTCCATATGTGACAGCTTTTGCAAAAAAATGTGTCAACAGGCCCGCCCCCTAGAACATATCTTACGGGTTGAAGGAAGATGTGTTCTGGATAATCTGAGAAATCCAAATCCAGAATGCGACGATCACGCTGGATCCTATTAAGGCCAGAAAGCCGATGATCACACGGAATCATATTAAGGCCAGAGAAATCCAAGAAGACCAGGAGTTTGTACTTGCAATAAGATAAAACAAACAATGCAAGAATATTTCCTAGATGGCCTTACCGGAGTAAAGCATCCGAGGAGGTGTTAGAGGGGTTCCAAGACAGCCTTACCGGAGTAAGATGACCAAGGAAAAGCAACGAAGGTTCCAAGACGGCCATATCAGAGTAAGACGACCAAGGAAAAGCACATGAGGTTCCAAGACGGCCTTACCGGAGTAAGATGACCAAGGAAAAGCACATGAGGATTTGTTTATACTAGACAGATCCAGTTCGGAGCCGGAGCTCAATGTTTATACTGGACGGATCTAGTTAGGAGCCGGAGCTCAATGCTTATTACTAATTCATGAAAATGCAGCGGTCGCTTGCCAAACATGACTGGAGACCACAAGTTGGTTCCTTGCGTGTGGTCTGATGTGATGGCTCTTATTACATGCAGGGAAAACAAAGGAGGGCGAGAAGTCGCCTAAAAACATGAACTATGGACCAGAGTCCAGCAAACTAAAGAGATCCGCTGAGTGGGATTAGTTAATGATAAGCCCGCGATTGCTCGATCCAGGATCGTTCCCCCTCCGGGGAGTTGGTGGTGGTAGCGCAGGTGTGGGCGTTGTTGGTCGAATGACGTGCTCGGGTAGTTCTCCTCGCCTGACCCAATCCTCGATATTGTCTCGCAAATGTCTGCAGTCATCGGTGTTATGACCGTCCATGTCATGAAATATGCAACGTCTTTTGGAATTGCGTTGTGCTAGCGTTTGCTCCCTCTAAGGGGGCCTTGGATATGACGCGGCACAACCTGTTTCTACGTATATGTTGCTCAGAGTGTCATTCAGATCAGTGTATTTATCGTATCTGGACCGTCTTTGTAGTGGAGCATTACGATCATTTATAGCATGGGTCTTTCCTTTACCCATGTCATTGCCTTTTCCTGGATTGGGCGGTTCTCCATCTCCGAGCATGTTGACGTCGAGAGTGCGTTTCTCAGGAGTTGCAGCTTCTTCCCACAGGAATCTATCTGCTTCAAGGTAGAATTCACTGAGGTTTCACAGTAGATCTCTATACAAATACTTTTTAAACTCCGAGTTATCTAGAACGCCGGATACTACTGCCATCAGTACCATCGATGGCTCAGGGCGATCAACTGATGCTGCAGCAACATTGAATCTTTCCAAGAATGAACGCAGAGCATCTCTTGGCCTCTTCTTTATTGTAGTGAGTGACATGATGTTCTTGGGTCGTGTGATGTGGACATGAAATTGTTCAAGGAACGAGCGACCAACATATTCCAACTATTGATCGATTCCGTTTCTAGTTGTCAAATCCACATGGCTGCTATATCAGCCAGAAAGAGGGGAAAACATTTAGCCATGACGTTTTCCGATGCCATGTGAACTTCCATATGCCGTTTGTAGCGCATCAAGTGCACAGTAGGGTATGTCCTACCGCTGTAGGGCTCTAGTTGTGGAAGTTTGAAATCTGGGGGATTACGAAAATTCCTAATTTCATGAGTGAAAGGAGTGTGATTGAAGTCGTCCACGTCGTTTTGATAAGTGCGGCCTCTCGTGAGACGTTGAATGAGATTGACGAGCCGATTGCCCACAAAAAGTTGTTGCAAGTTGCCAAGATCAAAGCAGGTCTCCCCAGCATTGAATACACAAGAGGATGGAAGTCGATGGGCTGTCGTGAGCGGGTCGCGGTTCGTGGTTCAGGGGAGGCGACCCGACTTGGTCGTGAATCATGGAGTTTGGCACGTGAGGCTGGGTCGTGAAGCATGGGGGCAATCCGACTGGGTCCTGGAGGTAGGTCACGAAACGGTTGTTGTTGAGCAAACGGGAGCAAGTTGCTGGGATCGGCTCATGAGCCTGGTGGTGCACCATTATCCGGATTGCGATCTAGAGGTGTATCACGAGATGGTTGATGCTGTTGAACGGGGGCTTGCAATCCGTTGTTCATCTGATCTAGAGCTGAAGTAGATCGCAGTGCATTTCCAAGAGCGAGTGGGTTGCCCCCGAATCCTAGTGATGCACAATCCTCTTCTGTGGCTTCATTTCCAATGACTTGAGCATTGTTCGGCCTTCCATCCATTCGAGCGAAGAATTCTTTGATCATTTCCTATTGTTTCTGGAGGAGATCATCCTTCAATGCCATCTGGGTCCTCATTTTAGTTAGAACTCCATCCATCTCGTCTCTAGTTAAGTATGCTGATGGGTCTTCATGGGAGGAAGCCTCCAGGCTTGCCTCATTCCTTGCGCCTTCAGAGTCAGCATCATCGGCATGAGCGGAAGTTACAGTCTTCTTCCTTTTGATTGCCATTTATCCAATAGCCAAAAAATCCAAGCAGAAGTTGAAGTTGTCGTGTGCCCCCCCTTCCTGGCGCGCCAAAATGTTAGACCAAAATCTGGGCCTAACACCCTAATGTTGATCACAGATCACGGGATGCAGAAAATGATAAAATCAGAGGGAACACACGAGGTTTTATAGTGGTTCGGCTATAAATGTAGCCTACGTCCACTTTATAATCCTATTGTTATACTGACAGATTACAAGAATCGGTTACATACAAGCACACAATCCGTGTGTTTTATTAAGGTTACAAGAAGAGAATTTTGATGTACAAAGGAGCAAAGTCTTTGCACTTCAGTAATGGAGGAAGCCGTGAAGAAGTATGGCCAAGAGATCCCTGAAAATGCATTCAAATGGTGTATTTATAGACGTAGAAGAGCTTCCGGGTTGACCGGATCGTGATAGGGTACATGGCACCCGATCCGGGAAAGTAAGAGTAAGATGTGGCATGAGAATAGGTCAAAACAGGCTGTCCAGGAGCAAGTTCGGGGGTCGGATCGTGATCATGTAGGGCGAGATGACTGGGTCCTCGCGAACTGTAATGAAGAGCTGGCGATCGGGTCGTGGTCTCCATGTGCGCCACGAGTGGGTCGTGGTCTGAGGGTGCGCCACGGGCCAAGGGGGGCAATTCGATGATGGGCGGTCCAAGGGTGCATCACGAGCCAGAGAGGGTGTACGAGCCATACTCCGATCGTGTGACGCTTCGTAGCTTTATCCGGGACACTGCCAGGTTATACCCTTTTCACGGAAACGGGCATAACTTTCAAACCGTAAGTCCGATTGAGCCAAACCGAAGCTCAAACTGAAGCTAATTCAGAGCGCTACAGGAGTTACAAAGCTAAGCTCTGTAATTGCTGTTTTTGGGCCCAAAAGAGGTCATATGATAGGAGTTTCTGGCCTGTTTATGTTGAGAATGTGATTTTGACCAAATCCCTCAATGTCTTCTGACGTTGTTTCCAACGCTTGAGCATGTTATCATTCAGGAATTCCATATGTGACATTTTTGCCAAAAAATATGTCAACGAGACCGCCCCCCAAAACATATCTTGCTGGTTGAAGGAAGATGTGTTCTGGATAATCTGGGAAATCCAAATCCAGAATCTGACGATCACGCCGGATCGTATTAAGGGCAGAAAACCGACGATCACACGGGATCGTATTAAGGCCAGAGAAATCGAAGAAGACCAGGAGTTTGCATCTGCAATAAGATAAAACAAACAATGGAAGAATATTTCCTAGATGGCCTTACCGGAGTAAACCATCCGAGGAGGTGTTAGAGGGGTTCCAAGATGGCCTTACCAGAGTAAGACGACCAAGGAAAAGCAACGAAAGTTCCAAGACGGCCTTATCGGAGTAAGACGACCAAGGAAAAGCACGTGAGGTTTCAAGATGACCTTACCGGAGTAAGACGATCAAGGAAAAGCACATGAGGATTTGTTTATACTAGACGGATCCTGTTCGGAGTCGAAGCTCAATGTTTATACTGGACGGATCCAATTAGGAGCCGGAGCTCAATGCTTATTACTAATTCATAAAAATGCAGCGGTCGTTTGCCGAACACGACCGGAGACCACAAGTCGGTTCCGTGCATGTGGGCTGATGTGACGGCTCTTATTACAAGCAGGGAAAACAAAGGAGGGCGAGAAGTCACCTAAAAACATGAATTATTGACCAGAGTCCAGCAAACTAAAGAGATCCGCTGAGTGGGATTGGTTATTGATGAGCCCGCGATTGCTCGATCCGGGATCATTCCTTCACTGGGGCGTCACTGATGGTAACGCAGGTGTGGGCGCTGTTGGTCGAATGACGTACTCGGGTAGTTCTCCTCGCCTGACCCGATCCTCGATAAGGTCTCGCAAATGTCTGCAGTCATCGGTGTTATGACCGTCCATGTCATTAAATATGAAATGTCTTCCGAAATTGCGTTGTGCTAGCGTTGGCTCCATCTTGCGGCGCCTGGGATATGAGGCGGCACCACCTGTATCCACGTAAATGTTTCTCAGATTGTCATTCAGTTCAGTGTATTTGTCGTATCTGGACCCTCTCCGGGGTGGGGCATTACCATCATTTGTAGAAGGGGTCTACCCTTCACCCATGTCGTTGCCTTTTCCAGGATTGGGCGGTTCTCCATCTCCGAGCATGTTGACGTTGAGAGTGCGTATCTCAGAAGTTGCATCTTCTTCCTGCAGGAATCTATCTACTTCAAGGTAGAATTCGCTGAGGTTTCACGGTGGATCTCTGTACAAAGACTTTTTGAACTCCGAGTTATCTAAAACGCAGGATACTACTGCCATCAGTACTATCGATGGTTCAGGGCGATCAACTGATGCTGCTGCAACGTTGAATCTTTCCAAGAATGAACACAGAGCTTCTTTGGGCCTCTGCTTTATTATAGTGAGTGACATGACGTTCTTGGGTTGTGCGATGTGGACACGAAATTATTCAAGGAAGCGAGCGACCAACATATTCCAGCTATTGATCGATTCCATTTCTAGCTGTTGAATCCACATGGCTGCTATATCAGTCAGAAAGAGGGGAAAACATTTAGCCATGACGTTTTTCGATGCCATGTGAACTTCCATATGCCATTTGTAGCGCATCTGGTGCACGGTAGGATCTGTCCTGTCGTTGTAGGGCTCCACTTGTGGAAGTTTGAAATCTGGGGGATTAAGAGAATTCCTGATTTCATGAGTGAAAGGAGTGTGGTTGACGTCGTCCACGTCATTATGATAAGTGCGGACTCTCTTGAGGCGTTGAATGAGATTGGCGAGCCGATTGCGCTCAAAAAGGTGTTGCAAGTTGCCAAGATCAGAGCCGGTGCCCCCAGCGTTGAATGCAAGAGAAGATGGAAGCCGGTTGGATATCGTGAGCGGGTCGCGGTTCATGGTTCAGGGAAGGCGACCCGACCCAGTCGTGAATAATGGAGGTTGGCACGTGAGGCCGGGTCGTGAAGCAGGGGGGCGATCCGACTGGGTCCTGGAGGTAGGCCATGAACCGATTGTAGTTGAGTAAACGGGAGCGAGTTGCTTGTATCGGCTCGTGAGCCTGGTGGTGCACCACAATTCGTATCGCGATATAGAGGTGTGTCACGAGATGATAGATTCTGTTGAACGGGGGCTTGCAATCCAGTGTTCATCTGATCTAGAGATGAAGTATATCGCAGTGCATTTCCAAGAGTGAGTGGGTTGCTCCCGAATCCTATTGATGCATGAGCCGCTTTTGTGGCTTCATTTCCAATGACTTGAGTGTTG
The DNA here is from genome assembly GCA_030737875.1 of Allium sativum. Taxonomy (NCBI): domain Eukaryota; kingdom Viridiplantae; phylum Streptophyta; class Magnoliopsida; order Asparagales; family Amaryllidaceae; genus Allium; species Allium sativum. Next base: position 32,289,864 of record CM060920.1, on the reverse strand, counting down.
CTCAGCCTTCCATCCATCCGAGCGGAAAAAATGGTTGATCATTTCCTATTGTTTCTGGAGGAGATCGTCCTGCTTTGCCATTTGGGTCCTCAATTTAGTGAGAACTCCATCCATTTCGTCTCTAGTTAAGTATGTTGATGGGCCTTCATAGGAGGAAGCCTAAAGGCTTGCCTCATTCCTTGCTCCTTCAGCGTCAGCATCATCGGCATGAGCAGAAGTTCCAGTCTTCTTCCTTTTGATTGACATTTATCCAATAGCCAAAAAATCCAAGCAGAAGTTGAAGTTGTCGTGTGCCCCCCTTCTTGGCGCTCCAAAATGTTAGACCAAAATCTTGGCCTAACACCCTAATGTAGATCATAGATCACGGGATGTAGAAAATGATAAAATCAGAGGGAACACACGAGGTTTTATAATGGTTCGGCTGTAGATGTAGCCTACGTCCATTTTATAATCTTATTGTTATACTGACAGATTACAAGAATCATTTACATGCAAGAACATAATCCGTGTGTTTTATTGAGGTTACAAGATGAGAATTTAGATGTACAAAGGAGCGAAGTCCTTGCACTTCAGTAATGGTGGAAGCCGTGAAGAAGTGTGGCCAAAAGTTCCCAGAAAATGCCTTCAAATGGTGTATTTATAGCTGCAGGAGAGCTTCTGGGTTGACCGGATCGTGATGGGGTGCGTGGCACCCGATCCGGGAAAGTAGGAGTGAGATGTGGCATGACAACATGTCAAAACATGCTTTCCAGGAGTAGGTTCGGGGGTCGGATCGTGATCATGTAGGCCGAGCTGACCGAGTCCTCGTGAACTGTAATGAAGAGCTGGAGATCGGGTCATGGTCTCCATGTGCGCCTCGATCGGGTCGTGGTCTTAAGCTGCGCTATGAACCAAGGGAGGCAATCCGTTGAGGGGCGATCCGAGGGTGCGTCATGAGCCATAGAGGGTGTATGAGCCATACTCCGTTCGTGTGACGCTTCGTCGCTTTATCCGGGAAACAGCCAGGTTATACCCTGTTCACGGAAACGGGTATAACTTTCAAACCGTAAGTCCGATTGAGCCAACCCGAAGCTCAAACTGAAGCTAACTTATAGGGCTACAGGTGTTATCAAGTTTAGCTCCGTTATTGCAATTTTCGGGCCCAAAAGGGGTCGTCTGATAGGAGTTTTGGGCCTGTTTATATTGAGAATGTGATTTTGACCAAATCCCTCAATGTCTTATGACGTTGTTTCCACCGCTTGAGCATGTTATCATTAAGGAATTCCATATGTGACAGCTTTTGCCAAAAAATGTGTCAAGAGGCCCGCCCCCCAGAACATATCTTGTTGGTTGAAGGAAGATGTATTCTGGATAATATGAGAAATCCAAATCCAGAATGCGACGATCATGCCGGATCGTATTAAGGGCAGAAAACCGACGATCACACGGGATCGTATTAAGGCCAGAGAAATCCAAGAAGAACAGGAGTTTTCTCCAACAATAATATAAAACAAACAATGCAAGAATATTTCCTGAATAGCCTTACTGGAGTAAACCATCCGAGGAATTGTTAGAGGGGTTCCAAGATGGCCTTTCCGGAGTAATACGACCAAGGAAAAGCAACGAAGGTTCCAAGACGGCCTTATCGGAGTAAGACGACCAAGGAAAAGCACATGAGGTTATAAGATGGCCTTACCGGAGTAAGACAACCAAGGAAAAGCACATGAGGATTTGTTTATACTAGATGGATCCTGTTCGGAGCCGGAGCTCAACGTTTATACTGGACGGATCCAGTTAGGAGCCGGAGCTCAATTCTTATTACTAATTCATAAAAATGCAGCGGTCGTTTGCCAAACCTGACTGGAGACCACAAGTCGATTCGGTGCATGTGGGCTGATGTGACGGCTCTTATTACGTGCAAGGAAACCAAAGGAGGGAGAGAAGTCGCCTAAAAACATGAACTATGGACCAGAGTCCAGCAAACTAATGAGATCCGCTGAGTGGGATTAGTTAATGATAAGCCCGCGATTGCTCGATCCGGGATCATTCCATCCCCGGGGAGTCGGTGTTGGTAGCGCAGGTGTGGGCGCTGTTGGTCGAATGACGTACTCGGGTAGTTCTCCTCGCCTGACCTGATCCTCTATAAGGTCTCGCAAATGTCTGCAGTCATCAGTGTTATGACCGTTCATATCATGAAATATGCAATGTCTTCCAGAATTGCGTTGTGCTAGAGTGGGCTCCCTCTTTGGGGGCCTTGGATATGAGGCGGCACCACCTGTATCCATGTATATGTTGCTCAGAGTGTCATTCAGTTCAGTGTATTTGTCGTATCTGGAACCTCTCCGTGGTGGAGCATTACGTTCATTTGTAGCAGGGGTCTTTCCATTACCAATGTAATTGAATTTTCCAGGATTGGCACGTGAGGCCGGGTCGTGAAGTAGGGGGCGATCCAACTGGGTCCTGGAGGTAGGTCACGAACCAGTTGTTGTTGAGCAAACGGGAGCGAATTGGTGTGATTAGCTCGTGATCCAGGTGGTGCACCAAGATCCGGATAGCGATCTAGAGGTGTATCACGAGACGGTTGATGCTGTTGAACGGGGGCTTGCAATCCGGTGTTCATCTGATCTAGAGCTAAAGTAGATCGTAGTGCATTTCCATAAGCGAGTGGGTTGCCTCCGAATCCTAGTGACGCATGTGCTGCTTCTATGGCTTCCTTTCCACTGACTAGAGCGTTGCTCGGCCTTCCATCCATCCGAGCGAAAAATTAGTTGATCATTTCCTGTTGTTTCTAGAGGAGAACGTCCTGCCTTGCCATCTGGGTCCTCAATTCAGTAAGAACTCCATCCATCTCATCTCTAGTTAAGTATGCTGATGGGTCTTCATGGGAGGAAGCCTCCAGGCTTGCCTCATTCCTTGCGCCTTTAGCGTCAGCATCATCGGCATGAGCGGAAGTTCCATTCTTCTTCCTTTTAATTGCCATTTATCCAATACCCAAAAAATCCAAGCAGAAGTTGAAGTTGTCGTGTGCCCCCCCTTCCTGGCACGCCAAAATGTTAGATCAAAATCTGGGCCTAACACCCTAACGTTGATCATAGATCACGGGATGCAAAAAATGATAAAATCAAAGGAAACACACGAGGTTTTATAGTGGTTCGGGTGCAGATGTAGCCTATGTCCAGTTTATAATCTTATTGTTATACTGACAGATTACAAGAATCAGTTACATAAAAGCACACAATCCGTTTGTTTTATTGAGGTTACAAGAGGAGAATTTAGATGTACAAATGAGCAAAGTCCTTGCAGTTTAGTAACGGAGGAAGCAGTGAAGAAGTATGGCCAAAAGATCCCGGAAAATGACTTCAAATGGTGTATTTATAGTTGTTGGAGAGCTTCTGGGTTGACCGGATCGTGATAGGGTACGTGGCACCCGATCTGGGAAAGTAGGAGTAAGATGTGGCAAGAGAATAGGTCAAAACAGGCTGTCCAGGAGCAGGTTCGGCGGTCGGATCGCGATCACGTTGGGCGATCTGACTGGGTCCTCGTGAACTGTAATGAAGAACTGGCGATCGGGTCGTGGTCTCTATGTGCGCCACGAGTGGGTCGTGGTATGAAGGTACGCCACGAGCCAAGGGGGGCTATCCGAGGGTGCATCACGAGCCAGAGAGGGTGTAAGGGCCATGCTCCGATCGTGTGACGGTTCGTAGCTTTATCCGGGACACTGCCAGTTTATAACATGTTCACGGGAACGGGCATAGCTTTCAAACCGTAAGTCCGATTGAGCCAAACCGAAGCTCAAACAGAAGCTAACTCAGAGGGCTACAACAGATCTCGAGCTCAACTTCGTAATTGCTATTTTCAGGCCCAAAAGAGGTCGTCTGATAGGAGTTTCAGGCTTGTTTATGTTGAGAATGTGATTTTGACCAAATCTCTCAATGTCTTCTAACGTTGTTTCCATCGCTTGAGCATGTTATCATTCAGGAATTCCATATGTGACAGCTTTTGCCAAAAAAATGTGTCAACATGCCCTCCCCCAGAACATATCTTGTTGGTTGAAGGAAGACGTGTTCTGGATAATCGGAGAAATCCAAATCCAGAATGCGACGATCACGCCGGATCGTACTAAGGCCAGAAAACCGACGATCACACGGGATCGTACTGAGGCCATAGAAATCCAAGAAGACCAGGAGTTTGCACCTGCAATAAGATAAAACAAATAACGGAAGAATATTTCATAGATGGCCTTAGTAGAGTAAACCATCCGAGGAGGTGTTAGAGGGGTTCCAAGATGGTCTTACCGGAGTAAGACGAACAAGGACAAGCAACGAAGGTTTCAAGATGGCCTTATCAGAGTAAGACGACCAAGGAAAAGCACATGAGGTTCCCAGATGGCCTTACCGGAGTAAGACGACGAAGGAAAAGCACATAAGGATTTGTTTATACTAGACGGATCCAGTTCGGAGCCGGGGCTCAATGTTTATACTGGATGGATCTAGTTAAGAGCCGAAGCTCAATGCTTATTACTGATTCATGAAAATGCAGTTGTCATTTGCTGAACACGTCTGGAGTCCACAAGTTGGTTCTGTGCGTGTGGGCTGATGTGACGGCTCTTATTACACGCACGAAAAACAAAGGAGGGCGAGAAGTCTCCTAAAAACATGAACTATGGACCAGAGTCCAACAAACTAAAGAGATCCGCTGAGTGGGATTAGTTAATGATAATACCGCGATTGCTCGATCCAGGATCGTTCCCTCTCCGGAGAGTCGGTGGTGGTAGCGTAGGTGTGGGCCCTGTTGGTCGAAAGACATACTCGGGTAGTTCTCCTCGCATGGCACTCTCCACGATAAGGTCTCGCAAATGTCTGCCGTCATCGGTGTTATGACCGTCCATGTCATGAAATATGCAATGTCTTTCGGAATTGCGTTGTGCTTGCGTTGGCTCCCTCTTGGGGTCCTTAGATATGAGGCGGCACCACTTGTATCCACGTATATGTTGCTCAGAGTGTCATTCAGTTCAGTGTATTTGTCGTATCTGGACCCTCTCCGGGGTGGAGCATTATGATCATTTGTAGCAGGGGTCTTTCCTTTACCCATGTAATTGCATTTTCCAGGATTGGGCGGTTCTCCATCTCTGAGCATGTTGACGTCGAGAGTGCGTTTCTCTGAAGTTGCATCTTCTTCCCGCAGGAATCTATTTGCTTCAAGGTAGAATTCGCTGAGGTTTCACGGTGGATCTCTGTACAAAGAGTTTCTGAACTCCGAGTTATCTAGAACATCGGATACTACTGCCATCAGTACAATCAATGGTTCAAGGCGATCAACTGATGCTACTGCAACGTTGAATCTTTCCAAGAATGAACGCAGAGCTTATCCGGGCCTCTGCTTTATTTTAGTGAGTGGCATGACGTTCTTGGGTCGTGCGATGTGGACATGAAATTGTTCAAGGAAGCGAGCGACCAACATATTCCAGCTATTGATCAATTCTGTTTCAAGCTATCGAATCCACATGGCTGCTATATCAGTCAGAAAGAGGGGAAAACATTTAGCCATGACGTTTTCCGATGCCATGTGAACTTCCATATGCCGTTGTAGTGCATCAGGTGCATGGTAGGATCTGTCCTGCCGTTGTAGGGCTCCAGTTGTGGAAGTTTGAAATCTGGGAGATTACAGGAATTCCTGATTTCATGACTGAAAGGAGTGTGGCTGACGTCATCCACGTCGTTCTGATTAAGTGCGGCCTCTCGTGAGGCGTTGAATGAGATTGGCGAGCCGATTGCCCTCACAAAGTTGTTGCAAGTTGCCAAGATCAGAGCCAGTGCCCCCAACGTTGAATGCAAGAGAAGATGGAAGCCGATGGGCTGTCATGATTGGATCACGGGTCGCGGTTCGTGGTTCAAGGGAGGCGACCCGACTAGGTCGTGAATCATGGAGGTTGGCACGTGAGGCCGGGTCGGGAAGCAGGGGGGCGATCCGACTGGGTCCTGGAGGTAGGTCACGAACCGGCTGTTGTTGAGCAAACAGGAGCGAGTTGTTGGGATCAGCTCGTAAGCCTGGTGGTGCACCATGATCCGGATCGCGATCTAGTGGTGTATCATGATATGGTTGATGCTGCTGAATGGGGGCTTGTCGTCCAGTGTTCATCTGATCTGGAGCTGAAGTAGATCGCAGTGCATTTCCTAGAGCGAGTGTGTTGCCCCCAAATCCTAGTGATGCACGAGCCGCTTTTGTGGCTTCATTTCCAATGACTTGAGCATTGCTCGGCCTTCCATCCATCCGAGCAAAGTATTGGTTGATCATTTCCTGTTGTTTTTGGAGGAGATCGTCCTGCCTTGCCATCTGGGTCCTCAATTCAGTGAGAACTCCGTCCATCTCGTCTTTAGTTAAGTATGCTGATGGGTCTTCATGGGAGGAAGCCTGCACGCTTGCCTCATTCCTTACGCCTTCAGCGTCAGCATCATCGGCATGAGCGGAAGTTCCAGTCTTCTTCCTTTTGATTGCCATTTATCCAATAGCCAAAAAATCCAAGCAGAAGTTGAAGTTGTCGTGTGCCCCCCTTCCTAGAGTGCCAAAATGTTAGACCAAAATCTGGGCCTAACACCCTAATGTAGATCACAGATCATGGGATGTAGAAAATGATAAAATCAGAGGGAACACACGAGGTTTTATTGTGGTTCGGTTGTAGATGTAGTATGTCCACTTTATAATCTTATTGTTATACTGACAGATTACAAGAATCAGTTACATGCAAGCACACAATCTGTGTTTTTTATTGAGGTTACAAGAGAAGAATTTTATGAACAAAGTAGAAAAGTCCTTGCACATCAGTAATGGAGGAATCCGTGAAGAAGTATGTCCAAAATATCCCTGAAAATGCGTTCAAATGGTGTATTTATAGCTATAGGAGAGCTTCTGGGTTGACCGAATCGTGATGGTGTACGTGGCGCCCGATCCGAGAAAGTAGGAGTAAGATATGGCATAAGAACAGGTCAAAACAGACTGTCCAGGAGCAGGTTCGGGGCTCGGATCGTGATCATGTAGGGTGTGCTGACCGGGTCCTCACGAACTATAATAAGTAGCTGGCGATCGGGTCTCCATGTGCACCACGAGTGGGTCGTGGTCTGAAGGTGCTCCACCAGCCAAGGGAGGTGATCCGATGAGGGGTGATCCGAGGGTGCATCATTAGCCAGAGAGGGTGTACGAGCCATACTCCGATCGTGTGACGCTTCGTCGCTCTATCCGGGAAACTGCCAGGTTATACCCTATTCACTGAAACGGGCATATATTTCAAACCGTAAGTCCGATTGAGCCAAACCAAAGCTCAAACTAAAGCTAACTTAGAGGACTACAAGAGTTACGGAGCTTAGCTCCGCAATTACTGTTTTGGGCCCAAAAGAGGTCGTCTGATAGGAGATTCGTGCCTGTTTATGATGGGAATGTGATTTTGACCAAATCTCTCAATGTCTTCTGACGTTGTTTCCATCGCTTGAGCATGTTATCATTCAGGAATTCCATATGTGACAGCTTTTGCCAGAAAATGTTTCAACAGGCTCGCCCCCTGTAACACCCCGTATTTTCTGTGATCTTAAGAATTACAAATCTGAGTATAATTAAAATATAAAATCAGAATCAAGGGAAACGGGCTGTTCCATTGTGTTCGTATCGGAAAAATACGCGAAATAGAGTCCGAAATTTCGTAAATCGGAGTCCATATGACCAAGTTATGGACTTCCAAAGTTCAGGAAAAAATTAAACAGCACAGACCAGGTCGACTGGCAGTCGACCCTAGAGTCGACCTGCCCCCCAGTGGTCGACCCTAGAGTCGACCTGCCCCCAGGGGGTCGACCCTAGAGTCGACCTGGGGGTCGACCTGCCTCCCGAATCTGCTTTTCTGTCTGGGTGCGTTCTGATGTATTTGGTCTCGTTTTCTGTCTAGATTCGTCTGCCTAAACCTATTTAAATAGCCCCAAACCCAGCCTTCTCTGCACACAATTCTATTCTGCTTCTACTCTGCCTCTGTTCTAAATTAAAAATAAAAATGGCGTTGCTACTTTGCTGGAATCAAAACTAGAAGACCATCAACATCAACCTAAATTCAATTAGAGATTAGAGCTTCTGCAACGGTTCTACAACAACTAGAGTTCTTTCTTTAATCCAATTAAGGCAAGTACAGTTATTTTCCGCTATAAACGTTAATTCTGATTTTGACATGAATTGTGAATCTGAATCTGAGATTATATCTGTTCTGTTCTAATTTGATTTATCTTATTCTGTACCTCTTTCCTCTTTCTGTTCTATAGCCATGCTACCACGAGCCTGAGCCAATCTCATAAGAGATTAACATGCGCTAAAATGTTTGGGACAGTAAAATGAATGATGCATAAATTGGGCATGACCAATAGGTGACTAATTTGAGGAAAGAACATGGACTGTAGCTAGAACATGAATCTGGGACATATGATTGGACATGTTATATTTATAACATAAAAAGGTATTGAACATATGATTTTTGGACATGACATAAAAAGGTATATAATTGAACATAAATATAGACTGTATTGAACACCTGATTTAGGATAAAAAGAATATGGCCTAGGTATAAAGATTTACATGAAAGTAGGATATCTTTTAATAAACACCTAAGTAAGGGACCTTTGGGATATTTGACATGCATAGTAATCTATGGCTATATTTGGTATATATTATATGGATCTTCTATACTATGCAAGTTTAATAAAAATTTGGAACATATGATATATGGTAAAGTTATGACCATAATCTGTGCTATGTAAATTTAATACAAACATAGGTTATATGATAATATTGTGAATCAAGGCTATTATTTATGCACGTGAACATAGGCAAGATTTACAATTAGGCAAGGTATGAAACTTTAAGAAATGAGTAAATTTGTTATATTTGCCTAATTTGCTCGTTGTGTTACATTGCCTAATCTGCTAGTTCTGTTATATTGCTTAATCTGCTAGTTCTGCTCTACTGCCTAGTCTGCTAGATTTGTTCATCTGCCAAATCTGTCATCTGCTAAGTCTGTTGAAAATACTAAATCTGTTAGTTTGCTTAATCTGCTAAGTCGCCTAATCTGAGAAATCTGTTGTCTGCTATTTCTGTTGAGTTGGTATAATTAGTCCGCTATTGACATAATCTGAATTGGCTATAGTTATGAATAATTGACATGTATATTAGGCGTGGGTATAAATGGTAAATCATTAATTAATTGGCCGCAAAGATAAACATGGCTAACTCGAGGTTAGAATGAGTTTGCGGCGTAATTCTGCCCGGAACCGCCCGGCATAATCCAGTGGTCACAAACAATAGGTTCTAATGTGAGAAGTTAGTCATAACTTGCTAGAAACCCGAGGTTAGACTCAGTTTGCGACAGAAACCTGCCCGGAACCAACCGGCCTAGCCAGTAGCCGCAAACTGTCAGTCTAATGTGAGAGGTTTGGGCATTAATATTTAATTAATGAAAATCTGAGATAATTATGATGTCTAAAACGTGTTGGGTAAGGTTAAATCAATTGGACCAATGAGTCTGATAAACCCGTTTCGTGAATCCATAGGCCCAATACAAAGTTAAATAATCTGGAACCAGTTAATCTGTAAGCTGTTAATCCGAACATCTGATCCGTTAGTATGTAAACCTGTTAACTTGATTTCCTGATCTGTGAACTAGTTAATCTAGATTTTGTATGTCTGAAACTTGTAGACAAGTTAAACTAAAATCTGTTAGTCTGGGGACACAAGGTTAGGAGGGGAATTACTTGTGTCATCTGTTGTTTGGGACACATATTAGTCAGTAACCCTTTCTGGTATCAAAACTTTGACCCAACAGTAAGTAGGGTCCGGGCACGCTAACTGAACTAATTATAAGCGGTTCATTCTAATAATGGCGAGGGGTGTTGATGGTGCGTTCCAACCGGGTCATGTGCGTGCATGGATCCCGGTCTGCCTCTGAGGATGTAAGACGCCGTGACATCTATAAATAGGTCTGTGCCAATTGGTTGTCACTTTAGGGAGTGATACACCCTACCGTGGGGCCGACACAGGATATTTATGTATTAGGGAGCCGATCGCTTGGGGTAGGGTTTTAGGGTACACTTAGTTCTGTCTGTTTCTGTTGGTACCGTCTGTTTCTGTTGGGTGGTAACACCTGTCTATTTTTGCGTGGTACCGTCTGTTCGGGTAGTAAAGGCCCATTACTAGTGTACACCTAATTCTACATTCTGTTTCCGTAGGGATTAATCTGTTTTTGCTTCTGTCTGTTTCTGATCGGGTAGTAAAGGCCCATTATTAGCATTCTGTTTCGGTTAAATTATTCGGTACCCATTCCTGTTTCAGTTTAGACATTAGGGTGACAACTAATTCTGTTATACTAGTATTAGTGCAGAGAAGTGTAAAGCAATAGTTTATGTCATTCTGTTCTTCTGTTATATCTGCTACACCTGTTACAGTTATCTCTCATCCAGTTTTATGTTCATGTCATATTATTATTATCTGTTCGTATGCTGAAAGTCACTGGACTTGCCAGACTTTTTGTCTGACCCTTGTTGTTTCGCCACCTTTCTTCCGTTTCCCCCCCAACCCAGGTTATCCAAGGAGGGAATACTTTAGCTTGATCCGGATTTCTCTTTGCTTGAAGTGCTTAAAGTATGGCTTGGCTCTGTATAGCTTCCGTTCTATGGGGATTTTGATTTTAAACCATGCATTTTGAAGGCTTTTGTACAAGACTGATATTTTGTCCTTGAATTCTGAGATTTGAAAGGGTGTAACCATATTAATTTCTGTTTCCGTTGTAATAAAGTTAAAAATTTTCAAGTACTGTTTTATCTGTCTTGTAAGTTTCTGTTCTGTTTACTAAAATGCTCCACCAAAGTTTAGGCATTTCCTTTGTGAGTGACCTTAACGGAGGTGGGGTGTTACACTTGGTATCAGAGCTGAAGGTTACCAGATTTTATAAAAAGTTTTGAAAACTATTTTCAAAAAGGTTTTAAAAGGAAGTATTTTCAAAAATAAAGCTTATTTTGAAAAGCATAATCCCCAAGAGATATATATCTTTCTTTCAGTCCTTTTCGTATTAAACCTTTCCTTTTTCGTTTCAGCATGTCTGAAGCATCTGAGATACCAGAGGGTGTTCATGTACCCGGTTGGTTTAGTCAATATCTTGAGGCTAGGACCGCCGTTGCAGGTCGAGCAAATGATCCCCCTCCCCCACCCCCCTCCTTGTGCAATTGCTTTCTCAAAGGTCTGTAGAGATTTTAGGGCCATGGGTGGGAAGGATTTCAAAGGAACTGAATCATTCGTAGAAGCGAGGAATTGGCTCAAAGAAACTGAGGATCTATTCGTTATCTTCGAGGCGGACGATAGGCAGAAGGTACAGTTGGCGGTATGGCTGCTCAAAGACGAAGCTTCCTACTGGTGGGAAGTCACTAACGCTGAGAGGCTGGTTGAGACATGGATAGATTTCAGAACAAGGTTTGAGACAAAATTTCTCTCGCAAGCTGAACGGAGTTTACAACTGGAAAAGTTCTTATCTCTTAAGCAAGGAAGTATGACGGTCAAGGAATACGTCAACCAGTTCAACCAACTAGCTAGGTTCAGATTGGATTTAGTCAACACTCAGCATAAAAAGGCTCTCCTCTTTGTTAAAGGATTGAACGAGCCACTGCACAGCCTAGCCATGACCCATGTACCCATGGGAGCAACTTACGAGAAATTGGTGGATATGGCACTACTGCACGAGGAAGACAAGGGCCCGAAAGAGACAAAGAAGGAGGAACCACAGAATAAGGAAGTGGGGCCCAAAAAGGAAACACAAAGGAAGGATGAGAAGTCTGAAGATAAGAAGGGGAAAAAGTGCTTTACTTGTGGAAGCTCGACTCATCTGAACAAGGATTGCAGAAAAAGGAAGGGCGCTTGCTTCAACTGTGGGAAGATGGGACACTTCACTAGGGACTGCCCGAAGAAACGAGGACAAGGAAGGCATGCGAAAACTCTTGAGGCTAGTGGCTAGGATAGAAATAGGAAAATTTCTATAGTAGGTTTAATTTCTTTATCTGATTATGGAGTTAAGACTTTTTCTGATTCTGGTATTTTGATTTTGTAATCGATACTCTGCACTTTAATGCTAGTATTATTTCTGAATTCCGCTGTAGACTCAGACCCATAAGGATTATGGCTCATCTGTTTGAGATTGGGGTTTGAGGGATATCTGTGTTAGGCGTCAAATATGACACATATATTCTAAGTTTTTGGGGGATATGATTTTATCATGCTTAGCTTCTGAAGAATCATTAGGGAACCTGATCTGTACCAGTAGTCTGTAAATATCTGAATACTTCTGATAAGATTTCCAATTTTGACATTGTCTAAAGAGGATAACCCTCTGGGTGTCAATCTGATGTTGATTTCGGTCTTAGGGGTTGACCCTTAGGGGAATTATTTTCTCAACCAATGTCTGATAGGAATCAAGTTTTTGTTTTATCTGTACTCGCTTCCATCACTCGACTGTATCCTATCGATCGAGTGATCAACTTATAGATAGGAATCCTAATGTGTGTAAACATGTGTTGGAGACATGTTATGTTTGATGGTTGCATGTGGATGCAAGTGGTTGCTAGTGTTTGCTCGTGGATGCATATACACATACTAGGCACTAGATCGGCTCGAAAACACTCTCATACTGCATATGGATGTGTGAGCATTTTAAATTTTTATGGATGCAAAATGGTTGAATCAGCACATGGATGTTGCATATGAGTGGATGGTTGTGCACTCATATAGAAATGATATGTATCAAATAGGAAAATTGCATACATATTGGACTCATGGCACTGACATAATTCGCATTAAGGAGGTCAACTGAATCAGTAGACCGCCTGATCTTTGCATTAGATAAGGAACATATACACACACTTTTGCAAATGTTCATACAGCACTAGAAATTTCAAAGGACAATGGATGCTTGTGGATGATGACTGAGTAGATGAGTGATTGGATGGTAGGACACATTCTTCAAAACTTGAAGATTTCGGGGACGAAATCCTTTAAGGAGGGGAGAATGTAACACCCCGTATTTTCCGTGAACTTAAGAATTACAAATCTGAGTATAATTAAAATATAAAATCAGAATCAAGGAAAACGGGCTGTGCCATTGCGTTCGTCACGGAAAAATATGCGAAATAGAATCCGAAATTTCGTAAATCGGAGTCCATATGACCAAGTTATGGCCTTCCAAAGTTCAGAAAAAAATTAAACAACACAGACCAGGTCGACTGGGGAGTCGACCCTAGAGTCGACCTGCCCCCAGGGGTCGACCCTAGAGTCGACCTGCCCCCAGGGGGTCGACCCTAGAGTCGACCTGGTGGTCGACTTGCCTCCCGAATCTGCTTTTCTGCCTGGGTGCGTTCTGATGTATCTGGTCTCGTTTTCTGTCTAGATTCGTCTGCCTAAACCTATTTAAACAGCCCCAAACCCAGCCTTCTATGCACACAATTCTATTCTGCTTCTACTCTGCGTTTGTTCTAAATTAAAAATAAAAATGACGTTGCTACTCTGCTGGAATCAAAACTAGAAGACCATCAACATCAACCTAAATTCAATTAGAGATTAGAGCTTCAGCAACGGTTCTACAACAACTAGAGTTCTTTCTTTAATCCAATTAAGGCAAGTACAGTTATTTTCCGCTATAAACGTTAATTCTGATTTTGACATGAATTGTGAATCTGAATCTGAGATTATATCTGTTCTGTTCTGATTTGATTTATCTTATTCTGTACCTCTTTCCTCTTTCTGTTCTATAGCCAGGCTACCACGAGCCTGAGCCAATCTCATAAGAGATTAACATGCGCTAAAATGTTTGGGACAGTAAAATGAATGATGCATAAATTGGGCATGGCCAATAGGTGACTAATTTGAGGAAAGAACATGGACTGTAGCTAGAACATGAATCTGAGACATATGATTGGACATGTTATATTTATAACATAAAAAGGTATTGAACATATGATTTGTGGACATGACGTAAAAAGGTATATAATTGAACATAAATATAGACGGTATTGAACGCATGATTTAGGATAAAGAGAATATGGCCTAGGTATAAAGGTTTACATGAAAGTAGGATATCTTTTAATAAACACCTAAGTAAGGGACCTTTGGGATATTTGACATGCATAGTAATCTATGGCTATATTTGGTATAAATTATATGGATCTTCTGTACTATGCAAGTTTAATAAAAATTTGGAACATATGATATATGGTAAAGTTATGACCATAATTTGTGCAATGTAAATTTAATACAAACATAGGGTATATGATAATATTGTGAATCAAGACAATTATTTATGCACGTGATCTTAGGCAAGATTTATAATTAGGCAAGGTATGAAACTTTAAGAAATGAGTAAATTTGTTATATTTGCCTAATTTGCTAGTTGTGTTACATTGCCTAATCTGCTAGTTCTGTTATATTGCTTAATCTGCTAGTTCTGCTCTATTGCCTAGTCTGCTAGATTTGTTCATCTGCCAAATCTGTCATCTGCTAAGTCTGTTGAAAATACTAAATCTGCTAGTTTGCTTAATCTGCTAAGTCGCCTAATCTGATAAATCTGTTGTCTGCTATATCTGTTGAGTTGGTATAATTAGTCCGCTATTGACATAATCTGAATTGGCTATAGTTATGAATAATTGACATGTATATTAGGCGTGGGTATAAATGGTAAATTATTAACTAATTGGCCACAAAGATAAACATGGCTAACTCGAGGTTAGAATGAGTTTGCGGCGTAATTCTGCCCGGAACCGCTTGGCATAATCCAGTGGTCGCAAACAATAGGTTCTAATGTGAGAAGTTAGTCATAACGTGCTAGAAACCCGAGGTTAGACTCAGTTGGCGACAGAAACCTGCCCGGAATCAACCGGCCTAACTAGTAGCCGCAAACTGTCAGTCTAATGTGAGAGGTTTGGGCATTAATATTTAATTAATAAAAATCTGAGATAATTATGATGTCTAAAACGTGTTGGGTAAGGTTAAACCAATTGGACCAATGAGTCTGATAAACCCGTTTCGTGAATCCGTAGGCCCAATACAAAGTTAGATAATCTGGAACCAGTTAATCTGTAAGCCTGTTAATCCGAACATCTGATCCGTTAGTCTGAAAACCTATTAACTTGATTTCCTGATTTGTGAACTAGTTAATCTAAATTTTGTATGTCTGAAACTTGTAGACAAGTTAAACTAAAATCTGTTAGTCTGGGGACACAAGGTTAGGAGGGGAATTACTTGTGTCATCTGTTGTTTGGGACGCATATTAGTCAGTAACCCTTTCTGGTATCAAAACTTTGACCCAACAGTAAGTAGGGTCCGGGCACGCTTACTGAACTAATTATAAGCGGTTCATTCTGATAATGGCGAGGGGTGTTGATGGTGCGTTCCAACCGGGTCATGTGCGTGCATGGATCCCGGTCTGCCTCTGAGGACGTAAGACGACGTGACATCTATAAATAGGTCTGTGCCACTTGGTTGTCACTTTAGGGAGTGATACACCCTACTGTGGGGCCGACACAGGATATTTATTTATTAGGGAGCCGATCGCTTGGGGTAGGGTTTTAGGGTACACTTAGTTCTGTCTGTTTCTGTTGGTACTGTCTGTTTCTGTTGGGTGGTAACACCTGTCTATTTCTGCGTGGTACCGTCTGTTCGGGTGGTAAAGGCCCATTACTAGTGTACACCTAATTCTACATTCTGTTTCCGTAGGGATTAATCTGTTTCTGCTTCTGTCTGTTTCTGATCGGGTAGTAAAGGCCCATTATTAGCATTCTGTTTCTGTTAAATTATTCTGTACCCATTCCTGTTTCAGTTTAGACATTAGGGTGACACCTAATTCTGTTATACTAGTATTAGTGCAGAGAAGTGTAAATCAATAGTTTATGTCATTCTGTTCTTCTGTTATATCTGCTACACCTGTTACAGTTATCTCTCATTCAGTTTTATGTTCATGTCATATTATTATTATCTGTTCATATGCTGAAACTCACTGGACTTGCCAGACTTTTTGTCTGACCCTTGTTGTTTCGCCTCCTTTCTTCCGTTGCCCCCCCCCCCCAAGGTTATCCAAGGAGGGAATACTTTAGCTTGATCCGAATTTCTCTTTGCCTGAAGTGCTTAAAGTATGGCTTGGCTCTGTATAGCTTCCGTTCTATGGGGATTATGATTTTAAACCGTGCATTTTGAAGGCTTTTGTACAAGACTGATATTTTGTACTTGAATTCTGAGATTTGAAAGGGTGTAACCATATTGATTTCTGTTTCCGTTGTAATAGAGTTAAAAAATTTCAAGTACTGTTTTATCTGTCTTGTAAGTTTCTGTTCTGTTTACTAAAATGCTCCACCAAATTTAAGGCATTCCCTTTGTGAGTGACCTTAACGGAGGTGGGGTGTTACACCCCCCAGAACATATCTTGCTGGCTGAAGGAAGATGTGTTCTGGATAATCTGAGAAATCCAAATCCGGAATGCGACGATCACGCCGGATCGTATTAAGGCGAGAAAACTGACGATCACAAGGGATCGTATTAGGGCCAGAGAAATCAAAAATGACCAGGAGTTTGCACCTGCAATAAGATAAAACAAACAATGCAAGAATAATTCATAGATGGCCTTACCGGAGTAAACCATCCGAAGAGTTGTTAGAGGGGTTCCAAGACGGCCTTACCGGAGTAAGATGACCAAGGAAATGCAACGAAGGTTCCAAGATGGCCTTATCGGAGTAAGACAACCAAGGAAAAGCACATGAGGTTCCAAGACTGCCTTACCGGAGTAAGACGAACAAGGAAAAGCACATGAGGATTTGTTTATACTTGACGGATCCAGTTCTGAGCCGGAGCTCAGTGTTTATACTGGATGGATCCAGTTAGGAGCCGGAGCTCAATGCTTATTACTAATTCATGAAAATGCAGTGGTCGTTTGTCGAACACGACAAGAGACCACAAGTCGGTTCCGTGCGTGTGGGCTGATAAGACGGCTCTTATTACATGCAGGGAAAACAAAGGAGGGCGAGAATCGCCTAAAAACATGAACTATAGACCAAAGTCGAATAAACTAAAGAGATCTGCTGAGTGGGATTAGTTAATGATAAGCTCGCGATTGCTCGATCCGGGATCGTTCCCTCTCTGGGGAGTCGGTGGTGGTAGCGCAGGTGTGGGCGATGTTGGTCGAATAACGTACTCGGTTAGTTCTCCTCGCCTGACTCGATCCTATATAAGGTCTCGCAAGTGTCTGCAGTCATCGGTGTTATGACCGTCCATGTCCTGAAATATGCAATGTCTTCCGAAATTGCATTGTGCTGGGTTGGTTCCCTCTTGGGGGTCCTTGGATATGAGGCGGCACCACCTGTATCCACGTATATATTGCTCAGAGTGTCATTCAGTTCAGTGTACTTGTCTTATCTGGACCCTCTCCGAGGTGGAGCATTACGATCATTTGTAGCACGGGTCTTTCCTTTACCCATGTCACTGCCTTTTCCAAGATTGGGTGGATCTCCATCTCCGAGCATGTTGACGTCGAGAGTTCATTTCTCATAAGTTGCTTCTTCTTCCCGTAGGAATCTATCTGCTTCAAGGTAGAATTCACTGAGGTTTCGCGGTGGATCTCTGTACAATGACTTTTTGAGCTCCGAATTATCTAGAACGCCGGATACTACTTCCATCAGTACCATCGATGGTTCAGGGCGATCAACTGATGCTGCTGCAACGTTGAATCTTTCCAAGAATGACCGCAGAGCTTCTCTAGTCCTCTGCTTTATTGTAGTGAGTGATATGACGTTCTTGGGTCGTGCGATGTGGACACGAAATTGTTCAAGGAAGCGAGAGACAAACATATTCCAGCTACTAATTGATTCCGTGTCTAGAAGTCGAATCCACATGGCTGATATATCAGTCAAAAAGAGGGGAAAACATTTAGCCATGTCGTTTTCCGATACCATGTGAACTTCCATATGTCGTTTGTAGCGCATCAGGTGCACGGTAGGATGTGTCCTGCCATTATAGGGCTCCAGTTGTGGAAGTTTGAAATCTGGGGGATTACGAGAATTCCTGATTTCATGAGTGAAAGGAGCGTGGTTGACGTCGTCCATGTCATTCTGATAAGTGCGGCCTCTCGTGAGGCTTTGAATGAGACTGGCGAGACGATTGCCCTCAAAAAGTTGTTGCAAGTTGCCAAGATCAGAGCCGGTGCCCCCAGTGTTGAATGTAAGAGAAGATGTAAGCCGGTGGGCTATCGTGAGCGGGTGGCGGGTCACGGGTCGCGGTTCAGGGGAGGCGACCCGACCCGGTCGTGAATCATGGAGGTTGGCGCGTGAGGCTGGGTCTTAAGCAGTGGGGCGATCCGACTGGGTCCTGGAGGTAGTTCACGAACCAGTTGTTGTTGAGCAAACGGGAGCGAGTTACTGGGATCGGCTCGTGAGCCTTGTGGTGCACCACGATCCGGATCGCGATCTAGAAGTGTATCAAGAGATGGTTGAAGCCGTTGAACGAGGGCTTGACATTCCGTGTTCATCTGTTTTGGAGCTAAAGTAGATCGCAGGGAATTTCCAAGATGGAGTGGGTTGCCCCCGAATCCTGGTGATGCACGAGCCACTTCTATGGCTTCATTTCCAATGACTTGAGCGTTGCTCGGCGTTCCATCCATTCGAGCAGAGAATTGGTTGATCATTTCCTGTTGTTTATGGAGAAGATCGTCCTAGCTTGCCATCCGGGTCCTTAATTTAGTGAGAACTCCATCCATCTCGTCTCTAGTTAAGTATGCTGATGGGTCTTCATGGGAGTTAGCCTCCAGGCTTGCCTCATTCCTTGCGCCTTCAGCGTCAGCATCATCAGCATGAGTGGAAGTTCCAGTCTTCTTCCATTTGATTGCCATTTATCCAATAGCCAAAAAATCCAAGCAGATGTTGAAGTTGTAGTGTACCCCCCTTCCTGGCACGCCCAAATGTTAGACCAAAATCTGGGCCTAACACCCTAATGTAGATCACAGATAATGGGATGCAGAAAATGATAAAATCAGAGGGAACACACGAGGTTTTATAGTGGTTCGGCTGTAGATGTAGCCTACGTCCAATTTATAATCTTTTTGTTATACTGATAGATTACAAGAATCAGTTACATGCAAGCACACAATCCGTGTATTTTATTGAGGTTATAAGAGGAGAATTTAGATGTACAACGGAGCAGGGTCCTTGCAATTTAGTAATGGAATAAGCCGTGAAGAAGTATGGCCAAAAGATCCCTGAAAATGCCTTCAAATGGTGTATTTATAGCTGTAGGAGAGCTTTTGGGTTGACCGGATCGTGATGGGGTACGTGGCACCCGATCCGGGAAAGTAGGATTAAGATTTAGCATGAGAACAGGCTAAAACAGGCTATCCAGGAGTAGGTTCAGGGGTCGGATCGTGATCATGTAGGGCGAGCTGACCACGTCATCGCGAACTGTAATGAAGAGATGCCAATCGGGTCGTGGTCTCCATGTGCGCCATAAGTGGGTCGTGGTTTGAAGGTGCGCCACGAGCCAAGGGGGTGATCCGATGAGGGGCGATCCGAGGGTGCATCACGAGCCAGAGAGGGTGTAAGATCCATACTCCGATCGTGTGATGCTTCATCGCATTATCCGGGAAACTGCCAGGTTATAACATGTTCACAGAAACGGGCATAACTTTCAAACCGTAAGTCCGATTGAGCCAAACCGAAGCTCAAACTGAAGGAAACTCAGAGGACTACAAGTGTTACCGAACTCAGCTCCTTAATTGCTGTTTTCGAACCCAAAACAGGTCGTCTGATAGGAGTTTCGGGCCAGTTTATGTTGAGAATGTGAATTTGACCAAATCTCTCAACGTCTTCTGACGTTGTTTCCATCGCTTGAGCATGTTATGATTCAGGAATTCCATATGTTACAACTTTTGCCAAAAATAGTGTCAACAGGCCCGCCCCCCAGAACATATCTTGCTGTTGAAGGAAGATGTGTTCTGTATAATCTGAGAAATCCAAATCCAGAGTGCGACGATCACGCCGAATCGTATTAAGGCCATAAAACCGACGAACACACGGGATCGTATTAAGGCCAGAGAAATCCAAGAAGACCAGCAGTTTGCACATGCAATAAGACAAAACAAACAATGCAAGAATATTTCCTAGATGGCCTTACTAGATTAAACCATCCGAGGAGGTGTTAGAGGGGTTCCAAGACGGCCTTACCGGAGTAAGACGACCAAGGAAAAGCAACGAAGGTTCCAAGACGGCCTTATCGGAGTAAGACGAGCAAGGAAAAGCACAAGAGGTTCCAAGACAGCCTTACCGGAGTAAGACGACCAAGGAAAAGCACATGAGGATTTGTTTATACTAGACGGATCCAGTTCGGAGCCGGAGCTCAATGTTTATACTGGACGGATCCAGTTAGGAGCCGAAGCTCAATGCTTATTACTTATTCATGAAAATGCAGCGGTCGTTTGACGAACACAACTGGAGAACACAAGTTGGTTCCGTGCGTATGCGCTAATGTGACGGCTCTTATTACATGCAGGGAAAACAAAGGAGGGCGAGAAGTCAACTAAAAACATGAACTATAGACCAGAGTCCAGCAAACTAAAGTGATCCGCTGAGTGGGATTAGTTAATGATAATCCCGCGATTGCTCGAGCCGGGATCGTTCCCTCTCTGGGGGTCGGTGGTGGTAGCGCATGTGTGGGCGCTGTTGGTCGAATGACGTATTCAGGTAGTTCTCCACGCCTGACCCAATCCTCGATAAGGTATCGCAAATGTCTGCAATCATCGGTGTTATGACCGTCCATGTCATGTAATATTCAATGTATTCCGGAATTGCATTGTGCTAGCGTTGGCTCCCTCTTGGGGGGCCTTGGATATGAGTCGGCACCACCTGTATACACGTATATGTTGCTCAGAGTGTCATTCATTTCAGTGTATTTGTCGTATCTGGACCCTCTTTGGGGTGGAGCATTACGATCACTTGTACCAGGGGTCTTTCCTTTACCCATCTCATCGCCTTTTCCAGGATTGGGCGGTTCTCCATCTCCGAGCATGTTGACGTCGAGAGTGCGTTTCTCAGAAGTTGCATCTTCTTCCCGTAGGAATCTATCTGCGTCAAGGTAGAATTCGCTGAGGTTTCACGATGGATCTCTGTACAAAGACTTTTTTAACTCCGAGTTATCTAGAACGCCGGATATTACTGCCATCAGTACCATTGATGGTTCGGGGCGATCAACTTATGCGGCTGCAACGTTTAATCTTTCCAAGAATGAACGTAGAGCTTCTCTAGGCCTCTGATTTATTGTAGTGGGTGACATGACATTCTTGGGTCGTGCGATTTGGACACGAAATTGTTCAAGGAAGCGAGCGACCAACTTATTCCAGCTATTGATCGATTCCATTTCTAGCTGTCGAATCCACATGGCTGCTATATCATTCAGAAAGAGGGGAAAACATTTAGCCATGACGTTTTCCGACGCCATGTGAACTTCCATATGCCGTTTGTAGCGCATCAGGTGCACAGTAGGATCTGTCTTGCCGTTGTACGGCTCCAGTTGTGGATGTTTGAAATCTGGGGGATTACGAGAATTCGTGATTTCATGATTGAAAGGAGTGTGGTTGACGTCGTCCACATCGTTCTGATAAGTGCGGCCTCTCGTTAGGCGTTGAACGAGATTGGCGAGCCGATTGCCCTCAAAAAGGTGTTGCAAGTTTCCAAGATCAGAGCCGGTGCCCCCAGCGTTGAATGCAAGAGAAGATGGAAGCCGGTGGGCTGTTGTGCGTGGGCCGGGGGTCGCGGGTCGCGGTTCGTGGTTCAGGGGAGGCAACCCGACCTGGTCGTGAATCATGGAGGTTGGCACGTGAGGCCGGGTCATGAAGTAAGGGGCGATCCGACTGGGTCCTAGAGGTAGGTCACGAACCAATTGTTGTTAAGCAAACGGGAGCGAGTTGCTGGGATCAACTTGTGAGCCTGGTGGTGCACCACGATCCGGATCGTGATCTAGAGGTGTATCACGAGATGGTTGATGATGTTGAACGGGGGCTTGCAATCTGGTGTTCATCTGATCTGGAGCTCAAGTAGATCGCAGTGCATTTCCAAGAGCGAGTGGGTGGACCCCGAATCCTATTGATGCACGAGCCACTTCTGTAGCTTCATTTCCAATGACTTGAGGGTTGCTCGACCTTCCATCCATCCGTGTGAAGAATTGGTTGATCATTTCCTATTGTTTCTGGAGGAGATCGTCATGCCTTGCCACCTGGGTGCTCAATTTAGTGAGAAATCCATCCGTCTCGTCTCTAGTTAAGTATGCTAATGGGTCTTCATGGGAGGAAGCCTCCAGGCTTGCCTCATTCCTTGCGCCTTCCGCGTCAGCATCGTCGGCATGTGCGGAAGTTCCAGTCTTCTTCCGTTTGATTGCCATTTATCCAATAGCCAAAAAATCCAAGCAGAAGTTGAAGTTGTCGTGTGGCCACCCTTCCTAGTGCACCAGAATGTTAGACAAAAATTTGGGCCTAACACCCTAATGTAGATCATAGATCACGGGATGCAGAAAACGATAAAATAAGAAGGAACACACGAGGTTTTATAGTGATTTGGCTGTAGATGTAGCCTACGTCCACTTTATAATCTTATTGTTATACTGACAGATTACAAGAATCAGTTACATGCAAGCACACAATTTTTGTGTTTTATTAAGGTTACAAGAGGATAATTTAGATGTACAAATGAGCAAAGTCCTTGCACTTCAGCAATGAGGAAGCCGTGAAGAAGTGTGGCCAAAAGATCCCTGAAAATGCCTTCAAATGGTGTATTTATAGTTGTAGGAGAGCATCTGGGTTGACCGGATTGTGATGGGGTACGTGGCACCTGATCCGGGAAAGTAGGAGTAAGATGTGGCATGAGAACAAGTCAAAACAGGCTGTCCAGGAGCAGGTTCGGGGGTTGGATCATGATCGTATAGGGCGAGCTGAGCGGGTCCTCGCGAAATGTAATGAAGAGCTGGCGATCGGGTCGTGGTCTCCTTATGCGCCACGAGTGGGTCGTGGTCTGAAGGTGCGCCACGAGCCAAGGGGTGCGATCCGATGAGGGGCGATTTGAGGGTGCATCATGAGCTAGAGAGGGTGTACGGGCCATACTCCGATCGTGTGACGCTTCATCGCTTTATCCGGGAAACTGTCTGGTTATACCCTGTTCACGGAAACGTGCATAACTTTCAAACAGTAAGTCCGATTGAGCCAAACTGACGCTCAAACTGAAGCTAACTCAGAGGGCTACAAGACACGCCAAGCATAGCTTCGTTTTTGCTGTTTACGAGCCTAAAAGAGGTCGTCTAATAGGAGCTTCGGGCCTGTTTGTATTGAGAATGTGATTTTGACCAAATCTCTCAATGTCTTCTGACGTTGTTTCCATCGCTTGAGCATGTTATCATTCAAGAATTCCATATATGATAGCTTTTGCCAAAAAATGTGTCAACAGGCCCGCACCCAGAACATATATTGTTGGTTGAAGGAAGATGTGTTCTGGATAATTTGAGAAATCCAAATCCAGAATGCGACGATCACGCCGGATCGTATTAAGGCCAGAAAACCAACGATCACACAGGATCGTATTAAGGCCAGAGAAATCCAAGAAGACCAGGAGTTTGCACCTGCAATAAGATAAAACAAACAATGCAAGAATATTTCCTAGATGGCCTTACTGGAGTAAACCATCCGAGGAGGTGTTAGAGGGGTACCAAGACGGTCTTACCGGAGTAAGACGACCAAGGAAAAGCAACGAAGGTTCCAAGACGGCCTTATCGGAGTAAGATGACCAAGGAAAAGCACATGAGGTTCCAGGATGGCCTTACCGGAGTAAGACAACCAAGGAAAAGCACATGAGGATTTGTTTATACTATACAGATCCAGTTCGGAGCCGTGCTCAATGTTTATACTGGACGGATCCAGTTAGGAGCCAGAGCTCAATGCTTATTACTAA
Organism: Allium sativum; assembly: GCA_030737875.1. Taxonomy (NCBI): domain Eukaryota; kingdom Viridiplantae; phylum Streptophyta; class Magnoliopsida; order Asparagales; family Amaryllidaceae; genus Allium; species Allium sativum. The sequence goes on along the minus strand of CM060920.1, from coordinate 32,265,865 downwards.
TTCATGAAAATGCAGCGGTCGTTTGCCGAACACAACTGGAGACCACAAGTCAGTTCTGTGTGTGGGCTGATGTGACGGCTCTTATTACATGTAGGGAAAACAAAGGAGGGCGAGAAGTCGCCTAAAAATATGAACTATAGACCAGAGTCCAGAGTCTAGCAAACTAAAGAGATCTGCTGAGTGGGATTAGTTAATGATAAGCCCGCGATTGCTCGATCCGGGATCGTTCCCTCTTCGGGGAATCGGTGGCGGTAGCGTAGGTGTGTGCTGTTGGTCGAATGACGTACTCGGGTAGTTCTCCTCGCCTGACCCAATCCTCGATATGGTCTTGCAAATGTCTGCAGTCATCGGTGTTATGACCGTCCATGTCATGAAATATGCAATGTTTTCTGAAATTGCGTTGTGCTAGAATTGGCTCCCTCTTGAGGGGCCTTGGATATGAGGCGGCACCACCTGTATCCACGTATATTTTGCTCAGAGTGTCATTCAGTTCGGTGTATTTCTCGTATCTGGACCCTCTTCGGGGTGGAGCATTAGGATCATCTGTAGCAGGGGTCTTTCCTTTAACCATGTCATTGCCTTTTCCAGGATTGGGCGGTTCTCCATCTCCGAGCATGTTGACGTCGAGAGTGCGTTTCTCAGAAATTGCATCTTCTTCCTGCAGGAATCTATCTGCTTCAAGGTAGAATTCGCTGAGGTTTCGCGGTGGATCTCTGTATGAAGACTTTTTGAACTCCGAGTTATCTGGAACGCCTGATACTACTGCCATCAGTACCATCGATGTTTCAGGGCGATCAACTAATGCTGCTGCAACGTTGAATCTTTCCAAGAATGAACGCAGAGCTTCTTTGGGCCTCTGCTTTATTGTAGTGAGTGATATGACGTTCTTGAGTCGTGCGATGTGGACACGAAATTGTTCAAGGAAGCTAGCGACCAAGATATTCCAGCTATTGATCGATTCTGTTTCTGGCTATCGAATCTACATGGCTGCTATATCAGTCAGAAAGAGGGGAAAACATTTAGCCATGACGTTTTCCAATGCCATGTGAACTTCCATATCAGGTGCACGGTAGGATCTATCCTGCCGTTGTATGGCTCCAGTTGTGGAAGTTTGAAATCTGGAGGATTAAGAGAATTCCTGATTTCATGAGTGAAAGGAGTGTGGTTGACGTCGTCCACATCGTTCTGATAAGTGCAACCACTCATGAGGATTTGAATGAGATTGGCGAGCCGATTTCCCTCAAAAAGGTGTTGTGTAACACCCCACCTCCGCCAGGGTCACTCACAAAGTGAATGCACTAGCTTTGGTGCAGTATTATCTAGGTAAACATACATAGAAATATTACAAGACAGAACATAAATAAAACAGCGGAAGGAAAACCCAAATTTCATTGCTTTAAAATCTAGCAAGGTCTAAAGCCTTTTACATCAAAATGCTATTAAGTCAATTACATCGAAATCTGTCTTGCAATAGCAAAGAAGCATAAAACCATAGTTATAAATCATTCCCCAATGAAGCAAAGCAAGCCATAGCCAAGAGAAATCCATGCCGTACATGAAAGAGCTTTGGAGCTTGGTAAGATCCGAACTAAGTTGTATTCCCACCCTGCGAACCTAGGGGGGGGAACGAAAGAAAAAGAGGCGAAACAAAACAGGTCAGTCATAAAGACTGAGTAAGTCCAAGTGACTTTCAGCATAAAAATAGGTAAAGATAACATGGCATGAATAAACTGAAAGTAAACATAAGCATGATGACAAGATAAGCTACATGAAAGATAACTAAGAATAACCTCATATGGTTTTTGTCAAGTATAACATCGGCGGGATTCCATTCAAGATAAACTAAGTATAATTTCGCAAGGTTTCTATCAAGCATCGCAAGATTTATCTGCTTTACCACTAAAATATTTCTATGATATCTATTTGCTCTGCACCAACCGTACTAGTATCCCAACCCGTGTCATGTGTTGACTATAAAATGATCCCTTGCCTAATGTCATGAAATGATCCATTACTTGGTCTCACGAAACGATCAATTAATCGACCGGCTCCCTACAAGTCCTATCTCGTTCATGTGTCTGTGTCATACGGCCCTATCACGAATGTAGTCACTTGTGCTAGGTCCACCATAGGGTGTATCAGGCCCTAGGGTGCCAACCACCGACACGAATCAAGCACGCACAGTGTAAACCTACTGGTGCCCAATGCCTGCTTTTTCAACTCCAGACTACGTGCACGACCGTAGTCCGCCTGAACCTACAATGGCGCACCAACTCCGCCGTCGTTCTGGTCACTTACAATCAGCCTAGTAATCATGCCCCACCCTGCTTAGTTCCAGGGTACCATGATACATCTAGTGGGTTACTGCTGAAAAGGACCACGTAACTAGGGTTTCCGTCCAGCAGGTTAAGTGTTGTCATTTAAATTCGAGACTTAACCCCATCAGTCTAGCATGTCAAGTTGGTTAAGTGTGGTTATTCAAGTTCGTGACTTAACCCGTCTACGTGTCGTGTCAAATTGGCTAAGTTTTGTCGTTTAAGTTCATGACTTAGCACTACGAATCATGTGTCAAGTTGGTTAAGTATGTTCAAGCGGTTCATGACTTAACCCTACCAAACCATCGTGTCAAATTGGTTAAGTATATTCAAGCGGTTCGTGAAATATCCCAATCAAGTCATCGTGTCAAATTGGTTAAGTATATTCAAGCGGTTCATGACCTAACCCTATCAAGTTATCGTGTCAAATTGGTTAAGTATATTCAAGAGGTTCATGACTTAACACTATCAAGTTATCGTGTCAAATTGGTTAAGTATATTCAAGCGGTTCATGACTTAACCCTATCAAGTTATCGTGTCAAATTGGTTAAGTATATTCAAGCGGTTCATGACTTAACCCTATCAAGTCATTAATTCATTTATGCACCCCAATCTCTCACATCAGACCTGTTGTTGTGGTTACTGGATATGCCGGGTGGTTCTGGGCAGAATTGCACCACAACTCAGTCTGACCTTGGGTTTTCAAGTGCGATACGACCAACTACCCACATTGGATCCTATTGTTTGCAGTAACTGGATTTGCTGGGCAGTTCCCGGCAGAATTACACTGCAAACTCAACCCAACCTCGAGTTGGCCATTTTCAAGTTTATTTTAATGTCATGTCCATTTTCAAGTTTCATGTCAAGTTCGTGTCTATTCTCAAGTCGAGTTTTATATCCATATCCAGATTCAAGTTATAACAATGTTCATGTTTCACTTTATGCCTATTACCAAGTTCATAGTTCGTGTTCATAACCAATTCATGTCTTGCCTAATCTATCCAATCATATTCCCATTGCATGTAAATGTGAATCGATATATATATATACTACAAGTAAATCTAAATCTAGAAATAAGGGAATAACATCAAAACTATGATAGGCAAAAGGGACGAGCATAAAGCGATAAAAGGGATTACAAGACTAGCATGATATAGCTAGAGATAAATGGATACAACATCACTGGCATATAGAATAACAGTCCTAAAACATTAGGATTAAAGATCTAGAAAGATAAGGCAGTATTCGTGACATGAAAGTATAGGCATGCAAAAGCAAGCCAAATACAAGGATAGTGGATCTATGGTTTTGGTGTACATAATAGCGAATAAACTAAGCAAGTCACACCCTAGGTATGAGATCCAACTAAATGCCAATTCGGTGTTCAACATGGTTTTCAACTATAGTGTTATTGAACAATCAACTATAATAGTCAATTAACCACAATAGTTATACAATAGTCATGGATAATTATCCCAAAATAGTTCTAGGCAGTTACCCTAATAGTCATAGGCAATTAACTGTAATAGTTTCCAAGTCATGGTTTTATGTTTACAATCATAGGCAGTAGTTCATAGTCACGAGTCATAGGTGATTAGCCACCATTGTCCTTGTCATAGTTAGTCTTATGTTCTCAGTCATATGCATAGTCATAGGCACGATCTCTTGTTCAAGTCATAGGCTTAGGCATAGTTTTATGTTCAAGTCACACATAGGTCCAATTCCAATTAATAACATGAATAGAAATATTCCCACAAGTTAAGATCCAAGAATTCATGTTACAATCCAGCGTTTGAATAATACTAGATCCAATAACATGAATGCGCATGATTCAATCGATAAGAAATAACCCAAAATCATAGATTCAAGAAGAGACAAGAATAGATCTAAAAGAAAATCAAGCTTAGGTCCAATTTGATTTCATTCCATGTCCAAATCACAATTATTAAGTTTAAATCTCAAAGTAACTAGAACTTACATTGATTGGCTAAGAGAGTACAAATCGATTCGTTGTCGCGTTGAAACGTCTGACTTGATTAATCTTCGGATTTGATTCAATATGGTCTAGGCGTCGTTGCTTGAAGTCGTTGAATCTTTTCTTGAATCCTAACTAGATTTGAATCTCCTCTTGAAAGACTTGAACAGCATATCCTCGTCTTAGACTTATTTATTATTTTATTCATTTATTTACTCATTTTCTCAGAGGCAACATAAGGACATAATGAAATGGTGTAGAGGGAATGAGGCTAGAGGCTGTTTATATAGGATTAGGCGGACGAACCTTGGCTGAAAACGAGACCAGGTACATTAGAATGCACCGAGGCCCAAAAGCAGATTCGGGGACCAGGTCGACACCCATGTCGACTGCGCAGTCGACCTGGTCCTGGGGGTGTCGACTGCCATGTCGACTCCCTAGTCGACCTGGGTGCTGGACGGGAAATTTCCCATCCAGTCTATCTGGGTTTTGAAATTCGAAATTGAACTCGAATTCGAACTGTTTTGAACTTTGAAAATTCCTGAAACTTCGGAGGGTCATATCTCCCTCATACGGACTCCGATTCTCGCAAACTCGGACTCGTTTCCAAGAAGAATTTCGAGACGGATGCAATGGCGCAACCTGTTTCCCTTGATTCTGATCTTAAAATTTAATTCTGCCTTGATTTATGATTTTAACATGTTATTAAAATTCGGGTTGTTACATTCTCCCCTCCTTAAAGGATTTCGTCCCCGAAATCTCCAAGTTAAGAAGAATGTGTCCTACCATCCAATCATCCATCTACTCAATCATCAATCACAGCCATTAATTGTACTTAAGAGATTTCTAATGTTGTATGGACATATGCAAGAAGTGTGTGTATATGTTCCTTGTCTAATGCAGATGATCCGGCCTGATTGATCCTCTTAATGCAAAATATGCTTAGTGCCATGAGTCCCGCTTGTACGCAAATAGTCCTGGTCATATGAACACTACATGTGTGCACAAGCATTCATCCATATGCAACATTCACATGATAACACAATCAAGCTCATCCATAAACAAGTATAAACACTCATGCATATGCAATATGGAAAAGTGACTGAGCCGATCGAGTACCTAATGTGTAAATGCATCCACGAGCAACCACTAGCAACCACTTGCAGCCACTTGCAACCATCAATCATAACATGTCTCAAACACATGTTTACACCCAATTGTTCTTACCTAAAGGTATAACCGAATGATAGAAGCAAGTAAAAGCTCTGTGCCCATTAGGCAATGTCAGAACTGGAAATCTATGTCACATATATACTGATTAGGAGAAGAACTCCATAAGCACCAGCCCCGGAGACCGAAATGAACATCAGGCTAACACCTATAGAATTACTCAATCAAACAAATATACATGTTTCTAGGAAACTAAGCATGATGGACTCCTTTTAGTTCACAAGGGAATCCCTTCCTAAAACCAACCCGTATCCTATAAAATCCAAAAAGTTTAACCAATCCAACGGACACCCTCAAGCCCCAAAATGTATTACTAACAGATGAGTCATACTACCTATGGGGTTTCTAACATAAATGGGATTGAGAATAGGACCGGGAGGATATACTTGAAAGATAGCATGCAAATAAGCTCTACAGGAAAAGAGGGATCAAGGCTATACTCTTAAAAAGAGATATGATACGTGTATCTAGTCTTAAATCTTCTGAGTCGCATTTCCTTGAGCTTAACTCCATTGTGCTTTGACCGTCTTTAACTTCACAATTCCGTAGCTTCTTAATTCTTTTTTCCAAAATATGAGTTGGAACTCATTCCACTGTCGCATCTCGTTCCACTTTCACTTAATCTTTTTCTAGTATGCTTGTCTCAAATATAACTGCGTACTCATGGTTTCATGCAAGCTCTCCAAAATTCAATAGTAAATCTTGGATCTCGTTCACTTACTAGGAGGTATTTCACACAGATGAATTATCTCTTGAAAATAAAAAATATCAACCATGTTGCCAAAGGTACTTACTAAGGCGATTTTCTATAACTCATGCATGAGCAAAATGAACCTTCCGCCTTAGTGGCGAGCACTACTTGAGCGGATAAATAAATTCCCAATAAATGTGTCAAGAGATTCTAGGTAACAAATCATGATAGAACCCTAAAGGTTACACGCGACTTCGAGGGTATTACCGAGGCAAGTCAAGAGTCTAACTACCCTCCTTTCAAAACCGAGAACGGCACCCTTACTGGGTAACCACTCCATCCCTAGAATCAACCCATAGGCTGAAAAAATACGCATAACTTCATAGACATTCTCAAATCCAAACAAGTCATGAATAAATGAGCCGATTTCCCTACAGGATTTGAGACAAAAGAAAAATGGGGTCCTTTACTAGTACTAAGGTGCAGAGACTCAACTATCAAAGCAGAATTAAAAGGATGCAATTTTCAAAAACAGAGTCCTAACGGGATGATAGAAAAAAAAACTAAACCTTTAACAGCAACGTTACCACCCCTCTTAGGTACGCTAGTAGCAAGAGCATACAATAGCCCTCTAGATGATCTTGTCCTTTGCCCTTGTGCTTGTCCTATAACACTTAACCACGTGTCCCTTTTTACTATACCAACGATGTTCTTTCTTGTCATGGGTTTTATTATTCTTTTACTTTGACCTCTTCCCTTTCACCTTTTCCTCCTTCGTGGATTACGCCTTATCAACAAGTTTCTCATCCTTAGGCTTGTGTTCTTTATCCTCGTTCTTACTATCCTTGTATAGCTTGTTGACAAGTTTCTCGAAAGCTACCTCCATCGCATGGCAACCCTACAAAGCTTGAAATAAGATTAGTCGAAGACAGAACTACTGCGGCTACAGATGGAGGTTGGGCACTACTTTGCCCTCCGACATGTGTTGTATGCCTACAAACTATGGTGAAAAAGAAAGAGAGAAGAGACTCAAGGAGAGAATCAAAAGATAGTGCATATGGCTTTGGGGAACATGCCTTTCGTAAAACAAAACTTTTTTTGGAAAAATGCCTCTTTGTAAACGTTTTGAAAATAGTTTCGGAAGGTTTTTAAAAGCTTTTTCCCAGTCTGGTAACCTTCTGCTCTAATACCAAATGTAACACCCCACCTCCGCTAGGGTCACTCACAAAGGGAATGCACTAGCTTTGGTGGAGTATTATCTAGGTGAACATACACTGAAATATTACAAGACAGAACATAAATAAAACAGTGGAAGGAAAATCCAAATTTCATTGCTTTAAAATCTAGTAAGGTTTAAAGCCTTTTACATCAAAATGCTATTAAGTTAATTACATTGAAATCTGTCTTGCAATAGTAAAGAAGCATAAAACCATAGTTATAAATCATTCCCCAATAAAGCAAAGCAAGCTATAGCTAAGAGAAATCCAAGTCGTACATGAAAGAGCTTTGGAGCTTGGTAAGATCCAAACTAAGTTATATTCCCACCCTGCGAACCTGGGGGGGGGGGGACGGAAGAAAAAGAGGCGAAACAAAACGGGTCAATCATAAAGACTAAGTAAGTCCTAGTGACTTTTAGCATAAAAACAGGTAAAGATAACATTGCATGAATAAACTGAAAGTAAACATAAGCATAATGACAAGATAAGCTACAAGAAAGATAACTAAGAATAACCTCATATGATTTTTGTCAAGTATAACATCGCCGGGTTTCCATTTAAGATAAACTAAGTATAATTTCGCAAGATTTCTATCAAGCATCGCAAGATTTCTCTGCTTTACCATTAAAACATTTCTATGATATCTATTTGCTCTACACCAACTGTACTAGTATCCCAACCCGTGTCATGTGTTGACTATAAAATGATCCCTTGCCTAATGTCATGAAATGATCCATTACTTGGTCTTACGAAACGATCTATTAATCAATCGGCTCCCTACAAGTCATATCTCGTTCATGTGTCTGTGTCATATGGCCCTATCACGAATGTAGTCACCTATGTTAGGTCCACCATAGGGTGTATCAGGCCCTAGGGTGCCAACCACTGACACGAATCAAGCACGCACAGTGTAAACCTACTGGGGCCCAATGCCTTCTTTTTCAACTCCGGACTATGTGCACGACCGTAGTCCGCCTGAACCTACAATGGTGCACCAACTCAGCCGTCGTTCTGGTCGCTTACAATCAGCCCAGTAATTGTGCCCCACCCTACCTAGTTCCAGGGTACCATGATACATCTTGTGGGTTACTGCTGAAAAGGACCGCGTAACTAGGGTTTCCGTCCAGTAGGTTAAGTGTTGTCATTTAAATTCGAGACTTAACCCCATCAGTCTAGCATGTCAAGTTGGTTAAGTGTGGTCATTCAAGTTCGTGACTTAACCCGTCTACGTGTCATGTCAAATTGGCTAAGTGTTGTCGTTTAAGTTCATGACTTAGCCCTACGAATCATGGGTCAAGTTGGTTAAGTTTATTCAAACGATTTCATGACTTAACCCTACCAAACCATCATGTCAAATAGGATAAGTATATTCAAGCGGTTCGTGACTTAACCCTATCAAGTCATCGTGTCAAATTGGTTAAGTATATTCAAGCGGTTCATGATTTAACCCTATCAAGTTATCGTGTCAAATTGGTTAAGTATATTCGAGCGTTTCATGAATTTACCCTATCAAGTTATCGTGTCAAATTGGTTAAGTATATTCAAGCGGTTCATGACTTAACCCTATCAAGTTATCGTGTCAAATTGGTTAAGTATATTCAAGCGGTTCATGACTTTACCCTATCAAGTTATTGTGTCAAATTTGTTAAGTATATTCTAGCGGTTCATGACTTAACCCTATCAAGTCATTAATTCATTTATGCACCCCAACCTCTCACATCAGACCTGTTGTTGTGGTCACTGGATATGCCGGGTGGTTCTAGGCAGAATTACACCACAACTCAGTCTGACCTCGGGTTTTCAAGTGCGATATGACCAACTACCCACATTGGATCCTATTGTTTGTAGTAACTGGATTTGCCGGGCGGTTCCGGGCAGAATTACACTGCGAACTCAACCCTACCTCGAGTTTGTCATTTTCAAGTTTATTCTAATGTCATGTCCACGTTCAAGTTTCATGTCAAGTTCGTGTCTAGAGTCAAGTCAAGTTTTATATCCATATCCAGATTCAAGTTATAACAATGTTCATGTTTCACTTTATGCCTATTACGAAGTTCATGGTTCGTGTCCATAACCAAATCATGTCTTGCCTAATCTATCCAATCGTATTCCCATCGCATGTAAACGTGAATCGATATATATATACTACAAGTAAATCTAAATCTAGAAATAAGGGAATAGCATCAAAACTATGATAGGCAAAAGGGATGAGCATAAAGCGATAAAAGGGATTACAAGCCTAGCATGATATAGCTAGAGATAATTGGTTACAACATCACTGGCATATAGAATAACAGTCCTAAAACATTAGGATTAAAGATCTAGAAAGATAAGGCAGTATTCATGACATGGAAGGATAGGCATGCAAAAGCAAGCCAAATACAAGGATAGTGGATCAATGGTTTTGGTGTATATAATAGCGAATAAACTAAGCAAGTCACACCCTAGGTATGAGATCCAACTAAATGCCAATTCGGTGTTCAGCATGGTTTTCAACTATAGTGTATTGAACAATCAACTATAATAGTCAATTAACCACAATAGTTATACAATAGTCATGGATAATTATCCCAAAATAGTTCTAGGTAGTTACCCTGATAGTCATAGGCAATTAACTGTAATAGTTTCCAAGTCATGGTTTTATGTTTATAATCATAGGCAGTAGTTCATAGTCACGAGTCATAGGTGATTAGCCACCATTGTCCTTGTCATAGTCGTAGTCTTATGTTCTCAGTCATATGCATAGTCATAGGCACGATCTCATGTTCAAGTCATAGGCTTAGGCATAGTTTTATGTTCAAGTCACACATAGGTCCAATTCCAGTTTATAACATGAATAGAAATATTCCCACAAGTTAAGATCCAAGAATTCATGTTACAATCTAGTGTTTGAATAGTACTAGATCCAATAACATGAATGCGCATGATTCAATCGATAAGAAATAACCCAAAATCATAGATTCAAGAAAAGACAAGAACAGATCTAAAAGAAAATCAAGCTTAGGTCCAATTTCATTTCATTCCATGTCCAAATCACAATTAACAAGTTTAAATCTAAAAGTAACTAGAACTTACATTGATTGGCTAAGAGGACAAATCGATTCGTTGTCGCGTTGAAACGTCTAACTTGATTAATCTTCTGATTTGATTCAATATGTTCTAGGCGTCGTTGCTTGAAGCCGTTGAATCTTTACTTGAATCCTAACTAGATTTGAATCTCCTCTTGAAAGACTTGAACAACATATCCTCGTCTCAGAATTATGTATTATTTTATTCGTTTATTTATTCATTTTCTCAGAGGCAACATAAGGACAGAAAGAAATGGCGTAGACAGAACGAGGCTAGAGGTTGTTTATATAGGATTAGGCGGACAAACCTAGGCTGAAAACGAGACCAGGTACATCAGAATGCACCCAGGCCCAAAAGCAGATTCGGGGACCAGGTCGACACACAAGTCGACTGCGCAGTCGACCTGGTCCTGGGGCTGTCGATTGCCCAATCGACTCCCCAGTCGACCTGGGTGCTGGGCGGGAAATTTCCCGCCCAGTCTGTCTGGGTTTTGAAATTCGAATTTGAACTCGAATTCGAACTGTTTTGAACTCTGAAAATTTCTGAAACTTCGGTGGGTCATATCTCCCTCATACGGACTCCGATTCTCGCAAACTCGGACTCGTTTCCAAGCAAAATTTCGAGACGGACGCAATGGCATATACCGTTTCCCTTGATTCTGATCATAAAATTAAATTCTGCCTTGATTTATGATTTTAACATGTTATTAAAATTCGGGTTGTTACATGTTGCAAGTTGCCAAGATCAGAGCCGGTGCCCCTAACGTTGAATACACAAGAAGATGGAAGCCGTTGTGCTGTCGTGAGCGGGTCGCGGTTCATGGTTCAGGTGAGGTGACCCGACACGGTCGTGAATCATGGAGGTTGGCACGTGTGGCCGGGTCATGAAGCAGGGGGGCGATCCGACTGGTTCCTAGACGTAGGTCACGAACCGGTTGTTGTTGAGCAAACGGGAGTGAGTTGCTGGGATCGGCTGGTGAGCCTGGTGGTGCACCACGATACGGATCGCGATCTAGAGGTGTATCACGAGATGGTTGATGCTGCTAAATGGGGGCTTACAATCCGGTGTTCATCTGATCTGGAGCTGAAGTAGATCGCAGTGCATTTCCAAGAGCGAGTGGGTTGCCCCCAAATCCTAGTGATGCATGAGCCGCTTTTGTGGCTTCATTTCCAATGACTTGAGCGTTGCTCGGCCTTCCATCCATCCGAGCGAAGAATTGGTTGATCATTTCCTGTAGTTTCTGGAGGAGATCGTCCTGCCTTGCCATCTGGGTCCTCAATTCAGTGAGAACTCCATCCTTCTCGTCTCTAGTTAAATATGCTGATGGGTCTTCATGGGGGGAAGCCTGCAGGCTTGCCTCATTCCTTGAGCCTTCAGCGTCAGCATCATCGGCATGAGCGGAAGTTCCAGTCTTCTTCATTTTGATTGCCATTTATCCAATAGCCAAAAAATCCAAGTAGAAGTTGAAGTTGTCGTGTGCCCCCCCCCCCTTCCTGGCGTGCCAAAATGTTATACCAAAATCTGGGCCTAGCACCCTAATGTAGATCACAGATAACGGGATGTAGAAAATGATAAAATCTGAGGGAACGCATGATGTTTTATAGTGGTTCGGCTGTAGATGTAGCCTACGTCCACTTTATAATCTTATTGTTATACTGACAGATAATAAGAATCAGTTACATGCAAGCACACAATCCGTGTGTTTTATAAAGGTTACAAGATATAACAACCCGAAATTTTGGAACCAATTTAAAAAATTTATTTCAGAAAATTTTACAAGAAAATGCGTCAGAAAAGAATTTTTTTTTAATAATAATAATATAAAGTTTTTAAATAAGATTTAGACGTTGTTAATGAGATTTATAAATATATGTTGATAAGTTGATTTATTAATAATATGTTAATTATGCATTCATTTCATTCCTTTATACATATATGCTTATTTCCCTTGCATTTTAAACCTTGCGCATGCAACCTACAAGGATCATTTCGTTTCCTTTTTTATATGCATTTAATTCTAACATTTCACTTATAGTTTATATTGCATTCATTCATTGCTATTTAATTCATTTCATTTTCGTTACTTTTCAATACATGCATGCAAGTCTCATACCTTGTTTTCAATGCATACATTCATTTGCTCATTTATGTACATGTTAATGGATTAAATTATACTTTAAAGGTTTATTTGAACTTTATACACAATTAATAAAATGTTAGATTGTTAGTCCTTGTTTTATCTTTCATAATTAAGTGTAACTTCAGACTTGATGGTTTATGTATACTTATTATATATATATATATTAAATTGATTTGACTTTGAACCTATTTAATGTTTGTATGATAAATAAATTGCCTAATTTGTGTCTATTTTAAATTTAGTATTGACATTAATTGTAATAGCAGTCACATTTTGTTTCTTTTAATGTATTGAGTGTTAATTTCATAGTTCATAAATTATTTCATAAAAATTTACATGCATACAGAGACTCTCTCTCTATATATAGATATATACATATATATATTAGTTAATATATTTAGACAGCAAATGTACAAAAATATACCCTCATTAATTGGGTGTTATTGGAAACATTTAGATTATGTAAAGATGGAATGTAAAATTTTAGATTGTAATCTTTTTTCTTCCCTTTGATTTGGCTTTCTATAAAAAGTTATTTTCAAGTCTTAAACCATAAGGATATGCCAAGATTGTTGTGTCAAACTATATATTTAATTTGTGTCTATAAAGAAACTCTCATTTCTTAAGCATGAAGATAATCGTTTTGATGAAAAAGCATGCACCCTATAATTTTTTTGTAAAAATATCTTGAACACATAATTGAAGTTTTTTTTAGAAAGCAAAAAATAATAGGCAATCAATTTCTTGGTTGTTTCCTAACCAATCCTTAATGGTGGGGAAAGAAGTACAAATTAGCTATGTCTATGATTTAATTTTTGAACTTGCATGCATGTAGGAATAATTTTAAATTGTAATCAAGCATAAAAATGGAATGCATTCATTGCTTTAATGTAATTAAAATAAAAAAATCTAGTATCGTCTTTATAGCCTCACATAAAACCATAAACTTCACCACTTATCTCATATTGTCCCTAATTCCCCTTAAGAACCAGCCGCCTTCTCCTTCTTCGAATGGCCGAATTCTTCCAGTCTTTTCTCCCTTCGTTCTCAAAATCTGCAAATGAAATTCAAGTCCTTCCAGTTACAAAAACGAAGAACATAGAGGGATGATTAAATCCAACAGTTAAGATCTAGGTTAGAATTCTGATTTACATTATTAATTTTACATTAATTATTTTCTTGCTTGTGAAATCATGATATGAATGTGGTTGTGATTATTGTATTGTTATTGAGATGTATTGAGATGTCATGAAAAAAATATAGATCTATGAAGAAATCTTATTTCGCTACATTTCTAGTTGCGATAAAGTCAGATATGAAATTGTATATTGGTTCATATGCATAGATGTCGATTAAAACCATTATATTTTGAATTAAAAATATAGACTCATGCTATAACCTAGATGTATCTCCTGTCATTTAGATCTGCACTTTTATATCAAGATCCATGTATACCCTTTTGATTGAAGTAAAGGTCTCAAATTTTATTTTAACCCCTAAAAATTTGGATTTGATTCATTATAGAAATTTGGCGTAAATAGAAGAAGACAAAAATTTGATTAGTGAAAATTAGATTTTATTTACATTTACATTTGTAAATAAGAAGAGGACAAAAATATAGAAAGTAGAATTTTGTTTACATTTACATTGGTTTAAAAAAAAACATGACATTGAATTTTGTTTACGTCTCTTTGTAAGGAAAAAAAATTTAATATAAAACTAGATTATTGAAAAATGGATTTTATTTACATTTCATATGTTAATAAAATGAAACACTTAGCGATGAAACTTTCATATATGAAATTGGTGAGATTTCTTACCTTTAAAAATAATTAAATTAATTTAATCATTGTTCGTGATGGTATGAATCATTGTTATGTACGTAATAGTATAGATCTGCGATGTGGTAATTTAGGATTTTCTGTTTATCTATTATTGTGAATGTTTGTTCATCCGTTGAAAATCTCATTTATGTGAGATTTATATATGCATTAGGTTTGTGACTTCAAAATGTATATTTGAGTTAATTTGTGTTAATTAAAACCAAATCATCTCATTTGGTTTATGTGAATTGTTGAGATCCACATCTTTATGTAAATTTAATATGTAAGGGAGAAAAACAAATATGAAAAGTGATTATATTTACACTTACCTTTGTAAATAAAAAGAGAACAAAATTAAAAAATAGATTTTATTTACACTTACCTTTGTAATTAAAAAGGGAAAAATATTGATAAGTAGATTTTGTTTACATTTATATTTGTAAATAAAAGAGAGTAAAACTTGATTATAGAAAATGACAAACAAAAAGGACATTTCACTTTATTTACAATTAGTTGTAAATAAAATTTGGATTATAGAAATATTATAGAGAAAGGATACATTTTTATGTAGATAAAAGATTATATTTATAGTGAACGTTTATTTACATTTCATATGTAAATAAAATGAACAATTTAGTGATGAAACCTTATTTACATTTACTTTTGTAAATGAAAAGGGACACAACTTGATGATCTTTACTTACATTCTCTTATGTAAAAAGGAATAAAAAGAACGAAATATGAGATGACATTTTATTTACATTCCTTTTGGAGAGATAAAATAAACCAATTTAGCGATGGAACTTTATTCACATTTTCTTATATAAATAAAAAAGAATAGAATTTGATAACAACTTGATTTACACCCCCTTACGTAAATAAAAAGGTTAGTAAACGGTATGGAAAAATTTAACTTTTTTGAAAATGGGAAAAGAAAAGTTGTCGGTGGAAAAAAAATAAGATTTTACCATTGTAATGAAATTACATTTTAAGCGTAATTAAAGATATGATTTTGTACGGTAACTGGAATTTACATTTTTATTAATGTAATTAAAGTAGAATGAAATTTACATTTTTATTAATGTAATTAAAGTAGATTGAAACTTACATTTTTATTAAGTTTAATAAAGTAGAATAATCACTTACATTTTTATTAATGTAAAAAGAAAGGAAATGTAATAACTTACATTTTTATTAATGTAATTTAAGGTGAATGAAAATTTACATTTTTATTAAGGTAATTTAAAATGAATAGATAGTCACATTTTCAATGTAGAAAGGAAAGTTTACATTTTTAATGCAAATTAGATTAAAAAAACAGTTACATTTTTAATGGAAATTAGATTAGATTAAAGATTAAAGAAAATTTATATTTTTAATGTAAGAAGAAAAGTTTACATTTTAATGTAAATAAGAATTAAATGAAAATTACAATTTTTTTTTGTAATTAAGTTAGAAAATTACATTTTTATGTGATTAAGTCGATTTCCATGTAAATAAGATATTTTGAAATGAGAAACATTTTAAAATAATTTTTCTAGTAGAACAATTATATGATTAATTAAAATTGTACTTGGACACGAGGTTAGGTCACATTTGTGGTGGATGTCTGCCCAGACCCGACTGGGAAATCCAGCAGCCACAAAATGTTGAGCCTAATGTGAGAGGTCCAAGTGCGCAAATACAAATTGGGCCAAAACACGAGGTTAAGCCCAATTTGTGGGATAAGTCTGCCTGGAACCGACCGGCCTATCCGGCATCCACAAGTTGCAGGCCTAATGTGAGAGGTCTGGCCCATATTATAAGTAAATGGTTAAATAGAAAATGGACATTATTTACACCGTCATGAGTTAAATTAGAAATTGACATTATTTTCACACCGTTATGTGTTAATAATGAAATGAATATTTTCACCTCCAAGTTGGTTATAAAAGAAAGTTACAATTTTAATGTAATTACAATGAGGATTTTACAGTGTAATTAGAGGAATGGAATTCAACATAAAAATGGAATTTACATTTTTAATGTAAATAAAAGAATGAGAATGGAATTTACATTTTTGATGTAAATAAAAGAAATAAATAATGGAATTCAACATAATTTACGTTTCGATGTGAATATAGAAAAATGACCATATTTTTGACGTTAAAAATCTCAATTTTTTTTGAAAAAGAGTAAACTTATTTACATCTAGGAAAAAGAAAAGAAAAAGAAAACATTTATTCACATATAGTGTAAATAAATAGGAAAAAGAGATGTTTTTATTTACATTTTCTGTGCATTGAGAAGAATGAATTGAAAGTCACATTTTAATGATTGTGCGCTGTTTGTTTGGTTGATCCATTTCTC
The DNA here is from genome assembly GCA_030737875.1 of Allium sativum. Classification (NCBI taxonomy): domain Eukaryota; kingdom Viridiplantae; phylum Streptophyta; class Magnoliopsida; order Asparagales; family Amaryllidaceae; genus Allium; species Allium sativum. Next base: position 32,249,056 of record CM060920.1, on the reverse strand, counting down.
TTATATGTTAATGACCTGTAATGTCGTTGGGATAAAAATGAACTATTTTTATCAAAATAAAAATAGGGATAAATAATAACGTTATGAAATAATTTAAATGATAATTATGTGAAGATTATTTGAAAAGACCAAGCTATACTCATTTCAAATAATCATACGACATTTTAAATGGAAGATATGGAAGACGGTGTTGAAGACCGACGATCTTCACATCGAATGGGTAACTAGTGTTGAGGCCCTTGACTGATTTGCTCCCAAGACGGGGCTAAGATGGTAGTTATCCGGAGGTAGTGTTGATTATTACTGATTTGTCTTTCGGCCAGACCTAGAGCATAAGTTTATAAATGGAATGTGTATCTGACGTTGAATTTTGTTCTATGTAAATTGATTTCTATTAATATATGACTGTTGGTGGAGGAGAATTTATTCTCTTTCCCAACACCCTTAGAGGTTGTGTATTAATAGTTATCAATCGCACGACGTGAATTGTCAACGTGGCACGCTAATATGAAGATCAAGGCTTTATTGAAAAGTAGGCCTTGTGGTTATAAAGTTACTTCGCGAGCCTCACAACCCGGTTGAGTCTAAAATGGGAGAAGGGAACGCAGGGAGAGCAGCACGTTTCTTTCTAGCTAGAAGTTGTGTCGGTGATTAAACTGGCTCATATTTACTTATGTGGATGATGGAATGTGGCGCCCCGATGATAGGTCCTATAGGACCGAGAAACGTTCGTTCAGGAATAACTAATCCGCAACTTGTATGGTGGACCGACACTGCAGCTATCCAAGGGTTCACTGCGGGGGATCTGGAGACATTAGCTAGAGTGTCTCGAATCGGTAAGGAGCTCCTCCCTAGCCTTGACTCATGATGGAAACCCAATTTCCAATACGACCTCATACGGTTTTGATTGTATTACTAGTATGGAGGCATAGTATATGGTAGCTATGCTTCCTAGGATTGATACATTTACTTTGAAATGTTTTTGAAACGTATATACACTAATAATAATATCAATTCATTTTATCGTACCAAGCATTTTTGACCATTATAATGTAAAACTCTATCCTCCGGTTTGCGTTGCATTGTGTGATGGGACTCGAGTCTTATGATGGTTTCATTTTTCCAAAAGGCATTGCGTTGTTTAACGATTTACTTTTAATTATGCACTGGCAATCCAATGGAGTAAACCCATTCCGCGTTTGCGGCATGGTCCTGTGATTAGCCTTATTATTAAATTAGTTAAGAATTCTCACACCAGTCCCATGACTGACCCGTTGTTTGTTTCCACTTTTGCAAACTCGGGTGCCCTCTTTTCCACACAGGTAGTCGAGTAGTTTGTCTACAGGTTCTTATATCGAGCAGGATTCTGGATTGAAGCTTAAAGCTGTGTCCAGAGCATGGTTGACATTCGTTGAATCTATTTTATTGTTTCCGCTGCAATGTATTAAAATATTGTAATTTATCTTCCGCTGTAATTTTATTCGATATACTATGATATTCTGTACTCTGATGTAACATTATTATGATGTTTATAAAAGTCTGCTGTTGTTATTGTAATGTGGTTGTACTCCCAGAGTTAACGTGTTCGGGTTTTGAACGGTCTTGGTCGATTTTGCGATCGATCGGGTCGGGCGAAATCCGGGGCCGTTACAGTTGGTAGCAGAGCTTTGGTTAACTCAAATCTTTGGGGTACAACTCGTTAGAACTGAACAAAGGACTCATCAGAGATTGGATTAGTAATATCCAATAAGAATACTCATTAGAGATAGGATCAACTGTATCCTAGAATGAGAAAACCCATTAGAGATGGGGTTACTAATGCCCTAGAATGAGTTGAGAGTAACAAGCCTATATTATACGTATTTGTAATTATAATCTATTTTAGAAAATATGTTTTTTGAATGTATAAGAGTTATAAATATTTAAAAAGCTAATCAACTAATTGAGTTATGATTGTGTAGTGTAATTATTAGTTCAATTATAAAATTATTTAAAGCAATGAATGAATAATAATAATAAAAAATAGAGTAGGATAATTAAACACTTTTAGCTTCGTTCCTTTTCGAGGACGAAAAGTTTTTAAGTGGGGGAGATTGTAACAACCTGAAATTTTGGAACCAATTTAAAATTTTTATTTCAGAAAATTTTATTAGAAAATACGTCAGAAAAGAAAAAAAAATATTTAATAATAATAATAATATAAAGTTTTTAAATAAGATTTAGACGTTGTTAATGAGATTTATAAATATATGTTGATAAGTAGTGAAACACCCCACCTCCGTTAGGGTCACTCTCAAAGGGAATGCCTTAATTTTGGTGGAGGTTTATAAGTATAAGTCACATATATACAAGACAGATATAAGAACACATATTTTTGAACAATGGAAAATAACAACAACTTTTATTTCAACATAATACGTGTTACACAAACCGTGTCATAATTTGTTTTACAATACTTCCAAAAACATAGCATCTTCATAACTGTCTTGATTACATTATTTAAAGAAGCATATAGAAAACATAAATAAACTGCATAAGTCCCATAATTGCTGTCCAAAGCCATAGTCCAAAACGAAAAAGATCCAAGCAATACATTCTTTCTCTTCAAGCTGGATGTAAAAGCTGGTCAAGTTGCGGTATTCCCTCCCTGTGGACCTGGGGGGGGGGGGGGGACAAAAGAAAAGAAGGCGAAAGAAAAGTAGAGTCAGACATAAAGCCTGAGTAAGTCTAGGACTATTCAGTCTATGAATAAAGAACTGGGTATGATAAGTATAAACTAGAAATGGGAAAGCACCATAAACTAAGTTAAGTTGTCTAGGGTCGAATATACTATCGTACCCCATATTAATCTCTGTACCCATATAAACTAGTTCCCAACATGCACCCCATAATCAGGGTGAAGTGATCCATTTCTGATTATCGGCTCCTACTCGCATAGTTACATGTGTCTTACGGCCCCCGATGTTGTAGTTACCTATGCTGGTCCCACCATGGGGTGTATCAAGTCCTATGGTGGCGACCCGACACAATTCTAGAATGCACAGGTATGCTACTGGTGCCCAGTGCCTTATTTCTCTGCGCCGGAGTGTGAGCACGCCCGCACCCCGTTAGAACCTACACTGCTGCACCACCGCCGTTGATTTGACCTCTTACAGTCAGCCCAGTAATCGTGCCCCACCCTGCCTAGTTCAGGGTATCCTGATACACCTTGTAGGGTTACTGCTGAAAAGGGTCCCCTGCTACTAGGTTTTCTATTTCTAGCCAACATGCTATGTTGGTTAAGTGTTTTGTAAACCTAACCCCCAATCAGTCTGTATAGTTTAAAATGTTCCATTTTGATTAAGTATTAGTTCAATTCACTTAATCCTATCAATCCTGACTCAGCCTAAATTGTCTTATTAAAGCCTTGACCTCTCACATTAGACAGGTATTGTTGTGGCTGCCTGTTGCCGGTTGGGTCCGGGCAGTCTTACGCCACAACTCAGTCTAACCTCAGGTCTTTATTAGGCTCCGTGTTTAACCACCCACATTGGATAGGTATTGTTGTGACTATTGGACAGCCGGGCGGTTCCGGGCAGGTTTACATCACAACTCAATCCAACCACGGGTTAAACACATCGTATTTTCTAAATTTACATATTTTGTCTCTTTTCTTTTTATACGTAAATATTTGCGAACCATTATTCAAATTCATCTTTATTGGTTAAAATTTATTTATGCCACCTAATTGTTTTTCAAGGTTGTTGGCATGCGTCAAACATGCCAAAACATATGTTCTATATTTTAACCCAAACGTCATTACCCTCGTTTTACACGTTCGCTACAGTATAAGATATGTTGGGTTTAACATTTAAACCCAACTAAGCCATATGAAAAGGGGAGGCTTATAAAATGGTGATTATAAGGTAACACAAAAAGGGGAGTGTAAACGTATGAACTTGCAACATAACGATTCAATTAACATGAATTAGGCACATGTGAACTTGCATTGTAATAGCATAAAATCATGGCATAAACAATACTTAAACATGAATCATTCTATTCATATAATTATGGCATAAACAAACTTAAACATGAATCATTCTATTCATATAATCATGGCATAAACATACCTAATCATGAACCATTCTATTCATGTAAACTTGCAATTGGAACGTAAATCTAACTTAATTGTGTCACATATATCACCATATGATTTTGATAACAACTTTGGCCTAAAACATGTTTTCAACTAGGCATAATACCAAACATAGTTTAGTCATGTTCATAAAAATGCTTACTTTTGTTTTTAATACCAAAGCATGGTTTGCCGATTCCAACATAGATTCATATAAACCATAGTACTTAGTCGAGTCCAATTACACACTAAAAGTGATCATAAAAGTATGTACATCATATTGGCATAATAGTGAATCATATACTTTCATGAATCCCAATTAAAATACCACAACATGTGCTTGTTAACATGAATCATATACTTGTATGAATCCCTAAATAAAAAACCACAACATACGGTTGTTAACATGAATCATGTACTTGTATGAATCCCAAATAAAATACCACAACACATAAATCACATACTTACAAAGATTCAATCGTATACCATAACATTTCCAAATCGTTTAGAATCAAAATAACATACAAATATAGATTATTATCGCCACAATTCCATTTCTCATTTTGCACAAATCAAACGCAATTAATTATTCACATCGGAATAGCACTCTACTTACAACGTATGACGAATCTTCATTTCAGGAATCTGAATTCTGAATTTGGAGATGCTATCCTTTGTTGTAGGCGTTGTTTTGATTTAATTGACGTTGCTTTAGGCTTTCGAATTATCTCCTAATTGTCTCTCAATTTCTGACGGCTATTCCTAGTCTCTCCTCAGTAGCATGACGGTCTCATCTCCATTTTTGTTTGTGTGAATTAGGGTGAGTCTTAAGTCCTTTTTATAGAGTTCGTGAGTTGATTAGGACCATCGATGGAGATTGGTTTAATAATGGCCATTCGTTTTAAGGAGAGACCAACCAGGAGCTGACGCCTAGCCCTAGTGACAAGGCAAGGCTCAGAAAATTGACTAAACACAGACCAGGCCAGCCGGGGGGGCTGGGTTCGACCTGGCTCAGGGGCCAGGTCGACACGCCAGTCGACACTGTGTCGACTTGGCAGTCGACACGGGTGACCCAGGTCGACTGCCCAGTCGACCTGGGTAGCCCCAGGTCGACTACCAAGTCGACCTGGGTGCCTTGGGCGAGAAAATACCCACCCTGGCCAATTCGGCCCGATTTTGAATTTTGAATTGGTTTTTCTGAGCTGTTTTGGTCTGTTTGAATTTTAAAATGAATTCTGAAACTTCCGGAGGCCATATCTTCTTAATACGGAGTCCGTTTTACGCAAACTCGGACTCTATCTCAAGCAGAATTCCGAGACGAACGCAGTGGCGTATCACTTTTCCCTTAATTCTTTGATTTGAAATTAGTTATGCTTTAATTTGTGAATTTCACTATTATAGAATACACGGGGTGTTACATTCTCCCCCACTTAAAAGGATTTCGTCCCCGAAATCTCCAAGTTCAGGAAGAATGTACATCCTAACATCCAAACATCCATCTACTCATTCATCAAACATGAGCATCCATTGTCCTTAAAAGACTTCTAATGCTTCATGATCATATGCGAAGTGTGTGTACATGTACTTATCTAATGCAAAATCAGGCGGTCTACTGATTCAGTTGACCTCCTTAATGCAAATTATGTAAGTGCCATGAATCCATTATGTATGCAGATTCTCCTATTCATGATTCTACATGAGTGCACATTCATTCATACAAATGCAACATCCATATGACAACACATTAAACTTCAACCATATACGAATATAAATACATTTATGCATATGCAACATGAAGTGACTGAGCCGATCTAAAACCTAAATTGTGTGTGTATATGCAATCACGAGCAACCACTAGAAATCACTTGCAACCACTTGCAACAATCATCCATAACATGTTTCAATTACATGTTTTCATCCAAATAGTTTCTACCTAAAAGATAAGGCCGAGGAGATATACCTAAAAAGATAGATAAAAGCGCAACTTAAGGAAAAAGAAAGATCAAAGATGTACCCTCGAAAAGAAAAGGTAAGGTTACGCGTATTCTAGCTTCAGTTTCCCAAGTTGCGTCTCCTTCGGAGTCGCTCCACTGAACTTTGACGAGCTTGACTTCGCAGTTGCGTAGCTTCTTCACTTCCGTTCCTAATATGCGGGTTGGAACTTTCCTCACGGTTGCTTCGCGTTCCACTACAGCTTCTTCTAGGATGTTTGGCTCTACCACTTCAGCAGATTCATGTAGACATTTTCGGAGATGTGAAACATGAAAGACGTTGTGAACTCCGGCCAATTTTTCGGGTAACTCTAATCTATAGGCCATTTTCGCAATTTTCTCGATGATAGGAAATGGCCCTATGAACCTTGGTGCTAGCTTTCCTGTGGTTCCAAAACGAACAACGTTCCTTAGTGGAGATACCTTAAGAAAAACTCTGTCCCCAACCTCAAATTCAAGGTCGGTCCTCCTCTTGTCGGCGTAGGACTTTTGTTTGTCTTGGGCCGTCTTCATCCTTCTTCGTATTAAGTCTACTTTCTCTGAAGTCTCTCGGATCATATCTGGTCCAAGTATGAGCTTATCAGTAGACTCCCACCAACAAGTGGGCGACCGGCACGGTCTTCCATATAAAGCTTCGAAGGGCGCCATTCCGATGGTCGCTTGTTAGCTGTTGTTGTAGGCAAATTCCACCAAAGGAAGATGGTCTTCCCACGTCCCTCTGAAGTCAAGGACGCATAGTCTTAAAAGGTCCTCCAAAACTCTGTTCACTCTTTCTGTTTGACCGTCGGTTTGGGGATGATAGGCTGTGCTCCAGCATAACTGTGTGCCTACCGCTTCTTGTAGACTCCGCCAAAACTCACTTGTGAAGATAGGGTCTCGGTCACTAACAATGCTGGACAGTATTCCATGGAGTCGGACAATTTCCTTGAGGTAAAGAGATGCTAGGGATGAGGCGGTTCTTTTACTTTTGACAGGTAAAAAGTGGGCGCTTTTAGTAAGCCTATCCACTATTACCCAAATGCTAGTGTTGCCTCTCCTAGACCTAGGCAGCCCATCAATGAAGTCCATTGAGATGATATCCCACTTCCACTGCGGGACCTCTAGCGGATGGAGCAGACCGCCAGGCTTTTTCTGTTCCGCCTTAACCTGTTGGCACACCCTACACTTAGAAACGAAATCTGCCACGTCCTTCTTCATGCCGTTCCAAAATAAAGTTCTCTTTATGTCCTTGTACATTTTATCCCCGCTTGGGTGTATCGTCATCTTGGAGTTATGTGCTTCCTCGAGAACCTTCTTTACTAAATCCCTTGTCTGTGGGACGCATAGTCTTCTGTCTCGCCTTAGCCAACCCTTGTCGTCGATGGAGTATCTGCTGAGGTGACTTGAAGTCTCACCCCTCATTAGCCTATCAATGTCTCCACAAGCTGAGGATCTTCGCGTTGTGCTGTCCCTATTGAGTCCACTAAAGTCGGGCGTACTTCGAGATATGCTAGCAAGACCGGTACAAAATCGGAGGAGGGCCTAAAGTCAAAACTGGCTATAAACTCTAGGCTTTTCCTTTCAACAAACAGCGGGCTTAGGGTCAGTTTCTTTTGGCTCAACGCGTCTGCCACAACGTTGCCTTTGCCCGGAGTGTAGGGGATCTCGAAATCGTACGAGGCAGGAAACTCCATCCATCTCTGTAGCCTCAAGTTAAGATCTTTCTGCGAGAAAAGATATTTCAACGATTTATGGTCAGTGTAAAGTTCGAACTTCTCACCTAGGAGACAGTGTCGCCAAGACTTGAGTGCAAAGACGACGGCAGCTAACTCAAGATCGTGGGTCGGGTAGTTCTTTTCGTGCACTTTCAATTGTCTTCCGCCATAAGCTACTACCCTTCCTTCTTGCATTAAGACGGCGCCTAGCCCTGTCCCACATGCATCTGTATAAACTGTGAACATCTTGCTTCCATCTGGCAACGTTAATACTGGGGCTGATGTAAGAGCCCTTTTCAGTCGTTGGAAAGCAAACTCGCAATCTAAGTCCCAATTGAACACTAGATTCTTCTTGGTCAACTTTATGAGCGGAGCTGATATCTTTGCAAAGTCTCTGATGAATTTTCGATAGAAGCCTGCTAGCCCGAGAAATCTTCGGACCTCCGTTGCGTTCTTTGGTGTCTTCCAATCTTGTACCGCTACTACCTTAGCCGGGTCTACTGCAAATCCATCCTTGGATACTATGTGCCCAAGAAATCTTACTTCCTCTCTCCAAAAGTGGCATTTGGAGAATTTGGCTTTTACCTGATGGACTCGCAGAGTTTCCATGATTTCCCTTAAGTGTTGAGTATGTTCCTCTTCACTCTTTGAGAAGATAAGGATATCGTCTACGAAGACCACTACGAACTTGTTGAGGAATTCTCTGAACACCCTACTCATCAGGTCCACGAAGTAAGCGGTGCGTTTGTCAAGCCAAAAGGCATGACAAGCCATTCAAGGAAGCCGTCTGGGGTTCTGAATGCTGTCTTATCGATACTATCTTCAGCCACCCATAGCTGATGAAAACCGGTCGCCAAATCGAGTTGGGAGAAAACAGACGCTCCTACAAGTTGATCAAACAGATCGTCGATTCTGGGGAGAGGGTGCCTATTCTTTTTCGTTAGCTTGTTGATCTCCCTATAGTCAACACATAGACGGAGTGAACCATCCGCGTTTGTAGCGAATACCACTGGAGCGCCCCATTCTGAAATGCTCCTTGTAATGAACCCCTTCTCTAGAAGCTCTTTAATCTGTTTGCTGAGCTCTTTCCTTTCCCGTGGAGCCATGTGTCTAATAGGCAACGCAACGGGCTTTGCATTATCTACAAGATATATACGGAAGTCTATCTCCCGTTCGGAGGCAAGCCCTTCACCTGTTCGAAGACATCCGGATATTCCCGGCCACTCTAACCGATTGCAAACTTTCAACCGAGGCATCTTGCGATTCAAGATAACTAAGCATAACCGCATTCGAGGGATTACAAGTAATTTCCAGAGTGTTACCGAGTTGGGTCAGGAGCATAACCACCCTTGTCTCGCAATCAAGGACGGCACCATTACTGGATAGCCAATCCATGCCCAAAATCAAACCATATCCCGAGAAGCCCAAAACAAATGCACTACATCTAAATTCTACGCTTAGAATAGAAATTTTCAATCCCACACAGATCATAGACAATTGAGCTGGGCCTCCAATTGGGTTTGAAACAATTAAGGGATCCTCTACCATACTAGTTTCTAGGTGCAGAGATTCTACTAAAGCAGGCGAGATAAAGGAGTGTGATGCGCCAGAATCAAATAAAGTGCGAACGGGGTGATCATAAAGAAAAACTACACTTGCTACAGAAGTATTTATACCTCGCTGTCGCAGAGGTGGCGCTTCTAGCACATGAACCTGTGCCCCTGAGGTGGATCCAGCCCTCTGCCCCTGCCTTCGTTTCTTTGGGCAGTCCTTAGCTATGTGGCCTGTCTCACCGCAAGAAAAGCACCCACCATTCATCTTGGCCTTCATTTTCCAGCAATCTTTCACTAAGTGACATACTTTGCCACAGAAATTACACTTCCTCTTCTCTTTGTTGTCTTTCCCGCCCTTCTTAAAGTATGTCTTCTTAGGCTGTAAACCCTCTTTCTTCCCTTGAGAACTTTCTGCCTTTGTCTCCTTCTTGCCCTTATCCACTTCGTTCAGCAATGCCATCTGCACCAACCTTTCATACGTAGCTCCCATTGGTATATGGGTCATGGCCAAACTGTGTAATGGCTCATTCAATCCTTTGACAAAGCGGAAAGTCTTCTTGTGCGGAGTGTTGACTAGGTCCAGTCCGAACCTAGCCAGCTGATCGAACTGATTAACATACTCTTTGACTGTCATATTCCCTTGCTTAAGAAATAAGAATTTTTCAAACTGAAGACTCCTTTCAGCTTCTGAGAGAAATTTAGCCTCAAACCTTGCCCTAAAGTCCTCCCATGATTCCACCGGTCTTTCTGCATTGGTGACCTCCCACCAGTAGGAAGCCTCGCCTTTTAGTAGCCACACTACCAGTTGTACCTTTTGCCTATCTTCTACCTCAAAGATGACGAATAGGTCCTCGGTTTCCTTCAGCCAATTCCTGGCTGCCACGAAGGATTCGGTTTCATGAAAGTCCTTTCCTCCCATAGCTTTAAAATCTTTACATATCTTAGCAAAAGTATTACCCCGCGGAGGAGGTGGAGGAAAAGGTGCTGCTGCAGCCGGTTGATTTCCTGCAGCTGGGGGAGGAGGAACGGTAGGACCTGTTTGAGTGGCCCTTACTTCTAAGAATCATCTAAACCAACCAGGTATTAGTATACCCTCTGGCAAGTTAAGTTCTTCGGACATGCTAAAACAAAAAGGATAGATTCAAAACGAAGGATAAAAGATAATACCTATGGCTTTGGGGGACTTTGCCTTTTTAAAATATAATATTTTATCTTTAAAAATGCTTCTTTAAATTTTCCTTTGAAAATAAATTTTCAAAACTTTTATCTTATCTGGTAAACCTAGGCTCTGATACCAAGTGAAACACCCCACCTCCGTTAGGGTCACTCTCAAAGGGAATGCCCTAATTTTGGTGGAGGTTTATAAGTATAAGTCGTAGATATACAAGACAGATATAAGAACACATATTTTTTAACAGCGGAAAATAACAACTTTTATTTCGACGTAATACATGTTACACAAACAATGTCATAATTGGTTTTACAATACTTCCAAAAACATAACATCTTCATAACTGTCTTGATTACATTATTTAAAGAAGCATAAAGGGAACATAAATAAACTGCATAAGTCCCGTAATTGCTGTCCAAAGCTATAGTCCAAAACGAAAAATATCCAAGAAATACATTCTTTCTCTTCAAGATGGATGTGAAAGCTGGTCAGGCTGCGGTATTCCCTCCCTGTGGACCTAGGGGGGACGAAAGAAAAGAAGGCGAAAGAAAAGTAGAGTCAGACATAAAGCCTGAGTAAGTCTAGGACTATTCAGTCTATGAATAAAGAACTGGGTATGATAAGTATAAACTAGAAATGGGAAAGCACCATAAACTAAGTTAAGTTGTCTAGGGTCGAATATACTATCGTACCCCATATTAATCTCTGTACCCATATAAGCTAGTTCCCAATAGGCACCCCATAATCAGGGTGAAGTGATCCATTACTGATGATCGGCTCCTACTCGCATAGTTACATGTGTCTTACGGCCCCCGATGTTGTAGTTACCTATGCTGGTCCCACCATGGGGTGTATCAAGTCCCATGGTGTCGACCCGACACAATTCTAGAATGCACAGGTATGCTACTGGTGCCCAGTGCCTTATTTTTCTACGCCGGAGTGTGTGCACGCCCGCACCCCGTTAGAACCTACACTGCTGCACCACCGTCGTCGATTTGACCACTTACAGTCAGCCCAGTAATCGTGCCCCACCCTGCCTAGTTCAGGTTATCCTGATACACCTTGTAGGGTTACTGCTGAAAAGGGTCCCCCGCTACTAGGTTTTCTATTTCTAGCCAACATGCTAAGTTGGTTAAGTGTTTTGTAAACCTAACCCCCAATCAGTCTGTATAGTTTAGCATGTTCCATTTTGATTAAGTATTAGTTCAATTTACTTAATCCTATCAATCCTGACACAGCCTTAATTGTCTTATTAAAGCCTTGACCTCTCACATTAGACAGGTATTGTTGTGGCTACCTGTTGCCGGTTGGGTCCGGGCAGTCTTACGCCACAACTCAGTCTAACCTCGGGTCTTTATTGGGCTCCGTGTTTAACCACCCACATTGGATGGGTATTGTTGTGACTACTGGACAGTCGGGCGGTTCCGGGCAGGTTTACATCACAGCTCAATCCAACCTCGGGTTAAACACATCATATTTTCTAAATTTACATATTTTGTCTCTTTTTTTTTATATGTAAATATTTGCGGCCCATTATTCAAATTCATCTATATTGGTTAAAATTTATTTATGCCACTTAATTGTTTTTCAAGGTTGTTGGCATGCATCAAACATGCCAACACAAATGTTCTATATTTTAACCCAAACGTCATTACCCCCATTTTACACGTTCGCTAAAATATAAGATATGTTAGGTTTAACATTTAAACCCAACTTAGCCATATGAAAAGGGGAGGCTTATAACATGGTGTTTATAAGGTAACATAAAAAGGGGAGTGTGAACGTATGAACTTGCAACATAACGATTCAATTAACATGAATTAGGCACATGTGAACTTGCATTGTAATAGCATAAAATCATGGCATAAACAATACTTAAACATGAATCATTCTATTCATATAATTATGGCATAAACAAACTTAAACATGAATCATTCTATTCATATAATCATGGCATAAACATACCTAATCATGAACCATTCTATTCATGTAAACTTGCAATTGGAATGTAAATCTAACTTAATTGTGTCACATATATCACCATAAGATTTTGATAACAACTTAGGCCTAAAACCTGTTTTCAACTAGGCATAATACCAAACATAGTTTAGTCATGTTCATAAAAATGCTTACTTTTGTTTTTAATACAAAAGCGTGATTTGCCAATTCCATCATAGATTCATATAAACCATAGTACTTAGTAGAGTCCAATTACACAATAAAAGTGATCATAAAAGTATGTACATCATATTGGCATAATAGTGAATCATATACTTGCATGAATCCCAATTAAAATACCGCAACATGTGGTTGTTAACATGAATCATATACTTGTATGAATCCCTAAATAAAATACCACAACATATGGTTGTTAACATGAATCATGTACTAGTATGAATCCCAAATAAAATACCACAACACATAAATCACATACTTACAAATATCCAATCGTATACCATAACATTTCCAAATCGTTTAGAATCAAAATAACATACAAATATAGATTATTATCGCCACAATTCTATTTCTCATTTTACACAAATCAAACGCAATTAATTATTCACATGGGAATAGCACTCTACTTACAACGTATGACGAATCTTCAGTTCAGGAATCTGAATCCTGAATTTGGAGATGTTATCCTTTGTTGTAGGCGTTGTTTTGATTTAATTGACGTTGCTTTAAGCTTTCGAATTATCTCCTAATTGTCTCTCAATTTCTGACGGCTATTCCTATTCTCTCCTCAGTAGCATGACGGTCTCATCTCCATTTTTGTTTGTGTGAATTAGGGTGAGTCTTAGGTCCTTTTTATAGAGTTTGTGAGTTGATTAGGACCGTCGATGGAGCTTGGTTTAATAATAGCCGTTCGTTTGAAGGAGAGACCAACCAAGAGCTGACACCTAGCCCTAGTGACAAGGCAAGGCTCAGAAAATCGACTAAACACTGAGCAGGCCAGCCAGGGGGGCTGGGTTCGACTTGGCTCAGGGGCCAGGTCGACACGCCAGTCGACACTGTGTCGACTTGGCAGTCGACACGGGTGACCCAGGTCGACTGCCAAGTCGACCTGGGTAGCCCCAGGTCGACTACCAAGTCGACCTGGGTACCTTGGGCGGGAAAATTCCCGCCCTAGACAATTCGGCCCGATTTTGAATTTTGAATTGGTTTTTCTGAGCTGTTTTGGTCTGTTTGAATTTTAAACTGAATTCTTAAACTTCTGGTGGCCATATCTTCTTCATACGGAGTCCGTTTTACGCAAACTCGGACTCTATCTCAAGCAGAATTCCGAGATGAACGCAATGGCGTATCCCGTTTGCCTTAATTCTTTGATTTGAAATTAGTTATACTTTAATTTGTGAACTTCACAGTTATAGAATACACGGGGTGTTACAAGTTGATTTATTAATAATATGTTAATTATGCATTCATTTCATTCCTTTATACATATATGTTTATTTCCCTTGCATTTTAAGCCTTGCGCATGCAACCTACAAGGATCATTTCGTTTCCTTTTTTTATGCATTGAATTCTAATGTTTCACTTATAGTTTAAATTGCATTCATTCATTTCTACTTAATTCATTTCATTTTCGTTATTTTTCAATACATGCATGCAAGTCTCTTACCTTGTTTTCAATGCATACATTCATTTGCTCATTTATGTGCATGTTAATGGATTAAATTATATCTTAAAGGTTTATTTGAACTTTATACGAAATAAGTAAAATGTTAGATTGTTAGTCCATGTTTTATCTTTCATAATTAAGTGTAACTTTAGACTTGATGGTTTATATACACTTGTTATATATATATATATATATATATATATTAAATTGATTTGACATTGAACCTGTTAAATGTTTGTATGATAAATAAATTGCCTAATTTGTGTCTATTTTAAATTTAGTATTGACATTAATTGTATAGCAGTCTCATTTTGTTTCTTTTAATGTATTGAGTATTAATTTCATGGTGCATAAATTATTTCATAAAAATTTACATGCATACATAGACTCTCTCTCTCTCTCTCTCTCTCTCTCTCTATATATATATATATATATATATATATATATATATATATATATTAGTTAATATATTTAGATAGCAAATGTACAAAAATATACCCTCATTAATTGGGTGCTATTGGAAACATTTAGATTATATAAAGATGGAATGTAAAATTTTAGATTGTAATTTTTTTTTCTTCCCTTCGATTTGGCTTTCTATAAAAACTTATTTTCAAATCATCAACCATAAGGATATTCCAAGATTGTTGTGTCAAACTATATATTTAATTTGTGTCTCTAAAGACATTCTCATTTCTTAAGCATAAAGATAATCGTTTTAATGAAAAAGCATGCACCCTATAATTTTTTTATAAAAATATCTTGAACACATAATTCAAGTTTTTTTTATAAAAAGCAAAAAATAATAGGCAATCAATTTCTTGGTTTTTTCCTAACCAATCCTTAATTGTGGGGAAAGAAGTACAAATTAGCTAATGTCTATGATTCAATTTCTTAACTTGCATGCATGTAGGAATAATTTTAAATTGTAATCAAGCATTAAAATGGAATGCATTCATTGCTTTAATATAATTAAAATAAAAAAATCTAGTATCGTCTTTATAGCCTCACATAAAACCATAAACATCACCACTTATCTCATATTGTCCTTAATTCCCCTTATGAACCAGCCGCCTTCTCCTTCTACGAGTGGCCGTAATCTTCCAGTCTTTTCTCCCTTCGTTCCCAAAATCTGCAAATGAAATTCAAGTTCTTGCAATTACAAAAACGAAGAACATAGAGGGATGATTAAATCCAACAGTTGAACTAGGTGAGAATTCTGATTTACATAATTAATTTTAAATTAATTATTTTCTTGCTTGTGAAATCATGATATGTATGTGGTTGTGATTATTGTATTGTTATTGAGATGTATTGAGATGTCATGAAAAAAGATAGACGTGCGAAGAAATCTTATTTCGCTACATTTCTAGTTGCGATAAATTCAGATCTGAAACCGTATATTGGTTCATATGCATAGATGTCGATTAAAACCATTATATTTTGAATTAAAAATATAGTCTCATGCTATCCCCTAGATGTATCTCCTGTCATTTAGATCTGCACTTTTATTTCAAGATCCATGTATACCCTTTTGATTGAAGTAAAGGTCTCAACTTTTATTTTAACCCACAAAAATTTGGATTTGATTCATTGTAGAAATTTGGCGTAAATAGAAGAAGACAAAAATTCGATTAGTGAAAGTTAGATTTTATTTACATTTACATTTACATTTATATATAAGAAGAGGACAAAAATATTGAAAGTAGAATTTTGTTTACATTTACATTGGTAAAAAAAAAAGACAAAACATGACATTGAATTTTGTTTATGTCTTTTTGTAAGAAAAAAAAATATAATATAAAACTAGATTATTCAAAATGGGATTTTATTTACATTTCATATGTTAATAAAATGAAGCACTTAGAGATGAAACTTTCATATATGAAATTGGTGAGATATCTTACCTTTAAAAATAATTAAATTAATTTAATTATTGTTCGTGATGGTTTGAATCAATGTTATGTACGTAAATAGTATAGATCTGCAATGTGGTAATTTAGGATTTTCTGTTTATCTATTATTGTGAATGTTTGTTCATCCGTTGAAAATCTCATTTATGTGAGATTTATATTTGCATTAGGTTTGTGAATTCAAAATGTATATTTGAGTTAATTTGAGTTAATTAAAACCAAATCATCTCACTTGGTTTATGTGACTTGTTGAGATCCACATCTTTATGTAAATTTAATATATAAGGGAGAAAAACAAATATGAAAAGTGAATCTATTTACACTTACCTTTGTAAATAAAAAGAGAACAAAATTTAAAAATAGATTTTATTTACACTTACCTTTGTAAATAAAAAGGCAACAATATTAAGAAGTAGATTTTTCTTACATTTACATTTGTAAATAAAAGAGGGTAATACTTGATTATAGAAAATGACAAACAAAAAGGACATTTCACTTTATTTACCGTTGGTTGTAAATAAAATTTGGATTATAGAAATATGATAGAGAAAGGATACATTTTGTTTACATTTTTATGTAGATAAAAGATTATATTTATAGTGAACGTTTATTTACATTTCATATGTAAATAAAATGAACAATTTAGCGATGAAACCTTATCTACATTTACTTTTGTAAATGAAAAGGGACACAACTTGATGATCTTTACTTACATTCTCTCATGTAAAAAGGAATAAAAAGAACGAAATATAAGATGACATTTTATTTATGTTCCTTTTGGAGAGATAAAATAAACCAATTTAGCAATGGAACTTTATTCACATTTTCTTATATGAATAAAAAAGAATAGAATTTGATAACAACTAGATTTACACCCCCTTACGTAAATAAAAAGGTTAGTGAACGATTTGGAAAAATTTAACTTTTTTGAAAATGGGAAAAGAAAAGTTGTCGGTGGAAAAAAATTAGATTTTACCGTTGTAATGAAATTACTTTTTTAAGCGTAATTAAAGATATGATTTTGTACGGTAACAGAAATTAATATTTTTATTAATGTAATTAAAGTATAATGAAATTTACATTTTTATTAATGTAATTAAAGTAGAATGAAACTTACATTTTTATTAAGGTTAATAAAGTAGAATAATCACTTACATTTTTATTAATGTAAAAAGAAAGGAAATGTAATAACCTACAATTTTATTAATGTAATTTAAGGTGAATGAAAATTTACATTTTTATTAAGGTAATTTAAAATGAATAGATAATTACATTTTCAATGTGGAAAGGAAAGTTTACATTCTTAATGTAAATTAGATAAAAAAAGAGTTTACATTTTTAATGTAAATTAGATTAGATTAAAGACTATAGAAAAGTTATATTTTTAATGTAAGATGAAAAGTTTACATATTAATGTAAATAAGAATTAAATGAAAATTACAATTTTTTTTTGTAATTAAGTTAGAAAAATTACATTTTTATGTGATTAAGTCGATTTCCATGTAAATTAGATATTTTTAAATGAAAAGCATTTTAAAAAAATATTTTTAGTAGAACAATTATATGATTATTTAAAATTGTACTTGGACACGAGGTTAGGTCACATTTGTGGTGAAAGTCTGCCTGGACCCGACTGGCATATCCAGCAGCCACAAAATGTTGGGCCTAATGTGAGAGGTCCAAGTGCGCAAATACAAATAGGGCCAAGACACGAGGTTAAGCCCAATTTGTGGGATAAGTCTGCCCGCAAACGACCGGCCTATCTAGCATCCATAAGTTGCAGGCCTAATGTGAGAGGTCTAACCCATATTATAAGTAAATGGTTAAATAGAAAATGGACATTATTTACACCGTCATGAGTTAAATTAGAAATTGACATTATTTTCACACCGTTATGTGTTAATAATGAAATGAATATTTTCACCTCCAAGTTGGTTATAAAAGAAAGTTAAAATTTTAATGTAATTACAAAGAGGATTTTACAGTGTAATTGGAGGAATGGAATTCAACATAAAAATGGTATTTACATTTTTTATGTAAATAAAAGAATGAGAATGGAATTTACATTTTTAATGTAAATAAAAGAAATAAATAATGGAATTCAGCATAATTTACGTTTCGATGTGAATATAGAAAAATGACCATATTTTTGACATTAGAAATCTCATTTTTTTATGAAAAAGGGTAAACTTATTTACATCTAGGAAAAAAAAAATTAAACATATATGCACATATAGTGTAAATAAATAAGAAAAAGAGATGTTTTTAATGACATTTTCTGTGCATTGAAAAGAATGAATTGAAAGTCACATTTTAATGATTGTGCGCTGTTTGTTTGGTTGATCCATTGCTCTTATATGTTAATGACCTGTAATGTCGTTGGGATGAAAATGAACTATTTTTATCAAAGTATAAATAGGGATAAATAATAATGTTATGAAATAATTTAAATGATAATTATGCGAAGATTATTTGAAAAGACCGAGTTACACTCATTTCAAATAATCATACGACGTTTTAAATGTAAGATATGGAAGACGGTGTTGAAGACCGACGATCTTCACATCGAATGGGTAACTAGTGTTGAGGCCCTTGATTGATTTGCTCCCAAGACGGGGCTAAGATGGTAGTTATCCGGACGTACTATTGATTTGTACGGATTTGGCTTTCGCTCAGACCCAGAGCATAAGTTTATAAATGGAATGTGTACCTGACGTTGAATTTTGTTCTATGTAAATTGATTTATATTAACATATGACGGTTGGTGGCGGAGAATTTATTCTCTTTCCCAACACCCTTAGAGGTTGTGAATTAATAGTTATTGATCGCACGGCGTGAATTGTCAAAATGGCACGCTAAGATGAAGACGATCAAGGATTTTTTGAAAAGCAGGCCTTGTGGTTATAACGTTACTTCGTGAGGCTCACAACCAGGTTGAGTCTAAAACGGGAGAAGGGAATGCAGGGAGAGCAGCACGTTTCTTTCTAGCTAGAAGTAGTGTCGGTGCTTGAACTGGCTGATATTTACTTATGTGGATGATGGAATGTGGCGCGCCTCGGATGGTAGGTCCTATAGGACCGGGAAACGTGTGTTCAGGAATAACTAATCCGCAACTCTTATGGTGGATCGGCCCTACAGCTATCCAAGGGTTCACTGCGGGGGATCCTGAGACATTAGCTAGAGTGTCTCGAATCGGTAAGGAGCTCCTCCCTAGCCTTGACTCATGATGGAAACCCAATTTCCAATACGACCTCTTACGGTTTTGATTGTATTACAAGTATGGAGGCATAGTATATGGTAGCTATGCTTCCTAGGATTGGTACATTTACTTTGAAATGTTTTTGAAATGTATATACACTAATAATAATATCAATTCGTTTTATCGTACCAAGCATTTTTGACCATTATAAAGTAAAACTCTATCCTCCGGTTTGCGTTGCATTGTGTTATGGGACTTGAGTCTTATGATGGTTTCATTTTTCCAAAAAGCATTGCGTTGTTTAACGATTTACTTTTAATTATGCACTGGCAATCCAATGGAGTAAACCCGTTCTGCGTTTGCGGCGTGGTCCTGTGATTATCCTTATTATTAAATTAGTTAAGAATTCTCACACCAGTCCCATGACTGACCCGTTGTTTGTTTCCACTTTTCCAAACTCGGGTCCCCTCTTTTCCACACGGGCAATCGAGTAGTTTGTCTACAGGTTCTTATCTCGAGCAGGATTCTGGATTGAAGCTTAAAGCTATGTCCAGAGCATAGTAGACTTCCGCTGTATCTATTTTATTGTTTCCACTGCAATGTATTAAAATATTGTAATTTATCTTCTGCTATAATTTTATTCGATGTACTCTGATATTCTGTACTCTGATGTAATATTATTATGATGTTTATAAAAGTCTGCTGTTGTTGTTCTAATGTGGTTGTATTCCCAGAGTTTACGTGTTCGGGTTTTAAACGGTCTTGGTCGATTTTGTGATCGATCGGGTCGGGCGAAATCCGGGGCCGTTACACAAGATGAGAATTTAGATGTACAAAGGAGAAAAGTCCTTGCACTTCAGTAATGGAGGAAGCCATGAAGAAGTATGGCAAAAAGATCCCTGAAAATGCCTTCAGATGGTTTATTCATAGCTGTAGGAGAGCTTCTTGGTTGACCGGATCATGATGGGTTACGTGGCACCCGATCCGGGAAAGTAGGAGTAAGATGTGGCATGAGAACAGGTCAAAACACGCTGTCCAGGAGTTGGTTCGGGGGTCGGATCATGATCACGTAGGGCGAGCTGACCGGGTCCTCGTGAACTATAATGAAGAGCTGGCGATCTGGTCGTGGTCTCCATGTGCGCCACGAGTGGGACGCGGTCTAAAGGTGTGCCACGAGCCTAGGGGGCTGATCCGATGAGGGGCGATCCGAGGGTGCATCATGAGCCAGAGAGGGTGTACGAGCCGTACTCCGATCTTGTGACGCTTCATCGCTTTATCCGGGAAACTGCCAGGTTATACCCTGTTAATGGAAACGGGCATAACTTTCAAACCGTAAGTCAGATTGATAGGAGTTTCGGGCCTGTTTATGTGGAGAATGTGATTTTGACCAAATCTCTCAATGTCTTCTGACGTTATTTCCATCGCTTGAGCATGTTATCATTCAGGAATTCCATATGTAATAGCTTTTGCCAAAAAATGTGTCAACAGGCCTGCCCCCCAAAACATATCTTGCTGGTTGAAGGAAGATGTGTTCTGGATAATATGAGAAATCCAAATCCAGAATGCGACGATCACGACGGATCGTATTAAGGCCAGAAAACCGACGATCACATGGGATCGTATTAAGGCCAGAGAAATCGAAGAAGACTAGGAGTTTGCACCTGCAATTAGATAAAACAAACAATGCAAGAATATTTCCTAGATGGCCTTACCGGTGTAAACCATCCGAGGAGGTGTTAGAGGGGTTCCAAGACGGCCTTACCGGAGTAAGACGACCAAGGAAAAGCAACGAAGGTTCCAAGACGGCCTTATCGGACTAAGACGACCAAAGAAAAGCACATGAGGTTCCAAAACGGCCTTACCGGAGTAAGACGACCAAGGAAAAGCACATCAGGATTTGTTTATACTAGACCGATCCATTTCGGAGCTGGAGCTCAATGTTTATACTGGACGGATCCAGTTAGGAGTCGGAGATCAATGCTTATTACTAATTAATGAAAATGCAGCGGTCGTTTGTCGAACACGACTGGGGACACTACACCATAACTGCAAATTAAGTTGTGCTTTTAACCGTATCAAATGCAATTTGGCAGTGCTTAGGACCGTATCAAAAAATGGCGTCTTTGTTATTTGATACGGTCTTAAGCCGTATCAATTTACAAATTTGATACAGCTTAAAACCATATCAAATTCTTAAATTGATACGGTTTTAAGCCGTATCAATATAGGAATTTGTTACGGTTTTAAGCCTTATCAAATTTGTAAATTGATACAGCTTAAAACCGTATCAAATTTTAAAAAAAAATATACATTTAAAGCAAACCAAAAACAACAGCAGTATGAAAGTACAATTAAAAAAACAATGTCCTACTATAAAATCAATGATCAATACAAACATTTATTTTAGAACATTAGCGGTTCACTACAGTAAATTATTTAGGACTGAAATACAATGATTCACAACAGTAAATTATGTGCTATTCGAAAATTTAGTATAACTAATTTGGTGACAAATTTCCTAACTGCTAACTTACACAAGGCTTGAACTGCAACTATTTTAGGCATGGTTATCTTGGTATCTTCAGGCTTCAACAACATCAATAGGATTTCTTCAACTCATCACCAATCGAAATATTACACCATACTTTCAACCATTGAACCAACCACCAAATAAGCAAAATGTTCACCTCTGAGTTTCGTCCAAGCATACACAAAAGACAATTATCAGTATCTACAATGGAAAAAAACCCAGAAAAATTAACAAAAATATTTCAGTTTAGTGTATATATAACATCGATACAACCATCAGTAATTGTAATATAATTTATTGTTGCCAATTATGAAATTATGACGTTGAGAAACTTGTTGGCAGAAGCAAAAATGAAAACTGAAAATATATAATATAACATTAAAAGTTATTTATTCATTCTAGCAAAAGAAGCAGGTTGCAAAAACTTGTTGTGTAGGTATTGTTTTGACCCAAATTTGGTTAATATTACATAAGATATTGTGTTAGATTAACTATTTTGAGACCAATTAGCCTGTAGCGCACCATTTTATTTCAGTTTCAGACCAAGAAACAAATATTCAAGTTTCAACTAGATCACTTAGTTTGGCAGAATATCAGAGTAGGTTGGGGTATAAGTCCACCCTACATGGGATACTTTATGTAAACATTAATGATTCCCCTTAGCAAAGCTGGTGGGTACATAGTGTGATTTTTAAGATAAATGAATGTATTTTGCTAGAACATGTGATTTGAATCTACATATAACCTAAAGTGATATATACATACTATGGACAAGTGTTGGTGAGAGTAGACGTTCCACTGGGGTTTCCAGGATTGACAACGACCAGAGAGAGTGTTTTTATCGGCAAGTTTTTCGACATGAGCGTGGTCAAACTTCCAACCATTTTATGGATTGAGATAGAAGTGATGGAACTCGAGTTTATTGAAAGTGGCACGTGCTGCAAAAAAAGGGAAGCCGGGTCTTGAGAATAAGACGTTTGCATTAGGGTGAGCGAGGACGGAGAGTATAGTCTCAATCTCTTGGGGTGCACCCGGCTGTGACATATACATTGTCCAGTGATAAATTGTATGGAAGGACCTTGTTCAGATGATCAGCAATTGCTCTGTAATGTTGCATAAGTATTGTTCCATCAGTAAAGGGCTAGCAATTATGATGTGGAATAAACATCGTATGAAGTACATTAAAACCAAAACCATCAAATTGTTTCCAGTTACAGCCATCAAAACATTCCTTTGTCTATACAATAGGATCTAGTTATACAGAACAATTTATATAACTCACTAAGTGCCATGGCTAGTAGACTCGGTCATAAAATACAAAATATAAAACTAAAACGTAAATTTATTTTAGTTGTGCTTATTTATTTTTCATCATTCTTCAATTAAAGGTTGATCATACATTTTATTTCAGCAGAACAACTATATGAGTTCAAACTCAGTTCCGACTGAGAGGGACTGAGTTTGCAAACTCAGTCTTGAATAGAGCTTGCAAATCTATTTTGTAAAAAAATGGATTTGACTATTGATGTTTTTTCTATGTTGTGAACCAAATTTTTCATTTTTCCCGTCAAACGTAGCTTTGTTAAGGAATTGTTTTCTTTAACCTTTAAGAAATTGTTTATGTTTACTGTTTCCATTTGTGATTTTTGAAGCATGAATCATTATGCATTAAATGTAAAAATACATAAACTAACAAGCTTTGAACAATAACAAAACAAGTTCAACAGGCACTGGAAGCAGACATAGGTTTTATTTTCTTTTTTTGGAACTTAACAATCAACACCAGGATTCATTGATAAAAGAATTAAATGTTCGGAATGCAAAATAGATTTGCAGAGGAGCGAAATCCATAGAGCTTCAATTGTCATGCTTCAAAAATCACAAATGGAAGCAGTACACGTAAACAATTTCTTGAAGGTTAAAGTAAACAATTCCTAAACAAAGCTATGTTTGACGACAAAAATGACAAATTTGGTTCACAACATAGAAAAAACATCAATAGTCAAATCCATTGTTTGCAAAATAGATTTGCAAACTCAGTCCGGGACTGCGTTTGCAACTCATTCGGAACTAAGTTTGCAAACTCAGTCCCGGACTGAGAGTTGCAAACTCAGTGCCTCTCAGTCCGGGACATCAGTGAATAAGTGTTCCATGATGCCTTTCAAAGCAAGTGAAATGTTCAAACAGTGATACATCTTCTATCTTGTTAGTTCACCTCAGCATTAATGGAAAACACTTGAGTAGCGATGCATAAGAAAAGACCATAAATTTTATTCCTGCATCCTAACTTCAAAAATAATTATTAAAAAAAAAGGAAATTTGAGGTACCTGGCAGTTTTTTCCACAGTACCATTTAACTTTACAAGCAGAGCATTTTAGTAGTTTGTTTAAACTAAAGAATCCATCGCACACTGAAGCACTAGCAGCTTTGCTAGGACAAGATGCATAAGGCTCTTGGCACATAATCAAGTCCCCTGCATACAAAACTTAAATAACCACATTATTTTGGCAGGGTCATGTTTCTTGGAGGAGGAATGTAACATTAAGGGTCTAGTGGGTGATAAGTGTTTCAACAAAGTTTCCAATTTAGCTTAAAATTGAATATTCTTCAAAGCTTAATATTTGAAAGCATCAAAACTCATTTTAATCACTATGAAGTTGTTTGAAGAAATGCTACTATCCCAAGATGTTATTATTCTTGTAGGTCTAGGTTTATAAATGTTATCTACAAATAATATATGCCTTACTTTGAAACGGAAGTTTAGCACTTACTATTCACAAAATATTCAAATTCGCATCTAACTGTCCCAAATCCAGTGCCAATATGTTCAACAATTTTGAAGATTTTTTTCCTTTTCCTTTTTTGCAGATATTTTATTTTAGCAAAAATAAATTCTTTATTAACTATGTGTGAGACCTCTGCTTAGAAAGCAGCCGTGAGCCTGTGCTTGCACATAAATAACTCTAGAGTTATCTATATTCATATACAACTGATAAAAGGTGTCTTTGTGAACAAAAGAAAGAAAGGAAAAAAAACTAAACTGCATATCATAAATTGCTTTCATAAACTATACAAGTTTTTAATTTCCATTCATTCAGGACATTATCTATTGATCTCCAACCATTTTCTGTACTAAATATGTCTTGATAAATCTAACCTATAATATTATACTTAAACATAAGTGATAAGAAATTATTCAGCTGATCAGTGTATTCAAACGCTGGTTATACCATATATATACCAGCGTTCACAAATCAATTAGCATAGCAAATTGAATTTAAATCAAGTTTTTTATCATCACAAATATCAAAATCATATAAGGGCTATTAAAATATGTAAAAATACCACAAAGAGGTAAAATCTCTGACTTAAACGTATAATAAATATATACGGATACAGAGCCTACAATAGTTCTAATGGCTGCTATCATGGCTATTACAATACCTCAAACCATGAAATGGCTGTTAGCATAGCTATTACCATTTAGGATTCACATATTGTGTTTATCACACATAAATGAACACCGGTAAATGCATATTTTCTGCAAATTGTGATTAAACCGAGGCTACGACAGATTTCAACAAAGAGAGACCATAGGAAAACCTGAAATAAGTGTGTGTATAATTTATGCATACACTGAAACATATGCTACATATATGTACGATGTATGCACTAAAGAAGTGACTGACCCGAAGAGAATCGTTTAGTAGCGACGAGAGCACGGCCTTTACCTTCGATGAATGTGATTTTCAAGCCACACGATTCGAGGGCTTTCTGTAGTTCTTCCATTTTCCCTACTGGGGAGAAAATAATTGGCAATACTTAAATTATAGCCACCATGTGTTCAGCAGCAAGTCTAATTTAATGCTAAGTTTATTAAAATATATTATATTCATAACATAAGCCATACATAGACATTCCAAAATTAAGATATATTATAGTCCATAAATGAAGTAGCACAAACATTGTCTTTTCTTAGGAAAGACAACAATATTTACCATTTGTTATGTGAAATATACACTAAGGTGCAATCAACATGCCTAAAATATTAACAAACCTAAGGACATCCCTTTCACTCATATTTTTTTCAAAAGATTCATTCACTACCAAGCATTCATAAAAAGTTGTTATTTCAAGTTAGCACTTAATTTTACAGCAGATTAACCTATCAAACGGCTAATTAACATATAACCCCGCCGCCACCCAACTTTCCTTTTTTCGCTGAATCGAAGAAACAAACTAGAACTGGAGAACCAAGTGGCAAGTAACTAGATTAAGAAGTTCAATTTAATAAGGTTAGATTTGACAGTTTCTTATGAAAATAGAAACTATCTGGACATCACAACTTACCAGTTGGAGGATAACATCACCATCGGACAGGAAATGACTTTGTAGGAAGGTGAAAGTTGAAAAGTTTCAAAGATTTTATATGCTGAATAATCCATAAGCCCAAAAAAGGTCAATCAATTCCACTATTTTTCTTTCTAACAATGAATAGCGATCAAGATGTTCATTTTTTTCTATTACATGTATTGTACCAAAGTAAAGTTCCAAACAATTTGTTTAAATCCAAACATTCATTGTGTAGTATAACAAGTATTTACAGGTTTTGTTCAAAGACTAGTTAAACGGTCTAAAAATCCACCAAGGGTTTACTAATAATTCAACTATAACACAAAATCACCAATGATCTCTGTCTAATAAAATATACAGAAAATAAATTAAAACTCACATCGTTTCATGTCTTCTAGGGTTAGAGATGGAAAAATTAAAACATTCCGTTTGATTCCAGCACGTTGCGAAAACCCTAGTTAACAAACCACACAAAAGCGAAGGGTTAGGGATTTTTCAAAATGAAAGTAGTAACAAATGATTATTTTTTAGCCGCAATGAATCTTACTGAGGAAGAGAGGATTTTATTTTCGTAGGGTTTTTTTTCATCCAAAAGGGGAAGATGGGAAAAAGATAATTAAAAAGTAGCGGCCAATCTATTTTTGGTTTGTGAGAAATGAAAATCAACGGGAAAAAAATATGATCTGATTTGATACGGGGTAAATCGGCATCAAAGGGAACGATCCAAAGTCTTCAAGATTATTGGTTAGATTTTAGGGGTTGGGGAAGGTGTGGATCGGTAGAGGTGTGGCAAACATAATTAGATACGGTTAAGAGCCTTATCCATTTTGATACGGCTTAAAGCCGTGTCAAATCTCTACATCGTGGTGTGTCAAATTTGATGTTTTGTTGTAGTGAGACCACAAGTCGGTTCCGTGAGTGTGGGCTGATGTGACGGCTCTTATTACACGCAGGGAAAACAAAGGAGGGAGAGAAGTTGCCTAAAACATGAACTATGGACCAGAGTCCAGCAAACTAAGGAGATCCGTTGAGTGGGATTAGTTAATGATAAGCCCGCGATTTCTCGAATCGGGAACATTCCCTCTCCGGGGAGTCGGTGGTGGTAGCTCAGGTATGGGCGCTGTTGGTCGAATGACGTACTCGGTTAGTTCTCCTCGCCTGACCCGATCCTCGATAAGGTCTCGCAAATGTCTGCAGTCATCGGTGTTATGACCGTCCATGTCATGAAATATGAAATGTCCTTTGGAATTGCGCTGTGCTAGCGTTGGCTCCTTCTTGGGAGGCCTTGGATATGAGGCGGCACCACCTGTATCTACGTATATGATGTTCAGAGTGTCATTCTATTCAGTGTATTTGTCGTATCTGGACCCTCTCCGGGGTGGAGCATTACGATCATTTGTAGCAGCGGTCTTTCCTTTACCCATGTCATTGCCTTTTCCAGAATAGGGCGGTTCTCCATTTCCGAGCATGTTGACGTCGAGAGTGCATTTCTCAGAAGTTGCATCTTCTTCCCGCAGGAATCTATCTTCTTCGAGGTAGAATTCGTCGAGGTTTTGCGGTGGATCTATGTACAAACACTTTTCGAACTTCGAGTTATGTAAAATACTGGATACTACAGCCATCAATACCATCCATGGTTCAGGGCAATCAACTGATGCTGCTGCAACGTTGAATATTTCCAAGAATGAACGCAGAGCTTCTCTGGGCCTCTGCTTTATTGTAGTGAGTGACATGACATTTTTGGGTCGTGCGATGTGGACACGAAATTGTTCAAGGAAGCGAGCGACCAACATATTCCGGCTATTGATCGATTCCGTTTCTAGATGTCGAATCCACATGGCTACTATATCAGTCCGAAAGAGGGTAAAACATTTAGCCATGACGTTTTCCGATGCCATGTGAACTTCCATATGTCGTTTGTAGCGCATCAGGTGCACGGTAGGATATGTCTTACCTTTGTAGGGCTCTAGTTGTGGAAGTTTGAAATCTGGGGGATTACGAGAATTCCTGATTTCATGAGTGAAAGGAGTGTAGTTACCGTCGTCCATGTCGTTCTGATAAGTGCGGCCTCTCGTGAGGCATTGAATGAGATTGGCGAGCCGATTGACCTCGAAAAGGTGTTGCAGTTTGCCAAGATCAGAGGCGGTGCCCCCAACGTTGAATGCAAGAGAAGATGGAAGCCGATGGATTGTCGTGAGCGGGTCGTGGGTTTCAGTACGTGGTTCTGGGGAGGCGACCCGACACGGTCGTGAATCATGGAGGTTGGCACGTGAGGCTGGGTCGTGAAGCAGGGCAGCAATCCGACTGTGTCCGGGAGGTTGGTCATGAACCGGCTCTTGTTGAGAAAACAGGAGCGAGTTGTTAGGAGCGGCTTGTGAGCCTGGTGGTGCACCACGATCCGGATCGCGATATAGAGGTGTATCACGAGATGGTTGATGCTGTTGAACGGGGGATTGCAATCTGGTGTTCATCTGATCTGTAGCTGAAGTTGATCGCAGTGCATTTCCAAGAACGAATGGGTTGCCCCCGAATCCTAGTGATGCAGGAGCCGCTTCTGTGGCTTCATTTCCAATGACTTGAGCGTTGCTTGTCCTTCCATCCATCCGAGTGAAGAATTGGTTGATCATTTCCTGTTGTTTCTAGAGGAGATCATCCTGCCTTGCCATGTGGGTCCTCAATTCAGTGAGAACTCCATCCATCTCGTCTCTAGTTAAGTATGCTGATGGGCCTTCATGGGAGGAAGCCTCAAGGATTGCCTCATTCCTTGCGCCTTCAGCGTCAGCATCATCGGCATGAGCGGAAGTTCCAGTCTTCTTCCTTTTGATTGCCATTTGTCCAATGGCCAAAAAATCCAAGCAGAAGTTGAAGTTGTCGTGTGGCCCCCCTTCCTGGCACGCCAAAATGTTAGACCAAAATATGGGCCTAACACCCTAAGGTAGATAACAGATCACGGGATGCAGAAAATGATAAAATCAGAGGGAACACACGAGGTTTTATAGTGGTTTGGCTATAGATGTAGCCTACATCCACTTTATAATCTTATTGTTATACTGACAGATTACAAGAATCAGTTACATGCAAGCACACAATCCGTTTGTTTTATTTAGATGTTCAAAGGAGCAAAGTCCTTGCCCTTTAGTAGTGGAGGAAGCCGTGAAGAAGTGTGGCCAAAAGATCCTTGAAAATGCCTTCAAATGGTGTATTTATAGCTGTAGGAGAGCTTCTGGGTTGACTGGATCGTGATGGCTTACGTGGCACCTGATCCGGGGAAGTAGGTGTAAGATGTGGCATGAGAACAGGTCAAAACAGGCTGTCCAGGAGCAGGTTCTGGGGTCGGATCGTGATCATGTAGGGCGAGCTGACCGGGTCCTCGCGAACTGTAATTAAGAGCTAGCGATCGGGTCGTGGTCTCCATGTGCGCCACGAGTGGGTCATGGCCTGAAGGCGTTCCACGAGCCAAAGGGAGGCGATCCGGTGAGGGACGATCCGAGGGTGCATCATGAGCCAGAGATGGTGTACGAGCCATACTCCGATCGTGTGACACTTCGTCGCTTTATCCGGGACATTGCCAGGTTATACCCTGTTCACGGAAACGGGCATAACTTTCAAACCGTAAGTCCAATTGAGCCAACCTGGAGCTCAAACTGAAGCTAACTCTGAGGGCTACACTAGTTACGGAGCTTAGCTCCGTAATTGCTGTTTTCGAGCTCAAAAGAGGTCGTCTGATTGGAGTTTCGGGCCTTTTTATGTTGAGAATGTGATTTTGACCAAATTGCTCAATGTATTCTGACGTTGTTTCCATCGCTTGAGCATGTTATCATTCAGGAATTCCATATGTGACAGCTTTTGCCAAAAAATGTGTCAACAGGCCTGCCCCCCAGAACTTATCTTGCTTGTTGAAGGAAGATGTGTTCTGGATAATTTGAGAAATCCAAATACAGAATGCGACGATCACGCCGGATCGTATTAAGGCCAGAAAACCGACGATCATACGGGATCGTACTAAGGCCAGAGAAATCCAAGAAGACCAGGAGTTTGCACCTACAATAAGATAAAACGAACAATGCAAGAATATTTCCTTGATGGCCTTACCGGAGTAAACCATCCGAGGAAGTGTTCGAGGGGTTCAAAGACGGCCTTACCGGAGTAAGACGACCATGGAAAAGCACATGAGGATTTGTTTATACTAGACGGATCCAGTTCGGAGCCGGAGCTCAATGTTTATACTTGACGGATCCAGTTAGGAGCCAGAGATCAATGCTTATTACTAATTCATGAAAATGCAGCGGTCGTTTGCCGAACACGACTGGAGACCACAAGTAAGTTCCGTGCGTGTGGGCTGATGTGACGGCTCTTATTACATGCAAGGAAAACAAAGGAGGGCGAGAAGTCGCCTAAAAACATGAACTATGGACCAGAGTCCAGCAAACTAAAGAGATCCGCTGAGTGGGATTCATTAATGATAAGCCCGCGATTGCTCGATCCGGGATCGTTCCCTCTCCAGGGATCGGTGGTGGTAGCGCAGGTGTGGGCGCTATTGGTCGAACGACGTACTCGGGTAGTTCTCCTCGCCTGACCCGATCCTCGATAAGGTCTCGCAAATGTCTACAGTCATCGGTGTTATGACCGTCCATGTCATGAAATATGCAATGTCTTCTGGAATTGCGTTGTTCTAGCATTGCCTCCCTCTTGGGGGGCCTTGTATATGAGGCGGCACCACCTTTATCCACGTATAAGTTGCTCAGAGTGTCAATCAGTTCAGTTTATTTTTCGTATCTGGACCCTCTCCGGGGTGGAGCATTACGATCATTTGTAGCAGGAGTCTTTCCTTTACCCGTGTCATTTCCTTTCCCGGATTGGGAGGTTCTCTATCTCCGAGCATGTTGACGTCGAGAGTGCGTTTCTCAGAAGTTGCATCTTCTTCCCGCAGCAATCTATTTGCTTCAAGGTAGAATTCGCTGAGGTTTCGCGGTGGATCTCTATACAAAGACTTTCTGAACTCCGAGTTATCTAGAATGCCGGATACTACTGCCATCAGTACCATCGATGGTTCAGGGCGATCAATTGATGTTGCTGCAACGTTGAATCTTTCCAAGAATGAAGCAGAGCTTCTCTGGGCCTCTGCTTTATTGTAGTGAGTGACATGGCGTTCTTGGGTCGTGCGATGTGGACACGAAATTATTCAAGGAAGCGAGCGACCAACATATTACAGCAATTGATCGATTCCGTTTCTTATACTAGAAGATGCAGTTCGGAGCCGGAGCTCAATGTTTATACTGGATGGATCCAGGTAGGAGCCGGAGCTCAATGCTTATTACTAATTCATGAAAATGCAACGGTCATTTGCCGAACACGACTGGAGCCCACAAGTAGGTTCCGTGCGTGTGGGCTGATGTGACGGCTCTTATTACATGCAAGGAAAACAAAGAAGTGTGAGAAGTCGCCTAAAAACATGAACTATGGACCAGAGTCCAGCAAACCAAAGAGATCCGCTGAGTGGGATTAGTTAATGATAAGCCCGCGATTGCTCGATCCGGGATCGTTCCCTCTCCGGAGAGTCGGTGGTTGTCGCGCAGGTGTGGGCGCTATTGGTCGAATGATGTACTCGGGTAGTTCTCCTCGCCTGACCCGATCCTCGATAAGGTCTGGCAAATGTTTGCAGTCATCGGTGTTATGACCGTCCATGTCATGAAATATGCAATGTCTTCCGGAATTGCGTTGTGCTAGCTTGGCTCCCTCTTGGGGGGCCTTGGATATGAGGTGGCACCACCTGTATCCACGTATATATTGCTCAGAGTGTCATTCAGTTCAGTGTATTTGTCGTATCTGGACCCTCTCCGGGGTGGAGCATTATGATCATTTGTAGCAGGGGTCTTTCCTTTACCCATGTCATTGCCTTTTCCAGGATTGGGCGGTTCTCCATCTCTGAGCTTGTTGATGTCGAGAGTTCATTTCTCAGAAGTTGCATCTTCTTCCAG
The DNA here is from genome assembly GCA_030737875.1 of Allium sativum. Classification (NCBI taxonomy): domain Eukaryota; kingdom Viridiplantae; phylum Streptophyta; class Magnoliopsida; order Asparagales; family Amaryllidaceae; genus Allium; species Allium sativum. Next base: position 32,216,934 of record CM060920.1, on the reverse strand, counting down.
TTGGAATCTATCTGCTTCAAGGTTGAATTCGCTGAGGTTTCGAGGTGGATCTCTGTACAAAGACTTTCTGAACTCCGAGTTATCTAGAATGCTGGATACTACTGCCATCAGTACCATCGATGGTTCAGGGCGATCAACTGATGCTGCTGCAATGTTAAATCTTTCCAAGAATGAACATAGAGCTTCTTTGGGCCTCTGCTTTATTATACTGAGTGACATGACGTTCTTGGGTCGTGCGTAGTGGACATGAAATTGTTCAAGGAAGCGAGTGACCAACATATTACAGCTATTGATCGATTCTGTTTCTAGCTTGTCGAATCCACATGGCTGCTATATCAGTCAGAAAGAGGGGAAAACATTTAGCCATGACATTTTCCGATGCCATGTGAACTTCCATATGCCGTTTGTAGCGCATCAGGTGCACGGTAGGATCTGTCCGGCCGTTGTAGGTCTCCAGTTGTGGAAGTTTGAAATCTGGGGGATTACGAGAATTCCTGATTTCATGAGTGAAAGGAGTGTGGTTGACGTCGTCCACATCATTCTGATAAGTGCGGCCTCTTGTGAGGCGTTGAATGAGATTGGCGAGCCGATTTCCCTCAAAAAGTTGTTTCAAGTTGCCAAGATCAGAGCCGTTGCCACCAGAGTTAAATACAAGAGAAGATGGATGGCTGTGGGCTGTCGTGAGCGGGTCGCGGTTCGTATTTCAGGGGAGGCGACCCGACCCGGTCGTGAATCATGGAGGTTGGCACGTGAGGCCGGGTCGTGAGGCTGGGGCGATCCGACTTGGTCCTGGAGGTAGGTCACGAACTGTTTGTAATTAAGCAAATGGCAGCGAGTTGCTGGGATCGGCTCATGAGCCTGGGGGTGCACCACGATCTGGATTGCTATGTAGAGGTGTATCACGAGATGGTTGATGCTGTTGAACGGGTTCTTGCAATCCGGTGTTCATCTGATCTGGAGCTGAAGAAGATCGCAGTGCATTTCCAAGAGCGAGTGGGTTGCCCCCGAATACTAGTGATGCATGAGCCGCTTCTGTGGCTTCATTTCCAATGACTTGAGCGTTGCTCGGCCTTCCATCCTTCCAAGCGAAGAACTGGTTGATCATTTCCTGTTGTTTATGGACGAGATCCTCCTGCGTTGCCATCTGGGTCCTCAATTCAGTGAGAACTCCATCCATCTCGTCTCTAGTTAAGTATGCTGATGGGTCTTCGTGGAAGGAAGCCTCCAGACTTTCCTCATTCCTTGCGCCTTCAGCGTCAGCATCATCGGCATGAGCGGAAGATCCAGTCTTCTTCCTTTTGATTGCCATTTATCCAATAGCCAAAAAATCCAAGCAAAAGTGGAAGTTGTCGTGTGCCCCCCTTCCGGGCACGCCAAAATGTTAGACCAAAATCTGGGCCTAACACCCTAATGTAGATCACAGATCATGGGATGCAGAAAATGATAAAATCAGAGGGAACATGAGGTTTTACAGTGGTTCGGTTTTAGATGTAGCCTACGTCCACTTTATAATCTTATTGTTACACTGACAGATTACAAGAATCAGTTACATGCAAGCACACAATCCGTGTGTTTTATTGAGGTTACAAGAGGAGAATTTAGATGTACAAGGGAACAAAGTCCTTTCACATTAGTAATGGAGGAAGCCGTGAAGAAGTATGGCAAAAAGATCCCTGAAAATACCTTCAAATGGTGTATTTATAAGTGTAGGATAGCTTTTGGGTTGACCGGATCGTGATGGTGTACGTGGCACCCGATCCGGGAAAGTAGGAGTAAGATATGTCATAAGAACAGGTCAAAACAGGATGTCCAGGAGCAGGTTCGGGGGTCGGATCGTGATGATGTAGGGAGAGCTGACCGGGTGCTCGCGAACTGTAATGAAGAGCTGGCGATCGGGTCGTGGTCTCTATGTGCGCCACGAGTGGGTCGTGGTCTGAAGGTGCGCCACGCGCCAAGGGGGTGATCCGATGAGGGGCAATCCGCGGGTGCATCATGAGCCAGAGAGGGTGTACGAAACATACTCCGATCATGTGACGCTTCGTCGCTTTATCGGGGAAACTGCCAGGTAATACCCTGTTCACGGAAACAGGCATAACTTTCAAACCGTAAGTCCGATTGAGCCAAACCAAAGCTAAAACTGAAGATAACTCAGACGGCTACAAGTGTTACCATGCTCAACTCCGTAATTGCTGTTTTCGGGCCGAAAAGAGGTCGTCTGATAGGAGTGTTGGGCCTGTTTATGTTGAGAATGTGATTTTGTGACCAAATCTCTCAATGTCATCTGACGTTGTTTCCATCGCTTGAGCACGTTATCATTCAGGAATTCCATATGCGACAGGTTTTGCCAAAAAATGTGTCAACAGGCCCGCCCCCCAGAATATATCTTGTTGTTGAAGGAAGATGTGTTATGGATAATCTGATAAATCCAAATCCAGAATGCGATGATCATGTCGAATCGTATTAAGGCCATAAAATCGACGATCACACGGGATCGTATTAAGTCCAGAGAAATCCAAGAAGACCAGCAGTTTGCACCCGCAATAAGATAAAACAAATAATGCAAGAATATTTCCTAGATGGCCTTACAAGAATAAACCATCCGAGGAGGTGTTAGAGTGGTTCCAAGACGGCCTTACCGTAGTAAGACGACCAAAGAAAAGCAACGAAGGTTCCAAGATGGCCTTATCGGAGTAATACGACCAAGGAAAAGCACATGAGGTTCCAAGACGGCCTTATTGGAGTAAGATGACTAAGGAAAAGCACGTGAGGATTTGTTTATACTAGACGGATCCAGTTCAGAGCCAGGGCTCAATGTTTATACTGGACGGATCCAGTTAGGAGCCGGAGCTCAATGCTTATTACTAATTCATGAAAATGCAGCGGTCGTTTGCCGAACACGACTGGAGACCACAAGTCTGTTCCATGCGTGTGGGCTGATGTGACGGCTCTTATAACATGTAGGGAAAATAAAGGAGGGTGAGATGTCGCCTAAAAACTTGAACTATGGACAAGAGTCCAACAAACTAAAGAGATCCGCTGAGTGGGATTAGTTAATGATAAGCCCGCGATTGCTCGATCCGGGATCGTTCCCTCTACGGGAAGTCGGTGGTGGTAGCGCAGGTGTGGGCTTTATTGGTCGAATGATGTACTCGGGTAGTTCTCCTCGCCTGACCCGATCCTCGATAAGGTCTCGCAAATATCTGTAGTCATCGGTGTTATGACCATCCATGTCATGAAATATGCAATGTCTTACGGAGTTGCGTTGTGCTAGCGTTGGCTCCCTCTTGGGGGGCCTTGGATATGAGTCGGTACCACCTGTATCCACGTATATGTTGCTCAGAGTGTCATTCAGTTCAGTGTATTTGTTGTATCTGGACCCTCTCCGAGGTGGAGCATTACGATCATTTGTAGCATGTATCTTTCCTTTACCCATGTCATTGCCTTTTCCAGGATTGGGCGGTTCTCCATCTCCGAGCATGTTGACGTCGAGAGTGCGTTTCTCAGAAGTAGCATCTTCTTCCTGCAGGAATCTATCTGCTTCAAGGTAGAATTCGCTGAGGTTTCACGGTGGATCTCTATAAAAAGACTTTTTGAACTCCGAGTTATCTAGAACGCCGGATACTACTGCCATCAGTACCATCGATGGTTCAGGGCGATCAACTGATGCTTCTGCAACGTTGAATCTTTCCAAAAATGAACGCAGAGCTTCTCAGGGCCTCTGCTTTATTGTACTGAGTGACATGACGTTCTTGGGTCGTGCGATGAGGACATGAATTTGTTCAAGGAAGCGAGCGACCAACATATTCCAGCTATTGATCGATTTCGTTTCTAGCTGTCGAATCCACATGGCTGTTATGTCGATCAGAAAGAGGGGAAAACATTTAGCCATGACGTTTTCCGATGCCATGTAAACTTCCTTATGCCGTTTGTAGCGCATCAGGTGCACGGTAGGATCTGTCCCGTCGTTGTAGGGCTCCAGTTGCGTAAGTTTGAAATTTGGGGGATTACGAGAATTCCTGATTTCATGAGTGAAAGGAGTGTGGTTGACGTCATCCACGTCGTTCTGATAAGTGCGGCCTCTCGTGAGGCGTTGAACGAGATTGGCGAGCCGATTGCCCTCAAAAAGATGTTGTAAGTTGCCAAGATCAGAGCCGGTGCCCCCAGCGTTGAATGCAAGAAAAGATGGAAGCCGGTGGACTATCTGAGCCGGTCGCGGGTCACTGTTCGTTGTTCAGGGGAGGCGACCCGACCCGGTCGTAAATCATGGAGGTTGGCATATGAGGCCAGGTCATGAATTAGGGGGGCGATCCAACTGGGTCCTGGAGTTAGGTCACGAACCAATTGTTGTTGAGCAAACCGGAGGGAGTTGTTGGTATCAGCTCGTTAGCCTGGTGGTGCACCACGATCCGGATCCTGATCTAGAGGTGTATCATGAAATGGTTGATGTTGTTGAACAGGTGCTTGCAATCCGGTGTTCATATGATCTGGAGCGTAAGTAGATCGCAGTGCATTTCCAAGAGCGAGTGGGTTGACCCCGAATCCTAGTGATGCACGAGCCGCTTCTGTGGCTTCATTTCCAATGACTTGAGCGTTGCTCGGCCTTCCATCCATCCAAGCGATGAATTGGTTGATGATTTCCTGTTGTTTCTGTAGGGGATCGTCCTGCATTGCCATCTGGGTGCTCAATTAAGTGAGAAATCCATCCATCTCGTCTCTGGTTAAGTATGCTGACGGTTCTTCATGGGAGGAAGCCTCCAGGCTTGCCTCATTCCTTGCGCCTTCAGCGTCAGCATCATCGACATGAGCAGAAGTTCCAGTCTTCTTCCTTTTGATTGTCATTTATCCAATAGCCAAAAAATCCAAGCAGAAGTTGAAGTTGTCGTGTGCCCCCCTTCCCGGCGTGCCAAAATGTTAGACCAAAATCTAGGCCTAACACCCTAATGTAGATCACAGATCATGGGATGCAGAAAATGATAAAATCAGAGGGAACACACGAGATTTTATAGTGGTTCGGCTGTATATGTAGCCTACATCCACTTTATAATCTTATTGTTATACTAACAGATCACAAGAATCAGTTACAAGCAAGCACACAATCAGTGTATTTTATTGAGGTTTCAAGGGGAGAATTTATATGTACAAAGCACAAAGTCCTTTCACTTCAGTAATGGAGGAAGCCGTGAAGAAGTATGGCCGAAAGATCCCTGAAAATGCCTTCAAATGGTGTACTTATAGCTGTAGGAGTGCTTCTGGGTTAGCCGGATCGTGATGGGGTACGTGGCACCCGATCCGGGAAAGTAGGAGTAAGATGTGGCATGAGAACATGTCAAAACAGGCTGTCTAGAGGCAAGTTCGGGGGTCGGATCATTATCATATAGGGCGAGTTGACCGGGTCCAAGCGAACTGTAATGAAGAGCTGGCGATCGGGTCGTGGTCTCCATGTGCGCCACGAGTGGGTCGTGTTCTGAAAGGTGCGCCACGAACCAGGGGGCGATCCGATGAGGGGTTATCCGAGGGTGCATCACGAGCCAGAGAGACAATACGAGCCATACTCCGATCGTGTGACGCTTCGTCGCTTTATCTGGGAAACTGCCAGGTTATACCCTGTTCACGGAAACGGGCATAACTTTCAAACCGTAAGTCTGATTGAGCCGAACCGAAGCTCAAACCGAAGCTAACTTAGAGGGCTACAGGAATTACGGAGCTTGCTCCATAAATGCTGTTTTAGATGCCAAATGGAGTTTCGGGCTTGTTTATGTTGAGAATGTGATTTTGACCTAATCTCTTAATGTCTTCTGACGTTGTTTCCATCGCTTGAGCATGTTATCATTCAGGAATTCCATATGTTACAGCTTTTTCCAAAAAATGTGTCAACAGACCCGCCACCCAGAACATATCTTGCTGGTTGAAGGAAGATGTGTTCTGTATAATATGAGAAATCCAAAACCAGAATGTGACGATCACGTTGGATCGTATTAAGGCCAGAAAACCGACGATCACACGGGATCGTATTAGAGCCAGAGAAATCCAAGAAGACCAGGAATTTGCACCTGTAATAAGATAAAACAAACAATGCAAGAATATTTCCTAGATAGCCTTATCGGAGTAAACCAACCGATGAGGGGTTAGAGGGGTTCCAAGACGGCCTTACCGGAGCAAGACGACCAAGGAAAAGCAATGAAGGTTCCAAGATGACCTTATCGGAGTAAGACGGCCAAGGAAAAGTACATGGGGTACCAAGACGGCCTTACCAGAGTAAGACGACCAAGGAAAAGCACAAGAGGATTTGTTTATACTAGACGATCCAATTCGGAGCCGGAGCTCAATGTTAATACTGGACGAATCCAGTTAGGAGCCGGAGCTCAATGCTTATTACTAATTCATGAAAATGAAGCGGTCGTTTGCCAAACACGACTGGAGACCACAAGTCAGTTCCGTGTGTGTGGGCTGATGTGACAGCACTTTTTACATGTAGGGAAAACAAAGGAGGGCGAGAAGTCGCCTACAAACATGAACTATGGACCAGAGTCCAGCAAACTTAAGAGATCCACTGAGTGGGATTAGTTACTGATAAGCCTACGATTGCTCGATCCGGGATCGTTTCCTCTCCGGGGAGTTGGTGGTGGTACCGCATTTGTGGGAGTTGTTGGTCGAATGACGTACTCGGGTAGTTCTCCTCGCTTGACCCGATCCTCGATAAGTTCTCACAAATGTCTACAGTCATCGGTGTCATGACCGTCCATGTCATGAAATATGCAATGTCTTCCGGAATTGCGTTGTGCTAGCGTTGGATCCCTTTTGGGGGGCCTTGGATATGAGTCGGCACCACCTGTATCCACGTATATATTGCTCAGAGTGTCATTCAGTTCAGTGTATTTGTCAAATCTGGACCCTCTACGAGGTGGAGCAATATGATCATTTGTAGTAGGGGTCTTTCCTTTACCCATGTCATTGCCTTTTCCAGGATTGGGCGGTTCTTCATCTCCGAGCATGTTGACGTCGAGAGTGCGTTTATCAAAAGTTGCATCTTCTTCCCGCGGGAATCTGTCTGCTTCAAGGTAGAATTCGCTGAGGTTTCGCTTTGGATCTCTGTACAAATACTTTTTGAACTCCGAGTTATCTAGAACTCCGGATACTACTGCCATCATTACCATCGATGGTTCAGGGCGATCAACTGATGCTGCTGCACATTGAATCTTTCCAAGAATGTACGTAGAGCTTCTCTAGGCCTCTGCTTTATTGTAGTGAGTGACATGACATTCTTGGGTCATGCGATGTGGACACGAAATTGTTCAAGGAAGCGAGCGACCAACTTATTCTAGCTATTGATCGATTCTGTTTCTAGCTATCGAATCCACATGGCTGATATATCAGTCAAAAAAAGGGAAAACATTTAGCCATGACGTTTTCTGATGCCATGTGAATTTCCATATGACGTTTGTAGCGCATAAGGTGCACGGTAGGACCTGTCCGACCGTTGTAGGGCTCCAGTTGTGGAAATTTGAAATCTTGGGGATTACAAGAATTCCTGATTTCATGAGTGAAAGGAGTGTGGTTGACGTCGTCCACGTCGTTCTGATAAGTGCGGCCTCTCGTGAGGCGTTGAATGAGATTGGCAAGCCGATTGCCCTTAAAAAGGTGTTGCAAGTTACCAAGATTAAAGCCGGTGCCCCCAGCGTTGAATGCAAGAGAAGATGGAAGCCGGTGGGCTGTCGTGAGCGGGTCGCGGTTCGTGGTTCAGGGGAGGCGACCGGAACCGGTCGTGAATCATGGAGGTTGGCACGTGAGGCCGGGTCGTTAAGCAGGGGGCGATCCGACAGGGTCCTGGAGGTAGGTCACGAACCGGTTGTTGTTGAGCAAACAGGAGGAAGTTGCTGGGATCGATCGTGAGCCTAGTGGTGCACCATGATCTGTATCGCGATCTAGAGGTTTATCGCGAGATGGTTGATGCTGTTGAACGGGGCTTGCAATACGGTGTTCATCTGATTTGGAGCTGAATTAGATCGTGATGCATTTCCAAGAGCGAGTAGGTTGCCCTAGAATCCTGCTGATGCACGAGCCGCTTCTGTGGCTTCATTTCCAATGACTTAAGCGTTGCTCGGCCTTCCATCCATCTGGTCGAAGAATTAGTTGATCATTTCCTGTTGTTTCTGGCGGAGATCGTCCTGCCCTGCCATCTGGGTCCTCAATTTAGTGAGAACTCCATCCATCTCGTCTCTAGTTAAGTATGCTGATGGGTCTTCATGGCAGGAAGCCTCCAGGCTTGCCTCATTCCTTGCGCCTTCAGCGTCAGCATCATCGGCATGAGCAGAAGTTCTAGCCTTTTTCCTTTTGATTGCCATTTATCCAATAGCCCAAAAATCCAAGCAGAAGTTGAAGTTATCGTGTGCCCCACCTTCCTGACACGCCAAAATGTTAGACCAAAATCTGGGCCTAACACCCTAATGTAGACCACAGATCACGGGATGCAGAAAATGATAAAATCAGAGGGAACACACGATGTTTTATAGTAGTTCGGCTGTAGATGTTGCCTACATCCACTTTATAATCTTATTGTTATACTGACAGATTAAAAGAATCAGTTAGATGCAAACACACAATCTTTGTGTTTTATTGAGGTTACAAGAGGAGAATTTAGATGTACAAAGGAGCATAGTCCTTGCACTTCATTAATGGAGGAAGCCGTGAAGAAGTATGGCCAAAAGATCCTTGAAAATGCCTTCAAATGGTGTATTTATAGCTGTAGGAGAGCTTCTGGGTTGACCTGATCGTGATGGGGTACGTGGCACAAGATCCGGGAAAGTAGGAGTAAGATGTGGCATGAGAATAGGTCAAAACAGGCTGTCCATGAGCAGGTTCGGGGGTCGGATCGTGATCATGTAGGGCGAGCTGACCGGGTCGTCGTGAACTGTAATGAAGAGCTCGGGATCAGGTCATGGTCTCCATGTGCGCCACGAGTGGGTCGTGGTCTGAAGGTGCGATCCGATGAGGGGCGATCCGAGGGTGCATCAGGAGCTAGAGAGGGTGTACGAGCCATACTCCGATCGTTTGATGCTTTGTCGCTTTAACCGGGAAACTGCCGGGTTATACCCTGTTCACGGAAATGGGCATAACTTTCAAACCGTAAGGCCTATTGAGCCAAACCAAAGCTGAAACTGAAGCTAACTTAGAGGGCTACAAGAGTTATGGAGCTTTGCTCGGTAATTGCTGTTTTCAGGCCCAAAAGAGGTCGTCTGATAGGAGTTTCAGGCCTGTTTATGTTGAGAATGTGATTTTGACCAAATCTCTCAATGTCTTCTGACGTTGTTTCCATCGCTTGAGCATGTTATCATTCAGGAATTCCATATGTGACAGCTTTTGCAAAAAAATGTGTCAATAGGCCCGCCCCCCAACATATCTTGCTGGGTGAAGGAAGATGTGTTCTAGACAATCTGAGAAATCCAAATCCAGAATGCGATGATCACACCAGATCCTATTAAGGCCAGAAAACCGATGATCACACGGGATCGTATTAAGGACAGAGAAATCCAAGAAGACTAGGAGTTTGCACCTGCAATAAGATAAAATAAACAATGCAAGAATATTTCCTAGATGGCCTTACCGGAGTAAACCATCCGAGGAGATGTTAGAGGGGTTCCAAGACGGCCTTACCGGAGTAAGACGACCAAGGAAAAGCAACAAAGGTTCCAAGACGGCCTAATCGGAGTAAGACGACCAAGGAAAAGCACATAAGGTTCCAAGACGGCCTTACCGGAGTAAGATGACCAAGGAAAAGCACATGAGGATTTGTTTATACTAGACGGATCCAGTTCGGAGCCGGAGCCCAAAGTTTATATTGGACGGATCCAGTTAGGAGCCGAAGCTCAAGGCTTATTACTAATTCATGATAATGCAGCAGTCGTTTGCCGAACAGGACTGAAGACCACAAGTCGGTTCTGTGCGTGTGGGCTGGTGTGACGGCTCTTATTACATGGAGGGAAAATAAAGGAGGGTGAGAAGTCGCCTAAAAACATGAACTATGGACCAGAGTCCAGCAAATAAAAGAGATCTACTGAGTGAGATTAGTTAATGATAAGCCGGCGACTGCTCGATCCGGGATCGTTCCCTCTCCGGGGAGTCGGTGGTGATAGCGCAGGTGTGGGAGCTGTTGGTCGAATGACGTCCTCGAGTAGTTCTCCTCGCCTGACCCGATCCTCGATAAGGTCTCGCAAATGTCTGCAGTCATCGGTGTTACGACCGTCCATATCATGAATTATGAAATGTCTTCTAGAATTGCGTTGTGCTCGTTGGCTCCCTCTTGGGGGGGCCTTGGATACAAGTTGGCACCACCTGTATCCACGTATATGTTGCTCATAGTGTCATTCAGTTAAGTGTATTTTTCGTATCTGGAGCCTCTCCGAGGTGGAGCATTACAATAATTTGTAGCAGGGGTCTTTCCTTTACCCATGTCATTGCCTTTTCCAGGATTGGGCGGTTCTCCAACTCCGAGCATGTTGACGTCAAGAGAGCGTTTCTCAGAAGTTGCATCGTCTTCCTGCACGAATCTATCTTCCTCAAGGTAGAATTCGCTAAGGTTTCGCGGTGGATCTCTGTACAAATACATTTTGAACTTCGAGTTATCTAGAACGCCGGATACTACTGCCATCATTACCATCAATGGTTCAGGGCAATCAACTGATGCTGCTGCAACGTTGAATCTTTCCAAGAATGTACGCAGAGCTTCTCCAGGCCTCTGCTTTATTGTAGTGAGTGACATGACATTCTTGGGTCGTGCGATGTGGACACGAAATGGTTCAAGAAAGCAAGCAACCATATTATTCCAGCTATTGATCGATTCTGTTTCTAGCTATCGAATCCACATGGCTGCTATATCAGTCAGAAAAAAGGGAAAACATTTAAGCATGACGTTTTCCGATGCCATGTGAACTTCCATATGACGTTTGTAGTGCATCAGGTGCACGGTAGGATATGTCCTACAGTTGTAGGGCTCCAGTTGTGGAAGTTTGAAATCTAGGGGATTACGAGAATTCCTGATTTCATGTGTGAAAGGAGTGTGGTTGACGTTGTCCACGTCGTTCTGATAAGTGCGGCCTCTCGTGAGGTGTTGAATGATATTGGCAAGCAAATTGCCCTCAAAAAGGTGTTTCAAGTTGCCAAGATCAGAGTCGGTGCCCCCAGTGTTGAATTGTAGAGAAGATGGAAGCCGGTGGGCTGTCGTGAGCGGGTCGCGGTTCGTGGTTCAGGGGAGCCGACCGGACCCGGTCGTGAATCATGGAGGTTGGCACGTGAGGCCGGGTCGTGAAGCAGGGGGGCGATCCGACAGGGTCTTGGAGGTAGGTCACGAACCGGTTGTTGTTGAGCAAATAGGAGCGAGTTGCTGGGATCGGCTCGTGAGCCTAGTGGTGCACCACGATCCGTATCGCGATCTAGAGGTGTATCGCGAGATGGTTGATGCCGTTGAATGGGGGCTTGCAATCCGGTGTTCATCTGATCTGGAGATGAAGTAGATCGCAGTGATTTCCAAGAGCGAGTGGATTGCCCCCGAATCCTAGTGATGCATGAGCCGCTTCTGTGGCTTCATTTCCAATGACTGAATCGTTGCTCGGCCTTCTAACCATCCGAGCGAAGAATTGGTTGATCATTTCCTGTTGTTTCTGGAGGAAATCGTCCTGCCTTTCCATCTGGGTCCTCAATTCAGTGAGAACTCCATCCATTTCATCTCTAGTTAAGTATGCTGATGGGTCTTCATGGGAGGAAGCCTCTAGGCTTGCCTCATTCCTTGCGCCTTCAGCGTCAGCATCATCCGCATGAGCGGAAGTTCCAGTCTTCTTCCTTTTGATTGTCATTTATCCAATAGCCAAAAAATCCAAGCAGAAGTTGAAGTTGTCGTGTGCCCCCCTTCCTGGCGTGCCAAAATGCTAGACCAAAATCTAGGCCTAACACCCTAATTTAGATCACAGATCATGGGATGCAGAAAATGATAAAATCAGAGGGAACACACGAGATTTTATAGTGGTTCGGCTGTAGATGTAGCCTACATCCACTTTATAATCTTATTGTTATACTGACAGATCACAAGAATCAGTTACAAGCAAGCACACAATCCGTGTGTTTTATTGAGGTTACAAGAGGAGAATTTAGATGTACAAAGGAAAAAGTCCTTGCACTTCAGTAATGGAGGAAGCCGTGAAGAAGTATGGCCAAAAGATCCCTAAAAATGCCTTCAAATTGTGAATTTATAGCTGTTGGAGAGCTTCTGGGTTGACCGGATCGTGATGGGGTACGTGGCAGCCGATCCGGGAAAGTAGGAGTAAGACGTGGCATGAGATCAGGTCAAAACAGGCTGTCCAGGAGCAGATTCGGGTGTCGTATCGTGATCATGTAGGGCGAGCAGACCGGGTACTCGCGAACTGTAATGAAGAGCTGGCGATCGGGTCGTGGTCTCCATGTGCGCCACGAGTGGGTCGTGGTCTGAAGGTGCGCCACGAGCCAAGGTGGGAAATTTGATGAGGGGCGATCCGAGGGTGCATCACGAGCTAGAGAGGGTGTACGAGCCATACTACGATCGTGTGACGCTTTGTCGCTTAATCCGGGAAACTGCCAGGTTATACCCTGTTCACGGAAACGGGCATAACTTTCAAACTGTAAGTCCGATTGAGTCGAACCAAAGCACAAACTGAAGCTAACTTAGGGGGCTACAAGAGTTATGGAGCATAGCTGCATAATTGCTGTTTTCGGGCCCAAAAGGGGTTGTCTGATAGGAGTTTTGGGCCTGTTTATGTTGAGAATGTTATTTTGACCAAATCTCTCAATGTCTTCTGACGTTGTTTCCATCGCTTGAGCATGTTATCATTCAGGAATTCCATATGTGACAACTTTTGTCAAAAAATGTGTCAACAGGCCTGCTCCCCAGAACATATCTTACTGGTTGAAGGAAGATGTGTTCTGGATAATCTGAGAATCCAAATCCAGAATGCGACGATCACGCCGGATCGTATTAAGGCCAGAAAACCGACGATCACACGGGATCGTATTAAGGCCAGAGAAATCCAAGAAGACCGGGAGTTTGCACCTGCAATAAGCTAAAACAAACAATGCAAGAATATTTCCAAGATGGCCTTACCGGAGTAAAACGTACGAGGAGGTGTTTGAGGGGTTCCAAGATGGCCTTATCGTGGTAAGACAACCAAGGAAAAGCACTTGAGGTTCCAAGATGGCCTTACTGGAGTAAGACGACCAAGGAAAAGCACATGAGGATTTGTTTATACTAGACGGATCCAGTTCAGAGCCAGAGCTCAATGTTTATACTTGGTGGATCCAATTAGGAGCCGGAGCTCAATGCTTATTACTAATTCATGAAAATGCAGCGGTCGTTTGCCGAACATGACTGGAGACCACAAGTCGGTTCCGTGCGTGTGGGCTGATGTGATGGCTCTTATTACATGCAGGAAAAACAAAGGAGAACGAGAATTCGCCTAAAAACATGAACTATGGACCAGAGTCCAGCAAATTAAAGAGATCCGCTGAGTGGTACTAGTTAATGATAAGCCCACGATTCCTCGATCCAAGATCGTTCCCTCTCCGGGGAGTCGGTGGTGATAGCGTAGGTGTGGGCGCTGTAGTCATTGCCTTTTCTATGATTGGGCGGTTCTCCATATCCGAGCATGTTGATGTCGAGAGTGCGTTTCTCAGAAGTTGCATCTTCTTCCCGTAGGAATCTATTTACTTCAAGGTAGAATTTGCTGAGGTTTCGCGGTGGATCTCTGTACAAAGACTTTTTGAACTCCAAGTTATCTGGAATGCCGGATACTACTACCATTAGTACCATCGATGGTTCAGGCTGATCAACTGATGCTACTGCAACGTTGAATCTTTCTAAGAATGAACGCATAGCTTCTGTGTGCCTCTGCTTTATTGTAGTGAGTGACATGACGTTCTTCGGTCGTGCGATGTGGACACGAAATTGCTCAAGGAAGCGAGCGGCCAACATATTCCAGCTATTGATCAATTCCGTTTCTAGCTGTTGAATCCACATGGCTGCTATATCAGTCAGAAAGAGGGGAAAACATTTAGCCATGACGTTTTCTGATGCCATGTGAACTTCCATATGTTGTTTGTAGCGCATCAGGTGCACGGTAGGATCTATCCTGCCGTTGTAGGGCTCCAGTTGTGAAAGTTTGGAATCTGGGGGATTACGAGAATTCCTGATTTCATGAGTGAAAGGAGTGTGGTTGACGCCGTCCATGTCGTTCTGATAAGTTCGGCCTCTCATGAGGCGTTGAATGAGATTGGCGAGCCGATTGCCCTCAAAAAGGTGTTGCAAGTTGCCAAGATCAGAGTCGCTGCCCCCAGCATTGAATGCAAGAGAAAATGGAAGCCGGTGCGCTGTTGGGAGCAGGCCGCGGGACGCTGTTCGTGGTTCAAGGGAGGCGAACCGACCCGGTCGTGTATCATGGAGGTTGGCCATGAGGCTGGGTCGTGAAGCAGGAGGGCGATCAAACTGGGTCCTAGAGGTGGGTCACGAACCGGTTGTTGTTGAGCAAGCGGGAGCGAGTTGCTGGGATCAGCTCGTGGGCCTGGTGGTGCACCATGATCCGAATCCAGATCAAGAGGTGTATCACAAGATGGTTGATGTAGTTGAACGGGGGCTTGCAATCCGGTTTTCATCTGATCTGGAGCTGAGCTAGATCGCTGTGCATTTCCAAGAGCGAGTGGGTTGCCCCTGAATCCTAGTGATCCACGAGCCGCATCTTTGGCTTCATTTCCAATGACTTGAGCATTGCTCGGCTTTCCATCCATCCGAGCGAAGAATTGGTTGATCATTTCCTATTGTTTCTGGAGAAGATCGTCCTGCCTTGCCATCCGGGTCCTCAATTCAGTGAGAACTCCATCCATCTCATCTCTAGTTAAGTATGCTGATGGGTCTTCATGGGAGGAAGCCTCCAGGCTAGCCTCATTCCTTGCGCCTTTAGCGTCAGCATCATCGGCATGAGGGGAAGTTCCAGTCTTCTTCCTTTTGATTGCCATTTATCCAATAGCCAAAAAATCCAAGTAGAAGTTGAAGTTGTCGTGTGCCCCCCCTCCTGGCGCGCCAAAATGTTAGCCCAAAATCTGGGCCTAACACCCTAGTGTAGATCAAAGATCACGGGATGCAGAAAATGATAAAATCAGATGGAACACACGAAGTTTTATAGTGGTTTGGCTGTAGATGTAGCCTACGTCCACTTTATAATCTTATTGTTATACTAGACAGATTACAAGAACCAGTTACATGCAAGAACATAATCCGTGTGTTTTATTGAGGTTACCAGAGGAGAATTTAGATGTACAAAGGAGCAAAGTCCTTGCACTTCAGTAATGGAGGAAGCCATGGAGAAGTATGGCCAAAAGATCCCTGAAATGCCTTCAAATGGTGTATTTATAGCTGTAGGAGAGCTTCTGGGTTGACCGGATCGTGATAGGGTACGTGGCACCAGATCCGGGAAAGTATGATTAAGATGTGGCATGAGAACAGGTAAAAACAGGCTATCCAGAAGTAGGTTCGGGGGTCGGATCATCATCATGTAGGGCGAGCTAACCAGGTCCTCGTGAACTGTAATGAAGAGCTAGCGACCGGGTTGTGGTCTCCATGTGCGCCACGAGTGTGTCGTGGTCTGAAGGTGCACCACGAGCCAAGGGGGGCGATCCGATGAGGGGCGATCCGAGGGTGCATCACGAGCTAGAGACGGTGTACGAGCCATACTCCGATCGTGTGACGCTTCGTCGCTTTATCCAGGAAACTGCCAGGTTATACCCTGTTCACGGAAACGGGCATTACTTTCAAACCGTAAGTCCGATTGAGCCAAACCAAAGCTCAAACTGAAGCTAACTCAGAGGGCTACAAGTGTTATGGAGCATAGCTCCGTAATTGCTTTTTTCGGTACCAAAAGAGGTCGCCTGATAGGAGTTTCGGGCATGTTTATGTTGAGAATGTGATTTTGACCAAATCTCTCAATGTCTTCTGACGTTGTTTCCATCGCTTCATCATGTTATCATTCAGGAATCCATATGTGACAGCTTTTGCTAAAAAATGTGTCAACAGGCCCGCCACCCATAACATATCTTGCTGGTTGAAGGAAGATGTGTTCTGGATAATATGATAAATCCAAATCCACAAAGCGACGTTCACGCCGGATCGCATTTAGGCCAGAAAACCGACGATCACACGGGATCGTATTAAGGCCAGAGAAATCCAAGAAGACTAGGAGTTTGCTCCTGTAATAAGATAAAACAGCAATGCAAGAATACTTCCTAGATGGCCTTACCGGAGTAAACCATCCGAGGAGGTGTTAGAGGGGTTCCAAGACGGCCTTACCGGAGTAAGACGACCAAGGAAAAGCAACAAAGGTTCCAAGACGGCCTTATCGGTGTATGACGACCAAGGAAAAACACATGAGGTTCCAAGCTGGCCTTACCGGAGTAAGACGACCAAGGAAAAGCACAAGAGGATTTGTTTATACTAGACGGATCCTGTTCGGAGCCGTAGCTCAATGTTTATACTAGACGGATCCAGTTAGGAGCCGGAGCTCAATGCTTATTACTAATTCATGAAAATGCAGCGGTCATTTGCCGAACACGACAGGAGACCACAAGTCGGTTCCGTACGTGTGGGTTGATGTGACGACTCTTATTACATGCAGGGAAAACAAAGGAGGGCGAGAAGTTGCCTAAAAACAAGAACAATGGACCAAAGTCTAGCAAACTAAAGAGATCCGCTGAGTGGGATTAGTTAATGATAAGCCCGCGATTGCTCAATCCTGGATCGTTCCCTCTTCGGGGAGTCGGTGTTGGTTGCGCAGGAGTGGGCACTGTTGGTCGAATGATGTAATTGTGTAGTTCTCCTCGCCTGACCCGATCCTCTATAAGGTCTCGCATATGTCTGCAGTCATCGGTGTTATGACCGTCCTTGTCGTGAAATATGCAATGTCTGCCGGAATTGTGTTGTGCTAGCGTTGGCTCCCTCTTGGGGGGCCTTGGATATGAGGCGGCACCACCTGTATCCAAGTATATGTTGCTCAGAGTGTCATTCAGTTCAGTGTATTTGTCGTATCTGGACCCTCTCCGGGGTGGAGCATTAAGATCATTTACAGCAGGGGTCTCTCCTTTACCCATGTCATTGCCTTTTCCAGGATTGAGTGGTTCTCCATCTCCGAGCGTGTTGACATCGAGAGTGCGTTTCTGAATATTTGCATCTTCTTCCCACAGGAATCTATCTACTTCAAGGTAAAATTTGCTGAGGTTCCGCGGTGCATCTCTATACAAAGACTTTTTGAACTCTGAGTTATCTAGAATGCCGGATACTACTGCCATCAGTACCATCGATGCTTCAGGGAGATCAACTGATGTTGCTGCAACGTTGAATCTTTCCAAGAATGAACGCCGAGTTTCTTTGGGCCTCTGGTTTATTTGAGTGAGTGACATGACATTCTTGGTTCGTGCGATAAGGGCACGAAATTGTTCAAGGAAGCGAGCGACCAACATACTGCATCTATTAAACGATTCCGTTTCTAGCTGTCGAATCCACATGGCTGTTATATCTGTCAGAAAGAGGGGAAAACATTTAGCCATGACGTTTTCCGATGCCATGTGAACTTCCTTATGCCGTTTGTAGCGCATCAGGTGCACGGTAGGATCTGTCCTGCCGTTGTAGGGCTCCAGTTGGGAACGTTTGAAATATGGTGGATTACGAGAATTCCTGATTTCATGAGTGAAAGGAGTGTGGTTGACGTCGTCCACGTAGTTCTGGTAAGTGCAGCCTCTCGTTAGGTATTGAATGAGATTGGCGAGCCGATAGCCCTAAAAAAGTTGTTGCAAGTTGCCAAGATCAGAGACGGTGCCCCCAGCGTTGAATGCAAGAGAAGATGGAAGTCGATGGGCTGTCGTGAGCGGGTCATGGTTCGCGGTTCAGGGGAGGCGACCCGACCCGGTCGTGAATCATGGAGGTTGGCACGAGAGGCCGGGTCGTGAAGTAGGGGGGCGATCCGACTGGGTCCTGGAGGTAGGTCACGAACCGGTCGTTGTTGAGAAAACAGGAGCGAGTTGCTGGGATCGGCTCGTGAGCCTGACGGTGCACCACGATCCGGATCACGATCTAGAGGTGTATCCCAAGATGGTTGATTCTGTTGAACGGGGTCTTGCAATCCGGTGCTCATCTGATCTGGAGCTGAAGTAGATCGCAGTGCATTTCCAAGAGTGTGTGGGTTGCCCCTGAATCCTAGTGATGCACGACCCGCTTGTGTGGCTTCATTTCCAATGACTTGAGCGTTGCTCGGCCTTCCGTCTATCCGAGTGAAGAATTGGTTGATCATTTCCTGTTGTTTCTGGAGGAGATCATCCTGCCTTGCCATCTGGGTCCTTAATTCAGCGAGAACTCCATCCATCTCGTCTCTAGTTAAGTATGCGGATGGGTCTTCGTGGGAGGAAGCCTCCAGGCTTGCCTCATTCCTTGCGCCTTCAGCATCAGCATCATCGGCTTGAGCAAAAGTTCCAGTCTTCTTCCTTTTGATCGCATTTATCCAATAGCCAAAAAATCCAAGCAGAAGTTGAAGTTGTTGTGCGCCTCCCTCCTGGCGTGCCAAAATGTTAGACCAAAATCTGGGCCTAACACCATAATGTAGATCAAAGATCACGTGATGCAGAAAATGACAAAATCAGAGGGAACACATGAGGTTTTATAATGGTTCGGCTGTAGATGTAGCCTACGTCCACTTTATAATCATATTGTTATACTGATAGATTACAAGAATCAGTTACATGCAAGCACACAATCTGTGTGCTTTATTGAGGTTACAAGAGGAGAATTTAGATGTACAAAGGAGAAAAGTCCTTTCTCTTCAGTAATGGAGGAAGCCGTGAAGAAGTATGGCCAAAAGATCCTTGAAAATGCCTTCAAATGGTGTATTTATAGCTGTAGGAGAGCTTCTGGGTCGACCTAATCGTGATGGGGTACGTGGCACCAGATCCGGGAAAGTAGGAGTAAGATGTGGCATGAGAACAGGTCAAAACAGGCTGTCCAGGAGCAAGTTCGGGGGTCGGATCGTGATCATGTAGGGCGAGCTGACCGGGTCCCCGCGAACTGTAATGAAGAGCTGGCGATCGGATCGTGGTCTCCATGTGCGCCATGAGTGGGTCATGGTCTGATTGTGCGCCACGAGCCAAGGGGTCGATCCGATGAGGGGCGATCCGAGGGTGCATCACCAGCCCGAGAGGGTGTACGAGCCATACTCCGATCGTGCGACGCTTCATCGCTTTATCCGGGAAACTGCTAGGTTATACCCTGTTCATTGAAACGGGCATAACTTTCAAACCGTAAGTCCGATTGAGCCAAACCGAAGCTCAAACTGAAGCTAACTCAGAGGGCTACAAGAGCTACGGAGCTTAGCTCCGTATTTGCTGTTTACGGGCCCAAAAGAGGTCAACTGATAGGAGTTTCGGGCCTGTTTATGTTGAGAATGTGATTTTGACCAAATCTTTCAATGTCTTCTGACGTTATTTCCATCGCTTGATCATGTTATCATTCAGGAATTCCATATGTGATAGCTTTTGCCAAAATATGTGTCAACAGGCCCGCCCCGCAGAACATATCTTGCTGGTTGAAGGAAGATGTGTTCTGCATAATTTGAGAAATCCAAATTCAGAATGCGACGATCATGCCGGATCGTATTAAGACCAGAAAACCGGCGATCACACGGGATCGTATTAAGGCCAGAGAAAAATCCAAGAAGGCCAGG
The DNA here is from genome assembly GCA_030737875.1 of Allium sativum. Taxonomy (NCBI): domain Eukaryota; kingdom Viridiplantae; phylum Streptophyta; class Magnoliopsida; order Asparagales; family Amaryllidaceae; genus Allium; species Allium sativum. The sequence goes on along the minus strand of CM060920.1, from coordinate 32,197,165 downwards.
AGTTTGCACCTGCAATAAGATAAAACAAACAATGCAAGAATATTTCCTAGATGACCTTACTGGAGTAAACCATCCGAGGAGGTGTTAGAGGGGTTCCAAGACGGCCTTACCAGAGTAAGACGACCAAGGAAAAGCAACGAAGGTTCCAAGACGGCCTTATCGGAGTAAGACGACCAAGGAAAAGCACATGAGGTTCCAAGATGGCCTTACCAGAGTAAGACGACCAAGGAAAAGCACATGAGGATTTGTTTATACTAGACGGATCCAGTTTGGAGCCGGAGCTCATTGTTTATACTAGACGGATCTAGTTAGGAGCTGGAGCTCAATGCTTATTACTAATTCATGAAAATGCAGCGGTCGTTTGCCGAACACGACTGGAGACCACAGTCGGTTCCGTGCGTGAGGGCTGATGTGACGGCTCTTATTACATGTAGGTAAAACAAAGGAGGGGGAGAAGTAGCCAAAAAACATGAACTATGGACCAGAGTCCAGCAAACTAATGAGATCCGCTGGGTGGGATTAGTTAATAATAAGCCCGCGATTTCTCGACCCGGGATCATTCCCTCTTCGGGGAGTCGGTGGTGGTAGCGCGGGTGTGGGGGATGTTGGCCGAATGACGTACTCAGGTAGTTCTCCTCGCCGGACCCGATCCTCGATAAGGTTTCGCAAATGTCTGCAGTCATCGGTGTTATGATCGTCCATGTCATGAAATATGCAATGTCTTCCAGAATTGCGTTGTGCTAGCGTTGGCTCCCTCTTGGAGGGCCTTGGATATGAGTCAGCACCACCTGTATCCACGTATATGTTGCTCAGAGTGTCATTCAGTTCAGTGTATTTGTCGTATCTGGACCCTCTCCGGGGTGGAGCATTACGATATTTTGTAGCAGGGGTCTTTCCTTTACCCATGTCATTGCCTTTTCCAAGATTGGGAGGTTCTCCATCTCCAAGCATGTTGACATCAAGAGTGCATTTCTCAGAAGTTGCATCTTCTTCCCGCAAGAATCTATCTGCTTCAAGGTAGAATTCATTGAGGTTTCACGGTGGATCTCTGTACAAAGACTTTTTGTACTCCGAGTTATCTAGAACGCCAGATACTACTGCCATCAGTACCATCGATGGTTCAGGACGATTAGATGATGCTGCTGCAACATTGAATCTTTCCAAGAATGAACACAGAGCTTCTCTAGGCCTCTTCTTTATTGTAGTGAGTGACATGACATTCTAGGGTCGTGCGATGTGTACACGAAATTGTTCAACAAAGCAAGCGACCCACATATTCTAGCTATTGATCGATTCCGTTTCTAACTATCGAATGCACATGGCTACTATATCAGTCAGAAAGAGGGGAAAACATTTATCCATGACATTTTCTGAAGCCATGTGAACTTCCATATGTCGTTTGTAGCGCATCAGGTGCATAGTAGGATCTGTTCTGCCATTGTAGGGCTCCAGTTGTGGAAGTTTGAAATCTGGGAGATCACGAGAACACCTAATTTCATGAGTGAAAGGAGTGTGGTTGACGTCGTCCACGTCGTACTGATAAGTGTGGCCTCTTGTGAGGCGTTGAATGAGATTGGCGAGCCGATTGCCCTCAAAAAGTTGTTGCAATTTGCCAAGATCAGAGCCGGTGCCCCCAGCATTGAATGAAAGAGAAGATAGAAGCCGGTGGGCTATCGTGAGCTGGTCGCTGGTCGTGGTTCAGTGGAGGTGACCCGACCCGGTCGTGAATCATGGAGGTTGGCACCTGAAGCCGGGTCGTGAAGCAGAGGGGTGTTCCGACTGGGTCCTGGAGGTAGGTCACGAACCGGTTGACGTTGAGCAAACGGGAGTGAGTTGCTGGGATCGACTCGTGAGCCTGGTGGTGCACCACGATCCAGATCGCGATCTAGAGGTATATCACGAGATGGTTGATGCTATTGAACGGGGGCTTGCAATCCGGTGTTCATCTGATCTGGAGATGAAGTAGATCGCAGTGCATTTCCAAGAGCAAGTGGGTAGACCCCGAATCCTAGTGATGCACGAGCCGCTTCTGTGGCTTCATTACCAATGACTTGAGCGTTGCTTGGCCTTCCATCCTTCCGAGTGAAGAATTGGTTGATCATTTCCTGTTATTTCTGGGGGAGATCGTCCTGCCTGGCCATCTGGGTCCTCAATTCAATGATAACTCCATCCATCTCATATCTAGTTAAGTATGATGATGGGTCTTCATGGAAGGAAGCCTCCAGGCTTGCCTCATTCCTTGCGCCTTCAGCGTCAACATCATCTGCATGAGCGGAAGTTCCAGTTTTCTTCCATTTCATTGCCATTTATCCAATAGCCAAAAAATCCAAGCAGAAATTGAAGTTGTCGTGCGCCCCCATTCCTAGCGTTCGAAAATGTTAGACCAAAATCCGGGCCAAACACCCTAATGTAGATCGCAGATCACGGGATGCAAAAAATGATAAAATCAGAGGGAACACACGAGGTTTTATAGTGGTTCGGCTGTAGATGTAGCTTACATCCACTTTATAATCTTATTGTTATACTGACAGATTACAAGAATCAGTTACATGCAAGCACACAATCTGTGTGTTTTATTGAGGTTGCAAGAGGAGAATTTAGATGTACAAAGGGGAAAAGTCCTTGCACTTCAGTAATGTAGGAAGCCGTAAAGAAGTTTGGCCAAAAGATCCCTGAAAATGCCTTCGAGTGGTGTATTTATAGCTGTAGGAGAGCTTCTGGGTTGACTGGATCGTGATGGGGTATGTGGCACCCGATCCGGGAAAGTAGGAGTAAGTTGTGGCATGATAACAGGTCAAAACGTGATGTCTAGGAGTAGGTTCGGGTGTCAGATCGTGATCAAGTAGGGCGAGCTAACCATGTCCTCGCTAATTGTAATGAAGAGCTGGCGATCGGGTCGTGGTCTCCATGTGCGCCACGAGTGGGTCGTGGTCTGAAGGTGAGCCACGAGCCAAGGGGGCGATCCGATGAGGGGCGATCCGAGGGTGCATCACGAGCCAGAGAGGGTGTACGAGACATACTCCAATCGCGTGACGCATCGTCGCTTTATCCGGGAAACTGCCAGGTTATACCTGTTTCACGGAAATGGGCATAACTTTCAAACCGTAAATCCGATTGAGCCAAACCGAAGCTCAAACTGAAACTAACTCAGAGGGCTATAAGAGTTATGAGGCTTAGCTCCGTAATTGCTGTTTTCGGGCCAATAAGAGGTCGTTTGATAGGAGTTTCGGTCCTGTTTATGTTGAGAATGTGATTTTGACCAAATCTCTCAATGTCTTCTGACGTTTCCATCGCTTGAGCATGTTATCATTCAGGAATTCCATAAGTGATAGCTTTTACCAAAAAATGTTTTAACAGGCCCGCCCTTAGAACATATCTTGCTGGTTGAAGGAAGATGTGTTCTAGATAATATGAGAAATCCAAATCCAGAATGCGAAGATCACGCCGGATCGTATTAAGACCAGAAAATCGATGATCACACGGGATCGTATTAAGGCCAGAGAAATCCAAGAAGACCAGGAGTTTGCACCTGCATTAAGATAAAACAAACAATGCAAGAATATTTCCCAGATAGCCTTACCAGAGTAAACCATCCGAGGTGGTGTTAGATGGGTTCCAAGACGGCCTTACCGGAGTAAGACGGCCAAGGAAAAGCAATGTAGGTTCCAAGACGGCCTTATAGGAGTAAGACGACCAAGGAAAAGCACATGAGGTTCCAAGACGGCCTTACCGGAGTAAGACGACCAAGGAAAAGCACATGACGATTTGTTTATACTAGACGGATCCAGTTCGGAGCCGGATCTCAATGTTTATACTGGACGGATCCAGTTAGGAGCCGGAGCTCAATGCTTATTACTAATTCATGAAAATGCAGTGGTCGTTTGCCGAACACGACTGGAGACCACAAGTCGGTTCCGTGCATGTGGGCTGATGTGACGGCTCTTATTACATGCAGGGAAAACAAAGGAGGGCGAGAAGTCACCTAAAAACATGAACTATGGACCAAAGTCCAGCAAACTAAAGAGATCCGCTAAGTGGGATTAGTTAATGATAAGCCCACGATTGCTTGATCCGGGATCGTTCCCTCTCCGTGGAGTCGGTGGTGGTAGCGCAGGTGTGGGCGCTGTTGGTCGAATGACGTACTCGGGTAGTTCTCCTCGCCTGACCCTATCATCGATAAGGTCTCGCAAATGTCTGCAATCATCGGTGTTATGACCGTCCATGTCATGAAATATGCAACATCTTCTTCCGGAATTGAGTTGTGCTATCGTTGGGTCCCTCTTGGGGGGCCTTGGATATTAGGCGGCACTACATGTATCCACGTATATATTGCTCAGAGTGTCATTCAGTTCAGTGTATTTGTCGTATCTGGACCCTCTCCAGGGTGGAGCATTACGATCATTTGTAGCAGGGGTCTTTCCTTTACCCTTGTCATTGCCTTTTCCAGGATTGGGCAGTTCTCCATCTCCGAGCTTATTGACGTCGAGAGTGCGTTGCTCAGAAGTTGCATCTTCTTCCCATACGAATATATCTGCTTCAAGGTAGAATTCGTTGAGGTTTCGCGGTGGATCTCTGTACAAAGACTTTTTGAACTCCGAGTTATCTAGAACGCCGGATAGTACTGCCATCAGTACCATCGATGGTTCAGGGCGATCAACTGATGTTGCTGCAATGTTGAATCTTTATTGTAGTGAGTGACATGACGTTTTTGGATCGTCCGATGTGGACACGAAATTGTTCAAGGAATTGAACGACCAACATATTCCAGCTATTGATCAATTCCATTTCTAGCTGTTGAATCCACATGGCTGCTATACCAGTCAAAAAGAGGGGAAAACATTTAGCCATGATGTTTTCCGATGCCATGTGAGATTCCATATGCTGTTTGTAGTGCATTAGGTGCACGGTAGGATCCATTCTGCCGTTGTAGGGCTCCAGTTGTGGAAGTTTGGAATCTGGGGGATTACGAGAATTCCAGATTTCATGAGTGAAAGGAGTGTGGTTGACGTCGTCCATGTCGTTCTGATAAGTGCGGCCTCTCATGAGGCGTTGAATGAGATTGGCGAGCCGATTGCCATCAAAAAGTTGTTGCAGGTTGCCAAGATCAGAGCCGGGGCCCCCAGCGTTGAATGCAAGAGAGGATGGAAGCCAGTGGGCTGTCATAAGCGGGCCGCGGGTCATGGTTCATGGTTCAGGGGAGGCGACCCGACCCGGTCGTGAATCTTGGAGGTTGGCACGTGAGGCTGGGTCATGATGCAGGGTGGCGATCCGACTAGGTCTTGGAGGTAGTTCACGAACCGGTTGTTGTTGAGCAAATGGGAGCGAGTTGCTAGGATCGGCTCGTGAGCCTAGTGGTGCAGCACGATCCAGATCGCGATCTAGAGGTGTATCACGAGATGGTTGATGCTGTTGAACGGGGGCTTGCAATCCGGTGTTCATCTGATCTGGAGCTGAAGTAGATCGCTGTGCATTTCCAAGAGCGAGTTGGTTACCCCCGAATCCTAGTGATGCACGAGCCGCTTCTATGGCTTCATTTCCAATGACTTGAGCGTTGCTCGGCCTTCCATCCATCCGAGCGATGAATTGGTTGATCATTTCCTGTTGTTTCTGGAGGAGATCGTCCTGCCTTGCCATCTGGGTCCTCAATTAAGTGGGAACTCCATCCATCTCGTCTCTAGTTAAGTACGCTGATCGGTCTTCATTGAGGGAAGCCTCCAAGCTTGCCTCATTCCTTGTGCCTTCAGCGTCAGCATCATCGGCATGAGCGGAAGTTCCAGTCTTCTTCCTTTTGATTGCATTTATCCAATAGCCAAAAAATCCAAGCAAAAGTTGAAGTTGTCATGTGCCCCCCTCCTGGCGCGCCAAAGTGTTAGACCAAAATCTGGGCCTAACACCCTAATGTAGATCACAGATCACGGGATGCAGAAAATGATAAAATCAGAGGGAACACATGAGGTTTTATAGTGGTTCGACTGCGGGTGTAGCCTACGTCCACTTTATAATTTTATTGTTATACTGACAGATTTCAAGTATCAGTTATATGCAAGCATACAATCCGTGTGATTTATTGAGGTTACAAGAGGAGAATTTAGATGTACAAAGGGGCAATGTCCTTGCACTTCAGTAATGGAGGAAGCCATGAAAAAGTATGGCCAAAGGATCATTGAAAAAGCCTTCGAATGGTGTATTTAAAGCTGTAGGGGAGCTTCAAGGTTGACTGAATCGTGATGGTGTATGTGGCACCCGATCCGGGAAAGTAGGAGTAAGTTGTGGCATGATAACAGGTCAAAACAGGATGTCTAGGAGCAGGTTCGGGTGTCAGATCGTGATCATGTAAGGCGAGCTGACCATGTCCTCGCGAACTGTTGTGAAGAGCTGGCGATCGGGTCGTGGTCCCCATGTGCGCCACGAGTGGGTCGTGGTCTGAAGGTGCGCCACGAGCCAAGGGCGGCGATCCGATGAGGGGCGATCCGAGGGTGCATCACGAGCCAGAGAGGGTGTACGAGCCATACTCCGATCGTGTGACGCATCGTCGCTTTATCCGGGAAACTGCCAGGTTATACCCGTTTCACGGAAAGGGCATAACTTTCAAACCATAAATCCGATTGAGCCAAACCAAAGCTCAAACTGAAGCTAACTCAGAGCGCTATAAGTGTTACGGAGCCTAGCTCCGTAATTGCTGTTTTCGGGCCCAAAAGAAGTCGTCTAATAGGATTTTCGGTCCTGTTTATGTTGAGAATCTGATTTTGACCAAATCTCTCAATGTCTTCTGACGTTGTTTCCATCGCTTGAGCATGTTATCATTCAGGAATACCATAAGTGACAGCTTTTACCAAAAAATGTGTCAACATGCCAACCCTTAGGACATATCTTCTTGGTTGAAGGAAGATGTGTTCTGGATAATCTGGGAAATCCAAATGCAGAATGCGACGATCAAGCCGGATCGTATTAAGGCCAAAAATCCGACGATCACACGGGATCGTATTATGGCTAGAGAAATCCAAGAAGACTAGGAGTTTGCACCTGCAATAAGATAAAACAAACAATGTAAGAATATTTCCCAGATGGCCTTACCGGAGTAAACCATCCGAGGTGGTGTTAGATGCGTTCCAAGACGGCCTTATCGGAGTAAGACGGCCAAGGAAAATCAACGAAGGTTCCAAGGCGGCCTTATAGGAGTAAGACGACCAAGGAAAAGCACATGAGGTCACATGAGGATTTATTTATACTAGACGGATCTAGTTCGAAGCCGGATCTCAATGTGTATACTGGATGGATCCAGTTAGGAGCCGGAGCTCAATGCTTATTACTAATTCATGAAAATGCAGCGGTCGTTTGCCGAATAGGACTGGAGACCACAAGTCGGTTCCATGCATGTGGGCTGATGTGACGGCTCTTATTACATGCAGGGGATACAAAGGAGGGTAAGAAGTCACCTAAAAACATGAACTATGGACCAGAGTCCAGCAAACTAAAGAGATCCACTGAGTGCGATTAGTTAATGATAAGCCCGCGATTGCTTGATCCGGGATCGTTCCCTCTCCGAGGAGTCGGTGGTGGTAGCGCAGGTATGGGTGTTGTTGGTCGAATGACATACTCGGGTAGTTCTCCTCGCCTGACCCTATCCTCGATAATGTCTCGCAAATGTCTGCAATCATCGGTGTTATGACCGTCCATGTCATGAAATATGCAATGTCTTCTGGAATCGCGTTGTGCGAGCACTGGCTCCCTCTTGGGGGGCATTGGATATTAGGCGGCACCACCTGTATCCACGTATATGTTGCACAGAGTGTCATTCAGTTCAGTGTATTTGTCTTATCTGGACCCTCTTCGGGGTGGAGCGTTACGATCATTTGTAGCAGGGGTCTTTCGTTTACCCTTGTCATTGCCTTTTCCAGGATTGGGCAGTTCTCCATCTCCGAGCATATTAACGTCGAGAGTGCGTTGTTCAGAATTTGCATCTTCTTCCCGCAGGAATCTATCTGCTTCTAGGTAGAATTCGCTGAGGTTTCGCGGTGGATCTCTGTACAAAGACTTTTTGAACTCTGAGTTATCTAGAACACCGGATACTACTGCCATCAGTACCATCGATGGTTAAGAGAGATCAACTGATGCTTCTTCAATGTTGAATCTTTCCAAGAATGAACGCGGAGCTACTCTGGGCCTCTTCTTTATTGTAGTGAGTGACATGATGTTCTTGGATCATGCGATGTGGACACGAAATTGTTCAAGGAAGCGAGCGACTAACATGATCCAGCTATTAATCAATTCCATTTCTAGCCGTTGAATCCACATGTCTGCTATATCAGTCAGAAAGAGGGGAAAACATTTAGCCATGACGTTTTCCGATGCCATGTGAACTTCCATATGTTGTTTGTAGCGCATCAGGTGCACGGTAGGATCCATCCTGCCGTTGTAGGGCTCCAGTTGTGGAAGTTTGGAATCTGGGGGATTATGAGAATTCCTGATTTCATGAGTGAAAGGAGTGTGGTTGACGTCGTCCATGTCGTTCTGATAAGTGCGGCCTCTCGTGAGGCGTTGAATGAGATTGGCGAGCCGATTGCCATCAAAAAGTTGTTGCAGGTTGCCAAGATCAGAGCCGGGGCCCCCAGCGTTGAATGCAAGAGAGGATGGAAGCCGGTGGGCTGTCATGAGCGGGACGCGGGTCATGGTTCATGTTTCAGGGGAGGCGACCCGACCCGGTCGTGAATCATGGAGGTTGGCACGTGAGGCCGGGTCGTGATGCAGGGTGGCGATCCGACTAGGTCTTGGAGGTAGGTCATGAACCGGTTGTTGTTGAGCAAACGGGAGCGAGTTGCTAGGATCGGCTCGTGAGCCTAGTGGTGCAGCACGATCCAGATCCCGACCTAGAGGTGTATCACGAGACGGTTGATGCTGTTGAACGGGGGCTTGCAATCCGGTGTTCATCTGATCTGGAGCTGAAGTAGATCGTTGTGCATTTCCAAGAGCGAGTTGGTTACCCCCGAATCCTAGTGATGCACGAGCCGCTTCTATGGCTTCATTTCCAATGACTTGAGCGTTGCTCGGCCTTCCATCCATCAGAGCAATGAATTGGTTGATCATTTCTTGTTGTCTATGGCGGAGATCGTCCTGCATTGCCATCTGGGTCCCCAATTCAGTGAGAACTCCATCCATCTCGTCTCAAGTTAAGTATGCTGATGGTTCTTCATTGGGGGAAGACTCCAGCCTTGCCTCATTCCTTGCGCCTTCAGCGTCAGCATCATCGGCATGAGCGGAAGTTCCAGTCTTCTTCCTTTTGATTGCATTTATCCAATAGCCAAAAAATCCAAGCAAAAGTTGAAGTTGTCATGTGCCCCCCTCCTGGCATGCCAAAATGTTAGACCAAAATCTGGGCCTAACACCCTAATGTAGATCACAGATCACGGGATGCAGAAAATGATAAAATCAGAGGGAACACACGAGGTTTTATAGTGGTTCGGCTGTGGGTGTAGCCTACGTCCACTTTATAATCTTATTGTTATACTGACAGAGTACAAGTATCAGTTACATGCAAGCACACAATCCGTGTGTTTTATTGAGGTTACAAGAGAAGAATTTAGATGTACAAAGGAGCAAAGTCCTTGCACTTCAGTAATGGAGGAATCCGTGAAGAAGTATGGACAAAAGATCCCTGAAAATGCCTTCAAATGGTGTATTTATAACTGTAGGAGAGCTTCTGCGTTGACCGGATCGTGATGGGGTACGTGGCACCCGATCCGGGAAAGTAGGAGTAAGATGTGGCATGAGAACAAGACAAAACAGGCTCTCGAGGATCAGGTTCGGGGGTCGGATCGTGATCATGTAGGGAGAGCTGACCGGGTCCTCGCGAACAGTAATGAAGAGCTGGCGATCGGGTCGTGGTCTCCATGTGCGCCACGAGTGGGTCGTGGTCTGAAGGTGCGCCACGAGCCAAGGGGGCGATCCGATGAGGGGTGATCCGAGGGTGCATCACGAGCCAGAGAGGGTGTACGAGCCATACTCCGATCGTGTGACGCTTCATCACTTTATCTGGGAAACTCCCAGGTTATACCCTGTTCACGGAAACGGGCATAACCTTCAAACCGTAAGTCTGATTGACCCAAACCGAAGCTCAAACTGAAGCTAACCCTAAGGGCTACAAGAGTTACTAAGCTTAGCATCCTAATTGCTGCTTTCGGGCCCAAAAGTGGTGGTCTGATAGGAGTTTCGGGCCTGTTTATGTTGAGAATGTGATTTTGACCAAATCTCTCAATGTCTTCTGACGTTTCCATTGCTTGAGCATGTTATCATTCAGGAATTCCATATGTGTCAGCTTTTGCCAAAAAATGTGTCAACAGACCCGTCCCCCAGAACATATTTTGCTGGTTGAAGGAAGATGTGTTCTGGATAATTTGAGAAATCCAAATCCAGAATGCGACAATCACGCCGGATCGTATTAAGACCAGAAAACCGACGATCACACGGGATCGTATTAAGGCCAAAGAAGACCAGGAGTTTGCGCCTACAATAAGATAAAATAAACAATGCAATAATATTTCCTAGATGGCCTTACCGAAGTAAACCATCCGAGGTGGTGTTAGAGGGGTTCCAAGTCGGCCTTACCGGAGAAAGATGACCAAGGAAAAGCAACGAAGATTCCAAGACGGCCTTATCGAGTAAGACGACCAAGGAAAAGCACATGAGGTTCCAAGATGACCTAACTTGAGTAAGACGACCATGGAAAAGCACATGAGGATTTGTTTATACTAGACGGATCCAGTTCGGAGCTGGAGCTCAATGTTTGTACTGGACGGATCCAGTTAGTAGCCGGAGCTCAAAGCTTATTTCTAATTCATGAAATGCAGCGGTCGTTTGCCGAACATGAATGGAGACCACAAGTCGGTTCCGTGCATGCGGGCTGATGTGACGGCTCTTATTACATGTAGGGAAAACAAAGGAGGGTGAGAAGTCGCCTAAAAACATGAAATATGGACCAGAGTCCAGTAAACTAAAGAGATCCGCTGAGTAGGATTAGTTAACGATAAGCCCGCGATTGCTCAATCCGGGATCGTTGCCTCCCCGGGGAGTCGGTGGTGGCAGCGCAGGTGTGGGCGCTGTTGGTCGAATGACGTACTCGGGTAGTTCTCCTCGCCTGACCCGATCACCGATAAGGTCTCGGAAATGTCTGCAGTCATCGGCGTTATGAACGTCCATGTCATGAAATATGCAATGTCTTCCGGAATTGTGTTGTGCTAGCGTTGGCTCCCTCTTGGGGATCCTTGGATATGAGGCAGCACCAACTGTATCCACGTATATGTTGCTTAGCGTGTCATTCAGTTCTGTGTATTTGTCGTATCTGGACCCACTCCGGGGTGGAGCATTACGATCATTTGTAGCAGGGGTCTTTCCATTACCCATGTCATTGCCTTTTCCAGGATTGGGCGGCTCTCCATCTCCGATCATACTAACATCTAGAACGCCCGGATACTATTACCATCAGTACCATCGATGGTTCAGGGCGATCAACTGATGCTGTTGCAACGCTGAATCTTTCCAAGAATGAACGCAGAGATTTTCTAGGCCTCTGCTTTATTGTAGTGAGTGACATGACGTTCTTCGGTCGTGCGATGTGGACATGAAATTGTTCAAGGAAGCGAGCGACCAACATATTACAGATATTGATCGATTCCGTTTCTTGCTATCGAATCCACATGGCTGCTATATCAGTCAGAAAGAGGGGAAAACATTTAGCCATGACGTTTTCCGATGCCATATGAACTCCCATATGCCGTTTGTAGCGCATCAGGTCCACGGTAGGATCTGTCCTGCCGTTGTAGGGCTCCAGTTGTGGATGTTTGAAATCTGGGGGATTACGAGAATTCCTGATTTCATGAGTGAAAGGAGTGTGGTTGACGTCATTCACGTCGTTCTGATAAGTGCGGCCTCTCATGAGGCGTTGAATGAGATTTGCGATCCGATTGCCCTCAAAAAGTTGCTGCAAGTGGCCAAGATCAGAGCCGGTGCCCCCAGCGTTGAATGCAAGAGAAGATGGAAGCCGGTGGGCTGTCGTGAGCTGGTCGCGGGTCGTGGTTCGTGGTTCAGGGGAGGTGACCCGACCCGGTCGTGAATCATGGAGGTAGGCACGTGAGGCCGGGTCATGAAGCAGGGGGGCGATCCGACTGCGTCTTAGAGGTAGGTCATGAAACGGTTGTTGTTGAGAAAACGTGAGCGAGTTGCTGGGATCGGCTCGTGAGCCTGGTTGTGCACCACGATCCGGATCGCAATCTAGAGGTGTATCACGAGATGGTTGATGCTGTTGAACGGGGGCTTGCAATCTGGTGTTCATCTGGTCTGGAGCTGAAGTAGATAGCGGTGCATTTCCAAGAGCCAGTAGGTTGCCCCATAATCCTAGTGATGCACGAGCCGCTTCTATGGCTTCATTTGTAATGACTTGAGCGTTGCTCGCCCATCCATCCATCTGAGCGAAGAATTGGTTGATCATTTCCTGTTCTCTCAGGAGGAGATCGTCCAGCCTTGCCATCTGGGTCCTCAATTCAGTGAGAACTCCATCCATCTCGTCTCTTGTTAAGTATGCTGACGGGTCTTCATGAGAGGATGCCTCCAGGCTTGCCTCATTCCTTGCGCCTTCAGCGTCAGCATGAGTGGAAGTTCCAGTCTTCTTCCTTTTGATTGCCATTTATCAAATAGCCAAAAAATCCAAGCAGAAGTTGAAGTTGTCGTGTTCCCCACTTCCTGGCGCGCCAAAATGTTATACCAAAATCTGGTCATAACACTCTAATGTAGATCGCAGATCACGGGATGCAGAAAATGATAAAATCTGAGGGAACACACGAGGTTTTATAGTGGTTCGACTGTAGATGTAGCCTACGTCCACTTTATAATCTTATTGTTATACTGACAGATTATAAGAATCAGTTACATGCAAGCACACAATCTGTATGTTTTACTGAGGTTACAAGAGGAGAATTTAGATGTACAAAGGAGCAAAGTCCTCGCACTTCAGTAATGGAGGAAGCTATGAAGAAGTATGGCCAAAAGATCCCTGAAAATACCTTCAAATGGTGTATTTATAGCTGTAGGAGAGCGTCTGGGTTGAACGAATCGTGATGGGGTACATGGCACCCGATCCTGGAAAGTAGGAGTAAGATGTGGCATGAGAACAGGACAAAACAGGCTATCCAAGAGCAGGTTCTGGGTCGGATCATGATCATGTAGTGCGAGCTGACCAGGTCCTCGTGAACTGTAATGAAGAGCTGGCGATCGGGTCTTGGTCTCCATGTGCGCCATGAGTGGGTCGTGATCTGAAGGTGCGCCACGAGCCAAGGAGGGTGATCCGATGAGGGGCGATCCGAGGGTGCATCACGAGCTAGAGAGGGTGTACAAGCCATACTTCGATCGTGTGACGCTTCGTCGCTTTATCCGGGAAACTGCCAGGTTATACCCTGTTCACGGAAACGGGCATAACTTTCAAACCGTAAGTCAGATTGAGCCTAACCGAAGCTCAAACTGAGGCTAACTCAGAGGGCTACTAGCGTTACTAAGCTCAGCTCCGTAATTGCTATTTTCAGGCCCAAAAGTGGTCGTTCGATAGGAGTTTCGGGCTTATTTATGTTGAGAATGTGATTTTAACCAAATCTCTCAATGTCTTCTGACGTTTCCATCGCTTGAGCATGTTATCATTCAGGAATTCCATATGTGACAGCTTTTGCCAAAAAATGTGTCAATAGGCTCCCCCCAGAACATATCTTGCTGGTTGAAGGAAGATGTGTTCTAGATAATATGAGAAATCCAAATCCAGAATGCGACGATCACACTAGATCGTATTAAAGCCAGAAAATCGAAGATCACACGGGATTGTAATAAGGCTAGAGAAATCCAAGAAGACTGGGAGTTTTGCATGTGCAGTAAGATAAAACAAACAATGCAAGAATATTTCCTAGTTGGCCTTACCGGTGTTAACCATCCGAGGTTGTGTTAGAGGGGTTCCAAGACGGCCTTACCGGAGTAGGACGACCAAGGAAAAGGAATGAAGGTTCCAAGACGGCCTTATCGGAGTAAGACCACGAAGGAAAAGTACATGAGGTTCCAAGACGGCCATACCGGAGTAAGACAACCAAGGAAAATCACATGAGGATTTGTTTATACTAGACGGATCCAGTTCGGAGCCGGAGCTCAATTTTTATACTGGACGGATCCAGTTAGGAGCCGGAGCTCAATACTTATTACTAATTCATGAAAATGCAGCGGTCGTTTGCCGAACACGACTGGAGACCCCAAGTCGGTTCCGTGCATGTGGGCTAATGTGACGGCTCTTATTACATGCAGGGAAAACAAAGGAGGGCGACAAGTCGCCTAAAAACCTGAAATATGGACCAGAGTCCAGCAAACTTAAGAGATTCGCTGAGTGGGATTAGTTAATGATAAGCCAGCGATTGCTCGGATCCGGGATCGTTCCCTCTTCGGGGAGTCGGTGGTGGTAGCGCAGGTGTGGGCGTTGTTGGTCGAATGACGTACTCGGGTAGTTCTCCTCACCTGACACGATCCTCGATAAGGTCTCGCAAATGTCTGCAGTCATCGGTGTTATGACCGTCCATGTCATGAAATATGCAATATCTTCCGGAATTGCGTTGTGCTAGCGTTGGCTCCCTCTTGGGGGGCCTTGGATATGAGGCGGTACCACCTGTATCCACGTATATGTTGCTCAGAGTGTCATTCAGTTTAGTGTATTTGTCGTATCGGGACCCTCTCCGGGGTGGAGCATTACAATCATTTGTTACAGGGGTCTTTCCTTTACCCATGTCATTGCCTTTTCCAGGATTGAGCGGTTCTCCTTCTCCGAGCATGTTGACATCGAGAGTTCGTTTCTCATAAGTAGCATCTTCTTCCCGCAGGAATCTATCTGCTTCAAGGTAGAATTCGCTGAGGTTTCGCGGTGGACCTCTGTGCAAAGACTTTTTGAACTCTGAGTTATCCACTACGGCGGATACTACTGCCATCAGTACCATCGATGGTTCAGGGCAATCAAGTGATGCTGCTGCAACGTTGAATCTTTCCAAGAATGAACGCAGAGCTTCTCTGGGCCTCTGCTTTATTGTAGTGAGTGACATGACGTTCCTGGGTCATGCCATGTGGACATGAAATTGTTCAAGGAAGCGAGCGGCCAACATATTCCATCTATTGATCGATTCCGTTTCTAGTAGTCGAATCCACATGGCTTCTATATCAGTCGGAAAAAGGGGAAAACATTTAGCCAGAAGTTTTCCGATTCCATGTGAACTTCCATATGCCGTTTGTAGCTCATCAGGTGCACGGTAGGATCTATCCTGCCGTTGTAGGGCTCCAGTCGTGGAAAGTTGAAATCTGGGGGATGATGAGAATTCCTGATTTCATGAGTGAAAGGAGTGTGGTTGACGTCGTCCACGTCATTCTGATAAGTGCGGCCTCTCGTGAGGCGTTGAATGAGATTGGCGAGCCGATTGCCCTCAAAAAGTTGTTTCAAGTTGCCAAGATCATAGCCGGTGCCCCCAGCGTTGAATGCAAGAGAAGATGGAAGCCGGTGGACTGTCGTGAGCGGGTCGGGGGTCGTGGTTCAGCGGAGGCGACCCAACCCGGTCGTGAATCATGGAGGTTGGCACGTGAGGCCGGGTCGTGAAGCATTGGGGCAAACCGACTGGGTCTTGGGGGTAGGTCATGAACCGGTTGTTGTTGAGTAAACGAGAGCGAGTTGCTGGGATCAGCTCATGAGCCTGGTGGTGCACCATGATCCAAATCGCGATCTAGAGGTGAATAACGAGATGGCTGATGTTGTTGGACGGGAGCTTGCAATCCGGTGTTCATCTGATCTGAAGCCGAAGTAGATCGCAGGGAATTTCCAAGAGCAAGTCGTTTGCCCCCGAATCCTTGTGATGCACGTGTCGCTTCTGTGGCTTCATTTCCAATGACTTGAGCGTTGCTCGACCTTCCATCCATCCGAGCGAAGAATTGGTTGATCATTTCTAGTTGTTTCCAGAGTAGATCGTCCTGCCTTGCCATCTGGGTGCTCCATTCAGTGAGAACTCCGTCCATCTCGTCTCTAGTTAAGTATGCTGATGGGTCTTCATGGGAGGAAGCCTCCAGGCTTGTCTCATTCCTTGCGCCTTCAGCGTCAGCATCATCGACATGAGCAGAAGTTCCATTCTTCTTCCTTTTGATTGCCATTTATCCAATAGCCAAAAATTCCAAGCAGGAGTTGAAGTTTTCGTGTGCTCCCCCTTCCTGGCGCGCCAAAATGTTAGACCAAAATCTGGGCCTAACACCCTAATGTAGATAACAAATAATGGGATGCAAAAAATGATAAAATCAGAGGGAACACACGAGGTTTTATAGTGGTTCGGCTGTAGATGTTGCCTACGTCCACTTTATAATCTTATTGTTATACTGACAAATTACAAGAATCAGTTACATGCAAGCACCCAATCCGTGTGATTTATTGAGGTTACAAGAGGAGAATTTAGATGTACAAAGGAGCAAAGTCCTAGAACTTCAGTAATGGAATAAGCCGTGAAGAAGTATGGCCAAAAGATCCCCGAAAATGCTTTCAAATGGTGTATTTATAGTTATATGAGAGCTTCTGGGTTGACCGGATCGTGATGGGTTACGTTGCACCCGATCCGCGTAAGTTGAAGTAAGATGTGGCATGAGAATAAGTCAGAATAGGCTGTACAGGAGCAGGTTCGGGTCTGGATCATGATCACGTAGGGCGAGCTGACCGGGTCATCGTGAACTGTAATGAAGTGCTGGCGATCGGGTCGTGGTCTTCATGTGCGCCACGAGTGGGTCGTGGTCTGAAGGTACGCCACGAGCCAAGGGGGCGTTCCGATGGGGGGCGATCCGAGGGTGCATCACGAGCCAGAGAGGGTGTACAAGCCATACTCCGATCGTGTGACGCTTCGTCGCTTTATCCGAGAAACTGCCAGGTTATAACCTGTTCACGGAAACGGGCATAACTTTCAAACCGTATGTGCGATTGTGCCAAACCGAAGCTCAAACTGAAGCTAACACAAAGGGCTACAAGGGTTATAGAGCCTAGCTCCATATTTGTTTTTTTCAGGCCCAAAAGAGGTCATCTGATAGGAGTTTCGGGCATGTTTATGTTGATAATGTGATTTTGATCAAATCTCTCAGTGTCTTCTGACGTTGTTTCCATTGCTTGAGTACGTTATCATTCAAGAATTCCATATGTGACAGCTTTTGCCAAAAAATGTGTCAACAGGCACGCCCCCTAAAACATATCTTGCTCGTTGAAGGAAGATGTGTTCTGGATAATCTAAGAAATCCAAATCCAGAATGTGATGATCACGCCGGATCATATTAAGGCTAGAAAACCGACGATCACACGGGATCGTATTAGGGCAAGAGAAATCCAAGAAGACCCAGAGTTTGCACCTGCAATAAGATAAAACAAACAATGCAAAAATATTTCCTAGATGGCCTTACCGGAGTAAACCATCCAATGAGGTGTTAGAGGGGTTCCAAGACGGCCTTACTGGAGTAAGACGACCAAGGAAAAGCAACGAAGGTTCCAAGACGGCCTTATCGGAGTAAGACGACCGAGGAAAAGCACAAGAGGTTCCAAGACAGACTTACCGGAGTACGACAACCAAGGAAAAGCACATGAGGATTTGTTTATAACATATGGATCTAGTTCGGAGCGGGAGCTCAATGTTTATACTGGACGGATCTAGTTAGGAGCTGGAGCTCAATGCTTATTACTAATACATGAAAATGCAGCGGTCGTTTGCCGACAATGACTGGAGACCACAAGTCGGTTCCGTGCGTGTGGGCTGATGTGATGGCTCTTATTCCATGCAGGGAAAACAAAGGAGGGCGAGAAGTCGCCTAAAAACATGAACTATGGACCAGAGTCCAACAAACTAGAGAGATCCGCTTAGTTGGATTAGTTAATGATAAGCCCATGATTGCTCGATCCGGGGCCGTTCCCTCTCCGGGGAGACGGCAGTGGTAGCGCAGGTGTGGGCGCTATTGGTCGAATGACGTACTCGGGTAGTTCTCCTCGCCTGACCCGATCATCAATAAGGTATCGCAAATGTCTGCAGTCATCGGTGTTATGACCGTCCATGTCATGAAATATGAAATGTCTTCCGGAATTGCGTTGTGCTAGCGTTGGCTCCCTTAGGGGGCCTTGGATATGAGTCGGCACCACCTGTATCCACGTATATGTTGCTCAGAGTGTCATTCAGTTCATTGTATTTGTCGTATCTGGACCCTCTCTGGGGTGGAGCATTACGATAATTAAAAACAGGGCTCTTTCCTTTAACCATGTCATTGCCTTTTCCAGGATTGGGCGGTTCTCCATCTCTGAGCTTGTTGACATCGAGAGTGCATTTCTCAGAAGTTGCATCTTCTTCCCGCAGGAATCTATCCGCTTCAAGGTAGAATTCGCTGAGGATTCGCGGGGATCTCTGTGCAAAGACTTTTTGAACTCCAAGTTATCTAGAACGCCGGATACTATTGCCATCAGTACCATCGATGGTTCAGGCGATCAACTGATGCTGAAGCAACGTTGAATCTTTCCAAGAATGAACGTAGAGCTTCTCTTAGCCTCTTCTTTATTGTAGTAAGTGACATGACATTCTTGGGTCGTGCGATGTGGACACGAAATTGTTCAACGAAGCGAGCGACCAACATATTCCAGCTATTGAACGATTTCGTTTCTAGCTGTCGAATCAACATGGCTGCTATATCAGTAAGATAGAGGGGAAAACATTTAGCCATGACGTTTTCCATTGCCATGGGAACTTCCATATGTCGTTTGTATCGCATTAGGTCCACGGTAGGATCTGTCCTGCCGTTGTAGGGCTCCAGTTGTGGAAGTTTGAAATCTGGGGGCATACGAGAATTCCTGATTTCATGAGTGAAAGGAGTGTGGTTGACGTCGTCCCCGTCGTTCTAATTAGTGCGGCCTCTCATGAGGTTTTGAATGAGATTGGCGAGCCGATTTCCCTCAAAAAGTTGTTGCAAGTTGCCAAGATCAGAGCTGGTGACCCCAGCGTTGAATACAAGATAAGACGGAAGCCGGTGGGCTTTCGAAAGCGGGTCGCGGTTCGTGGTTTATGGGAGGCGACCCGACCCGGTCGTGAATCATGGAGGTTGGCACGTGAGGCCGGGTCGTGAAGCAGGGGGCGATCCGACTGGGTCCTGGAGGTAGGTCCCGAACCGGTTGTTGTTGAGCAAACAGGAGAAAGTTGTTGGGATCGGCTCGTGAGCCTGGTGGTGCACCACGATCTGGATCGCGATCTAGAGCTGTATCACGAGATGGTTGTTGTTGTTGAAGGGGGCTTGCAATCCGTTGTTCATCTGATCTGGAGCTGAAGTAGATCGCAGTGCATTTCCAAGAGCGAGTGGGTTGCCAACGAATCCTAGTGATGCACGAGCCGCTTCTGTGGCTTCATTTCCAATGACTTGAGCGTTGCTTGGCCTTCCATCCGAGCGAAGAATTGGTTGATCATTTCCTGTTGTTTCTGGAGGAGATCGTCATACCTTGCCATCTGGGTCCTCAATTTAGTCAGAACTCCATCCATCTCGTCTCTAGTTAAGTATGCTGATGGGTATTCGTGGGAGGAAGCATCCAGGCTTGCCTCATTTCTTGCGCCTTCAGCTTCAGCATCACCGGCATGAGAGGAAGTTCCAGTCTTCTTCCTTTTGAATTCCATTTATCCAATAGCCAAAAAATCCAAGCAGAAGTTGAAGTTGTCGTGTGCCCCCCATCCTGGCGCACCAAAATGTTAGACCAAAATCTGGGCCTAGCACCCTAATGTAGATCACAGATCACGGGATGCAAAAAATGATAAAATCAAAGGGAACCCACGAGGTCTTATAGTGGTTTGGCTGTAGATGTAGCCTACGTCCACTTTATAATCTTATTGTTATACTGACAGATTACAAGAATAAGTTACATATAAGCACACAATCCGTGTGTTTTATTGAGGTTACAAGAGGAGAATTTAGATGTACAAAGGAGCAAAGTCCTTGATCTTCCGTAAAGGAGGAAGCCGTGAAGAAGTATAGCCAAAAGATCCTTGAAAATGCCTTCAAATGGTGTATTTATAGCCGTAGGAGGGCTTGTGGATTGACCGGATCATGATGGGGTACGTGGCACCCGATCCGGGAAAGTAGGAGTAAGATGTGGCATGAGAACAGGCCAAAACAGGCTGTCCAGGGGAAGGTTCGGGGGTCGGATCGTGATCATGTAGGGCAAGCTGACCAGGTCCTCGCAAACTGTAATGAAGAGCTGGAGATCGGGTCATGGTCTCCATGTGCGCCACGAGTGGGTCGTGGTCTGAAGGTGCACCACGAGCCAAGGGAGGCGATCCCCTGAGGGCTGATCCGAGGGTGCATCACGAGCCAGAGAGGGTGTAGGAGCCATACTCCTATCGTGTGACGCTTCGTCGCTTTATCCGGGAAACTGCCAGGTCATACCTTGTTCACGGAAACGGGAATAACTTTCAAACCGTAAGTCCGATTGAGCCAAACAGAACTTCAAACTGAAGCTAACTCAGAGGGCTACAAGGGTTATCGAGCTCAGCTCCATAATTGTTGTTTTCGGGCCTAAAAGAGTTGTCTGATAGGAGTTTCGGGCCTGTTTATGTTGAGAATGTTATTTTGACCAAATCTCTCAATGTCTTCTGACGTTATTTCTATCGCTTGAGCATGTTATCATTCAGGAAATCCAAATGTGACAGCTTTTTCCAAAAAATGTGTCAACAGGCCAACCCTTAGAACATATCTTCTTGGTTGAAGGAAGATGTGTTCTGGATAATTTGAGAAATCCAAATCCAGAATGCGACGATCACGCCGGATCGTATTAAGGCCAGAAAACCGACGATCACACGGGATCGTATTAAGGCCAGAGAAATCCAAGAAGACCAGGAGTTTGCACCTGCAATAAGATAAAACAAACAATGTAAGAATATTTCCTAGATGGCCTTACCGTAGTAAACCATCCGAGGAGGTGTTAGAGGGGTTCCAAAATGGCCTTACCGGAGTAAGACGACCAAGGAAAAACAACGACGGTTCCAAGACGGCCTTATCGGAGTAAGACCACCAAGGAAAAGCACATGAGGTTCCAAGGCGGCCTTACCGGAGTAAGACGACCAATGAAAAGCACATGAGGATTTGTTTATACTAGACAGATCCAGTTCGGAGCCGGAGCTCAATGTTTATACTAGACGGATCCAGTTAGGAGCCGGAGCTCAATGCTTATTACTAATTCATGAAAATGCGGCGGTTGTTTACCAAACACGATTGGAGACCACAAGTCGGTTCCATGCATGTGGGATGATGTGAAGCCTCTTATTACATGCAGGGAAAACAAAGGAGGGCGATAAGTCGCCTAAAAACATGAACTATGGACCAAAGTCCAGCAAACTAAAGAGATCCGCTGAGTGGGATTACTTAGTGATAAGCCCGCGATTGCTCGATCCGGGATCGTTACCTCTCCGGGGAGTCGGTGGTGGTAGCGCAGGTGTGGGCGCTGTTGGTCGAATGACGTACTCGGGTAGTTCTCCTTGCCTAACCTGATCCTCGATAAGGTCTCACAAATGTCTGCAGTCATCGGTGTTATGACCGTCTTTGTCGTGAAATATGCAATGTCTTACGGAATTGCGTTGTGCTACCGTTGGCTCCCTCTTGGGGGACCTTGGATATGAGGAGGCACCACCTGTATCCACGTATATGTTGCTCAGAATTTCATTTAGTTCAGTGTATTTATCATATCAGGACCCTCTTCGGGGTGGAGCATTACGATCATTCGTAGCAGGGGTCTTTCCTTTACCCATGTCATTGCCTTTTCCAGGATTGGGCGGTTCTCCATCTTTGAGCATGTTGACGTCGAGGGTCTGTTTCTTAGAAGTTGCATTTTCTTCCCACAGGAATTTATCTGCTTCGAGTTAGAAACCGCTGAGGTTTCGCGGTGGATCTCTGTACAAAGACTTTTTGAACTCCGAGTTATCTAGCACGTCGGATACTACTGCCATCAGTAACATCGATGGTTCAGGGCGATCAACTGATTATGCTGCAACGTTGAATCTTTCCAAGAATGAACGTAGAGTTTCTCTGGGCATTTCCTTTATTGTAGTGAGTGACATGACGTTCTTGGGTCGTGCGATGTGGACACGTTGAAACACCCCACCTCCGTTAGAGTCACTCTCAAAGGGAATGCCCTAATTTTGGTGGAGGTTTATAAGTATAAGTCACAGATATACAAGACAGATATAAGAACACATATTTGTAAACAGCAGAAAAACAACAACTTTTATTTCATAAAAGCAAATACGTGTTACAACAACATCACCATAATTGTCTTACATCTTTTCCAAAAACATAACACTTTCATAATCTGTCTTGATTACATTATTTAAAGAAGCATAAAGAAAACATAGATAAAACTGCAAAAGCCCCATAGTGGTTGTCCAAAGCCATAGTTCAAAAAGAAAAGGTCCAAGCAATACATTTCTCCTCTTCAAGCTGGATGTTAAGGCTGGTCAAGCTGCAGTGTTCCCTCCCTGTGGACCTGGGGGGGAAACGGAAGAAAAGAAGACGAAAGAAAAGTAGAGTCAGACATAAAGCCTGAGTAAGTCTAGTACTATTCTGTCTATGAATAAAGAACTGGGTATGATAAGTATAAACAAGAAGTGGGAAAGCACTATAACTTGGTTAAGTTGTCTAGGGTCGAATGTACTATCGTACCCCATGTTAATCTCTGAACCCATATAAACTAGTTTCCAACTGGCACCCCATAATCAGGGTGATGTGCTCCATTCTATGATGATCGGCTCCTACTCGCATAGTTACATGTGTCTTACGGCCCCCGATGTTGTAGTTACCTATGCTGGTCCCACCATGGGGTGTATCAAGTCCCATGGCGGCGGCCCGACACAACCTTAGAATGCACAGGTATGCTACTGGTGCCCAGTGCTTTATTTTTCTGCGCCGGAGTGTGTGCACGCCCACACCCCGTTAGAACCTACACTGCTACACCACCGCCGTCGATTTGACCTCTTACAATCAGCCCAGTAATCGTGCCCCACCATGCCTAGTTTCAGGGTATCCTGATACACCTTCTAGGGTTACTGCTGAAAAGGGTCCCCCGTTACTAGGTTTTCTATCTCTAGCCAACATGCTAAGTTGGTTAAGTGTTTTCTAACCTAACCCCCCACCAGTCCATTTAGTTTAGCATGTTCCATTTTGATTAAGCCTTTAGTCCACTTAATCCTAACAATCCTGACTCCGCTTTAATTGTCTTATTAAAGCCTTGACCTCTCACATTAGACAGGTATTGTTGTGGCTGCCTGTTGCCGGTTGGTTCCGGGCAGTCTTACGCCACAACTCAGTCTAACCTCGGGTCCTTATTGGGCTCCATGTTTAACCTCCCACATTGGATAGGTATTGTTGTGACTACTGGACAGCCGGGCGGTTCCGGGCAGGTTTACATCACAACTCAATCCAACCTCGGGTTAAACACATCGTATGTTCTACATTCACATATTTTGTCTTTCTTCTTTATTTTCTTATATGTAAATATTTGCGGCCCATTATTAAGTTAATGGTGTAAAGGTTACACCAATCATGGGCCCAACCCATACTTGAATTTGGGCCCTTCTACTTTATGTTTTCATTTATTAATTAAGTTAACCCAACGTTATTTTCCCCCGTTTAACACGTCCGTTTATTATATATATGTTGGGCTTAGCCCTTTTAAGCCCAACTTAGCCATGCGAAAAAGGGGACGCTTAAAGCGAGATTACATACACAAAAAGGGGGAATGTGAAAGCATGAACTTGCAATGTGACGTTGGAACTACAAAATAGAAATTGGTGTACTTGCATAGTAGTAACATATACTTTGGTCATAAAGCATAAGTGACATGAATCAAACCATGTAAACTTGTATTTAAGTTAAGAATATCACTATTGACACATAGGCTTAACTACAACATAACCCTATATTTTTATTCAGGCATAATGTCAAACATAAGCAAATCATGTTCATAAGATTACTACATGTTTACAAAGGTGTTTACTTTTGTTACTAACACAAAAGTATAGTTCAACTTAGTCATGATTAAATCTTTTCACATACCCATGGCATAAATATTTCTAACATGAAATCATGATTTTCACTTTAGTCATGCAAACTTGCAAAAAGGGATTTTTGAATCTAACCTAGCTATGTGCCACACATGTCATCATATAATTCTTGTTAACAATATAGACCTAACATGGATTTCAATTATGCAAAATATCAATCATAGCCTAGTCATATTCATAAGTTTGCAAATAGGTTTTCTAGTACAAAAGCATGGCTTAATACATAGATCATGATGCCAAAATTTCAACATAGTTTCATATGAACTATAATAACCCAAATTTGTTCCAATTACGTACAAAATGATTTTTGTACAAAATATACATTATGATGGCATAGTAGCAAAACCCCAAACTTGCATGAATTTCAATTAATCAACTACATACATGTAGCTTCAACATGGATTACATAATTTGTGAATATTCCAAACGTATACTTGCATAAAACTACCGCAAACATGTAGTTTTTATAATGAATAACATACTTTCCAATCGCTATACAATATTCCAAACCGATAAGAATCATAGTAACGCACAAGTATGAATTATTTATCACCACAATCAAGTATACAAACCAACACAGTTATTTGTTCATACCAAAATAATACTCTACTTACAATTGTGTGGCGAATTCTCAAATTTAGGGATTTGAAAATGCGATTCCTTGTTGATTTGATTTGTTTAGGTTGCTTGATGCTTTAGAATTTTCCTCCTAATCCTCTCTCCAATTGGTGGCTACTCTTAGTCGTTCCTCAGCAACATGGCGGCTTTTGTTCTTATTTTTGAATGAATAGATTAGGGTTGAGTATAGGGTCCTTTTTATAGGGGTTATGAACCGATTAGGACCATTGATGTTGCTTAGATTGATCGTAGCCATTCATCCTAAGGAGAGACCAATTAGAGCCTGCCAACTAGCCCCAATGACAAAGCAGACTGCAGAAAATCGATCAACATAGAATAGGCCAGCCAGGTTGGGCTGGGTTCGACCTGGCTCTGGACCAGGTCGACATGCCTGTCGACAGCCCTGTCGACCTGGCTAGACCAGGTCGACAGCCCAGTCGACCTAGGTGCGTTAGGCGGGTGTTCTTCCGCCCTGGCCCATTGGGCCCCATTTTGGAATTTAAACTTGATTTTCTGAGCTATTTTATTCTGTTTGAATTTTAAACTTAATTCAGAAACTTCCGAAGGCCCTATCTTCTTCATACGGACTCCGTTTTTCGAAAACTCGGACTCTATTTCGCGTATTTTTCAGAGACGAACGCAATGGCATATCCCGTTTCCCTTAGTTCTTTGATTTTAAATTAATTATACATGAAATTTGTGAATTTCATAGTTATAGAATTCGCGGGGTGTTACATTCTCCCCCACTTAAAAGGATTTCGTCCCCGAAATCTTCAAGTTATGAGGAATGTATATCTTAACAACCAATCATCCATCTACTCACCCATCAAACACGAGCATCCATTGTCCTTAAAAGACTTCTAATGCTTCATGATCATATGCGAAGTGTGTGTGTACATGTACTTATTTAATGCAAAATCAGGCGGTCTACTGATTCAGTTGACCTCCTTAATGTGAATTATGTAAGTGCCGTGAATCCATTATGTATGCAAATTTTCCTATTCTTGATTCTACATGAGTGCACAATCATTCAATACAAATGCAACATCCACATGACAACACATTAAAGTTCAACCACATATGAATGCAAACTTATATGCATATGCAATATGAAGTGACTGAGCCGATCTAAAACCTAGATTGTGTGTGTATATGCAACCACGAGCAACCACTAACAATCACTTGCAACCACTTGCAACCATCATCCATAACATGTTTCAATTACATGTTTCCATCCAAAGGGGTTTCTACCTAAAAGATAAGGTCGAGGAAATATACTTAAAAAGATAGATAAAAGCGCAACTTAAGGAAAAGGAAAGATCAAGGATGTACCCTCGAACAGAAAAGGGTAGGCAGTGCGTATTCTAGCTTCAGTTTCCCAAGTCGTGTCTCCCTCGGCGTCGCTCCACTGAACTTTGACGAGCTTGACTTCACGGTTGCGTAGCTTCTTCACTTCCGTTCCTAATATGCGGGTTGGAACTTTTCTTATGGTTGCTTCGCGCTCCACTTCGGCCTCTTCGAGGATATTTGGCTCTACCACTTCAGCAGACTCATGTAGACATTTTCGGAGATGTGAAACGTGAAAAACGTTGTGGACTCCAGCCAACTTCTCGGGTAGCTCTAATCTATAGGCCATTTTCCCAATTTTCTCGATGATAGGGAATGGCCCTACGAACCTTGGTGCCAGTTTTCCTGTGGTTCCAAAACGAACAACGTTCCTTAGCGGTGATACCTTGAGAAAAACTCTGTCTCCAACCTCAAATTCAAGGTCGGTCCTTCTCTTGTCGGCATAGGACTTTTGTCTGTCTTGGGCTGTCTTCATCCTTCTTCGTATTAAGTCTACTTTCTCTGAAGTCTCTCGGATCATATCTGGTCAAAGTATGAGCTTATCAGTAGACTCCCACCAACAAGTGGGCGATCGGCACGGTCTTCCATATAAAGCTTCGAAGGGCGCCATTCCGATGGTTGCTTAATAGCTGTTGTTGTAGGCAAATTCCACCAAAGGGAGGTGGTCTTCCCAAGTCCCTCCGAAGTCAAGGACGCATAGCCTTAAAAGGTCTTCCAAAACTCTGTTCACTCTCTCTGTTTGGCCGTCGGTTTGGGGATGATAGGCTGTGCTCAAGCATAACTGCGTTCCTACTGCTTCTTGCAGACTCCGCCAAAACTCACTGGTGAAGATGGGGTCTCGGTCACTAACAATGCTAGACGGTATTCCATGGAGTCGAACGATTTCCTTGAGGTAAAGTGATGCTAGTGATGAGGCAGTTCTTTTACTTTTGACAGGTAAAAAGTGGGCGCTTTTCGTAAGCCTATCCACTATTACCCAAATGCTAGTGTTGCCTCTCCTAGACCTAGGCAGCCCATCGATGAAGTCCATTGAGATGCTATCCCACTTCCACTGCGGGACCTCCAGAGGATGTAGCAGTCCGCCAGGCTTTTTCTGTTCCGCCTTAACCTGTTGGCACACCATGCACTTAGAAACGAATTCTGCCACGTCCTTTTTCATGCCGTTCCAGAAGAAAGTCCTTTTTATATCTTTGTACATTTTATCTCCGCCTGGGTGTATCGTCATCTTGGAGTGATGTGCTTCCTCGAGAACCTTCTTTATTAAATCTTTTATCTGTGGGACGCATAGTCTTCCGTCTCGCCTTAGCAAACCCTTGTCGTCGATGGAGTATCTGTTGAGGTGACTTGAAGTCTCACCCCTAATTAGCCTATCAATTGTTTCCACAAGCTGAGGGTCTTCGCGTTGTGCTGTCCCTACGGAATCCACTAAAGTTGGGCGCACTTCGAGAGATGCTAGTGAGCCTGGTACGAAATCGGAGGAAGGCCTAAAGTCGAAGCTGGCTATAAACTCTAGGCTTTGTCTTTCAACAAACAACGGGCTTAGGGTCAATTTCTTTCGGCTCAACGCGTCTGCCACTACGTTGCCTTTGCCCGGAGTGTAGGAGATTTCGAAATCGTACGAGGCATGAAACTCCATCCATCTTTGTTGCGTCAAGTTAAGATCCTTCTGCGAGAAAAGATATTTTAACGATTTATGGTCAGTGTAAAGTTCGAACTTCTCACCTAGGAGATAGTGTCGCCAAGACTTGAGTGCAAAGACGATGGCGGCTAACTCAAGATCGTGGGTTGGGTAGTTCTTTTCGTGCACTTTCAACTGCCTCCCGCCATAAGCTACTACCCTTCCTTCTTGCATTAAGACGGCGCCTAGCCCTGTCCCACATGCATCCGTATAAACAGTGAACATCTTGCTCCCATCTGGCAGCGTCAAAACTGGGGCTGTTGTAAGAGACCTTTTCAGTCGTTGGAAAGCAAACTCGCAATCCAAATCCCAATTGAACACTAGATTCTTCTTAGTTAATTTTGTGAGCGGAGCTGAGATTTTCGCAAAATCCCTTATAAATTTTCGATAGAAACCTGCTAGTCCTAGAAAGCTTCGGACCTCAGTTGCATTCCTTGGTGTCTTCCAATCCTGTACCGCCACTACCTTAGCAGGGTCCACTGCTAACCCTTGTTTGGATACTATGTGCCCAAGGAACCTCACCTCTTCTCTCCAAAAGTGGCATTTGGAGAATTTTGCTTTTAGTTGATGGACTCGCAAAGTTTCCATGATTGCCCTTAAGTGCTGAGCATGTTCCTCTTCACTCTTTGAGAAGATAAGGATATCATCTACGAAGACCACTACGAATTTGTTGAGGAAATCTCTAAATACCCTACTCATCAGGTCCACGAAGTAAGCAGGTGCATTTGTCAAGCCGAAAGGCATGACAAGCCATTCAAAGAAGCCGTCTGGGGTTCTGAACGCCGTTTTATCGATGCTATCTTCAGCCACCCTTAGCTGATGAAAACCGGTTGCTAAATCGAGTTGGGAGAAAACAGACGCTCCTACAAGCTGGTCAAATAAATCGTCAATTCTAGGGAGAGGGTGCCTATTCTTTTTCGTTAGCTTGTTGAGCTCCCTATAGTCAACACATAGACGGAGTGAACCATCCGCCTTTGTAGCGAACACCACTGGAGTGCCCCATTCTGAAATGCTTCTCCTTATGGACCCCTTTTCTAGAAGCTCTTTAATCTGTTTACTAAGCTCTTTCCTTTCCCGTGGAGCCATGTGTCTAACGGGTAACGCAACGGGCTTTGCATTATCTACAAGATATATGCGGAAGTCTATTTCCCGCTTCGGAGGCAAGCCCTTCACCTCTTCGAAGACATCCGGATACTCCCGGACCACTCTAACTGATTGCAAATTTTCAACAGAGGCATCTAGCGATTCAAGATAACTAAGCATAATCGCATACGAGGGACTACAATGAATTTCCAAAGTATTACCGAGCTGGGTTAGGAGCCTAACAACCCTTTTCTCACAATCAAGGATGGCCCCATTACTGGATAGCCAATCCATACCCAAAATCAAACCATAACCCGAAAAGCCCAAAACAAAGGCACTACATTGAAATTCTACGCTTAGAATAGAAATTTTCAATCCCAAACAGATCATAGACAAATGAGCTGGGCCCCCAATTGGGTTTGAAACAATTAAGGGGTCCTCTACCATACTAGTTTTTAGGTGCAGAGATTCTACTAAAGCAGACGAGATAAAGGAGTGTGATGCGCCAGAATCAAATAAAGTGCGAACGGGTTGATCATAAAGATAAATTACACTTTCTACAAAAGTATTTATACCTCGCTGTTGCAGAGGTGGCGCTTCCAGCACATGAACCTGTGCCCCCGGGGTGGATCCAGCCCTCTGCCATTGTCCTCGTTTCTTCGGGTAGTCCTTAGCCCTGTGGCCTGTCTCACCGCAAGAAAAGCACCCACCATTCTCCTTGGCCTTCTTTTTCCGGCAGTCCTTTACTAAGTGTCCCACTTTGCCACAGAAATTGCACTTTCTCTTCTCTTTGTTGCCTTTCCCGCCTTTCTTAAAGTCTTTCTTCGTAGGCTGCAAACCCTCTTTCTTCCCTTGAGAGCTTTCTGCCTTTGTCTCCTTCTTGCCCTTATCCTCTTCATTCAGCAATGCCATTTGCACCAATCTTTCATACGTGGCTCCCATGGGTATATGGGTCATGGCCAAACTGTGTAATGGCTCATTCAACCCTTTGACGAAACGGAGAGCCTTCTTGTGCGGGGTGTTGACTAGGTCAAGCCCAAACCTAGCCAGCTCATCGAACTGATTCACATACTCTCTGACTGTCTTGTCCCCTTGCTTAAGAAATAAGAATTTTTCCAACTGCAAACTTCTTTCCGCATCTGAGAGAAATTTAGTCTCAAAACTTGCCCTAAAGTCCTCCCATGTCTCCACTGGTCTTTCAGCATTAGTGACTTCCCACCAGTAGGAAGCCTCGCCCTTCAATAGCCACACTGCCAATTGTACTTTTTGTCTATCCTCTACCTCAAATATGATGAATAGGTCCTCAGTTTCTTTCAGCCAATTCCTAGCTGCCACGAAGGATTCAGTTCCATGGAAATCCTTTCCTCCCATAGCTTTAAAATCTTTACATATCTTAGCAAATGTGTTTCCCCGTGGAGGAGGTGGAGGAAAAGGTGCTGCTGCAGCTGGATGATTTCCTTCAGCTGGGGGAGGAAGAACGGTAGGACCTGGCTGAGTGGCCCTTGCTTCTAAGAACCGTCTAAACCAACTAGGTATTGGCACCCCTTCCGGCAAGTTAAGTTCTTTGGACATGCTGAAACAAAAAGGATTGATTCAAAACGAAGGATAAGAGATAGTACCTATGGCTTTGGGGAGTGGACTTTGCCTTTTTTTTAAAAAAATAATATAATATTTTTCTTTTAAAAATGCTTCTTTAAATTTCCTTTTTGAAAATAATTTTTCAAAACTTTTTATCTTATCTGGTAAACCTATGCTCTGATACCCAGTGAAACACCCCACCTCCGTTAGAGTCACTCTCAAAGGGAATGCCCTAATTTTGGTGGAGGTTTATAAGTATAAGTCACAGATATACAAGACAGATATAAGAACACATATTTGTAAACAGCGGAAAAACAACAACTTTTATTTCATAAAAGCAAATACGTGTTACAACAACATCACCATAATTGTCTTACATCTTTTCCAAAAACATAACACTTTCATAATCTGTCTTGATTACATTATTTAAAGAAGCATAAAGAAAACATAGATAAAACTGCAAAAGCCCCATAGTGGTTGTCCAAAGCCATAGTTCAAAAAGAAAAGGTCCAAGCAATACATTTCTCCTCTTCAAGCTGGATGTTAAGGCTGGTCAAGCTGCAGTGTTCCCTCCCTGTGGACCTGGGGGGGAAACGGAAGAAAAGAAGACGAAAGAAAAGTAGAGTCAGACATAAAGCCTGAGTAAGTCTAGTACTATTCTGTCTATGAATAAAGAACTGGGTATGATAAGTATAAACAAGAAGTGGGAAAGCACTATAACTTGGTTAAGTTGTCTAGGGTCGAATGTACTATCGTACCCCATGTTAATCTCTGAACCCATATAAACTAGTTTCCAACTGGCACCCCATAATCAGGGTGATGTGCTCCATTCTATGATGATCGGCTCCTACTCGCATAGTTACATGTGTCTTACGGCCCCCGATGTTGTAGTTACCTATGCTGGTCCCACCATGGGGTATATCAAGTCCCATGGCGGCGGCCCGACACAACCTTAGAATGCACAGGTATGCTACTGGTGCCCAGTGCTTTATTTTTCTGCGCCGGAGTGTGTGCACGCCCACACCCCGTTAGAACCTACACTGCTACACCACCGCCGTCGATTTGACCTCTTACAATCAGCCCAGTAATCGTGCCCCACCCTGCCTAGTTTCAGGGTATCCTGATACACCTTCTAGGGTTACTGCTGAAAAGGGTCCCCCGTTACTAGGTTTTCTATCTCTAGCCAACATGCTAAGTTGGTTAAGTGTTTTCTAACCTAACCCCCCACCAGTCCGTTTAGTTTAGCATGTTCCATTTTGATTAAGCCTTTAGTCCACTTAATCCTAACAATCCTGACTCCGCTTTAATTGTCTTATTAAAGCCTTGACCTCTCACATTAGACAGGTATTGTTGTGGCTGCCTGTTGCCGATTGGTTCCGGGCAGTCTTACGCCACAACTCAGTCTAACCTCGGGTCCTTATTGGGCTCCATGTTTAACCTCCCACATTGGATAGGTATTGTTGTGACTACTGGACAACCGGGCGGTTCCGGGCAGGTTTACATCACAACTCAATCCAACCTCGGGTTAAACACATCGTATGTTCTACATTCACATATTTTGTCTTTCTTCTTTATTTTCTTATATGTAAATATTTGCGGCCCATTATTAAGTTAATGGTGTAAAGGTTACACCGATCATGGGCCCAACCCATACTTGAATTTGGGCCCTTCTACTTTATGTTTTCATTTATTAATTAAGTTAACCCAACGTTATTTTCCCCCGTTTAACACTTCCGTTTATTATATATATGTTGGGCTTAGCCCTTTTAAGCCCAACTTAGCCATGCGAAAAAGGGGAGGCTTAAAGCGAGATTACATACACAAAAAGGGGGAATGTGAACGCATGAACTTGCAATGTGACGTTGGAACTACAAAATAGAAATTGGTGTACTTGCATAGTAGTAACATATACTTTGGTCATAAAGCATAAGTGACATGAATCAAACCATGTAAACTTGTAATTATGTTAAGAATATCACTATTGACACATAGGCTTAACTACAACATAACCCTATATTTTTATTCAGGCATAATGTCAAACATAAGCAAATCATGTTCATAAGATTACTACATGTTTACAAAGGTGTTTACTTTTGTTACTAACACAAAAGTATAGTTCAACTTAGTCATGATTAAATCTTTTCACATACCCATGGCATAAATATTTCTAACATGAAATCATGATTTTCACTTTAGTCATGCAAACTTGCAAAAAGGGATTTTTGAATCTAACCTAGCTATGTGCCACACATGTCATCATATAATTCTTGTTAACAATATAGACCTAACATGGATTTCAATTATGCAAAATATCAATCATAGCCTAGTCATATTCATAAGTTTGCAAATAGGTTTTCTAGTACAAAACCATGGCTTAATACATAGATCACGATGCCAAAATTTCAACATAGTTTCATATGAACTATAATAACCCAAATTTGTTCCAATTACGTACAAAATGATTTTTGTACAAAATATACATTATGATGGCATAGTAGCAAAACCCCAAACTTGCATGAATTTCAATTAATCAACTACATACATGTAGCTTCAACATGGATTACATAATTTGCGAATATTCCAAACGTATACTTGCATAAAACTACCGCAAACATGTAGTTTTTATAATGAATAACATACTTTCCAATCGCTATACAATATTCCAAACCGATAAGAATCATAGTAACGCACAAGTATGAATTATTTATCACCACAATCAAGTATACAAACCAACACAGTTATTTGTTCATACCAAAATAATACTCTACTTACAATTGTGTGGCGAATTCTCAATTTTAGGGATTTGAAAATGCGATTCCTTGTTGATTTGATTTGTTTAGGTTGCTTGATGCTTTAGAATTTGCCTCCTAATCCTCTCTCCAATTGGTGGCTACTCTTAGTCGTTCCTCAGCAACATGGCGGCTTTTGTTCTTATTTTTGAATGAATAGATTAGGGTTGAGTCTAGGGTCATTTTTATAGGGGTTATGAACCGATTAGGACCATTGATGTTGCTTGGATTGATCGTAGCCATTCATCCTAAGGAGAGACCAATTAGAGCCTGCCACCTAGCCCTAATGACAAAGCAGACTGCGGAAAATCGATCAACATAGAATAGGCCAGCCAGGTTGGGCTGGGTTCGACCTGGCTCTGGACCAGGTCGACATGCCTGTCGACAGCTGTCGACCTGGCTAGACCAGGTCGACAGCCCAGTCGACCTGGGTGCGTTAGGCGGGTGTTCTTCCTCCCTGGCCCATTGGGCCCCATTTTGGAATTTAAACTTGATTTTCTGAGCTATTTTATTCTGTTTGAATTTTAAACTTAATTCAGAAACTTCCGAAGGCCCTATCTTCTTCATACGGACTCCGTTTTTCGAAAACTTGGACTCTATTTCGCGTATTTTTCCGAGACGAACGCAATGCCGTATCCCGTTTCCCTTAGTTCTTTGATTTGAAATTAATTATACATGAAATTTGTGAATTTCATAGTTATAGAATTCGCGGGGTGTTACATACGTAATTTTTCAAGGAAGCGAGCGAACAACATATTCCAGCTATTGATCAATTCTGTTTCTAGCTGTCGAATCCACATGGCTACTATATCAATCAGAAAGAGGGGAAAACATTTAGCTATGACGTTTTCCGATGCCATGTGAACTTCCATATGCCGTTTGTAGCGCATCAGTTGCACGGTAGGATCTGTCCTGCCGTTGTAGGGCTCCTGTTGTGGAAGTTTAAAATCTGGGTGTTACGAGAATTCCTGATTTCATGAGTGAAAGGAGTGT
Organism: Allium sativum; assembly: GCA_030737875.1. NCBI lineage: Eukaryota > Viridiplantae > Streptophyta > Magnoliopsida > Asparagales > Amaryllidaceae > Allium > Allium sativum. Next base: position 32,162,933 of record CM060920.1, on the reverse strand, counting down.
GGTTGACGTCGTCCACGTCGTTCTGATAAGTGCGGCCTCTCGTGAGGCTTTGAACGAGATTGGCGAGCCGATTTCCCTCAAAAAGTTTTTCCAAGTTGCCAAGATTAGAGCCTGTGGCCCCAGCGTTGAATGAAAGAGAAGATGGAAGTCGGTGGGCTGTCGTGAGCGGGTCGCGGGTCGCGGTTCGTGGTTCAGGGGAGGCGACCCGACCCGGTCGTGAATCGTGGAGGTTGGCACGTGAGGCCGGGTCGTGATACAGGGGGCGATCCGACTGGATCCTGGAGGTAGGTCATGAACCGCTTGTTGTTGAGAAAACAGAAGCGAGTTACTGGGATCACCTCGTGATCCCTTTGGTGCACCACGATCCGGATCGCGATCTAGAGGTGTATCACGAGATGGTTGATCATGTTGAACGGGGGCTTGCAATCCGGTGTTCATCTGATCTGGAGCTGATGTAGATCGCAGTGCATTTCCAAGAACGAGTGGGTTGCCCCCGAATCCTAGTGATGCATGTGCTGCTTCTGTGACTTCATTTCCAATGACTTGAGCGTTGCTCGGCCTTCCATCCATCCGAGCGAAGAATTGGTGGATCATTTCTTGTTGTTTCTGGAGGAGATCGTCCTACCTTGCAATCTGGGTGCTCAATTCAGTGAGAACTCCATCCATCTCGTCTCTAGTTAAGTATGCTAATGGGTCTTCGTGGGAGGAAGCCTCTAGGCTTGCCTCATTCCTTGCGCCTTCAGCGTCAGCATCATCGGCATGAGCGGAAGTTCCAGTCTTCTTCCTTTTGATTGCCATTCGTCCAATAGCCAAAAAATCCAAGCAGAAGTTGAAGTTGTCGTGTTCCCCCCCTTCCTGGCGCGCCAAAATGTTAGACCAAAATCTGGGCCTAACACGCTAATGTAGATCACAGATCACAGGATGCAGAAAATGATAAAATCAGAGGGAACACACGAGGTTTTATAGTGGTTTGGTTGTAGATGTAGCCTATGTCCACTTTATAATCTTATTGTTACACTAACAAATTACAAGAATCATTTACAAGAAAGCACACATTCTGTGTGTTTTATTGAGGTTACAAGAGGATAATTTAGATGTAAAAAGAAGAAAGGTCCTTGCACTTCAGTAATGGAGGAAGCCGTGAAGAAGTATGGCCAAAAGATCCCTGAAAATGCCTTCAAATGGTGTATTTATAGCTGTAGGAGAGCTTCTGGGTTCACCGGATCATTTGGGGTACGTGGCACCCGATCTGGGAAAGTAGGAGTAAGATGTGGCATGAGTTAAGGTCAGAACAGGATGTCCAGGAGCAGGTTCGGGGTTCGGATCGTGATCATGTACGGCGAGCTGACCGGGTCCTCGCGAAATGTAATGAAGAGCTACCGATCGGGACGTGGTCTCCATGTGCACCACGGTTGGGTCGTGGTCTGAAGGTGCGCCACGATCCAAGGGGGCGATCCGATGAAGAGTGATCCGATGGTGCATCACGAGCCAGAGAGGGGGTACGAGCCATACTCTGATCGTGTGACGCTTCGTCGCTTTATCCAGGAAACTGCCAGGTTATACCCTGTTCACGGAAACGGGCGTAAATTTCAAACCGTAAGTCTGATTGAGATAAACCGAAGCTCAAACAAAAGCTAACTCAGAGGGCTACAAAAGCGACGTAGCTTAGCACCGTAAATGTTGTTTTGGGGCCCAAAGGAGGTCATCTGATAGGAGTTTTGGGCCTGTTTATGTTGAGAATGTGATTTTGACCAAATCTCTCAATGTCTTCTAACGTAGTTTTCATTGCTTGAGCATGTTATCATTCAGGAATTCCATGGGTGACTACTTTTGCCAAATAATGTGTCAACAGGCCCGCCCCCCAGAACATATCTTGCTGGTTGAAGGAAGATGTGTTTTGGATAATCTGAGAAATCCAAATCCAGAATGCGACGATCACGCCGGATCGTATTAAGGCCAGAAAACCGACGATCACACGGGATCGTATTAAGGCCAGAGAAATCCAAGAAGACCAGGTGTTTGCACCAGCAATATGATAAAACAAACAATGCAAGAATATTTCCTAGATGGCCTTACCGTAGTAAACCATCCGAGGAAGTGTTAGAGGGGTTCCAAAACGGCCTTACCGGAGTAAGATGACCAAGGAAAAGCAACGAACGTTCCAAGACGGCCTTATCGGAGTAAGACGACCACGGAAAAGCACATGAGGTTCCAAGACGGCCTTACCGGATTAAGACGACCAAGAAAAAGCACATGAGGATTTGTTTATACTAGACGGATCTAGTTCAGAGATGGAGCTCAATTTTTATACTGGACGGATGCATTTAGAAGCCGGAGCTCAATGCTTATTACTAATTCATGAAAATGCAGTGGTCGTTTGCCGAACACGACTGGAGACCACAAGTCGGTTCCGTGCGTGTGGGCTGATGTGACGGCTCTTATTACATGCAGGGAAAACAAAGTAGGGGGAGAAGTCGCCTAAAACCATGAACTATGTACCAGATTCAAGTAAACTAAACATATCCGCTGAGTGGAATTAGTTAATGATAAGCCCGTGATTGCTCGAACCGGGATCGTTCCTCTCCGGGGAGTCGGCGCTGTTGGTCGAATGACGTACTTGGGTAGTTCTCCTCGCCTGACCCGATCCTCGATAAGGTCTCGCAAATGTCTGCAGTCATCGGTGTTATGACCGGCCATGTCATGAAATATGCAATGTCTTCCAGAATTGCATTGTGCTAGCATTGGCTCCCTGTATATGTTGCTCAGAGTGTCATTTAGTTCAGTAAATTTGTCGAATCTAGACCCTCTCCGGGGTGGAGCAATACGATCATTTGTAGCAGGGGTCTTTCCTTTACCCTTGACATTGACTTTTCCAGGACTGGGCGGTTCGCCATCTCCGAGCATGTTGACATCGAGAGTGCGTTTCTCAGAAGTTGCGTCTTCTTCCCGCACGAATCTATCTTCTTCAAGGTAGAATTCGCTAAGGTTTCGCGGTGGATCTCTGTACAAAGACTTTTTGAACTCCGAGTTATCTAGAACGACGGATACTACTGCCATCAGTATCATCGATGGTTCAGGGCGATCAACTGATGCTGCTGCAACGTTGAATCTTTCTAAGAATGAACGCAGAGCTTCTCTGGGCCTCTGCAATATTATAGTGACTGACATGACGTTCTTGGGTCGTGCGATGTGGACATGAATTGTTCAAGGAAGTGAGCGACCAACATATTCCAGCTATTGATCGATTCCGTTTCTAGCTGTCGAATCCATATGGCTGCTGTATCAGTCAGAAAGAGGGGAAACCATTAAGCAATGACATTTTCCGATGCCATGTGAACTTCCATATGCCGTTTGTACCGCATCAGGAACACGGTATGATCTGTCCTGCCGTTGTAGGGCTCCAGTTGTGGAAGTTTGAAGTCCGGGGGATTACGAGAATTCCCGATTTCATAAGTGAAAGGAGTGTGGTTGGCGTCGTCCTCATTGTTCTGATAAGTGCAGGTTCTCCTGAGGCGTTGAATGAGATTGGCGAGCCGATTGCCCTCAAAAAGTTGTTCCAAGTTGCCAAGATCAGAGCCGGTGCCCCCAGCGTTGAATGAAAGAGAAGATGAAAGCCGGTGGGCTTTCGTGAGCGGGTCGCGGTTCGTGGTTCAGGGGAGGCGACCAGACCCGGTCGTGAATCGCGGAGGTTGACACGTGAGGCCGGGTCGTGATGCAGGGGCGATCCGACTGGGTCCTGGACGTAGGTCATGAACCGGTTGTTGTTGAGAAAATGGGAGCGAGTTGTTGCGATCGGCTCATGATCCCTGTGGTGCACCACGATCCACATCGCGATCTAGAGGTGTATCACGAGATGGTTGATGATGTTGAACGGGGACTTGCACTCCGGTGTTCATCTGATCTGGAGCTGAAGTACATCGCAGTGCATTTCCAAGAGCGAATGGGTTGGCCTCCAATCTAGTGATGCACGAGCTGCTTCTGTGGCTTCATTTCCAATGACTTGAGCGTTGCTCAGCCTTCCATCCATCTGAGCGAAGAATTGTTTGATCATTTCTTGTTGTTTCTGGAGGAGATCGTCCTACATTGCCATCTGGGTCCTCAATTCAGTGAGAACTCCATCCATCTCGTCTCTAGTTAAGTATGCTGATGGGTCTTCATGGGAGGAAGCCTCCAGGCTTGCCTCATTTCTTGTGCCTTCAGCATCAGCATTATCAGCATGAGCGGAAGTTCCAGTCTTCTTCCTTTTGATTTCCAATTGTCCAATAGCCAAAAAATCCAAGCAGAAGTTGAAGTTGTCGTGTGCCCCCCCTTCCTGGCGCGCCAAAATGTTAAACCAAAATCTGGGCCTAAAAGCCTAATGTAGATCAAAAATCACGGAATGCAGAAAATGATAAAATCAGAGGGAACACACGAGGTTTTATAGTGGTTTGGCTGTAGATGTAGCCTACGTTCACTTTATAATCTTATTGTTATACTGACAGATTACAAGAATCACTTACATGCAAGCACACAATCCATGTGTTTTATTGAGGTTACAAGAGGAGAATTTAGATGTACCAAGGAGCAAAGTCCTTGCACTTCAGTAATGGAGGAAGCCGTGAAGAAGTATGGCCAAAAGATCCCAGAAAATGCCTTCAAATTTTGTATTTATAGCTGGTGGAGAGCTTCTGGGTTCACCGGATCGTGATGGGGTAATGGCACCCGATCCGGGAAAATAGAAGTAAGATGTGGCATGAGAACAGGTCAGAACAGGTTGTGCAGGAGCAGTTTCGTGGGTCAAATCGTGATCATGTAGGGCGAGCTGACCGGGTCCTCGCAAAATGTAATGAAGAGCAGTTGATCGGGTCGTGGTCTCCATGTGCCCCACGAGTTGGTTATTGTCTGAAGGTGCGCAACGAGCCAAGGGGGCGATCCGTTGAGGGGCAATCCGAGGGTGCATCACGAGCCAGAGAGGGTGTACGAGCCATACTCTGATCGTGTGACGCTTCGTCGCTTTACCCGTGAAACTGCCAGGTTATAACCTGTTCATGGAACCGGGCCTAACTTTCAAATCATAAGTCCGATTGAGCTAAACGGAAGCTGACTCAGAGGGCTACAAGTGGTACAGATCTGTGCTCCGTAATTGCTGTTTTCGGGCCCAAAAGAGGTCGTCTGATAGTAGTTTCGGGCCTGTTCATTTTGAGAATGTGATTTTGACCAAATCTCTCAATGACTTGTGACGTTGTTTCCATCGCTTGAGCATGTTATCATTCAGGAACTCCGTAGGTGATAGCTTTTGCCAAAAAATGTGTCAACTGGCCCGCCCCCCAAAACATTTTCTGCTGGTTGAAGGAAGATGTTTTCTGGATAATTTAAGAAATCCAAATCCAGAATGCGACAATCACGACGGATCATATTAAGGCCAGAAAACCGACGATCACACAAGATCATATTAAGGCCAGAGAAATCCAAGAAGAACAGGAGTTTGCACCTGCAATAAGATAAAACAAACATTGCAAGAATATTTCCTAGATGGCCTTACCGGAGTAAACCTTCTGAGGCGGTGTTAGAAGGATTCCAAAACGGCCTTGTCAGAGTAAGACGACCAAGGAAAAGCAACGAAGGTTCCAAGATGTCCTTATCGGAGTAAGACGACCATGGAAAAGCACATGAGATTCCAAGACTGCCTTACCGGAGTAAGACGACCAAGGAAAAGCAAATGAGGATTTGTTTATACTAGACGGATCCAGTTCGGAGCCGGAGCTCAATGTTTATACTGGAGGGATCCAGTTAGGAGCCGGAGCTCAATGCCTATTAATAATTCATGAAAATGCAGCGGCCGTTTGCCGAACACGACTGGAGACCACAAGTCGGTTCCGTGCATGTGGGCTGATGTGACGGCTCTTATTACATGCAGGGAAAACAATGGAGGGGGAGAAGTCGCCCAAAAACATGAACTATGGACCTTAGTCTAGCAAACTAAAGAGAGCCGCCGAGTGGGATTAGTTAATGATAAGCCCGCGATTGCTTGATCCGGGATCGTTCCACTCTGGGTAGTCGGTGGTGGTAGCGCAGGTGTCGGCGTTGTTGGTCGAATGACGTACTCAGATTGTTCTCCTCGCCTGACCCGATCCTCGATAAGGTCACGCAAATGACTGCAGTCATCGGTGTTATGGCTGTCCATGTCATGAAATATGCAATGTCTTCCGTAATTGCGTTGTGCTTGCGTTGGCTCCCTCTCGGGGGGCCTTGGATATGAGGCGGCAACATCTGTATCCATGTATGTGTTGCTCAGAGTGTCATTCAGTTCAGTGTATTTGTCGTATATGGACCCTCTCAGGGGTGGAGCATTACGATCATTTGTAGCAGGGGTCTTTCCTTTACCCATGTCATTGACTTTTCCATGATTGGGCGGTTCTCCATCTCTGAGCATGTTGACGTCGAGAGTGAGTTTCTCAGAAGTTGCATCTTCTTCCCGCAGGAATCTATCTGCTTCAAGGTAGAATTCGTTGAGGTTTCACGGTGGATCTCTGTACAAAGACTTTTTGAACTCCGAGTTATCTAGAACGCCCGGATACTATTACCATCAGTACCATCGATTGTTCAGGGCGATTAACTGATGCTTCTGCAACGTGGAATCTTTCCAAGAATGAACGTAGAGATTCTCTGGGCCTCTTCTTTATCGTCATGCGATGTGGACATGAAATAGTTCAAGGAAGCGAGCGACCAACATATTCCAGCTATTGATCGATTCCGTTTCTAGCTGTCGAATCCACATGGCTGCTGTATCAGTCAGAAAGAGGGGAAAACATTTAGCCATGACGTTTTCTGATGCCATGTGAACTTCCATATGCCGTTTGTAGCGCATCAGGTGCACGGTAGGATCTGTCCTGCCGTTGTAGGGCTCCAGTTGTGGAAGTTTGAAATCAGGGGGATTACGAGAATTCCTGATTTCATGAGTGAAAGGAGTGTGGTTGACGTCGTCCACATCGCTCTAATAAGTGCGGGCTCTCATGAGGCGTTGACTAAGACTGGCGAGCCGACTTCCCTCAAAAAGTTGTTGCAATTTGCCAAGATCGGAGTCGGTGCCTCCAGCGTTGAATGCAAGAGAATATGGAAGCCGGTGGGCCGTCGTGAGCGAGTCGCGAGTCGCGTATCGCGATTCATGGTTCAGGGTAGGTGACCCGATCCGGTCGTGAATCATGGAGGTTGGCACGTGAGGCCGGGTCATGAAGCAAGGGGGCGATCCGACTGGGTCCTAGAGGTAGGACACGAACCGATTTTAGTTGAGCAAACGGGAGCGAGTTGCTGGGATCAGCTCGTGAACCTGGTGGTGCACCATGATCCGGATTGTGATCTAGAGATGTATCACGAGATGGTTGATGCTTTTGAATGGGGGCTTGCAATCCGGTGTTCATCTGATCTGGAGCTGAAGTATATCGCAGTTCATTTCCAAGAGCGAGAGGGTTGCTCTCGAATCCTAGTGATGCACGAGCCGCTTCTGTTGCTTTATTTCCAATGACTTGAGCGTTGCTCGGCCTTCCATCCATCCGAGGGAAGAATTGGTTGATCATTTCCTGTTGTTTCTACAGGAGATCGTCATGCCTTTCCATCTGGATCCGCAATTCAGTGAGAACTCCATCCATCTCATCTCTAGTTAAGTATGCTGATCGGTCTTCATGGGAGGAAGCCTCCAGGCTTGCCTCATTCCTTGCGCCTTCAGCGTCAGCATCATCGGCATGAGAGGAAATTCCAGTCTTCATCCTTTTGATTTCGGTTTATCCAATAGCCAAAAAATCCAAGTAGAAGTTGAAGTTGTCATTTGCCCCCCCCCTTCCTGGCGCGCCAAAATGTTTGACCAAAATCTGGGCCTAACACCCTAATGTAGATCACATATCACGGGATGCAGAAATGATAAAATCAGAGGGAACACACGAGGTTTTATAGTGGTTCGGCTATAGATGTAGCCTACGTCCACTTTATAATCTTATTGTTATACTGACAGATTACAAAAATCGGTTACATGCAAGCACACAATCCGTGTGTTATATTGAGGTTACAAGAGGAGAATTAAGATGTACAAAGGAGCAAAGTATTGCACTTCAGTAATGGAGGAAGCCGTGAAGAAGTATGGCCAAAAGATCCCTGAAACGGCATTCAAATTGTGTATTTATAGCTGCAGGAGAGCTTCTGGGTTGACCGGATCGTGATGGGGTACGCGGCACACGATCCGGGAAAGTAGGAGTAAGATGTGGCATGAGAACAGGTCAAAACAAGTTGTCCAGGAGCAGGTTCGGGGGTCGGATCGTGATCATGTAGGGCGAGCTGACCGGGTCCTCGTGAACTGTAATGAAGAGCTGGCAATCGGGTCGTGGTCTCCATGTGCGCCACGAGTGGGTCGTGGTCTGAAGGTGAGCCACGATCCAAGGGGTGCGATCCGATGAAGGTCGATCCGAGGGTGCATCATGAGCCAGAGAGGGTTTACGAGCCATACTCCGGTCGTGTGACGCTTCGTCGCTTTATCCTGGAAACTTCCAGGTTATACCCTGTTCACGGAAACGGGCATAACTTTCAAACCGTAAGTCCGATTTAGCCAAACCGAAGCTCAAACTGAAGCTAACTCAGAGGGCTACAAGGCTTATTGAGCTTAGCTAAGCAATTATAGTTTTCGGTCCCAAAAGTGGTCGTCTTATAGGAGTTTTGGGCCTGTTTATGTTGAGAATGTGATTTTGACCAAATCTCTTAATGTCTTCTGCCGTTGTTTCCATCGCTTGAGCATGTTATCATTCAGGAATTCCATATGTGACAGCTTTTGCTAAAAAATATGTCAATAGGCCCGCCCCCCAGAACATATCTTATTGGGTGAAGGAATATTTGTTCTGCAAAATCTGAGAAATCCAAATCCAGAATGCGACGATCACGCCAGATCTATTAAGGCCAGAAAACTGACGATCACATGGGATCGTATTAAGGCCAGAGAAATCCAAGAAGACCAGGAGTTTGCACCTGCAATAAGATAATACAAACAATGCAAGAATATTTACTAGATGTCCTCACTGGAGTAAACCATCCGAGGAGGTGTTAAAGGGGTTCCAAGACGGCCTTACCGGAGTAAGGCGACCAAGGAAAAGCAACGAAGGTTCCAAGACGGCCTTATCGGAGTAAGACGACCAAGGAAAAGCACATGAGGTTACAAGACGGCCTTACCGGAGTAAGACGACCAAGGAAAAGCACATGAGGATTCAGTTAGGAGCCGGAGCTCAATTTTTATACTGGACGGATTCAGTTAAGAGCCGGAGCTCAATGCTTATTACAAATTCATGAAAATGAAGCGGTCGTTTTCCGAACACGAATGGAGACCACAAGTCGGTTCCGTGCGTGTGTCGGTTGATGTGACGACTCTTATTACATGCAGGGAAAACAAAGGAGGGCGAGAAGTCGTCTAAAAACATGAACTATGGACTAGAGTCCAGCAAACTAAAGAGATCCTCTGAGTGGGATTAGTTAATGATAAGCCCTCAATTGCTCGATCTGGGATAGTTCCCTCTCCGGGGAGTTGGTGGTGGTAGCGCAGGTGTGGGCGCTATTGGTCGAATGACATACTCGGGTAGTTTTCCTCGCCTGACCTGATCCTCGATAAGGTCTCGCAAATGTCTGCAGTCATCGGTGTTATGACCGTCTATGTCATGAAATATGCAATGTCTTTCAGAATTGCATTATGCTAGCATTGGCTCCCTTTTCGGGGGCCTTGGATATGAGTCGGCACCTCCTGTATCCACGTATATGTTGCTCAGAGTGTCATTCAGGTTTGTGTATTTGTCGTATCTGGACCCTCCTCGGGGTGAAGCATTATGATCATTTATAGCAGGGGTCTTTCCTTTACCCATGTCATTGCCTTTTCCAGGATTTGGCGGTTCTCCATCTCTAAGCATGTTGATGTAAAGAGTGCGTTTCTCGGAAGTTGCATCTTCTTCCGGCGGGAATCTATCTGCTTCAAGGTAGAATTCGTTGAGGTTTCGTGGTGGATATCTGTACAAAGACTTTTTGAACTCCGAGTTATCTAGAACGCCGAATACTAATGTCATCAGTACCATCGATGGTTCAGGGCGATCAACTGATGCTGCTGCAACGTTGAATCTTTCCAATAATGAATGCAAAGCTTCTTTGGGCCTCTGCTTTATTGTAGCGAGTGACATGACGTTCTTGGCTCGTGCGATGTGGACACGAAATTGTTCAAGGAAGCGAGCGACCAACATATTCCAGTAATTGATCGATTCCATTTCTAGCTGTCGAATCGACATGGCTGCTACATCAGTCAGAAAGAGGGGAATCATTTAGCCATGACATTTTCCGATGCCATGTGAACTTCCATATGTCGTTTGTAGCGCATCTGGTGCATGGTAGGATCTGTCATGCCGTTGTAGGGCTCCAGTTATGGAAGTTTGAAATATGGGGGATCACGAGAATTCTCGATTTCATGAGAGAAAGGAGCATGGTTGACGTCATCCACGTCGTTCTGATAAGTGCGGCCTCTCATGAGACGTTGCTTGAGATTGGCGAGTCAATTGCCTCAAAAAGTTGTTTCAATTTTCCAAGATCAGAGCCGGTGCCCCCAGCATTGAATGCAAGAGAAGATGGAAGCCGGTGGGGTGTCGTGAGCGGGTCGCAGGTCACGGTTCGTGGTTCACGGTAGGCGACCCGACCCGGTCGTGAATCATGGAGGTTGGCACGTTAGGCCGGGTCGTGAAGCAGGGTGGCGATCTGACTGGGTCCTGGAGGTAGGTCACGAACCGGTTGTTGTTGAGCAAACAGGAGCGAGTTGCTGGGATCGTCTCATCAGCCTGGTGGTGCACCACGATCCGAATCGCGATCTGGAGGTGTATCACGAGATGGTTGATGCTGTTGAACGGGGGCTTGCAATCCGGTGTTCATCTGTTTTGGAGCTGAAGTAGATCGTAGTGCATTTCCAAGAGCGAGTGGGTTGCCCCCGAATCCTAGTGATGCACGAGCCGCATCTGTGGCTTCAATGCCAATGACTTGAGCATTGCTCGGCCTTCCATCCATCCGAGCGAAGAATTAGTTGATCATTTCCTGTTGTTTCTGGAGGAGATCGTCCTGCCTTGCCATCTGGGTCGGGTCGCCTACGTCCCCTTTATAATCTTATTGTGGTTTGACTGTAGATGTAGAAAATGATAAAATTAGAGGGTACACACGAGGTTTTATAGTGGTTTGACTGTACATGTAGCCTACGTCCACTTTATAATCTTATTGTTAAACTGACAGATTACAAGAATCAGTTACATGCAAGCACACAATCCATGTGTTTTATTAAGGTTACAAGAGGAGAATTTCGATGTACAAAGGAGAAAAGACCTTGCACTTCAGTAATGGAGGAAGACTTGAAGAAGTATGGCCAAAAGATCCCTGAAAATACCTTCAAATGGTGTATTTATAGTTGTAGGAGAGCTTCTGGGTTGACCGGATCGTGATAGGGTACATGGCACCCGATCCGGGAAAGTAGGAGTAAGATGTGGCATGAGAACAGGTCGAAATAGGCTATCCAGGAGCAGGTTCGGGGGTCGGATTGTAATCATGTAGGGCGAGCTGACCGGTTCCTCGCAAACTGTAATGAAGAGTTGGCGATCGGGTCGTGGTCCCGATGTGCGCCACGAGTGGGCCGTTGTCTGAAAGTGCGCCACAAGCCAAGTGGGGCGATCCGATGAGGGACGATCCGAGGGTGCATCGTGAGCCAGAGAGGGTGTACGAGCCATACTCCGATCGTGTGATGCTTCGTCACTTTATCCGGGAAACTGCCAGGTTATACGCTGTTCATGGAAACGGGCATAACTTTCAAACTGTAAGTCCGATTGAGCCAATCCGAAGTTGAAACTGTAGCTAACTTAGGGGGCTACAAGAATTATTGAGCTCAACTACGTAATTGCTATTTTCGGGCCTAAAAGAGGTCATCTGATAGGAGTTTCAGGCCTGTTTATGTTAAGAATGTGATTTTGATCAAATCTCTCAATGTCTTCTGACGTTGTTTCCATTGCTTGAGCATGTTACCATTCAGGAATTCCATATGTGACCGCTTTTGCCAAAAATTGTGTTAACATGCCTGCCCCCTAAAACATCTCTTACTAGTTGAAGGAAGACATGTTCTAGATAATTTGAGAAATCCAAATCCAGAATGCGACGATCATGCCGAATCGTATTAAAGCCAGAAAATCGACGATCACACGGGATCGTATTAAGGCCAGAGAAATCCAAGAAGACCTGGAGTTTGCACCTGCAATAAGATAAAACAAACAATGCAAGAATATTTCATAGATCGCCTTACTGGAGTAAACCATCCGAGGAGGTGTTAGAGGGGTTTCAAGACGGCCTTACTGGAGTAAGACGACCAAGGAAAAGCAATGAAGGTTCCAAGACGGCCTTATCGGAGTAAGATGACCAAGGAAAAGCAAATGAGGGTCAAAGACGTCCTTACCGGAGTAAGACGACCAAGGAAAAGCACATGAGGATTTGTTTATACTAGACGGATCCAGTTCGGAGCCGGAGCTCAATGTTTTATACTGGACGGATCCAGTTAGGTGTCGGACCTCAATGCTTATTAATAATTCATGAAAATGCAGCGGTCGTTTGCCGAACACGACAGGAGACCACAAGTCAGTTTCGTGCATGTGGGCTGATGTGACGGCTCTTATTACATGTGGGGAAATCAAAGGAGGGCGAGAAGTCGCCTAAAAACATGAACTCTGGACCATAGTCCAGCAAACAAAAGAGATCCACTAAGTGGGATTAGTTAATGATAAGCCCGCGATTGCTCGATCCTGGATCGTTCCCTCTCCGGGGAGTCAGTGGTGGTAGCGCAGGTGTGGGCGCTATTAGTCGAATGACGTACTCGTGTAGTTCTCCTCGCCTGACCTGATCCTCGATAAGGTCTCGCAAATGTCTGCAGTCATTGGTGTTATGACCGTCCATGTCATGAAATATGCTATGTCTTCTGGAATTGCGTTGTGCTGGTGTTGGATCCAACTTGGGGGCCTTGGATATGAGGCGGCACCACCTGTATCCACGTATATGTTGCTCAGAGTGTCATGCAGTTCAGTTTATTTGTCTTATCTGGACCCTCTCCGGGGTGGAGCATTACGATCATTTGTAGCAGGGGTCTTTCATTTACCCGCGTCATTGCGTTATCCAGGATTGTGCGGTTCTCCATCTCTGAGCATGTTGACGTCGAGAGTGCGTTTCTCAGAAGTTGCACCTTCTTCCCACAGGAATTTATCTACTTCAAGGTAGAATTCACTGAGGTTTCGTGGTGGATCTCTATAGAAAGACTTTTTGAACTCCGAGTTGTCTAGAACGCCGGATACTACTGCCATCAGTACCATCGATGGTTCAGGGCAATCGACTGATGCTGCTGCAACGTTGAATCTTTCCAAGAATGAACGCAAATCTTCTCTGGGCCTCTCCTTTATTGTAGTGAGTGACAAGACATTCTTGGGTCATGCGATGTGGACACGAAATTTTTCAAGGAAGCGAGCGACCAACATATTCCAGCTATTGATCGATTCCGTTTCTAGCTGTCGAATCCACATGGCTGCTGTGTCAATCAGAAAGAGGGGAAAACATTTATCCATGACGTTTCCGATGCCACGTGAACTTCTATATGCCATTTGTTGCGTATCAGGAGCACGATAGGATATGTCCTGCCGTTGTAGGGCTCCAGTTGTGGAAGTTTGAAATCTGGGGGATTACGAGAATTCTTGATTTCATGAGTGAAAGGAGTGTGGTTGAGGTCGTCCACGTCATTCTGATAAGTGCGGCCTCTCGTGAGGCGTTGAATGAGATTGGTGAGCCGATTGCCCACAAAAAGTTGTTGCAAGTTGCCAAGATCAGAGCCGGTGCCCCCAGCGTTGAATGCAAGAGAAGATGGAAGCCGGTGGGTTGTCGTGAGCGGGTCGCGGTTCGTGGTTCAGGGGAGGCGACCCGACCGGATCGTGAATCATGGAGGTTGGCACGTGAGGCCAGGTCGTGAAGCAGGGGGCGATCCGATTGGGTCCTGGAGGTAGGTCACGAACCGGTTGTTGTTGAGCAAACAGGAGCAAGTTGCTGGGATCGGCTCGTGAGCCTGGTGGTGCACCACGATCTGGATCGCGATCTAGAGGTGTATATTGAGATGGCTGATCTTGTTGAACGGGGGCTTGCAATTCGGTGTTCATATGATCTGGAGCTGAAATAGATCGTAGTGCCTTTCCAGGAGTGAGTGTGTTTCCCCCGAATCCTAGTGATGCACGAGCCGCTTCTGTGGCTTCATTTCCAATGACTTGAGCGTTGCTCGGCCTTCCATCCATCAGAGCGAAGAATTGTATGATCATTTCCTGTTGATTCTGGAGGAGATCGTCCTTCCTTGCCATTTGGGTCCTCAATTCAGTGAGAACTCCATCCATCTCATCTCTAGTTAAGTATGCTGAGGGGTATTCATGGGTGGAAGCCTCCAGGCTTGCCTCATTCCTTGCTCCTTCAACGTCAGCATCATCGGCACGAGCGGAAGTTCCAGTTTTCTTCCATTTGATTGCCATTTATCCAATAGCCAAAAATTCCGAGCAGAAGTTGAAGTTGTCGGGTGCCCCCCCTTTCTTGCACGCCAAAATGTTAGACCAAAATCTGGGCCAAACACCATAATGTAGATCACAGATCACGGGATCCAGAAAATGATAAACTCAGAGGGAACACACGAGGTTTTATACTGGTTCGGCTGTAGATGTAGCCTACGTCAACTTTGTTAGCTTATTGTTATACTGACAGATTACAAGAATCATTTACATGCAAGCACACAATCCATATGTTTTATTGAGGTTACAAGAGGAGAATTTAGATGTACAAAGGAGCAAAGTCCTTGCACTTCAGTAATGGAGGAAGCCGTGAAGAAGTATGGCCAAAATATCCTTGAAAATGCCTTCAAATGGTATATTTATAGCTGCAGGAGAGCTTCTGAGTTCACCGGATCGTGATGGGGTATGTGGCACCCGCTCCGAGAAAGCAGGAGTAAGATGTGGAATGAGAACAGTTCAGAACTGGCTATCCAGGAGCAGGTTCGGGGGTTGGATCGTGATCATGTAGGGCGAGCTGACCGGGTCCTCGCGAAATGTAATGAAGAGCTGGCGATCGGGTCGTGGTGTCCATGTGCACCACAAGTGGGTCGTGGTCTGAAGGTGCGCCACGAGCCAAGGGGGGCGATCCGATAAGGGGAGATCCGAGGGTGCATCACAAGCCAGAGAGGGTGTACGAGCTATACTCTGATTGTGTGACGCTTCGTCACTTTATTTGGGAAACTAACAGGTTATACCCTGTTCACGGAAACGGGCATAACTTTCAACCCATAAGTCCAATTGAGCCAATCCAAAGCTCAAACTGAAGCTAACTCAGAGGGCTACAAGTTTTATGGAGCTTGGCTCCATACTTGCTGTTGTTGGGCCCAAAAGAGGTCGTCTGATAGGAGTTTCGGGCTTGTTTATGTTGAGAATGTGATTTTGACCAAATCTCTCAATGTCTTCTGACGTTGTTTACATCGCTTGAGCATGTTATCATTTAGGAATTCCATAGGCGACAACTTTTGCCAAAAATTGTGTCAACGGGCGCGCCCCCCAGAATGTATCTTGCTGGTTGAAAGAAGATGTGTTCTGGGTAATCTGAGAAATCCAAATCCAGAATGCGACGATCACGCCGGATCTATTAAGGCTAGAAAACCGACGAGCACACAAGATCGTATTAAGGCCAGAGAAATCCAAGAAGACCAGGAGTTTGCACCTGCAATAAGATAAAACAAACAATGCAAGAATATTTCCTAGATAGCCTTACCGGAGTAAACCATCTGAGGAGGTGTTAAAGGGGTTCCAAGACGGCCTTACCGGAGTAAGTCGACCAAGGAAAAGCAACGAAGGTTCCAAGATGGCCTTATCGGAGTAAGACGACCAAGAAAAAGCACATGAGGTTCCAAGACGGCCTTACCGGAGTAAGACAACCAAGGAAAAGCACATGAGGATTTGTTTATACTAGACGGATCTAGTTCGGAGCCGGAGCTCAATGTTTATACTTGTCGGATCCAGTTACTAGCCGGAGCTCAATGCTTATTACTAATTCATGAAAATGCAGCGGTCGTTTCCCGAACACGACTGGAGACCACAAGTCGGTTCCGTGCGTGTGGGCTGATGTGACGGCTCTTATTACATGCAAGGAAAACAAAGGAGGGCGAGAAGTCACATAAAAACATGAAGTATGGACCAGAGTCTAGCAAACTAAAGAGATCCTCTGAGTGGGATTTGTTAATGATAATCCCGCGATTGCTCAATCCGGGATAGTTCCACTCCGGGGAGTCGGTGGTGGTAACGCAGGGGTGGGTGTTGTTGGTCGAATGACGTACTCGGGTAGTTCTCCTTCCCTGACCCGATCCTCGATAAGGTCTCACAAATGCCTGCAGTCATCGGTGTTATGACCGTCCATGTCATGAAATATACAATGTCTTCCGTAATTGCATTGTGCTAGCGTTGGCTCCCTCTTGGGGGGCCTTGGATATGAGGCGGCAACAACTGTATCCACGTATATGTTGCCCAGAGTGTCATTTTGTTCAGTGTATTTGTCGTATCTAGACCCTCTCCGGGGTGGAGCATTACGATCACTTGTAGCAGGGGTCTTTCCTTTACCCATGTCATTGAATTTTCCAGGATTGGGCTGTTCTCCATCTCCGAGCATGTTGACGTCGAGAGTGCATTTCTCAGAAGTTGAATCTTCTTCCTGCAGGAACCTATCTGCTTCAAGGTAGAATTCGCTGAGGTTTCGCGGTGGATCTATGAACAAAGACTTTTTGAACTCCGAGTTATCTAGAACAATGGATACTACTTCCATCAGTACCATCGATGGTTCAGGGCGATCAACTGATGCTGCTGCAACGTTGAATCTTTCCAAGAACGAACGTAGAGCTTCTCTGGGTCTCTTCTTTGTTTCTGTGAGTGACATGACGTTCTTGGGTTGTGCGATGTGGACACGAAATTGTTCAAGGAAGCGAGCGACCAACATATTCCAGCTATTGATCGATTCCTTTTCTAGCTATCGAATCCACATGGCTGTTGTATCAGTCAGAAAGAGGGGAAAACATTTAGCCATGACATTTTCCGATGCCATGTGAACTTCCATATGTCGTTTTTAGCGCATCAGGTGCACGGTAGGATCTGTCGTGCTGTTGTAGGGCTCCAGTTGTGGAAGTTTGAAATCTGGGGGATTACGAGTCCTCACAACTTCCACCATTGCTCTCTGCAAAGCAATTTCAGCAACAAAGGAGCCAAATTCCACATTATAGCACTATGATATCGTGTATAATCTTATGATTTTCTACCCCTTTTCATTATAAACACGAGGATTTCATTTATTAACCGAGAGAATTATACTTGTCACTTCTTAGGATTTAAGAAGAGATAAAGTGGACATAGGCTTGGGTTGAGCCAAACCACTGTAAAAACTTTGTATGTCTCCTCTGATTTTACTATTTCTGCTTTCTGTGATCTTTGATCTGCATTTGGGTGTTAGGCCCAAGTTTTGGTCTAACATTTTTGCGCGCCAGGAAGGGGGGCACATGACATCCTCAACTTCTAGCTTGGATAAATGGAAATCAATAGGAAGAAAACTGGAACTTCATCTCATGGTGTGGATGCTAACGTTGAAGGAACTAGGAACGAGGCAAGCCAGGAGGTTTCCTCTCATGGAGATCTGTCAACATACTTGACTCGTGACAAGATGGACGGAGTTCTCGCTGAATTGAGAGATCAGATGGCAAAGCAAGACGATCTCCTCCGAAAACAATAGGAGATGATCGATCGATTCTTCGCCCGTATGGATGAAGGCCGAGTAACGCTCAAGTCAATGGAAACGAGGCCACAGAAGTGGCTCAAGCATCACTTAGACTCGAGGGAAACCCCCTCACTCTCGGAAATGATCAAGCTCAACCAACTCCAGCTCCGGTTCAAACGGATACCAGAATGAAAGCTCCCGCTCCACACGAGGATCCGGCTCGTGATGGATATCCTGACCCAGTTCGTGACATACCACAGCGATCCGATCGGCTCGCACCTCCTGTTTCACGAACCTTCCTCCTTGACCCTGGGTCACGAGCGGGCTTCCATGACTCACGACCAGGTCGGGTCACCCCCCTTGAACCACGAACCATGACTCGCGACCCGCTCACGAAAGCCCATCAACAACTTCCTCACTCTCAGGCATTCAAGGTTGGGGGCACCAACTCCGATCTTGGCAACATGCAACAATTTTTTGATGGAAATAAGCTGGCAGATCTGATTGAATTCCTCTCTAGAGGCCGCACTTATCAGAATGACGTGGATGACGTCAACCACACTGCTTTCACTCAGGAATTCCTGCAATCCCTCGGATTTCAAACTTCCATAACTGGAGCCCTACAACAGATGGACAGATCGTACCGTGCACCTGATGCGCTACAAATGGCATATGGAAGTTCAAATGGCATCGGAAAACGTCATGGAAAAATGTTTTCCCCTCTTTTTAACTGATATTGCTGCTATTGGATTAGGCAGCTAGAAACTGAATCGATCAACAACTGGAACATGTTGGTTGCACGCTTCATTGAAAAATTTCGTGTTCACATCGCACGACCCAAGAACGACATGTCACTTATGACAATCAAGCAGAGGCCTAGAGAAACTCTGCACTCATTTCTGGAAAGATTCAACGTTGCAGCAACATCATTGACCGCCCTGAACCATCGATGGTACTGATGGCAGTGGTATCTAGTGTCTTGGATAACTCTGAGCTCAAGAAGTCATTGTACCAAGATCCACCATGAAATCTCGGCCAATTCCACCTTGAAGTGGATAGATTTCTGCGAGAAGAAGATGCAATTTCAGAGAAGCGCACTCTCGACGTCAAAATGCTCAAAGACGGAGAACCGTCCGATTCTGGAAATGGCAAAGGAAAAGCCGCTGACAAGAATGACCGTAACACTCAGCCCCATAGAGGGCCCAGATATGAAAAGTACACTGAGATCATTGCTTCACTTTCAGACATCTACATGGACACAAATGGTGTTGTCACCTACCCAAAGCCTCCCAGGAGGGAGCCATCACAAAGAGAATGCGATTCTGGAAATCATTGCATATTCCACGATATGGACGGACATGACACAAATCACTGCAGTCATCTCCATGATTTGATTGAGGAACGGGTTAGAGATGGAGAGCTGCCCGAGTATGTGAAACCACCAACAGCGCCTGCACCTGCGTTGCCACCTCCTGCTCCCCGGAGAGGGAATGACCCTAGATCGAGCTCTCGTGGGCTCATCCTCAACTGATCTGGATGAGATCAGCTTTCATTTTCTGCATTTCTTAGGCTTTAAGATTTGTTTTTTCTTTCATTAGATTTTCTGGTTGGTTGAATCGGAGTACACACGTATGGGGTTAGGATGTTGCCCCGAAGTGTGCTCTGGACTCGATGTCAAACCAATCAGGATTTGATTTGGTTTTGCATTTTCAATTGAATAAGGAAGGATTTTCCTAGCGTGGATTATGCTTGGTGAATTTAAGTATCTTGTCAGGATGTGGCAAGATCCTCAACCTCGGTTAAAGTATGGCATATACTTATTTTGAAACACTAGGTGTGGATTACTCCTAGGGTCGTACTATACTGTAAGGCTATGGGAAATATAGTTTTCTCTGGATATGAGTATAGATGATACTCAGATTGATAAATCCAGTATGGTTTATACTCATTTTGGAGTACTAAGTATGGATTATACTTAGGAACTGCAAACGGTATTGTCAGGATGTGACAAAAGAAATCGGGTATGGATTACACTCGATTTGAACTTCTTGGTATGGATTATGCCTAGAATGTTTGGCCCTTGCCAAGATTTGGCAGGATGACTTGGACATTCCACGAGTATGGTTTATACTCGGGAAAGTTTGGATAATAATTAAAGGATTTGGCACAATTGTTTTACTTCTATCTCTATACAGATATGGATTTCTGGGATTATTCAGAACACGTCCTCCTTCAACCAGCAAGATATGTTCTGGGTGGAAAACTTGTTACACACTTTTTGGTCAAAGGTGTCACACATGGAATTCAAAAATGGTAGCATGATCAAGCGATGGAAACAATGCCAGAACACATATAGCAATTTAGTAAAAATCGAACCATCAACGTAAAATGGCCCGAAACTCCTATTAGACGACCTCTTTTGGGACTAAAAATAGCAATTACGCAGCTTAGCTCTATAACCCTTGTAGCCCTCTGAATGAGCTTCAAATAGAGCTTTTGTTTGGCCTAATCGGACTTACGGTTTGAAAGTTATGCCCATTTCCGTTAACGCGTGTAGAAGAGCAACTCCGATTCGTGAGCTTGGTCTCGATTCGCCCTCGACATGACTTCTCCTAAACTAGCTCGTGGGACCGCCCTTGGGCTCACCCCTCCTCGGCTCGTGGAGCCTCTTCAACTCGTGATGCTCCCTCATCGAGTTGTGACGCACCCCCGTCACATGAAACCAACTCTGGCTCGTGGAGCTCAGGTGGACCAGGACTGTCATCCACGACCCGACCATGGACACAAGCTTCATCACTCCAGCTTGAGACCAGACCTCGGTTCATAATGGCTTCATCACGACCCGACCCCATGACCATTAACCGATCACCGAACCTGCTAATACAAGCACAGTTCTTGACCTTTTCTCAAGGCTATTCATGCTCCCACTTTCCCGGATCGAGTGCCATGTACCCCATCACAAACTGGTCTTCCCAAAAGCACTCCTACAGCTATAAATACACCATTTGAAGGCATTTTCAAGGATCTTTTGGCACTAACTCCTCACTACTTCCACCATTGCTCTCTGCAAAGCAATTTTAGCAGCAAAGGAGCCAAATTCAACATTATAACAAGAGGATTTCGTGTATAATCTTATGATTTCTTACCCCTTCTTAGGATTTATGAAGAGTTAAAGTGGACGTAGGCTTGGTTTGAGCCGAACCACTATAAAAACTTTGTGTGTCTTCTCTGATTTTACTTTTTTCTGCATTTTGTGAAATGTGATTTGCATTTGGGTGTTAGGCCCAAGTTTTGGTCTAACATTTTGGCGCGCCAGGAAGGGGGGCACACGACAACCTCCACTTCTAGCTTGGATAAATGGCAATCAAAAGGAAGAAAACTAGAACATCATCTCATGCCGAGGATGCTGACGCTGAAGACACAAGGAACGAGGCAAGCCAGGAGGTTTCCTCTCATGGAGATCCATCTACATACTTGACTCGTGACGGGATGGAATGAGTTCTCGCTGAATTGAGAGATCAGATGGCAAAGTAAGACGATCTCCTGCGAAAACAATAGGAGATGATCGATGGATACTTTGTCCAGATGGATGGAAGGCCGAGTAACGCTCAAGTCATTAGAAACGAGGCCATATAAGTGGCTCGTGCATCACTTGGACTCTGGGGCTACCCCCTCACTCTCGGAAATGATCAAGCTCAACCAACTCCAGCTCCGGTTCAAACGGATACCAGAATGCAAGTTCCAGCTACACACCAGGATCCAGCTCGTGATGGACATCGAGACCATGTTCGTTACCTACCACAACGACCCGATCGGCTCACCCCTCCCGCTTCACGAACCGTCCACAATGACCCTGGGTCACGAGCTGACTTCCATGACTCACGACTGGGTCGGGTCGCCCCCACAAACCACAAACCGCGGCCCGCTCACAACCGCCCATCAACCGCTTCCTCACTCTCAAGCATTCAACGCTGGGGGCACCAGCTCGGATCTTGGCAAATTGCAACAACTTTTCGAAGGAAATAAGCTAACAGATCTGATTGAACACCTCTCAAGAGGCCGAACTTACCAGAATGACGTAAATGACGTCAACCACACTCCTTTCACTTAGGAAATCAGGAATTCCCGCAATCTTCCGAATTTCAAACTTCCACAACTGCAGCCCTACAACGGAAGGACAGATCCTACCGTGCACCTGATGCACTACAAACAACATATGGAAGTTCAAATGGCATTGGAAAACGTCATGGCGAAATTTTTTCCCCTCTTTTTAACTGATATTGCTGCTATATGAATTCGGCAGCTAGAAACTGAATCGATCAATAATTGGAACATGTTGGTTGCACGCTTCATTGAAAATTTTCGTGTTCACATCACATGACCCACATCACATGACCCAAGAACGTCATGTCACTTATGACAATCAAGCAGTGGCCCGGAGAAACTCTACGCTTATTTCTGGAAAAATTCAACGTTGAAGCAACAGCAGTTGACCGCCCTGAACCATCGATGGTACTGATGGCAACGGTATCTGGTGTCTTGGATAACTCGGAGTTCAAGAAGTCTTTGTACCGAGATCCACCATGAAATCTTGGCGAATTCTACCTTGAAGCAGATAGATTTTTGCGAGAAGAAGATGCAACTTCCGAGAAGCTCATTCTCAACGTCAACATGCTCAAAGACAAGGAAGCGTCAGATTTTGGAAATGGCAAAGGAAAAGCCGCTGTCAATAATGACCGTAACACTCATCCCCGGAGAGGGCCCACATATGAAATGTACACTGGGCTCATTGCTTCACTTTCTGAAATCTACATGGACACAAACGATGTTGTCTCCTACCGAAAGCCTCCCAGGAGGGAGCCATCACAATGAGAATGCGATTCTGGAAAGCATAGCATATTCCACGATATGAACGGACAAGACACGAATGAGTGCGGGCATCTTTGTGATTTGATTGAGGAACGGATTATACGTGGAGAGCTGGCAGAGTATGTGAAACTACCAACAACGCCTACACCTGCGCTGCCACCTCCTGCTCCCCTGAGAGGGAATGACCCTAGATCGAGCTCTCGTGGGCTCATCATCAACTGATCTGGATGAGATCAGCTTTCATTTTCTACATTTCTTAGGCTTGAAGATTTGTTTTTGCTTTCATTAGGTTTTCCGATTGGTTGAATCGAAGTACACCCGTACGGGGTTAGGATGTAGCCCCAAAGTCTGCTCTAGGCACAATGTCAAACCAATCAGGATTTGATTTGGTTTTGCGTTTTGAATTGAATAAGGAAGGATTTTCCAAGCGTGGGTTATGTTAGGTGAATTTAAGTATATTGTCAGGATGTGGCAAGATCCTCAACCTCGGTTAAAGTATGGCGTATACTTATTTTGAAACACTAGGTGTGGATTACGCCTAGGGTCAGATTATCATGTCAGGCTATCGAAAATATTGTTTTCTCTGGACATGAGTATGGATGATACTCAGATTGATAACCCGAGTATGGTTTATACTTGTTTTAGAACCTTAAGTACGTATTATACTTAGGAACTGCAAGCGGTCTTGTCAGGATGTGACAAAAGAAATCAAGTATAGATTAACTTGGTTTGAACTTCTTGGTATGGATTATGCCTACAAGGTTTGGCCCTTGCCAAGATTCGGCAGGATGACTTGAACGTTCCTCGAGTATGGTTTATGCTCGGGAAAGTTTGGATAATAATATCAGGGTTTGGCACAATTGTTTTACTTCTATCTCTATATAGATATGGATTTCTTGGATTATTCAGAACACGTCTTCCTTCAACCAACAAGATATGTTCTGGGGGCAAACTTGTTACACACTTTTGGTCAAAGCTGTCACCCATGGAATTCCATAAAGGTAGCACGATCAAGCGATGGAAACAATGCCAGAAGACATATAGCAATTTAGTCGAAATCGCACCATCAACGTAAAATGGCTCGAAACTCCTATCAGACGACCTATTTTGGGCCTGAAAAAAGCAATTACGCGGCTGAGTTCTGTAATACTTGTAGCCCTCTGAATGAGATTCAAATAGAGCTTTCGTTTAGCTCAATCGGACTTACGGTTTGAAAGTTATGCCCATTTCTGTGAATGCATGTAGAAAAGCAACTCCGATTCGTGAGCTTGGTCTCGATTCGCCCTCGACATGACTTCTCCTAGATTGGCTCGTGGGACCCCCCTTGGGCCCGCCCCTCCTGGGCTCGTGGAGCATCTTCAACTCGTGATGCTCCCTCCTCGACTCATGATGCACCCCCGTAACATGAAACCAACTCTGGCTCGTGGAGCTCAGGTGGACCACTACCCTAATCCACGACCCGACCGTGGACACAAGCTTCATCACTCCAGCTTGAGACCAGACTTCGGTTCGTGAAGGCTTCATCACGACCCGGCCTCATGACCACGAATCAATCACCAAACCTGCTAATACACGCATAGTTCTTTACCTGTTCTCAAGGCTATTCATGCTCCTACTTTCCCGGATCGAGTGCCATGTACCCCATCACGAACCGGTCTTCCAAAAATCCCTCCTACAGCTATAAATATGGAACATGAAGGCATTTTCAACGATCTTTTGGCTCTAACTCCTCACAACTTCCACCATTGCTCTCCAGAAAGCAATTTCCGCATTAGACGAGCCAAATTCCACATTATAACACCAGGATTCGTGTAAATCTTATGATTTCTTACCCCTTTTCATTGTAAACACGAGGATTTCGTGTATAAACCGAGAGAATTGTACTTGTAACTTCTTAGAATTTAAGAAGAGATAAAGCGGACGTTGGCCTAGTTTGAGCCGAACCAATATAAAAACTGTGTATCTGCTCTGATTTTACTTTTTTCTGCATTCTGTGATCTGTGATCTGCATTTGGGTGTTAGGCCCAAGTTTTGGTCTAACACCTTACTTCCAACAATTACCCCTATTTTTTAACTACTATGAAGGATTGGTTTTTGTAGCACCTAATCCAAATCATTCATCTTCTTTCATATTTGTCGATCTACCCCTATTATGCTTAAACTACACCAACTTATATTAATACTTCAAAAAAAGCCCTTATTTTTAGTCCTACCGCTACTAATACTTCAAAATATCCCTTTTTTTAATACTGCCCCTAATTCTCTAAATAGCCCTTACTTCCAACAATTACCCCTACTTTTAACTACTGTGAAGGGTTGGTTTTTGCAGCGCCCAATCCAAATAATTTATCATCTTTCATATTTGCCGATCTACCCCTACTACGCTTAAACTGCCCTACTTCTCTTAACACTTCAAAACGAACCATCTTTTTAATTCTACCCCTAATTATCTAAATAGCCCTTACTTCCAACAATTACCCCTATGTTTTTAGTACTATGAAGGGTTGGTTTCTGCAGCACCCAATCCAAATGATTCATCATCTTTCATATATGTCGATCTACCCTTACTATGCTTAAACTACACCTACTTCTCTTAATACTTCAAACCAGTCCTTCTTTTTAATCCCGCCACTAATTCTCTAAATATCCCTTACTTCCAACAATTACTCATATTTTTAAACTACTATGAAGGGTTGGTTTCTGCAGCACCCAATCCAAATTATTTATCATCTTTCATATTTGTCGATCTAAACCTACTGTGCTTAAACTTCCCCTACCTCTCTTAATACTTCAAAACAACCCTTCTTTTTAATCCTACCCTAATTCTCTAAATTGCCCTTACTGCCAACAATTACCCCTTTTTTAGCTACAGTGAAGGGTTGGTTTCTGCAGCCCCCAATCCAAACTATTCGTTGTCTTTCATATCTGTCGATGTACCCATCTTAATACTTCAAAACAACCCTTCTTTTTAAGCCAACCCTTAATTCTCTAAAAAGCCCTTACTTCCAACAATTACCCTTTATTTTTAACTACGATGAAGGGATGGTTTTTTTTTGCACCCAATCCAAATGATTCATCGTCTTTCATATTTGTCGATTTACCCCTACTATGCCTAAACTACACCTACTTCTCTTAATACTTCAAAACGGTCCTTCTTTTTAATCCTACCCCTAATTCTCTAAATAGCACTTACTTCCAACAATTTCCCCTATTTTTTAACTACTATGAAGGGTTGGTTTTTTTAGCACCCAATCCAAATGATTCATTGTCTTTCATATTTGTCGATCTACCCCTACTACTTTGAAGGGTTGGTTTTGGCCGCACCCAATCCTAACGATTCATCATCTTTCATAATTTTCGATCAACCCCTACTATGCTTAAACTACCTCTACTTCTCTTAATACAGTAAAACAATCCTTCTTTTTATTCCTGCACCTACTTCTCTAAATAGCCCTGACTTCCAACGAATACCCCTATTTTTTAACTATTATGAAGGGATGGTTTTTGCAGTACCTAATCCAAATGATCCTTCATCTTTCATATTTGTCGATCACCCCTACTTCTCTTAATACTTTAAAACAGTCCTTCTTTTTAACCCTACCCCTAATTCTCTAAATAGCACATACTTCAAACAGTTTCCCCTATTTTTTAATTACTGTGAAGGGTTGATTTTTTCAACACCCAATCCAAATGATTCATTATCTTTCATATTTGTCGATTTACCCCCACTACGCTTAAACTACCCCTACTACTCTTAATACTTCAAAATAGCCCTTCTTTTTAGTCCTATACCTAATTCTCTAAATAGTCCTTACTTCGAACAATTACCCCTATTATTTAACTGCTGTGAAGGGTTGGTTTTTGTAGCACCCAATCCGAATGATTCATCATCTTTCACTTTTGTTGATCTACCCCTACTATGCTTAAACTACCACTTCTTCTCTTAATACTTCAATACAGTCCTTTTTAATCCTACCACTAATTCTCTAAATAGCCATTACTTCCAACAGTTACCCCTATTATTTAACTACTGTGAAGGGTTGGTTTTTGAAGCACCCAATCCAATTGATTCAACATTATTCATATTTGTCGATCTACTCCTACTATGCTTAAACTACCCCTACTTCTAATAATACTTCAAAACTGTCCTTCTTTTTAATCCTACCCCTAATTCCTTAAATAGCCCTTACTTGCAACAATTACCCCGATTTTTTAACTACTGTGAAGGACTGGTCCTTGTAGCACCTAAACCAAATAACTCATCTTCTTTCATATTTGTCGATCGAACCCTATTATGCTTAAACTACACCTACATCTCTTAATACTTTAAAAAGTCCTTATTTTTAGTCCTACCTCTAATTCTCTAAATAGCCCTTACTTCCAAAAATTTCTCCTATTTTTTAACTACTGTGAAATGTTGGTTTTTCAGCACCAAATCCAAATGATTCATTATCTTTCATATTCGTCGATCTACCCCTACTATGCTTAAACTACCCCTACTTCTCTTAATACTTCAAAATAGTCCTTCTTTTTAATCCTACCCCTAATTCTCTAAGTAGTCCTTACTTCCAACAATTACCCCAATTTTTTAACTACTGTGAAGGGTTGGTTTCTGAAGCACCCAATCCGAATGATTCATCATCTTTCACTTTTGTCGATCTACCCCTACTATGCTTAAACCACCCCTTCTTATCTTAATACTTCAATACAGTCCTTCTTCTTAACCCTACCGCTAATTCTCCAAATAGCCCTTACTTCCAACAGTAACCCCTATTCTTTAACTATTGTGAAGGGTTGGTTTTTGCTGCACCCTATCCAAACGATTCATCGTCTTTCTGATTTGTCGATCTACCCCTCTTAATAATTCAAAATAGCCCTTCTTTTTAATCCTACCCCTAATTCTCTAAATAGCCCTTACTCCCAACAACTACCCCTATTTTTTAACTAATATGAAGGGTTGGTTTTTGCAGCACCCAATCCAATTGATTCAACATCTTTCATATTTTTCGATCTACTCCTACTATGCTTAAACTACCCCTACTTCTAATAATATTTCAAAGCGGTCCTTCTTTTTAATCCTACCCCTAATTCTCTAAATAGCCCTTACTTTCAACAATTACCCCTATTTTTTAACTACTGTGAATGATTTGTTTTTGTAGCACCTAATCCAAATAATTCATCTTCTTTCATATTTTTCGATCAACCCCTACTATGCTTAAACTACACCTACTTCTCTTAATACTTCAAAAAAGTCCTTATTTTTAATCCTACCACTAATTCTCAAAATAGCCCTTACTTCCAACAATTTCCTCTATTTTTTAACTACTGTGAAGGGTTGGTTTTTTCAGCACCCAATACAAATGATTCATTATCTTTCATATTTGTCGATCTACCCCTACTATGCTTAAACTACCCCTACTTCTCTTTATACTTTATAATAGCCCTTCTTTTTAATCCTACCCCCAATTCTCTAAATAGTCCTAACTTCCAACAACTACCCCTATTTTTTAACTACTATGAAGGGTTGCTTTTTGCAGCACCCAATCTGAATGATTCATCATCTTTGACTTTTGTCAATCTACCCCTACTATGCTTAAACTACCCCTTCTTCTCTTAATACTTCAATACAGTCCTTCTTTTTAATCCTACCGCTAGTTCTCTAAATACCCCTTACTTCCAACAGTAACCAATATTTTTTAACGATTGTGAACGGTTGGTTTTTGGTGCACCCTATCCAAACTATTCATCATCTTTCAAATTTGTTGATCCACCCCTCTTAATACTTCAAAATAGTCCTTCTTTTTTATCCTAGCCCTAATTCTATAAATAGCCCTTACTTCCAACAATTAACCCTATTTTTTAACTGATGTGAAGGGTTGGAATTTGCAGCACCCAATCCAAATAATTCATCGTCTTTCATATTTATTGATCTACCCCTACTATGCTGAAACTACACCTACTTCTCTTAATACTTCAAAAAAGTCCTTACTTTTAGTCCTACCACTAATTCTCTAAATCGGCCTTACTTCCAGTAATTACCACTATTTTTTAACTTCTGTGAAGATTTGGTTTTTGCAGCACCCAATCTAAATGAATCATCATCTTTCATATTTGTCGATTTAACCCTACTATGTTTAAACTGCCCCTACTTCTCTTAATAGTTCATAATTGCCCTTCTTTTTAATCCTACCACTAATTCTCTAAATAACCCTTACTTCCAACAGTTACCCCAATTTTCTAATTATTGTGAAGGGTTGGTTTTTGCAACACCCAATCTAAATGATTCAACGTCTTTCATATTTATCGATCTACCCCTACTATGCTTAAACTACCCCTACTTCCCTTAATACTTAAAAACAACCCTTCTTTTTAATCCGACCCCTAATTCCCTAAATATACCTTACTTTCCATAATTACCCCTGTTTTTTAACTACTGTGAAGGTTTGGTTTTTGCAGCACCCTATCCAAACGATTCATCATCTTTCGGATTTGTCGATCTACCTCTCTTAATACTTCAAAAGAGCCCTTCTTTTTAATCCTACCCCTAATTTTCTAAATAACCCTTTCTTCCAACAGTTACCCCTATTTTTTAACTACTATGAAGGGTTGGATTTTGCAACACGTAATCCAAAGAATTTACCATCTTTCATATTTGTCGATCTACCCCTACTATGTTTTAAGTGCCCTACTTCCCTTAATACTTTAAAATGGCCCTTCTTTTTAATCCTACCCTAATTCTCTAAATAGCCCTTACTTCCAACAGTTACCCCTATTTAACAACTGTGAAGGGCTGGTTTTTGCTGCACCCAATCCAAATTATTCATCATCTATCATATTGGTCGATCTACCCCTACTATGCTTAAACTACCCCTACTTCTAATAATACTTCAAAACAGTCCTCCTTTTTAATCCATCCCCTATTTCTCTAAATATCCCATACTTCCAACAATTACCCTTATTTTTTAACTACTATGAAGGGTTGATTTTTGCAGCACCCAATCCGGATGATTCATCATCTTTCATATTTGTCGATCTTCCCCTACTATGCTTAAACTATACCTACTTCCCTTATTACTTCAAAATAGTCCTTATTTTTAGTCCTACCCCTAATTCAATAAATAACCCTTACTTCCAACAATTACCCCTATTTTTTAACTACTGTAAAGGTTTGGTTTTGGCAGTACCCAATCCTAATGATTCAATATCTTTCATATTTGTCAATCTACCACTACTATGCTTAAACTACCCCTACTTCTCTTAATACTTCAAAATATTCCTTTTTAACCCTACCCCTAGTTCTCAAAATAGCACTTACTTCAAACAGTTTCCCCTATTTTTTAACTACTATGACGGGTTGGTTTTTTCAGCACCCAATCCAAATGATTCATTACCTTTCATATTTTTCGATCTACACCCACTATGTTTAAACTACCCCTACTTCTCTTAATACTTCAAAATAGTCATTCTTTTTAGTCCTAGACCTAATTCTCTAAATAGTCCTTCCTTCCAACAATTACCCCTATTTTTTAACTACTGCGAAGGGTAGGTTTTTGCAGCACCAAATCCGAATGATTCATCATCTTTCACTTTTGTCGATCTAAACCTACTAGCCTTAAACTAACCCTTCTTCTCTTAATACTTCAATACAATCCTTCTTTTTAATCCTACCACTAATTCTCTAAATAGCCCTTACTTCCAACAGTTACACCTATTTTTTAACTACTGTGAAGGGTTGGTTTTGGAGCACCCAATCCAATTGATTCAACATCTTTCATATTTGTCGATCTACTCCTACTAAGCTTAAACTACCCCTACTTCTAATAATACTTCAAAACTGTCCTTCTTTTAATCCTACCCCTAATTCTCTAAATAGCCCTTACTTTCAACTATTACCCTTATTTTTTAACTACTGTGAAGGATTGGTTTTTGTAGCACCCAATCCAAATAATTCATCTTCTTTCATATTTGTCGATCTAGCCCTACTATGCTTAAACTACACCTACTTCTCTTAATACTTCAAAAAAGTCCTTATTTTTAGTCCTACTCCTAATTCTCTAGATATCCCTTACTTCCAACAATCTCCCCTATTTTTTAACTACTGCGAAGGGTTGGTTTTTTGAGCACCCAATCCAAATGATTCATTATCTTTCATATTTTTCGATCTACCCCTACTATGTTTAAACTACCCCTAATTCTCTTAATACTTCAAAATAGACCTTCTTTTTAATCCTACCCCTAATTTTCTAAATAGTCCTTACTTCCAGCAATTACCCCTATTTTTTAACTACTGTGAAGGGTTGGTTTTTGCAGCACCCAATCCGAATGACTCATCATCTTTCGCTTTTGTCGATCTACCCCTACTATGCTTAAACTACCCCTTATTCTCTTAATACTTCAATACAGTCCTTCTTTTTAATCCTACCGCTAATTCTCTAAACAGCCCATACATCCAACAGTAACTCCTATTTTTTAACTACTGTGAAGTGTTGGTTTTTGTTGCACCCAATCCAAACGATTCGTCGTCTTTCAGATTTGTCGATCTACCCCTCTTAATACTTCAAAATAGCCTTTCTTTTTAATCCAACCCCTAATTCTCTAAATAGCCCTTACTTCCAACAATTACCCCTATTTTTTAACCATTGTGAAGGTTTGGATTTTGCAGCACCCAATCTAAATAATTCATCGTCTTTCATATTTGTCGATCTACCCATACTATGCTTAAACTACACCTACTTCTCTTAATACTTCAAAAAAGTCCTTATTTTTAGTCCTACCCTTAATTCTCTAAATAGTTCCGATAATTACCTCTATTTTTTTACTACTGTTACGATTTGGTTTTGCCACACCCAATCTAAATGATTCATCATCTTTTATATTTGTCGATTTACCCCTACTATGCTTAAACTACCCCTACTTCTCTTAATACTTCATAATTGCCCTTCTTTTTAATCCTACCGCTAATTCTCTAAATAGCCCTTACTTCCAACAATTGCGCCAATTTTCTAATTACTATGAAGGGTTGTTTTTTGCAACACCCAATCCAAATGATTCAACAACTTTCATATTTGTCGATCTACCCCTACTATGCTCAAACTACCCCTACTCCTCTTAATACTTCAAAACAGCCCTTCTTTTTAATCCTACTCCTAATTCTCTAAATAGCCCTTACTTCCAACAATTTCCCCTATTTTTTAACTACTATGAAGGGTTGGTTTTTGCAGCACCCTATCCAAACGATTCATCATCTTTCAGATTTGTCGATTTACAACTCTTAATACTTCAAAATAGCCCTTCTTTTTAATCCTACCCCTAATTCTCCAAATTGCCCTTACTTCCAACAATTACCCCTATTTTTTAACTACTGTGAAGAGTTGGATTTTGCAGCACCCAGTCCAAATAATTCATCATCTTCCATATTTGTCGATCTACCCCTACAATGCTTTAAGTGCCCTACTTCTCCTAATACTTTAAAACGGCCCCTCTTTTTAATCCTACCCATAATTCTCTAAGTAGCCCCTACTTCCAATAGTTACCCCTATTTTTTAACTACTGTGAAGGGATGGTTTTTGCTGCACCCAATCCAAATGATTCATCATCTATCATATTCATCGATCTACCCGTACTATGCTTAAACTACACCTTCTTCTAATAATACTTCAATACAGTCCTTCTTTTTAATCCTACCCCTAATTTTCTAAATAGCCTTACTTCCAACAATTACTCCTATTTTTTAACTACTGTGAAGGGTTGGTTTTTGTAGCATCCAATTCCAATGATTCATCATCTTTCATATTTGTTGATCTACCCTTACTATGCTTAAACTACACCTACTTCTCTTTATACTTCAAAACAATCCTTATTTTTAGTCCTACCCATAATTCCCTAAATAGCCCTTACTTCCAACAATTACCCCTATTTTTTATCTACTGTGAAGGGTTGGTTTTTGCAGCACCCAATCCAAATGATTCATCATCTTTCATATTTGTCGATCTACCCCTACTATGCTTAAACTACACCCACTTCTCCTAATACATCAAAACAGTCCTTATTTTTAGTCCGACCCCTAATTCTCTAATAGCCCTTACTTCTGAGAATTACCCCTATTTTTTAGCTGCTGTGAAGGGTTGGTTTTTTCAGCACCCAATCCAAATGATTCATTATCTTTCATATTTGTCGATCTACCCCCACTATGCTTAAACCACCACTACTTCTCTTAATACTTTAAAATAGTCCTTCTTTTTAGTCCATTACCTAATTCTCTAAATAGTCCTAACTTCCAATATTTACCCCTATTTTTTAACAACTGTGAAGTGTTCGTTTTTGTAGCACCCAATCCAAATGATTCATCATATTTCACTTTTGTCGATCTACTTCTACTATGCTTAAACTACCACTTCTTCTCTAAATACTTCAATATAATCCTTATTTTTAAGCCAACCACTTATTCTCTAAATGGCCCTTATTTCCAATAGTTACCCATATTTTTAACTACTATGAAGGGTTGGTTTTGGCAGTACCTAATCAAATTGATTCCACATCTTTCATACTTGTCGATCTACTCCTCCTATGCTTAAACAACCCCTACTTCTAATAATACGTCAAAATTGTCCTTCTTTTTAATCCTACCCCTAATTCTCTAAATAGCCCTTACTTCCAACAATTACCCCTATTTTTTAACTACTGTGAAGTGATGTTTTTGTAGCACCTAATCCAAATAATTCATCTTCTTTCATATTTGTCGATATACCCCTACTATGCTTAAACTACACCTACATCTCTTAATACTTCAAAAAATTCCTTATTTTTAGTCCTACCACTAATTCCCTAAATAGCCCTTACTTCTAACAATTACCCCTATTTTTTAACTACTGTGAAGTGTTGGTTTTTGCAGCATCCAATCCAAATGATTCAATATCTTTCATATTTGTCGATCGACCCCTACAATGCTTAAACTAACTCTCCTTCTCTTAATATTTCAAAACAGTCCTTCTTTTTACCCTACACCTAGTTCTCTAAATAGCGCTTACTTCAAATAGTTTCCCCTATTTTTTAACTACTGTGAAGGGTTGGTTTTTCAGAACCCAATCCAAATGATTCACGATCTTTCATATTTGTCGATCTACACCCACTATGCTTAAACTACCCCTACTTCTCTTAATACTTCAAAATAGTCCTTCTTTTTAGGCCTGCACCTAATCCTTTAAATAGTCCTTCCTTCGAACAATTACCACTATTTTTTAACTACTATGAAGGGTTTGTTTTTGCAGCACCCAATATGAGTGATTCATCATCTTTAACTTTTATCGATCTACCCCTCTAAATACTTCAAAATATCCCTTCTTTTTTATTCTACCCCTAATTCTGTAAATGTCCCTTACTTCCAACAATTACCCCTATTTCTTAACTACTATGAAGGGTTGGATTTTGCAGCACCCAATCCAAATAATTCATCATCTTTCATATTTGTCGATCTACCCCTACTATACTTAAACTACACCAACTTCTCTTAATACTTCAAAAAAATCCTTATTTTTAGTCCTACCCCTAATTCTCTAAATAGCCCTTACTTCTAATAATTACCACTATTATTTAACTACTGTGAAGATTTGGTTTTTGCAGCACCCGATCTATGTGATTCATTATCTTTCATATTTGTCGATTTACCCCTACTATGCTTAAACTACCCCTATTTCTCTTAATACTTCATAGTTGCCCTTTTTTTAATCCTACCGCTAATTCTCTAAATAGCCCTTACTTCCAACAATTACCCAAATTCTCTAAATAGCCCCTACTATAACAACACGTAATTTGATAACATTAAAATTCACAATTAAAGTTTACTAAATTTTTAGAAAAGAATTAAGTGAAATGGGTTGTGCTATTATGTTCGTTTCAAAATTTTGTGTCAAGATAGACATTTGGTTTGCACAAAACGGGTACCTTATGAAGATGTGATTAAGGCTTGAAGTTTGTATGCATATGTGAGATATATATATATATATATAGATATAGATATAGATATAGATATATAAAAAAAATATGCAATAAAAAAGTTCAAAACAGCAAATTGGGAGGGGGAATAACCAAACCGGCCCATTTTTGAGGTCGACCCAAGCATCGCTGGGTCGACTAGGGGTTGATTCACGGTGTTTAGCTGTCAACCCGTGGACCGATTCGCTCAAAGGCAGATGTGGCATCTGATTGGTTGTCATGGTTCAGGGTTAATCTAATGGTCCTAAATAACTTCATACACCTATATATATGCCCTAAAACCTAACCCTAATTCATAAATATTATCTATGACACAATTATGATGTCAAACTCTCTCTTAAACCCTAGCCGCCACCTCTAAATCAAATAACAAGTATTCAACTTCAACTCAAATTAAAGATTAGAGCTTCTACAACAATTTAAGAAGATAAATCAGCAACACCGCAATGTTTCTACGCCAATTTCGGTGCATAATTCTATTCTTTAATAATGAAAGGTGAGTACGGTGATTTTCACAATATAATGGGATTAAAAGTAACATGATGAAGTTGTAAAGAGGATTCATATGTATGTATGTAATTTAAATCTCATCCATGTCTTCACCTTTTTGATTCATGTCAACATATGCCTATGTTTCTATCTAAAGTTCATACCTTCATCAGTTTATTCATGTTGAATCTGTCATTATGCGTCTAAGCCGGTTTATATGCCTCTTTATTTCATGATGTTGTGTTAATTCCAATTTTCTATGATTTGATTCTCTCTTCTTATCCTGATTCCTTTTATTTTTGGATCTAAGCTACCTTCGAGCCTATGTTAAAAATACACGCGAATGCGAATACGTGGGAACGAGGGGAATATGTGAAATATGGAAAATTGGATATTATTGGACATTTTGGATAATTGGATAATATGTAAAATTGGCATATTTGGGTATGAATTACATGGAATTGATGAAATTGCCTATAATTGTGAATTTGTAATTGAGGCTAATTAATATGTAATTAGTGACAATTGGGAATAGGCAATATTATAAACATGATCACATGTTTAATTGGATATACATGACATGAAAATTGGGTATGTGTGAAATACGATTATTAATAAACCTTTGGCACGAGGTTAGGCGCAATTGTGGCGTAAGACTCCCCGGAACCGCCCTGCAAATCCAGCTGCCACAATTGGACGTCTAATGTACGAGGTCAAAGGAATGAATTGTAGGCGTAACGGTTAATGACACGAGGTTAGACCTGGTTTGTGGCGTAAGACTGCCCGGAACCGGCCGGCAAATCCAACGGCCACAAAGTGTTCGGTCTAATGTGGGAGGTCATGCACCATTCGTCATAAGGAATGAGTTAAGAAATACCAACCATAATAAGACATGGGTATGGTTAGAGGGTTAAGTGGGGTGACATGTAAATTATGACATGTAAATATGGACTTAGCCGGAATAAGATAAGACATGTAAATTATGACATGTAAGTATGGACTTAACCGTAGCATGTGTAAGACATGGACATTTAAATTAAAATGGTTAAGTGGGAGAAAAACCTAGTGGGGACCAAGCATAAGTGGGAGGCTTATGTCAGATGGAGACCCGTTTCAACCAGTAACCCGTTTGAGTATCTAATTGGGCCCGGTACTAGGCCGGGGTTGGGGCACGCTTACTGGACATGAATGTAAGAGGTCAAAACGTGAATAGCGGTGGCAAACCAAGTCCAACGGGTTCATGTGCGTGCACGGGTCCGGGCTGGTAGGTAAGACATTGTTGCATCATGTAGGTATGGCCATGCATTTTATGTTGGTATCGGGATTGCCACTTTGGGGAGCGATACACCCTACTGTGGGGCCAGCACGGGTGCCTACGAGGTTTAGGGAGTCGATTGAATGGGTAGAGTACGGGTACCTTAGCGGTGGTAGGATCAAGCCGGCATGTACGATAGCAGCTAGGTACAAGTAACTACCAAGTATGTCATGTGGGTATAGTTAGTGGGAAGGGATCAACCTTTAGTAAATAGAAACTAGTAGATGTGTGATGTAATTAAGTAATGTGGTGTAACTTAGAAAAAGTGCGGTGTAACGAAATACATGTTGGTTGAGTTGGATAGTCCTTTGGGCGCTAGTCTGTTGTTAACTTCGGTCTTCGGTGTTAGTACTTGGAGGGTTGTTCACTTAGCCAAGGTGTAGGATTATCTTAGTACTTAGGAACGGAATCATCTTGTCCATCCTTTATATCTACCTTATCTATGTTACAGCCATATTATGATGCCTATATATGTCTTGATCATTTACCTTACCTATTATTTGTTAAAATTATTGGACTCGCTAGACTTTATGTCTGACCCGTCTATTCTTTCCTTTACCCTCCCCCCCCCCCTCTCAGGTTTGCAAGGAGGGAATACTACAGCTTAGTGCGGATTTCTTTCAGTTTCTTGAAAAGAGTATATGTATTGCTTTGGACTCTCTCATCTTTATGGCTTTGCTTACGCTCAGTGGGGATTTATGCATTTATGTTATTTAAGTATTTGCCTCTTTATGTACTTTGAAGTTTTTGGAAAAGAAAATTGATCCTGTTGTAATGGTTTTGGAGACTAATTACGTAAGCTTGTTTTGAAGTTATGATGCTATGAAATAAGTTTTATCTTCCGCTGTGTTTTATTTATTTACTCTTGTAATTTTTCCGTTCTATACTACTACAACGCTTCATGACATTAATGCATTCCCTTTGTGAGTGACATTAATGGCCATGGGGTGTTACACGTGGTATTAGAGCTAAGGTTACAAGAACAGATAAAAAGTTTTGAAAAGTGTTTTCAAAAGTATTATTTTCCTAGAAAGTATTTTCAAAAACTTGTTTTAAAGAAGCTTTTTTCAAAGAAAGTTTACTTTAAGGAGCATAATCCCCGCAAGCCATACATCTCTATTTCGCTTCCCTTGTTTTGAAACTCTTTCTTTTTCTTTTCAGCATGTCTGGAGCATCTGAGATACCAGAGGGTGTTCATGTACCCGGTTGGTTTCGTCAATATCTCAAGGCTAGGGTCGCTGCCACGGGTCCAGCCGACGTTCCTCCTCCTCCTCCCACAGCTCAAGTCATTCCTCCGCGTGGAGATGCTTTCTCCAAGATACGTAAAGACTTTCGTTCGATGGGTGGAAAACCTTTTAGTTGGTCTGAAACATTCGTTGAAGCTAGAAACTGGTTGAAAGAAGTAGAGGAACTGTTTGGCATTTTCGATTTGGACGATTATAGGAAGGTCCTATTGGCTGCTTGGTTGATGAAGGACAAAGCTTCGTTTTGGTGGGAGGTTACTAATGGAGACCGTGATGTAGAGACGTGGGCAGATTTTAGGGGAAGGTTTGAGTTGAAATTCCTTTCTCAAGCTGAGGAGAGTATGTACATGGAGAGGTTCTTAACATTGAAGCAAAGAAACTTGACCGTGAAGGAGTATGTGACCAAATTAAATTAGTTGGCGAGATTTGGGCTAGAGTTGGCGAATATGCCTCACAAGAAGGCCTAAAGGTTTGCAAAGGGCCTAAATGAACCGCTTCACAGTTTGGCTATGTCCCGCATTCAAATGGGGGCTACATATGAAAAGCTCGTTGATATGGCATACATGCATGAAGAAGAGAAGGGTGTAAGTACTTTTAGGCCGCAAGATAAAAAGGAGGACCCAAAGAAAGTCCAACAACAAAAGAAAGGTGGTAAAGAAATGAGGAAGTGTCACAACTGAGGGATACCCGGCCATTAGAAGAAAGACTGTAGGAAGAAGAAGAAGTTCGCTTGTTATCATTGTGGTGATCCAGGTCATGCTGTCAAGCAC
This sequence comes from Allium sativum, assembly GCA_030737875.1. Lineage (NCBI taxonomy): Eukaryota > Viridiplantae > Streptophyta > Magnoliopsida > Asparagales > Amaryllidaceae > Allium > Allium sativum. The sequence goes on along the minus strand of CM060920.1, from coordinate 32,124,432 downwards.
TATCCTAAGAAGCAAGGGCAGAGGGCAGGTTCTACTTCGGGAGGGCAGGTTCAAGATCTCAAGGCTCCGGGACAGGAAGGAGGTAGAAAAATTTCTGTCGAAAGTTTGATTTTCTTGTTTGATCATCATGTCCGTACTTTATTCGATTCTGGCGCATCTCATTCGTTTATCTCTACGTCATTAGTTGAAACACTGCACTTAAATACTAGTCTTGTTGTGGATCCCGTTGTAGTCTCAAATCCTATTGGTAGGTCGGCTCATTTATCCATGGTTTGTAGGGATTTGAGATTGTCTATCTTAGGTGTTGGTTTTGAATGTAATGCTTTTGTGCTTGGTTTCAGGGAGTATTGGTTGTATCTAGGGATGGATTGGCTAGCCAGACATGGTGCCATCCAAGATTGTGAACGAAGGGTAGTAAAATTGTTGACTCATAGTGGAAAGACCCATATTTCGTGTGACCCTAGAGGATCGGTAATGCTTAGTTATCTTGAGTCACTTGACGCATCCAATGATGATTTACATTCTATTCGTATAGTCCGTGAATATGTTGATGTCTTCGATGAGGTGAGGGGTCTACCCCCAAAACGTGAGATAGACTTTCGTATTTATCTTATAGGCAATGCAAAAAAAGTATCTCTGCCGGTATGCCACATGGTTCCTCGTGAGAGGAGGGAACTCAATAAGCAAGTAGGGGAGTTGCTTGAGAAGGGGTTCATAAGATGTAGTTTATCGGAGTGGGGTGCTCCAGTAGTATTTGCCATGAAGGCGGATAGGTCCCTTAGACTTTGTGTAGACTATAAAGAACTTAATAAGCTTACTAAGAAGAATAGGCATCCACTGCTGAGGATTGACGTTCTCTCCGATTAGTTAGTTGGCGCCTCAGGGTTTTCGCAGTTGGACTTAGCCACTGGTTTCCATCAATTGAGAGTGGCTGAGGATAGCATAGACAAGACTTCCTTTAGGACTTCAGATGGTTTCTATGAGTGGTTTTTGATGCCATTCGGTTTGACAAACGCCCCCACATACTTTGTTCACTTTTTGAGTACGGTGTTTAGGGAATACCTTAATAAATTCGTGGTGGTCTTTGTGGATAACATCTTGATCTTTTCTAAGAGCGAGGAAGAGCATGCCCTACATCTTAGGGAAGTGTCAGAGACCCTTCGAGTGCATAAACTTAAAGCTAAATTTTCTAAATGTCACTTTTGGAGGTAGGAAGTGCAATTCTTAGGGCACGTGGTTTCCAAAGAAGGGATAGCTGTGGATCCCGCGAAGGTGGTGGCCATCCAAGATTAGAAGGTCCCTAAAAATGCTACCGAGGTGAGAAGTTTCTTAGGGTTGGCTTGCTACTATAGGAAGTTTATCAAGGACATCGCAAAGATATCAGCCCCATTGACACGCTTGACGAAGAAGAACCTAGTTTTCACGTGGGACGTAGATTATGATGATGCGTTCCAACGTTTAAAGAGAGCTTTGACCACATCCCCAGTCTTAGTGTTGCCAGATGGGAGTAAGCCATTTACCGTTTATACGGATGCTTGTGGGACAGGACTAGGCGCAGTCTTAATGCAAGAGGGGAGGGTAATAGCCTATGGAGGAAGGAAGTTGAGAGTGCATGAGAGGAATTACCCTACACGTGACCTAAAGTTGGCCGCAATTGTTTTGGTGCTTAAGTCTTGGCGCCATTATCATCTTGGCGAGAAATTTGAATTGTTCACAGACCACAAATCGCTAAAATACTTGTTCTCTCAAAAGGACTTGAACTTAATGCAGCAAAGGTGGATGAAATTCTTAGCATGCTATGTGGAGGTCCCACAATGGATGTGGGAGAGTGTCTCGATGGAGTTTGTTGATGGTTTACCGAGATCAAGGAAGGGTAACACAGGAATTTGGGTCATGGTAGACAGACTTACTAAGAGCACCCATTTCATTCCCGTGAAGAGTAAGAGGACTGCTCCATGGTTAGCCTCCGTATACATTCGAGAGATAGTTCGTTTGCACGGTGTTCCTTCTAGCATAGTGAGCGATCGCGATCCTATCTTTACTAGCGAGTTTTGGAAGAGCTTGCAAGAGGCGGTAGGGACTCAGTTATGTTTGTGCACTGCATATCATCCTCAGACCGACGGCCAGACCGAGAGGGTGAATCGTATTCTACAGGACCATTTGAGGCTATGTATTTTACACTTCGGAGGAACATGGGAGGAGCATCTTCCTTTTGGTGGAGTTCGCGTATAATAATAGTTTTCAGTCTAGCATTGGCATGGCGCCTTTCGAGGCTCTTTATGGAAGGCCTTATCGTTCACCTACATGTTTGTGGGAATCTACGGATAAGATCTTGCTTGAGCCCGATATGATTAGAGAGACTTCGGAAAAGATTGATTTGATTTGAAGGAGGATGAAGATGGCGCAAGACAGACAGAAATCGTATGCGGACAAGAGGAGAACAAATCTTGAGTTTGATATTGGGGACATGGTCTTTATCTAGGTGTCTCTATTACGGAATGTTGTTTGCTTTGGGTCCGTTGGGAAGTTAGCACCAAGGTTCGTAGGGTTGTTTCCTATTAAAGGAAGGATTGGACAGATGGCGTATAGAGTGGAGTTGCCTGAGAGACTTAGTAGTGTACACGACGTATTCTGTGTATCACATTTGAGGAAGTGCTTGCATGATACCACGGAAGTGGTAGAGCCGAGCTTGCTTAGAGAGGTGGAGATAGTGCGTGATGCGACGATTCGACGAGCTCCTATGTGCATTCTTGGGTTGGAGATTAAGAAGTTGAGGAATCGAGAGGTCAAGCAAGTCAAAGTGCAATGGGGAGATGATGAGAGCGACGCTACTTAGGAGACGGAAGAGAAGATGCGTTCATTGTACCCTTTTCTTTTCGAGGGTATGTCTTTTAATTTCTCCTTTATCGCTTAGCTTTTACTTGTTCTATCTTTGGTATGTCCTCTCACTAGTATCTTTGACCTTTAGATAGGGTAGCCCTATGGCTGAATGCGTTTGTTAGTGGTTGCTCGTGGATGCATATACACACACTTTAGGCACTATATCGGCTCAGTCACTTTCATATAGCATACTGCATATAAATGGATGTATTTAGTACTATGAATGTACATTGAATGTGTGTATCATATGGATATTGCATTTAAATGAATGGTTATGCACACATGTAGTAATGATATGTATAGGGTTCTTTGCATACATGATGGATACATTGCACTATAATTATTTGCATTAAGGAGGTCGACTGAATCAGTGGACCACCTGATTTTGCATTAGTATACGGACATATACACACACTATGCATATGAACATGAAAAGCATTAGAAATCTTTTAAGGACAATGGATGCTTGTGGATGATGTTTGAGTAGACGGATGATTGGATAGTAGGATACATTCTTCTTAACTTGGAGATTTCGGGGACGAAATCCTTTAAGGAGGGGAGAATGTAACACCCCGTAATTTTATAACATTGAAATTCATAAATTAAAGTATATTAATTTTTAGAAAAGAATTAAGTGAAATAGGTTGCGCTATTATGTTCGTTTCAAAATTTTGGGTCAAGATAGACATTTGGTTTGCACAAAATGGGCACCTTATGAAGATGTTATTAAGCCTTGAAGTTTGTATGCATATGAGAGAAAATATATATATATATATATATATATATAATTAAATAAATAAATATGGAAAAAAAGTTCAAAACAGCGAATTGGGAGGGGGAATAACCGAACCAGCCCATTTTTGAGGTCGACCCGAGCCTCGCTGGGTCGACTAGGGGTTGATTCAGGGTGTTTGGCTGTCAACCCGTAGGCCGATTCGCTCAAAGGCGGATGTGGCATCTGATTGGTTCTCATAGTTCAGGGTTAATCTAATGGTCCTAAATTATATACTACACCTATATATACACCCTGCGACCTAACCCTAATTCATAAATATTATATATGACACCATTATGCTGTCAAACTCTCTCTTAAACCGTAGCCGCCGCCTCTAAATCAAATCTCAAGTATTCAACATCAACTCAAATTAAAGATTAGAGCTTCTACAACAATTCAAGAAGATAAATCAGCAACACTGCAACGTTTCTACACCAATTTCAGTGCATAATTCTATTCTTTAACCACGAAAGGTGAGCACGGTGATTTTCATAATATAATGGGATTGAAAGTAACGTGATGAATTTTTAAAGAGGATTCATATGTATGTATGTAGTTTAAATCTCATCCAAGTCTTCACCTTTTTGATTCATGTCATCATATGCCTATGTTTCTATGTAAAGTTCATACCTTTATCAGCTTATTCATGTTGAATCTGTCATTATGCCTCTATGCCAGTTTATATGCCTCTTTATTTCATGATGTTGTGTTAATTCCAATTTTATGTGATTTGATTCTCTCCTCTTATCCCTATTCCTTTTATTTTTGGATCTAGGCTACCTCCGAGCCTATGCTAAAAATATGTGCGAATGAGAATACGTGCAAACGAGGTGAATATGTGAAATATGGAAAATTGTATATTATTGGACATTTTGGATAGTTGGATAATATGTGAAATTGGAATATTTGGGTATGAATTACATGGAATTGATGAAATTGCCTATAATTATGAATTTGTAATTGAGGCTAATTAATATGTAATTAGTGACAATTTGGAATAGGCAAAATAATAAACATGATTACATGTTTAATTGGATATACTTGACATGAAAATTGGGTATGGGTGACATACGACTATTAGTAAACCTTCGACACGACGTTAGGCGCAATTGTGGCGTAAGACTGCCCGGAACTGCCCGACAAATCCAGCTACCACAATTGGACGTCTAATGTGAGAGGTCAAAGGAATGAATTTTAGGCGTAACGGTTAATGACACGAGGATAGACCCGGTTTGTGGCATAAGACTGCCCGGCAAATCCAGCAGCCATAAAGTGTTCGGTCTAATGTGGGAGGTCATGCACCATTCGTCATAAGGAATGAATTAAGGAATACTAACCATAATAAGACATGGGCATGGTTAGAGGGTTAAGTGGGGTGACATGTAAATTATTACATGTAAATATGGACTTAACCGGAATAAGATAAGACATGTAAATTATGACATGTAAGTATGGACTTAACCGTAGCATGTGTAAGACATGGACATTTAAATTAAAATGGTTAAGTGGGAGAAAAACCTAGTGGGGACCAAGCATAGGTAGGAGGCTTGTGTCGGATGGAGATCCGTTTCAACCAGTAACCTGTTTGATTATCTAATTGGGCCCGGTACTAGGTCGGGGTTGGGGCACGCTTACTGGACTTGAATGTAAGAGGTCAAAAAATGAATGGCGATGGAAACGCAAGTCCAACGGGTTCATGTGGGTGCATGGGTCCGAGCTGGTAGGTAAGACGTTGTTGCATCGTGTAGGTATGGCCGTGCATTTTATGTTGGTATCGGGGTTGCCACTTTGGGGAGTGATACACCCCACTGTGGGGCCAACAGGGTGCCTACGAGGTTTAGGGAGCCGATCGAATGGGTAGAGTAAGTGTACCTTAGCGGTGGTAGGAGCAAGCCGGCACGTACGATAGCAACTAGGTACAAGTAACTACCAAGTATGTCATGTGGGTATAGTTAGTGGGAAGGGATCAACCTTTAGTAAATAGAGACTAGTAGATGTGTAGTGTAATTAAGTAATGTGGTGTAACTTAGCAAAAGTGCGGTGTAACGAAATACATGTTGGTTGAGTTGGATAGTCCTTTGGGTGCTAGTCTGATGTTGACTTCGGTCTTCGGGGTTCGTACTTAGAGTGTTGTTCACTTAGCCAAGGTGTAGGATTGTCTTAGTACTTAGGAACGGAATCATCTTGTCCATCCTTTTTATCTACCTTATCTACGTTACAGCCATATCATGATGCCTATTTATGTCTTGATCATTTACCTTACCTATTATTTGTTAAAATTACTGGACTCGCAAGACTTTATGTCTGACCCATTTTGTTTCCACCTCTTTCCTTCCCCCCCCCCCCTCAGGTTTGCAAGGAGGGAATACTATAACTTAGTGATGATTTCTTTCAGTTGCCTGTGAAAAGTAGATGTATCGCTTTGGACTCTCTCATCTTTATGGCTTTGCTTATGCTCAGTGGTGATTTATGCATTTATGTTATTTAAGTATTTGCTTCTTTATGTACTTTGAAGTTTTTGGAAAAGACAATTGATCCTGTTGTAATGGTTTTGTAGACTACTTATGTAAGCTTGTTTTGAAGTTATGATGTTATGAAATAAGTTTTATCTTCCGATGTGTTTTATTTATATACTCTTGTAATTTATCTGTTCTATACTACTATAACGCTTCATGACATTAATGCATTCCCTTTGTGAGTGACATTAATAGCCATGGGGTGTTACACCTACCATGCTTAAACCACCCCTATTTCTCTTAGTACGTCAAAACAACCCTTCTTTTTAATCCTACCCCTAATTCTCTAAATAGCCCTTACTTACAACTACTACACCTATTTTTTAACTACTGCGAAGGGTTGGTTTTCATAGCACCCTATCCAAACGATTCATCATCTTTCAGATTTGTCGCTCTACCCCTCTTAATACTTCATAATAGCCCTTCTTTTTAATCCTACCCCTAATTCTCTAAGTAGCCTTTACTTCCAACAGTTACCCCTATTTTATAAAAATTGTGAAGGGCTAGTTTTTGCTGCACACAATCCAAATGATTCATCATCTATCATATTTTTCGACCTACCCCTACTATGATTAAATTACCCCTACTTCTAATAATACTTCAAAACAGTCCTCCTTTTTAATCCTACACCTAATTCTTTAAATAGCCCTTACTTCCAATAATTACCCCAATTTTTTAACTACTATGAAGGGTGGGTTTTTGCAGCACCCAATCCAGATGATTCATTATCTTTCATATTTGTCGATCTACCCCTACTATGCTTAAACTACACCTACTTCTCTTAATACTTCAAAACAGTCCTTATTTTTAGTCCAACCCCTAATTCCCTAAATAGCCCTTACTTCCAACCATTACCCCTATTTTTTAACTACTGTGAAGGGTTGGTTTTTGCAGCACCATATCCAAATTATTCAATATCGTTCATATTTGTCGATCTACCCCTACTATTCTTAAACTAACCCTACTTCTCTTAATACTTCAAAACATCCCTTCTTATTAATCCTACCCCTAATTCTCTAAATAGCCCTTACTTCCAACAATTACCCCTATTTTTAAACTACTGTGAAGGGTTGGTTTTTGCAGCACCCAATCCAAACGATTCATCGTCTTTCATATTTGTCGATCTACCCCTACTACGCTTAAACTGCCCCTACTTCTCTTTATTCTTCAAAATGACAATTCTTTTTAATCCTACCCCTAATTCTCTAAATAGCCCTTACCTTCAACAATTACCCTTTTTCTATTACTATAAAGGGTTGGTTTTTACATCAACCCATCCAAAAGATCCATCGTCTTTCATGTTTGTCGATCTACGCTTACTATGCTTAAACTACACCTACTTCTCTTAATACTTCAAAACAGTCTTTCTTTTTAATCCCCCCACTAATTCTCTAAATAGCACTTACTTCCAACAATTACCCATATTTTTTAACTACTTTCAATGGTTGGTTTTTGCAGCACCCAATCCAAATAATTTATCATCTTTCATATTTGTCGATCTAAACCTACTATGCTTGAACTACCCCTACTTCTCTTAATACTTCAAAACAACCCTTCTTTTTAATCCTATCTTAATTCTCTAAATTGCCCTTACTGCGAACAATTACCCCTTTTTTAAGTACTGTGAAGGGTTGGTTTCTGCAGCACCCAATCCAAACAATTCTTTGTCTTCCCTATTTGTCGATGTACCCCTCTTAGTACTTCAAAAGAGCACTTCTTCTTAAATATACCCCTAATTCTCTAAATAGTCCTTACTTCCAACAATTACCTATATTTTTTAACTACTGTGAAGGGTTAGTTTCTGCATCACCAAGTCCAAACGATTCATCGTCTTTCATATTTGTCGATCTACCCCTACTATGCTTAAGCTACCTCTACTTCTCTTAATACATTAAAACAGTCCTTCTTTTTAATCCTGCTCCTACTTCTCTAAGTATCCCACACTTCCAACAATTACCCCTAATTTTTAGTTACTCTGAAGTGTTGGTTTTTGCAGCACCCAATCCAAATTATTCATCATCTTTCATATTTGTCGATATACCCCTACTATGCTTAAACTACCCCTACTTCTCTTTGTACTTCAAAACAACCCTTCTTTTTAATCCTACCCCTAGTTCTCTAAATATCACTTACTTCCTATAATTCCCCTATTTTTGAACAACTGTGAAGGATTGGTTTTTTCGGCACCCAATCCAAATGATTCATTATCTTTCATATTTGTCGATCTATCCCTACTATGCTTAAACTACACCTACTTCTCTTAATACTTCAAAACAGTCCTTCTTATTAATCCTACTGAAACACCCCACCTCCGTTAGGGTCACTCTCAAAGGGAATGCCCTAATTTTGGTGGAGGTTTATAAGTACAAGTCACAGATATACAAGACAGATATAAGAACACATATTTGTAAACAGCGGAAGAACAACAAACTTTTATTTCATAAAGTCAAATACGTGTCACAAAACATCACCATGATTGTCTTACATCCTTTCCAAAAACATAACATAATACTTCATAATCTGCCTTGAGTACATTATTTTTAAAGAAGCATAAATAAAACATAGATAAACTGCCAAAGCCCCATAGTGAATTGTCCAAAGCCATAGTTCAAAACAGGAAAGTCCAAGCAATACATTTCTCTTCTTCAAGCTGGATGTTGAGGTAGGTCAAGCTGCTGTGTTCCCTCCCTGAGGACCTGGGGGGGGGGGGAAACGGAAGAAAGAAGACGAAAGAAAAATAGAGTCAGACATAAAGCCTGAGTAAGTCAAGTACTACTTTGTCTATGAATAAAGAACTGGGTATGATAAGTAAACAGGAAGTGGGCAACATTATAAACTTGGTCAAGTTATCTAGGGTCGAATATACTATCGTACCCCGAATTAATCTCTGAACCCATATAAACTAGTTTCCAATTTGCACCCCCTAATCAGGGTAGTGTGATCCATTCTACGATGATCGGCTCCTACTCGCATAGTTACATGTGTCTTACGGCCCCCGATGTCTGTAGTTACCTATGCTGGTCCCACCATGGGGTGTATCAAGTCCCATAGTGGCAACCCGACACAACCTTAGAGTGCAAAGGTATGCTACTGGTGTCCAGTGCTTTATTTTTCTGCGCCGGAGTGCGTGCACGCCCGCACACCGTTAGAACCTACACTGCTACACCACCGCCGTCGATTTGACCTCTTACAATCAGCCCAGTAATCGTGCCCCACCCTGCCTAGTTTCAGGGTATCCTGATACACTTTTTAGGGTTACTGCTGAAAAGGGTCCCCCGTCACTAGGTTTTCTACCTCTAGCCAACATGCTAAGTTGGTTAAGTGTTTCCTAACCTAACCCCACCAGTCCGTTTAGTTTAGCATGTTTCATTTTGATTAAGTCTTTAGTTCACTTAATCCTAACAATCCTGACTCAGCCTTAATTGTCTTATTAAGGCCCTGACCTCTCACATTAGACAGGTATTGTTGTGGCTGCCTGTTGCCGGTTGGTTCCGGGCAGTCTTACGCCACAACTCAGTCTAACCTCGGGTCCTTGCTGGGCTCCATGTTTAACCTCCCACATTGGATAGGTATTGTTGTGACTACTGGACAGCCGGGCGGTTCCGGGCAGGTTTACATCACAACTCAATCCAACCTCGGGTTAAACACATCGTCTTTTCTACATTTACATATTTTGTCATTCTTCTTTATTTCTTATATGTAAATATTTGCGGCCCATTATTATGTTAATGGTGTAATGGTTACACCAACCATGGGCCCAACCCATACTTGACTTTGGGCCCTTCTATTTCATATTTTCATTCATTAATTCATTTTAACCCAACGTTGTTTTCCCCCGTTTTACACGTCCGTTCATATATATTGGGCTTAGCCTTTTAAAGCCCAATTTAGCCATGCGAAAGGGGAGGCTTATGGCGTATACACAAAGAGGGGAAAGTGAGCGCATGAACTTGCATATGACGTTGGAAAATACATAATAGAAATTGGTGTACTTGCATAGTGGTGACATGTATTTTGGTCATACAACATAGGTGACATAAATCAAGGCATGTAAACTTGCATAGGTTTAACTACAACATGAACCTATATTCTTATTTAGGCATAATGTCAAACATAAGCATGGCCTAAATACTTCTAGCATAAACATGGCATATTGTCAAACATAAGCATGGCATAAAATACTTCTAGCATAGGCATGGCATATTGTCAAACATAAGCATGGCATAAATACTTCTAGCATGAACATAACATAATTCAACTTAATCATGATTTAAGCCTAATCACATAACGATGGTATAAACATACTTATGCATAAATATTCCTAATCATGGTGTTTTGCTTTAAACTTGCAAAAAGGGGATTTTTGAGTCTAATCTAACCATGTCTCACATATGTCATCATATAATTCTTTAAAACAAGATAGACTTAATCATAGATCTCAATTATGCCAAATATCATTCCTAGCCATATTCATAAGTTTGCAAAAGCATGACTAATACATGGTGTCAAAATTCCACATAGTTTCATATGAACTATAATAACCAAACTTGTTTCAATTACTTGCAAAATGATTTATACATAATGGCATAATAACAAAGCCCCAAACTTGCATAAATTTCACTCAACTATATACATGTAGCTTCAACATAGACTACATAATTTGCGCAATATTCCAAACGTATATTTGCATAGAACTACCGTATGTAGTTCTTTATAATGAATAATATAATTCAAGAGTATCCAAACGTATATAAATTGATAAGAACGCACAAATATGAATTACTTCCATTGCCACAATTCAAGCATACACATCAACACAGTTGTTTATTATACCAAAGTAATACTCTACTTACAATGGTTGCGGCGAATTCTCTAATTAAGAGACACGATTCCTTTGTTGAATTGATTAGCTTTAGGTTGCTTGAATTGCTTTAGGCCTTAGAACTTCCTCCCTAATCCTCTCTTTAGTTGGCGGCTATGCTTTGTCGTTCCTCAGCAACATGGCGGCTATGTTCTTAATTTTTAATGAATAGATTAGGGTTTAGTCTAGGGTTGTTTATATAGAGGTTAGGAACTAATTAGGACCCTTGATGTTGCTAGGTTAGATCATAGCCATTCATTAGATAGAGAGACCAATTAGAGCCCGCCACCTAGCCCTAATGACAAAGCAAGCTTCTGAAAATCGGCCAAACCCAGACCTGGCCAGCCAGGGCTTGACCAGACCTGGCCAGCAGGTTATTTTTGACCTGGGCGCACTTGGCAGGTGCGCCAGGTCAAAAATGCACTGGCGCACTTCACAGGTGCGCCAGTTCATTTTTGTTCTGGCGCACTTCCCAAGTGCGCCAGTGCATTCTGGCCCTTTTTCGGTTTTTCGCCCAACTTCGTTCGTCCATAACTTCTTCATACGATATCCGTTTTTCGAAAACTCGGACTCTATTTCGCGTATTTTTCCGAGACGAACGCAATGGCGTATCCCGTTTCCCTTAGTTCTTTGATTTGAAATTAATTATACTTTAATTTGTGAGTTTCACAGTTATAGAATTCACGGGGTGTTACATTCTCCCCCACTTAAAAGGATTTCGTCCCCGAAATCTTCAAGTTAGGAGGAATGTATATCCTAACATCCAATCATCCATCTACTCATCCTTCAAACACGAGCATCCATTGTCCTTAAAAGACTTCTAATGCTTCATGATCATATGCGAAGTGTGTGTGTATGTACTTATCTAATGCAAAATCAGGCGGTCTACTGATTCAGTTGACCTCCTTAATGCGAATTATGTAAGTGCCATGAATCCATTATGTATGCAAATTTTCCTATTCTTGGTTCTACATTAGTGCACAACCATTCAATACAAATGCAGCATCCACATGACAACACATTAATGTTCAACCATAGACGAAAGCAAACATATATGCATATGCAATATGAAGTGACTGAGCCGATCTAAAACCTAGATTGTGTGTGTATATGCAACCACGAGCAACCACTAGCAATCACTTGCAACCACTTGCAACCATCATACATAACATGTTTCAATTACATGTTTTCATCCAAAAGGTTTCTACCCTAAAGATAAGGTCGATACCTAAAAAGATAGATAAAAGCGCAACTTAAGGAAAAAGAAAGATCAAGGATGTACCCTCGAACAGAAAAGGGTAGGCTGTACGGATTCTAGCTTCAGTTTCCCAAGTCGCGTCTCCCTCGGCGTCGCTCCACTGGACTTTGACGAGCTTGACCTCGCGGTTGCGTAGCTTCTTTACTTCCGTTCCTAAGATGCGGGCTGGAACTCTTCTTATGGTTGCTTCGCGTTCCACTTCAGCCTCTTCGAGGATATTTGGCTCTACCACTTCAGCAGACTCATGTAGACACTTTCGGAGATGTGAAACGTGAAAAACGTTGTGGACTCCAGCCAACTTCTCGGGTAGCTCTAATCTATAGGACATTTTCCCAATTGTTCCTATCTAAAGGTATAGTCGAATGAAGCAAGTAAAAACTTTGTGCCTATTAGGCAATGTCAAAACTGAAAACCTATGCCACATATATATTGATTAGGAGAAGAATTCTCTAAGCATCAGCCCCGAAGACCGAAATCAACATCAGACTGACACCCAAAGAATTACTCAACCCAACCACCATATATGATTCTAGGCAACTAAGCATGATGGACTCCTTTTAGGTCATAAGGGAGTCCCTTCCTAAGACCAATTTTTATCTTATTAAACCCAAAAAGAAGTTTGGTCAATCCAACGAACATCCTCGAGCCCCAACATGTGTTACTAACAGATGAGTCATACTCCCTACGGGGTTTGCAATAGAAATCGGATTAAAAATGGGACCGAGAGGATATACACGAAAGATAGCATGCAAGTGAACTTTACAGGAAGAGAGGGATCAAGGATATACTCTTAAGAAGAGATATGATGCACGAATCTAGTCTTCGATCTTCTAAGTCGCATTTCCTTGAGCTTAACTCCATTATGCTTTGTCCGTCTTTAACTTCACAATTTCGTAGCTTCTCAATTCTTGTTTCCAAAATAGGAGTTGGAACCTATTTCACTATTGCCTCTCGTTCCTCTTTCACTTATTCTCCTTCCAGTATACTTGGCTCAAGCATAACTGCGTACTCATGGTTCCATGCAAGCTCTCCAAAATTCACTAATGAATCTTGGATCTTGTTAACTTACTAGAAGGTATTCCACATAGATGAATTATCTCTAGAAAATAAACAAATGTCAACTATGTTGCCAAATGTACTTACTAAGGTGATTCCCCACAACTCATTCATAAGCGAAATGAACTTTCTGCCTTAGTGGCGAACACTACTGGAGCGCCCCATTCTGAAATGCTCCTTCAAATGAACCCCCTTCTCTAGAAGCTCTTTAATCTGTTTACGGAGCTCTTTCCTTTCTCGTGGAGCCATGTGTCTAACGGGCAACGCAACGGGCTTTGCATTATCTACAAGATATATGCGGAAGTCTATTTCCCGCTTCGGAGGTAAGCCCTTCACCTCTTCGAAGACATCCGGATATTCCCGGACCACTCTAACTGATTGCAAATTTTCAACAGAGGCATCTAGCGATTCAAGAGAACTAAGCATAACCGCATACGAGGGATTACAAGAAATTTCCAAAGTATTACCGAGTCGGGTTAGGAGCCTAACAACCCTTTTCTCACAATCGAGGATGGCCCCATTACTGGATAGCCAATCCATGCCCAAAATCAAACCATACCCCGAAAAGCCCAAAACAAAGGCACTACATTGAAATTCAACACTTAGGATAGAAATTTTCAAATCCAGACAGATCATAGACAAATGAGCTGGGCCCCCAATTGGGTTTGAAACAATTAAGGGGTCCTCTACCATACTAGTTTTTAGGTGCAGAGATTCTACTAAAGCAAACGAGATAAAGGAGTATGATGCGCCAGAATCAAATAAAGTGCGAACGGGGTGATCAAACTACACTTTCTACATAAGTGTTTATACCTCGCTGTTGCAGAGGTGGCGCTTCTAGCACATGAACCTGTGCCCCTGGGGTGGATCCAGCCCCCTGCCCCTGTCCTCGTTTCTTTGGGCAGTCCTTAGCCCTGTGGCCCATTTCAACGCACGAAAAGCACCCACCATTCATCTTGGCCTTCTTTTTCCGGCAATCTTTCACTAAGTGCCCCACTTTGCCACAGAATTTACACTTCCTCTTCTCCTTGTTGCCTTTCCCGCCTTTCTCAAAGTCTGTCTTCTCAGGGCAGTCTTTGCTGATGTGTCCAGTCTCCCCACAATGAAAACATTCTCCTTGCTTTCTTTTCCTCTTTCTACAATTCTTGGCTATGTGCCCTTCCGTACCACAAAAATTACATTTCTTTTTTTTTTTCTCGTTTCTTATTATTACTGTTACGATCCTTTCTTGTTTTACTATTATTCGTCTTCCTACTCTGGGACTCTTCCGCTTGCTGGTTCACGTGGAGGAGGAGTGAAAGCGTCAGCAGCTGGGGAGTAAGGTCTCCAGACATGCTGAAACAGAAAGGATAGATTCAAAACGAAGGATAGAAGAGAGTACCTATGGCTTTTGGGGAGTGGACTTTGCCTTTTTTTTAAAATAAAATAATATTTTTCTTTTAAAAATGCTTCTTTAAATTTCCTTTTTGAAAATAATTTTTTCAAAACTTTTTATCTTATCTGGTAAACCTATGCTCTGATACCAAGTGAAACACCCCACCTCCGTTAGGGTCACTCTCAAAGGGAATGCCCTAATTTTGGTGGAGGTTTATAAGTACAAGTCACAGATATACAAGACAGATATAAGAACACATATTTGTAAACAGCGGAAGAACAACAAACTTTTATTTCATGAAGTCAAATACGTGTCACAAAACATCACCATGATTGTCTTACATCCTTTCCAAAAACATAACATAATACTTCATAATCTGCCTTGAGTACATTATTTTTAAAGAAGCATAAATAAAACATAGATAAACTGCCAAAGCCCCATAGTGAATTGTCCAAAGCCATAGTTCAAAACAGGAAAGTCCAAGCAATACATTTCTCTTCTTCAAGCTGGATGTTGAGGTAGGTCAAGCTGCTGTGTTCCCTCCCTGAGGACCTGGGGGGGGAAACGGAAGAAAGAAGACGAAAGAAAAATAGAGTCAGACATAAAGCCTGAGTAAGTCAAGTACTACTTTGTCTATGAATAAAGAACTGGGTATGATAAGTAAACAGGAAGTGGGCAACATTATAAACTTGGTCAAGTTATCTAGGGTCGAATATACTATCGTACCCCGAATTAATCTCTGAACCCATATAAACTAGTTTCCAATTTGCACCCCCTAATCAGGGTAGTGTGATCCATTCTACGATGATCGGCTCCTACTCGCATAGTTACATGTGTCTTACGGCCCCCGATGTCTGTAGTTACCTATGCTGGTCCCACCATGGGGTGTATCAAGTCCCATAGTGGCAACCCGACACAACCTTAGAGTGCAAAGGTATGCTACTGGTGTCCAGTGCTTTATTTTTCTGCGCCGGAGTGCGTGCACGCCCGCACACCGTTAGAACCTACACTGCTACACCACCGCCGTCGATTTGACCTCTTACAATCAGCCCAGTAATCGTGCCCCACCCTGCCTAGTTTCAGGGTATCCTGATACACTTTTTAGGGTTACTGCTGAAAAGGGTCCCCCGTCACTAGGTTTTCTACCTCTAGCCAACATGCTAAGTTGGTTAAGTGTTTCCTAACCTAACCCCACCAGTCCGTTTAGTTTAGCATGTTTCATTTTGATTAAGTCTTTAGTTCACTTAATCCTAACAATCCTGACTCAGCCTTAATTGTCTTATTAAGGCCCTGACCTCTCACATTAGACAGGTATTGTTGTGGCTGCCTGTTGCCGGTTGGTTCCGGGCAGTCTTACGCCACAACTCAGTCTAACCTCGGGTCCTTGCTGGGCTCCATGTTTAACCTCCCACATTGGATAGGTATTGTTGTGACTACTGGACAGCCGGGCGGTTCCGGGCAGGTTTACATCACAACTCAATCCAACCTCGGGTTAAACACATCGTCTTTTCTACATTTACATATTTTGTCATTCTTCTTTATTTCTTATATGTAAATATTTGCGGCCCATTATTATGTTAATGGTGTAATGGTTACACCAACCATGGGCCCAACCCATACTTGACTTTGGGCCCTTCTATTTCATATTTTCATTCATTAATTCATTTTAACCCAACGTTGTTTTCCCCCGTTTTACACGTCCGTTCATATATATTGGGCTTAGCCTTTTAAAGCCCAATTTAGCCATGCGAAAGGGGAGGCTTATGGCGTATACACAAAGAGGGGAAAGTGAGCGCATGAACTTGCATATGACGTTGGAAAATACATAATAGAAATTGGTGTACTTGCATAGTGGTGACATGTATTTTGGTCATACAACATAGGTGACATAAATCAAGGCATGTAAACTTGCATAGGTTTAACTACAACATGAACCTATATTCTTATTTAGGCATAATGTCAAACATAAGCATGGCCTAAATACTTCTAGCATAAACATGGCATATTGTCAAACATAAGCATGGCATAAAATACTTCTAGCATGGGCATGGCATATTGTCAAACATAAGCATGGCATAAATACTTCTAGCATGAACATAACATAATTCAACTTAATCATGATTTAAGCCTAATCACATAACGATGGTATAAACATACTTATGCATAAATATTCCTAATCATGGTGTTTTGCTTTAAACTTGCAAAAAGGGGATTTTTGAGTCTAATCTAACCATGTCTCACATATGTCATCATATAATTCTTTAAAACAAGATAGACTTAATCATAGATCTCAATTATGCCAAATATCATTCCTAGCCATATTCATAAGTTTGCAAAAGCATGACTAATACATGGTGTCAAAATTCCACATAGTTTCATATGAACTATAATAACCAAACTTGTTTCAATTACTTGCAAAATGATTTATACATAATGGCATAATAACAAAGCCCCAAACTTGCATAAATTTCACTCAACTATATACATGTAGCTTCAACATAGACTACATAATTTGCGCAATATTCCAAACGTATATTTGCATAGAACTACCGTATGTAGTTCTTTATAATGAATAATATAATTCAAGAGTATCCAAACGTATATAAATTGATAAGAACGCACAAATATGAATTACTTCCATTGCCACAATTCAAGCATACACATCAACACAGTTGTTTATTATACCAAAGTAATACTCTACTTACAATGGTTGCGGCGAATTCTCTAATTAAGAGACACGATTCCTTTGTTGAATTGATTAGCTTTAGGTTGCTTGAATTGCTTTAGGCCTTAGAACTTCCTCCCTAATCCTCTCTTTAGTTGGCGGCTATGCTTTGTCGTTCCTCAGCAACATGGCGGCTATGTTCTTAATTTTTAATGAATAGATTAGGGTTTAGTCTAGGGTTGTTTATATAGAGGTTAGGAACTAATTAGGACCCTTGATGTTGCTAGGTTAGATCATAGCCATTCATTAGATAGAGAGACCAATTAGAGCCCGCCACCTAGCCCTAATGACAAAGCAAGCTTCTGAAAATCGGCCAAACCCAGACCTGGCCAGCCAGGGCTTGACCAGACCTGGCCAGCAGGTTATTTTTGACCTGGGCGCACTTGGCAGGTGCGCCAGGTCAAAAATGCACTGGCGCACTTCACAGGTGCGCCAGTTCATTTTTGTTCTGGCGCACTTCCCAAGTGCGCCAGTGCATTCTGGCCCTTTTTCGGTTTTTCGCCCAACTTCGTTCGTCCATAACTTCTTCATACGATATCCGTTTTTCGAAAACTCGGACTCTATTTCGCGTATTTTTCCGAGACGAACGCAATGGCGTATCCCGTTTCCCTTAGTTCTTTGATTTGAAATTAATTATACTTTAATTTGTGAGTTTCACAGTTATAGAATTCACGGGGTGTTACACCTACCCCTAATTCTTTAAATATCCCTTACTTCCTATAATTACCACTATTTTTTAACTACTGTGAAGGGTTGGTTTTTGCATCACCTAATCCAAACGATTCATCATCTTTCATATTTGTCGATCTACCCCTACTATGCTTAAACTACCCCTACTTCTAACAATACTTCACAACAGCCCTTTTTAATCCTACCCCTAATTCTCTGAATAGCCCTTACTTCCTACAATTACCCCAATTTTTTAACTACTATGAAGTGTTGGTTTTTGCAGCACACAATCCAAATGATTCATCATCTTTCATATTTGTCGATCTACCCCTAATATGCTTAAACTATACCTCTTTCTTTTAATACTTCAAAAAGGTCCTTATTTTTATTCCTTCCCCTAATTCTCTAAATGGCCCTTAATTCCAACAATTAACCTTATTTTTTAACTAACGTGAAGGGTTGGTTTTTGCAGCACCTAATCCAAATGATTCATCGTCTTTCATATTTGTCGATCTACCCATATTATTCTTAAACTACCCCTACTTCTCTTAATACTTCAAAACCATCCTTCTTTTTAATCCTACCGCTAATTCTCTTAAAAGCACTTACTTCCAACAATTACCCCTATTTTTGAACTACCGTGATGGGTTGGTTATTGTAGCACGTAATCCAAATGATTCATCATCTTTCAAAATTGCTACTATGCTTAAATTACTCCTACTGATGTAAATATTTCAAAATAGCCCTTCTTTTTAATCCTACTCTAATTCTCTAAGTAGCCCTTACTGCCAAAAATTACCCCTTTTTAACTACTATGGATGGTTGGTTTCTGCAGCACCCAATCCTAATGATTAATCGCCTTTCATATTTGTCGATCTACCCCTACTATGCTTAAACTACCCCTACTATTATTAATACTTCAAAACAACCCTTCTTTTTAATCCTACCCCTAATTCTCTTAATAGCCCTTACTTCCAACAATTACCCCTCTTTTTTAACTGCTGCGAATGGTTGGTTTTCGTAGCACCCAATCGAAATAATTCACCATCTTTCATATTTGTCGTTCTACCCCTACTATGCTTAAACTGCCCCAGTTCTCTTAATACTTCAAAACGACCCTTCTTTTTAATCCTACCATTAATTCTCTAAATAGCCCTTACTTCTAGCAATTACCGTTATTTTTTAACTACCGTGAAGGGTTGGTTTTGGCAGCACCCAATCCAAATGATTTATCATCTTTCATATTTGTCGATATAAACCTACAATGCCTACTACTCTAAATAGCCCTTACTTCCAACAATTACCCTGTTTTCTAACTACTGTGAAGGATTGATTTTTGTAGTACCTAATCCAAATGATTCATCGTCTTTCATATTTTTCGATCTACCCCTACTATGCTTAAACTACCTCTACTTCTCTTAATATATCAAAACAGTCCTTCTTTTTAATCCTGCTCCTACTTCTCTAAGATCCCTTACTTCCAACAATTACCATTATTTTTTAACAACTGTGAAGTGTTGGTTTTTGTAACAACTAATCCAAATGATTCATCATCTTTTATCTTTCATTTTTGTCGATCTACCCCTACTATGCTTAAACTACCCCTACTTCTAACAATACTTCAAAACAGCCCTTTTTAATCCTACCCCTAATTCTCTAAATAGCCCTTACTTCCGACAATTACCCCGGTTTTTTAACTGCTGTGAAGGGTTGGTTTTTGCAGCAGACAATCCAAATGATTCATCATCTTTCATATTTGTCGATCTACCCCTATTATGGTTAAACTACGCCTATTTCTCTTAATACTTCAAAACGATCTTTATTTTTATTACTGCCCCTATTTCTCTAAATAGCCCTTACTTCCAACAAATAACCTTACTTTTTAACTAATGTGAAGGGTTGGATTTTGCAGCACCAAATCTAAACGATTCATCATCATTCATATTTGTCGATCCACAACTACTATGCTCAAACTACCCCTATTTCTAACAATACTTCAAAACAGTCATTTTTAATCCTACCACTAATTCTCTAAATAGCCCTTACTTCCAACAATTACCCCGATATTTTAACTATTCTGAAGAGTTGGTTTTTGCAGCACACAATCCAAATGATTCCTCATCTTTCATATTTGTAGATCTACACCTACTATGCTTAAACTACACCTACTTCTCTTAATACTTCAAACCAGTCCTAATTTTTAGTCCTACCCCTAATTCTCTAAATAGCACTTACTTCAAACAATTACCCCTATTTTTTAACTACTGTGAAGGGCTGGTATTTGCAGCACCCAATTCAAATGATTCATTATCTTTCATCCTTGTCGATCTACCCCTACTATGCATAAACTACCTCTGCTTCTATTAATACTTCAAAATACTCCTTTTTTATCCTACCCCTAATTCTCTAAATTGCCCTTACTTCCAACAATTACCCTTATTTTTTAACTAATATGAAGGGTGGGTTTTTGCAGCACGCAATCCAAATAATCCATCATCTTTCATATTTGTCGATCTACCTCTACTATGCCTAAACTGCCCCTACTTCTCTTAATACTTCAAAAGAGACCTTCTTTTTAATCCCACCCCTAATTCTCTAAATCGCCCATACATCCAACAATTACCCCTATTTTTTACTAATGTGAAGGGTTTGTATTTGCAGCACCTAATCCAAATAAGTTATCATCTTTCATATTTGTCGATCTAAACCTACTATGCTTAAACTACCCCTACTTCTCTTAATACTTCAAAACAACTCTTCTTTTTAATCCTATCTTAATTCTCTAAATATCCCTTATTGCCAACAATTACCCCTTTTTTAACGTTTGTGAAGGGTTGGTTTCTGCAGCACCCAATCCAAACTATTCATTATCTTTCATATTTGTCGATGTACCCCGCTTAATACTTCAAAACAGCCCTTCTTTTTAAGTCTACAACTAATTCTCTAAATAGTCCTTACTTTCAACAATCACCCCTATTGTTTAACTATTGTGAAGGGTTGGTTTCTGCAGCACCCAGTCCAAACGATTCATCGTCTTTCATATTTGTCGATCTACCCC
Organism: Allium sativum; assembly: GCA_030737875.1. Lineage (NCBI taxonomy): Eukaryota > Viridiplantae > Streptophyta > Magnoliopsida > Asparagales > Amaryllidaceae > Allium > Allium sativum. The sequence goes on along the minus strand of CM060920.1, from coordinate 32,103,259 downwards.
TACTATGCTTAAGCTACCTCTTCTTCTCTTAATACGTCAAAACAATCCTTCTATTTAATCCTGCTCCTACTTCTCTAAATATCCCTTACTACGAACAATTACCCCTAATTTTTAACTATTGTGAGGGGTTGGTTATTGTAGCACCCAATCCAAATGATTCATCATCTTCCATATTTGTCGATCTACCCCTACTATGCTTAAACTACACCTACTTGTCTTAATACTTCAAAACAGTCCTTATTTTTAGTTCTACATCTAATTCTCTAAATAGCCCTTACTTCAAATAATTACCACTATTCTTTAACTACTGTGAAGATTTGGTTTTTGCAACACCCAATCTAAATGATTCATCATCTTTCATATTTGTTGATTTACCCCTACTATGCTTAAACTACCCCTACTTCACTTAATACTTCATAATTGCCCTTCTTTTTGATCCTACCACTAAAATCTCTAAATAGCCTTTACTTCCAACAATTACCCCAATTTTATAGTTACTACAAAGGGTTGGTTTTTGCAACACCCAATCCAAATAATTCAACATCTTTCATATTAATCGATCTACCCCTACTTTGCTTAAACTACCCCCACTTCTCTTAATACTTCAAAACAACCCTTCTCTTGAATCCTACCCCTATTCTCTAAATAACCCTTACTACAAACTATTACCCCTATTTTAAACTACTGTGAAGGGTTGGTTTTTGCGGCACCCTATCCGAACGATTCATTGTCTTTCAGATTTTTCATCTACCCCTCTTAATACTTCAAAATATCCCTTCTTTTTAATCCTACCCCTAATTCTCTAAATAGCCCTTACTTCCAACAATTACCCCTGTTTTTTAACTACTATGAAGGGTTGGATTTTGCAACACCCAATCCAAATAATTCATCGTCTTTCATATTGGTCGATCTACCCCTACTATGCTTTAAGTGCCCTACATCTCTTAATACTTTAAAACAGCCCTTCTTTTTACTCCTAGCCCTAATTCTCTAAGTAGCCCTTACTTCCAACAGTTACCCCCGATTTTTTAACTACTGTGATGGGCTGGTTTTTACAGCACCCAATTTAATGATTCATTATCTATCATATTTGTCGATCTAACCCTACTATGCTTAAACTACCCTTACTTCTAATAATACTTCAAAACAGTCCTTCTTTTTAATCCTACCCCTAATTCTCTAAGTAGCCCTTACTTCCAACAATTACCCATATTTTTTAACAACTGTGAAGGGTTGGTTTTTGCAGCACCCATTCCAAATGATTCATCATCTTTCATATTTGTCGATCTACCCCTACAGCGCTTAAACTACACCCACTTCTCTAAATACTTCAAAAGAGTCCTTATTTTTAGTCCTAACCGTAATTCCCTAAATAGCCCTTACTTCCAAAAATTTCCCCTATTTTTTAACTACTGTGAAGGGTTGGTTTTTGCAGCGTCCAATTCAAGTGATTCAATATCTTTCATATTTGTTGATCTACCCCTACTATGCTCAAACTACCCCTACTTCTTTTAATACTTCAAAATAGCCCTTCTTCTTATTCCTACCCCTAATTCTCTAAATAGCCCTTACTTCCAACAATTACCCCTATTTTTTAACTATTGTGAACAGTTGGTTTTTGCAGAACCCTATCCAAATAATTCATCGTCTTTTAGATTTGTCGATTTACCCTCTTAATACTTCAAAATAGCCCTTGTTTTTAATCCTACCCCTAATTCTCTAATTATCCCTTACTATCAACAGTTACCACTATTTTTTAACTACTATAAAGGGTTGGTTTTTGGAGCACCCAATCCAAATAATTCACCATCTTTCATATTTGTCGATCAACCCCTACTATGCTTAAACTGCTCTACTTCTCTTAATTCTTCAAAACGACCCTCCTTGTTAATCCAACCCCTAATTCTCTAAATAGCCCTTACTTTCAACAATTACCCTTTTTACTACTGTGAAGGGTTGGTTTTGCAGCACCCCATCCAAAAGATTGATCATCTTTCATATTTGTCGATCTACCCGTACTATGCTTAAACTACACCTGCTTCTCTTAATACTTCAAAACAGTCATTCGTTTTAATCCCGCTACTAATTCTCTAAATAGCACTTACTTCCAACAATTACCCATATTTTTTAACTACCGTGAAGGGTTGGTTTCTGCAGCACCCGATCCAAATAATTTATCATCTTTCATATTTGTCGATGTAAACCTACTATGCTTGAACTAACCCTACTTCTCTTAATAATTTAAAACTGCCCTTCTTTTTAATCCTATCTTAATTCTCTAAATTGCCATTACTGCCAACAATTACCCCTTTTTTAACTACTTTGAAGGGTTGGTTTCTGCAGCACCCAATCCAAACTATTCATTGTCTTTCATATTTGTCGACGTACCCCTCTTAATACTTCAAAACAGCCCTTCTTTTTAAGTCTACCCCTAATTCTCTAAATAGTCCTAACTTCCAACAATTACCCCTATTTTTTAACTACTGTGAAGGGTTGGTTTCTGCAGCACCCAATCCAAACGATTCATCGTCTTTCATATTTGTTGATCTACCCCTACTATGCTTAAGCTACCTCTACTTCTCTTAATACGTCAAAACATTCCTTCTTTTTAATCCTTCTCCTAGCTCTCTAAATATCCCTTACTTCCAACAATTACCCCCAATTTTTAACTACTGTGAATGGTTGGTTTATGCAGCACCTAATCCAAATGATTCATCATCTATCATATTTGTCGATCTACCCCTTCTATGCTTAAACTACCCCTACTTCTCTTTATACTGCAAAACAACCCTTCTTTTTAATCCTACCCCTAATTCTCTAAATAGCACTTACTTCCAACAATTCCCCTATTTTTTAACTACTATGAAGGGTTGGTTTTTTCAGCACCCAATCCAAATGATTCATTATATTTCATATTTGTCGACCTACCCCCACTATGCTTAAACTACCCCTGCTTCTCTTAATACTTCAGTCATTTTTTTAATCCTACTCCTAATTCTCGAAATGGCCATTGCTTCCTATAATTACTCCTATTTTTTAACAACCATAAAGGGTTGGTTTTTGTATCACCTGATCCAAACGATTCATCATCTTTCATATTTGTCGATCTGCCCCTACTATGCTTAAACTACCCCTACTTCTAACAATACTTCACAACAGCCCTTTTTAATCCTACCCCTAATTCTCTGAATAGCCCTTACTTCCTACAATCACCCCGATTTTTTAACTACTGTGAAGGGTTGGTTTTTGCAGCACACAATCCAAACGATTCATCATCTTTCATAATTGTCGATCTACACCTAATATGCATAAACTATACCTCTTTCTCTTAATACTTCAAAAAGGTCCTTATTTTTATTCCTTCCCCTAATTCTCTAAATAGCCCTTAATTCCAACAATTAACCTTACTTTTTAACTAACGTGCAGGGTTGGTTTTTGCAGCACCTAATCCAAATGATTCATCGTATTTCATATTTGTCGATCTACCCATACTATGCTTAAACTACCCCTACTTCTCTTAATACTTCAAAACAATCCTTCTTTTTAATCCTACCCCTAATTCTCTTAAAAGCACTTACTTCCAACAATTACCCCTATTTTTGAACTATCGTGATGGGTTGGTTATTGCAGCACGTAATCCAAATGATTGAACATCTTTCAAAATAGCTACTATGCTTAAATTACTCCTACTTATGTTAATATTTCAAAATAGCCCTTCTTTTTAATCCTACTCTTATTCTCTTAGTAGCCCTTACTGCCAAAAATTACCCCTTTTTAACTACTATGGATGGTTGGTTTCTGCAGCACCCAATCCTAATGATTAATCGCCTTTCATAATTTTCGATCTACCCCTACTATGCTTAAACTACCTCTCCTTCTCTTAATACAAGAAAACAGTCCTTCTTTTTAATCCTGCTCCTACATCTCTAAGATCCCTTACTTTCAACAATTACCCCTATTTTTTAACAACTGTGAAGTGTTGGTTTTTGTAGCAACTAATCTAAATGATTCATCATCTTTCATTTTTCATTTTTGTCGATCTACCCCTACTATGCTTAAACTACCTCTACTTCTCAAATACTTCAAAGTAGTCCTTCTTTTTAACTACCTCCAATTCTATAAATAGCCCTTACTTCCAACAATTACCCATGTTTTTTAACTACTGTGAAGGGTTGGTTTTTGTAGCAACCAATCCGAATGATTCATCATCTTTCGTATTTTTCGATCTACCCCTATTATGCATAAACTACCCTTACTTCTCTTAATACTTCAAAACAGTACTTCTTTTTAATCCTACCACTAATTATCAAAATATCCTTTGCTTCAAACAATTAACCCTAATTTTTAGCTATTGTGAAGGGTTCGTTTTTGCAGCACCTAATTCAACTGATTCATCCTCATTCATTTTTGTCGATCTACCCCTATTATGCTTAAGCTAGCCCTACTTCTCTTAATACGTCAAAACAGTCCTTCTTTTTAATCCTTAACCTAATTCTCTAAATAGCACTTACTTCCAACAATTACCCCGATTTTTAACAACTGTGAAGTGTTGATTGTAGCAGCACACAATACAAATGATTCATCATCTTTCATATTTGTCGATCTACCCGTACAATGCTTAAACTACCCCAACTTCTCTTAATACTTCAAAATAGTCCTTTTTAATCCTACCCCTAATTCTATAAATAGCCCGTACTTCCAATAATTCGTCTATTTTTTAACTACTATGAAGGGTTGGTTTTTTCACCACCCAACCCTAATGATTCATTACATTTCATATTTGTCGATCTACCCCTACTATGCTTAAACTACCCCTACTTCTCTTAATACTTCAAAACAGTCCTTCATTTTAGTCCTATCCCTAATTCTCTAAATAGCCCTTACTTCCTATAATTACCCCTATTTTTTAACTACTGTAAAGGGTTGGTTTTTGCATCACCTTATCCGAACGATTCATCATCTTTCATATTTCTCGATATACCCCTAATATGCTTAAGCTACCCCTACTTCTAACAATACTTCAAAACAGTCCTTTTTAATCCTACCCCTAATTCTCTAAATAGCCCTTACTTCCGACAATTACCCCGATATTTTAACTACTGTAAAGGGTTGGTTTTTGCAACACACAATCAAAATGATTCATCCTCTTTTATATTTGTCGATCTACCCCTAATATGCTTAAACTACACCTCTTTCTCTTAATACTTCAAAAAGGTCCTTATTTTTATTCCTTCCCCTAATTCTCCGAATGACCCTTACTTCCAACAATTAACCTTATTTTTCAACTAACGTGAAGGGTTGGTTTTTGTCGCACCTAATAAAAATGATTCACCGTCTTTCATATTTGTCGATCTACCCCTACTATGCTTATACTACCCCTACTTCACTTAATACATCAAAACAGTCCTACTTTTTAATTCTACCCCTAATTCTCTTAATAGCACTTACTTCAAACAATTACCCCTATTTTTGAACTACCGTGATGGGTTGGTAATTGCAGCACGTAATCCAAATGATTCATCATCTTTCATATTGTAGATCAACCCCTATTATGCTTAAATTACTCCCACATATGTTAACACTTCAAAACAGCCCTTCTTTTTAATCCTACTCTAATTCTCTAAGTAGCCCTTACTACCAAAAGCAACCCCTTTTTAACTACTATGGATGGTTGGTTTCTGCAGCACCCAATCCTAATGATTAATCGCCTTTCATATTTGTCGATCTACCCCTACTATGCTTAAAATACCCCTACTACTATTAATACTTCAAAACAACCCTTCTTTTTAATCCTACCCCTAATTCTCTTAATAGCCCTTACTTCCAACAATTACCCCGCTTTTTTAACTACTGTGAATGGTTGGTTTTTGCAGCACCCAATCGAAATAATTCATCGTCTTTCATATTTGTCGATTTACCGCTACTATGCTTAAACTGCCCCATTTCTCTTAATACTTCAAAACGGCCCTTCTTTTTAATCCGACCGTTAATTCTCTAAATAGCCCTTATTCCAACAATTACCCCTATTTTTTAACTACCATGAAGTGTTGGTTTTTGCAGCACCCAAATTAAATGATTTATCATCTTTCATATTTGTCGATTTAAACCTACAACGCTTAAACTACTTTTCTAAATAGCCCTTACTTCCAACAATTTCCCCAGTTTTCTAACTACTATGAAGGATTGATTTTTGCAGCACCTAATCCAAATGATTCATCATCTTTCATATTTTTCGATCTACCCCTACTATGCTTAAACTACCTCTACTTCCCTTAATACATCAAAACAGACCTTCTTTTTAATCCTGCTCCTACTTCTATAAGATCCCTTACTTCCAACAATTACCCCTATTTTTTAACAACTGTGAAGTGTTGGTTTTTGTAACAACTAATCCAAATGATTCATCATCTTTTATCTTTCATTTTTGTCGATCTACCCCTACTATGCTTGAACTACCTCTACTTCTCTAATACTTTAAAGTAGTCCTTCTTTTTAACTACCGCCAATTCTATAAATAGCCTTTACTTCCAAAAATTACCCATGTTTTTTAACTACTGTGAAGGGTTGTTTTTTGCAGCACCCGATCCGAATGATTCATCATCTTTCGTATTTGTCGATCTACCCATATTATGCATAAACTACCCTTACTTCTCTTAATACTTCAAAACAGTCCTTCTTTTTAATCCTACCACTAATTATCAAAATATCCTTTAAGTCCAACAATTACCCCTATTTTTTAGCTATTGTGAAGGGTTGGTTTTTGCAGCACCTAATTCAACTGATTCATCCTCATTCATTTTTGTCGATCTACCCCTATTATGCTTAAACTATCCCTACTTCTCTTAATACGTCAAAACAGTCCTTCTTTTTAACCCTACCCCTAATTCTCTAAATAGCACTTACTTCCAACAATTACCCCTATTTTTAACAACTGTGAAGGGTTGATTATTGCAGCACACAATCCAAATGATTCATCATCTTCCATATTTGTCGATCTACCCCTACTATGCTTAAACTACCCCTATTTCTCTTAATACTTCAAAACAGTCCTTCTTTTTAATCCTACCCCTAATTCTCTAAATAGCCCGTACTTCCAATAATTCCCCTATTTTTTAACTATTATGAAGGGTTGATTTTTTCAACACCCAATCCAAATGATTCATTACATTTCATATTTGTCGATCTACCCATACTATGCTTAAACTACCCCTACTTCTCTTAATACTTCAAAACATGCATTCCTTTTAGTCCTATCCCTAATTCTCTAAATAGCCCTTACTTCCTATAATTACCCCTATTTTTTAATTACTGTAAAGGGTTGGTTTTTGCATCACCTAATCCAAAAGATTCATCATCTTTCATATTTGTCGATCTACCCCTACTACGCTTAAGCTACCCCTACTTCTAACAATACTTCAAAACAATCCTTTTTAATCCTACCCCTAATTCTCCAAATAGCCCTTACTTCCAACAATTATCCCGATATTTTAACTACTGTAAAGGGTTGGTTTTTGCAGCACACAATCAAAATGATTCATCCTCTTTCTTATTTGTCGATCTACCCCTAATATGCTTAAACTACACCTCTTTCTCTTAATACTTCAAAACGGTCCTTATTTTTATTCCTTCCCCTAATTCTCTAAATCGTCCTTACTTCCAACAATTAACCTTATTTTTCAATTAACGTGAAGGGTTGGTTTTTGCAGAACCTAATCCAAATGATTCACAGTCTTTCATATTTGTCGATCTACCCCTACTATGCTTAAACTACCCCTACTTCTCTTAATACATCAAAACAGTCCTTCTTTTTAATTATACCCTTAATTCTCTTAGTAGCACTTACTTCCAATAATTACCCCTATTTTTGAACTACCGTGATGGGTTGGTTATTGCCGCTCATAATCCAAATGATTCATCATCTTTCATATTTGTCGATCTACCCCTACTATGCTTAAATTACTCTCACTTATGTTAATACTTCAAAACATCCCATCTTTTTCATCCTACTCTAATTCTCTAAGTAGCCCTTATTGCCAAAAATTACCCCTTTTTAACTACTATGGATGGTTGGTTTCTGCAGCACCCAATCCTAATGATTAATCGCCTTTCATATTTGTCGATCTACCCTTACTATGCTTAAAATACCCCTACTACTATTAATACTACAAAACGACCCTTCTTTTTAATCCTACCCCTAATTCTCTTAATAGCCCTTACTTCCAACAATTACCCCTCTTTTTTAACTACTGTGAATGGTTGGTTTTTGCAGCACCCAATCGAAATAATTCATCATCTTTCATATTTCTCGATTTACCCCTACTATGCTTGAACTGCCCCACTTCTCTTAATACTTCAAAACGGCCCTTCTTTTTAATACGACCGTTAATTCTCTAAATAGCGCTTTCTTCCAACAATTACCCCTATTTTTTAACTACCATGAAGGGTTGGTTTTTGCAGCACCCAATCTAAATTATTTATCATCTTTCGTATTTGTCGATCTAAACCTACAATGCTTAAACTACTTCTCTAAATAGCCCTTACTTCCAACAATTTCCCCTGTTTTCTAACTACTATGAAGGATTGATTTTTGTAGCACATAATCCAAATGATTCATCATCTTTCATATTTTTCGATCTACCCCCGCTATGCTTAAATTACCTCTACTTCTCTTAATACATCAAAATAGTCCTTCTTTTTAATCCTGCTCCTACTTCTCTAAATATACCTTACTTCCAACAATTACCCCTATTTTTTAACTACTGTGAAGTGTTGTTTTTTGTAACAACTAATCCAAATGATTCATCATCTTTCATTTTTGTCGATCTACCCCTACTATGCTTAAACTACCTCTACTATAATACTTCAAAATAGTCCTTCTTTTTTAACTACCCCCAATTCTCTAAATAGCCCTTACTTCCAACAATTACCCATGTTTTTTAACTACTGTGAAGGGTTGGTTTTTGCAGCACCCAATCCGAATGATTCATCATCTTTCGTATTTGTCGATCTACCCCTATTATGCATAAACTACCCTTATTTCTCTTAATACTTCAAAACAGTCCTTCTTTTTAATACTAGCACTAATTATCTAAATATCCCTTACTTCTAACAATTACCCCTATTTTTTAGCTACTGTGAAGGGTTGGTTTTTGCAGCACCTAATTCAACTGATTCACCCTCATTCATTTTTGTCGATCTGCCCCTATTATGCTTAAACATACCCCTACTTCTCTTAATACTTAGAAATAGTTCTTCTTTTTAATCCTAGCCCTAATTCTCTAAATAGCACTTACTTGCAACAATTACCCATATTTTTAAGATCTGTGAAGGGTTGATTATTGCAACACACAATCAAAATGATTCATCATCTTTCATAATTGTCGATCTACCCCTACTATGCTTAAACTACCCCTACTTCTTTTAATACTTCAAGTCAGTCCTTCTTTTTAATCCTAACCCTAATCCACTAAATATCGTGAACTTCCAACAGTTCCCATATTTTTTAACTACTATGAAGGGTTGGTTTTTTAAGCACCCAATCCAAATGATTCATTACATTTCATTTTTGTCGATCTACCCCTACTATGCTTAAACTACCCCAACTTCTATTAATACTTCAAAAAAGTTCTTCCTTTTAATCCTACCCCTAATTCTCTAAATAGCCCTTACCTCCTATAATTACCCCTGTTTTTTAACTACTGTAAAGGGTTGGTTTTTGCATCACCTAATCCAAATGACTCATCATCTTCCATATTTGTCGATCTACCCCTATTATGCTTAAGCTACCCCTACTTCTAACAATTCTTCAAAACAATCCTTTTTAATCCTAGCCCTAATTCTCTAAATAGCCCTTACTTCCAACAATTACCTCGATTTTTTAACTACTGTGAAGGGTCGGTTTTTGCAGCACACAATCCAAAAGATTCATCATCTTTCATATTTGTCGATCTACCCCTAATATGCTTAAAAAACACCTATTTCTCTTAATACTTCAAAACGGTCGTTATTTTTATTCCTGTCCCTAAATCTCTAAATGGCCCTTACATCCAACAATTAACCTTATTTTTCAACTGCTGTGAAAGGTCGGTTTTTATAGCACCTAATCCAAATGATTCATCGTCTTTCATATTTGTCGATCTACCCCTACTATGCTTAAACTACCTCTGCTTCTCTTAATACTTCAAAACAGTCCTTCTTTTCAATCCTACCCCTAATTCGCTAAATAGCACTTACTTCCAACAATTACCCCTATTTTTGAACTACCCTGATGGGTTGGTTATTGCAGCACGTTATCCAAATGGTTCATCATCTTTCATATTTGTCGATCTAACAATACTATGCTTAAATTACTCCTACTTATGTTAATACTTCAGAACAACCCTTCTTTTTAATCCTACCCTAATTCTCTAAATAGCCCTTACTGCCAAAATTAACCCCTTTTTAACTACTGTGGATGGTTGGTTTCTGCAGCACCCAATCCCAATGATTCGTCGCCTTTCATATTTGTTGATCTACCCCTACTACGCTTAAACGACCCCTCGTACTATTAAGACTTCAAAACAACCCTTCTTTTTAATCCTACCCCTAATTCTCTTAATAGCCCTAACTTCCAACAATTACCCCTATTTTTTGACTACTGTGAATGGTCGGTTTTTTGCAGCACCCAATCTAAATTATTCATCATCTTTCACATTTTTCGATCTACCCCTACTATGCTTAAACAACCCCACTTCTCTGAATACTTCAAAACGACCCTTCTTTTCAATCCTACCCTTAATTCTCTAAATAGCCCTTACTACCAACAATTACCCATATTTTTTAACTACAGTGAAGCGTTGGTTTTTGCAGCACCCAATCCAAATGATTTATCATCTTTCATGTTTGTCATTCTACACCTACAATGCTTAAACTACTTCTCTTATTTGCCCTTACTTCCAACAATTACCCCTGTTTTCTAACTACTGTGAAGGATTGGTTTTTGCAGGACCTAATCCAAATGATTCATCATCTTTCATATTTTTCGATCTACCCTACTATGCTTAAACTACCTCTACTTCTCTTAATACATCAAAATATTCCTTTTTAATCCTGCTCCTACTTCTCTAAATATCCCTTAATTCCGACAATTACTCAAATTTTTTAACTATTGTGAAGTGTTGGTTTTTGTAACAACTAATCCAAATGATTCATCATCTTTCATTTTTGTCGATCTACGCCTACTATGCTTAAACTACCTCCACTTCTCTTAATACTTCAAAATAGTCCTTCTTTTTAACTACCCCTAATTCTCTAAATAGCCCTTACTTCCAACAATTACCCATGTTTTTTAACTACTGTGAAGGGTTGGTTTTTGTAGCACCCAATCAGAATGATTCATCATCTTTCGTATTTGTCGATCTACCCCTACTATGCTTAAACTACCCCTACTTCTCTTAATACTTCAAAACAGTCCTTCTTTTTAATCCTACACCTAATTCTCTAAATAGCCCTTACTTCCTATAATTACCCCTATTTTTTAACTACTGTAAAGGGTTGGTTTTTACATAACCTAATCCAAACGATTCATCGTCTTTCATATTTGTCGATCTACCCCTATTATGCTTAAACTACCCCTACTTCTAACAATATTTCAAAATAGTCCTTTTTAATCCTACCCCTAATTCTCTAAATAGCCCTTACTTCCAATAATTACCCCGATTTTTTAACAACTGTGAACGGTTGGTTTTTGCAACAAACAATACAAATGATTCACCATCTTGCATATTTGTCGATCTACCCCTTAAACTACACCTATTTCTCTTAATACTTCAAAACGGTCCTTATTTTTATTCCTTCCCCTAATTCTCCAAATGGCCCTTACTTCCAACAATTAACCTTATTTTTTAACTACCGTGAAGGGTTGGTTTTTGCAGCACCTAATTCAAATGATTCATCGTATTTTATATTTGTCAATCTACCCCTACTATGCTTAAACTACCCCTACTTCTCTTAATACTTCAAAGTAGTTCTTCTTTTTAATCCTACCCCAAATTCTCTAAATAGCACTTACTTCCAACAATTACCACTATTTTTGAACTACCGTGATGGGTTGGTTATTGCAGCACGTAATCCAATTGATTCATCACCTTTCATATTTGTCGATCTACCACTACTATGCTTAAATTACTCCAACAATTACCCCTATTTTTTAACTAATGTGAAGGGTTGGTTTTTGCACCACCCAGTTCAAATGATTCATCATCTTTCATCTTGGTCGATCTACCCCTACTATGCTTAAACTACCTCTACTTCTATTAGTACTTCAAAAATGTACTTTTTTTTTATCCTACCCCTAATTCTCTAAATTGCCCTTACTTCAAATAATTACCCTTATTTTTTAACTAATATGATGGGTTGGTTTTTGCAGCACGTAATCCAAATAATCCATCATCTTTCATATTCGTCAATCTACCTCTACTACGCTTAAACCGCCACTTCTTCTCTTAATACTTCAAAGGAGAAATTATTTTTAACCATACCCCTAATTCTCTGAATAGCCCTTACATCCAACAATTTCCCCTATTTTTTACAGCCGTGAAGGGTTGGTTTTTGCAGCACCCTATCCAAATAATTTATCGTCTTTCATATTTGTCGATCTAAACCTACTATGCTTAAACTATTCTTACTTCTCCTAATACTTCAAAACAACCCTTCTTTTTAATCCTATCTTAATTCTCTAAATAGTCCTTACTCCCAACAATTACCCTTATTTTTTAACTATCGTGAAGGGTTGGTTTCTGCAACACCAATCCAAACTATTCATCGTCTTTCGTATTTGTCGATCTACCGCTACTATGCTTAAGCTACCTCTACGGCTCTTAATACATCAAAACAATCCTTCTTTTTAATCTTGCTCCTACTTCTCTAAATATCCCTTACTTCCAACAATTACCCCTAATTTTTAACTATGAAGGGTTGGTTTTTGCAACACCTAATCCAAATGATTCGTCATCTTTCATATTTATCGATCTACCCGTACTATGCTTAAACAACCCCAACTAGTATTAATACTTCAAAACAACCCTTCTTTTTTAATCCTACCCCTTATTTTCTTAATAGCCCTTACTTCCAACAATTACCCCTATTTTGTAAGTAGTGTGAATGGTTAGTTTTTGCAGCACCCAATCGAAATAATTTATCATCTTTCATATTTGTCGATCTACGCCTACTATGCTTAAACTGCCCCATTTCTCTTAATACTTCAAAATGGACCTTCTTTTTAATCCTACCCTTAATTCTCTAAAAAGCGCTTACTTCCAACAAATATCAATATTTTTTAACTACTGCGAAGGGTTGGTTTTTGCAGCACTCAATCCAAATGATTTATCATCTTTCATATTTGTCGATCTAAACTTACAATGCTTAAACTACTTCACTAAATAGCCCTCACTTCCAAAAATTAACCCTGTTTTATAACTACTGTGAAGGATTGGTTTTTGCAGCACCTAATCCAAATGATTCATCATCTTTCATATTTTTTGATCTACACATACTATGCTTAAACTACCTCTACTTCTCATAATGCATCAAAACAGTCCTTCTTTTTAATCCTGCTCCTACTTCTCTAAATATCCCTTACTTCCAACAATTACCCCTATTTTTTAACTACTGTGAAGTATTGGTTTTTGCAACAACTAATCCAAATGATTCATCATCTTTCATTTTTGTCGATCTACCCTAATATGCTTAGACTACCTCTACTTCTCTTAATACTTCAAAATAGTTCTTCTTTTTAACTAACCCTAGTTCTATAAATAGCCCTTACTTCCAATAATTACCCATGTTTTTTAACTACTGTGAAGGGCTGGTTTTTGCAGCACCCAATCCGAAAGATTCATCATCTTTCGTATTTGTCAATCTACCCCTACTATGCTTAAACTACTTCTACTTCTATTAGTACTTCAAAACAATACTTCTTTTTTATCCTACCCCAAATTCTCTAAATTGCCCTTACTTCCAATAATTACCCTTATTTTTTTACTAATATGATGGGTTTGTTTTTGCAGCACGTAATCCAAATAATCCATCATCTTTCATATTTGTCAATCTACTTCTACTATGCTTAAACCGCCCCTTCTTCTCTTAATACTTCAAAACAGAACTTCTTTTTAACCATATCCCTAATTCTCTGAATAGCCCTTACATCCAACAATTACGCCTATTTATTACAACCGTGAAGGGTTGGTTTTTGCAGCACCCAATCCAAATAATTTATCGTCTTTCATATTTGTCGATCTAAACCAACTATGTTTAAACTATTCCTAGTTCTCTTAATACTTCAAAACAACCCTTCTTTTGAATCCTATCTTAATTCTTTAAATACCGCTTACTGCCAACAATTACCCCTTTTTTAACTACTGTGAAGGGCAGGTTTCTGCAACACCCAATCCAAACTATTCATTGTCTTTCATATTTGTCGATGTACACCGATTAAAACTTCAAAACAGCCCTTATTTTTATGTCTACCCCTAATTCTCTAAATAGTCCTTACTTCCAATAATTACCCTTATTTGTTAACTATTGTAAAGGGTTGGTTTCTGCAGCACCTAGTCTGAACGATTCATCGTCTTTCATACTTTCCGATCTACCCCTACTATGCTTAAGCTACCTCTACTGCTCTTAATACATCAAAACAATCCTTATTTTTAATCTTGCTCCTACTTCTCTAAATATCCCTTACTTCCAACAATTACCCCTAATTTTTAACAAGTGTGAAGGGTTGGTATTTGCAACACCTAATCCAAATGATTTTTCATCTTTCATATTGGTCGATCTACCCGTACTATGCTTGAACTACCCCAACTAGTATTAATACTTCAAAACAACCCTTCTTTTTTAATCCTACCCCTTATTTTCTTAATAGCCCTTACTTCCAACAATTACCCCTATTTTTTAAGTACTGTGAATGGTTGGTTTTTGCAGCACCCAATCGAAATAATTTATCATCTTCCATATTTGTCGATCTAACCCGACAATGCTTAAACTTCCCCATTTCTCTTAATACTTCAAAATGGCCCTTCTTTTTAATCATACCTTTAATTCTCTAAAAAGCGCTTACTTCCAACAATTATCCATATTTTTTAACTACTGTGAAGGGTTGGTTTTTGCAGCACCCAATCCAAATGATTTATCATCTTTCAAATTTGTCGATCTAAACTTACAATGCTTAAACTACTACACTAAATAGCCCTCACTTCCAACAATTAACCCTGTTTTATAACTACTGTGAAGGATTGGTTTTTGCAGCACCTAATCCAAATGATTCATCATCTTTCAAATTTTTTGATCTACACATACTACGCTTAAACTACCTCTACTTCTCGTAATGCATCAAAACGGTCCTTCTTTTTAATCCTGCTCCTACTTCTCTAAATATCCCTTACTTCCAACAATTACCCCTATTTTTAAACTACTGTGAAGTATTGGTTTTTGCAGCAACTAATCCAAATGATTCATCATCTTTCATTTTTGTCGATCTACCCTACTATGCTTAAACTACCTCTACTTCTCTTAATACTTCAAAATAGTCCTTCTTTTTAACTACCCCTAATTCTATAAATAGCCCTTACTTCCAACAATTACCCATGTTTTGTAACTACTGTGAAGGGCTGGTTTTTGCAGCATCAAATCCGAATGATTCATCATCTTTCCTATTTTTCGATCTACCCCTACTATGCATAAACTACCCTTACTTTTCTTAATACTTCAAAACAGTCTTTCTTTTTAATCCTACCACTAATTCTCTAAATAGCCCTTTCTTCCAAAAATTACCCCTATTTTTTAGCTAATGTAAAGGGTTGGTTTTTGCAGCACCTAATTCAACTGATTCATCCTCATTCATTTTTGTCGATCTACCCCTATTATGCTTATACTACCCCTACTTCTCTTAATACTTCGAAACAGTCTTTCTTTTTAATCCTACCCAGAATTCTCTAAATAGCACTTACTTCCAACAATTACCCCTATTTTTTAACAACTGTGAAGGGTTTGTTATTGCAACACCCAATCCAAATGATTCATTATCTTTCATATTTGTCGATCTACCTCTACGGTGCTTAAACTACCCCTACTTCTCTTAATACTTCAAAACAGTCCTTCTTTTTAATCCTACTCCTGATTCTCTAAATAGCCCTTACTTCCAACAATTACCATTACTTTTTAACTACTGTGAAGGGTTGGTTTTTGCAGCACCCGATCCAAATGATTCATCATATTTCATATTTGTCGATCTACCCCCACTATGCTTAAACTACACCTACTTCTCTTAACACTTCAAAACAGTCCTTATTTTTAGTCCTACCCCTAATTCTCTAAATAGCGTTTATTTCCAACAATTACCCCTATTTTTTTGTTACTGTGAAGGGTTGGATTTTGCAGCACCCAATTCAAATGATTCATCATCTTTCTTCTTTGTCAATCTACCCCTACTATGCTTAAACTACCTCTACTTCTATTAATACTTCAAAACAATCCTTCTTTTTTGTCCTACCCCTAATTCTCTAAATTGACCATACTTCCAACAATTATCCTTATTTTTTAACTAATACGAAGGGTTGGTTTTTGCAGCACGCAATCCAAATAATCAATCATCTTTCATATTTGTCGATCTACCTCTTCTGTGCTTAAACTGCCCCTACTTCTCTTAATACTTCAAAAGAGACATTCTTTTTAATCATAACCCTAATTCTATTAATAGCCTTTACCTCCAACAATTACCCCTATTTTTTAACTACTATGAAAGGTTGGTTTTTGCAGCACCCAATTCAAATGATTAATCATCTTTCATCTCTGTCGATCTACCCCTACTATGCTTAAACTACACCTACTTCTGTTAATACTTCAAACAGCCCTTCTTTTTAATCCAATCTTAATTCTCTAAATAGCTCTTGCTTCCAACAATTACCCCTTTTTTAACTACTGTGAAGGGTTGGTTTCTGCAGCAACCAATCCAAACTATTCATTGTCTTTCATATTTGTCGATGTACCTCGCTTAATACTTCAAAACAACCCCTCTTTTTAAGTCGACACCTATTTCTCTAAATAGTCCTTGCTTCCAACAATTACCCCTATTTTTTGACTACTGTGAAGGGCAGGTTTCTGCAACACCCAGTCCAAACGATTCATCGTCTTTCATAATTGTCGATCTACCCCTACTATGCAAAAGCTACCTCTACTTCTCTTAATACATCAAAACAACCCTTCTTTTTAATCCTACTCCTATTTCTCTAAATATGCCTTACTTCCAACAATTATCCCAAATTTTGAACTACTGTGAAGGGTTGGTTTTTGCAGCACCTAATCCAA
This sequence comes from Allium sativum, assembly GCA_030737875.1. Taxonomy (NCBI): domain Eukaryota; kingdom Viridiplantae; phylum Streptophyta; class Magnoliopsida; order Asparagales; family Amaryllidaceae; genus Allium; species Allium sativum. The sequence continues at coordinate 32,085,916 of CM060920.1, read as the reverse complement.
TTGATTTATAATCTTTCATATTTGTCGATCTACCACTACTATGCATAAACTACCCCTACTTCTCCTAATACTTCAAAACAGTCCTTCTTTTTAATCCTACCCCTAATTCTCTAAATATCCCTTAGTTCCTACCATTGCCACTTTTTTTAACTACTGTGAAGGGTTGGTTTTTGCATTACCTAATCCAAACAATTCATCATCTTTCATATTTGTCGATCTACCCCTACAATGCATAAACTACCCCTGCTTCTAAAATTACTTCAAAATAGTCCTATTTAATCCTACCCCTAATTCTATAAATAGCCCTTACTTCTAACAATTACCCCGGTTTTTTAACTACTGTGAAGGGTTGGTTTTTGCAGCACACAATCCAATTGATTCATTATCTTTCATATTTGTCGATCTACCCCTAATATGCTGAAACTACACCTACTTCTCTTAATACTTCAAAACTTTCCTTATTTTTATTCCTGCCACTAATTCTCAAAATAGCCCTTACTTCCAAGAATAAACCCTATTTTTTAACTACTGTGAAGGGTTGGTTTTTGCAGCACCTAATCCAAATGATTCATCGTCTTTCATATTTACCGATCTACCCCTACTATGCTTAAACTACCCCTACTACTTCAAAACAGTCCTTCCTTTTAATCCTACCCCTAATTCACTAAATAGCACTTACTTCCAACCATTACCCATATTTTTTAACAACTGTGAAGGGTTGGTTATTGCAACACCCAATCCAAATGATTCAACATCTTTCATATTTGTAGATCTACCCTACTAAGCTTAAACTACCCCTACTTCTCTTACTACTTCAAAACAGTCCTTCTTTTTAATCCTACCCCTAATTCTCTAAATAGCCAATACTTCCAACAATTACTGTTACTTTTTAACTAATGTAAAGGGTTGGTTTTTGCAGCACCCGATCAAAATGATTCATCATCTTTCATATTTGTCGATCTACCCCAACTATGTTTAAACTACACCTACTTCTCTTAATACTTAAAAACAGTCCTTATTTTTAGTCCTACCTCTAATTCTCTAAATAGCCTTTACTTCCAACAATTACCCTTATTTTCTAACTACTATGAAGGGTTGGTTTTTGCAGCATCCAATTCAAATGATTCATCATGTTTCATCTTTGTCGATCTACCCCTACTATGCTTAAACTACCTCTACTTCTATTAATACTTCATAACAGTCCTTCTTTTTTATCCTAACCCTAATTCTCTATATTTCCCTTACTTCCAACAATTAACCTTATTTTAACTAATATAAAGGGTTGGTTTTTGCAGCACGCAATCCAAATAATCCATCATCTTTCATATTTGTCAATCTACCTCTACCATGCTTAAACTGCTCCTACTTCTCTTAATACTTCAAAAGATACTTTCTTTTTAATCCTACCCCTGATTCTCTAAATAGCCCTTACATCCAACAATTAACCCTATTTTTACTATCGTGAAGGGTTGGTTTTTGAAGCACCCAATCCAAATAATTTGTCATCTTTCATGTTTGTCGATCTAAACCTACTACGCTTAAACTACCCCTACTTCTCTTAATACTTCAAAACAACCCTTCTTTTTAAACCTATCTAAATTCTCTAAATAGCCCTTACTGCCAACAATTACCCCTTTTTTAACTACTGTGAAGGGTTGGTTTTTGCAGTACCCAATCCAAACTATTCATTCTCTTTTATATTTGTTGAAGTACCCCGCTTAATACTGCAAAAACAGCCCTTCTTTTTAAGTCTACTCCTAATTCTCTAAATAGTCCTTACTTCCAACAATTAGCCCTATTTTTTAACTACTATGAAGGGTTGGTTTCTGCAGCCCCCAGTCCAAACGATTCATCGTCTTTCATATTTGTCGATTTACCCCTACTATGCTTAAGCTACCTCTACTTCTCTCAATACATCAAAACAGTGCTTCTTTTTAATCCTGCTCCTACGGCTCTACTTACCCCTTACTTCCTACATTTACCAATAATTTTTAACTGCTGTGAAGGGTTGGTTTTTGCAGCACCTAATCCAAATGATTCATCATCTTTCATATTTGTCGATCTACCCCTACTATGCTTAAACTACCCCTACTTCTCTTTATACTTCAAAACAACCCATCTTTTTAATCCTACCCTAATTCTCTGAATATCACTTACTTCCAACAATTCACCTATTTTTTAACTACTGTGAAGGTTGGTTTTTTCAACACCCAATCCAAATGATTCATTATCTTTCATATTTGTCGATCCACCCCTACTATGCATAAACTACCCCTACTTCTCTTACTACTTCAAAACAATCATTCATTTTAATCCTAACCTTAATTCTCTAAATAGCCCTTACTTCCTACAATTACCACTTTTTTTAACTACTGTGAAGGGTTGGTTTTTGAATCACCTAATACAAACGAATAATCATCTTTCATATTTGTCGATCTACCCCTACTATTCTTAAACTACCCCTGCTTCTAACAATACTTCAAAACAGTCCTTTTTAATCCTACCCCTAATTCTCTAGATAGCCCTTACTTCCAATAATTACCCCGATTTTTTAACTTCCACGAATGGTCGGTTTTTGCAGCACACAATCCAAATGATTCATCATCTTTCATATTTGTCGATTTACCCCTAATATGCTTAAACTACACCTACTTCTCTCAATACCTCAAAACGGTCCTTATTTTTATTCCTGCCCCTAATTCTCAAAATAGCCTATATTTCCAACAATTAACCCAATTTTTTAACTACTGTGAAGGGTTGGTTTTTGCAACACCTAATCCAAATGATTCATCGTCTTTCATATTTGTCGTTCTACCCCTATTATGCTTAAACTACCCCTACTTCTCTTAATACTTCAAAACAGTCCTTCTTTTTAATCCTACCCCTAATTCACTAAATAGCACTTACTTCCAACAATCACCCCTTTTTTTAACAACGGTGAAGGGTTGGTTATTGCAACACCCAATCCAAATGATTCATCATATTTCATATTTGTCGATCTACCCTACTATGCTTAAACTACCCCTACTTCTCTTAATACTTCAAAACAGTCCTTCTTTTTAATCCTACCCCTTATTCTCTAAATAGCCCTTAATTCCAACAATTACCGTTATTTTTTAACTACCGTGTAGGGTTGTTTTTACATTACCCGATCCAAGTGATTCATCATCTTTCATATTTGTCGATCTACCCCTACTATGTTTAAACTACACCTACTTCTCTTAATACTTAAAAACAGTCCTTGTTTTTAGTCCTACCCCTAATTCTCTAATTAGCCTTTACCTCCAACAATTACCCCTATTTTTTAACTACTATGAAAGGTTGGTTTTTGCAGCACCCAATTCAAATGATTAATCATCTTTCATCTCTGTCGATCTACCCCTACTATGCTTAAACTACCTCTACTTCTATTAATACTTCAAAACAGTCCCTTTTTATCCTACCCCTAATTCTCTAAATTTCCCTTACTTCCAACAATTACCCTTATTTTTTAACAAATATGAAGGGTTGGTTTTTGCAGCACGCAATCCAAATAATCCATTATCTTTCATATTTGTCGATCTACATCTACTGTGCTTAAACTGCCCATACTTCTCTAAATACTTCAAAAGAGACCTTATTTTTAATCCAACCCCTAATTCTCTAAATAGCCCTTACATCCAACAATTACCCCTATTTATTACTACCGTGAAGGGTTGGATTTTGCAGCACCCAATCAAAATAATTTATCATCTTTAATATTTGTCGATCTAAAGCTACTGTGCTTAAACAACCCCTACTTCTATTAATACTTCAAAACAACCCTTCTTTTTAATCCTATCTTAATTCTCTAAATAGCCCTTAATGCCAACAATTACCCCTTTTTTAACTACTGTGAAGGGTTGGTTTCTGCATTACCCAATCCAAACTATTCATTTTCTTTCATATTTGTCGATGTACCCCGCTTAATACTGGAAAAATAGCCCTTCTTTTTAAGTCTACCCCTAATTCTCTAAATAGTCCTTACTTCCAACAATTAACCCTATTTTTTAACTACTATGAAGGGTTGGTTTCTGCAACACCCAGTCCAAACGATTCATCGTCTTTCATATTTGTCGATTTACCCCTACTACGCTTAAGCTACGTCTACTTCTCTTAATACATCAAAATAGTGCTTCTTTTTAATCCTGCTCCTAATTCTCTAAATACTACTTACTTCCTACATTTACCAATAATTTTTAACTGCTGTGAAGGGTTGGTTTTTGCAGCACCGAATCCAAATGATTCATCATCTTTCATATTTGTCGATCTACACCTACTATGCTTAAACTACCCCTACTTCTCTTTATACTTCAAAACAACCCATCTTTTTAATCCTACCCTAATTCTCTGAATAGCACTTACTTCCAACAATTCCCCAATTTTTTAACTACTGTGAAGGGTTGGCTTTTTCAGCACCCAATCCCAATGATTCATTATATTTCATATTTGTCGATCCAGCCCTACTATGCATAAACTACCTCCACTTCTCTTACTACTGCAAAACAATCCTTTCTTTTAATCCTAACCCTAATTCTCTAAATAGCCCTTACTTCCTACAATTACCACTTTTCTTAACTATTGTGAAGGGTTGGTTTTTGCATCACCTAATCCAAACGATACATCATCTTTCATATTTGTCGATCAACCCCTACTATGCATAAATTACCCCTACTTCTAACAATTCTTCAAAACAGTCCTTTTTAATCCTACCCCTAATTCTCTAAATAGCCCTTACTTCCAATAATTACACCGATTTTTCAACTACTGTGAAGGATTGGTTTTTCTAGCACACAATCCAAATGATTCATCATCTTTCATATTTGTCGATCTACCCCAAATATGCTTAAACTACACCTACTTCTCTTAATACTTCGAAACGGTCCTTATTTTTATTCCTGCCCCTAATTCTCAAAATAGCCCTTACTTCCAACAATTTACCCTATTTTTTAACTATTGTGAAGGGTTGGTTTTTGCAACACCTAATCCATATGATTCATCGTCTTTTATATTTGTCGATCTACCCCTACTATGCTTAAACTACCCCTACTTCTCTTATCACTTCAAAACAGTCCTTTTTAATCCTACCCTAATTCAGTAAACAACACTTACTTCCAACAATCACCCCTATTTTTTAACAACTGTGAAGGGTTGGTTATTACAACACCCAATCCAAATGATTCATCATCTTTCGTACTTGTCGATCTACCCTACTATGCTTAAACTACCCCTACTTCTCTTAATACTTCAATACAGGCCTTCTTTTAAATCCTACCCCTAATTCTCTAAATAGCCCTTACTTCCAACAATTACCAATCCAAGTGATTCATCATCTTTCATATTTGTCGATCTACCCCTGCTATGTTTAAACTACACCTACTTCTCTTAATACTTTAAAACAGTCCTTGCTTTTAGTCCTACCCCTAATTCTCTAATTAGTCTTTACTTCCAACAATTACCCCTATTTTTTAACTACTATGAAGGGTTGGTTTTTGCAGCACCCAATTCAAATGATTCATCATCTTTCATCTTTGTCAATCTACACCTACTATGCTAAAACTACCTCTACTTCTATTAATACTTCAAAACAGTCCTTTTTTATCCTACCCCTAGTTCTCTAAATTGCCCTTACTTCCAACAATTGCCCTTATTTTTTATCAAATATGAAGGGTTGGTTTTTGCAGCACGCAATCCAAAGAATCCATTGTCTTTCATATTTGTCGATCTACCTCTACTATGCTTAAACTGCCCCTACTTCTCTTAATACATCAAAAGAGACCTTCTTTTTAATCCTACCGCTAATTCTCTAGATAGCCCTTATATCCAACAATTACCCCTATTTTTTACTACCGTGAAGGGTTGGATTTTGCCGCACCCAATCAAAATAATATATCATCTTTCATATTTGTCGATCTAAAGCTACTGAGCTTAAACTTCCCCTACTTCTCTTAATACTTCAAAATAACCCTTCTTTTTAATCCTATCTCAATTCTCTAAATAGCCCTTACTGCCAACAATTACCCCTCTTTTAACAACTGTGAAAGGTTTGTTTCTGCAGCAAAGAATCCAAACTATTCATTGTCTTTAATATTTGTCGATGTACCCCGCTTAATACTGCAAAACAACCCTTCTTTTTAAGTTTACCCATAATTCTCTAAATACTCCTTACTTCCAACAATTACCCCTATTTTTTAACTACTGTGAAGGGTTTGTTTCTGCAACACCCAGTCCAAACGATTCATCGTCTTTCATATCTGTTGATCTACCCCAACTATGCTTATGCTACCTATACTTCTCTTAATACATCAAAACAATCCTTCTTTTTAATCCTGCTCCTACTTCTCTAAATATCCCTTACTCCAACAATTACCCCTAATTTTCAACTATTGTGAAGGGTTGGTTTTTGCAGCACCTAATCCAAATGATTCATCATCTTTCATATTTGTCGATCTACCCCAACTATGCTTAAACTACCCCTTCTTCTCTTTATACTTCAAAATAACCCATCTTTTTAATCCTACCCCTACTTCTCTTAATAGCACTTAATTCCTACAATTCCCCTATTTTTAACTACAGTCATGGTTTGGTTTTTTCAGCACCCAATCCAAATGATTCATTATCTTTCACATTTGTCGATCTACCCCTACTATGCATAAACTACCCCTACTTCTCTTAATACTTCAAAACAGTCCTTCTTTTTGATCCTACCCCTAATCTTCTAAATAGCCCTTACTTCCTACAACTACCACTTTTTTTAACTAATGTGAAGGGTTGGTTTTTGCATCACCTAATCCAAACGATTCATCATCTTTCATATTTGTCGATTTATCCCTACTATGCTTAAACTACCCCTACTTCTAACAGTACTTCAGAATAGTCCTTTTTAATCCTACCATTAATTCCCTAAATAGCCCTTACTTCCAACATTTACTCCGATTTTTTAACTACTATGAATGGTTTGTTTTCGTAGCACACAGTCCAAATGACTCGTCATCTTTCATATTTGTCGATCTACCCCTAATATGCTTAATCTACGCCTACTTCTCTTAATACTGCAGAACGGCCCTTATTTTTATTCCTACCCTTAATTCACAAAATAACCCTTACTGGAAACAATTAACCCTATTTTTAACTACTTTGAAGGGTTGGTTTTTGCAGCACCTAATCCAAATGATTCATCGTCTTTCATATTTGTCGATCTACCCCTACTACGCTTAAATTACCCCTACTTATCTTAATACTCCAAAATAGTTCTTCTTTTTAATCCTACCCCTAATTAGCCAAATAGCACTTACTTCCAACAATTACCCCTGCTTTTAACGACTGTGAAGGGTTGTTTGTTGAAACAACTAATCCAAATGATTCATCTTTCATATTTGTCGATCTACCCAACTATGCTTAAACTACCCCTACTTCTATTAATACTTCAAAACAGTCCTTCTTTTTAATCCTACCCCTAATTCTCTAAATAGCCCTTACTACCAACAATTACCATTACTTTTTAACTACTATGAAGGTTTGGTTTTTGCAGCACCCGATCCAAATGATTCATCATCTTTCATATATGACGATCTACCCCTACTATTTTTAAACTACACCAACTTCTTTTAAAACTTCAAAATAGTCCTTATTTTTGGTCCTACCACTAATTCTCCAAATAGCCTTTACTACCAACAATTACCCCTATTTTTTAACTACTATGAAGGGTTTGTTTTTGCAGCACCCAATTCAAATGATTCATCATTTTTCATCTTTGTCGATCTACCCCTACCATGCTTAAACAACCTCTACTTCTATTAATACTTCAAACAGTCATTCTTTTTTATCCTACCCCTAAATCCCTAAATTTCCCTTACTTCCAATAATTACCCTTATTTTTTAACTAATATGAAGGGTTGGTTTCTGCAGCACGCAATCCAAATAATCCATCATCTTTCGTATTTGTCGATCTACCTCTACTATTGCTTGAACTTCACCAACTTCTCTTAATACTTCAAAAGAGACCTTCTTTTTAATCCTACCCCTGATTCTCTAAATAGCCCTTACATCCAACAATTACCCCTATTTTTTACTACCGTGAAGGGTTGGTTTTTGCAGCACCCAATCCAAATAATTTATCATCTTTCATATTTGTCGATCTAAACCTATTATGCTTAAACTACACCTACTTCTCTTAATACTTCAAAACAACCCTTCTTTTGAAACCTATCTTAATTCTCTAAATAGCCCTTACTGCCAACAATTACCCCTTTTTTAACTACTGTGAACGGTTGGTTTCAACAGCACCCAATCCAAACTATTCATTGTCTTTCATATTTGTCGATGTACCCCGCTTAATACTACCAAAACAGCCCTTCTTTTATGTCTACCCCAACTTCTCTAAATAGTACTTACTTCCAACAATTAGTCCTATTTTTTAACTACAATGAAGGGTAGGTTTCTGCAGCACCCAGTCCAAAAGATTCATCGTCTTTCATATTTGTCGATTTACCCCTACTATGCTTAAGCTACCTCTACTTCTCTTAATACATCAAAACAATGCTTCTTTTTAGTCCTGCTCCTTCTTCTCTGAATACTCCTTACTTCCAACATGTACCAATAATTTTTAACTGCTGTGAAGGGTAGGTTTTTGCAGCACCTAATCCAAACGGTTCATCATCTTTCATATTTATCGATCTACCCCTACTATGCTTAAACTACCCCTACTTTTCCTTATACTTCAAAACAACCCATCTTTTTAATCCTACCCTAATTCTCTTAATAGAACTTACTTCCAACAATTCCCCTATTTTTAACTACTGTAAAGGGTTTTTTTATCAGCACCCAATCCAAATGATTCATTATCTTTCATATTTGTCGATCTATCCCTACTATGCATAAACTACCCCTACTTCTCTTAATACTTCAAAAAAATCCTTCCTTTTAATCCTAACCCTAATTCTCTAAATAGCCCTTACTTCCTACAATTACCACTTTTTTTTAACTACTGTGAAGGGTTGGTTTTTGCATCACCTAATCCAAACGATTCATCATCTTTCATATTTGTCGATCTACCCCTACTATGCTTAAACTACCTCTACTTCTAACAATACTTCAAAACAGTCCCTTTTAGTCCTACCCCTAATTCTATTAATAGCCCTTACTTCCAACAATTACACCGATTTTTTAACTACTGTGAAGGTTTGGTTTCCGCAGCACACAATCCAAATGATTAATCATCTTTCATATTTGTCGATCAACCCTTAATATGCTTAAACTACACCGACTTCTCTTAATACTTCAAAACGGTCCTTATTTTTGTTCCTACCCTTAATTTTCAAAATAGCCCTTACTCCCAACAAATAACCCTATTTTTTAACTACTGTGAAGGGTTGGTTTTTGCAGCACCTCACCCAAAAGGTTCTTCGTCTTTCATATTTGTTGATCTACCCCTACTATGCTTAAACAACCCCTACTTCTCTTAATACTTCAAAACATTTCTTATTTTTAATCCTACCTCGAATTCTCTAAATAGCACTTACTTCCAACAATTACCCCTATTTTTCAACTACCGTGACGGGTTGGTTATGCAGCACCTAATCCAAAAGATTCATCATCTTTCATATTTGTCGATCTACCCCTACTATGCTTAAATTACCGCTACCTCTATTAATACTTCAAAACATCACTTCTTTTTAATCCTACCCTAATTCTTCAAATAGCCCTTACTACCAAAAATTACCCATTATTTAACTACTATGAATGGTTAGTTTATGCAGCACCCAATCCAAATGATTCATTGCCTTTCATATTGGTCGATCCACCGCTACTATGCTTAAACTACCCCTACTAATATTAATACTCCAAAATAGCCCTTCTTTTTAATCCTACCCCTATTTCTCTTAATAACCCTTACTTCCAACAATTACCCCTATTTTTAACTTCTGTGAATGGTTGGTTTTTGCAGCACCCAATCAAAATAATTCATCATCTTTCATATTTGTCGATCTACCAGTACTATGCTTAAACTGCCCCACTTCTCTTAATACTTCAAAACGGACCTTCTTTTTAATCCTACCCTAATTTCTCTAAATAGTCCTTACTTCCAACAATTACCCCTATTTTCTAACTACTGTGAAGGGTTGGTTTTTGTAGCACCTAATCCAAATGATTCATCATCTTTCATATTTTTCGATGCTTAAACTACCTCAACTTCTCTTAATACATCAAAACAGACCTTCTTTTTAATCCTGCTCCTACTTCTCTAAATATCCCTTACTTCCAACAATTACCCCTATTTTTGAACTATTGTGAAGTGTTGGTTTTTGCAGCAACTAATCCAAATGACTCATCATCTTTCATATTTGTCGATCTACACCTACTATGCTTAAACTACCCCTACTTCTATTTATACTTCAAAACAACCCATCTTTTTAATCCTACCCTAATTCTCTGAATAGCACTTACTTCCAACAATTCCCCAATTTTTTAACTACTGTGAAGGGTTGGCTTTTTCAGCACCCAATCCCAATGATTCATTATCTTTCATATTTGTCAATCCAGCCCTACTATGCATAAACTACCCCCACTTCTCTTACTACTGCAAAACAATCCTTCCTTTTAATCCTAACCCAAATTCTCTAAGTAGCCCTTACTTCCTACAATTACCACTTTTTTTAACTATTGTGAAGGGTTGGTTTTTGCATCACCTAATCCGAACGATACATCATCTTTCATATTTGTCGATCAACCCGTACTATGCTTAAACTACCCCTACTTCTAACAATACTTCAAAACAGTCCTTTTTAATCCTACCCCTAATTCTCTAAATAGCCCTTACTTCCAATTATTACACCGATTTTTTAACTACTGTGAAGGGTTGGTTTTTGTAGCACACAATCCGAATGATTCATCATCTTTCATATTTGTCGATCTACCCCTAATATGCTTAAACTTCACCTACTTCTCTTAATACTTCAAAACGGTCCTTATTTTTATTCCTGCCCCTAATTCTCAAAATAGCCCTTACTTCCAACAATTAACCCTATTTTTTAACTATTGTGAAGGGTTGGTTTTTGCAACACCTAATCCATATGATTCATCGTCTTTTACATTCGTCGATCTACCCAAACTATGGTTACACTACCCCTACTTCTCTTAATACTTCAAAACAGTCCTTTTTAATCCTACCCTGTTTCAATAAATAGCACTTACTTCCAACAATCACCCCTATTTTTTAACAACTGTGAAGGGTTGGTTATTGCAACACCCAATCCAAATGATTCATCATCTTTCGTATTTGTCGATCTACCCTACTATGCTTAAACTACCCCTACTTCTCTTAATACTTCAATACATGCCTTCTTTTAAATCCTACCCCTAATTCTCTAAATAGCCCTTACTTCCAACAATTACCGATCCAAGTGATTCATCATCTTTCATATTTGTCGATCTACCCCTACTATGTTTAAACTACACATACTTCTCTTCATACTTAAAAACAGTCCTTATTTTTAGTCCTACCCTAATTCTCTAATTAGCCTCTACTTCCAACAATTCCCCTATTTTTTAACTACTATGAAGGGTTGGTTTTTGCAGCACCCAATTCAAATGATTCATCATCTTTCATCTTTGTCGATCTACACCTACCATGCTAAAACTACCTCTACTTCTATTAATACTTCAAAACAGTCCTTTTTCATCCTACCCCTAATTCTCTAAATTGCCCTTACTTCCAACAATTGCCCTTATTTTTAACAAATATGAAGGGTTGGTTTTTGCAGCACGCAATCCAAATAATCTATTATCTTTCATATTTGTCGATCTACCTCTATTATGCTTAAACTGCCCCTACTTCTCTTAATACATCAAAAGAGACCTTCTTTTTAATCCTACACCTAATTCTCTAAATAGCCCTTACATCCAACAATTACCCCTATTTTTTACTACCGTGAAGGGTTGGATTTTGCCGCACCCAATCAAAATAATATATCATCTTTCATATTTGTCGATCTAAAGCTATTGAGCTTAAACTACCCCTACTTCTCTTAATACTTCAAAATAACCCTTCTTTTTAATCCTATCTTAATTCTCTAAATAGCCCTTACTGCCAACAATTACCCCTCTTTTAACAAATGTGAAGTGTTGGTTTCTGCAGCAACGAATCCAAACTATTCATTGTCTTTAATATTTGCCGATGTACCCCGCTTAATACTGCAAAACAACCCTTCTTTTTAAGTTTACCCATAATTCTCTAAATACTCCTTACGTCCAACAATTACCCCTATTTTTTAACTACTGTGAAGGGTTGGTTTCTGCAACACCCGGTCCAAACGATTCATCGTCTTTCATATTTGTCGATTTACCCCTACTACGCTTAAGCTACCTATACTTCTCTTAATACATCAAAACAATCCTTCTTTTTAATCCTTCTCCTACTTCTCCAAATATCCCTTACTTCCAACAATTACCCCTAATTTTCAACTATTGTGAAGGGTTGCTTTTTGCAGCACCTAATCCAAATTATTCATCATCTTTCATATTTTTCAATCTACCCCAACTATGTTTAAACTACCCCTACTTCTCTTTATACTTCAAAATAACCCATCTTTTTAATCCTACCCCTACTTCTCTAAATAGCACTGAATTCCAACAATTCCCCTATTTTTAACTACAGTCATGGTTTGGTTTTTTCAGCACCCAATCCAAATGATTCATTATCTTTCACATTTGTCGATCTACCCCTACTATGCATAAACTACCCATACTTCTCTTAATAATTCAAAACAGTCCTTCTTTTTAATCCTACCCCTAATCTTCTAAATAGCCCTTACTTCCTACAACTACCACTTTTTTTTAACTAATGTGAAGTGTTGGTTTTTGCATCACCTAATCCAAACGATTCATCATCTTTCATATTTGTCGATCTATCCCTACTATGCTTAAACTACCCCTACTTCTAACAGTGCTTCAGAATAGTCCTTTTTAATCCTACCATTAATTCCCTAAATAGCCCTTACTTCCAACATTTACTCCGATTTTTTAACTACTGTGAATGGTTTATTTTTGCAGCACACAGTCCAAGTGACTCATCATCTTTCATATTTGTCGATCTACCCCTAATATGCTTAAACTACGCCTACTTCTCTTAATACTGCAGAACGGTCCTTATTTTTATTCCTACCCTTAATTCACAAAATAGCCCTTACTGGCAACAATCAACCCTATTTTTTAACTACTTTGAAGGGTTGGTTTTTGCAGCACCTAATCCAAATGATTCATCGTCTTTCTTATTTGTCGATCTACCCCTACTATGCTTAAATTACCCCTACTTATCTTAATACTCCAAAACAGTCCTTCTTTTTAATCCTACCCCTAATTATCCAAATAGCACTTACTTCCAACAATTACCCCTGCTTTTTAACGAATTTGAACGGTTGGTTGTTGCAACACCTAATCCAAATGATTCATCATCTTTCATATTTGTCGATCTACCCAACTATGCTTAAACTACCCCTACTTCTATTAATACTTCAAAACAGTCCTTCTTTTTAATCCTACCCCTAATTCTCTAAATAGCCCATACTACCAACAATTACCATTACTTTTTAACTACTGTGAAGGTTTGGTTTTTGCAGCACCCAATCCAAATGATTCATCATCTTTCATATATGACGATCTACCCCTACTATTCTTAAACTACACCTACTTCTTTTAAAAATTAAAAATACTCCTTATTTTTGGTCCTACCACTAATTCACCAAATATCCTTTACTACCAACAATTACACCTATTTTTTAACTACTATGAAGGGTTGGTTTTTGCAGCACCCAATTCAAATGATTCATCATTTTTCATCTTTGTCGATCAACCACTACCATGCTTAAACAACCTCTACTTCTATTAATACTTCAAATAGTCATTCTTTTTTATCCTACCCCTAAATCTCTAAATTGCCCTTACTTCCAATAATTACCCTTTTTTTAACTAATATGAAGGGTTGGTTTCTGCAGCACGCAATCCAAATAATCCATCATCTTTCGTATTTGTCGATTTACCTCTACTATTGCTTAAACTTCCCCTACTTCTCTTAATACTTCAAAAGAGACCTTCTTTTTAATCCTACCCCTGATTCTCTAAATAGCCCTTACATCCAACAATTACCCCTATTTTTCCTACTGTAAAGGGTTGGTTTTTGCAGCACCCAATCCAAATAATTTATCATCTTTCATATTTGTCGATCTAAACCTATTATGCTTAAACTACACCTACTTCTCTTAATACTTCAAAACAACCCTTCTTTTTAAACCTATCTTAATTCTCTAAATAGCCCTTACTGCCAACAATTACCCCTTTTTTAACTACTGTGAAGGGTTGGTTTCTACAGCACCCAATCCAAACTATTCATTGTCTTTCATATTTGTCGATGTACCCCGCTTAATACTGCCAAAACAGCCCTTCTTTTAAATCTACCCCAACTTCTCCGAATAGTCCTTACTTCCAACAATTAGCACTATTTTTTAACTACTATGAAGGGTTGGTTTCTGCAGCACCCAGTCCAAAATATTCATCGTCTTTCATATTTGTCGATGTGACACCCCACCTCCGCCAATGCCACTCTTGCAAGGACATTAGCTTTGGAGGGGCGTTAAACAAGGTAAACATGCATGCAGATATCACAAGGCAGAACATATAAGTAAAACAGAGTAGTAAAGCAGCGGATAAAACTTAGCATTTCAAAACCATAGTCATGTTACAACAAAGTACTTGTTCATTATTTTCCAACAACAAAGTCTAGATAAAAGCATAAACCGAAAAACTGAAATACATAAAGTACTATCCCCAAAATGAAGTGATAAACCATAGCTAGCTCAATGTCCAAAACCGTACATGAGCAAATCCAGTAAGCAAGTTGTAAAGATCCAAGCTAAGCTCCAATGTTCCCACCCTGAGAACCTAAGGGGGGGGGGGGGAAACTGAAGAAAAGAGGCGAAAGAAAACAGGTCAGTCAAAAAGACTGGTAAGCCCTACTACTATCTGTCTATGAACTAGTAAAGTTAACTGGCATGAGAAGCTGAGATGAACATAAGGATAACAACATACTGGCATGATGATTAACTAACAAGATAGATAAAGGTGCCATCGCATAATTACGGTTAAGTTTTGCACCACGGGTGCACTAGCATTCTAACATGTCAAGTAAAAACAAGAATTGATCCCTTGGCCCAAGCTTGGCCCATCATCATGAGGTGACCTAAATTAAGGTCCAACTACACGGTCTAGTCGATCTGCTCCCTATAAGCCTAACTCGTCAAGTGTCGGTGTCATACGGCCCAAACATGCAAAGTAGTTAAACTGCGCTAGGTACACCCTAGGGTGTATCAAGTCCTAGGGTGTCAACCTCAGACACGAATCAAGTATGCGCAGTCTAGATCTACTGGTACCCGTGCCTGATTCTCCAACTCCGGACTATGTGCACGACCATAGTCCGCCTGGACCTACACCGGCGTACCTACTCAGCCGTCGTTTTGGTCGCTTACATGTCAGCCCAGTAATCGTGCCCCACCCTAGCCTAGTCCTAGGGTCTTATGATACTATCAAGAGGGTTACTTCTGAAAAGGACCATGCAACTAGGGTTTCCTTAACGGGTTAAATGTGGTTAACCCGATCCAAACGTGGATTAAATTGGTTAAGTATACCCAAGGTTCGTGACTTAACCCCGATTAACCCATCCAGCCCAAATTGATTAAGTATTAAGTGGACCATGACTTAACCCTAATCAGGAGACATTAATTAACTTAATGTGCTTTAACCTCTCACTTTAGACTTTGTTGTGGTTACTAGTTAAGCCGGGCGGGTCCGGTTAGCTTTACAGCACAACTTGGTCTAACCTCGGGTTCGAGCACAACATGACCAACTTCTCACACTGGGTCCTATTGTTTGTAGCCACTAGTTAAGCCCGGCGGGTCCGGGTAGATTTATGCTACAAACTTAACCCAACCTAGAGTTGGCCACACTCATATTTTCTAAGTGTCATGTCCATTATGTTTCCAAAACATAATTACAAGTTAACATATCACGTTATGTTATAAAAATCATGTTCATGTCATAATTTTACCCAACCCCAACGTAATCCCATCGTTTACATACTCGCAACAGCGCATAAAGGGTAAAATAGGGAACTTGGCATAATCATGACAAAAAGGTGTTGAAGCCACAAGTTTATCATGGTGGCATATGAGATGTACATATGTTCATATACTTGCATATTGCATTGTTACGCTTCAAAAGCATGCATAAAACCAAACTTAGCATTTGAGTGACACATGGTGATAAATGACATGTAGAAGTTGCTAGAAGTTCGCATTTAGCCTCACATGCAAGTTATCATAAGGGATATGATAACTTTCATGTTGCCAAAATGCAACCTTTGATATAAAGCTTGGAGCTTTATGCTCACAACATCAAGTTTAACTTGCATAACATAGCAATATGTGTCATACATAATGATTAAACCAACTTGCATAGCATAATGATTAACCAAACTTGCATATCATAATAATCAACCAAACTTGCATATCATAATGATCAACCAAACTTGCATATCATAATGATCAACCCCAAACTTGCATCATTCTTTTAACTTTAGAGTTCAATAAAAGAAAGTAGAAAAGGGCTTACTACGCTATGAAGACACAAATGAATATTTATTATAAAGATTGAGACGAAGCCCTTATGGAAGCACCAAAATATGAAAGCCCCAATTGAAAAACCCTTGCGCCAAATCAATAAAAATCCTTGCTTTGAAATAGAAATGTTGCAACTTGACTTGAATGCAAACTAAGAACACTCATACAAGTTTGAAAGCACTTGTATGAACTCACAATCTCTCATAGAAATAGGCTTAGGAATTTTAGCATGAGAGTGGAGGCCATGAGAGGAACAAATTTGACATAGTTTAGTTGTAGGATTGAATAATGGTGATTTAGGCTGGGTTTAGTGGTCTTTTTATAGAGGATTAGAATAGTATTAGCCATAGGATTAACCCTAGATTCAATCCAAGCCATTAAAGCATGTCTTGGGGAAGAAGTCAAGTGTAGGAACCATCTAGGGCCTTTAGATTAAAGCTGAACCATGAGAACCATTCAAATGCAAAATCTGCATTTGAGCGAATCGGCCCACGGGTTGACAGCCAAACACCCTGGATTAACCCCTAGTCGACCCAGCGGGCTTGGGTCGACCTCAAAAATCGGCCGGTTCGATTATTCCCCTCTCCCAATTCGCTGTTTTGAACATTTTTGCATATTTATTTATTTAATTTTCAATTATATATATATATATATCAATATATATATATATATTTCTCTGCACAACCCATTTCACTTAATTAAGTATACTTTAATTTGTGAATTTTTATGTTCAAATTACGGGGTGTTACATTCTCCTCTCCTTAAAGGATTTCGTCCCCGAAATCTCCAAGTTAGGAAGAACGTATCCTACTATCCATCATCCATCTACTCCAAACATCATCCACGTGCAGTCATTGTCCTTAAAGGATTCTAAATGTTGTATGATCATATGCAAAGGTGTGTGTATATGTACTTATCTAATGCAAAAATCAGGCGGTTACTGATACAGTAAACCTCCTTAATGCAAAATATGTTAGTGAAATGAGTCCATATGTATGCAAATTCCTCACATAATTTATAATCTCTACATGAGTGCACATAATATTCATCCATATTCAACATCCACGTGATAGCTCAACAAGTTTCATCCATGAATAAGTATAAGCACTCATGCATATGCAACATGAAAGTGTGTGAGCCGATCTTAGTGCCTAATGTGTATCATGCATCCACGAGTATCCACGTGCAAACACTTGCAACCACTTGCAACCATCAAGCATAACATGTTTCAAATACATGTTCCAACCAAGGGTTTCTACCTAAGGTTCTCATGACAAGATCTACGAAACAAGATAAACTAGATAAACGCGGATAAAAAGAAAGATATGCTAATTAGGAAAAGAGATCGAGAATGTACCCTCAAAAAGAAATGGATAAAGCCCACGCATCTTCTCCTCGGTTTCCCAAGTTGCATCTTCGTCGGCTTCACCCCACTGAACTTTCACCAACTTGACCTCTCGATTCCTTAGATTCTTAATCTCTGTTCCCAAGATACGAATCGGAGCTCTTCTCAAGGTTGCTTCTTTCTCTACCTCAATGTCTTCAAGAATGCTTGGTTCAACCACCTCAGCGGACTCATGTAGGCACTTTCGGAGATGCGAGACATGAAAGACATTATGCACTCCGGCTAGCTTCTCGGGCAATCCCGCCTTATAGGCCATCTTTTCAATTCCCTCCATGATAGGGAAGGGTCCTACGAACCTTGATGCCAGCTTCCCCGCTGCTCCAAAACGTACCACATTTCGCAAAGGAGAAACCTTCACGAAAACCATGTCTCCTACTTCGAATTCCAAATCTGCCCTTCGCTTGTCAGCATAGGATTTCTATCTATCTTGGGCCGCTTTCATCCTTCTTCTTACTAATTCAACTTTCTCGGATGTGTCTCGTATCATATCGGCCCCAAGTATAAGTCTATCTGTTGTCTCCCACCAACAAGATGGTGACCTACACGGCCTCCCATATAAAGCTTCAAATGGTGCCATCCCTATGCTGGCTTGATAGCTATTATTATAAGCAAATTCTACAAGAGGAAGGTGGTCTTCCCAAGTACCACCGAAGTCGAGAACACAAAGCCTCAAGAGATCTTCTAGCACTATATTCACCCTTTCGGTTTGGCCATCCGTCTGGGGGTGATAGGCTGTACTCAAGTTCAATCGCGTACCCATCACTTCTTGCAAACTGTTCCAGAACTGGCTAGTGAAAATTGGGTCACGATCGCTAACTATGCTAGAAGGAACTCCATGCAACCGCACTATTTCTCGGAGATAAATAGACGCCAGCCCTGATGCGGTCCTCTTGCTCTTTACTAGGATGAAGTGAGCACTCTTCGTAAGTCTGTCAACTATGACCCATATGCTTGTGTTCCCTCTCCTTGACCTAGGCAATCCATCCACAAAATCCATAGAAATACTCTCCCACTTCCATTGTGGGACCTCCAATGGATGTAATAGCCCACCTGGTTTCTTTGACTCGGCCTTCACTTGTTGGCACACCATGCACCTTGAAACATACTCTGCCACATCTTTCTTCATTCCATCCCAAAAGAAACTGCGCTTCATATCTCTATACATCTTATCTCCTCCCGGATGTATAGTCATCTTCGAGTGATGCGCTTCTTCAAGAACTCTATGGACCAAATCTCCCACCCGAGGAACACATAATCTCCCATCACGCCTTAGCCATCCTTTATCATCAATAGTATATCTGGCAAGGTGACTAGACGTCTCACCCCGAATCAACTTGTCCATAACTTCGACAATCTGTGGATCTTCCCTCTGCGAAGCCCCAACTTGATCAAGAAGTGTGGGTCTAAGCTCAAGGGATGCTAATGAACCCGTCATCAACTCAACAGCCGTCGTGAAATCAAAGGTTGCCAAGAATTCCAAGTTCTTCATCTCAATGAACAAGGGGCTTAAAGTCAATCTCCTTCTGCTTAGTGCATCCGCCACAACATTACCCTTGCCAGGGGTATAAGCTATCTCGAAGTCATAAGATGACAAAAATTCCATCCACCTTTACTGCCTTAGATTCAGATCTTTTTGCGAGAAGAGGTATTTGAGTGACTTGTGATCATTATACAACTCAAACCTTTCACCTGGAAGATAGTGGCGCCAGGATTTGATTGCAAAGACGATCGCCGCTAACTCCAAATCATGAGTGGGATAGTTCTTCTCATGAACTTTAAGTTGCCTACCCCCATAACATGTCACTCTTCCCTCTTGCATCAGAACAACTCCTAACCCCGTGCCACATGCATCTGTGTACACGGTAAACCTCTTACCACTATCGGGTAATGCCAAAACTGGAGCTGAGGTAAGGGCTCTTTTGAGCTTTTGAAAAGCAAGCTCACACTCCAAGTCCATGCAAAGACTAAGTTCTTCTTCGTCAAATAAGTGAGAGGGGCCGAAATCTTAGCGAAGTCTCTGATGAACTTCCTATAGTAGCCCGCCAAACCGAGAAAGCTTCTTACTTCGGTCGCATTCCTAGGAGTCTTCCAATCTTGAACCACAACCACTTTCGCGGGATCCACCGCTATGCTTTGCTTAGAAACTATATGTCCAAGAAACCGAACTTCCCTTCCCCAGAAATGACATTTGGAGAACTTGGCTTTCAACTGATGCGCTCTAAGCGTATCCATCACTTCCTTGAGATGTCTGGCATGTTCTTCCTCGTCCTTTGAGAATATCAGAATATCATCCACGAAGACAACAACAAACTTGTTGAGGAACTCCCTGAACACCCTACTCATCAAGTCTACGAAGTAGGCGGGTGCATTAGTCAATCCGAATGGCATGACAAGCCATTCAAAGAATCCATCCGGAGTCCTAAACGTAGTTCTATCAATGCTATCCTAAGCTACTCTAAGCTGATGGAATCCGGTGGCTAGATCGAGCTGAGAGAAAACAGAAGCACCTACAAGCTGGTCAAAGAGATCATCAATCCTCGGTAACGGGTGCCTATTCTTCTTTGTTAGCTTGTTCAACTCTCGATAATCAATACATAGACGAAGCGAACCATCCGCCTTAGTAGCGAATACCACCGGAGCACCCCATTCGGAAATGCTTCATCTAATAAAACCCTTCTCAAGAAGCTCCTTGATTTGCTTACTGAGCTCCCTTCTCTCACGAGGGGCCATGTGCCTAACGGGCAATGATACTGGCTTGGCATTATCGACTAGATAAATGCGGAAATCTATCTCTCGTTTAGGGGGTAACCCCTTAACTTCTTCAAAGACATCAGGATAGTCTCGGACCACCCTTACAGATTGCAGATTATCGATGGACGAGTCGTGAGATTCAAGATAGCATAACATGACGGGACCTCTAGGGTTACAAGAAATTTCTAGGGTATTACCGAGCCGGGTCATGAGCCTCACCACCCTATGTTCACAATCGAGAATGGCTCCATAACTGGACAACCAATCCATGCCCAAGATTAACCCATATCCCGTGAATCCGAGAACATAAGCATTACACGCGAATTCTACAGTCAAGATAGAAATCTTCAAATCCACACAAATCATAGATAGATGGGCGGAACCCCCAATTGGATTTGAAACACAAACGGGATCCTCAACTAAGCTAGTACTTAGGTGCAAACTTTCAACAATGTCAGAAGAAATAAAACTATGCGATGCGCCAGAATCAAATAAGGTGCGAACAGGATAATCAGAAATATAAACAAGACTTTCTACAGAAATGCTACCTCGATCTTGAACTGGAGCGGCGTTGAGAGCATGCACTTGCCCTCCAGAAGGTCATGCATGCTGATTTTGCCCTTGCTTCTTGGGGCAATCCTTGCTAAAATGTTCGCTCTCTCCACAATGAAAGCACTCGCCCGACTTCCTCTTCCTTTTCTTACAGTCTTTAGCTATGTGCCCTACATTCCAACAGTTGTGGCATTTTCTTGGGTCCTTTGCCTTGGCCTTGTTGCCCTTGTTGTTCTTGTTGTTTTTGTTGTTCTGATTGCTCTGATTTCCTCCCCACTTGGAGTCTGTCTTCTTGGCTTGGGTCTCATTAGCCTTCACTTCCTTCTTGCCATTCTTATCTTCTCCTTGAAGCAATGCCATGTCTACTAGACCTTCGAAAGTGGCCCCCATAGGTATATGTGATAGGGCTAAACCTTGTAGTGGCTCATTCAACCCTCGTGCAAAGCGCAAAGCCTTCTTCTGGGGAGTATTAATCATGTCCAAACCAAATCGGGCGAGCTTGTTAAACTCATTCACGTACTCCCTCACTGTCATGTCTCCTTGCTTCAAAGATATAAACTTCTCCAATTGCAAATTCGCCTCAGCTGATGATAGAAACTTAAGCCCAAATCTCGTCCTAAAGTCGGCCCAAGTCTCTATAGGCCTCGTAGCATTGGTGACCTCCCACCAATAAGCAGCTTCTTCTTTCAATAACCATGCTGCCAATAGAACCCTTCTATGATCTTGCACATCAAAGATGGCGAAGAGATCTTCAGTTTCTTTCAACCAGTTTCTTGCCTCCACAAAAGTCTCCGTCCCAATAAAGTTCTTGCCACCCATCGCCTTAAAGTCTTTGCAAATCTTAGCGAAATATGCTTGCGGGTTCTGAGGAGGAGGAGGAGGAGGAGGAACCTCAGTTATATTGGGGGTATTTGCTGGGCCCACATCATTGTCCCTAGCTTCCAAGTATCTCCGGAACCATCCGGGAATGGTCACTCCCTCGGGAAGGTTAAGATCGGCCATACTGAAAAATGAAAAAGATAGATTCAGAACGAAGAAACGAAGGATAGTGCTATGGCTTTTGGGGAATAGCCTTTCTAAAATAACTAGACTTTTCTTGGAAAATACTTAATTGGTTTTGAAAATAGTTTTTCAAAAGGTAAGTTTCAAAAATACTTTTGCTCAAATCTTGTAAACCTTATGCTCTGATACCAAATGTGGCACCCCACCTCCGCCAATGCCACTCTTGCAAGGACATTAGCTTTGGAGGGGTGTTAAACAAGGTAAACATGCATGTGGATATCACAAGACAGAACATATAAGTAAAACAGAGTAGTAAAGCAGCGGATAAAACATAGCATTTCAAAACCATAGTCATGTTACAAAAAAGTACTTGGTCATTATTTTCCAACAACAAAGTCTAGATAAAACCATAAACTGAAAAACTGAAATACATAAAGTAATATCCCCAAAATGAAGTGATAAACCATAGCTAGCTCAATGTCCAAAACCGTACATGAGAAAATCTAGTAAGCAGGCTGTAAAGATCCAAGCTAAGCTCCAATGTTCCCACCCTGAGAACCTGAGGGGGGGGGAACGGAAGAAAAGAGGCGAAAGAAAACAGGTCAGTCAAAAAGACTGGTAAGCCCTACTACTATCTGTCTATGAACTAGTAAAGTTAACTGGCATGAGAAGCTGAGATGAACATAAGGATAACAACATACTGGCATGATGATTAACTAACAAGATAAATAAAGGTGTCATCGCATAATTAAGGTTAAGTTTTGCACCACGGGTGTACTAGCATTCTAACATGTCAAGTAAAAACAAGAATTGATCCCTTGGCCCAAGCTTGGCCCATCATCATGAGGTGACCTAAATTAAGGTCCAACTACACGGTCTAGTCGATCGGCTCCATATAAGCCTAACTCGTCAAGTGTCGGTGTCATACGGCCCAAACATGCAATGTAGTTAAACTGCGCTAGGTACACCCTAGGGTGTATCAAGTCCTAGGGTGTCAACCTCAGACACGAATCAAGTATGCGCAGTCTAGATCTACTGGTACCCGTGCCTGATTCTCCAACTCCGGACTATGTGCACGACCATAGTCCGCCTGGACCTACACCGGCGTACGTACTCAGCCGTCGTTTTGGTCGCTTACATGTCAGCCCAGTAATCGTGCCCCACCCTAGCCTAGTCCTAAGGTCTTATGATACTCTCAAGAGGGTTACTGCTGAAAAGGACCACGCAACTAGGGTTTCATTAACGGGTTAAATGTGGTTAACCCGATCCAAACGTGGATTAAATTGGTTAAGTATACCCAAGGTTCGTGACTTAACCCCGATTAACCCATCCAGCCCAAATTGATTAAGTATTAAGTGGACCATGACTTAACCCTAATAAGGAGGCATTAATTAACTTAATGTGCTTTAACCTCTCACATTAGACTTTGTTGTGGTTACTAGTTAAGCCGGGCGGGTCCGGGTAGCTTTACACCACAACTTGGTCTAACCTCGGGTTCGAGCACAACATGACCAACTTCTCACATTGGGTCCTATTGTTTGTAGCCACTAGTTAAGCCGGGCGGGTCCGGGTAGATTTATGCTACAAACTCAACCCAACCTCGAGTTGGCCACACTCATATTTTCTAAGTGTCATGTCCATTATGTTTCCAAAACATAATTACAAGTTAACATATCACGTTATGTTATAAAAATCATGTTCATGTCATAATTTTACCCAACCCCAACGTAATCCCATCGTTTACATAATCGCAACAACGCATAAAGGGTAAAATAGGGAACTTGGCATAATCATGACAAAAAGGTGTTGAAGCCACAAGTTTATCATGGTGGCATATGAGATGTACATATGTTCATATACTTGCATATTGCATTGTTAGGCTTCAAAAGCATGCATAAAACCAAACTTAGCATATGAGTGATAGATGGTGATAAATGACATATAGAAGTTGCTAGAAGTTCGCATTTAGCCTCACATGCAAGTTATCATAAGGGATATGATAACTTTCATGTTGCCAAAATGCAACCTTTGATATAAAGCTTGGAGCTTTATGCTCACAACATCAAGTTTAACTTGCATAACATAGCAATATGTGTCATACATAATGATTAAACAATCTTGCATAGCATAATGATTAACCAAACTTGCATATCATAATAATCAACCAAACTTGCATATCATAATGATCTACCAAACTTGCATATCATAATGATCAACCCCAAACTTGCATCATTCTTTTAACTTTAGAGTTCAATAAAAGAAAGTAGAAAAGGGCTTACTACGCTATGAAGACACAAATGAATATTTATTATAAAGATTGAGACGAAGCCCTTATGCAAGCACCAAAATATGAAAGCCCCAATTGAAAAACTCTTGCGCCAAATCAATAAAAATCCTTGCTTTGAAATAGAAATGTTGCAACTTGACTTGAATGCAAACTAAGAACACTCATACAAGTTTGAAAGCACTTGTATGAACTCACAATCTCTCATAGAAATAGGCTTAGGAATTTTAGCATGAGAGTGGAGGCCATGAGAGGAACAAATTTGACATAGTTTAGTTGTAGGATTGAATAATGGTGATTTAGGCTAGGTTTAGGGGTCTTTTTATATAGGATTAGGATAGTATTAGCCATAGGATTAACCCTAGATTCAATCCAAGACATCAAAGCATGTCTTAGGGAAGAAGTCAAGTGTAGGAACCAATTAGGGCCTTTAGATTAAAGCTGAACCATGAGAACCATTCAAATGCAAAATCTGCATTTGAGCGAATTGACCCACGGGTTGACAGCCAAACACCCTGGATTAACCCCTGGTCGACCCAGCGGGCTCAGGTCGACCTCAAAAATCGGCCGGTTCGGTTATTCCCCTCTCCCAATTCGCTGTTTTGAACATTTTTGCATATTTATTTATTTAATTTTCAATTATATATATATATCAATATATATATATATATATATATCTCTGCGCAACCCATTTCACTTAATTAAGTATACTTTAATTTGTGAATTTTTACGTTCAAATTACGAGGTGTTACAGTCGATTTACCCCTACTATGCTTAACCTACCTCTACTTCTCTTAATACATCAAAACAATGCTTCTTTTTAATCCTGCTCCTTCTTCTCTGATACTCCTTACTTCCAACATGTACCAATAATTTTTAAATACTGTGAAGGGTAGGTTTTTGCAGCACCTAATCCAAATGATTCATCATCTTTCATATTTATCGATCTACCCCTACTATGCTTAAACTACCCCTACTTTTTTTATACTTCAAAACAATCCATCTTTTTAATCCTACCCTAATTCTCTTAATAGAACTTACTTCCAACAATTCCCCTATTTTTAACTACTGTAAAGGGTTGGTTTTTTCAGCACCCAATCCAAATGATTCATTATCTTTCATATTTGTCGACCAATCCCTACTATGCATAAACTACCCCTACTTCTCTTAATACTTCAAAAAAATCCTTCCTTTTAATCCTAACCCTAATTCTCTAAATAGCCCTTACTTCCTACAATTGCCACTTTTTTTAACTACTGTGAAGGGTTGGTTTTTGCAACACCTAATCCAAACGATTCATCATCTTTCATATTTGTCGATCTACCCCTACTATGCTTAAACTACCTCTACTTCTAACAATACTTCAAAACAGTCCCTTTTAGTCCGACCCCTAATTCTGTAAATAGCCCTTACTTCCAACAATTACACCGATTTTTTAACTACTGTGAAGGTTTGGTTTTCGCAGCACACAATCCAAATGATTAATCATCTTTCATATTTGTCGATCTACCCCTAATATGCTTAAACTACACCGACTTCTCTTAATACTTCCAAACGGTCCTTACTTTTGTTCCTACCCTTAATTCTCAAAATAGCCCTTACTCCCAACAAATAACCCTATTTCTTAACTACTGTGAAGGGTTGGTTTTCGCAGCACCTAACCCAAATGATTCTTCGTCTTTCATGTTTGTTGATCTACCCCTACTATGCTTAAACAACCCCTACTTCTCTTAATACTTCAAAACATTTCTTTTTCTTAATCCTACCTCGAATTCTCTAAATAGCACTTACTTCCAACAATTACCCCTATTTTTCAACTACCGTGATGGGTTGGTTATGCAGCACCTAATTCAAAAGATTCATCATCTTTCATATTTGTCGATCTACCCCTACTATGCTTAAATTACCCCTACCTCTGTTAATACGTCAAAACATCACTTCTTTTTAATCCTACCCTAAATCTTCAAATAGCCCTTACTACCAAAAATTACCCATTTTTTAACTACTATGAATGGTTGGTTTCTGCAGCACCCAATCCAAATGATTCATTGCCTTTCATATTGGTCGATACGCCGCTACTATGCTTAAACTACCCCTACTAATATTAATACTTCAAAATAGCCCTTCTTTTTAATCCTACCCCCATTTCTCTTAATAGCCCTTACTTCCAACAATTACCCCTATTTTTAACTACTATGAATGGTTGGTTTTTGCAGCACCCAATCGAAATAATTCATTATCTTTCATATTTGTCGATTTACCAGTACTATGCTTAAACTGCCCCACTTCTCTTAGTACTTCAAAATGGACCTTCTTTTTAATCCTACCCTGATTTCTCTAAATAGTCCTTACTTCCAACAATTACCCCTATTTTCTAACTACTGTGAAGGGTTGGTTTTTGCAGCACCTAATCCAAATGATTCATCATCTTTCATATTTTTCGATGCTTAAACTACCTCAACTTCTCTTAATACATCAAAACAGTCCTTCTTTTTTATCCTGCTCCTACTTCTCTAAATATCCCTTACTTCCAACAATTACCCCTATTTTTGAACTACTTTGAAGTGTAGGTTTTTGCAGCGACTAATCCAAATTATTCATCATCTTTCATTTTTGTCGATCTACCCCTACTGTGCTTAAACTACCTCTACTTCTCATAATACTTCAAAATAGTCCTTTTTAACTACCCCTAATTCTGTAAATAGCCCTTACTTCCAACAATTACCCATGTTTTTTAACTACTGTGAAGGGTTGGTTTTTGCAGCACCCAATACGAGTGATTCATCATCTTTACTATTTGTCGATCTACCCCTACTATTCTAAAACTACCCCTACTTCTCTTAATACATCAAAACAGTCCTTCTTTTTAATCCTATCCCTAATTCTCGAAATAGCCCTTACTTCCAACATTTACCCCTATTTTCTAGCTATTGTGAAGGGTTGGTTTTTGTAGCACCTAATTCAAATGATTCATCCTTATTCGTTTTTGTCGATCTACCACTATTATGCTTAAAATACCCCTACTTCTCTTAATACTTCAAAACATTCCTTCTTTTTAATCCTAACCCTAATTCTCTAAATAGCACTTACTTCCAAAAATTACCCCTATTTTTTAATGGAATTTTTTTCAAAATAGCCGTATTTTTAAAACTAATAGCGGATTTAGGCTAGCTTTAAATCTATTTGCAGAAGTAGGCTTGTTTTATCCACCTCAGTGCTGAGGTGGCCATTTGTTTTATAAAAAAGTACACGTGGGCGCACTTGTGAATTGCGCCCCATTATAAAAATATAACGGACAAATTTTCAAAATAGGCCTGTTTTTAAAACTAATAGCAGATTTAGGCTAGTTTTTAAACTATTTGCAGAAATAGGCTAGCTTTAAACTATTTCTGCAAATAGTTTCAAAACTAGCCTAAATCTGCTATTAGTTTTTAAAACAAGCTAATTTTGAAAATTTGTCCTTTTTCAACAACTGTGAAGGGCTGGTTATTGCCAAACCCAATCCAAATGATTCATCATCTTCCATATTTGTCGATCTACCCCGACCATGCTTAAACTACCCCTACTTCTCTTAATACTTCAAAATAATCATTCTTTTTAATCCTACCCCTAATTCTCTAAATAGCCCTTACTTCCAACAATTACCGTTACTTTTTAACTACCGTGAAGGGTTGGTTTTTGCAGCACCCGATCCAAATGATTCATCATCTTTCATATTTGTCGATCTACCCCTACTATACTTAAACTACACCTACTTCTCTTAATACTTCAAAACCATCCTTATTTTTAGTCCTACCCCTAATTCTCTAAATAGCATTTACTTCCAACAATTACCCCTATTTTTAAACTACTGTGAAGGGTAGGTTTTTGCAGCACCTAATCCAAATGATTCATCATCTTTCATATTTATCGATCTACCCCTACTATGCTTAAACTACCCCTACTTTTTTTATACTTCAAAACAATCCATCTTTTTAATCCTACCCTAATTCTCTTAATAGAACTTACTTCCAACAATTCCCCTATTTTTAACTACTGTAAAGGGTTGGTTTTTTCAGCACCCAATCCAAATGATTCATTATCTTTCATATTTGTCGACCTATCCCTACTATGCATAAACTACCCCTACTTCTCTTAATACTTCAAAAAAATCCTTCCTTTTAATCCTAACCCTAATTCTCTAAATAGCCCTTACTTCCTACAATTTCCACTTTTTTAAACTACTGTGAAGGGTTGGTTTTTGCAACACCTAATCCAAACGATTCATCATCTTTCATATTTGTCGATATACCCCTACTATGCTTAAACTACCTCTACTTCTAACAGTACTTCAAAACAGTCTCTTTTAGTCCTACCCCTAATTCTGTAAATAGCCCTTACTTCCAACAATTACACCGATTTTTTAACTACTGTGAAGGTTTGGTTTTCGCAGCACACAATCCAAATGATTAATCATCTTTCATATTTGTCGATCTACCCCTAATATGCTTAAACTACACCGACTTCTCTTAATACTTCAAAACGGTCCTTATTTTTGTTCCTACCCTTAATTCTCAAAGTAGCCCTTACTCCCAACAAATAATCCTATTTCTTAAATACTGTGAAGGGTTGGTTTTCGCAGCACCTAACCCAAATGATTCTTCGTCTTTCATGTTTGTTGATCTACCCCTACTATGCTTAAACAACCCCTACTTCTCTTAATACTTCAAAACATTTCTTCTTTTTAATCCTACCTAGAATTCTCTAAATAGCACTTACTTGCAACAATTACCCCTATTTATCAACTACCGTGATGGGTTGGTTATGCAGCACCTAATTCAAAAGATTCATCATCTTTCATATTTGTCGATATACCCCTACTATGTTTAAATTACCCCTACCTCTGTTAATACGTCAA
Source organism: Allium sativum (assembly GCA_030737875.1). NCBI lineage: Eukaryota > Viridiplantae > Streptophyta > Magnoliopsida > Asparagales > Amaryllidaceae > Allium > Allium sativum. The sequence goes on along the minus strand of CM060920.1, from coordinate 32,056,340 downwards.
AACATCATTTCTTTTTAATCCTACCCTAATTCTTCAAATAGCCCTTACTACCAAAAATTACCCATTTTTTAACTACTATGAATGGTTGGTTTCTGCAGCACCCAATCCAAATGATTCATTGCCTTTCATATTGGTCGATACGCCGCTACTATGCTTAAACTACCCCTACTAATATTAGTACTTCAAAATAGCCCTTCTTTTTAATCCTACCCCCATTTCTCTTAATAGCCCTTACTTCCAACAATTACCCCTATTTTTAACTACTATGAATGGTTGGTTTTTGTAGCACCCAATCGAAATAATTCATCATCTTTCATATTTGTCGATCTACCAGTACTATGCTTAAACTGCCCCACTTCTCTTAATACTTCAAAATGGACCTTCTTTTTAATCCTACCCTAATTTCTCTAAATAGTCCTTACTTCCAACAACTACCCCTATTTTCTAACTACTGTGAAGGCTTGGTTTCTGCAGCACCTAATCCAAATGATTCATCATCTTTCATATTTTTCGATGCTTAAACTACCTCAACTTCTCTTAATACATCAAAACAGTCCTTCTTTTTTATCCTGCTCCTACTTCTCTAAATATCCCTTACTTCCAACAATTACCCCTATTTTTGAACTACTTTGAAGTGTAGGTTTTTGCAGCGACTAATCCAAATTATTCATCATCTTTCATTTTTGTCGATCTACCCCTACTGTGCTTAAACTACCTCTACTTCTCTTAATACTTCAAAATAGTCCTTTTTAACTACCCCTAATTCTGTAAATAGCCCTTACTTCCAACAATTACCCTTGTTTTTTAACTACTGTGAAGGGTTGGTTTTTGCAGCACCCAATACGAGTGATTCATCATCTTTCCTATTTGTCGATCTACCCCTACTATTCTAAAACTACCCCTACTTCTCTTAATACATCAAAACAGTCCTTCTTTTTAATCCTACCCCTAATTCTCGAAATAGCCCTTACTTCCAACATTTACCCCTATTTTCTAGCTATTGTGAAGGGTTGGTTTTTGTAGCACCTAATTCAAATGATTCATCCTTATTCGTTTTTGTCGATCTACCACCATTATGCTTAAAATACCCCTACTTCTCTTAATACTTCAAAACATTCCTTCTTTTTAATCCTAACCCTAATTCTCTAAATAGCACTTACTTCCAAAAATTACCCCTATTTTTTAATGGATTTTTTTTCAAAATGGCCGTATTTTTAAAACTAATAGCGGATTTAGGCTAGCTTTAAATCTATTTGCAGAAGTAGGCTTATTTTGTCCACCTCGGTGCTGAGGTGGCCATTTGTTTTATAAAAAATTACACGTGGGCGCACTTGTGAATTGCGCCCCATTATAAAAATATAACGGACAAATTTTCAAAATAGGCCTGTTTTTAGAACTAATAGCAGATTTAGGCTAGTTTTTAAACTATTTGCAGAAATAGGCTAGCTTTAAACTATTTCTGCAAATAGTTTCAAAACTAGCCTAAATCTGCTATTAGTTTTTAAAACAAGCTAATTTTGAAAATTTGTCCTTTTTCAACAACTGTGAAGGGCTGGTTATTGCCACACCCAATCCAAATGATTCATCATCTTCCATATTTGTCGATCTACCCCGGCTATGCTTAAACTACCCCTACTTCTCTTAATACTTCAAAACAATCATTCTTTTTAATCCTACCCCTAATTCTCTAAATAGCCCTTACTTCCAACAATTACCGTTACTTTTTAACTACCGTGAAGGGTTGGTTTTTGCAGCACCCGATCCAAATGATTCATCATCTTTCATATTTGTCGATCTACCCCTACTATACTTAAACTACACCTACTTCTCTTAATACTTCAAAACCATCCTTATTTTTAGTCCTGCCCCTAATTCTCTATATAGCATTTACTTCCAACAATTACCCCTATTTTTTAACTACTGTGAAGGGTAGGTTTTTGCAGCACCTAATCCAAATGATTCATCATCTTTCATATTTATCGATCTACCCCTACTATGCTTAAACTACCCCTACATTTTTTATACTTCAAAACAACCCATCTTTTTAATCCTACCCTAATTCTCTTAATAGAAATTACCTCCAACAATTCCCCTATTTTTAACTACTGTAAAGGGTTGGTTTTTTCAGCACCCAATCCAAATGATTAATTATCTTTCATATTTGTCGATCTATCCCTACTATGCATAAACTACCCCTACTTCTCTTAATACTTCAAAAAAATCCTTCCTTTTAATCCTAACCCTAATTCTCTAAATAGCCCTTACTTCCTACAATTTCCACTTTTTTAAACTACTGTGAAGGGTTGGTTTTTGCCACACCTAATCCAAACGATTCATCATCTTTCATATTTGTCGATATACCCCTACTATGCTTAAACTACCTCTACTTCTAACAGTACTTCAAAACAGTCTCTTTTAGTCCTACCCCTAATTCTGTAAATAGCCCTTAATTCCAACAATTACACCGATTTTTTAACTACTGTGAAGGTTTGGTTTTCGCAGCACACAATCCAAATGATTAATCATCTTTCATATTTGTCGATCTACCCCTAATATGCTTAAACTACACCGACTTCTCTTAATACTTCAAAACGGTCCTTATTTTTGTTCCTACCCTTAATTCTCAAAATAGCCCTTACTCCCAACAAATAACCCTATTTCTTAACTACTGTGAAGGGTTGGTTTTCGCAGCACCTAACCCAAATGATTCTTCGTCTTTCATGTTTGTTGATCTACCCCTACTATTCTTAAACAACCCCTACTTCTCTTAATACTTCAAAACATTTCTTCTTTTTAATCCTACCTCGAATTCTCAAAATAGCACTTACTTCCAACAATTACCCCTATTTTTCAACTACCGTGATGGGTTGGTTATGCAGCACCTAATCCAAAAGATTCATCATCTTTCATATTTGTCGATCTACCCCTACTATGCTTAAATTACCCCTACCTCTGTTAATACGTCAAAACATCACTTCTTTTTAATCCTACCCTAATTCTTCAAATAGCCCTTACTACCAAAAATTACCCATTTTTTAACTACTATGAATGGTTGGTTTCTGCAGCAACCAATCCAAATGATTCATTGCCTTTCATATTGGTCGATACACCGCTACTATGCTTAAACTACCCCTACTAATATTAATACATAAAAATAGCCCTTCTTTTTAATCCTACCCCTATTTCTCTTAATAGCCCTTACTTCCAACAATTACCCCTATTTTTAACTACTGTGAATGGTTGGTTTTTGCAGCACCCAATTGAAATAATTCATCATCTTTCATATTTGTCGATCTACCAGTACTATGCTTAAACTGCCCCACTTCTCTTAATACTTCAAAATGGACCTTCTTTTTAATCCTACCCTAATTTCTCTAAATAGTCCTTACTTCCAACAATTACCCCTATTTTCTAACTACTGTGAAGGGTTGGTTTTTGCAGCACCTAATCCAAATGATTCATCATCTTTCATATTTTTCGATGCTTAAACTACCTCAACTTCTCTTAATACATCAAAACAGTCCTTCTTTTTAATCCTGCTCCTACTTCTCTAAATATCCCTTACTTCCAACAATTACCACTATTTTTGAACTACTGTGAAGTGTTGGTTTTTGCAGCGACTAATCCAAATGATTCATCATCTTTCATTTTTGTCGATCTACCCCTACTGTGCTTAAACTACCTCTACTTCTCTTAATACTTCAAAATATCCTTTTTAACTACCCCTAATTCCGTAAATAGCCCTTACTTCCAACAATTACCCATGTTTTTTAACTACTGTGAAGGGTTGGTTTTTGCAGCACCCAATACGAGTGATTCATCATCTTTCCTATTTGTCGATCTACCCCTACTATTCTAAAACTACCCCTACTTCTCTTAATACATCAAAACAGTCCTTCTTTTTAATCCTACCCCTAATTCTCGAAATAGCCCTTACTTCCAACATTTACCCCTATTTTCTAGCTATTGTGAAGGGTTGGTTTTTGCAGCACCTAATTTTAATGATTCATCCTTATTCGTTTTTGTCGATCTACCCCTATTATGCTTAAAATACCCCTACTTCTCTTAATACTTCAAAACATTCCTTCTTTTTAATCCTAACCCTAATTCTCTAAATAGCACTTACTTCCAAAAATTACCCCTATTTTTTAATGGATTTTTTTTCAGAATAGCCGTATTTTTAAAACTAATAGCGGATTTAGGCTAGCTTTAAATCTATTTGCAGAAGTAGGCTTGTTTTGTCCACCTCGGTGCTGAGGTGGCCATTTGTTTTATAAAAAAATACACGTGGGCGCACTTGTGAATTGCGCCCCGTTATAAAAATATAACGGAAAATTTTTCAAAATAGGCCTGTTTTTAAAACTAATAGCAGATTTAGGCTAGTTTTTAAACTATTTGCAGAAATAGGCTAGCTTTAAACTATTTCTGCAAATAGTTTCAAAACTAGCCTAAATCTGCTATTAGTTTTTAAAACAAGCTAATTTTGAAAATTTGTCCTTTTTCAACAAATGTGAAGGGCTAGTTATTGCCACACCCAATCCAAATGATTCATCATCTTCCATATTTGTCGATCTACCCCGACTATGCTTAAACTACCCCTACTTCTCTTAATACTTCAAAACAATCATTCTTTTTAATCCTACCCCTAATTCTCTAAATAGCCCTTACTTCCAACAATTATTGTTACTTTTTAACTACCGTGAAGGGTTGGTTTTTGCAGCACCCGAACCAAATGATTCATCATCTTTCATATTTTGTCGATCTACCCCTAATATGCTTAAACTACACCGACTTCTCTTAATACTTCCAAACGGTCCTTATTTTTGTTCCTACCCTTAATTCTCAAAATAGCCCTTACTCCCAACAAATAACCCTATTTCTTAACTACTGTGAAGGGTTGGTTTTCGCAGCACCTAACCCAAATGATTCTTCGTCTTTCATGTTTGTTGATCTACCCCTACTATGCTTAAACAACCCCTACTTCTCTTAATACTTCAAAACATTTCTTCTTTTTAATCCTACCTCGAATTCTCTAAATAGCACTTACTTCCAACAATTACCCCTATTTTTCAACTACCGTGATGGGTTGGTTATGCAGCACCTAATTCAAAAGATTCATCATCTTTCATATTTGTCGATCTACCCCTACTATGCTTAAATTACCCCTACCTCTGTTAATACGTCAAAACATCACTTCTTTTTAATCCTACCCTAATTCTTCAAATAGCCCTTACTACCAAAAATTACCCATTTTTTAACTACTATGAATGGTTGGTTTCTGCAGCACCCAATCCAAATGATTCATTGCCTTTCATATTGGTCGATACGCCGCTACTATGCTTAAACTACCCCTACTAATATTAATACTTCAAAATAGCCCTTCTTTTTAATCCTACCCCCATTTCTCTTAATAGCCCTTACTTCCAACAATTACCCCTATTTTTAACTACTATGAATGGTTGGTTTTTGCAGCACCCAATCGAAATAATTCATCATCTTTCATATTTGTCGATCTACCAGTACTATGCTTAAACTGCCCCACTTCTCTTAATACTTCAAAATGGACCTTCTTTTTAATCCTACCCTAATTTCTCTAAATAGTCCTTACTTCCAACAATTACCCCTATTTTCTAACTACTGTGAAGGGTTGGTTTTTGCAGCACCTAATCCAAATGATTCATCATCTTTCATATTTTTCGATGCTTAAACTACCTCAACTTCTCTTAATACATCAAAACAGTCCTTCTTTTTTATCCTGCTCCTACTTCTCTAAATATCCCTTACTTCCAACAATTACCCCTATTTTTGAACTACTTTGAAGTGTAGGTTTTTGCAGCGACTAATCCAAATTATTCATCATCTTTCATTTTTGTCGATCTACCCCTACTGTGCTTAAACTACTTCTACTTCTCTTAATACTTCAAAATAGTCCTTTTTAACTACCCCTAATTCTGTAAATAGCCCTTACTTCCAACAATTACCCATGTTTTTTAACTACTGTGAAGGGTTGGTTTTTGCAGCACCCAATACGAGTGATTCATCATCTTTCCTATTTGTCGATCTACCCCTACTATTCTAAAACTACCCCTACTTCTCTTAATACATCAAAACAGTCCTTCTTTTTAATCCTACCCCTACTTCTCGAAATAGCCCTTACTTCCAACATTTACCCCTATTTTCTAGCTATTGTGAAGGGTTGGTTTTTGTAGCACCTAATTCAAATGATTCATCCTTATTCGTTTTTGTCGATCTACCACTATTATGCTTAAAATACCCCTACTTCTCCTAATACTTCAAAACATTCCTTCTTTTTAATCCTAACCCTAATTCTCTAAATAGCACTTACTTCCAAAAATTACCCCTATTTTTTAATGGATTTTTTTTCAAAATAGCCGTATTTTTTAAACTAATAGCGGATTTAGGCTAGCTTTAAATCTATTTGCAGAAGTAGGCTTGTTTTGTCCACCTCGGTGCTGAGGTGGCCATTTGTTTTATAAAAAATTACACGTGGGCGCACTTGTGAATTGCGCCCCATTATAAAAATATAACGGACAAATTTTCAAAATAGGCCTGTTTTTAGAACTAATAGCAGATTTAGGCTAGTTTTTAAACTATTTGCAGAAATAGGCTAGCTTTAAACTATTTCTGCAAATAGTTTCAAAACTAGCCTAAATCTGCTATTAGTTTTTAAAACAAGCTAATTTTGAAAATTTGTCCTTTTTCAACAACTGTGAAGGGCTGGTTATTGCCACACCCAATCCAAATGATTCATCATCTTCCATATTTGTCGATCTACCCCGACTATGCTTAAACTACCCCTACTTCTCTTAATACTTCAAAACAATCATTCTTTTTAATCCTACCCCTAATTCTCTAAATAGCCCTTACTTCCAACAATTACCGTTACTTTTTAACTACCGTGAAGGGTTGGTTTTTGCAGCACCCGATCCAAATGATTCATCATCTTTCATATTTGTCGATCTACCCCTACTATACTTAAACTACACCTACTTCTCTTAATACTTCAAAACCATCCTTATTTTTAGTCCTACCCCTAATTCTCTAAATAGCATTTACTTCCAACAATTACCCCTATTTTTTAACTACTGTGAAGGGTAGGTTTTTGCAGCACCTAATCCAAATGATTCATCATCTTTCATATTTATCGATCTACCCCTACTATGCTTAAACTACCCCTACATTTTTTATACTTCAAAACAACCCATCTTTTTAATCCTACCCTAATTCTCTTAATAGAAATTACCTCCAACAATTCCCCTATTTTTAACTACTGTAAAGGGTTGGTTTTTTCAGCACCCAATCCAAATGATTAATTATCTTTCATATTTGTCGATCTATCCCTACTATGCATAAACTACCCCTACTTCCCTTAATACTTCAAAAAAATCCTTCCTTTTAATCCTAACCCTAATTCTCTAAATAGCCCTTACTTCCTACAATTTCCACTTTTTTAAACTACTGTGAAGGGTTGGTTTTTGCAACACCTAATCCAAACGATTCATCATCTTTCATATTTGTCGATATACCCCTACTATGCTTAAACTACCTCTACTTCTAACAGTACTTCAAAACAGTCTCTTTTAGTCCTACCCCTAATTCTGTAAATAGCCCTTACTTCCAACAATTACACCGATTTTTTAACTACTGTGAAGGTTTGGTTTTCGCAGCACACAATCCAAATGATTAATCATCTTTCATATTTGTCAATCTACCCCTAATATGCTTAAACTACACCGACTTCTCTTAATACTTCAAAACGGTCCTTATTTTTGTTCCTACCCTTAATTCTCAAAATAGCCCTTACTCCCAACAAATAACCCTATTTCTTAAATACTGTGAAGGGTTGGTTTTCGCAGCACCTAACCCAAATGATTCTTCGTCTTTCATGTTTGTTGATCTACCCCAACTATGCTTAAACAACCCCTACTTCTCTTAATACTTCAAAACATTTCTTCTTTTTAATCCTACCTCGAATTCTCTAAATAGCACTTACTTCCAAAAATTACCTCTATTTTTCAACTACCGTGATGGGTTGGTTATGCAGCACCTAATCCAAAAGATTCATCATCTTTCATATTTGTCGATCTACCCCTACTATGCTTAAATTACCCCTACCTCTGTTAATACGTCAAAACATCACTTATTTTTAATCCTACCATAATTCTTCAAATAGCCCTTACTACCAAAAATTACCCATTTTTTAACTACTATGAATGGTTGGTTTCTGCAGCAACCAATCCAAATGATTCATTGCCTTTCATATTGGTCGATACACCGCTACTATGCTTAAACTACCCCTACTAATATTAATACATCAAAATAGCACTTCTTTTTAATCCTACCCCTATTTCTCTTAATAGCCCTTACTTCCAACAATTACCCCTATTTTTAACTACTGTGAATGGTTGGTTTTTGCAGCACCCAATTGAAATAATTCATCATCTTTCATATTTGTCTATCTACCAGTACTATGCTTAAACTGCCCCACTTCTCTTAATACTTCAAAATGGACCTTCTTTTTAATCCTACCCTAATTTCTCTAAATAGTCCTTACTTCCAACAATTACCCCTATTTTCTAACTACTGTGAAGGGTTGGTTTTTGCAGCACCTAATCCAAATGATTCATCATCTTTCATATTTTTCGATGCTTAAACTACCTCAACTTCTCTTAATACATCAAAACAGTCCTTCTTTTTAATCCTGCTCCTACTTCTCTAAATATCCCTTACTTCCAACAATTACCACTATTTTTGAACTACTGTGAAGTGTTGGTTTTTGCAGCGACTAATCCAAATGATTCATCATCTTTCATTTTTGTCGATCTACCCCTACTGTGCTTAAACTACCTCTACTTCTCTTAATACTTCAAAATAGTCCTTTTTAACTACCCCTAATTCTGTAAATAGCCCTTACTTCCAACAATTACCCATGTTTTTTAACTACTGTGAAGGGTTGGTTTTTGCAGCACCCAATACGAGTGATTCATCATCTTTCCTATTTGTCGATCTACCCCTACTATTCTAAAACTACCCCTACTTCTCTTAATACATCAAAACAGTCCTTCTTTTTAATCCTACCCCTAATTCTCGAAATAGCCCTTACTTCCAACATTTACCCCTATTTTCTAGCTATTGTGAAGGGTTGGTTTTTGCAGCACCTAATTCAAATGATTCATCCTTATTCGTTTTTGTCGATCTACCCCTATTATGCTTAAAATACCCCTACTTCTCTTAATACTTCAAAACATTCCTTCTTTTTAATCCTAACCCTAATTCTCTAAATAGCACTTACTTCCAAAAATTACCCCTATTTTTTAATGGAATTTTTTTCAGAATAGCCGTATTTTTAAAACTAATAGCGGATTTAGGCTAGCTTTAAATCTATTTGCAGAAGTAGGCTTGTTTTGTCCACCTCGGTGCTGAGGTGGCCATTTGTTTTATAAAAAAATACACGTGGGCGCACTTGTGAATTGCGCCCCGTTATAAAAATATAACAGACAAATTTTCAAAATAGGCCTGTTTTTAAAACTAATAGAAGATTTAGGCTAGTTTTTAAACTATTTGCAGAAATAAGCTAGCTTTAAACTATTTCTGCAAATAGTTTCAAAACTAGCCTAAATCTGCTATTAGTTTTTAAAACAAGCTAATTTTGAAAATTTGTCCTTTTTCAACAACTGTGAAGGGCTGGTTATTGCCACACCCAATCCAAATGATTCATCATCTTCCATATTTGTCGATCTACCCCGACTATGCTTAAACTACCCCTACTTCTCTTAATACTTCAAAACAATCATTCTTTTTAATCCTACCCCTAATTCTCTAAATAGCCCTTACTTCCAACAATTACCGTTACTTTTTAACTACCGTGAAGGGTTGGTTTTTGCAGCACCCGATCCAAATGATTCATCATCTTTCATATTTGTCGATCTACCCCTAATATGCTTAAACTACACCGACTTCTCTTAATACTTCCAAACCAACCTTATTTTTAGTCCTACCCCTAATTCTCTAAATAGCATTTACTTCCAACAATTACCCCTATTTTTTAACTACTGTGAAGGGTTGGTTTTTGCAGCACCCAATCCAACTGATTCATAATCTTTCATCTTTGTCGATCTACCCCTACTATTCTTAAACTACCTCTACTTCTGTAAATACTTCAAAGCTGTCCTTCTTTTTTATCATACCCTAATTCTTTAAATTGCCCTTACTTTCAACAATTACCCTTATTTTTTTAACTAATATGAAGGGTTGGTTTTTACAGCACGCAATCCAAATAATCCATCATCTTTTATATTTGTCGATCTACCTCCACTATGCTTAAGCTGCCCCTACTTCTCTTAATACTTCAAAAGAGACCTTCTTTATAATCCTATGCCTAATTCTCTAAATAGACCTTACATCCAATAATTACCCCTACTTTTTACTACTGTGAAGGGTTTGTTTTTGTAGCACCCAATCCAAACAATTCATCATCTTTCATATTTGTCGATCTACCGCTACTATGCTTAATCTACCCTACTTCTCTTAATACTTCAAAATAATCCTTGTTTTTAATCGTGCCCCTAATTCTCTAAATAGCCCTTACTTCCAACAGTTACCCCTATTTTTTAACTACTGTGAAGTTTTAGTTTTTGCAGCGCGTAATTCAAATGATCCATCATCATTTATATTTGTCGATCTACTCCTACTATGCTTAAACTACCCCTACTTCTCTTAATACTTCAAAACATTCCTTCCTTTTAATCCTACCCCTAATTCTTTAAATAGCACTTACTTCCAACAATTGCCTCTATTTTTTAACAACCGTGAAGGATTGCTTATTGCAGCACCTAATCCAAATGATTCATCATCTTTCATATTTGTCGATCTACCCCTACTATGCTTAAACTACCCTACTTCTTTGAGTACTTCAAAATAGTCCTTCTTTTTAATCCTACCCCTAATTCTCTAAATATGCCTTACTTCCAACAATTACCCCTATTTTTTAACTATTGTGAAGGGTTGGTTTTTGCAGCACCTAATCAAAAGTATTCATCATCTTTCACAATTGTCGATCAACCCCTACTATGCTTATACTGCCCCTACTTCTATTAATACTTCAAAATAGTCCTTCTTTTTTATCCTACCCCTAATTCTCTAAATAGCCCTTACTTCCAATAATTGCCCCTATTTTTTAACTACTGTGAAGGGTTGGTTTTTGCAGCACCCAATCCAAATGATTCATTATCTTCCATCTTTGTCGATCTAATCCTATTATGCTTAAACTACCCCTACTTCTATTAATCATTCAAAACAGTCCTTCTTTTTTATCCTACCCCTAATTATTTAGGTAGCTCTTACTTCCAAATATTACTCCTATTTTTTAACTATTGTGAAGGGTTGGTTTTTGCAGCACCCAATCAAAATAATTGATCATCTTTCATATTTGTTGATCTACCCCTACTATGCTTAAACCGCCCCTACTTCTCTTAATACATCAGAACGGCCCTTCTTTTTAATCCTACCCCTAATTTTATAAATAGCCCTTACTTCCAACAATTACCCCTATTTTTTACTACTATGAAGGTTGGTTTTTGAAGCACCCAATCCAAACTATTCAGCATCTTTCATATTTGTCGATCTACCCCTATTATGTACCCCTACTTATCTTAATACTTCAACACTTTCCTTCTTTTTAATCCTGCCCCTAATTCTCTAAATAGCCCTTACTTCCAACAATTACCCTTGCTTTTGAACTACTGTGAAGGGTTGGTTTTAGCAACACCCAATCTGAATGATTCATCATCTTTCATATTTGTCTATTTGCCCCTATTATGCTTAAACTACCCCTACTTCTCTTAATATTTCAAAATAATCCTTCTTTTAAATCCTACACCTAATTCTCTAAATAGAACTTACTTCCAACGGTTACCCCTGTTTTTTAACAACTGTAAAGGGTTGGTTATTACAACACCCAATCCAAATTATTCATCATATTTCATATTTGTCGTTCTACCCCTACAACGCTTAAATAACCCCTACTTTTCTTAATACTTAAAAACAACCCTTCTTTTTAATCGTACCCCTGATTCCCTAAGTAGCCCTTACTTTCAACAATTACCCCCATTTTTTAACTCCTGTGAAGGGTTGGTTTCCAAAGCACCCAATCGAAATGATTCATCATCTTTCATATTTGTCGATCCACCCATACTATGTTTAAACTACCCCTACTTCTATTAATACTTCAAAACAGTCCTTTTTAATCCAACCCCTAATTCTCTAAACAGCACTTACTTCCAACAATCACCGCTATTTTTTAACAACTGTGAAGGGTTGGTTATTACAACACCCAATCCAAATGGTTCGTCATCTTTCATATTTATCGGTCTACCGCTACTATGCTTAAACTACCCCTACTTCTGTTAATACTTCAAAACAGTCCTTCTTTATAGTCCTACCCTAATTCTCTAAATAGCACTTACTTCCAACAATTACACCTATTTTTTAAATATTGTGAAGGGTTGGTTTTTGCAGCACCTAATACAAATGATTCATCATCTTTCATATTTGTCGATCTACCCCTATTGTGCTTAAGTTACCGCTGCTTCTATTAATACTTCAAAATAGTCCTTTTTTATCCTACCGCTAATTCTCTAAATAGCCTTACTTCCAAAAATTACCCCTATGTTTTAACTACTGTGAAGGGTTGGTTTTTAAAGAACCTAATCCAAACGATTCAAAGTCTTTTATATTTGTTGATCTACCCCTACTATGCTTAAACAACCCCTACTTTTCTTAATAATCTAAAACAGTCCTTCTTTTTAATTGTCCCCCTAATTCTCTAAATTGCCCTTACTTCAAACAATTACCATTATTTTTTAACTACTGTGAAGGGTTGGATTTTGCAGCACCTAATTCCAATGATTCATCATCTTTCATATTTGTCGATCTACCCCTACTATTCTTAAACTACCCCTACTTCTCTTAATACTTTAAAACAGTCCTTCTTATTGATCACTCCCCTAATTCTCTAAATAGCAATTACTTCCAACAATTACCCTTATTTTTTAACAACTGTGAAGGGTTGGTCATCGCAACACCCTATCTAAATGATTCATCATCTTTCATATTTGTCGATCTACCCCAACTATGCTTAAACTACCCCTACTTCTCTTAACACATCAAAAAAGTACTTGTTAATCATACCACTACTTCTCTAAATATCCCTTACTTTCAACAATTACCCCTATTTTTAAACTATTGTGAAAGGTTGGTTGTTGCAGCACCCAGTCAAAATGATTCATCATCTTTCATATTTGTCGATCAACCCCTACTATGCTTAAACTACCCCTACTTCTATTAATACTTCAAAACAGTGCTTTTATTAGTCCTACACCAAATTCTATAAATCGCCCTTACTTCCAACAATTACCCCTATTTTTTAACTAAGGTGAAGTGTTGGTTTTTGAAGCACCAAATCCAAATGATTCATCATCGTTCATATTTGTCGATCTACCCCAACTATGCTTAAACTACCCCTACTTCTATTAATACTTCTAGACAATACTTCTTTTTAATCCTACCCCTAATTCCCTAAATAGCCCTTACTTCCAACAATTGCCCCTATTTTTTAACTACTAACTACTGTGGAGGGTTGGTTTTTGCAGAACCTTATTCAAATGATTCGTAATCTTTCATATTTGTCGATCTACTCATACGATGCCTAAACTACCCCTACTTCTCTTAATAATTTTAAACAGTCCTTCTTTTTAATCCTACCCCTAATTCTCGAAATAGCACTTACTTCAACAATTACCCTAATTTTTTAACAACTACGAAGGGTTGGTTATTGCAGCAACTGATCCGAATGATTCATCATCTTTCACATTTGTCGATCTACCCCTACTATGCTTAAACTACCCCTACTTCTCTTAATACTTCAAAACAATCTTATTTTTAGTCCTACCCCTAATTGTCTAAATTGCCCTTACTTCCAACGATTACTCCTATTTTTTAACTATTGTGAATGGTTTGTTTTTGCCGCACCAAATCGAAATGATTCATCATCTTTCATATTTTGTCGATCTAACCCTACTATCCTTAAACTACCCCTACTTCTATTAATACTTCAAAACAATCCTTTTTTTAATCCTACCCCTAATTCTATAAATAGCTACTACTTCCAACAATTATGCCTATTTTTAACTACTGTAAAGGGTTGGTTTTTGCTGCACCCCATCCAAATGATTCATCATCTTTCATATTTGTTGATCTACCCGTAGTATGCTTAAACTACCCCAACTTCTATTAATACTTAAAAACAGTCCTTCTTTTTAATCCTACACCTAATTCTCTAAATAGCGCTTATTTCCAATAATTACCCCTATTTTTTAACTACTATGAAGGGCTGGTTTTTCTAGAACGTAATTCAAATGATTCGTCATCTTTAATATTTGTCGATCTACCCCTACTATGCTTAAACTGCCCCAACTTCTCTTAATACTTCCAAACAATCCTTTTTTTTTAATCCTACCCCTAATTCTCTAAATAGGACTTACTTCCAACAATTATCCCTATTTTTTAACAACTATGAAGGGTTGGTTATTGCAGCACTCAATCCACATGATTCATCATCTTTCATATTTGTCGTTCTAACCCTACTATGGTTAAACTACCCCGACTCCTGTTAATACTTCAAAATAGTCCTTCTTTTTATTTCTACAGTTAACTCTCTAAATAGCCCATACTTCCAACAATTACCCCTATTTTTTAACCACTACGAAGAGTTGGTTTTTGCAGCACACAATCCAAATGATTCATCATATTTAATATCTGTCGATATATCCTTATTATGCTTAAACTACAGCTACTTCTATTAATACTTCAAAACAGTCCTTATTTTTTGTCCTACCCCTAATTCTCTAAATATTCCTTACTTCCAACAACAACTCCTATTTTTTAACTACTTTGAAGGGTTGATTTTTGCAACACACAATCCAAATAATTCATCATCTTTCGTATTTGTCGATCTAACCCTAATATGCTTAAACTGCCCCTACTTCTCTCAATACTTCAAAACAGCCTTTCTTTTTAATCCTACACCGCTTTCTATATGATCCCTCTAGAGAAGGGGGATTCTATTATTTCAAATCCGTCTAATCCTTTAAATAGTCTTTACTTCCAACAATTACCCCTATTTTTTACTATTGTGAAGGGTTGGTTTTTGCAGCACCCAATCCAAACGATTCATCGTCTTTCATATTTTTCGATCTACCCCTACTATGCTTAAACTACCCCTACTTCTCTTAATACCTCAAATCTGTCCTTCTTTTTAATCCTGCCTTTAATTATAAATGGCCCATACTTCTAACAATTACCCCTATTTTTTTACTACTGTGAAGGGTTGGTTCTCACCGCACCTAATCCAAATGATTCATCATCTTTCATATTTGTCGATCTACCCCTACTATCATTAAACTACCCCTACTTCACATTAGTACTTCAAAACAGTCCTTCTTTCACTAGTACAAAACATGGTATTTGCGTCCAATATTTTGCAGTATTCGCGTCTGTTCCCATGTGGATGCAAATGCAATGGACGTAAATAATAAAATATTTTTGCTTTTGTTGTTAGACAGACGCAAATCTGACATATTTGCGTCTGTTACAGCGTACAATAGATGCGAGTACATAGGTATTTGCATCTGCCTTACTGTTGCGATTGATGCAAATACTAATGTATTTGCGTCTGCCTTAGTATTACAACAAATTCAAATTGCTGTGCATTGTTGTTTTACTATGCAGTCTATTTGCATCTAATTTTTGACTACAATAAATGCAAATTTGTTATTTTAGTGACCCTTTTATCACCAGAATCATTTAACCAAAAAGTCCACTAAAAGCAGAAAAACTGCTATAGATGAGAAACTACAGCGACACAACAACTAACACAGCATCAAGAACTAAAATATGGATAGGAAACTAAACGGAACTGGATAACACCAAACATAAAATGTTTAAAGGTCTTATAAAGTGATTACAAGCTCCAGCATATGGAAATAAAATTTGCATCAAATAACTAACATATACCAAATCAAATACTGCAAAAACAACCTAATGTAACTACAATTTCTTCAATGCTCCGAGCATCACAACACCTATGGCGAAAGCAGTAAACAACAAAGAAACAATGACAAAAAACCGCGAATCAAAATTCAACAAGATTGGAACTACTTCATTCAACACTTATCTTCTTAGGAAATAGACTGTTATGCATTCCTCGATATTTCAATAGTAAAAAAGTTAATGTTAGCAAGGTGCATACTATTATTTATAGCAAGCAACATAAAAATGATGTGGTTAATTGCTTAAAACAAAATGAGAAGTTTTAAGCTACCATAGCTGCTTACATATATATTGTAACGACCCAACTTTCGAACGCATCAGAAGTAGTGTCATTAATAAGAATAAAATTAGGTAGAAGTTAAAACTACAGAAACATCAGAATCTCATAGCGGAATTTTGTACAAAAGATGATACTTCATAATATTTTACATATATTACATCAGAGCATAATAGATCTAGAGATATAAGCCACTTCACGATACAGATTTAATTATACATATCATCGTAGAAAACCAAACTTGCAGATTTTAATTATACAATAGTAGAACAGCACATAGAAAGTTTCCATCCTGCTTCCCAAGTTTTATCATGACCTGATTCACTTGTCTACTCATAATATGTGTTATGAATACCTAAGAGTTTTAAGGAAAACACAGAAAAATAAACGCCAGGTCAGTCAGGGGACTGGTATGAGTAAATGTTTTTAAACAAATTAAAGAAATAAAAATATCTCATAAGACCACGCCGTGAATATGGAATGGGTTTTTACCTTATGAGAATAAAACATTTTGTATACTTTAAATCAGATATTATCATAGTGTCTAGGTTTTTCACAAATAATTTAGAATCTAGAAGAATGATTACATCTCACATTCTCCTATACAGTATACAAATGAAAATCGTTTGGCGCTTATGGAAATTGGATTTCCAACTACGACAAGGTATGGGACCACCTTCCGACAGTGTATGTCTAGAGGCGAATACACTTAGGTTCAACAAGAACGTCTTGCAACCTGGTCCATACATGACCGACCACTCAATTCTCTTGAGTGTATCGAATGTATTCACCAATGGTTGTGTACGGCAACCATTTCCCAAATGGGACAGAATCAATAGAGTAAGAAACAAAAGGAATTTCTCTAGATAGGTGATGCTACACCCTAATGGGAGTGACCCACATAGCCATGCTGCCTGCCCGATTTTTGTCATTTTCTAGGTGTGAGGACTGATGCTAAACTTAGCCTTTATCGTCACTGGTTTATTTACTTTTGAATGCCACATCGTCAAAACTCGTCAACCACTAATTGACTTCTCCAAAAATACATTATAGGTATAAAGCAAGAGAAACGGATTCCTCCGCCACCATATAAATATGTTTGAAGAGATCAATGTACGTGATCATCTAGAATTACTCTGTGGAACATTCGTCCATTCAAGTTGTCCTGGGATTGGACAAACCGAAGGTACTATTCAAGAATAGCCCTTGCATACCTCCGTCTTCAATTATATTCAATACGTGATGCGTAAATCAAATCGAAGTGAATATTAATTTCGGAGTCCTCGAAATGATCTACGTAAAGTCTATCCTATCAATATTACTTAAGGATGGTTTTTAATTCAATCTAAAATATTAGCTATTAGTTTACACTAGACTAGATTAAGTATAATTTATTTTCTATACTGAGATTTTTGACCAATAGGAAATTATATATGATTGTATTGTTTAAACCAAGGGATTTGTCTATTATAATAACGAACAACTAAAGTGTGTGCGTCGCACATGGTATTTTATTCTGTTTGTTTTACAAGACAAACATTTCCAAATTTCATTATCGTCTCATTTGTAAACTAATTTTTTATTCTTAAAAAATCATAAATAATTTATGTTTTTCATTTAAATTATTTCCTATTTATTTTATTAAAAAAATGTGGAACTTCGGGAATCAAGTTCTCTTGCCATCGTCTTGCTTTTCGCCTGCCCACTACAATATGCTTCTCTTTGCCACAATATAAAATTAATTAATTAATTAGTTAACTATTAATTATTTTCCATTCATGTAATAACCCGAAAATGCGAGCCAGTTTGAAATTTTTATTTTGGCAATTTTAGTGAATTTTGAATATTTAAAATAGATTATTTTAAATAATATCGACGAGAAATTTATTTTGAATAGAATTCGACGTATATATTATATACGTCGTCGTTAGAATATAAATATTTATATATAATTATAAATAGAATAGAAAATGGCGCGGTAGTTCGATAATTCGATTTCAAACTTCAATTGAATGTACCGGGTGCAAAACAAACCGGATTTTAGTGAAACCAAAAACATTAGGATCTAATTGATAATATCCTTCTAACGGATGTAAGAAACTGAGATTTCATTTTAAGAATCAAAAGATATGTCCAGTTGAAAATTCTGAATAGTCGCTATGGAAATTCAGGCCCTTAAAAATGGACATTTTGCAAATGACCTCGGATTTCGACGAAACCACTTTTGTTGGGTCCGTGATGTCGAATTATTGCTAGGTTTCAAATTTAATAATTTTTCGAATCAATATGTGAGCGTGGCAAAGGAAAACGCGTTTGACCAGTTTCAGTTGATTTTAATCGACTGGAAATTGGCCATTTTTCTAACGGTCTCAGAATTCGACGAAACTAGTTTTGTTAGGACCGTATCGTCAATATGAAGCTAGAAAATATTTTTCTGGAATTTTTCTAGTTAGTATGTGGCCCCGGTAATTTGAAATGTACGTTTAAAATTCAGTATAGTGATTTAAAGGTAAATTCAACGGAAACTAATTGAAAAGATCGAATCAGCTTGCGATACATATCCCATTGTGTTCTGAATGGGGGTGAAACGCTATGGACGACAGGCGGTGGACCTCGTTTAGTGGTCGTTTGAAAAAGTTGACTTTTTGAATTAAAATAAAATAATTAAATAATTAAATAATTAAATTAATAAAAAAAAATTCTATCTCCCCCTATACCCTGCCCCCCCCCCCCGATTAATTCAGTTGAATCAAAATAAAAAAAAAAAAAAGAAGAAGAAAAGGGGGCGCGAGACCCCAAACCGCCGCCGACAGCGGCACTGCTGCCACCGCCGCTGGTGGCGTGAGCCACCGCTTCCCTCTCCACCCTCGCCCCGCTCTCGCCATCCTCCTCCACGCGAAGACAGCGAGCGCCCCCCCCCCCCGTCTCGAACGAAGAAACCCTAGCCGCCATCCCCTGAACCCCCGACCACCGCCACAGCCTGGACCCGACGCCGACCGCCTGAAGCCCACCTCCCCCTTAGCCTGCGAACGCCAAGAAACCCCCCCTGTAAGTAACTGTTTTTTTTTATTATTTATTTATAAATCTGAATTTTATTTGTTTTAAAATCTGAATTTTATTTGTTTTAAAATCTGAATTTTATTTGTTTTAAAATCTGAATTTTATTTGTTTTAAAATCTGAATTTTATTTGTTTTAAAAACTGAATTTTATTTGTTTTAAAAACTGATTTTTATTTATTTTCAAAACTAATTTTTATTTATTTTCAAAACTGATTTTTATTTATTTTTAAAACTGAATCTTCTTTACTTAAAAACCGATTTTTTTTATTTACTTTAAAAACTGTTTTTATTTATTTATTTATGTTGTAAAGTGTTAAAAAATATGATTTTTATATTTTTAAAGTATTAAAAATATAATCTTTACTATATAGAAGTATTAAAAATATGATTTTTATAGGATAGAGAATATAAAAATATCATCTTTGTATATGTAACGAAATAAAAATCTGATTTTTATTTTATCTACGTTGAGATAAAGCGGTAAATTTAAAAAGGTGAAATCTTTAAATTTAAAAAGGTGAAATCTTTAAATTTAAAAAGGCGAAATCTTTATATAGAAAATAGCGTGATAAAAATATAATTTTTATCTATAGAACATAGAAGTAAAAATTCGATTTTTATATATTGAATAGCGAAGTAAAAATTCTATTTTTACAAATATGAAATAGCGATGAAAATTCTATTTTCACAATAGGAAGTTAGCGATAAAAATATGACTTTCAAATTGAAAGTGAATAAATAAAAATGTGATTTTTATATATATAGTGACTACGCGCAACGAAGATGACGAAGATACGATGAAGATGAAGATTTCTATCAAATGAAGAGCCGTGGAGCTAGGATAGCTTTCGGTGAGAACTTCTCACTCAAAATTCTTATTCTAGTTATATATATATATATTAGGATGCAGACGGTGCTTATTAGAAGCACCCGACACCCGTCCACATACCATGGACTTGTTTGTTTGGATGTTTGGTGATTGATTGAGATATTGGTTTGAATGTGGTTTGTGGTGTGAAAAATCGAATCGATAAATTGGTTAGGATTAGACGTGCGCCGTTATAAGGCGAAGGAGTAAGACTAGGTTAGACTCTTACTCCAAATTTTGTGGTTTGCATAACGAAAGTGATTTGATTGATGTGTGAATGGCGTGGGCCTTCACTAGACCGGGGATAAGGCTAGGCCTTGTCCCGTTTCTAGTATCGTGCCGTTATGCCGCCGAAATTTTCTAAAATATGTTAGAAAAATAAAAATATCATTTTTATTGTGTAAATGAAATGAATAGAAATTCAAGTGTTGAAATAGAATATTTTATCGTTAAAAATATAATTTTTAACGTGAAAGTGAATAAATAAAATATTTATAAACAAATCGGCCGATTTGTTTATATACACTGATTTGACTGATATTGATTGGGTTGATAAATTTTACACATCGCCCAACTGCACAAATAAAATCTGTGTTTGATTGTTTGAAACCCCACACGGGTGTTGGGATGAAATTTGAAGTTCACTCATCCTGATTGATCAAATATGTCGATCGATTGATTGACAGGCTGTTATAAGCGTTAGATATCGATATTTGATGCTTATACAGTGTAGTGCACTTTGGTTGATGGTTGATTATTTTTCGACGCTATTATATACATGTGTTGTATGGAATCCATATAATTAACGTTATATGGTGATTGATTGGGCCTCATTCCAATCGGGAAAATAAGGAATATTATAAAAGAAAATTCATGTGTTGAATATAAAGATAGTCATGTGTTGACGATGTGCATGTGTTGAGTGAAATATTTTATATAATCAAAATTACATCTTTATCATATTTAAAATTAGAACTACTTCCTAGTAGAAGTCTAATTGAAAATCAAACGATAGATACCATAGTTTTATAAAATATTTTACATAACAAAAATAGTGATGTGTTGACAGTACTCATGTGTTGAGATTAGTCGTGTGATGAAAGAAATATAGATTCATGTGTTGAATGGGATAAATATTCATTTGTTGGATAGAATAATGGAGTTTTGAAAAATATAAAGCCGTGTGGATTAGAGATGCGCTATTTTGACGTGAACGATATTTATATCGATTTTATTCGTTTTACAACGAATATTGAAAAGTGATTTCAAAACTAAATATTTTGAAATGAAATTCGATTGAATTAGATTAAAATTCGAATTGAATAGGAAGTGAATTTGAATTTGAATAAAATAGGAATGAATTGAATTGAAAACGATTTCGAAATGAATGGAATTGAAAACGAATTCAAATTGAATTGAAAGTGAATTGAAATGAATTCAAATTGAATTGAAATTTGAATTGGATAGAAATGAATTTTAAAACGAATTTATAGAGAAGAATTCAATTTTGATTTGAATTGAAATGGAAGTTGAAATTGCTTTTGAAACGAATTCAAAACTATTTTTAAAATTCGTTTTAAAAGGAAATCGACGAAATATATATTATATATATAATATAATGGCCTGAATAGAACGCGCCGCGCCGCGGCAGTTCGTGAATTTCGACCATTTATTTCAAACGGACATTGCGGGAGATCCGACCGTCGGATCCTCCTAAAACCGGAACCGTTGGGTTCGTATCGAAAAGAGCTTTCCAATGAATATGAGAAATTTGAAATCTAACGGTTGGATTTGGAATTATGTCCAAATCAAATTCGAAAAAGGTCGCTATAAGTGCAGTTCGATGGCCGTTGTTGGAAATCGACTGTACGGGCCTTGATAAAATTATTAAAAATATCTATAATTTGTGTAAAATTATAATATGTGAATTGGAAAGAACTGGGGTGAAAAATTCCACATTTGAAAAGATAAAAATAGATTTTTATCGAAATGAACTAGTTTTGAACTAGAATTGAAATCAATTTATTTTTAAAATAAATAAATTGAATTTGAAAGTGATTTTGAAAATAATCGATAATTTCCAATACGTGGATTGGACTGGAGCTGAATCGAAATTATCTTCGGGATATTTCGATGTTGGATTTCGTGACTATACAAATATTGTTATGGGGATTTGAAAGATATTTTATATCGTTATTTCCAATACGATATTTGTTGGTTTCAGAATTTGATATTGAATATAAGCCGATATATTTTCTATTCAGAGCCTTGTATTTAATATCAAATGTGATTTGGTTTGTCGTGAATCGTGTTTTGATGACATTGGTTCTTTAACCCAGTTAAAGGCAGAATATTGATTTTTGAAAAGATTAAAACTAAGTGGAGTTTTAATGAATCTTTAATTAGATTGAAAAGTGAATTGATAATTTAAATTATCCAATCTGAAAAGTGATCGAGAGTGGAGTATCACCAGTTTTGCTCCAAAGCGATAGTTAAATCTTTAATTAGATTTAAACGTGAAATGGTAATTAATTTTACCGATAACACCGTGGTGTTAGATGTGGAGTATTACCAGTTTTCTCCATGGGATATATAGGTTGGGATTGGGAAATAAAATAAATAATTACTTCGGTGTGGTTCGCTAATCCCGACTAGTTTGAAATGATATCCAAAGGAAGATTATAGGATAAATTTAGAAGAATTTATCTTGGATAAAATTAATGGGAACATTTCCCTAAGAATGTGATTTTGTGAATAAAAGAATATTCTGAATTGGAATGATGCGTTCGTTGTGTTTGTGTAACATTTGTTAATTATATGCGTGGGTTATTCAGAAAGGCCGGGTTATACCCATTCTGAATAACCGATTCGACGAGATGTCGAAGATGAAGACGGTGGTTGAAGACCGGAAGTCTTCACATCGTTTGGGTGATTACTGATGATCTTGATTGGGCTGTACACCCGAGATGAGGGAAACAGTCGGTGATCGTCCAGACGTACTTGGAGATCGATGGATATGCGAGGAAAGTGCCTCCGGTTTCGTTCAGACCCAGAACGGACTTGTAAATGGACTGTGTGTCTGACATTGGATTTTAGTCCGTGTGATTGATCTCTATTAAATATATATCTGTTTGGCGGCGGAGAATTTATTCTCTTGCTTAACGCCCTTCTCTGAGACGTACGAGCTCAGGGGTTATATATTGATGGATATCAAACGCATGGAGTGAATTGCCTGTGTGGCATGCGTAAGTGGCAATTGATCAAGGCTTCTGTTGAAAAGCAAAGTCTTGTGGTTGATGATCAAAGCACGGCATGTGTGGCATAGCTTTGTGTGTAACGTGGATTCGCGAGCCTCACACCTCGGTATGAGTCAAAAACGGGAGATGGACCGCTGGGAGAGCATGACGTTTCTTTCTAGCTAGGGTGGTGTCAGTGACCTACCAGCCCTGACATTTATATACTTTTCACCTGTGTGGTTGTTGGAATGCGAGGCGCCTCGGATATAGGTCTGTAAGGACCGGGAAACGTGTGTTCAGGAATTGCCAATCCTCAAAAGTAAGAGAGGACCGGCCCAGCCGATTCCAAGGATCAAAGTGGGGTCCTGGGACATTTGCTAGAGTGTCTCGAACGCGGAGAGGAGCTTGCCCCTTGCCTCGACTCATGATGGAATCCAATTTCCAATACGTGTATTGCGGTTTTAATTGTAGAACTAGTATGGCGACATGATATATGGTACCCATGCCGTCTATGATTGATATTTATGATTGAAATTGTTTTGACACTATACACTTATTATAGTATCAAATAATGTGTTTTAAACGTATCAAGCATGCTTTGGCTGTTATAAGGGAAAACCCTATCCTCCGGCTTGCGTTGCATTGTGTGATGGGACCTGGGTCTTATAACAGCTTCATTTTTGTTTATTTAGCATTGCGCTGTTTGTTCTATGCACTGGTATTCTTGGGAGGAAACCCGTTACGTGTTATACGGCGTGGTCCCTTGATTTACCGAACTTTAAAATAAAGAATATTAACTGTTTTAGTTCTCACACCAGTCACATGACTGACCTGGAGTTTATTGTTTTAACCTAAACTCTGGGTGCCCCTATTTTCCGCACGGGCAGCTAGTAGTTTTGGTTTTGCAGATTTATATTCACAGGGTCCTGATTAACAGCTGGAACGATGCTCGGAAAGCTCTGTATCCGTGTATCACCTCTAGTTGTGTTTTATATTATTTTTCCGCTGCTATGTAATTTATTGTAATCTCTGATATTTGTTGAATGTAATTTATTCATTTATACTCTGTATATTCTTGTATCTGATGGGATTGTTGTAATAACAATGAAATGTTCTTCCGTATGCGCTCTATTTTGTCCTGTTCTCAATTCTATCCGTGCTTTCCTTCACGGGGAAGTTCGGGTCGTCTCATTTTGGTATCAGAGCTTTGGTTTACAGAGCTCGAGAACAAGACACATTAGAACCATACGAAAGAATTCATCAGATATTGGATTAGTAATATCCAATTAGAATGACTCGTTAGAGATAGGATCAGTAGTATCCTAGAACGAGTGAGAAGAGTATATTTTTCAAATGAAAACAATTTTGTTTTGAAAATTTAAATCGTTTTAAACGTATTTGAATATTTATTTATTTTGAATATGGACAATCCAATATATAAAGATTTTGCATATACGCGTCATGAACGTATATTCGAAGTTTTAATATATTAGATAGATATAGAATCACATTCTAGTTGCCCGGAGATAACTCTGGTAATGCGGCCGCATTATCAGAATTTATGTTCGTGTTTCGAAGGTGTGATTTCTATATATTTCCATTAGACTGGTGTGAGAACCAAAACTTATATAGTTAGAACACCTTGTTGTGAATTGGTATCAAAACATGATTTTTTGTATATATATCAAAATTATGAATTTGAAAACTCTAATTCACTAATTGATTGATGTTTGTGTTGTTTGTTTATTTGTTTGCTAATTTTGAACCATTTACGCCTGATTGAACCGAATATTGAATTGTATTTAAATTGGTCGCATATGCATGCATATATATATACTTACATTGAACAGGTCATAGCAAGGAGGCTAGAGCCAGAGAATAAAATTTGTTTGCCCGACAAATAGGTACATGTTTACTACATAATTTCCTGTTTTGTTTGGGTGATGATGATTTTGTGAGCCTATTGGCTAGCCGCTTGGCTTTTTCTTTTTCTTTTTGAGATCTGAAGGACCGGGGAAGCTATTTGAAATTCCCCGATGCTCCCATTGCAGGGGAGGTTATGGCGAAATTTTTCAAAAATTTAGGGTGTTAGCCAAATTTTTGAAATTTTGAAAATTCTCAGAAACTAAAAAGTTGGAGAATGGAAGCCAGATCGAACATAGTGTTGAATAATCAAACCACTTTCGACTTTGTTCCTTTTCGGGGACGAAAAGTTTTAAGTGGGGGAGATTGTAATAACCCGAAAATGCGAGCCAGTTTGAAATTTTTATTTTGGCAATTTTAGTGAATTTTGAATATTTAAAATAGATTATTTTAAATAATATCGACGAGAAATTTATTTTGAATAGAATTCGACGTATATATTATATACGTCGTCGTTAGAATATAAATATTTATATATAATTATAAATAGAATAGAAAATGGCGCGGTAGTTCGATAATTCGATTTCAAACTTCAATTGAATGTACCGGGTGCAAAACAAACCGGATTTTAGTGAAACCAAAAACATTAGGATCTAATTGATAATATCCTTCTAACGGATGTAAGAAACTGAGATTTCATTTTAAGAATCAAAAGATATGTCCAGTTGAAAATTCTGAATAGTCGCTATGGAATTCAGGCCCTTAAAAATGGACATTTTGCAAATGACCTCGGATTTCGACGAAACCACTTTTGTTGGGTCCGTGATGTCGAATTATTGCTAGGTTTCAAATTTCATAATTTTTCGAATCAATATGTGAGCGTGGCAAAGGAAAACGCGTTTGACCAGTTTCAGTTGATTTTAATCGACTGGAAATTGGCCATTTTTCTAACGGTCTCAGAATTCGACGAAACTAGTTTTGTTAGGACCGTATCGTCAATATGAAGCTAGAAAATATTTTTCTGGAATTTTTCTAGTTAGTATGTGGCCCCGGTAATTTGAAATGTACGTTTAAAATTCAGTATAGTGATTTAAAGGTAAATTCAACGGAAACTAATTGAAAAGATCGAATCAGCTTGCGATACATATCCCATTGTGTTCTGAATGGGGGTGAAACGCTATGGACGACAGGCGGTGGACCTCGTTTAGTGGTCGTTTGAAAAAGTTGACTTTTTGAATTAAAATAAAATAATTAAATAATTAAATTAATAAAAAAAATTTCTATCTCCCCCTATACCCTGCCCCCCCCCCCCCCCGATTAATTCAGTTGAATCAAAATAAAAAAAAAAAAAAAGAAGAAAAGGGGGCGCGAGACCCCAAACCGCCGCCGACAGCGGCACTGCTGCCACCGCCGCTGGTGGCGTGAGCCACCGCTTCCCTCTCCACCCTCGCCCCGCTCTCGCCATCCTCCTCCACGCGAAGACAGCGAGCGCCCCCCCCGTCTCGAACGAAGAAACCCTAGCCGCCATCCCCTGAACCCCCGACCACCGCCACAGCGTGGACCCGACGCCGACCGCCTGAAGCCCACCTCCCCCTTAGCCTGGGAACGCCAAGAAACCCCCCCCCCCTGTAAGTAACTGTTTTTTTTTATTATTTATTTATAAATCTGAATTTTATTTGTTTTAAAATCTGAATTTTATTTGTTTTAAAATCTGAATTTTATTTGTTTTAAAATCTGAATTTTATTTGTTTTAAAATCTGAATTTTATTTGTTTTAAAAACTGAATTTTATTTGTTTTAAAAACTGATTTTTATTTATTTTCAAAACTGATTTTTATTTATTTTCAAAACTGATTTTTATTTATTTTTAAAACTGAATCTTCTTTACTTAAAAACCGATTTTTTTTATTTACTTTAAAAACTGTTTTTATTTATTTATTTATGTTGTAAAGTGTTAAAAAATATGATTTTTATATTTTTAAAGTATTAAAAATATAATCTTTACTATATAGAAGTATTAAAAATATGATTTTTATAGGATAGAGAATATAAAAATATCATCTTTGTATATGTAACGAAATAAAAATCTGATTTTTATTTTATCTACGTTGAGATAAAGCGGTAAATTTAAAAAGGTGAAATCTTTAAATTTAAAAAGGTGAAATCTTTAAATTTAAAAAGGCGAAATCTTTATATAGAAAATAGCGTGATAAAAATATAATTTTTATCTATAGAACATAGAAGTAAAAATTCGATTTTTATATATTGAATAGCGAAGTAAAAATTCTATTTTTACAAATATGAAATAGCGATGAAAATTCTATTTTCACAATAGGAAGTTAGCGATAAAAATATGACTTTCAAATTGAAAGTGAATAAATAAAAATGTGATTTTTATTTTAAAGACATCGAAATATAAAAATGTGATTTTTATATATATAGTGACTACGCGCAACGAAGATGACGAAGATACGATGAAGATGAAGATTTCTATCAAATGAAGAGCCGTGGAGCTAGGATAGCTTTCGGTGAGAACTTCTCACTCAAAATTCTTATTCTAGTTATATATATATATATTAGGATGCAGACGGTGCTTATTAGAAGCACCCGACACCCGTCCACATACCATGGACTTGTTTGTTTGGATGTTTGGTGATTGATTGAGATATTGGTTTGAATGTGGTTTGTGGTGTGAAAAATCGAATCGATAAATTGGTTAGGATTAGACGTGCGCCGTTATAAGGCGAAGGAGTAAGACTAGGTTAGACTCTTACTCCAAATTTTGTGGTTTGCATAACGAAAGTGATTTGATTGATGTGTGAATGGCGTGGGCCTTCACTAGACCGGGGATAAGGCTAGGCCTTGTCCCGTTTCTAGTATCGTGCCGTTATGCCGCCGAAATTTTCTAAAATATGTTAGAAAAATAAAAATATCATTTTTATTGTGTAAATGAAATGAATAGAAATTCAAGTGTTGAAATAGAATATTTTATCGTTAAAAATATAATTTTTAACGTGAAAGTGAATAAATAAAATATTTATAAACAAATCGGCCGATTTGTTTATATACACTGATTTGACTGATATTGATTGGGTTGATAAATTTTACACATCGCCCAACTGCACAAATAAAATCTGTGTTTGATTGTTTGAAACCCCACACGGGTGTTGGGATGAAATTTGAAGTTCACTCATCCTGATTGATCAAATATGTCGATCGATTGATTGACAGGCTGTTATAAGCGTTAGATATCGATATTTGATGCTTATACAGTGTAGTGCACTTTGGTTGATGGTTGATTATTTTTCGACGCTATTATATACATGTGTTGTATGGAATCCATATAATTAACGTTATATGGTGATTGATTGGGCCTCATTCCAATCGGGAAAATAAGGAATATTATAAAAGAAAATTCATGTGTTGAATATAAAGATAGTCATGTGTTGACGATGTGCATGTGTTGAGTGAAATATTTTATATAATCAAAATTACATCTTTATCATATTTAAAATTAGAACTACTTCCTAGTAGAAGTCTAATTGAAAATCAAACGATAGATACCATAGTTTTATAAAATATTTTACATAACAAAAATAGTGATGTGTTGACAGTACTCATGTGTTGAGATTAGTCGTGTGATGAAAGAAATATAGATTCATGTGTTGAATGGGATAAATATTCATTTGTTGGATAGAATAATGGAGTTTTGAAAAATATAAAGCCGTGTGGATTAGAGATGCGCTATTTTGACGTGAACGATATTTATATCGATTTTATTCGTTTTACAACGAATATTGAAAAGTGATTTCAAAACTAAATATTTTGAAATGAAATTCGATTGAATTAGATTAAAATTCGAATTGAATAGGAAGTGAATTTGAATTTGAATAAAATAGGAATGAATTGAATTGAAAACGATTTCGAAATGAATGGAATTGAAAACGAATTCAAATTGAATTGAAAGTGAATTGAAATGAATTCAAATTGAATTGAAATTTGAATTGGATAGAAATTAATTTTAAAACGAATTTATAGAGAAGAATTCAATTTTGATTTGAATTGAAATGGAAGTTGAAATTGCTTTTGAAACGAATTCAAAACTATTTTTAAAATTCGTTTTAAAAGGAAATCGACGAAATATATATTATATATATTATATATATAATATAATGGCCTGAATAGAACGCGCCGCGCCGCGGCAGTTCGTGAATTTCGACCATTTATTTCAAACGGACATTGCGGGAGATCCGACCTTCGGATCCTCCTAAAACCGGAACCGTTGGGTTCGTATCGAAAAGAGCTTTCCAATGAATATGAGAAATTTGAAATCTAACGGTTGGATTTGGAATTATGTCCAAATCAAATTCGAAAAAGGTCGCTATAAGTGCAGTTCGATGGCCGTTGTTGGAAATCGACTGTACGGGCCTTGATAAAATTATTAAAAATATCTATAATTTGTGTAAAATTATAATATGTGAATTGGAAAGAACTGGGGTGAAAAATTCCACATTTGAAAAGATAAAAATAGATTTTTATCGAAATGAACTAGTTTTGAACTAGAATTGAAATCAATTTATTTTTAAAATAAATAAATTGAATTTGAAAGTGATTTTGAAAATAATCGATAATTTCCAATACGTGGATTGGACTGGAGCTGAATCGAAATTATCTTCGGGATATTTCGATGTTGGATTTCGTGACTATACAAATATTGTTATGGGGATTTGAAAGATATTTTATATCGTTATTTCCAATACGATATTTGTTGGTTTCAGAATTTGATATTGAATATAAGCCGATATATTTTCTATTCAGAGCCTTGTATTTAATATCAAATGTGATTTGGTTTGTCGTGAATCGTGTTTTGATGACATTGGTTCTTTAACCCAGTTAAAGGCAGAATATTGATTTTTGAAAAGATTAAAACTAAGTGGAGTTTTAATGAATCTTTAATTAGATTGAAAAGTGAATTGATAATTTAAATTATCCAATCTGAAAAGTGATCGAGAGTGGAGTATCACCAGTTTTGCTCCAAAGCGATAGTTAAATCTTTAATTAGATTTGAACGTGAAATGGTAATTAATTTTACCGATAACACCGTGGTGTTAGATGTGGAGTATTACCAGTTTTCTCCATGGGATATATAGGTTGGGATTGGGAAATAAAATAAATAATTACTTCGGTGTGGTTCGCTAATCCCGACTAGTTTGAAATGATATCCAAAGGAAGATTATAGGATAAATTTAGAAGAATTTATCTTGGATAAAATTAATGGGAACATTTCCCTAAGAATGTGATTTTGTGAATAAAAGAATATTCTGAATTGGAATGAGGCGTTCGTTGTGTTTGTGTAACATTTGTTAATTATATGCGTGGGTTATTCAGAAAGGCCGGGTTACCCATTCTGAATAACCGATTCGACGAGATGTCGAAGATGAAGACGGTGGTTGAAGACCGGAAGTCTTCACATCGTTTGGGTGATTACTGATGATCTTGATTGGGCTGTACACCCGAGATGAGGGAAACAGTCGGTGATCGTCCAGACGTACTTGGAGATCGATGGATATGCGAGGAAAGTGCCTCCGGTTTCGTTCAGACCCAGAACGGACTTGTAAATGGACTGTGTGTCTGACATTGGATTTTAGTCCGTGTGATTGATCTCTATTAAATATATATCTGTTTGGCGGCGGAGAATTTATTCTCTTGCTTAACGCCCTTCTCTGAGACGTACGAGCTCAGGGGTTATATATTGATGGATATCAAACGCATGGAGTGAATTGCCTGTGTGGCATGCGTAAGTGGCAATTGATCAAGGCTTCTGTTGAAAAGCAAAGTCTTGTGGTTGATGATCAAAGCACGGCCTGTGTGGCATAGCTTTGTGTGTAACGTGGATTCGCGAGCCTCACACCTCGGTATGAGTCAAAAACGGGAGATGGACCGCTGGGAGAGCATGACGTTTCTTTCTAGCTAGGGTGGTGTCAGTGACCTACCAGCCCTGACATTTATATACTTTTCACCTGTGTGGTTGTTGGAATGCGAGGCGCCTCGGATATAGGTCTGTAAGGACCGGGAAACGTGTGTTCAGGAATTGCCAATCCTCAAAAGTAAGAGAGGACCGGCCCAGCCGATTCCAAGGATCAAAGTGGGGTCCTGGGACATTTGCTAGAGTGTCTCGAACGCGGAGAGGAGCTTGCCCCTTGCCTCGACTCATGATGGAATCCAATTTCCAATACGTGTATTGCGGTTTTAATTGTAGAACTAGTATGGCGACATGATATATGGTACCCATGCCGTCTATGATTGATATTTATGATTGAAATTGTTTTGACACTATACACTTATTATAGTATCAAATAATGTGTTTTAAACGTATCAAGCATGCTTTGGCTGTTATAAGGGAAAACCCTATCCTCCGGCTTGCGTTGCATTGTGTGATGGGACCTGGGTCTTATAACAGCTTCATTTTTGTTTATTTAGCATTGCGCTGTTTGTTCTATGCACTGGTATTCTTGGGAGGAAACCCGTTCCGTGTTATACGGCGTGGTCCCTTGATTTACCGAACTTTAAAATAAAGAATATTAACTGTTTTAGTTCTCACACCAGTCACATGACTGACGTGGAGTTTATTGTTTTAACCTAAACTCTGGGTGCCCCTATTTTCCGCACGGGCAGCTAGTAGTTTTGGTTTTGCAGATTTATATTCACAGGGTCCTGATTAACAGCTGGAACGATGCTCGGAAAGCTCTGTATCCGTGTATCACCTCTAGTTGTGTTTTATATTATTTTTCCGCTGCTATGTAATTTATTGTAATCTCTGATATTTGTTGAATGTAATTTATTCATTTATACTCTGTATATTCTTGTATCTGATGGGATTGTTGTAATAACAATGAAATGTTCTTCCGTATGCGCTCTATTTTGTCCTGTTCTCAATTCTATCCGTGCTTTCCTTCACGGGGAAGTTCGGGTCGTCTCAATTCATGTTAACTTAACCTCCCCACACATCATGTTGTATTGGTTAAGTTTCCTATTAACTTAACCCTGTTCATTCATCCTGTTATATTGGCTAAGCGTTTCCCCTTAACTTAACCTCACTCGTTCATCATGTTATAACAGTTAAGTGTTCTAAATTTACTTAAACCCACCATCTTGTCTAATTAACAAGTTATCACGGTTAAGTGTTCTAAATTTACTTAACCCCACCTTCTTGTAAAATTAACATGTTTTCACGGTTAAGTGTTCTAAATTTACTTAACCCCACCTTCTTCTCTAATTAACATGTTGTATTTTTTAAGTGTCCTAAATTTACTTAACCTTACCATTCTTAGAATGTGTGTTTATTGGCACTAATTAATTTATTAATGCCCCAACCTCTCACACTAGAACTGTGGTTTGCGGTTGTTGGACGTGTCGGGCGGTTCCGGGTAGACTTGTACTGCAAACTCATTCTAACCTCGGGTTTTGGGCTAAATGCGCTAACCTCTCACATTAGATCTGTGTTGTTGTAGTTACTGGATGTGCCAGGCAGTTCCGGGGAGTTCTACACCGCAACTCAATCTAACCTCGTGTTAGGCATGTTCATCTTTTAGCCATTTTACGTGTTTACAATTTATGTTCATATGTAAATTATCCACAAGTTTGTCAATTCAAGTCATGCCCCATTCACCCTTTATATTATTAGAGTTTATGCCCTAGAGGCTATCCTTTTGATGTGATTAATGACGTTGTTGTTTTATTTGGAATAAAAATTATTCTGTTATGTTATATTTACTGCGTAATATAAATAATAATTTAATAGAAGTCCTTAGAATAATAATACGGAATTATATAGTTCGAGTAAGTCTGAACTTGAGATTATATAATGTGATAAGTATTATAATTCTTAAATGTCCCTAGTCGAGTTTTTTTGTTTACAAAGGACAACAATAAAGCGTTGAGACTAGTATATTGATTGACTGATGATCACATCTCATTGATCATTAATATACGTGATATAAAAGTCAAGATATAAATACGTATTGGAGAATATCGTATTGGGCTCACCCACCATGAGATAACTCCATGGAATATAATTAACAGTATCATAAGTTATTCTCATAGTGGCAGTGATGTAATGTGTCTCAGAGCTGAAATCATTATAATTTTATTCGAGGATATTTGTGTTTTGATATCATCTAAAGTTATTCGTAATAGAGTAACGATAACGGTGAATATTGGATACATGTCAATTCGAATTGAAATTCTGAATGATCTAGATGGAATTTAACCCTATGATAAATTTGTAGTGATATCCATGGGCCTCTTGATTGAATGAGACCGTAAAATGCATGGCTGTGCTCAAATATTGATTTGTTTTGAATAGTCTACTCATCGATCGAGAAAAACAGGGTAAATTATAACGGGAATTATACGATCCTTGACTCTAGTTTAATCCGGGATATATTGGTTAAAAAGTATTATATTACATTGATACACTGGACACATAAAAGGTTGTATCGAATCATTGATCTTATTATAACTTGGGTAGCAGCGATGTATTGCTAGATGCCAATCACTGTTTATGATTTTAAATATAATTTAAAATCATTGCCAACATTGTAATAACCTATGAGGTCACACATTAGAACGTTATTAAAAGAATATTTATTTTGGACAAATAAAATATGTTGATATTTTATTTAGAGTATGGAATAAGTACTAGGTTTAGATCCTAAATTTTGGTTAACTCCAATTTTATAAAGGAACTCTTGTTTCCTTTTAAATGGATAGCGGCTAACCCAAATCTGATTAGGTGAAAAACAAAGTCGGCTGAAAAACTAATTTCCTCCAAAACAAAATAATTGCGGCTAGCACCGATTCCTTTTATCTTCTTAATTCGATGTAGGAGGAGGCATTCTTATGGATATCCATCGAGGCTGGACGCTTCGAGGGCTAGTATTCCATCAACCCAAATTTGAAATTCGATCGGCTGAAGAATGATTCAAGTTTCGTTGAGGTATAACTCTCGATTTGTGAATTAATACATGAATTATTGTTTGATTTGGTTGCAATTTAATTATTAGTTTTGAAATCGATTTTTTTAACTTTTAATGGTATCAGAGCCAGGTTACATGTAATTTATAGGTTGAGATAATTAAGGTTTTTGTTTGATTATTTCAAATCGAAACCCGATTTGTATTTAAGATACTGATTTAGATGAAACTGTTCATCATACAAGATCTGAAATGTTTCTGATTCAGTTTTGATTTAAAATCTTATGAACTTTATTTACTCGTGTGTATAAAAGTTTTTGAAATCATAATTTTCAGAATCCACAATCGAAATTATTAAAAGACATGGATTCAAGTTATCACGCTAATTTCGATTTAAAACCTGAAATTGTTTTACTAAAGGCTGTATTTGATACAAGCCTTTAAAAGATGCTTTTCTGTTAACAAAGTTTTGTATTTGATTTAAAATTTTGAGCTAGATTTATTGATAGTTACTTCTAATCTTAACTAAATTTGAAATTATTATTACCTTATTCGTTTATCAAACCATCCCACTGGTAGATCAAAACAGTTTTGATCTATCAAAATAACAAGTCGTTAAGGATGCTGATTTCATAAATAAGGATTGATCAATTGTTGATTTTGTAAAACAATTTATTTGGAAATTTGTTAATTTACTTTTCTGAATTGATTTGAAAACCCATATACATATAGATTCTATCTGAAGCACTATATTGGCTTGTTTACAATAAACAATGCTAAAATAACAATCAAAATGTTTGATTGGAAAATTATTATGATTTGACTCCAACAATCTTTTCCTTCCTGTATAATTGACAAATCAGTTTTAATTTTCTGAAATCAAATTTATAATTGAAAATTTGTTAAGACAAATTCTGTGATTTGTTTTATACATGAATATGACAGTTGTATATTCAATATACATGTAAGTCAACACCCTATTATTTAAATCCTTTTGAAAATTTGGTTTTTCCTACATACCTATTACTGCTAAAACCAGCTTGGTTAATATAAGTATGAATTGAGTTTTAGGCAATTGTTGGTGTTATGAGACACTAATTTATTTAATTTGGGAGGGTATTTATATATGTATTGATTAATTATCACCTCAGTTTGTTTTAAATATACTTTTATACCTATTGGTTTTGAACTAATATGATACTGTTAGACAGTAATTAGAAGTATTGAAAATCTATGATTTTGAATTAATGTATCATCTATTCAAAATCTAAACCTGATTATATGTATATTAATTTTTAATAAATCCGACTGGATATATATACATTATATATATTTGATAATTTTTAGATTGTATACTGATACAATGTGTAAAAGAGAAACCATGAATTAATATATGATATTAATTCTACTTCATTTACTGCCAGATTCTATATGTTATCAAATCTAAAGTACATGAATGATACATTAATTGTAAACTTAATTCAACATGTTTTGAATCAAAATCATTTTCTGTTGGGCAGTAAATAGATGATGCTATCCTCACTCCTGAATTAATCTTGGGTTGAATTCGTATATTGATTTCTTTTGACATATAAGCATACTGCTTATGATGTTGTACAAATGTTTGAAACTGAAACTCAATCTGTCTTTGTTATATGGAATTTGATTCAATTTGTAACGTTGCTAAAATCTTATATTGATAAGCAGGGTGTTTTAAATCCATTTATAATATGTAAAATGATTAAATATTAACCTACAGCAGTTCAGGCTTTATTTAATTACTTTCTATTAATGCTTGATTATACTACTGATCAAATGTTGGTTCAGTAGTATGATATTGTTCGGAAGATCTTGAATACATGAACCTGTTCTGTATTTATTGAATCACACCTTTAATATTTCATAGATGACCAATATTACATGAATAATTTTGAATCTTGGTATTATATCTATAAATTTCAATGAATTGTAAACTGATCGGTAACTTTGTTTAAAAGGTTATACACATGACTATGAAATCCCTTGTAATTTTATTTCTGATAAACTAATAAGATATATTGATATATGAACTATGTAAATGTGTTTTACAGAAAGTTACACACCCTGGTTGTGTAAATTTTGAAATGCATTATTTGTGTGTGTGTCTATATATATATATATATATATATATATATATATATATATATATATATACACACACACACACACACACACATTTAAATGCAAACATGTCTTGATCATGGGTCAGCACTTCCAGTAGCAAATATATTTCTATACTGGTTCATGATTAGTTACAATTTGTTTTGCAATTTAAGACCCTTCTATAAACATGTTAGTTATATGATGACAAGTGCAAACTGTTGCCATACTTTTATACATGTACATTATATGTTTCAAAGCTCTCTTTTAAATTAGAACTTAGACTTTGCGAGATCTTTATATATTTAGTCATATAAAGATTATACTAGCAAATATAGCCATAGTTTCTTTTGCTAGAACAACGGAGTTTGAATTTGTTATTTCATGGAATAATGCAATTTTACTGTATGGATAAAATCACTGTAATGCTGCAAGTAATTAATAGCTAATATAATTATGACTTGCAAGTGCTTTCAAACAAGCTATATGTCTGTATAATTACAAACTTGTTTGTTTAACTTTTCTTGATGTTTGATATTAATATCCCAGTTGTTGGCATAAGAAGGGATGCACACACTATTTACTGATGAATAAATATGCTGAATCATGCTCTATTATAGATATATGTATAACATGGATAGGTAATATGGCTTATTATTTGTTTTCGCTCCTGTGTTAAGATATAGTAAAACTTTATAAAATGGCTCATATAATTTATATAATCACTTATGACACCAATGCATGAGTATGACTCCTGAAAACTGTATTTGTGTATGATGGTACATTGTTGAGCTTAAATTGTATAATATAAATATGTGTGTGCATATATAAATGTATATATAAGTATAATGCATTGTTTGTATTTAACTGAATGGCTTAATATGATATGATCATCTTGTAGGCTACTTATTTTATAAGTTCTGAAATCATTTCAGATAGTGATGTTCTAGATGAATGCAACATAGTCAATTGTGAATGGTATTATTGCTTGCACTAAGATGGATATGCCAATGGAAAATAATGCTTATGAAGCAACTGTAATTATATAAATTGCAGAATTTTCATTTAGCCAACATTCAAATATTGTACATATTTCATTTGTTATAGTGTATGTATAAAAATGTTATATGTATACATATATTAACCTATGAAAACCAAACCTATATGCATATTATGGTGTTCATAGCTTTTGTAACATGCCTATTAACTGTTAATATGGGTTATGTATGTTTCGAAACGTGTTGTATTGCCTTTTATAAATTTTCCAGTGTTAGCTAATGATTTAGATATAGATTTAAGTGTATGTGTGTATATGTATGTCCGATAACTCATGTATGAATAATATGATATATATATATATATATTCTGCTTAAGTTTGAAATAAGTAGTCTATGTTATATTGTGATATGTATATATAAATTGGGCCATAATAAATAATTAGGCTTGATTAATTAAATGATACATATACTCCATTTATAACTTTTAAAAGCTATAATGGAATAATTAGTCTAGTGATTGGTAACTGTAATATTAAAACTGCAAGGTATGTTTTGAAATGTTCAAAAACAACGGCATATAATATTTTAATTCCTTTAAACGCTAATGCCATTTAACGTGTTAAATGCTCAAAGGTGTAATATCTTTATAATTGTGTTTATATGGAATTAAAAGAAATTATCATATAAAATACATATATGTATTTGGATATATAAATAACTCTAATATATGTTCCATTACGAGTTATAAATTCCCTTTAAAGCAAATTCTGTTATATTAAGTCATGGTGAAGTCTTCTAATAATGCAACCATCACTGTCCAATCTCACTGGATGTAATTAACGCCAAAGCGTCGTGCATCCTTTTTAGTTTGGTTACATGCGGCAGGAGTAATTGTGGTTCTTCGATTGTATTATTGGGTCTGACTTAACTAAGCTGCATAATAAGATTATGGCTTAGAGACAACAGCATGAATTATTCTATATTTGAGAAAATGGATAATACTGAACAAAATGTTCATCGTGCGATCCAGGAATTATATACACGATATAATTGACATAAGATGTCTACCTAAAAGGTTGTGTTTTGGGGCATAGCCAAAGCTTGGTCAATGCATGACTAGATATGGATCTTTGAACACCGTTGTATATATATACAGATATGTATGTATATAAACAAAGGGATGTTAATTTGAGTGGGAGTGTATTTTAATTTAAAATGTATACATTTATGTTAATATAAATTTTGATTGTCGAAATTTGTATTAAATAAATTATAACGACCCAAACTCCCCCGGTAAGGAAAGCTCGTATTGAGATGAGAACAACACACATCGGAACAGAGACGGAAGAACATTTCATTGTATATTACAACAATTCCATCAGGTACAAGAATATACAGAGTATAAATGAATAAATTACATTCGATAAATATCAGAGATTACAATAAATTACATAGCAGCGGAAAAATATACAAAACACAACTGAAAGTGATACACGAATACAGAGCTTTCCAAGCATCGTTCCAGCTGTAAATCAGGATCCTATGAATATAAATCTGCAAAACCAAAACTACTAGCTGCCCGTGTCGAAAATAGGGTCACCCAGAGTTTAGGTTAAAACAATAAACTCCAGGTCAATCATGGGACTGGTGTGAGAACTATAACAGTTATTTAAAACTTTACTTTAAAGGATAGTAATTCAAGGGACCACGCCGTATAACACGAAACGGGTTTCCTCCCAAGAACACCAGTGCATAGAAAAGACAACGCAATGCTTTTTCGAAAAATGAAGCTATTATAAGACCCAGGTCCCATCACACAATGCAACGCAAGCCGGAGGATAAGGTTTTCTCTTATAATAGCCAAACATGCTTGGTACGTTAAAAACACATTATTTGATACTATTATAAGTGTATAGTGTCAAAACAGTTTCAATCATAAATATCAATCATAGACGGCATGGGTACCATATATCATGTCTCCATACTAGGCTCTACAAATAAAATCGCAAGTCACGTATTGGAAATTGGATTTCCATCATGAGTCGAGGCAAGGGGCAAACTCCTCTCTGCGTTCGAGATACTCTAGCAATGCCTCAGGACCCCACTCTGATCCTTTTGAACCTCCAAGGCCGGTCCTCTTTTACTTTTGAGGATTAATTATTCCTGAATGCACGTTTCCCGGTCCTTACAGACCTATATCTGAGGAGCCACGTATCCAATAACCACATAGGTGAAAAGTATATAAATTTCAGGGCTGGTAGGTCACTGACACCACCCTAGCTAGAAAGAAACGTCGTGCACTCCTTGGGTCCGTATCCCGTTTTTGACTCATACCGAGGTGTGAGGCTCGCGAGTTCACGTTATACACAAAGCTACGCCACAGAGGCCATGCTTTGATCATCAACCACAAGACTTTTCTTTTCAACAGAAGCCTTGATCATTTTCCACTTTCGCGTGCCAAACTGGCAATTCATTCCATGCGACTGATGTCCATCGATATACAACCTCTGAGCTCGTACGTCTCAGAGAAGGGCGTTAAGTAAGAGGATAAATCCTCCGCCGCCAAACAGATGTATATTAAATAGAGATCAATCAACACCGAATAAAATCCAATGCCAGACACACAATCCATTTACAAGTTCGTTCTGGGTCTGAACGAAACCGGAGGCACTTTCCTCGCATATCCATCCATCTACAAGTACGTCTGGACGATCCCCAACCGTTTCCCTCATCTTGGGTGTACAGCCCAACCAAGATCATCAGTAATCACCCAAACGATGTGAAGACTTCCGGTCTTCAACCACCGTCTTCATCTTCGACATTTCGTCGAATCGGTTATTGAGAATGGGTATAAACCCGGCCTTTCTGAATAACCCACGTACATGATAAACAAATGTTACACAAACAAAACAAACGCCTCATTCCGATTCAGAATATTCTTTTATTCACAAAATCACATTCTTAGGGAAAGGTTCCCATTAGTTTTATCAAAGATAAATTCTTCTAAATTAATTCTTTAATCTTCCTTTGGATATAATTTCAAACTAGTCGGGATTAGCGAACCACACCGAAGTAATTATTTATTTTATTTCCCAATCCCAACCTATATATCCCATGGAGAAAAACTGGTAATACTCCATATCTAACTCCACTGTGTTATCGGTAAAATTAATTACCATCTCACGTTCAAATCTAACTAAAGATTTAACTATCGCTTTGGAGCAAAACTGGTGGTACTCCATTCTCGATCACCATTCAGATTTGATAATTTGAATTATCAATTCACATTTCAATCTAATTAAAGATTCGTTAAAACTCCACTTAGTTTTAATCTTTTCAAAAATCAATATCCTGTTTTTAACTGGGTTAAAGAACCAATGTCTTATAAAACACGATTCACGATAAACCCAAATCACATTTGATATTAAATACAAGGCTCTGAATAGAAAATATATCGGCTTATATTCAATATCAAATTCTGAAACCAACAAATATCGTATTGGAAATAACGATATAAAATAAATCTTTCAAATTCCCATAACAATATCTGTATAGTCGCGAAGTCCAATATCGAAATATTTCGAAGATAATTTCGATTCAACTCCGGTCAAATTCACGTATTGGGAATATTGATTATTTTTAAAATCACTTTCAAATTCAACTTATTTATTTCAAAAATAAATTTATTTTAATTCTAGTTCAAAACTAGTTCATTTCGACAAAAATATATTTTTATCCTTTCAAATGTGGAATTTTTCATTCTAGTTAAATAAATTGATTTTAATTCTAGTTCAAAACTTGTTCATTTCGACAAAAATATATTTTTATCCTTTCAAATGTGGAATTTTTCATTCCAGTTCTTTCCAATTCACATGTTATGATTTTACACAAATTATTGATATTTATAATAATTTTATCAAGGCCCGTACAGTCGATTTCCATCAACGGCCATCGAACTGCAATTACAGCGACCTTTTTCAAATTTGATTTGGACATAATTTCAAATCCAACCGTTAGATTTCAAATTTCTAATATTCATTGCAAAGCTCTTTTCGGTACGAACCCAACGGTTCCGGTTTTAGGAGAATCCGACGGTCGGATCTCCCGCAGCGTCAATTCGAAGTCAATGGTCGAAATTCACGAACTGCCGCGGCACGGTGCTTTCTATTCAGGCCATTATATATATAATATATATATTACATATATTTCGTCGATTTCCTTTTAAAACGTATTTTATAAATCGTTTTAAATTCGTTTTCAAAACCATTTCAACGCTACATTCAATTTCAAATCAAAATTGAATATTTCATATCATTAATATATAAATGATAATATTTTCGAAACGTTATATTTTGAAATCACTTCTTTTTCTATATTCATTTTAAAAACGAATATAATCGATATAAATATCGTTCATGTCAAAATAGCGCAACTCTAATCAACACGGCTTTATATATTTCAATAAATTCGTTATTCTATTCAACAAATGAATATATATTCTATTCAACACATGAATCTATATTTCTTTCAACACATGACTATTCTTGTTATGTAAAATATTTTATAAAATTATGGTATCAATCGTTTGATTTTCAATCAGACTCCACCGTGAAGTAGTTCTAATTTTGAATATGATAAAGATGTAAATTTTATTGTTAAAATATTACACTCAACACATGGATAGTTTCAACACATGAACTTTTATTTTTAAAATATTACACTCAACACATGGATAGTTTCAACACATGAACTTTTATTTTTAAAATATTACACTCAACACATGGATAGTTTCAACACATGAACATCGTCAACACATGACTATTTTTATATTCAACACATGAATTTTCTTTTATAATATTCATTATTTTCCCCACTGGAATGAGGCCCAATCAATTACCATATAACGTTAATTATATGGATTCCATACAACACATGTATAAAATAGCAACGATAAACAATCAACCATCAACCAAAGTGCACCACTCAACTGCATAAGCATCAAATATAAATAATCAACGCTTACACAGACTGTCGACCAATCGATTGACATACA
Source organism: Allium sativum (assembly GCA_030737875.1). Classification (NCBI taxonomy): domain Eukaryota; kingdom Viridiplantae; phylum Streptophyta; class Magnoliopsida; order Asparagales; family Amaryllidaceae; genus Allium; species Allium sativum. Next base: position 32,013,744 of record CM060920.1, on the reverse strand, counting down.
ATTAAATAAATGGGATTAGTGTACGCCAAATTTCATCCAAAAACCCGTATGGGGTTTCATATCAACAAACACAGATTTTTATTTGTGCAGTTAGGCGATGTGTAAAATTTATTGACCCAATCAATATCAGTCAAATCAGTGTATATAAACAAATCGGCCGATTTGTTTATAAATATTCATTTATTCACATTCACGTTAAAAGTTATATTTTTAACGATAAAATATTTATTTCAACACATCTACATTTTATTATCGATTTCACATCAATACCACAAACAAATTTTCACAACACATCAATCAAACAAACAAGCCATCCATGGTCTGTGGATGACGAGGGTCGGGTGCTGCTAAGCACCGTCTGCATCCTAGTATATATATATATAACTAGAAAAAGAAATTTAGAGTGAGGAGTTCTCACCAATAACTATCCCAACTCCACGACACTTCTAATGTAGGAAATCATCATTGTTCTCGCCTTTTGTCACTTTCGTTGCCCGTAGCCACTACATATAAAAATTGAATTTTTACTTCGCTATTCAATATATAAAAATCGAATTTTTACTTCGCTATTCAATATATAAAAATCGAATTTTTACTTCGCTATTCAATATATAAAAATCGAATTTTTACTCCGCTATTCAATATATAAAAATCGCATTTATACTTCGCTATTCAATATGTAAAAATCACATTTTTACTTCGCTATTCAATATATAAAAATAACATTTTTACTTCGCTATTCAATATATAAAAATCGAATTTTTACTTCGCTATTCAATATATAAAAATCGAATTTTTACTTCGCTATTCAATATAAAAAAATCGCATTTTTATACCGCTACTATATAGGTAAAAATTCTATTTTTACACAGCTATTCTCTATATGAAGATTTCGTCTTTTCAAATATAAAGATTACATTTTTCATCTTCTACAAAATAAAAGATTATATTTTTCATCTTCTACAATATAAAAGATTATATTTTTCATCTTTTACCATATAAAAGATTTCGCCTTTCTACTTAAAACAACATCGTCCTTACTTCACTAAGAACCAAGTCTTTATAGAATTAAAAATCAAATCTTTTTATTGCAAAAATCTCTATAATTTTCTAAATAAAACTGATTTCACAAATATTAATCATATATAAAAACTGGTTTTATAAAATATGTTTTTAAACAAAGCCAAACTCAGATTTAGAAATAAAATCAAAATAAATAAGTTAAAAAGCTTACAGCATACAGGGGGGGCGGTTTTCACTGTTGCCGGAGGTTGGAGTGGTCGGCGGGGTCGTGTGGGTGGCGCAGCACTCGAGGTGGCGGCGTTCGGGTCCAACATCCGCGTATTGGGGTTGACTCGTTGATTTGGGGCTGAGGGTTTCAATCGAGAAAAGCGGAAATAGGAGAGAGGCGAGGAGAGGAGGGAGGCTGCGGAGAGGAGGGGAAGAAGGCAAGGAGGAAGAAGAAGAAGGGGGGGCGAGCGGCGCACCACCTGGGTGGGGACGCGATGGCGGCGGCGGTGCCCCCCCCCCCCCCCCGTGTTGGCCCTCTCCGATTCCCTTTTTTCTTTTTCTTTTTTTCGTTCGAATGAAAAGATGAAAAGGGGGGCAGCGGTTTTGAAGGGGAGGAGAGATGGTTTTTAATTTGTTTAATTATTTAATTTACAAAAAGTTTACTTTTTCGTACGACCTCTAAACGAGGCCCACCGCCTGTCGTCCATAGCTAACTACCCCCATTCCGAACACAATGGGATAGGTACCGTAAGCTGATTCAACTGTTTCGATCAGTTTTCGTTAAAATCACATATAACTCTATATATTGAATTTGAACGTGCATTTCAATTTACCGGGGTCACATACTAACTCTAAAAATTCTTGAAAAATATTTTCTAGTTTCATATTGACGATACGGTCCTAACAAAACTAATTTCGTCGAATTCTGAGACCGTTGGAAAAATCGCCATTTTCCAGTCTATTAAAATCAACAAAAACTGGTCAAACGCTTTTACCTTTTCCACGCTCACATATTGATTCGAAAAATAATGAAATTTGGAATCTAGCAATAATTTGACATCGCGGATGCAACAAAAGTGGTTTCGTCAAAATCCGAGGTCATTTGCAATATTCCCATTTTTAAGGGCCTGAATTCCATAGCGACTATTCAGAATTTTCAACTATACGTATCTTTTGATTCCCGCTATGAAATTTCAATTTTTCAGATTCGTTTAAAAGATATCCTCAAATAGATCCTATTATTTTTGGTTTCACTAAAATCCGGTTTATTTTGCACCCGGTACATTCAATTGAAGTTTGAAATCGAATTATCGAACTACCGCGCCATTTTCAATTCTATTTATAATTATATATAATTATTTATATTCTAACGATGACGTATATAAATATATACGTTCGAATTCAATTCAAAATAAATTTTTCGTCGTTATTATTTAAAATAATTCATTTTAAATGTTCAAAATTCGCTAAAATTGCAAAAATAAAAATTTTAAACTGGCCCAGATTTCCGGGTTATTACAATATCCCCCACTTAAAACTTTTCGTCCCCAAAAAGGAACAAAGTCGAAAGTAGTTTGATTGATCAACTCTACGTTCGATCTGGCTTCCATTCTCCAACTTTTCAGTTTCTGAGAATTTTCAAATTCTTCAAAAATTTGGCTAACACCCGGAATTTTCGAAAAATTTCGCCATAACCTCCTTTGTACGAGGAGAGGTTTAGAAATTTATTGGGCCGTATTAGTTACACAATAAATCCTAATAAGCATACAAATATTTATAGTGATATATTCTGGTGTTTACAGGGGAGCGTGTATTGATAATAACTGAAGAGAATAAATCCTCGTCACCCTGTCAAAGCCTGAGGGAGCGTGTATTTTAAATGCTCCAGAAGATAAATCCTCGTCACCTCGTCCCGTGTGGGAAATAAATAGTCCATGTGCCGTATCTAATGACTAGAGAGACGTGATTATTGTCAACTCTAGACCCGTGTGGGTTTTTTATTAATCTGGCAATTTTATCGTTACAATTTAAATAGTCTGTATCAGTCATCAGTTCAACCTCTAAAATATAGTCATCGCCATACAAGCCTCTCGCTCGTATGTTAAATCTTCCACCTCGTCACACAAGCTCCAAATGCTTATGTGGTTTATGATGAATTATGCCTATCTTCCAGAAGTATGCTATGTAATGTAGTTCAAAACTAATTGTTGCTATCCTATGGCGATGTTTATTAATTACACACAGAATAACCAGCACTCCGCATCTAATGGCACTCACAGGAGTTGATATAATAATAAAAGTGCGCATCCAACTCATTAAGGTTTACCTATTCGTCGGGCACGCAAATAAAATCTTTACTCAACAGCTATCCAATTTCCTGTTCAAATATATATAATGCATAAGTATATATTTCTAACTATTTTCTTATCAGTTCAATGTGTGATTTAATTGAATAACTTTGTTCTAGTTTTTAGTGATGATATTCTAATCTTCTCTAAATCAAAGGCCGAAAAGGAATGAAGCCGAAAGTTGTTTAACAAATCAACTCAAATTCCATTATTTTGATTACGGCTTAAGTTCTTCAACTTTCCAGTTTCTAAGAACTTTTTAAATTTTCAAAAATTTGGCTAACACCCTAAATTTTCGAAAAATTTCGCCATAACCTCCCCTGCACCGGGAGCCACGGGAAAATCCCGAAATTGCCATATAGGCCTTCTGATCTCAAAAAGAAAAAGAAAAGGCCAAGCGGCTAGCCAATCGGCTCATAAAATCATCATCACCCAAACAAATCAGTAAATTATAGTAAACATGTACCTATTTGTCGGGCAAACAAATTTTATTCTCTGCTCTAGACTCCTTGCTATGACCTGTTCAATGTAAGTACATGTATATGCAAACAAATGCGACCAGTTTTCAATACAATTCAATATTTGATACAATTAGGCTAAATGGTTCAAAATTATCAAACAAATAAACAAACAACACAAATATCAATCAATTAGTGAATTAGCGTTTCAAATTCATAATTTTGATACATATACAGAAATCATGTTTTTGATGCCAATTCACAACAATGTATTCTAGCTATATTTTGGTTCTCACACCAGTCTAATGGAAATATATAGAAATCTCACCTTCGTCACTCGAAAATAAATACTGGTAATGCTGCAGCATTATCAGAACCATCCCCGGGCAACTAGAGTGTGATCCTATATCTATCTAGTATATTAAAATTTCGAATATATGTTCATGACGCGTATACGCGAAATCTTTATATACTCGATTGTCCATATTCAAAATAAATAAATATTCAAATACGTATAAAGCGATTTAAATTTTCAAAACAAAATTCTTTTCATTTGAAAAATATACTCTTCACACTTGTTCTAGGATACTACTGATCCTATATCTAACGAGTCATTCTAATTGGATATTACTAATCCAATACCTGATGAATTCTTTCGTATGGTTCTAACGTGTCTTGTTCTCAAGCTCTGTAAACCAAAGCTCTGATACCACTCTATAACGACCCGAACTCCCCCGGTAAGGAAAGCCCGGATTGAGATGAGAACAACACACATCAGAACGCAGACGGAAGAACATTTCATTGTATATTACAACAATTCCATCAGATACAAGAATATAAAGAGTATAAATGAATAAATTACATTCGATAAATATCAGAGATTACAATAAATTACATAGCAGCGGAAAAATATACAAAACACAACTGAAAGTGATACACGGATACAGAGCTTTCCGAGCATCGTTCCAGCTGTAAATCAGCATCCTGTGAATATAAATCTGCAAAACAAAAACTACTAGCTGCCTGTGTCGAAAATAGGGGCACCCAGAGTTTAGGTTAAAACAATAAACTCCAGGTCAGTCATGGGGCTAGTGTGAGAACTATAACAATTATTTAAAACTTTACTTTAAAGGATAGTAATTCAAGTGACCACGCCGTATAACACGGAACGGGTTTCCTCCCAAGAATACCAGTGCATAGAAAAGACAACGCAATGGTTTTTCGAAAAATGAAGCTATTATAAGACCCATGTCCCATTACACAATGCAACGCAAGCCGGAGGATAGGGTTTTCCCTTATAATAGCCAAACATGCTTGGTACGTTAAAAACACATTATTTGATACTACTATAAGTGTATAGTGTCAAAACAGTTTCAATCATAAATATCAATCATAGACGGCACGAGTACCATATATCATGTCACCATACTAGGCTCTACAAACAAAACCGCAAGTCACGTATTGGAAATTGGATTTCCATCATGAGTCGAGGCAAGGGGCAAGCTCCTCTCCGCGTTCGAGACACTTTAGCAATGCCTCAGGACCCCACTCTAATACTTTGTAACCTCCAAGGCCGGTCCTCTCTTACTTTTGAGGATTAATTATTCCTGAACACACGTTTCCGGTCCTTACAGACCTATATCTGAGGCGCCTCGTATCCAACAACCACACAGGTGAAAAGTATATAAATGTCAGGGCTGGTAGGTCAATAACACCACCCTAGCTAGAAAGAAACGTCGTGCACTCCTTGGGTCCGTATCCCGTTTTTGACTCATACCGAGGTATGAGGCTCACGAATTCACGTTATACACAAAGCTATGCCACACAGGCTGTGCTTTGATCATCAACCACAAGAATTTGATTTTCAACAGAAGCCTTGATCATTTGCCACTTACGCGTGCCACACTGGCAATTCATTCCATGCGACTGATGTCCATCGATATACAACCTCTGAGCTCGTATGTCTCAGAGAAGGGCGTTAAGCAAGAGGATAAATCCTCAGCCGTCAAACAGATGTATATTTAATAGAGATCAATCAACACAGAATAAAATCCAATGCCAGACACATAATCCATTTACGAGTTCGTTCTGGGTCTGAACAAAACCGGAGGCACTTTCTTCGCATATTCATCCATCTCCAAGTACGTCTGGACGATCACCAACTGTTTCCCTCATCTTGGGTGTATAGCCCAATCAAGATCATCAGTAATCACCCAAACGATCTGAAGACTTCCGGTCTTCAACCACAGTCTTCATCTTCGACATCTCGTCGAATCGGTTATTCAGAATGGGTATAAACCCGGCCTTTCTGAATAACCCACGTATATGATAAACAAATGTTACACAAACACAACAAACGCCTCATTCCAATTCAGAATATTCTTTTATTCACAAAATCACATTCTTAGGGAATGGTTCCCATTAATTGTATCAAAGATAAATTCTTCTAAATTCATTCTTTAATCTTCCTTTGGATATCATTTCAAACTAGTCGGGATTAGCGAACCACATCGAAGTAATTATTTATTTTATTTCCCAATCCCAACCTATATATCCCATGGTGTAAAACTGGTAATAGTCCATATCTAACACCACGGTGTTATCGGTAAAATTAATTACCATCTCACGTTCAAATCTAACTAAAGATTTAACTATCGTTTGGAGCAAAACTGGTGGTACTCCATTCTCGATCACCTTTCAGATTTGATAATTTAAATTATCAATTCACATTTCAATCTAATTAAAGATTTTTTAAAACTCCACTTAGTTTTAATCTTTTCAAAAATCAATATCCTGTTTTTAACTGGGTTAAAGAAACAATGTCTTATAAAACACGATTAACGATAAACCCAAATCACATTTGATATTAAATACAAGGCTCTGAATAGAAAATATATCGGCTTATATTCAATATCAAATTCTGAAACCAACAAATATCGTATTGGAAATAACGATATAAAATAAATCTTTCAAATTCCCATAACAATATCTGTATAGTCGCGAAGTCCAATATCGAAATATTCTGAAGATAATTTCGATTCAACTCCGGTCAAATTCACGTATTGGGAATATTGATTATTTTTAAAATCACTTTCAAATTCAATTTATTTATTTCAAAAATAAATTGATTTTAATTCTAGTTCAAAACTAGTTCATTTCGACAAAAATACATTTTTATCCTTTCAAATGTGGAATTTTCATTCCAGTTCTTTCCAATTCACATGTTATGATTTTAAACAAATTATTGATATTTTTAATAATTTTATCAAGGCCTGTACAGTCGATTTCCATCAACGGCCATCGAACTGCAATTACAGCGACCTTTTATAAATTTGATTTGGATATAATTCCAAATCCAACTGTTAGATTTCAAATTTCTAATATTCATTGCAAAGCTCTTTTCGGTACGAACCCAACGGTTCTGGTTTTAGGAGAATCCGACGGTCGGATCTCCCGCAACGTCAATTCGAAGTCAGTGGTCGAAATTCACGAACTGCGGGGGTGGTTTTCACTGTTGCCGGAGGTTGGAGGGGCCGGCGGGGTCGTGTGGGTGGCGCAGCACTCGAGGTGGCGACGTTCGGGTCACACAGCGGCGTACTGGGGTTGGCTCGTCGACTTGTGGCTGAGGGTTTCAATCGAGAAAAGGGGAAATAGGAGAGAGGCGAGGAGAGGAGGGAGGCTGCGGAGAGGAGGGGAAGAAGGGAAGGAGGAAGAAGAAGAAGGGAGGGGGGCGAGCGGCGCACCACCTTGGGGGGGAGGCATGATGGCGGCGGCGGTGGGTCCCCCCCCCCCCCCCCGCGTCGCCCCTCTCCGATTCCCTTTTTTTCGTTCGAATGAAACGATGAAAAGTGGGGGTGCAGCGGTTTTGAAGGGGAGGAGAGAGGGTTTTTAATTTATTTAATTATTTAATTTACAAAAAGTTGACTTATCCGTTCGACCTCTAAACGAGGCCCACCGCCTGTCGTCCATAGCTAACTACCCCCATTCCGAACACAATGGGATATGTACCGTAAGCCGATTCAACTGTTTCGATCAGTTTCCGTTAAAATCACATATAACTCTTTATACTGAATTTGAACGCGCATTTCAATTTACCGGGGTCACATACTAACTCTAAAAATTCTCGAAAAATATTTTCTAGCTTCATATTGACGATACGGCCCTAACAAAACTAATTTCGTTGAATTCTGAGACCGTTGCAAAAATGGCCATTTTCCAGTCGATTAAAATCAACTGAAACTGGTCAAACACGTTTTCCTTTGCCACGCTCACATATTGATTGGAAAAATAATGAAATTTGGAATCTAGCAAAAATTTGACATCGCGGATCCAACAAAAGTGGTTTCTTCGAAATCCGAGGTTGTTTGCAAAATTCCCATTTTTAAGGGCATGAATTCCATAGCGACTATTCAGAATTTTCAACTGGACGTATCTTTTGATTCCCGCTATGAAATTTCGATTTTTCGGATTCGTTGGAAAGATATCCTCAAATAGATCCTATTATCTTTGGTTTCACGAAAATCCGGTTTACTTTGCACCCGGTACATTCAATTGAAGTTTGAAATCGAATTGTCCAACTACCGCACCATTTCAATTCTATTTATAATTATATATAATTATTTATATTCTAACGACGACGTATATAAATATATACATTCGAATTCAATTCAAAATAAATTTTTCGTCATTATTATTTAAAATAGTTCATTTTAAATGTTCAAAATTCGCTAAAATTGCCAAAATAAAAATTTTAAACTGGCCCAGATTTCCGGGTTATTACATAAATATTAATGAATCACTTGTTATTTATTATCTACTGTAGATATTAAATAACGAAATAAATTCAATAATTTAAATTAATCCTTGAGAAGGATAAAATTAAATTCAAATTTCTTGACCGACATTGAAATTTGAGGATTATCCTCAAACAAATTAAACGTAATTGTTTTACAAAATAGAAGATCTAAAAGGAAAGGTTGAGGTGTGACTTGAACCAAATAAAATATAAATGTTATAACAGTCTACTTGTACATCTCTAGTATTAGATATTAGATATAAAACACATAAATGTATGTAGATTTACAGAAATTACAAAATAAGTAGAAATCTGATATAAGGACAAGTGCACTTACGACTGGAAATGAAGCAAATGTTGCTAGATTATCCATAGGAAGTTGATTCTTGTTCAATATACTGGCTTAATTAAATAAAGTAATTATTATTATGAAATTCCATTAAAAATAAATGTTATCATAAATCTTGTTTTGACAGGTTTAAATTTCATTTGTAGTAAAAGAACAATTATTGTTCATTTTATTTAAATGAAATATCTAATGGAATTTCACAAATAGTTAATGAATTTTGTAAATCTTTAACTATAATGTGTTTGACATACATACCAAGTGGTTTAAATTTAGTGATTTAAATCCAACATATTTTTAGCATTACCAGTTAGCCAATATAAACAAGAAAGTATATCAAAATCCATAATGATGGAATTTTGAGATCATTTGATTTTGAATTATATGAAGAATACAAATTTTGTTTATTAGGCAAAATAACCTAATAGCCTTTTCACTTAACAGAGTGATTAAGCGACAAGTATTGGTTCTCGAACATAATGATGTATATGGAGCAACGAATACATAAGCTAGAGGTAGGTTTTTTTACTTCATTATATTTACTGATGATATCAGTAGATATAGATACATATATCTTATGAAATATATATCAGAATCCTTTGAAATGTTCAAAGAATTCAAAGTGAAGTTTGAAACCAATTTTAATAGAAAAATGAATATTTTTCAAACAGTTCGAAAGAGAATATTTAAGCCAATATATTTAATGACTATCTGAATGAATTTGGAATTGTTTCACAACTCTGTCCACCTAGAACACCATATTGAAATGGTGTGTCTGGCAAGAGAAACCACACCTTATAAGATATAATACGATCGATGATAAGTCATATAGATCTTCCAATAAATTAAATTGAGAACAATTAAATTAATCCTACTAAAACAAGTCTTAAGACGCCATAGAAGATATGGATTAGGAAATGTCCTAGTATGTCTAAATGCATAGATTTGGGATGTATGGCGCTTGTTAAACATCATTCCTCTAATAAGAACAGACCCAAATCAAATAAATATTTTGTGGAATATCCAAAAGAAGAAAATGGATATTAATTCTACAAATCCTCTGAGAATAAATTGTTTATTGCTCCAATCGGTAACCTTATAAAGGAGAGTCAGTTACTAATATACCAATGAGAATATAATAGAATCTGAAATGTCTCGGAGACGATAAAATACCATTGAATCTTGTATAGACAAGAAATTGAGTGGGAGTGACACAATAGTTACAATGTTATATATTGATAACACATTGATTATTGTGAATAATGTTAGTTTTAAAACAAGAAACACATACTGATTCTAAGAAAGATAATGTTTGGATTAAGAAGTTCATAATTGTGCTTAATTCATTGTTGATCCAAAGATTTATTTTGTGATAACAATGTGGCTATTTCTCAGGCCTAAAATGATAAACTCGTTATCGATCCAAACATATATTTAAGAAATATAATTCTTATGTGAAGTTTTTCACAGAGGATATGGACATATCTGCAAAGTTGCCAACGTTGTAATGTTGCAGACCTACAGAATTAAACTCTGTCGCAGTAGAAATTTAATAGTCACACTAGTTTCATGAGTATATGTTACATGAATGATTGACTCTAGTGCGAATGGGTGATTGTTAGAGTTTATGCCCTAGAGGCAATCCATTTGTTGTGATTAATGATGTTGTAGTTTTATTTGGAAAAAAATTATTCTGTTATGTTATATTTACAGCGTAATATAAATAGTAGTTTAATAGAAGTCCTTAAAATAATGATATGGAATTATATAGTTCGAGTAAGACTGAACATGAGATTATATAATGTGATAAGTACTATAATTTTTAAATGTCCCTAGTCGAGTTTTATTGTTTATAAAGGACAACAATAAAGCGTTGAGACTAGTATATTGATTGACTGATGATCAAATCTCATTGATCATTAATATACGTGATATAAAAGTCAAGATATAAATACGTATTGGAGAATATCGTATTGGGCTGACCCACCATGAGATAACTCCATGGAATATAATTAACTGTATCATAAGTTATTCTCATAGTGGTAGTGATGTAATGGTCCTCAGACCTGAAATCATTATAATTTTATTCGAGGATATTTGTGTTTTGATATCATCTAAACTTATTCGTAACAGAGTAACGATAACGGTAAATATTGGATACATCTCAATTCGAATGAAAATTATGAATGATCTAGATGGAATTTAACCCCACGATAAATTTGTAGTGATATCCACGGGCCTATTGATTGAGTAAGACAGTAAAATGCATGGTCGTGCTCAAATATTGATTTGTTTTGAACAGTCTACTCATCGATCGATAAAACAGATTAAATTATAATGGGAATGATATGATCCTTGTCTCTAGTTTAATTCGGGATATATTGGTTAAAGCCGATTATATTACGTTGATACACTGGTCACAGAAAAGATTGTATCAAATCATTGATCTTATTATAACTTGGGTAGCAACGATGTATTACTAGATGCCAATCACTGTTTAAGATTTTAAATATAATTTAAAATCATTGCCAACATTGTAATAACCTATGGGGTCACACATTAGAACGTTATTAAAAGAATATTTATTTTGGACAAATAAAATATGTTGATATTTTATTTAGAGGATGGAATAAGTACTAAGGTTTAGATCCTAAATTTTGGTTAACTCCTATTTTATAATGGAACTCTTGTTTCCTTTTAAATGGATAGCGGCTAACCCAAATCTGATTAGGTCAAAAACAAAGTCAGCTAAAAAACCTAATTTCCTCCAAAACAAAATAATGGCGGCTAGCACTGATTCCTTTTGTCTTCTTGATTCGATGTAGGAGGAGGCATTCTTGTGGATATCCATCGAGGCTCGACGCTTCGAGGGCTAGTATTCGATCAACATAAATTTGAAATTCGATCGGCTGAAGAGTGATACAAGTTTCGTTGAGGTATAACTCTCGATTTATGAATTAATACATGAATTATTGTTTGATTTGGTTGCAATTTAATTATTAGTTTTGAAATCAAACCAAAATTTAACATTCATAAATCATGTCCACAATTCAAGGTATGCAAATTCTACGATTTCATGCTACTAATCATTTACATGATTATGAGCCAATTTTGCCAATAGCATGTAGTTTTATATTTTCCCCCAACGTCTCCCCCATTATTCGTTCGCATAATTCACATAGAACGTTAGGCTCGCAAATTAGCCTAACTTATAAAAAAAGGGAAAAGAAAGGGACATGTAACATTCCAACAGGCATAAACAATATAGATCAACATGCGTAGTATAAATTTGGGACAGAACGACATAAACTTAATTAAGCACATGAACGTGATCTTACATTTAATTTAGATCCAATTAACAGGCGAACAAGTATAGATCCAATTGTATAAGCATGAACTTATATAGATCTTAAACATGGGTACTAGATTGGATCTAAACATGTAAGCTGTATAAACATAACTTATCATGTAATTTGTATATGCAGCATGGTAGGTTCAATTGTGTTAGTCCAATAGTCTTATAGGCATAGGATGTACATGATAAATCAATCGCAACAGTCCCATAGGCAAGGTAGGCTTTTCTATGTCAGTCACAACAGTCCGATAAAGGCTTTTCTATGACAGTCACAACAGTCCAACAGGCATAAGCAATTCGGAATTGACAAAAGGATAGAAACGAATAGAATTAGGCATAGTTCTAGATCCAGTTATTACAGTTATGATTTTCTTGTTAGATGTTCACTTCTAAACAATGGTTATACTTACAGAAAAAGGACGGATCTTGATTTCTAGGATCTGAATTATGAATTTGAAAAGCTATCCTTTGATGTAGACGTTTGACTCTCTAGTTCTTCTAATTGATTCCTTGTTTGAATTTGATTCTCTAGTTTGGGGTAGATGAATGGAGGCTACACTTGTTTGGCCATAGATAGCATGATGGCTTCAGAGAGCAAGATTATGTGGTTTTAGGGTTGAGGGTTGGGGTTGTTTATGTAAAAGTTTAGATTAATGAGAGCCGTTAGATCAACCTAGGAGTAATCAGAGCCATTAGACCAAATAGAGCTAACCGGGAGTCGCCACATATTCCCTAATGACTCAGAAAACGTCACTGGACAAAACATCCCAGATCTGGCTGACGTGGTCGACCCCTACAAGGGGGTCGACACCCCAGTCAACACACCTCTTGGGGGTAGGCACCTATGTCGACCCCTCCTTGAGGGAGTCGACCCTAATGGGCAGGAATTTTCCAGCCCAGCTGATTCTCAGAATTTTGAAATTCGAACTCCTTTTTTGATTTAATTATTACTTATATTTAATTTACGTTTAAACTTGAAATCTTCTGAACTCCATAACTTCTTCATACAGAGTCTGATTCACGCAAACTCGGACTCTATCTCAAGTAGAATTATGAGACGAACACAATGGAGAAACTCGTTTCCCCTTATTTCCACATTTTTAATGAAGTATTATTTAATTCGTTACTTTAATATTCATAGAAAATACGGGGTGTTACATTTACCATGGTCAGAATCCGATTTACTATATTATGGAATATGATGCACCATGTTATATTTCTATTTCATATCAATAAATGAGTTTTTCAAAATCAAACAGTGCAATCTTGGATTTTTAAATGGATGTTGCAACTCAGGACTTCGATGTTGCACCCAACAGTCATGGATTATTCCACCAACCATAACTATGTATCCATTTTGAGTTACCTGAACCATAACCAGTCAAAACGAAGCTCTCTCATAGATCTATAGGACTAACAGGTTCCACCAATCTCATCTTAGTTCAGTATCCATGAAATTCAATCATAATGACTATTGGGAACATCGAAAGCTTTTTTAGCTCAATTTTTCATATGTCGTTTTGTTGGTCAAAGGGGGGTTGACCGTGGTAGAAATTCGATTTACTATTTTTTGGAATATGATGCACCATGTTATATTTTTATCATCCCCATAAACGTGTTATAAAAAGTCCTACAATTCAATCATGGAGTTTCAAACGGATGTTGCACCCAAAGACTTTAATGTTCCACTGAACAGACGTGGGTTGTTCTGCTAACCATAAATTTGTATCCATTTTGAGTTACTAGAACCACAACAAGTCAAAACGAAGCTCTCTCATGGATCTATAGGACTAATAGGTTCCACCAATCTCATCTTAGTTCAGTAACCAAGAAGTTCAATCTTAATGACTATTGGGAACATCAAAAGCTTCTTTAGCTCAATTGTTTACATACCGTTTTGTTGGTCAAAGGGGTTTTGACCATGGTTAGAACTCGATTTACTATACTTTGGAACATGATGCACCATGTTATATTTCCATTTCATCCCCATAAACGAGTCTTTAAAAGACAAACAACACAATCTTGGATTTTCAAACAGATGTTGCACCTCAAGACTTCGATGTCGCACACAATAGACGTAGGTTGTTCCTCCAACCATAACTTTGTATCCATTTTGAGTTACTAGAAACATAACCAGTCAAACAGAAGCTCTCTTATAGATCTATAGGACTAACAGGTTCCACCCATCTCATCTTATTCAGTAATCAAGAAATTCAATCATAATGACTATTCGGAACATCGAAAGCTTTTTTAGCTCCATTTTTCACATGTCGTTTTGTTGGTCAAAGGTGGGTTGACCGTGGTAGGAATTCGATTTACTATTTTTTGGAATATGATGCACCATGTTATAATTCAATTTCATCCCCATAAACGAATTTTAAAAGTTCATACAGTGTAATATTGGAGTTTCAAATGGATGTTGCACCTCAAGACTTCGATGTTGCACCAAACAGACGAGGGTTGTTCTGCCAACCATAACTTTGTATCCATTTTGAGTTACAAGAACCATAACCAATCAAAACGAAGCTCTCTTATAGATTTATAGGACTAATAGGTTCCACCAATCTCATCTTAGTTCAGTAACCAAGAAATTCAGTCATAATGACTATTGGGAAAATCGAAAGCTCTTTTAGCTCAAATTTTCACATGCCGTTTTGTTGGTCAAAGGGGGGTTGACAGTAGTTAGAATTTGATTTACTATACTTTGGAACATGATGCACCATGTTATATTTCTAGTTCATCCCCATAAATGAGTTTTAAAAAGACAAACAATGCAATCTTGGATTTTCAAACAGATGTTGCACCTCAAGGCATCGATGTTGCACCCAATAGACGTGGGTAGTACCGCCAACCATAACTTTGTATCTATTTTGAGTTACTAGAAACATAACCAGTCAAAACGAAGCTCTCTCATAGATGAATTTATAGCCCCATCTCATCTTATTCAATAACATGGAAATTCAATCATAATGACTATTCGGAACATCGAAAGCTTTTTTAGCCCCATTTTTCACATGTCATTTTGTTGGTCAAAGGTAGGTTGACCGTGGTAGGAATTCGATTTACTATTTTTTGGAATATGATGCACCATGTTATATTTCTGTTTCATCCCCATAAATGAATTTTCAAAAGTCATTCTGCGTAATCTTGGAGTTTCAAATGGATGTTAAACCTTAAGACTTCGATGTTGCACCCAATAGACGTGGGTTGTTCTGCCAACCATAACTTTGTATCCATTTTGAGTTACTAGAACCATAACCAATCAAAACAAAGCTCTCTCATAGATTTATAAGACAAACAGGTTCCACCAATCTCATCTTAGTGCAGAATCTATGAAATTCAATCATAATGACTATTGGGGAAAGTCGAAAGCTTTTTTAGCTCTATTTTTCACATGCCGTTTTGTTGGTCAAAGGGGGGTTGACAGTGGAAGGAATTTGATTTACTATTTTTTGGAATATGATGCATCATGTTATATTTTTATTTCATCCCCATAAACGTGTTTTAAAAAGTCCAATAGTGCAATCTTGGAGTTTCGAACGGATGTTGCACCTCAAGACTTCAATGATGCACCGAACGGACGTGGGTTGCCCTGCTAACCATAAATATGTATCCATTTTGAGTTACTAGAACCATAATCAGTCAAAATGAAGCTCTCTCATAGATCTTTAGGATAACAGGTTCCACCAATCTCATCTTAGTTCAGCAACCAAGAAATTCCATCATAATGACTATGGGAACATCGAAAGCTTTTTTAGTTCAATTTTTCATATGATGTTTTGTTGGTCAAAGGGGGTTGACCATAATAGGAATTTGATTTACTAGTTTTTGGAATATGATGCACCATGTTATATTTCTATTTCATCCCAATAAACGAGTTTTCAAAAGTCATACAGTGTGAGCTTGGAGTTTCAAACAGATGTTGCACCTCAAGACTTCAATGTTGCACCCAACAGACATGGGTTGTTTTGCCAACCATAACTTTGTATCCATTTTGAGTTACTAGAACCATAACCAGACAAAACTAAGCTCTCTCATTGATCTATAAGACTAACATGTTCCGCCCATCTCATCTTAGATCTGTGGGCAAGAAATTCAATCATATTGACTATTGGGAACATCGAAAGCTTTTTAGCTCAATTTTTCACATGCCATTTTGTTGGTCAAAGGGGGTTTGACTATGGTCAGAATTCGATTTACTATATTACGGAATGTGATGCACCATGTTTTATTTCTGTTTCATCTCAGTAAATGAGTTTTCCAAAAATCATACAGTGCAATCTTGGATTTTCAAAAGGATGTTGCACATCAATACTTCAATGTTGCACCCAACAATCGTGGGTTGTTCCGCCAACCATAACTATGTATCCATTTTGAGTTACTAGAACCATAACCAGTCAAAACGAAGCTCTCTCATAGATCTATAGGACTAACAGGTTCCACCAATCTCATCTTAGTTCAGTATCCATGAAATTCAGTCATAATGACAATTGGGAACATCGAAAGCTTTTTTAGCTCAAATTTTCATATGCTGTTTTGTTAGTCAAAGGAGGGTTGACCGTGGTAGGAATTCGATTTACTATTTTTTGGAATACGATGCACCAAGTTATATTTTTATCATCCCCATAAACATATTTTAAAATGTCCTACAGTGTAATCTTGGAGTTTCAAATGGATGTTGCACCTCAAGACTTCAATGTTGCACCGAACAGACGTGGGTTGCTCTGCTAACCATAAATTTGTATCCATTTTGAGTTACTAGAACCATAACCAGTCAAAACGAAGCTCTATCATATATCTTTAATACTAACAGGTTCCACCAATATCATCTTATTTCATTTACCAAGAAGTTCAATCTTAATGACTATTGGGAACATCAAAAGCTTTTTTAGCTCAATTTTTCACATGCCGTTTTGTTGGTCAAAGGGGGTTTGACCGTGGTTAGAATTCGATTTACTACACCTTGGAACATGATGCACCATGTTATATTTCTATTTTATCCCCATAAATGAGTTTTCAAAAGAAAAACAATGCAATCTTGGATTTTCAAACAGATGTTGCACCTCAAGACTACGATGTTGCACCCAATATACGTGGGGTGTTCCGCCAACCATAACTTTGTACCCATTTTGAGTTACTAGAAACATAACCAGTCAAAACGAAGCTCTCTCATAGATCTATAGGACTAATAGGTTCTTCCCATCTCATCTTATTCAATAACCAAGAAATTCAATTATAATGACTATTCGGAACGTCTAAAGCTTTTTTAGCTCCGTTTTTCACAGGTCGTTTTGTTGGTCAAAGGTGGGTTGACCGTGATAGGAATTCGATTTACTATTTTTTGGAATATGATGCACCATGTTATATTTCTATTTCATCCCCATAAACGAATTTTCAAAAGTCATTCTGCGTAATCTTGGAGTTTCAAATGGATGTTGCACCTCAAGACTTCGATGTTGCACCCAACAGACGTGGGTTGTTCTGCCAACCATAACTTTGTATCCATTTTGAGTTACTAGAACCATAACCAATCAAAACAAAGCTCTCTCACAGATTTATAAGAAAACAGGTTCCACCAATCTCATCTTAGTTCAGAATCTATGAAATTCAATCATAATGACTATTGGGAAAATCGAAAGCTTTTTTAGCTCTATTTTTCACATGCCGTTTTGTTGGTCAAAGGGGGGTTGGCCGTGGTAGGAATTTGATTTACAATTTTTTGGAATATGATGCACCATGTTATATTTTTATTTCATCCCCATAAAAGTGTTTTAAAAAGCCCTATAGTGCAATCTTGGAGTTTTAAAAGGATGTTGCACCTCAAGACTTCAACGATGCACCGAACGGACGTGGGTTGTTCTGCTAACCATAAGTTTGTATCCATTTTGAGTTACTAGAACCATAATCAGTCAAAATGAAGCTATCTCATAGATCTATAGGATAATAGGTTCCACCAATCTCATCTTAGTTCCGCAACCAAGAAATTCCATCATAATGACTATTGGGAACATCGAAAGCTTTTTTAGTTCAATTTTTCATATGTCGTTTTGTTGGTCAAAGGGGGGTTGACCATAATAGGAATTTGATTTAATATTTTTTGGAATATGATGCACCATGTTATATTTCTATTTCATCAGAATAAACGGGTTTTCAAAAGTCATACAGTGTGATCTTGGAGTTTCAAACAGATGTTGCACCACAAGACTTCAATGTTGCACCCAACAGACGTGGGTTGTTCTGCCAACCATTACTTTATATCCATTTTAAGTTACTAGAACCATAACCAGACAAAACTAAGCTCTCTCATTGAGCTATAAGACTAACAGGTTCCGCCCATTTCATCTTAGATCAGTGGCCAAGAAATTCAATCATAATGACTATTGGGAACATCAAAAGCTTTTTTAGCTCAATTTTTCACATGTCGTTTTGTTGGACAAAGGGGGTTTGACTATGGTCAGAATTCGATTTACTATATTACGGAATATGATGCACCATGTTATATTTCTGTTTCATCTAAGTAAATGAGTTTCCAAAATCATACAGTGCAATCTTGGATTTTCAAAAGGATGTTGCACATCAAGACTTCAATGTTGCACCCAACAATCGTGGGTTGTTCCGCCAACCATAACTATGTATCCATTTTGAGTTACTAGAACCATAACCAGTCAAAACGAAGCTCTCTCATAGATCTATAGGACTAACAGGTTCCACCAATCTCATCTTAGTTTAGTATCCGTGAAATTCAATCATAATGACAATTGGGAACATCGAAAGCTTTTTTAGCTCAATTTTTCAAATGCCGTTTTGTTGGTCAAAGGGGGGTTGACCATGGTAGGAATTCGATTTACTATTTTCTGGAATACGATGCACCATGTTATATTTTTATCATCCCTATAAACATATTTTAAAATGTCCTACAGCGCAATCTTGGAGTTTCAAATGGATGTTGCACCTCAAGACTTCAATGTTGCACCGAACAGACATGGGTTGCTCTGCTAACCATAAATTTTTATCCATTTTGAGTTACTAGAACCATAACCAGTCAAAACGATGCTCTCTCATAGATCTATAGGACTAATAGGTTCCACCAATCTCATCTTAATTCATTAAACAAGAAGTTCAATCTTAATGACTAGTGGGAACATCAAAAGCTTTTTTAGCTCAATTTTTCACATGCCGTTTTGTTGGTCAAAGGTGGTTTGACCGTGGTTAAAATTCGATTTACTATACCTTGGAACATGATGCACCATGTTATATTTCTATTTTTCCCCATAAATGAGTTTTCAAAAGAAAAATAATGCAATCTTGGATTTTCAAACAGATGTTGCACCTCAAGACTATGATGTTGCACCCAATATACGTGGGTTGTTCCGCCAACCATAACTTTGTATCCATTTTGAGTTATTAGAACCATAACCAGTCAAAACGAAGCTCTCTCATAGATCTACAGGACTAACAGGTTCTACCCAACTCATCTTATTCAGTAACCAAGAAATTCAATTATAATGACTATTCGGAACATCTAAAAGTTTTTTAGCTCCATTTTTCACATGTCGTTTTGTTGGTCAAAGGTGGGTTGACCGTGATAGGAATTCGATTTACTATTTTTTGGAATATGATGCACCATGTTATATTCCAATTTCATCCCCATAAACAAATTTTAAAAGGTCATACAGTGTAATATTGGAGTTTCAAACGGATATTGCACCTCAAGACTTCGATGTTGCACCCAACAGACGTGGGTTTTTCTGCCAGCCATAACTTTGTATCCATTTTGAGTTACTAGAACCATAACTAGTCAAACCATCTCATAGATTTATAGGACTAACAGGTTCCACCAATCTCATCTTAGTTCAGTAACCAAGAAATTCAATCACAATGACTATTGGGAAAATCAAAAGCTTTTTTAGCTCAATTTTTCACTTGCCGTTTTGTTGGTTAAAGGGGGGTTGACCTTGGTCAGAATTTGATTTACTATAATTTGGAACATGATGCACCACGTTGTATTTCTATATCATCCCCATAAAAGAGTTTTAAAAAGACAAACAATGCAATCTTGGATTTTCAAACAGATGTTGCACCTCAAGACTTCGATGTTGCACCCAACAGACGTGGGTTGTACCGCTAACCATAACTTTGTATCCATTTTGAGTTACTGGAAACATAACCAGTCAAAACGAAGCTCTCTCATAGATATATAGGACTTACCGGTTCCACCAATCTCATCTTATTCAGTAACCAAGAAATTCAATCATAACGACTATTCGGAACATCGAAAGCTTTTTTAGCTCCATTTTTCACATGTTGCTTTGTTGGTCAAAGGTTGGTTGACCGTGGTACGAATTCGATTTACTATTTTTTGGAATATGATGCACAATGTTATATTTCTATTTCATCTCCATAAATGAATTCAAAAGTCATACTATGTAATCTTGGAGTTTTAAAGGGATGTTGCACCTCAAGACTTCGATGTTGCACCCAACAGGCGTAGGTTGTTCTGCCAACCATAACTTTGTATCCATTTTGAGTTACTAGAACCATAATTAGTCAAAACAAAGCTCTCTCATAGTTCTATAGGACTAACCGGTTCCATCAATCTCATCTTAGTTCAGTGTCCATGAAATTCAATCTTAATGACTATTGGGAACATCGAAAGCTTTTTTAGCTTAATTTTTTACATGCCGTTTTGTTGGTCAAAGGGGGTTGACTGTGGTTGGAATTGATTTACTATTTTTTGGAATATGATGCACCATGTTATATTTTAATTTCATCCCCATAAACGTTTTTCAAAAAGACCTATAGTGCAATCTTGGAGTTTCAAATGGATGTTGCACCGCAAGACTTCAATGTTGCACCGAACAGACGTGGGTTGTTCTCCTAACCATAAATTTGTACCCATTTTGAGTTACTAGAAGCATAACCAGTCAAAACGACGCTCTCTCATAGATCTAAAGGACTAATAGGTTCCACCAATCGCATCTTAGTTCAGTAACCAATAAATTCTATCATAATGACTATTGGGAACATCGAAAGCTTTTTTACCTCAATTTTTCACATGTCGTTTTGTTGGTCAAAGGGGGGTTGACCATGATAGGAATTTGATTTACTACTTTTTGGAATATGATGCACCATGTTATATTTCTATTTCATCCACATAAACGGGTTTTCAAAAGTCATAAGGTGTGATCTTTGAGTTTCCAACAGATGTTACACCTCAAGACTTCAATATTGCACCCAACAGACGTGGGTTGTTCTACCAACCATAACTTTGTATCCATTTTGAGTTACTAGAACCATAACCATTCAAAATGAAGCTCTCTTGTAGATATATAAGACTAACAGGTTCCACCCACCTCATCTTGGATCAGTAACCAAGAAATTCAATCATAATGACTATTGGGAACATCGAAAGCTTTTTAGCTCAATTTTTCTCATGCCGCTTTGTTGGTCAAAGGGGGTTTGACCATAGTCAGAATTCGATTTACTGTATTATGGAATATGATGCACCATGTTATATTGCTATTCCATCTCAATAAATGAGTTTTCCATAATCGTACAGTACAATCTTGGATTTTCAAACGGATGTTGAAACACCCTACCTCCGTTAAGGTCACTCACAAAGGGAATGCCTTAACTTCGATGGAGTGCTATAGTTAAAACATACAGATAATTTTCAAGACAGACATATAAACATCGGAAAAACTAAAATTATTTCATAAGCACATGGTTCAGTCAACCATTACAACAACTGTCTCCAAAACCAACTTCCAAATTATTACAACAAAATCTGTGTCTTGATTAAAACATAAAGAAGCAAAAAATAAATAAGGCAACATAAATCCCCAATAAGAGTGTATCCCAATCCATAGCCCAAGAAATGAGAATCCAAGCAATAAATCTACTCTCTTCAAGCTGGAAATGGTCTAAACTAAGCTGAAGTATTCAGTCCCTAAGGAACGGGGGGGGGGGGGGGGGGGTGACGGAAGAAAAGAAGATGAAAGAAAAATGGGTCGACATAAGTCTGGTTAGTCCAGTGATTATTCAGCATGTAAACAGGTAAGAGGATTATGACATGAATAAGCTGGACGTAGGACAGTAACATAGAAATAAGGTGACATAAGATAAGGCAAGATAAAACAAGGCAAGATAAATTAATCATACTATTGTACTCCTTTCCATTTCTCTGCACCTACTAAATGTTTCAATCATCATCATGTGTTCAAACAAAGTGATCCCTTTTATCGATCGACTCCTACTCGCATGCATTAACAACTTGTGTCATACGGCCCCGCTTGATTGTAGATACCTGTGCTAATCCCACCATGGGTATATCAAATACTATGGGGGCAACCCGACACAATTCAAGATGCACAGTGTATAACTACTGGTGCCTAGTGCCTACTTTTTTTTCCACTCCAGAGTACGTGCATCCCCATACTCCGTGGGAACCTACACTGACGCCACACCCGCCCTTGTTTTGACCGCTTATGATTAGCCCAGTAATCGTGCCCCACCCGGCCTAGTTCAGAGTACCATGATGCATCTATGTGAGTTAGTGCTGAAATGGGTCCTCGTTACTAGGGTTTCCTAATCAACATGTTTAAATGGTTAAGTGTTCCCAAATTAACCTAACCCTACCCATTAGATTAGTTAACATGTTGTATTGGTTAGGTGTTGCCTTAATTAACTTAACCCTTCCATTCCTGTCTTAGCTTTAATTCATTCATTAAAGCACGAACCACTGACATTAGACATGTATTGTTGCGGTCGCTGTATGTGCCGGTAGGTTCCAGGAAGTCTTACACAACAACTCAGTCTAACCTCGGGTTCTTTTGGGCTTAATGCGCTAACCTCTCACATTAGATCTATATTGTTACGGTCGCTGGATGTGCCGGGCGGTTCCGGGCAGTCTTACACCTTAACTCAATCTAACCTCGGGTTAGGCATATTCGCCTTTTACTTAGTTTACATATTTACCCTTCATGTTTATATGTAAAGTATCAATCAATTGTTGTCATTCAAGTCATGCCCCATTTACCCTCTAAATCATGTTCATAATTTTAGGTATAAAAATCATACCATTTCATGCTACTAATCACTTACATGATTATGAGCCAAACCATGCCAATAATATGTAATTCAATGTTTTTTCCCAACGTTTCCCACGTTATACGTTCACATAATTCATATAGAACGTTAGGCTCGCAACTTAGTCTAACTCATAAACAAAAGGAAAAAAAAGAGGAATATGTAACATTCCAACATCATAAAATAATATGGATCTAAATAAACATGTATCAATTTTAGATCCAATTAATATGAATCTTAAGCATATGAATGAGAACTTACATAGAATTACACAAATCCAATTAGGCATGTACATGTGAACTTGCATTTGAGTTGGACCAATTTAACATAGATCTAAACATATGAGAATGTAGATCTAAGCATATGGCATATATGAACATAGCTTAACTTATGAACTTGCATAAACATAACAAAGTGGAATACAACATGATACGTTTTATTGCCATATTAGTATACAACATGATAGTTTCATCACCAAATTACATTCAACATGATAGGTTCATCGTACAACATGATAGGTTCATCATCAAATTACATACAACATGATAGGTTCATCAGACAACATGATATGTATCATATACTTAAGCAATTCAAGTTCTACAAAAGGATAGGCACGAATTTACATTAGGTGTTGTTCTAAATCCAGTTATCATAGTCAAGATTCTATTAGATATTTAGATCTAAATGATAACTAGACTTACAGAAAAAGAATAAGTCTAATGTTCTCTGATCTGTATTCTGAAACTGAATAGCTATCCTTTGTTGTAGAGGTTGAATTATCTAAATTGAATTAGGTTTGGAGATTGATTTAGTTTAGGGAGAAACGGAGGCTATGCTAGGTCGACCATGGACAGCATGACGACTTCTTAGAGCAAGGTTACAAGGGTTAGGGTTTAGCTTTAGCTTGCTTATATAGATGTTTAGGTTAATATGAGCCGTAAGATCAACCTAGATCCAATCAAAGCCATCCAAACCTAAGAGAACCAACCGGAACATGACACATATTCCCTAGTGACAAAGAAAATCGTCACCGTTCGGATCAGGTCAGAGGGGTCGACCCCATAAGGGGGGTTGACACCCATGTCGACACCCTTAGGGGGGTCGACACCTATGTCAACATCCCCTGGGGGGGTCGACACCCCTGGGCGGGAAATTTCCCGCCCAGCCTGCTTCATCTGAAATTCGAAATTCAAACTGATTCTAATTATTATTTTAATTTATGTTTAAATTAGAAAACTTCTAAACTCCATAACTTCATCATATGGAGTCCGATTTACGCAAACTCGGACTCTCTCTCAAGAAGAATTCCGAGACGAACGCAATGGCGTAACCCATTATCCCTTAATTCTTCTTATGAAAATTAAGTGTTCGTTAATTTAAATATTCACTAAAATTATGGGGTGTTACATTCTCCCCACCTTAAAAGGATTTCGTCCCCGAAATCTCTAAGTTAAGAACAATGTGTCCTAACATCCGAACTTTATCTACTCAACTATCAATCACAGGAATCCATTGTCCTTAAAATTATTTCTAATGCTTTCATGATCATATGAATTGTGTGTGTATATGTCCTTATCTAAATTATGTCGGTGCCATGAGTCCATTATGTCTGCAATTATTCCCATTCAAACTTTCTACATGAGTGCACTATCATTCATACAAATGCAACGTCCATATGATAACACACCAAGTTTCAATCCATATACAAATACATATATGCATATGCAATATGAAAATAACTGAGCCAATGTAACACCTAATGTGTGTGTATATGCATCCACGAGAAACCACTAGCAACCACTTACAACCACTTGCAACCGTCTATCATAACATGTTTCAAGTACATGTTTACATCCATTGGTTTCTACCTAAGAATAAAGAATAGGACCGAGGAGATATGCTTAAAAAGGTAGATACAAGCATGTATAAACTTATGGAAAAAGAGATCAAGGATGTACACTCAAAAAGAAAAGGGTAGGCTGCGCATATCTTGTCCTCTGTCTCCCAACTCACGTCTTCCTCAGCATCACTCCATTGTAATTTAACAATCTTGACTTCATGGTTGCATAGCTTTTTGACTTCTGTACCCAAGATACGAGTTGGAACTCTTCTCACAGTCGCTTCTCGTTCCACTTCTACTTCCTCTAGTATGCTTGGCTCCACAACTTCCGCAGACTCATGTAAGCACTTTCATAGTTGAGAAAAATGAAAAACATTATGAGCTACAGCCAGTCTTTCGGGTAGCTCTACTCTGTAAGCTATCGTCCTAGTCCTTTCAATGATAGGAAATGGTCCTACAAATCTTGGTGCCAACTTTCCTACGGACCCAAAGCGAATGATATTCCTCAAAGGAGATACTTTATGGAACACCCTATCTCCAACCTCAAACTCAAGGTCGGACCTTCTTTTGTCTACATAGGACTTCTGTCTATCTTGGACAGTTTTCATTCGTCTTCGTATCAAGTCCACTTTTTCTGAAGTTTCTCTGATCATGTCTGGCCCAAGTTTGAGCTTGTCTGTAGACTCCCACCAATAAGTTGGTGATCAACATGGTCTTCCATATAAAGCTTCAAAGGGTGTCGTGCCTATGGTGGCTTAGTAGCTATTGTTGTAAGCGAATTCCACCAAAGGAAGATGATCCTCCCATGTTCCTCCAAAGTCAAGAATGCACAATCTCAAGAGGTCTTCTAGTATTCTGTTCACCCTTTCCATCTGACCATCGGTTTGTGGGTGATAAGTCGTGCTTAAGCATAGCTGTGTGCCTACAGCACCTTGCAAATTCCTCCAAAACTCGCTTGTAAAGATAGGATCTCGATCACTCACTATGCTGGAGGGTATCCCATTTAGTCGAACTATCTCTTTAAGATAAATGGACGCTAAAGACGAGGCAGTCCTTCTACTCTTAACAGGTATAAAGTGAGCGCTTTTAGTGAGCCTGTCCACTATTACACAAATACTGGTATTGTCCCTTCTTGACCTAGGCGACCCATCAACAAAGTCCATCGAAATGCTCTCCCATTTCCACTGTGGGACCTCTAGAGGATGAAGCAGACCACCAGGCTTCTTCTGCTCCGCTTTGACTTGCTGGCATATCAAGCACTTAGAGACGAACTTAGCTACATCCCTCTTCATGCCATACCAAAAGAAAACCCTTTTTATGTATTTATACATCTTGTCTCCACCTGGGTGTATGGTCAACTTAGAATGGTGTGCTTCTTCGAAAACCGTCTTTACCAAATCCCTTGCTTGTGGGATGCATAGTCTTCCATTCCGCCTCAACCAACCCTCATGATCGATGGATTATCTATTAAGGTGACTAGAAGTCTCACCCCTAATTAGCTTATCCATTAGATCATTTAGCTGAGGGTGTTCACGTTGCGCGGTTCCTATTGAGTTCAAAAGAATAGGCCGCACTTCTAGTGATGCAAACAAACCAGGAAAAATTCAAAGGAGGGTCTAAAGTCAAAGTTTGCTATGTACTCCAAGCTTTGCCTTTCTACAAAGAGAGGACGTAAGGTCAGCTTCTTTCTACTCAAGGCGTCTGCTACTACATTGCCCTTGCCAGGGGTATAGGAATCTCAAAATAATATGAGGCGAGAAATTTCATCCACCTTTGTTGTCTTAAGTTAAGATCTTTCTATGAGAAAAGGTACTTTAATGATTTATGGCCAGTAAACAATTCAAACCTTTCTCCTAGTAGGCAATGACGCCATGACTTAAGAGCAAAAACAATGGCAGTTCCAAATCATGAGTTGGGTAGTTCTTCTCATGTACCCTCAACTGCCTTCCCTTATAACAAACTACCTTGCCTTCTTGCATCAAGACAGCGCCTAATCCTGTACCGCATGAGTCTGCGTATGTTGTAAACATTTTTCTCCCATCAGGCAATGTCAGAACTGCGGTTGTTATTAAAGACCTTTTCAAATGTTGGAAAGCAACATCGCAATCGAAATCCCAATCGAAAGTTAGGTTCTTCTTTGTCAATCTTGTGAGTGGTGCTGATATTTTCGCAAAGCATTTAATGAATTTTCGTTAAAAGCCCGCTAGCCCGAGAAACATTACGACTTCGGTTGCATTCCGTGGAACCTTCCAATCTTGCACTGCAGCTACTTTTGCCGGGTCCGCAGCTATCCCCTCTTTGGACAACACATGTCCAAGAAACCTTACTTCTTCTCTCCAGATATGGCATTTGGGGAATTTTGCCTTCAGTTGATGTGCACGAAGAGTATCCATGACTTCCCTTAAATGCAAAGCATGCTCTTCCTCACTCTTGGAGAAAATCAAAATGTCGTCCACGAAGACCACTACAAATTTATTAAGGAACTCCCTGAACACCCTGCTCATCAAATCGACAAAATAAGTGGTTGCATTTGTCAAGTCGAAAGGCATGACAAGCCATTCGAAGAAACCATCCGAGGTCCTGAACACAGTCTTATCAATGCTATCTTCAGCCACTCTTAGCTGATGAAACCCGGTAGCCAGATCTAGTTAGGAGAAAACCGATGCACCTACAAGCTGGTCAAACAAGTCATCTATTCTTGGGAATGGGTGCCTATTCTTCTTAGTCAGCATGTTTAGCTTTCTATAGTCCACGCATAGGCGAAGTGAACCATCCGCTTTGGTTGCGAATACTACTGGTGCACCCCACTCAGAAATACTCCACCTTATGAACCCCTTTCCGAGCAGCTCTTTAACTTGCTTGCTGAGCTCTTTCCTCTCCCTTGAAGCCATGTGTCTAACAGGTAGAGCAATGGGCTTTGCATTATCTACATGGTATATGCGGAAGTCTATCTCCCGCTTCGAAGGTATGCCCTTCACCACTTCAAATACATCTGAGTATTCACGGACTACTCTAACAGACTGCAAGTTTTCAACAGACGCATCAAGAGATTCTAGGTTGCTAAGCATAACACAATTCATGGGATTACAAGAGATTTCGAGAGTGTTACCCAGGCGAGTCATAAGTCTAACCACTCCCTTTCTGCAATCGAAGATGGTACCATTACTTGATAACCAATCCGTGCCTTAAATCAACCCATAGCCCGCGAAGCCCAAAACATAGGCATTACATCTAAACCCAACGCTTAGTATAGAAATTTCCAAATCCAAACAAATCATTGACAAATATGCTGAGCCCCCAATTGGATTTGAAACAACCAAGGGATCCTCTGCTATACTAGTGTCTAGGTGCAGAGATTCAACTAAAGCAGTAGATATAAAAGAGTGCGATGCGCCGGATTCAAAGAGTGTACGAACATGATGATCAAAAAGATAAACTAAAATCTCAACAGAAATATTTCTACCTCGTTCTTGCGGAGGTGCTATGAGAGCGTGCACCTGCCCTCCTGAAGTAGACCCAGTCCTCTTCCCTTGCTTTCTTGGGCAGTCCTTAGCCATGTGTGCTAATTCGCCACATTGAAAACAACCACCTATCTTTCTCTTCTTCTTTCTGCACTCCTTAATCAGATGTCTAGGAATGTCACAAAAATTATACTTCCTCTTGTCTTGGGGTTTGTTATTCTTCCCGCCCTTTTTGGAATCTGTCTTCTTATTTTGCGATCCTACCACTTTCTTATCTTGAGGTACTTCCACCTTTGCCTCTTTCTTGCCATCTTTGTCTTCCTCCTGTAACAATGCCATGTCCACCAGTCTCTCATAAGTTGCACCCATAGGTATATGGGACATAGCTACGCTATGCAGTGGCTCATTCAACCCTTTAACAAAAACGGAGAGCACTCATATGTGGGGTGTTCACTAACTCCAATCTGAATCTGGCAGCTGGTTGAATTGGTTGACATACTCTTTGATCGACATACTACCCTGTTTGAGAGCTAAGAACTTCTCCATCTGTAAGCTTCGTTCAACTTGCGAGAGGAATATCTTTCCAAACCTCATTCGGAAATCCTCCCAAGTTTCAACTGGTAACTTCCCACCAATAATAGGCTTCGTCTTTAAGCAACCATACGGCTAACTGTATCTTCGGCCTATCGCCCACTTCGCAGTTAATAAACAAATCTTCGGTTTCTTTGAGCCAGTTTCTTACTTCTACAATGACTCGGTTCCATTAAAGTTCTTTCCACACATGGCTCGAAATCTCTACATATCTTGGAGAAAGCATTTGCGCATGGTGGAGGAAGAGGAACGGCTGCAGCTAGGGGAGGAGGAACGTTTTCCGGGCCTGCATCAGTAGCCCTAGCCTCTAGGAACCTTCTGAACCAGCCATGTACCGGTACGCCGTCTGGAAGGTTAAGATCCGTAGACATGCTGAAACGAAAAAGAAAAGATTCGAAAAAAAGGATAGAAAGATAGTGCATATGTCTTTGGGGATTATGCCTTTCAAAATAAAAACAATGCTTTTACTTGAAAATGCTTCTTTAAACTTCTTTTTGAAAATATGTTTCCAAAATTTTATCTCATCTGGCAAGCATCAGCTTTGATACCAAGTGAAACATTCCACCTCCATTAAGGTCACTCACAATGGGATTGTCTTAAATTCGGTGGAGCGCTATAGGTAAAAGATACAGATAATTTATAAGACAGACAAATAAACAGCGGAAAAACTAAATTTATTTCATAAGCACGTGGTTCAGTAAAAAATTACAACAACTGTCTCAAAACCAACTTCCAAACTATTACAACAAAATCTCTGTCTTAATTAAAACATAAAGAAGAATAAAATAAATAAGGCAGCATAAATCCCCAATAAGAGTGTATCCAAAGCCATAGCCCAAGAAAAGAGAATCCAAGCAATACATCTACTCTCTTCAAGTAGGAAATGGTATGAACTAAGCTAAAGTATTCCCTCCCTGCGGACCTTGGAAGGGGGGGATGGACGGAAGAAAAGAAGACGAAAGAAAAGCGGGTCAGACATAAGTCTGGTAAGTCCAGTGATTATTCAGCATGTAAACAGGTAAGAGGATCATGACATGAATAAACTGGACGTAGGACAGTAACATTGAAATAAGGTGACATAAGATAAGGCAAGATAAAACAAGGCAAGATAAACTAATCATACTATCGCACTCCTTTCCATTTCTCTGCATGTACTAAATGTTTCAATCATCATCATGTGTTCAAACAAAGTGATCCTTTTTATCGATTGGCTCCTACTCGCATGCATTTACTACTTATGTCATAAGGCCCAGCTCGATTGTAGATACCTATGCTGGTCCTACCATGGCGTGTATCAAATCCTATGTTGGCAACCCGACACAATTCACGATGCATAGTGTATAACTACTGATGCCGAGTGCCTGCTTTTTTCCACTCTGGAGTACGTGCACGCCCGAACTCCGTCGGAACCTACATTGACGCACCACCCCCCGTTGTTTTATCCTCTTATTATCAGCCCAGTGATCGTGCCCCACTCAGCCTAGTTCAAGGTCCCATGATACATCTATGTGGGTTACTGCTGAAATGGGTCCTTGTTACTAGGGTTTCCTAATCAACATGTTAAAATCGTTAAGTGTTCTCAAATTAACCTGACCCTATCCATCAGTTTGGTTAACATGTTGTATTGGTTAAATATTGCCTTAATTAGCTTAATTCTTCCATTCCTGTCTTAGCTTTAATTCATTCATTAAAGCACCAACCACTCACATTAGACATTTATTGTTGCGGTCGCTGGATGTGCCGGCCAGATTTGGGCAGTCTTACACCGCAACTCAGTCTAACCTCGGGTTCTTTTGGGCTTAATGCGCTAACCTCTCACATTAGATCTATATTGTTATGGTTGCTGGATGTGCCGGGCGGTTATGGGCAGTCTTACACCGTAACTCAATCTAACCTCGGGTTAAACATATTCGTCTTTTACTTAACTTACATATTTACCCTTCATGTTTATATGTAAATTATCAATCAATTGTTGTCATTCAAGTCATGCCCCATTTACCCTCTAAATCATGTTCATAATTTTTAGGCATATAAATCATACCATTCCATGCTACTAATCATTTACATGATTATGAGCCAAACCATGCCAATAATATGTAATTCAATGGTTTTTCCAACGTTACCCCTATTATGCATTTACATAATTCACATAGAACGTTAGGCTCACACCTTAGCCTACCTCATAAACAAAAGGAAAATAAGAGGAGCATGTAACATTCCAACATCAAAAAAAAAAATTATGGATCTAACTAAACATGTATCAATTTTAGATCCAATTAATATGAATCATAAGCATATGAACGGGAACTTACATAGAATTACTCAAATCCAATTAGGCATTTACATGTCAACTTGCATTTGAGTTGGACCAAATTAACATAGATCTAAACATATGAGAACATAGATCTAAACAAAAGGCATATATGAACATGGCTCAACCTATGAACTTGCATAAACATAACATAGTAGAATACAACATGATAGTTTTCATTGCCATATTAATATACAACATGATAGTTTCATCACCAAATTACATTCAACATGATAGGTTCATTATACAACATGATAGGTTCATCACACAACATGATAGGTATCATAGACTTAAGCAATTCAAGTTCTACAAAAGGATAGGCACGAATTTACATTAGGTTTTGTTCTAAATCCAGTTATCATAGTCTTGATTTTATTAGACATTTAGATCTAAATGATAACTAGACTTACAGAAAAAGAATAAGTCATGTGTTCTGTGATTTGTATTCTGAAACTGAATAGCTATCTTTTGTTGTAGACGTTGAATTCTCTAAATTGAATTAGGTTTGGAGCTTGATTTAGTTTAGGGAGAAACGAAGGCTATGCTAGGTTGACCATGGACATCATGACGGCTTCTTAGAGCAAGGTTATCAGGGTTAGGGTTTAGCTTTAGATTGCTTATATAGAAGTTTAAGTTAATGTGAGCCGTTAGATCAACCTAGGTCCAATCAAACCCATTCAAACCTAAGAGAACCAACCAGAACATGACACATATGCCCTAATGACTCAGAAAATCGTCACTGTTCGGATCAGGTCCAAGTGGACGACCCTATAAGGGGGGTCGACATCTATGTCGACACACCCTTGGGGGGGATCGACACCCTTGGGCGAGTAATTTCCTGCCCAGCCTGCTTCTTTTGAAATTCGAATTTTGAACTGATTATAATTATTATTTTAATTTCTATTTAAATTAGAAATTTTTGAACTCCATCACTTCTTCATACGGAGTCCGATTTACGCAAACTTGGACTCTACCTCAAGCAGAATTCCGAGACGAACGCAATGGTGTAACCAGCTTCCCTTAATTCTTCTTCTAAAAATTAAGTGTTCTTAAATTCGTTAATTTAAATATTCACTAAAAATACGGAGTGTTACAGATGTTGCACCTCAAGACTTCGATGTTGTACCCAATAGCCGTGGGTTGTTCCGCCAACCATAACAATTTATCCATTTTACTAGAACCATAACCAGTCAAAACGAAGCTCTCTCATAGATCTATTGGACTAACAGCTTCCACAAATATCATCTTAGTTCAGTATCCCTGAAATTCAATCATAATGACTATTGGGAACATCGAAAGCTTTAGTTAATTTTTCATATGCCGTTTTGTTGGTCAAAGGGGGGTTGACCTTGGTAGGAATTCGATTTACTATTTTTTGGACTATGATGCACCATGTTATAATTTTATTTCATCCCCATAAACGTGTTTTAAAAATTCCTACAGTGTAATATTGGAGTTTCAAATGGATGTTGCACCTTAAGGCTTCAATGTTGCACCGAACAGACGTGGGTTGTTCTGCTAACCATAAATTTGTATCCATTTTGAGTTACTAGAACCATAACCAGTCGAAACGTAGCTCTCTCATAGATATATAAGACTAATAGATTCCACTAATCTCATCTTAGTTCAGTAACCAAGAATTTCAATCTTATTGACTATTGGTAACATCGAAATCTTTTTTAGCTCAATTTTTCACATGCTGTTTTGTTAGTCAGAGGGGGTTTGACCATGGTTAGAATTCGATTTACTATACTTTGGAACATGATGCACCTTGTTATATTTCTATTTCATCCCCATAAATGAGTTTTCAAAAGACAAACAATGCAATCTTGGATTTTCAAACAGATGTTGCACCTCAACACTTCGATGTTGCACCCAATAGACGTGGGTTGTTCCACCAACCATAACTTTGTATCCATTTTGAGTTATTAGAAGCATAACCAGTAAAAACAAAGCTCTCTCACAGATCAATAGGACTAGTAGGTTCCACTCATCTAATCTTATTCAGTAACCAAGAAATTCAATCATAATGACTATTGGGAACATCAAAACCTTTTTTAGCTTAATTTTTCACATGTCGTTTTGTTGGTCAAAGGGGGTTTTACCGTGGTCGGAATTCGATTTACTATATTTTGGTATATGATGCACCATATTATATTTCAATTTCGTCCCTAGAAACGAGTTTTCAAAAGTCATACAGTGCAGTCTTGGATTTTCAAACGGATGTTGCTCCTCAAGACTTCGATGTTGCACCCCACAGAAGTGGGTTGTTCCGCCAACCATAACTTTGTTTACACTTTGAGTTACTAGAACCATAACCAATCAAAACGAAGCTCTCTTAAAGATCTATAGGTCTAACAGGTTCCACCTATCTCATCTTAGTTCAATAACCAAGGAATTCAATCTTTGTGACTATTGGGAACATCAAAAGCTTTTTTAGCTCAAATTTTCAAATGCCGTTTTGTTAGTCAAAGGGGGTTTAACCGTGGTTGGAATTCGATTTACTGTATTAAGGAATATGATGCACCATATTTTTTCATCCCCATAAACAAGTTTTCAAAAGTCATTCAACGCAATCGTGGATTTTCAAGTGGATATTGCACCTTAAGACTTCGATGTTGAACCAAACAGACGTGGGTTGTTCCGCCAACCATAACTTTGTATCCATTTTGAGTTACTAGAAAATAACCAGTCAAAACGAAGCTCTCTCAAAGATCAATAGGACTAACAGGTTCCACAAATCTCATCTTAGTTCAGTAACCAAGAAGTTAAATCATAATGACTATTGGGAGCACCAAAAGCTTTTTTAGCTCAAATTTTCACATGTCATTTTGTTGGTCAAAGAGGGTTGAGCATGGTAGAAATTCGATTTACTATTTTTTGGAATATGATGCACCATGTTATATTTCTATTTCATCCCCATAAACGAATTTTCAAAAGTCATACAGTGCAATCTTGGAGTTTCAAAACAGATGTTGCACCTTAAAACTTTGATGTTGCACCCAATAGACATGGGTTGTTCTGCCAACCATAACTTCGTATCCATTTTAAGTTACTTGAACCGTAACTAGTCAAAACGAAGCTCTCTCATAGATATATAGGACTAACTGGTTCCACCAATCTCATCTTAGTTTAGTAACTAGGAAATTCAATCATAATGACTATTAAGAACATCGAAAGCATTTTTAGCTCAATTTTTTACATGCCATTTTTTGGTCAAAGTAGGGTTGACCGGGGTAGGAATTCAATTTACTATTTTTTGGAATATGATGCACCATGTTATATTTCTATTTCATCTCCATAATGAATTTTCAAAAGACATATATTGCAATTTTGGAGTTTCAAATGGATGTTGCACCTCAAGACTTCGATGTGGCACCCAACAGACGTGGGTTGTTCAGCCAGCCATTACTTTGTATCCATTTTGAGTTACTAGAACCATAACTAGTCAAAACAAAAATCTCTCATAGAATTATTGGACTAACTGGTTCCATTAATCCCATCTTAGTTCAATAACAAAGAAATTTAATCATAATGACTATTGGGAACATCGAAAGCTTTTTTAGCTCAAATTTTCACATGTCGTTTTGTTGGTCAAAAGGGGTTGACCTTGATAGGAATTCGATTTACAATTTTTTGGAATATGATACACCATGTTATATTTCTATTTCATCCCCATAAACGGGTTTTAAAAAGTCATTCAGTGCGATCTTGTAGTTTCAAACAGATGTTGCACCTCAAGACTTTAATATTCCACCCAACAGACGTGGGTTGTTCTGCCAACCATAACTTTGTATCCGTTTTGAGTTAATGTAACAATAACCAGTCAAAATGAAGCTATCTCATATATCTATAAGACTAACAGGTTCCACCCATCACATCTTAGATCAGTAACCAAGAAATTCAATCATAATGACTATTGGGAACATCGAAAGCTTTTTTAGCTCAATTTTTCACATACCCTTTTGGTGTTCAAAGGGGGCTTGACCGTGGTCAGAATTCGATTTACTATATTTTGGAATATGATGCACTATGTTATATTTCTATATTATCTCAATAAACGAATTTTCCAAAATCATAAAGTGCAATCTTGGATTTTCAAATGGATGTTGCACCTCAAGACATCGATGTTGCACCCAACAGACGTGGGTTGTTCCGCCAACCATAACTATATATCCATTTTGAGTTACTAGAACCTTAACCAGTCAAAACGAAGCTCTCTCATAGATCTATAGGACTAGCAGGTTCCACCAATCTCATCTTAGTTCAGTATCCAAGAAATTCAATCATAATGACTATTGGGAACATTGAAAGCTTTTTAGCTCAATTTTTCACATGCCGTTTTGTTGTTCAAAGGGAGGTTGACCTTGGTAGGAATTCGATTTACTATTTTTTGAAATATGATGCACCATATTATATTTTTATTTCATCCTCATAAATGTTTTTTCAAAGTCATATAGTGCAATCTTGGAGTTTCGAACGGATGTTGCACCTCAAGACTTCAATGTTGCACCGAACAGAGGTGGGTTGTTCTGCCATCCATAACTTTGTATCCATTTTGAGTTACTAGAACCATAACCAGTTATACGAAGCTCTCTCTTAGATCTATATAACTAACAGGTTCCACCAATCTCATCTTAGTTAGTAACCAAGAAATTCAATCTTAATGACTATTGGGAACATTGAAAGCTTTTTAGCTCAATTTTTTACATGATGTTTTGGTTGCCAAAGGGGATTTGACTGTGGTTGGATTCGATTTACTACATTTTGGAATATGATGCACCATGTTATATTTCTATTTCATCCCCATAAACGTGTTTTCAAAGGTCATACAGCGCTATATTGCATTTTCAAAAAGATGTTGCACCTCAAGACTTCAATGCTGCACCCAATAGACATGGGTTGTTCCGTCAACCATAACTTTGTATTCATTTTGAGTTACTAGAACCATAACCAGTCAGAATGAAGCTCTTTCGTAGGTCTATAGACCTAATAAGTTCCATTAATCTCATCTTCGTTCAGTAACCAAGAAATTCAATTACAATGACTATTGGGAACATCGAAAGCTTTTTTAGCTCAATTTTTCACATGCCGTTTTGTTGGTCAAAGGGGGTTTGACTGTGGCTGGAATTCGATTTACTACATTTTGGAATATGATGCACCATGTTACATTTCTATTTCATCCCATAAACAAGTTTTCAA
This sequence comes from Allium sativum, assembly GCA_030737875.1. Taxonomy (NCBI): domain Eukaryota; kingdom Viridiplantae; phylum Streptophyta; class Magnoliopsida; order Asparagales; family Amaryllidaceae; genus Allium; species Allium sativum. Next base: position 31,976,938 of record CM060920.1, on the reverse strand, counting down.
AATTCATACAATGCAATCTTGATTTTCAAATGGATGTTGCACCTCAAGACTTCGAAGTTGCACCCAATAGACATGGGTTGTTCCGCCAACCATAACTTTTTATCCATTTGGAGTTACTTGAACCATAACAAGTCAAAACGAAGCTCTCTCATAGATCTATAGGACTAACAATTTCCACCCATCTCATCTTAGTTCAGTAACCAAGAAATTCAATCATATGACAATTGGGAATATCGAAAGCTTTTTTAGCTCAATTTTTCACAAGCCGTTTGACCGTGGTCAGAATTCGATTTACTATATTTTGGAATATCATGCACCTTGTTATATTTCTATCTCATCCCCATAAACGTGTTTTTAGAAGTCATACAGTGCAATCTTGGTTTTTCAAATGGATGTTGCACCTCAAGACTTCGATGTTGCACCCAATAGCTGAGGGTTGTTCCACCAACCATAGATTTGTATCCATTTTGAGTTGCTAGAACAATAACCAGCGAAAACGATGCTCTCTCAAAGATCTATATGACTAATAGGTTCCACCCATCTCATCTTAGTTCAGTAACCAATAAATTCAATCATAATGACTATTGGGAACATCGAAAGCTTTTTTAGTTCAGTTTTTCACATGCCATTTTGTTGGTCAAAAGGGGTTTGACGTGGTCAGAATTCGATCAACTATATTTTGGAATATGACAAACATGTTATATTTTTATTTCATCCCAATAAACGAGTTTTCAGAAGTCATACAGTGCAATCTTGGATTTTCAAACGGATGTTGTACCTCAAGACTTTGATGTTGCACCCAATAAACGTAGGTTGTTCTGCCAACCATAACTTTGTATCCATTTTGAGTTACTAGAATAATAACAAGTCAAAACGAAGCTCTCTCATAGATCTATAGGACTAAAAGGTTCCACCCATCCCATCTTTTTCAACAACCAAGAAAATCAATCTTAATGACTGTTGGGTACATCGAAAGCTTTTTTATCTCAAATTTTCACATGCCGTTTTGTTGGTCAAATGGGGTTTAACCGTTGTTGGAATTCGAATTACTACATTTTGGAATATGATGCACCATGTTATATTTCTATTTCATCCCCATAAACAAGCTTTCAAAAGTTATACAGTGCAATCGTGGACTTTCAAATGAACATTGCACCTTAAGACTTCGATGTTGCACCCAATAGATGTGGGTTGTTTTGCCAATCATAAATTTGTATCCATTTTGAGTTACTTGAACCATAACCAGTCAAAACGAAGCTCTCTCACGGATCAATAGGACTAATAGGTTCCACCATTCTCATCGTAGTTCAGTAACCAAGAAATTCAATCATAACGACTCTTGGGAACATCAAAAGCTTTTTTAGCTCAATTTCTCACACGCATTTTTGTTGGTCAGAGTGGGTTGACGGTGGTACGAATTCGATTTACTATTTTTTGGAATATGATGCACCATGATATATTTCTATTTCATCGCCATAAACGAATTTTCTAAATTCACACCGTGCAATCTTGGAGTTTCAAATGGATGTTGCACCTTAATACTTCAATGTTGCACCCAACAGACGTGAGTTGTTATGCGAACCATAATTTTGTATCCATTTTGAGTTACTAGAACCATAACCAGTCAAAATGAAGCTCTCTCATAGATTTATAGGACTAACAGGTTCCACCAATATCATCATAGTTCAGTAATCAAGAAATTCAATATTAATGACTATTCGGAACATCGAAAGCTTTTTCAGCTCCATTTTTGACATGTCATTTTGTTGGTCACAGGTGGGTTGACCGTGGTAAGAATTCGATTGACTATTTTTTGGAATATGATGCACCATGTTATATTTCTATTTCATCCCCATAAATGAATTTTTAAAAGCCACACAGTGTAATCTTTGAGCTTCAAACGAATGTCGCACCACAAGACTTCGATGTTGCACCCAGGAGACGTGGGTTGTTCTGCTAACCATAACTTTGTATCCATTTTGAGTTACTAGAACCACAACCCGTCAAAACGAAGATCTCTCATAGGTTGATAGGACTAACAAGATTCACCAATCTCATCTTAGTTCAGTAACCAAGAAATTCAATCATAATGACTATTGGGAACATCGAGAGATTTTATAGCTCAATTTTTCACATGTCGTTTTGTTGGTCAAATAGGGGTTGACCGTGCTAGGAATTCGATTTACTATTTTTGGAATAGGATGCACTATGTTATGTTTCTATATCATCCCCATAAATAGGTTTTCAAAAGACATACGGTGCTATCATGGAGTTTCAAACAGATGTTACACCTAAAGGCTTCAATGTTGCACCCAACAGACGTGGGTTGTTCTGCCAACCATAATTTTGTATCCACTTTGAGTTACTAGAACCATAACCAGTCAACACGAAGCTCTCTTATAGATCTATAAGACTTATAGGTTCCACACATCTCATCTTAGATCAGTAACCAAGAAATTCAATCATAATGACTATTAGGAACATCGAAAGCTTTTTCAGGTCAATTTTTCACATGCCGTTTTATTGGTCAAAGGTTGTTTGACTGTGGTCAGAATTCGATTTACTATATTGTGGAATATGATGCACCTTGTAATATTTCAATTTCATCTCAATAAACGAGTTTTCCAAAATCATACAGTGCAATCTTGGGTTATCAAATGGATGTTGCACCTCAACGCTTCGATGACGCACCCAACAGATGTGGGTTGTTCTACCAACCAAAACTGTGTGTCCATTTTGAGTTACTAGAACCATATCCAGTCAAAAAAAAGCTCTCTCATAGATCTATAGGACTAGCAGGTTCCATCAATCTCATCTTTGTTCAGTATCCATGAAATTCAATCATAATTACTATTGGGAACATCGAAAGCTTTTTAAGCTCAATTTTTCACATGCCGTTTTGTTGTTCAAAGGGGAGTTGACCATGGTAGGAATTCAATTTACTATTTTTTGGAGTATGATGCACCCTGTTATATTTTTGTTTCATCCCCATAAACGTGTTTTAAAAAGTCCTACAGTGCAATCTGGGAGTTTCAAACGAATGTTGCACCTCAAGACTTCAATGTTGCATCGAATAGACGTGGGTTGTTTTGCCAACCATAAATTTGTATCCATTTTGAGTTACTAGAACCATAACCAGTCAAAACGAAGCTCTTTCATGGATCTATAGGACTAACAGGTTCCACAAATCTCATCTTATTTCAATAACCAAGGAGTTCAATCTTAATGACTATTGGGAACATCGAAAAGGTTTTTTAGCTCAATTTTTCACATGCCATTTTGTTGGTCAAAGGGGGTTTGGCCGTGGTTAGAATTCGGTTTACTATACTTTGCAATATGATGCACCATGTTATATTTCTATTTCATCCCCATAAACGAGTTTTCAAAAGTCAAACAACGCAATCTTGGATTTTCAAACGGATATTGAGCCTCAAGACTTCGACGTTGCACCCAACAGACGTGGGTTGTTCCGCCAACCATAATTTTGTATCCATTTTCAGTTGCTATAAACATAACCAGTCAAAATGAAGCTCTCTTATAGATCTAAAGGACTAACAGGTTCCACCCATCACATCTTATTCAGTAACCAAGAAATACAATCATAGTGACTATTTGGAATATCGAAAGTTTTTTATCTCAATTTTTTACATGTCATTTTGTTGGTCAAAGGGGGTTTTACCGTGGTCGCGATTCGATTTACTATATTTTGGAATATGATGCACCTTGTTGTATTTCTATTTCATCCCCATAAATGAGTTTTCAAAAGTAATACAGTGCAATCTTGGATTTTCAAATGGATGTTGCACCTTAACATTTCGATGTTGCACCATCCAGACGTGGGTTGTTCCGCCAACCATAACTTTGTATCCATTTTGAGTTACTAGTAACATTACCAGTCAAAACGAAGCTCTCTTAATGATCAATAGGACTAAAAGATTCCATCAATCTCATCTTAGATCAGTAACCAAGAAATTCAATCATAATGACTATTGGGAACATCAAAAGCTTTTTTAGCTCAATTTTTCACATGTCGTTTTGTTGGTCAAAGGGGGGTTGACTGTGGTAGGAGTTCGATTTACTATTATTTGGAATATGATGAACCATGTTATATTTCTATTTCATCCTCATGAACGAATCCTAAAAAGTCATATAGTGCAATTTTGGAGTTTCAAACGGATGTTGCCCCTCAAGACTTCGATGTTGCACCCAACACACCTGGGTTCTTCAGCCAGCCATAACTTTGTGTCCACTTTGAGTTACTAGAACTATAACCAGTCAAAACGAAGCTCTCTCATAGAATTATAGGACTAACAGGTTCCATCAGTCTCATCTTATTTCAGTAACCAAGAAATTCAATCATAATGACAATTACGAACATCAAAAGCTTTTTAAGCTCAATTTTTCACATTATGTTTTGCAGGATAAGTGGGGTTGACCTTGATAGGAATTGGATTTAATATTTCTCAGAATATGATGCACCATGTTATATTTTTATTTCGTCCGCATAAACGTTTTTGCAAAAGTCATACAGTGCAATCTTGGAGTTTCAAACGGATCCTGCACCTCAAGACTTTAATGTTGCACCGAACAGACATGGGTTGTTCTGCCAACCATAACTTTGTATCCATTTTGAGTTACTATAACCATAAGTAGTTAAGACGAATCTCTCTCATAGATCTATAGGGCTAACAGGTTCCACCAATCTCATCTTAGTTCAGTAACCAGGAAATTCAATCTTAATGACTATTGGGAACATTGAAAGCTTTTTTAGCTCAATTTTTCACATGATGTTGTGGTTGTCAAAGGGGGTTTGACAGTGGTTGGAATTCGACTTAATATATTTTAGAATATGATGCACCATGTTATATTTCTATTTCATACATCGCAATCTTGGATTTTGAAATAGATGTTGCACCTCATGACTTCGATGTTGCACCCAATAGACGTGGGTTGTTCCGCCAACCATAACGTTGTATCCATTTTGAGATACTAGAACCGTAACCAGTCAAAACGAGGCTCTATCATAGATCTAAAGATCTAACAGGTTCCACCCATCTCATCTTAGTTCACTAACCGAGAAATTCAATCATAATGTCTATTGGTAACATCGAAAGCCTTTTTAGCTCAATTTTTCATGCCGTTTTGTTGGTCAAAGGGGGTTTGACTGTGGTTGGAATTCGATTTACTATATTTTGGAATATGACGCACCATGTTACATTTTTGTTTCTTCCCCATATACAAGTTTACTAGAGTCATAAAGTGCAATCTTTGATTTTCAAACTATTGTTGCACCTCCAGACTTTGAAGTTACACCCGATAGACGTGGGTTGTTCCGCCAACCATAACTTTGTATCCATTTTGAGTTACTAGAAACATAACCAGTCAAAACGAAGATCTCTCATAGATCTATTGGAATAACAGGTTCCACCCATCTCAACTTATTCAATAACCAAGAAATTCAATAACAATGACTATTAGAAACATCGAAAGCCTTTTTAGCTCAATTTTTCACATGTCATTTGACCATGGTCGGAATTCAATTTACTATATTTTGGAATATGATGCACCCTGTTATATTTCTATTTCATCCCCATAAACGATTTTTTAAAAGTCATACAGTGCAATCTTGGATTTTCAAATGGATGTCGCACCTCAAGACTTCGATGTTGCACCCAATAGTCGTGGGTTGTTCCGCCAACCATAACTTTGTATCCGTTTTGAGTTACAAGAACAATAACAAGTCAAAATGAAGCTCTCTCATAGATCTATAGGACTAACAGGTTCAACCCATCTCATCTTAGTTCAGTAAATAAGAAATTCAATCATAAAGACTATTGGGAACATCGAAAACTTTTTTGGCTCAATTTTTCACATGCCGTCTTATTGGTCAAAGTGGGTTTGGCCGTGGTCGGAATTCGATTTACTATATTTTGGAGTATAATGCACCATGTTATATTTTTATTTCATCCCCTTAAACGAGTTTTCAAAAGTCATACAGCGCAATCTGGGATTTTCAAATGAATGTAGCACCTAAAGACTTCGATGTTGCTCCCAACAGACGTCGGTTGTTCCGCCAACTATAACTTTGTATCCATTTTGAGTTACTAGAACAATAACAAGTCAAAACGAAGCTCTCTCTAAGATCTATAGGACTAACAGGTTCCACCCATCTCATCTTAGTTCAATAAACAAGAAGTTCAATCTTAATGACTATTGAGAATATCAAAAGTTTTTTAGTTGAAATTTTCACATGGCGTTTTGTTGGTCAAAGGGGGTTTGACCATGGTCGGAACTCGATTTACTATACTTTGGAATATGATGCACCATGTTATATTTCTATTTCATCTCCATAAATGAGTTTTCAAAAGTCATATAGTGCAATCATGGATTTTCAAATGGATGTTGCACCTTAAGACTTCGATGTTGAACCCAACAGACGCGGGTTCTTCTGCCAACCATAACTTTGTATCATTTTTAGTTACTAGAACTATAATCAGTCAAAACGAAGCTCTCTCATAGATCACTAGGACTAACAGGTTCCACTAATCTAATCTAAGTTCAGTAACCAAGAAATTCAATCATAATGACTACTGGGAACATCGAAAGCATTTTTGGCTCAATTTTTCACATGCCGTTTTGTTGGTCTAAGGGGGTTGGCCGTGGTAGGAATTCAATTTACTTTTTTTTGGAATATGATGCACTATGTTATATTTCTATTTCATACCCATAAACGAATTTTCAAAAGACATACAGTGCAGTCTTGGAGTTTCAAACGGATGTTGCATTTCAAGATTTCGATGTTGCACCCCACAGATGTGGGTTCGGCCAACCACAAGTTTGTATCCATTTTTAGTTACTTGAACAATAACCCGTCAAAACGAAGCTCTCTCATAGATCTATAGGACTAACAGTTCCGCCCATCTCATCTTAGTTCAGTAAACAAGAAATTCAATCATAAAGACTATTGGGAACATCGAAAACTTTTTTAGCTCAATTTTTCACATGTCGTTTTGTTGGTCAAAGGTGGTTTGACCGTGGTCGGAATTCGATTTACTATATTTTGGAATATGATGCACCATGTTATATTTTTATTTCATCCCCATAAATGAGTTTTCAAAAGTCATACAGTGCAATCTTGGATTTTAAAACGAATGTTGCACCTCAAGATTTCGATGTTGCTCCCAACAGAAGTAGGTTGTTCTGCCAACCATAACTTTGTATCCATTTTGAGTTACTAGAACCATAACAAGTCAAAACGAAACTCACTCAAAGATCTATAGGACTAACAGGATCCACCCATCTCATCTTAGTTCAATAACAAAGAAATTCAATCATAATGACTATTGGGAATATCGAAAGCTTTTTTAGCTCAAATTTTCACATGCCGTCTTGTTGGTCAAAGGGGGTTTGACCGTGGTTTGAATTCGATTTATTATATTTTGGAATATGATGCACCATGTTATATTTCTATTTCATCCCCATAAATGAGTTATCAAAAGACATACAGTGCAATCGTGGATTGTCAAACGGATGTTCACCTTAAGACTTCGATTTTGCACCCAACAAACGTGGGTTGTTCTACCAACCATAATTTTGTATCCATTTTGAGTTACTAGAACCATAACCTGTCAAAACGAAGCTTTCTCATAGATCAATAGGACTAACAGGTTCCACTAATCTCATCTTAGTTCAGTAACCAAGAAATTCAGTCATAGTGACTATTTGGAACATCAAAAGCTTTTTTAGCTCAATTTTTAACATGCCGTTTTGTTGGTCTAAGGGAGTTGACCGTGGTAGGATTTCAATTTACTATTTTTTGGAATATGACGCACCATGTTATATTTCTATTTCATCCCCATAAATGAATTTTCAAAAGAAATACAGTGCAGTCTTGGAGTTTCAGACGGATGTTGCACCTCAAGATTTCGATGTTGCGCCCAACAGACCTGGGTTGTTCTACCGACCATAATTTTGTATCCATTTTGAGTTACTAGAATGATATCCTGTCAAAACGAAGCTCTCTCATAGATTTATAACACTAACAGGTTCCAGCAATCTCAACTTAGTTCAATAACCAAGAAATTCAATCACAATGACTATTCGGAACATCGAAAGCTTTTTTAGCTCAATTTTTCACATTTTGTTTTGTTGGTCAAAGGAGGGTTGACCGTGGTAGGAATTCGATTTACTATTTTTTGGAATAGGATGCAGCATGTTATATTTCTATTTCATCCCCATAAACGAATTTTCAAAAGTCATACAGTGCAATCTTGGATTTTCAAGTGGACGTTGCACCTCAAGACTTCGATGTTGCACCCAACAGAGGGGGTTTGTTCTACCAACCATAACTTTGTATCCATTTTGAGTTAGTAGAACCATAACCAGTAAAAACGAAGCTCTCTCCTAGATTTATTGGACTTACGGGTTCCATCAATTTCATATTAGTTCAATAACCAAGAAATTCAATCATAATGACTATTGGGAACATCGAAAGCTTTTTAGCTCAATTTTTCACATTTTGTTTTGTTGGTCAATGGAGGGTTGACTGTGATAAGAATTCGATTTACTATTTTTTGTAATACGATCCACCATGTTATACTAATATTACATCCCATAAACGAATTTTCAAAAGTGATACAGTGCAGTTTTGGAGTTTCAAACGGTTGTTGCACCTCAAGAATTCGATGTTGCACCAACAGACGTGGTTGTTCTGCCAGCCATAGCTTTGTATCCATTTTGAGTTACTAGAACAATAACCAGTCAAAACGAAGCTATCTCATAGATCTATAGGATTAACAGGTTCTACCCATCTCGTATTAGATCAGTGACCAAGAAATTCAATCATAATGACTTTTGGGAACGTCGAAAGCATTTTAAGCTCAATTTTTAACATGCCGTTTTGTTGGTCAAAGGGGGGTTGACCTTGGTAGGAATTCGATTTACTATTTCTTGGAATATGATGCACCATGTTATATTTTTATTTCATCCCCATAAACTTTTTTCAAAAGTCGTACAGTGCAATCTAGGAGTTTCAAACGGATGTTGCACCTCAAGACTTTAATGTTGCACCGAACGGACGTGGGTTGTTCTGCCATCCATACGTATCCATTATGAGTTACTAGAACCATAACCAATTAGAACGAAGCTCTCTCATAGATCTGTAGGACTAACAGGTTCCACCAATCTCATCTTAGTTCAGTAACCAAGAAATTCAATCTTAATGACTACTGGGAACATTAAAAGCTTTTTTAGCTCAATTTTTCGCATGATGTTTTGGTTGTCAAAGGGGGTTTGACCTTGGTTGGAATTCGACTTACTATATTTTGGAATATGTTGCATCATGTTGTATTTCTATTTCATCCCCATAAACTTGTTTTCAAAAGTCATACAGAGCAATCTTGGATTTTCAAATATATGTTGCACCACATGACTTCGATGTTGCACCCAATAGACGTGGGTTTTTCCGCCAACCATGACTTTGTATCCATTTTGAGTTAATAGAACCATAACTAGTCAAAATGAGGCTCTATCATAGATCTACAGATCTAACAGGTTCAACTGATCTCATATTAGTTCAGTAACCAAGAAATTCAATCATAATGACTATTGGGAACATCGAAAGCTTTTTTAGCTCAATTTTTCACGTGCTGTTTTGTTGGTCAAATGGGGTTTGACCGTGGTTGGAATTCGATTTACTATATTTTGGAATATGATGCACCATGTTACATTTTGATTTCTTCCCCATAAACGAGTTTTGTAGCGACCCGAAACTTCCCCGGTCTCCGAAGAGATGAGAAAGAACGAATTACTGTGAGGACAAGACAAAACAGAACGAAGACGGAAGAACATTTCATTGTTATTACAACAATTACATCAGATACAAGAATATACAGAATATAAATGAATAAATTACATTCGGTAAATATCAGAGATTACAATAAATTACATAGCAGCGGAAAATAATACAAAGCACAACTGAAGGTGATGTACAGATACAGAGCTTTGCGGATATCATTCCAGCTGTAAACCAGGATCCTATGAATATAAATCTGCAAAACAAAAACTACTAGCTGCTCGTGCGGAAAATAGGGGCACCAAGAGTTTAGGTTAAAACAATAAACTCCAGGTCAGTCATGTGACTGGTGTGAGAACTAAAACAGTTATTTAAAACTTTACTTTAAAGATAGTAATTCAAGGGACCACGCCGTATAACACGGAACGGGTTTCCTCCCAAGAATACCAGTGCATCGAATAAACAACGCAATGCTTTTTCGAAAAATAAAGCTATTATAAGACCCAGGTCCCATCACACAATGCAACGCAAGCCGGAGGATAGGGTTTTCCCTTATAATAGCCAAACATGCTTGGTACGTTTAAAACAAATCATTTGATACTACAATAAGTGTATAGTGTCAAAACAATTTCAATCATAAATATAAATCATAGACGGCATAGCATCCCATGCTACTATGTCGCCATACTAGGCTCTACAAATAAAGCCGGAATTTCTCGCATTGGAAATTGGATTCCGTCATGAGTCGAGGCAAGGGGCAAGCTCCTCTCCGCGTTCGAGACACTCTAGCAAATGTCTCAGGACTACACACTCTGGGCAATCCTTGGATCTTCAGGGCCGGTCCTCACTTATGTTAGAGGATTAATTATGCCTGAACACACGTTTCCCGGTCCTTACAGACCTATAATCGAGGCGCCTCATCCAACAACCACATAGGTGAAAAGTATATAAATGTCAGGACTGGTAAGTCACTGACACCACCAAAGCTAGAAAGAAACGTCGTGCTTTCCCTGCAGTCCGTATCCCGTTTTTAACTAATACCGAGGTGTGAGGCTCGCGAATTCACGTTATACACAAAGCTGCCACGTAGGCCGTGCTTTGATCATCAACCACAAGACTTTGCTTTTCAACAGAAGCCTTGATCTATGCAACTCAGCGTGCCACACAGGCAATTCATGCCATGCGACTGATGTCCATCGATATACAACCTCTGAGCTCGTACGTCTCAGAGAAGGGCGTTAAGCAAAAGAATAAATTCTCCGCCGCCAAACAGATGTATATTTAATAGAAATCAATCAACGCAGAATAAAATCCAATGTCAGACACACAATCCATTTACAAGTCCGTTCTGGGTCTGAACGAAACCGGAGGCACTTTCCTCGCATATCCATCCATCTCCAGGTACGTCTGGACGACCACCAACTATTTCCATCCTCTTGGGTGTACAGCCCAATCAGGATCGTCAGTAATTATCCAAACGATGTGAAGACTTTCGGTCTTCAACCACCGTCTTCATCTTCGACATATCGTCGAATCGGTTATTCAGAATGGGTATAAACCCGGCCTTTCCGAACAACCCGCGTATATTAAAAACAAAGGTTTCACAAACACAACATACGCCTCATTCCAATTCTGAATATTCTGTTATTTAAATATCCACATCTTTTGGGAAAAGTTCCCATTAATTTTATCCAAGATAAATTCTTTAAAATTTATCCTTTAATCTTCCTTTGGATGTCGTTTAAAACCCAATTATGGTTTTCTAAACTAGTCGAGATTAGCGAACCACACCGAAGTAATTATTTATTTTATTTCCCAATCCCAACCTATTCATCCCATGAAGCAAAACTGGTAATACTCCATATCTAACACCACGGTGTTATCGGTAAAATTAATTACCATTTCACATTCAAATCTAATTAAAGATTTAACTATCGCTTTGGAGCAAAACTGGTGATACTCCTTTCTCGCTCGTTTTCCAAATTTGATAATTTAAATTATCAATTCACATTTCAATCTAATTGCAGATTCATTAAAACTCCTTTTACTGGGTTAAAGAACTAGTGTCATTTAAAACACAGTTCACGATAAACCCATGAATCAATTCTATTTAAACCCATTTCAAATCTAATTTATTTATTTGAAAATAAACGGGTTTAATTTTAATTCAAAACTAGTTCATTTCGATAAAAATCTATTTTTATCTTTTCAAATATGGAGTTCTTCGTCCCAATTTTTCCCAAATCATTTCTTATGATTCTACACAAATTATTACTATTTTTAGTAATTTTATCAAGGCCCGTACAGTCGATTTCCATCAACGGCCGTCGAACTGCACTTACAGTAACCTTTTTCAAATTTGATTTGGACGTATCTCCAAATCCAACCGTTAGATTTCAAATTTCAAATATTTGTTAGAAATCTCTTTTCGATACGAACCCAAAGGTTCCGGTTTTAGGAGAATCCGGCGGTCGGATCTCCCATAATGTCCATTTGAAATAAATGGTCGAAATTCACGAACTACCGTGGCGCGGCGCGATCTATTCAGGCCATTATATTATATATATAATATATATAATAAATATTTCATCGATTACTATTTAAAACAAATTTTATAAATAGTTTTAGATTTGTTTCAAAAACATTTTCAACTTCCATTTCAAATTCAAATCAAAATTGAATCTTTCCTTATAAATTCGTTTTAAAATTCATTTCTATTCAATTCAAATTTCAATTCAATTTGAATTCAATTCAATTCGTTTTCAATTCAATTCGAATTCGTTTTCAATTCAATTCAAATTCGTTTTCTATTTGATTCAAATTCATTTTCTATTTGATTCAAATTCATTTCGTTTTCTATTCGATTCGAATTCAAATTTGTTATATATTCAATTGAAATGAAATTTGCTTTCTATTCAATTCAAATCAAATTTGCTTTCTATTCAATTCAATTCGAAATCGTTTTATATTCAATTCATTTCATTTCAAAATATTCAATTTCGAAATCACTTTTCAATATTCATTTTAAAATGAATATAATCGATATAAATATCGTTCACGTCTAAATTGCGTCAATCTAATCAACCCAGCTTCATATATTTCTATTTTCAAATATTTCGTTTTCAAATATTTCGTTTTCAAATATTTCGTTTTCAAATATTTCTTTTTCAAATATTTCGTTTTCAAACATTTCTATTTCAAATATTTCTATTTCAAATATGTCGTATTATCAAAATATTTCGTTCAACACATGACTAATCTCAACGGATGAGTACAGTCAATACATGAACCTTTATTTTATATTAATAAAGATGTAAATTTTATTACTAAAATATTTCGTTCAACACATAACTAATCTCAACGGATGAGTACAGTCAACACATGATCCTTTATATTATATTATTCTTTATTTTCTAAATGTGAATGAGGCTCAATCAATCACCATATAATGTTAATTATATGGATTTTCAAACATCACACGTATATAATAGCATTGAAAAATAATCAACCATCAACCAAAGTGCACTACACTGTATAAGCATCAAATATAGATATCTAACGCTTATAACAGCCTGTCAATCAATCGATCGACATATTTAATCAATCAGGATGAGTGGACTTCAAATTTCATCCCAACACCCGTGTGGGGTTCAAACAATCAAGCATAGATTTTATTTGTCCAGTTGGGCGATGTGTAAAATTTATCGTCCCAATTAATGTCCTTCAAATAGGTGTACAAAAAACAAACCGTCCGGTTTGTAAATGAATATTTATTTTGTTCACTTCACGTTAAAAATTATAATTTTAACGTTAAAACATTTTATTTTAACATAAGAATTTCTATTCAGTTCATTCTTTAAATAAAATGATATTTTTATTTTTCTAACATATTTTAGAAAATTTCGGCGGCATAACGGCACGATACTAGAAATGGGACGAGGTCTAGCCTTATCCCCGGTCTAGTGAAGGCCCACGCCATTCACACATCAATCAAATCAATTTTATTTCAACAAACAATTCAATTCAAACCAAATAAACTACCCAACTACACAACCAAACAATTTAACAAACAAGCCATCCATGGTCTGTGGATGACGGGTGTAGGGTGCTACTAAACACCGTCTGCATCCTAGTATATATATATAACTAGAAAAAGAAATTGAAAGGTGAGAAATTCTCACCAATAGCTATCCAATACCACGACTCTTCTTTGATAGAAATCTTCATCGTTATCGCATCTTTGTCATCTTCGTTGCTGTAGCCACTACATATGTAAAAATCGAATTTTCTACTTCGCTATTCAATATATAAAAATCGAATTTTTACTTTGCTATATTCAATATATAAAAATCGATTTTTTATTATACTATTCAATATATAAAAATCGATTTTTTACCTTGTTATTCAATATATAAAAATCAAATTTTTACCTTGTTATTCAATATATAAAAATCGAATTTTTATTACCTCGCTATATGGATAAAAATTCAATTTTCACACCGCTACTATATAGATAAAACTTCTATTTTTACCTTCCTATTCTCTATATAAAGATCTCGCCTTTTCAATTATAAAGATTTCGTCTTTACAAATATAAAGATTTCGCCTTTTCAATTATAAAGATTTCGCCTTTTCAATTATAAAGATTTCTCCTTTTCAATTATAAAGATTATATTTTTAATACTTTAAAAATATAAAAATATTATTTTTAAAATATTATTTTTCTCTTCATAAAAATTATAGCTTTCTTAAAATAAAAATCACTCCTTTCTCCATTTAAAAATCTCGTCTTTTCTATTTTAAAAATCTCGTCTTTTCCTATAAAAGTTTTCGCCTTTACCTATATAAAATTCCTAGCTTTTTAAATATAAAAAGGTCGCATTTTTAATTACATAAATGGTTAAAAATACATAAATAAACATTCACGATGAATGTTGGTGGCGGAGGAGGTGATGGAGAGTGGCAGCAGCGGCTATCGGGTCTGGGAATGACGGATTCGCGGATTATGGGCTTGGGATGCTGTTTCACATTGGAGAGTAAAGGGGGAAGAGGTTCGGCGAGTGTTGGAGCTCGCGGTGGGGGCGGTGGTCGGTCTGGGAGGCGGCGGTTGTCCCATCAGGTTGCTGCGGTGGTGGATTGCGGTAGGGGGGGTGGTTCGATCGAGGGCGACGCGGCTTCCTCGAGCTGAAGGAGGGGCGATGGGTGAGGAGCACCTGAGGTGCGGCCGCGCGAGTGCCCTAGGCGGCGACGGGTTCGATTGTTTGTTTTTTTTTTCTTTTTTTTTCTTCTGAAACGAACTAAAAAGGGGAGGGCCAACGTGATTTAAGGAAGAGGGAGATTAATTTTTTTTTTTTTATTTAATTATTTAATTTATCACTAAAAAGCAACTTTTATTTTCGACCTCAAAACGAGGCCCACCGCTTGTCGTCCCTAGCGTTTTACGCCCATTCCGAACACAATGGGATATGTATCATAGGCTGATTTGTTCGTCTCGATCAGTTTCCGTTGAATTTACATTTAAATCGCTATATTGAATTTGAAACGTACATTTCAAATTACCGGGGTCACATACTAACTTGAAAAATTCCAGAAAAATATTTTCTGGCTTCGTATTGACGATAAGGTCCTAACAAAACTAGTTTCGTCGAATTCTGAGACCGTTTGAAAAATGGCCATTTTCAAGCCGATTAAAATCAACTGAAACTGGTCAAACACGTTTTCCTTTGCCACGTTCACATATTGATTCGAAAAATTATGAAATTTGAAATCTAGCAATAATATGACATCACGGATCCAACAAAAGTGGTTTCGTCGAAATCCGAGGTCGTTTGCAAAATTCCCATTTTTAAGGGCCTGAATTCCATAGTGACTATTCAGAATTTTCAACTGGACATATCTTTTGATTCCCGCTATGAAATTTCAATTTGTCGGATTCGTTGGAAAGATATTATCAAATAGATCCTAATGTTTTTGGTTTCACTAAAATCCAGATTGTTTTGCACCCGGTACATTCAATTGAAGTTTGAAATCGAATTATAGAACTACCGCGCCATTTTCAATTCTATTTATAATTATATATAATTATTTATATTCTAACGACGGCGTATATAATATATATACGTCGAATTCAATTCAAGACATTATTCATCGTTATTATTTAAAATAATTCATTTTAAATATTCAAAATTCGCTAAAATTGCCAAAATAAAAATTTTAAACTGGCTCAGATTTCCGGGTTATTACAAGTTTTCAAAAGTCATACAGTGCAATCTTGGATTTTCAAATGGATGTTGCACCTCCAGACTTTGAAGTTGCACCCAAAAGACGTGGGTTGTTCCGCCAACCATAACTTTGTATCCATTTGGAGTTACTAGAACCATAACCAGTCAAAACGAAGCTCTCTCATAGATCTACAGACTAACAGGTTCCACTCATCTCATCTTTGTAACATCCAACTCGAAAATCAAACGCAAATGATCTTTTAGCATAGTGGTTAGTGCGTGGTGTTTCTTTACGGAAGGTCGGGGGTTCGATACCCGCAGTTGTCACACGTGGTATCAGAGCTGAAGGTTATCAAAATAGATATGAGATTTTGAAAAACTATTTTTCAAAAGCATTTTTTAAAGAAATACTTTCAAGAATATGTTTTAAGGAAATTATTTTCAAGAGAAAAGTTTGTTTTAAAAACATAACCCCTTAGAGCCATATATCTTTCATTCGATTCTCCATTTTGGATCTCTTCCTTTTTCTTTTTCAGCATGTCTGGGGAACCTGAGATACCCGAGGGCATACCAATGCCAGGCTGGTTTAGAAGGTATCTGGAGGTTAGGGCCAATGCCACAGGCCCAGCAAATGTTCCTCCTCCCCCACCTGTAGTTGCTCCTCCTCCTCCCCCACCTCGCGTTGATACTTTTTCAAAGATATGCAAAGATTTTAGGGCGATGGGCGGGAAACCTATTCACGGATCAAAGACATTTGTTGAAGCCCCAAATTGGCTAAAGGAGGTGGAAGATCTATTTGGTATTTTTGAGGTAGAAGATGGAAGGAAGGTCCAATTGGCTGCTTAGTTAATGAAGGACGAAGTCTCGTTTTGGTGGGGGGTCACGAATGGAGAGCGTCCAGTGGAGGCATGGGTGGAGTTTAGGCGTAGTTTCGAGATGAAATTTTTCTCACGAGCAGAAGAGAACATATATATGGAAAGATTCTTAGCGCTGAAACAAGGAAATCTGTCAGTAAGGAGTACATCAACAAATTCAATTAGTTGGCGAGATTTGGCTTACACTTGGTGAACACACCGGAAAAGAAGGCGTTGAGGTTCGTTAAAGGCTTTAATGAGCCGCTACATAGGTTGGCTATGACCCACATTCCGATGGGGGCTACCTTTGAGAGATTGGTTGACATGGAGCTTATGCATGAAGAAGAGAAGGGTGCTAATGCTAATAAGGCACCGGAGATGAAAGGGGATCAAAAGAAATCACAGCAGCAAAACAAGAAAGGTGGTAAGGATAAAAATTGCAAGGGAAAGAAAAGGTGCTTTAATTGTGGGACATCAGGCCATCTGAGCAAGGATTGTAGGAAAAAGAAGAAGACAGGTTGCTTCCACTGTAGAGAGGCATGACATCTAATTAAAGACAGACCGAGGAAACAGGGGCAAAGGCAAAGGATAGGATCCACTTTTGGAGGGCAGATTCAGGCTCTCATGGCACCAGGACAGGCAAGAGTGCAGGTTCATGCTCTCATGGCACCAGGACTGGAGAGATGTAAAAACATTTCCATTGAAAGTTTAGTTTTTCTGTTTGATCATCCTGTTCGTACTTTGTTTGACTCTGGTGCTTCACACCCATTTGTATCTACTTCGTTAGTTGAAACACCGCACCTAAATACTAGTCTAGATACGGATCCCATAGTAGTCTCAAATCCTATTGGTGTTTCGGCTCATCTTTCAATGATTTGTCGGGATTTTAGAGTGTCTATTTTGGGCGTTGTGTTTGAGTGCAATGCATTCGTTTTTGGCTTTATGGGCTACGACTTGGTTCTAGGCATGGATTAGCTCGCTAGATACGGTGTCATCCTAGATTGTGAAAGAAGGATAGTTAGATTGTTGACTCATTGTGGAAAGACCCTCGATATTTCTTGTTATCCTGTAGGTCCCGTAATGCTTAGCTACCTAGAATCCCTTGACACATCCAATGATGATTTGGAATCTGTTCGTGTGGTCCGTGAATATAGTGACGTCTTCGATAATGTTCGTGGTTTACCCCCGAGGCATGAGATAGACTTTCGAATATACTTAGTAGATAATGCAAAGCCAGTTTCATTACCAGTACGCCACATGGCTCCGAGAGAGAGAAGAGAACTCAGTAAGCAAGTGAAAGAGTTGCTTGAGAAGGGGTTAATAAGAAGAAGTATTTCAGAGTGGGGTGCTCACTATTAGTATATATGTGGATATCAATAAGATGATCTCTAATGTGTCTGTACATACTGCCCCTAGTTGTTCAGATCCAGTTCAGGTTGTTTCTTTAAATGCAGTTTAGTTGGTTCACATGTCACGGTCTAGGATACATCCATGTAGCTATTCGACCTATCACCCCCACCTAAATATTTCATTGGCACATTGATACCACTTGGCACATTGAAATGCAGTATTATCTGTTTCCTCATTAATAATTAATTTTTTTTCCTTGCACACACGCTATTTGCACATTCACATTATCTTTTGGAGTTTTGAATTCAATTGAAATCTGATAGGTTTTATGTTGTAGGTTAGATTTAAACTGGATGAGGAATGACCAAAAGCGGGTGTATTTCAACAAATGGGGTGCATTTTTAGAGCTTCAAAATGGGGGGCATTCTTAGTTGTGTATTTCAACAAATGAGGCGTATTTCAAAAAGCGGGCGTATTACAACAAACGGGTGAAAAATCAGGTATGTAGTATTCGCCGAGTTGCATTATATTTGTGTTATAGTTGTTAAATATCCACCAGTGTTATTAACATCTACTATGCCAACATATAAATGACGTAATGATCTGCTACGCATACAAGTTTTGTAAAAGATTAAAAAAACAAATAGTACTGACAGCAGCGTTCTTCAACATTCGTCAGAGATTGTATAATCATTTTTATCATGGCTTCGTAAGTACGAGAATGCTATATATAAAATTTTGGTCTGGTTGTGATTCTGCTATATGATTGACTTGACTAATGTAAAGTAGACAGCATTGGCCATTTTAGTTTTGTTTCACTGACATACCGCTAAATACAAAATTAATCACTTTCAGTCAACCAAAAATTAATTAACGTTCATGCCTGTATTTCACTAAAATAAAAGCGATAACTAACTCGATCAAACTAAATTAATGTAATGATCCTAAAGCCTAAAATGACTTAAGGGAAATAAAAAAATTGCTAATACAATCTGTAGTCCTATCAAAGGAAATTCCAGTGCTTCACCTACCTTCTTTTGGTTAAGGGTATTTCTTAGTTATTGATTGCTGAAATGAAATATTATAGATACTATGTTCACTTTTTTGTCTTTTATGATTTACAAGTTGGGTTTTTATGAATTCGAAATTGATCATTCAAGCATCTATGTGAATTGCGATAACAAATGTTATCTTTTATGATTTCACTAGTCTGAAATTTTAAATTGCAGTTGTGGCAGTAGCATCATGTGAATATCAAATGATACGGTTTCAAATGGTGCTTAAAGCTCAGTATACTTAAACACATTTAAGGAGTTCTTTAACAATTCCTTTTATAGTTTTTCTTAATACGAATAGGGTAGTTAGGCAATAAACATGTGACCTTCAAGACCAAGCCGTCATTCGCGTGATGCATGCAAGTATCAACTATGGTACAACGTGAATCTTTATTTCACAGACAACCAATATACTGAGAAATTACTTAGGGACCCCAGTTTATGTTGAACCTCATCCCCTCAATAGCTAAGAGATGATTAGTGAAGCTTCTGGCAAGAGGGAAATAATATGATCGGTTCTATGACAATTATCTCCCTACAGCTCTTTGATTTCATTTTGCACTTTATGAGAATACTACCGAACTGATAGTTAAGGAAGCAACTTGGTAGCAGTTATGCATACATTATTGCAAGAAGTTATAATTATCATACATCAGTGTAAAATAATTCAGCGCACGAGTAGGCCGACAACGTTAGCTTCCTTTTGGGTTAAAACTGTATAGGTATTATGTTGTTTTGACAATGTGATGTAATATATAGTTTTTGAAAGATGCATACTTGTGAAATGTGACAAAGAATATGTTATGAAAATTGCGCCTTTGCGGAAGGGAGCAGGATCTTCTTCACCCAACTACTTAAAGATGATTTCTATGGAAACAATCATAGATATGAAAACTCACGCACAAACACAAGATATTCCACCCAACCACCCTCTGTATTTATTCACAAAAACAAATTTTGTTTACACTCACTGGTTCAACAACCAACAACAAACAAATTACAAGAATCAATAATATTATTGAGAAAAGGAAAGAATATCTAGATGAGTACAACTTTTGTTGGAGAAGGAGAACAATGAAGAACGACGTCAATAATTTGGATTAATTAATTCGGTCTCAATCCCATGCCTTCAATCCAACCCTGGATGCTGCTTTTATAGGAGAATAGAAGGACTAGGCAAATACCCAATTAGCCCCCTCATTACTTGCATAATAAGTCAAAGAAAGACCAAGTTAAAACAATAGAAAACCCGCCCAGACGTCTGACTAATATATGTAAGACGTCTTTCCATGCTCTCGGGTTACAGTCCTTGATAACTCAGACGTCCACACTCTCGGGTTTCAAAATCCTATAGGCACAGACGTCTGACCAAGAACCCTCAGACGTCTATGCCGAAGCACAGCACAAAACTGCTCGTCCTTGCCTTCTTTTGGCCACTGCTCCATCTCCACTATCGCCAAGCACATCCATGCCTCATCTCCATCAACATATGTTATTCTGAAAGTGACTAAGCAACGGTAGGTTGGTGTAGAATGGAGAATACGGTGTAATGTATATTTTAGAGTAAAAAGCAGTAAATTACACAGTCGATTTATACTGGTTCGGACCAATGTCCTACCTCTAGTCCCAGACTCACTTCTGGCATTTCACTAGGACTAAAACCCCCACTTCACCCGGAGGAATAGGTTCACAACTACTCGAAAAGATGAATGTGATTTTCTGGCCTCAACAACTGAAGAGGTCTCTTACAATAAAAAATAATTGATGACTTGTTTGTGTTCTTGTTAACACTGATATGTCTGTATATAGTACACCCTTCCTATAACCTTTCCTTGATGATAGTAGTGTAATTCGTGAAGAGATATAGAAGGTTTAAAAGATTAAAATCATTAGAGTATGAAGATGAAGTGCTTGGTGATCTTTTAGAAAAGATAGAAAGAATTGTAGTAAGATTCAGTGATTTAATCACTTAATCTAGTCTTCATTTGTAATATACAGAAGGACATAACTTATTACGAAGAGATTCGATAAAAAGATATGGATTAGAAATTTGTGACTCTTCATTTAAAGTTGCATCTCTGCGTAGTCAGATGTCTGACTGAAAATTTCAGATGTCTGTTTTGATTTAAAAACGAAACAGTTAGAAAATAAGCAATTCCGAAGTAGACTCAGATGTCTGAATTTTTTATTTCAGATGTCTGAATTAAAAAATTCAGATCTGTTTTTGAATAAAATTAAAACAGCAAGGAAATAGGCTATCTTGGAGGTTATTCAGACGTCTGAAAATTTTGACTCCGACATCTGAATATAATGGGAAATTTATTCTTTGCTTCAGTAGGCAGACGTCTGAATTAAACAATTCAGACATTGGTTTCGTTAGCAGACCTATGCCTTGTGCATGTCATATATAAAATCATACATACATACATACATATATATATATGTATATATATATATATATATATATATATATATATATATATTAAAACGTGCATGTGTGTGTTTCATCAAGGAAGATTTTAACAATTAATACTAATACTAACAAACTCTAAAAATATTTAATCTTCAATTATAGCTCTTGAATCCGTCGTTGAGTGTCTTCCTACAAGACAATGTTAATCGATAATAATAATATATGTACATGTATAGTTGTCATAATCAAAACGCCACAGTGAGATCTAACATTCTCCCTCTTTTTGATAATGACAACTATATGTGTAACACCCCCGTTAATATGCATATATTATAATATATTTATCGCCCTTTGTCATTGACAAAAAGGAGATACTTATGTAAACAATTCAGATGAATATGCACAAACACCCAAACAATACGCATACATAATAAGCACAAACAGATGATAGACATTTTAAGCTCATTCAAACGACTGGTTTATGGGATAAAATTTTGATCCCATGAATATTCAGACAACTGAATCTGGGATTTAGTCGGCTAAATATATAGTTTTTATGAGCTATGCATATGATATTCTTGTTTATATATAATTTGTAAGTTTATATTCAAGTTCAATATATATTTCATGTCAAAAGCTACGATTTGATCATACGAAAGCATATTTACACAATCATTTAGAGATGTATTCGTATATAAGTCAAAAGAGAAATTCTAAGCTTTATTTACTTACGAGCTTGTGATATATGAAGTATTTCCATAAGAAACTATATAAAAATATGTAGAAATGATATAGTATATCAATTGACCATTAATATGAAATATGCTGTGTAAAAGAATAATTGTATATCAATATAAATATATAAGATTACCAATTTTTCCAATTCACTCTTTCATTTTGAGCTCTGTCTCCAAAAAATTCAGAGATATTAGAATAATCTTATTGTTGTGGTGTACCTCCAAAAAATATGATAAATACTTTGGTACCCACTTCCTTTGTCTGGGTAAAAGGGTTAAATGGAAGGTAACCATACCCAAGAGGATGTAATGGAACCTTTAAAAATAAAATTTTCAATATTAACTACTAAATCAAAATAATCATCTATATATCTTCCTCTGTTTTACCAATTTATAGGAACCCAAATACTTAAATAATTTATGTTGATATTTTCTTTGGTACTTCTAGCTTTATTATAAATATCTCTAGTCATGGGAGTATTCGAATTTTAATAAAAATTGAATCTTCGATTTATTTGTGCTTTAGTACTAACAGTGATATTTTTCATAAAAGCATATCTAGTACTATTACTTTTATTAGTTTTATTACATCCTAAACCACTTTTATCGTGTAATGATCTAGAACTAGATAAAATCATATTTAGATCATTTTTACCTTTATTGAATTTTGCGAACTTATTTGTACATTTTTCAAATTTGATTCCAAAGTCACGATTAACACTTTTAAAAGAAATTTCACTACTTTTTAAATTATCTTTTTCCTTATTTCATTCAGAATTCTTCCTTTTCAAAGTACTATTCTCATCTTCAAGATGATAAATTTGAGATTTTGAATTAAAAGACGATTGTAAATTTTCAAAATTTTCTTTTGAGTCACAACTTTCCTTTTGCAAAATATTATTATTAACTTTTAAAAACTCACATTCTTTAGATAATTCTAAATTATTTCCAATTAAGGCTTCATTCCCTTTTTCAAGAGAGAAAATTAAAGAACTAGATTTATTTAAAGAATCTTCTATAGACGCATTTTTATTTTATAAAAGATCAATTTCCTTTAAAAGAACATTGTTTTTATCTTTTACTTGCTCATTTTCTTTTTGAAGGAAATCTTTTTGAAAACAAGCTCTTCTAAAGTATTTTCGAAACAATTGGCATGTTTTACTAAAAAATTATTTTCCTCTTTTAATTTGGTATTTTCTTGCTCACAATCTTTAGATTTGGATAAAATAGTTGCATTAAGTTTACCCAGACTTTTAAAATCTTTTAACAATTTTTCATGGTCTAACAAAAGATCTTTATATAATGAATCTATACATATCGATTGTGATCCAATTTTAGCCGTGAGACATTGTTCTTTTGATTCTGCTTTGTTGCTCTTCTTCTTTCTCATTTCATGGCTAGATTTGTTTATTGCCATGTATTCTAGGATGTGGTTATGATCTCTAGAATCCCTCGCCCTGATACCAAATGAAAGTGACTAAGCAGCGGTAGGTTGGTGTAGAATGGAGAATACGGTGTAATGTATATTTCAGAGTAGAAAGCAGTAAATCACACAGTCGATTTATACTGGTTCGGACCACGGTCCTACGTCCATTCCTAGACTCACTTCTGGTATTTCACTAACACTAAAACCCTCAGTTCACCCAAAGGAATAGGTTCACAATTACTCGAACAGCTGAACGGGATTTTCTTGCCTCAACCACTGAAGAGGTCTCTTACAATACAGAATAATTGATGAATTATTTGTGTTCTTGTTAACACTGATATGTCAATATATAGTACACCCTTCCTATAGCCTTTACTTGATGATAGTAGTGTAATTCGTGAAGGGATATAGAAGGTTTTAAAGATTAAAATCTTTAGAGTATGAAGATGAAGTGCTTGGAGATCTTTTAGAAAAGATAGAAAGAATTGTAGTAAGATTCGGTGATTTGATCACTTAATCAAGTCTCTATTTATAATATACAAAAGGAAATATCTTATTACGAAGAGATTCGATAAAAAAATATTCTGAATGAAAATTTCGGATGTCTGTTTTGAATTAATAACAAAACAGCAAGGAAATAGGCAATTTCTAAGCAGATTCAGATGTTTGAATTTTTCAATTGAAATGTCTAAATTAAAAAATTCAGAAGTCTGTTTTTGAATAAAATTCAAACAGCAAGGGAATAGGCCATTTTGGAGGTTATTCAGACGTCTGAAAATTTTAACTGATAATGGGACCCAATTTGAAAGTACGGAATTTCGAGAATTCTACGGGAAATACCATATCGAGAAGTGATACACATCAGTGGCACATCCATAAGCAAATGGACAGGTAGAAGCAGCTAATAAAGTAATCAAGTCCATCCTGAAAAGTGCTTAAAACCGGCCAAAGCCATGTGGGTCGATGAGCTACCCTTGGCACTATGGGCCTATAGGACGACTTACAAATCTACTACAGGGCATACTCCTTTTTCCCTTGCTTTTGGGTCGGAGGCCGTCATCCCGGTAGAACTGAAGGAGCCATCCCATCGGGTCACTTATTACGACCTAATGACTAATAACGAGTTACTCCTCGAATCCCTCAATATGGTAGAGGAGAAGAGAGATGAAGCAGATTTACGTGCCTTAAGGCATAAGCCGCAGATTGCTCGGTACTATAACAAAAGGGTCCGAGCCCGCACCTTTGAACCCGGAGACTTGGTTCTGAAGCAAATCTTCCCACCCCCAACTCACTTGGGGTCGTAGTGGGAAGGACCTTATGCCATCCGGCGGAGTCTTGATAACGGAGCTTTCAAGCTAACGACCGTGGACGGAATTGAAATCCCCAGAGTGTGGAATGCCCAAACTTTGCAGAATTATCTGATGTGAAGACCGTCATTTCTGTTCTTTTGTTTGTAGGATTATGTAATAAGGCTCGACTAGCCTAGAATAGTCCAGTATATGAACAAAAGATTATAAAGTGGACGTAGGTCATGATTCGATCGAACCACTATAAAAACATTGTGTGTCATTTACCTTTATTGCTCTTTTATTTTCTTGTCATTTACTTATGCATGTAGTAATGGTTCGCTGGCATCGATGATGTTTTCACCGGTCCCAGAGGGAGTGTAACACCCTTGGAATTCTGTCATGGCAACATTCGACAGCTTAATGAAGACTTATGGTTTCTTGACTCCTGACTTTTGGAATGAGACCCGCTTCCGCAGGTCACCCTTCCGAGAGTTCACAGACCCGCTCATCACCCTTTAAGGATGAGTGGATTACCAAAAAGGCAATCGAATGAATGACACATCGATTAAAACTCCACTCCTCAAGGACAGGGAACTTAACTTTCCACGAGATGTGAAGGTGCACCATGATTTTAAAGACCGTCTCGATCTACACTCTACCCTTGGAATTCGACGGGAGAGTATAAAGGTGTTGGAGACTCAGCACCCCCAAAGAACTCCTACACTGCTGATAGATCGGGGAGTAGATTGAAAGCTGAGTTCGAACTCCGGAGTGAGTATAAAGGCATTCGAATTAAGTGCCACATAAAGGTTCCTATCCCGCTGCAGAATCGGGAATGAGAATAAAAGCTAAGCCCGAACCCCTCATCTCCGGGAATGGGGGGCATTATAACTACGACTCTAATCAATCCTCAATAAGCCCTGGCCAGTCACCATAATGATGATTGATTGGGGCATACACATATGACACTTACTCTCCGACACTAGCAAATGTTGTTCATACATGAATTTTCTCATAACTTTTATGTTTAGCCATGACTGTTTATGTTAGTCATGATTATTTCTGAGTTATGCGATTCAAAATAATGAATTTCACAGGTGTGGTGAATTTGCAGGTACTTGAAGATGCAAAATAAACATATTTCCATTTCACTAAACTGTAGAAATACAAAATGAAGCTAACCAAAAGGCGAGGGCCACACTCGCAACTACATCACATGGCCAGTGGAAATCCTAAAAAAAAATGCAAACTAGCAACTATGGCCTACTTATGCTTGGGGGATGATTTTCTTTTCTTCGGGGAGGACTTCACTTTCCTTTCCTTCTTCTTCTTCCCCGTTTTCTCCTCCTTATCATCATCGCCCTCGTCATCTTTCTTCCTCTTCTTTTTATCAGAAGGAAGATCAGCTGGAGGAAGAGAAGACTCAGAGGCAAGCTGCGAAGTTATCGATCTAGAAGAAAACCTTGTCACTAGCCCAGTCTTGGGGTCGACCTCCCTGATAGGAGCAACAAACATAGGCTCCAACTCTTCCTTTTTAAGAGCTAGCTGCTTCTCCTTCCTAGCATGCATGCCAGTCGGGGTCTCACCATCACCACCTTGGGCTTCGTCCACAATGACAACATCCTCTTCCTCGTCCCTATGGCCAACATCAGTGTCTCTCAAGGCATAAATAATATCAGAATCAGTAAGAGCATCTGTACTAGGTGCCACGGGTGCTGTAACGACTGCCTCATGTGCCTTGTCCTTCGTTTGCTTCGGGGTCTCAGAAACTCCGACTTCAGAACTCGCAGGAGCATCAGCTTTTCCTGCCGATGTCTTCTCTTCCGCATCTTTCTCAACTGGCTTGACACCTATATTATGAGTAACAAATGTTAGTACATCGGGAGAAGATGTCACTCTGGCAAATTGCGGGGAGAATATGGAGATACGTTCGGCGGACTCCTCCACCCCGGTTTGTAATTGAAGGTCCGACAGTCAGAGGAGTTGGAGCCAAGGGAATTAATGGGTCATCGGGATTGTATTCCTCGACTCCAGTAGTTGTGGGCTCAGCTGCCGAGCTAGAGCCCTCGTCAATCTTGTTCTTGCCCTTTATCTCAACCTTCTCCCTCTCGGCCTCCTCACGAAGTAAACGTCTGCCCTCCTCCAGAGCTTGGGGTTCCTCAACCCTGAGGAAGGTCTCCATCAACTTACCCTCGTCGATCTACTCAGCCCCCAATTGCTGCTTCTCGCCTTCAACAATAGCATCCCATATATTGGCCAAGGTGAATTGATAATCCGGGATCCAGGAAATGTCTCGACTCTTGATAACGTGACCCAAGATGTCGAATAGCAGCTCCTCAAACTTTCCAATCTCTTTCTCCTTTTCGGCAAGTTGATCGGTGGTGTTAGAGGCCAATTCAAGAAAATTGTTAGCATTGCTTTCAGCAAGAACCAGACATTCTTCGGCTTCGACGAGTTGACCATTCAAGGTTTCATTCTCTTTCTCAACAAGGGCGAGTCTACCCTTAAGTTCCACTTTCTCTTTCTCCCAGGCAGCCTTTTCAGTGGAAAGTGCTCTTGCGTTGTTCTCAATTCGATGTTAGCTGCCCTAAGATCCTCTAATTCTTTCTTCAAAGGCAATTTCTCTTGGCTATTTGAGTCAAGCTCATTGCGGAAATGCTCTCTAGAACCTTCTAGTTCAGACTTATAGTTTCCCGCGTCCCGCTTAGCCAATGCAAGTTGAGCTGGAGTATCCTCCAACTCCTTCTCCATCTTTTTCCTAGCCTTATCATCATCAGCAATCTTCACTCTAGCCCAGGCCGCATCCATTTCAAAATAATGGATAACCTCTGAGAGTTTCGTGGCATGCTTTTTCATCATGCTACACTACTTAGCCGCGTGGCTCACTTTCCTTATAACCTCAACATCCCACTCCTCAGATAACGGCTCAAGGTCTGGGACGAACATCATCCTCTCGAAGTAAATATCGAGAAACTGCTTCCGCAGATATTCCAGCTTGGCTTGGGTTCCGAAAGAAGGAATAATATCCTGTGTGGCGGTAGCATCCAGGTTCTGCTGGCTAGAAGTGGCAGGAGCTGTTTTCTCCTTCTCTACAACCCGGCTCTCATCCTTATCCTTTCCCTTTGGTGCCTCCTGTTTTTTAGAAGACTTAACGTGAGATGGCGTACTTTTTGGAGGCGTCAACTGTTTTGGAAGTTTTTTCCCCCACCCAGTGCTGGTGGCAGAGGACGACTATGATACTTTCCAGAACCCTGCCTTGTCGGAGACCGAGATCGCGTAGGGTAAGACTTGTGAGAATCGCCAGGTCGATCGCTGTCTCTTCCTCGGCTGTCGCCACGACCCTGATCAGGATCTGGATAAAGACTTGGTGTGACTGAGCGAAGAGAATGATAAGAATAAGACCGTTTGCGGGTCATCTTTCCTGAAAAAGAAAATGAGTATGTGTTAGAACAACGAATATCTGCGACACTAAAATGTTGCAATAAGATGTGTGTGTTTTGTATATCCTATATAATCCCCCTAACGGACCAGAGTCCAGAGCTTGACTCGTCTGAATGCTTTCTTTGTCCCCAGTCGAGGGAATAACTTCCTCGGGATCGGGAAACAGCGTTTCATCTCCAAAGTCTTCCTGCCTGTAGATATCATTGGGTAGAAATTTTTCCAATTCACTAAACATATGCTCTTCTGTTAACTACTCGTGAGAAGCAGGATCGGTCGGTGGTAAAGCTTTTGGTGAAGACTGCCCCTCGGAGTCGAGGACCCTCTTAGGATCATTCTCCCGGCTTTCACCTCCTTTAGGGATATTTAAGTCCTCCTCATCTTGGTCAATATGCGGTGGAGGACTCTTGGAAGTTCAATCACCTTAGTGGCTCCGGAGGTTCCCTCATCTCCAGCTGGGGGCCCGTACTTATAAGGCTTACCACATGCTCCAAGTCCGAACCTAATATCCAATAGACGGTGTCTGTGAAGGTTCTCATCAGTGATACATTTCTTAATCCTCAAGAAGTCTGATTTACTTTTAAGAAGGCGAGATAGTCAGTCCTTGTATGTCTTGCCTTCTGTCTTTGGGAATTTATGATCTACGGAAAAAGAAAAGGAAATGCGTTAGTGCTTCGATTATGTAATGAAGCCACGTGCTTGAAGACTCGGAACCTACTTGATTTAAGCCACCTCCTCGCACACCCAGCCTGCAGTTTTATATAGAACCAGTCGGCTTTAGGATCCCCTATGTTGCTGTGACTGTCCGATAAAACCTTCCTATTGGCCACTGATTTGAAGAAGGAGAAATTTGGAGTCACCGTGGAACGATGTTTAAAAAGGTAATAGAACTTTAAGTCCTTAAAGGTGAGCTCTGTGTGCAAGATTTCCGCATACTCAACATAGAGAGTGTACAGGGCCGCGTAGGTATTGGGGTGAAGCTGCATTGCGGCGATCCGCAACTGTTTCAAAGTTTCTATGACGATTGGTGGGAACGGAGGAATAACACTGATGCTACACATCAGTTTGCTAATGGCCATACATCCAGGTGGGTCAATGTGTGGAAGATCATCCTTGCCTGGTGTTTTGACGTCATCCTACGGTATCTCGTGTCTTAAGCATATTCTCAGGAGTTTTGCGTCATCTAGTTTGGATGCCATAGAGTCAGTAAATTTATCGATT
The DNA here is from genome assembly GCA_030737875.1 of Allium sativum. Taxonomy (NCBI): domain Eukaryota; kingdom Viridiplantae; phylum Streptophyta; class Magnoliopsida; order Asparagales; family Amaryllidaceae; genus Allium; species Allium sativum. Next base: position 31,947,141 of record CM060920.1, on the reverse strand, counting down.
TCCTTCGCGCTAGGAATCTCATAAGGAGCTCATTCGTCTACATCAGACTCCTCAGTTGAAGTGCTCTCTGACGAATCGGATTCCGTTTCTACTTCATATTCAGATCCAGATTTCGGACCCTCTGGATTAGTTGAAGGGAGCTCAGGGTTAGACTATTCCGATATCTCTGGGTCCATTTCTGTTTCAGACTCTTTAGAAGATCGTCTGCCCAACATTGTTGTTTTGGCGAGTAAACATGCAAGACTAGAACGCAATAACCCATGAACCTCGTGCATGTGCAAGTGTTTGTGCGTGCAAGTGTGTATGATACGGAAAAGTAAAGTCACAAAGCAGATAGAATATGCTGTTAAGTCCTGTTATTGCTCAGTCCAAGAAGTTTATCTTATAGGCTCTAACCTAACTGTTCAGAATCTTGTGACTGCAATGTATTGTTTAAAGTTTAAAACATATATTGGATCGTCATCTAAGCTCCGTTCGTAAGGAGTGTGCGGGTCGGATCGTGGAAAGCACGGCGGATCGAGGTGAATGGATCGCCCCCTTCTTTGGATCGTGATGCAGCGTGGATCAGGGTTCCTGTCGGATCAAGCCAACCCCCCACGATCCACTTTAGCACATCTCCATAAACTAGTGCTCCTCCATGCCACGACCCGATCCGCTACTCAAATTAACACCTCATCATTATCTCGACATCCTCCTATCTCCACGGTCTCATCCACTATTCAACTCAGCGCGCCACTGCCACCACCACGAACGGATGTGCCACGATCCGCTGCCTCACCATCGCCACGACCCAACCTGACATTCTCCTCCTTCTTCTTCCTTCTCCCTCTTCCTCTCCTCCGAACTCGAACAACCAACACCTATGGCGCCAGGTCAACCTCCAAAGCCTCGAATAACACAAAAATCTGCCTCTCTCTCCCCCTAAACTCCAAAAAACTATCGAAAAGCGAGGGTAAAGGCATTTGAAATATTATCAACGCAATTACCTTTTTTAATTTGTTGGGAAACTTGGTTTATCAAGTTGGAATTTCGGAGGGCAAGAAGGAGAGGAGCGGCGGCTGGACGGAAGAAAAGTAAGAGAGAGGAGGAGTCAGACTTATATAGAAAAATCGCTGGCCTTTGGCCTTCCGTTTTTTGTCTCGTTCGAACCGTGGGGGCCTGGTGGGCCACGAGTCCAAGCCCATCGGGAAAAAGAAGGCGGCCCATTTCATTGAAGACTCATTTGTATGCCGGACCGCGATGAGTCCCCTTCCCACAATTTGCACCACGCAACGACGATCCAAGCTCGAGGACGATCGTTAATAGAAGAACATGGACGAAGTTTGGAGGATTAAAAAGTTTACCTGACAATCACCCGACAACTTTGTGATGAAATCTCCAAAAGATTCCAGAAAAGATGATTATCCGATGATCAAAGAAATGATTGGTGGCATATACTGATATTTATACCAGTCAAGAAACGCAACTCTTTAGAATTGCACGACGATACAAACAGATGCGACCTTTGATTTGCATTGCTTCATGAAAAGAGAGTTCAGAAATTTCGAAGCATGTTCCATCCTTGATAAAACATACTTCGAGAGGGCAAAATGCTGGCTAGCTTTTTGAACCAAGCCACCAAGATTGATACATGTGCTCCATTGGGTCTCAAATACAGAAGTCATCAAATCTCGGTCACTCTTACCAGACGGGTCGCGATCGACCCCCATTACGTGAGTCACACCTAATGCAACGATCCGATCCGAGCAGGAAGACGTGATGATGACCACGGACCAAGTCACCCACGATCCGAGATCTAAGGAAATCGTGACACCTGTCCTCAACGGCTAAATTTACTAATTCTCCATCAAGCTACGAACCAGTCCGAGATCTTCGGGATGTGGGCCACGTATGACCGCGATCTGTCACAAGAGATCAGCTATAAATAGCCCAGAGCTTGGCATTTTTCAGGATCTTTTGGCAATTCAGAGCTCTGATCTCACCATTAACGTAGCTCCATTGTTTTTATCTCGAAATTACTGAGTGAATCAATATTGTATAAGAGAGATCGAGAGAAATGTTATCGATTGTACTCTGATTTCAAGTATAATCATAGATATAAAGTGGACGTAGGCTCGTTAACTCTGAACCACTATAAATCTTGCGTCTTTTCTACTTTTCTGCTATTTTATTGATACTAATATCTAGCTATAATCATAATTTGAGTGTTAGAGCCAATTTTGGATCTTACAAGTTCATACTCAAATTATGGATTATAGTGATTCACAATTACCCATAAATTCCATTCCAAATCTATGTGACAAATTCTAATCCAATTTTATGCCAATAGTACCATGTATACAAGTTATATCAAATTTTACCCAAACCTACTTATGCCAAATCTCATATTTACAAGCTATGTTCAATTATGCCCAATCCATAGTCATCATCAATTTATGCCCAATTACAAATTGCATATTATTTCAATTTTCCCAAACGTTTCCCAATTGTTCAAATGTTATTCGTATGCAAATCTCACGTAATATGTTAGGCTTGAAGTTAGCCTAATCTCACAAAAAGAAAAAGGAAAAGGAGGAGAGAAGAGAATCATGAAATCAAAACTGGCATAAACATAAGAACATCCATATGAACATAAACAGGCATGTAATTATAAAATAGATCAAAAAGGCATATGACAAGTTTATGGATGTGAATAAAAAAAGTGATAATTTGCTAACTTGATAAGATTCAATACAGGCATACACATTAAATCCAATTTACAACTTATCATAGTCACTTTTAATTTAATTATCATGTGAAAGTGACATAGACTCACAGCGATAGGATTAAGGATAGAGTATAATTCTGAATAAAGATTTCGGAAGTTGATTAGCTAAACCGTTGATGTAGGCTTTGATATTTATCTTCCAACTTGAATTTGATTTTTCTTGGTGGAGGCTAGGTTAATTTAGTTTTGAGCAGCATGGAGGCGCCATGGATGTGTTTATTGAAATTAGGGTTACGTCTAGGTGTGTTTATATAGGTGTATTAGGTGAATTAGGGCCTTTAGATTAGGTTAGGATCCGTCTAAACCATCCAAACTAGAAAAACACATCACACAGCCAATCAGAGAACGCCACATAATCCCTAATTCTCCAAAATTCGTCACTGCCCAGATCTGCCGATGGGATCGACCCCCACAAGGGAGTCGACACCTATGTCGACTCCCCTTAGGGGGTTCGACACCCTAGAGCGGGATAATTCCCGCCCAGCCCGCTTCTTGCTTATTTGAATTTCGAATTTGATTTTAATTATTATTTAATTATGTTTAAACTGAAATCTTCTAAGCTCCATAACTTCATCATACATTATCCATTTTACGCAAACTCGGACTCTATCTCAAGAAGAATTCGGAGACAAACGCAACGGAGTAACCTGTTTACCTTAATTTTTCTTCTAAAAATTAAGTATTCATTAATTTTTTTTTTTAAAAAAACATAAATGTGTGATCTTCTATAAAGAAGAGAGCACACATATATAAAATAAATCAACAAGAATACAACATCCGACTACAGAGTAAAAAGAGAGAAAGTAGAACAAAAACACAACTCTAAGATTACATAGGATAGTAGATAGATGAGCTCCAGTAAAACCACCACCCATCATACTCCAATATCGAATTTCGGCAAAGCCACCACCCGATATTGAAGTATATCTACTCCAATGCAATAAACCAGTCACTCTGAGCTAAAACAACAAAAACCAAGAAACACCTCCCCAAAACAGACAATAACCAAGGACAATAATAACTCCATAGCTAAAGCAAATCGCCTAGCCAGACGGCAATCCATAGAGCTCCAAAACAATGATCAACAAGCTGAAACCTCTCACTAATAAACTCGAGAGAGAAAAACGAGTATCATCCCAGACAGCAAACCATCAAGCTCCACAGCTAAGCACAACTACTAAAAAACCTGAAAGAAAACTAAACAAAAATGTAAGTAAACCAACACATATATATGGATATACATGCAAATTTATAAATATATATATATAAATTACCAAATATCCATATATATGTATATATATATATATATATATATATATATATATATATATATATATGTGAAGAAGAAAAGAAAGAAAAAAAAACTAAAAACAAATATCATATCAATTACAATTAAAATAACTATTGAATCTAAAGAAAAGACACAAATTAGATCTAACCATAGCAAGAAAACTCTCAAAAATTGATTCACCAAAAAACTTATAGTGAGAGCTAGATATCCAATCCAAACAGAAATTAACAATCCTAGTAATTAACATATCAGCAGACACAAAGGAAGAATTAAAAAATCTCTGATTCCTTTCTAACCAAATGAACCAACAAGTGATAATGACTAAAGAATCCAACACATATCTCCTTCTAGAATTTTAAGATATTCTATAGTAATGCCAATAATCAAAACAATTACTAAAGCAAAAGGAATTACCAATAAGAAAAATCCTAATAACCATAATTAAGATGTATTTTGTAACAAAACAAGATAAAAATAAATGATCACCATCTTCATCAAAAAGACAACAAAAACCACACTTGCCATCAAACACAATATTCTTCTTCTTTAAAGGCTCCACCATATTAAGCTTCTTATGAATAACCAGCCACATAAGAAACTTAGCTTTAGGAGGAGCGTTAGCTTTCCAAAGAAACTTGAAAGGTAACGAAGAAACAACAGAAAAATTAATGAAATTATACATAGAATTAACAATGAACCATAAACTCCTATCAAAACCCCAACTAATAGAATCACTATTGATATCAAGATGATAAAGAGCTAACTTAGCTTTAAGTAAGGCTAATTGCCTTAACATACCCCCTTCTAAAATATTATCAAAGGAAAACTCCCACGGGGGATCCAAATCACCTCTATAAACATCAATAATTAAAGCATTCTTAAAGCAACAATAATTAAAAAGCTCACTAAATTCTATTTTAAGAGGTAAAAGAGAAATCCAATCATCATGCCAAAAGTAAGTAAGATTCCCAGAATGAACAGTAAACTTACACCCTAAATTAAAAAAATCAAAACACATCAGAACAGACTTCCAAAAATACGATATTCTATTGTGCCAACTATAACTAGAACCAAGAATAAATTCCCCCCCCCCCCCGAATAATAAAACTTGGAAATAATATTCTTCCACATAGCCGACACATCAGAGCATCTATATCTCCAAAGCCATTTGGCTATCAAGGAAGAATTAAAGTTAAATAAATTAATGATCCCCAGGCCTCCATCCTTCTTTGGCTTACAACACACCTCCCAATTAACTAAACAATTAAATCCTCTACAAATAGAAACACCACTCCAAAGGAAATTTCGCCTGATTCTATCGATTTTCTCAATAACCCATTGAGGAAATCGATGAACAGCCATCCAATAAGTGGAGATAGCAGACAACACCGAAATAACAAGCACTAATCTACCAGCTCTAGACAGGAATCTATTATTCCAACCCGATTATCTATTATTGATCTTATCAATAATAACTAACCAATCATCCTTCTTAAGTTTCGAAGGTCTGATCTTGAAACCTAATTAATCAAAGGGAAATTTCATGATAGAACAGTTTAAAGTGCCAGCAACCGGAGACTCAACATTATTCAGGTCGTTAAGAACCATTAAAGCACTCTTATCGAAATTAATTCTAAGCCCAGATAACATCTCAAAACAATAAAGAATAAACTTCAGATGCTTGGGAAGATGCGAGGAAAATAATAATTTATCATCTGCAAATTGTAAAATAGATAAATCATTATTAAAATCATCATTACCAATACGACATAAGATATCCGATCTAGAAGCTCTCTTAATAATTCTAGAGAAATCATCAACCGCTAAATTAAAAAGTAGACGTGATAGGTGATCACCTTGTCTAAGTCCTCTCTTAGATTGAATCTTCTTGCCCACAATCCCATTAACCACAATATGAGAACAACCGGACCTAAGCAAAAGCATGATCCAGTTGATCCATCTAACACTAAAGCCTCTAGCAAGGCACAACTCACTAATGAAGTCCCAATCCACAGAATCAAATGCCTTCTCAAAATCTAATTTCAAAATAGCATAGGTCAAATTATTTTTACAACAAACATTAATATATTCCTACACTGCGGCCACTCCGTCCACAATGTTTCTACCTTTAATAAAAGCAGTTTGGGAACAATCAATAAGCTCAATCATTCTAATACTAAGCTTATTGGCAAGGACTTTGGAGATAATCTTGACGAAAACATTAATCAAGGAAATAGGTCTGAAATCCTTTAAAGAATTTGCACCCTCTCTCTTATGGATAAGAATAACATTGGCAAAGTTAAAACTACCTAAACGCAAATTACCACAATAAAAATCATTAAAAAGATTAATGATATCAAATTTCAGAACCTCCCAAAATTGCTTATAAAAAAGAATAGAAAAATCATTTGGTCCAGGAGCTTTATCACTTGGCATATCATTGATAGCCTTCCATATCTCCTGTTCAGAAAAAGGATTATCTAAATAAACTAACTCAACCTTAGAGTCAGGCGGATAGATACCATTCCAACTAACATTAATCCTTCTCTTAATCTTAGCTCAAAAATCTGCTTATAATAACTAGTGAAAGCCTCATTTAAATCCCTCTGAATAGTCACTTCCACATCATTAATAAAAATAGAGTGAATAAAATTATCACGCCTCCTCTTATTAGCCACACTGTGAAAAAACTTAGTGTTGCTATCTCCTTCCTTAATCCATTGAACTCGGGCCCTTTACTTCCACATGATCTCTTCTTCTTCTAAAGTCAACTTAAGATCATTCCTAAGGTAGCAAAGTCTATCCCTCCCAATGGGATTAAGACTCCTGGACTCACTGATTCTGTCTAAATCTAACAACTCACACATAATCTTATCTTTCTTAATCCTAACACTACCAAAAATATATTTATTACAACGGTTAAGAGAAAATCTTAACTTACCAAGCTTAGCAACAAAAATCTTCGCAGAATTACCCCTATACAAAATATTAAAAAATGACAAAGAAAACCATTTGATAGAAACAAGGTTAATAAAACTAGAATGTAATAACCACATCTTCTCAAATTTGAAATTTCTACTAATAGAAATATTCGAATTACACGAAAGAATGATAGGACAATGGTTTGAAAATAAAAACGGCAGACCTTTAACCCTACAAACCGCAAACCTTTCATCAACCTCAGTACTAATAAAAAATCTATCTAATAAAGCAAAAGAAGGACTAACTCTGACATTAGACCAAGTAAAAGATCTATTATTGAGAGGAATCTCATTCAAATTATTATCTGAAATGAAATCATTGAATTCCTCCATGTCAGAGAAATCACCTTCACGAGGTGGTCTCTCCCCTAAAAATCTATTGACATTAAAATCACCGCCTACAATCCATTGATTAGGGATAAGATCTCTGAACCCAGAACATTCAATCCATAAACGCCTCCTCTCTACTTTAGTGTGAGGACCATAAACATTTGAAATGCCTAACAAAGAGTTATCAGAAAGAGAGGCAAGAATAATGTGAAGAGAAAATAACTTAGGAAACTCCTGAATGAGCCTAAATTTATTATCTTTCCAACCAATCAAGAGTCCCCCAGCACTACCATTGGCCGGAAGACAAGCCCAATTGCGGAAAAGAGATCCACCTAACCTCAAATAAAAACTAGGGTCAGGGTTCTCAATTTTAGTTTCCTGAATCAAAATAATATCAACATGGTAATCTCTAAAAAAGGACCTTACCTTATCACATTTTTTAGGATCATTCTGACCCCTAATATTCCAACTGACAATCCTCAACGTCTCAAAGAACGCACATGCTCTAATTCCCTACTCCTAATGAAATCTTCATCTAACTCAGCATCAGTAAAGATAAAAGCAGTACCATTAGCCACTTGAATTAACTGACTAGTGAAAAGGCTACTCAAAGCAAAAGGAGAATAATCACTACCAAAAACAGGAACCATACCTGAGCCCAAAGTCGAAGTGCTACTACTTGCACTCGAATTTGGGAACCTACCATGAGATGCCGAAGAGAGGGATCTAATCCTAGCGCTGCGACGAACCAACCCCGAAATGGGTGTTGCTCTCTTACGCCTCCCCTTCCTAGAAGAAGAAATGGAAGCAATCCTATCCGAAAAAACCCCACGACCATCTTCAAGAGAGCTAACGCTATCTGAACCATCATCCTGGATACGAGACACAAGCGCCGAACCAGACCATCCACTCGCCTCACTAAATACACAAAACTCCGGAAACAAATCCAAAGAAAAAAAACTCACACCAGAAACATAAACACGCAATGAACCACATAAACCATCAATATGAATACTAAGGCCGCATATGCCAATATCACCCAACCAACTTGTATCAGCCCTCCCACGTCCTTTCCAAAAGTCAACTATCCCACTACCACCACTTGAGAAAGCCTGTCCTCGCACCAGCACAACCCTAGCGAAAACAACATCACCTCCATTATTCAACAAACTACAGTCCTCTCTACCCTTCCTCATGCCAACAACAAACTCATCCACATTACCATTCGAACACCTGAGACTATTAGAAACGAAACCAGAAGATCCAATATCAATGGAAAGGCAAACCTTCCTATCCACTCTCTCAAAAGTCAATCTATCAACACTGGCCGAAGAGACAGAGTCTCTATGCAACCATGGCCGCCGACTTATCTTCTCCTTAGCAGAAGCATGAAAGTCAATATCTTGATTCTTACATGACTTGACAAACTCAACATGGCCAAACCCCAAACCAGAAGTCTCTAACTCACTCCCCATCAACATTTCTTTGTTGTCCAAGTGATTTAAGATCTAAAAAAAGTTAAACAAAGAAATGTCCTCAGCCACTACCCAGCCAGCCTTATCCATGTCACCATAAACTTCCAGCACTGCTGCTTCAACTACAGGATCGAAATCACAAAGGTTCGAATCAAATCTTGAAACGAATTCCTCCACATTGCCATCTATCATGTCATCACCCGTCATCACCACCCCTGGTAACTGAAACCTCTTATCCTCCACTATCACAGCCGAGAAAGGGTTAGAAAGAGTCAAACAATTCAAAACACACGGATCCAATAGCATGCAATCCACATCTTCACTACTAGAAACCCCAGGAACAATACTCTTATCCACAAGAGTCCCATGCGAATTAAAATGCATATCAGAATCTTTATACAAAACACCTGCATCAATCCAACCCTAATAAGAATCGACTGTAGCCCCATCATGAGCCATAATAACCACATCAGATTTATTCAACAAAGAAATATCATCAGACCCATTAGAACCACCATTAATCGCAACTGTATTCTGTCCAATTTCAGAATTCCACACCTCCATTCTATCCATCTTACGCTCACAATTAATTGTCGAATTAATAACATCAAAGTGAGTCAAAATTTCATTCAACAGTTGAACCCCTCTATTTTTCTTCACAGAGAAAGTGTAACACCCCGTGAATTCTATGACTGTGAAACTCACAAATTAAAGTATAATTAATTTCAAATCAAAGAACTAAGGGAAACGGGATACGCCATTGCGTTCGTCTCGGAAAAATACGCGAAATAGAGTCCGAGTTTTCGAAAAACGGATATCGTATGAAGAAGTTATGGACGAACGAAGTTAGGCGAAAAACCGAAAAAGGGTCAGAATGCACTGGCGCACTTGGGAAGTGCGCCAGAACAAAAATGAACTGGCGCACCTGTGAAGTGCGCCAGTACATTTTTGACCTGGCGCACCTGCCAAGTGCGCCCAGGTCAAAAATGACCTGCTGGCCAGGTCTGGTCTAGCCCTGGCTGGCCAGGTAGGTGTGTGGTCGAATTTCTGTGGTCTGCTTGGTCATTAGGGCTAGGTGGCGGGTTTTTATTGGTCTCTCTATCTAATGAATGGCTATGATCAATCCTAGCAACATCAAGGGTCCTAATCAATTCCTAACCTCTATATAAACAACCCTAGACTAAACCCTAATCTATTCATTCAAAATAAGATTATAGCCGCCATGTTGCTGAGGAACGACAAAGAGTAGCCGCCGACTAGAGAGAGAGTTAGGAAGAAAGTTCTAAAGCCTAAAGCAATTCAAGCAACCTAAAGCTAATCAATTCAACAAAGGAATCGTGTCTCTTAATTAGAGAATTCACCGCAACCATTGTAAGTAGAGTATTACTTTGGTATAAATAAACAACTGTGTTGATGTGTATGCTTGAATTGTGGCAATGGAAGTAATTCATATTTGTGCAAAATTATGTTATTCATTATAAAGAACTACATGCGGTAGTTCTATGCAAATATACGTTTGGAATATTGCGCAAATTATGTAGTCTATGTTGAAGCTACATGTATATAGTTGAGTGAAATTTATGCAAGTTTGGGCTTTGGTATTATGCCATCATGATGTATATCTTTGTGCATAAATCATTTTGCAAGTAATTGAGACAAGTTTGGTTGTTATAGTTCATATGAAACTATGTTGGAATTTTGACACTATAATCCATGTATTAAGTCATGCTTTTGAAAAACTTATGAATATGGCTAGGCTATGAATTATATTTGGCATAATTGAAATCTATGATTAAGTCTATCTTGTTTAAAAGAATTATAGGATGACATATGTGAGACATGGCTAGGTTAGACTAAAAAAAAAATCCCTTTTTGCAAGTTTAAAGCAAACACCATGATTAGGAATATTTATGCATAAGTATATTCATACCATCGTTATATGATTAGACTTAAACCATGATAAGTTGAACTATGCTTTTGTGTTAGTAACAAAGTATCCCCTTTGTAAACATGTAAAAACCTTATGAACATGACTTGTTTATGTTTATGCCATGAACAAAGTTAACTTTACTTATGCCATGCTTATGTTTGACATTATGCCATGTTTATGCTAGAAGTATTTATGCCATGCTTATGTTTGACATTATGCTATGCTTATGCTAGGAATATTTATGACATGCTTATGTTTGACATTATGCCTAAATAAGAATATAGGTTCATATTGTAGTTAAACCTATGCAAGTTCACATGCTTTTATTCATGTCACCTATATGCAAGTACACCAATTTCTATGTTGTATTTCCAACGTCGTATTGCAAGTTCATGCGCTCACCTTCCCCTCTTTGTGTATACGCCATAAGCCTCCCCTTTCGCATGGCTAAATTGGGCTTTAAAAGGCTAAGCCCAATATATATGAACGGACGTGTAAAACGGGGGAAAATAACGTTGGGTTAAAATTAATTAATGAATGGAAATATAAAATAGAAGGGCCCAAATTCAAGTATGGGTTGGGCCCGTGATTGGTGTAATCTTTACACCATTAACTTAATAATGGGCCGCAAATATTTACATATAAATAAAGAAGAATGACAAGATATGTAAATATAGAAAATACGATGTGTTTAACCCGAGGTTGGATTGAGTTGTGATGTAAACCTGCCCGGAACCGCCCGGCTGTCCAGTAGTCACAACAATACCTATCCAATGTGGGAGGTTAAACATGGAGCCCAGCAAGGACCCGAGGTTAGACTGAGTTGTGGCGTAAGACTGCCCGGAACCAACCGGCAACAGGCAGCCACAACAATACCTGTCTAATGTGAGAGGTCAGGGCCTTAATAAGACAATTAAGGCTGAGTCAGAATTGTTAGGATTAAGTGAACTAAAGACTTAATCAAAATGGAACATGCTAAACTAAACAGACTGGTGGGGTTAGGTAGGGAACACTTAACCAACTTAGCATGTTGGCTAGAGATAGAAAACCTAGTAACGGGGGACCCTTTTCAGCAGTAACCCTAAAAGGTGTATCAGGATACCCTGAAACTAGGCAGGGTGGGGCACGATTACTGGGCTGATTGTAAGAGGTCAAAGCGACGGCGGTGGTGTAGCAGTGTAGGTTCTAACGGAGTGCGGGCGTGCACACACTCCGGAGCAGAAAAATAAGGCACTGGACACCAGTAGCATACCTGTGCACTCTAAGGTTGTGTCGGGTTGCCACTATGGGACTTGATACACCCCATGGTGGGACCAGCATAGGTAACTACAGACATCGGGGGCCGTAAGACACATGTAACTATGCGAGTAGGAGCCGATCATCATAGAATGGATCACATCACCCTGACTATGGGGTTCAGGTTGGAAACTAGTTTATATGGGTTCAGAGATTAACATGGGGTACGATAGTATATTCGACCCTAGACAACTTAACCAAGTTATAATGCATGCCCACTTCTTGTTTATACTTATCATACCCAGTTCTTTATTCATAGACAAAGTAGTACTAGACTTACTCAGGCTTTATGTCTGACTCTATTTTTCTTTCGTCTTCTTTCTTCCGTTTCCCCCCCCCCCCCCCCAGGTCCTCAGGGAGGGAACACAGCAGCTTGATCAGCCTCAACATCCAGCTTGAAGAAGAGAAATGTATTGCTTGGACTTTCCTGTTTTGAACTATGGCTTTGGACAATCCACTATGGGGACTTTTGGAAGTTTATCTATGTTTTATTTATGCTTCTTTAAATCATGTACTCAAGACAGATTATGAAAATGTTATGCTATGTTTTTGGAAAGGATGTTGTTGTAACACGTATTTGACTTTATGAAATAAAAGTTTGTTGTTCTTCCGCTGTTTACAAATATGTGTTCTTATATCTGTCTTGTATATCTGTGACTTGTACTTATAAACCTCCACCAAAATTAGGGCATTCCCTTTGAGAGTGACCCTAACGGAGGTGGGGTGTTTCAGAAAGAATCAGAGAAAATGAATTTTAGTATCAGAAAAGCAACACAGAAAGAAACATCATTTTCTCTCCTGTCTAATGGCGACAGCAATGGGGGGATTACTCTATCCGATCTTGAATTGGGGATGTTCTGTTTTTTCCATAAAACACCTTCAACCATTCCTTCCAAATTCTTTAATTATCTCTTATGTCATGTTTTAAAATTACGGGGTGTTACACAAAATATAGTAAATCGAATTCCAACCACGGTCAAACCCCCTTTTGACCAATAAAACGGCATGTGGAAATTTGAGCTAAAAATCTTTTGATGTTCCTAATAGTCATTAAGATTGAATTTCTTGGTTACTGAACTAAGATGAGATTGGTTGAACCTATTTGTCCTATAGATCTATGTGAGAGCTTCATTTTGACTGGTTATTGTCTAGTAGCTCAAAATGGATACAAAGTTATGGTTGGCGCAACAACCCACCTCTGTTGGGTGCAACATCGAGGTTTGGAGGTGCAACATCCATTTGAAAATCCAAGATTGTGCTGTATGACTTTTGAAAACTCGTTTATGGAGACAAAATGGAAATATAACATGGTGAATCATATTCCAAAAAATAGTAAATTGTATTCCTACCACGGTCAACCACGCTTTGACCAACAAAACAACATGTGAGAAATTGAGCTAAAAAAGCTTTCGATGTTCCTAATAGCCATTAAGATTGAATTACTTGGTTTCTGAACTAAGATGAGGTTGGTGGAACATGTTTGTCCTATAAATCTATGAGAGAGTTTCGTTTTGTCTTGTTATGGTTCTAGTAACTCAAAATTGATACAAAGTTATGGTTTCCGGAACAACCCACGTCTATCGGGCGCTACATCGAAGTCTAGAGGTGCAACATCCATTTGAAAATCCAAAATTGCACTGTATGACTTTTGAAAACTAATTTATAGGGCTGAAATAGAAATATAATGGTGCATCATATTCAAAAATATAGTAAATCGATTCCTACCACGGTCAACCCCTCTTTGACCAAAAAAACAACATGTGAAAAATTGAGCTAAAAAGCTTCCGATGTTCCCAATAGACATTAAGATTGAATTTCTTGGTTATTGAAATAAGATGAGATGGGTGGAACCTATTTGTCCTATAGATCTATGTTATAACTTCGGTTTGACTGGTTGTGGTTTTAGTAACTCAAAATGGATACAAAGTTATGGTTGGCGGAACAACCCACATCTGTTGGGTGCAACATCGAAGTCATGAAGTGCAACATCCATTTGAAAATCCATTATCGCATTGTATAACATTTCTAAACTCGTTTATGAGGATGAAATTGAAATATAACATGGTGAATCATATTCCAAAAAATAGTAATTCGAATTCCAACCACGGTCAAACCCCCTTTGACAAACAAAACGGCCTGTGAAAAATTGAGCTAAAAAGCATTCGATGTTCCCAATACGGCAACCATAAATTTTGTATCCATTTTGAGTTTCCACCATTCTCATCTTAGTACAGTAACCAAGAAATTCAATCTTAATGACTATTGGGAACAACCCACGTCTGTTGGGTGCAAAATCGAAGTCTTGAAGTACAACATCTGTTTGAAAATCCAATATTGCACTGTATGACTTTTGAAAACTCGTTTATGGGGATGAAATAGAAATATGACATGGTGCATCGTATTACAAAATATTGTAACACCCCGTAATTTTAAATACTAAAATTAAAGAATACTTCATTTCAAATGTGATAATTATGGGAAATGGGTTACGCCATTACATTCCTCTCGGAATTCTGCTTGAAATATAGTCCGAGTTTGTGTGAATTGGACTTCATATGAAGAAGTTATGGCCTTAAGAAGTTTCAGAATTTAAATAGATTAAGAACAGCTTGAATTAGAAAATTTGAAAATTCAAAATTCAAACAATGAAGCAAGCTGGGCGGGAAAATTCTCGCCCAAGTCCGGGTCGACCAGGGGGTCGACCTCACCATACAGGTCGACTAGAGGGTCGACCTACCCCCCCTCCCCCCCAGGCAAATCTGAAAGATGACGCTGTTATGACTTGTTGCTGAGTCATTAGGGTTGAGGTGTTATTCTATCTTGACTGGATGGTCTTTATTGATTCTAGGTTAATCTGACGGCTCTTAATCAATTAAAATTCTATATAAGCAACATAAGTCTTAACCTAAAATCACACTAATTCGTGCCAAGAGCCGCCATGCCGTCAATGGAGAACCTATAGTAGCCACCGTCTCTTTCAACTCAAAATCAAGATAGAATCTAGAATCAAATCAAATCTAAATAACAATTAGTCTACATCAAAGGCGAGCAATTCAGTTTCAGAACACAGATCCCGAAAGATAAGGCTATTCTTTTGTTTGTGAGTATATTATCTTTCACAAATTAATTAATTAATTTAATTATGATAATTTATAATTGGGATTATGAGAATATGATTTTTAATCATGTGATGTTGAATTACATGCAAGTTTGTGATGTTGGATTACATGTTCTTATATGAATTACATGCAAGTTTGTGATGTTGGACTATATGTTGTTATATGAATCTTATGCAAGTTTGGGATGTTAAAACATATATGAACCTTATACAAGTTTGGGATATTAAGACATATGTGAATCTTATGCAAGTTTGGGATGTTAAAACATATGTGAATCATGTAGATACATATGCTAGTTTATATGCAAACATGTGACATTAATATTTATATTTCGCTCCATATGCAAGTTCACATCTTTATGTTTAGATCCATACGCAAGTTCACATCTTTATGTTTAGATCTATATGTAGATCCATGGCAGTACATAGTTATGAAAATTTTATGCCCATTGCCTACGCTAGTTTTGTATGTGAATCATATGCTAGTTTGAATGAAATTCATATGCAAGTTATAGGAAAACCATATCCATATATGCAAGTTATGGGCTATGTAAACTTATGTCATGATTCTTAGATCTATTTTATGTGTTATGCGAGTTGTGATGTTGCTTTTCTTTTATAAGTTAGGCTACTGCGAGTCTAACATATGTCATATTAAAACCTATGAATAGCGTGGGGACAATGGGAGAATATTGAATATACATAATTGTGAATTGGCATAAAATGGCATCAAAAGGCATATAATTAATTTGAGACATTAATTGGTATAATTTGTATACCTGGAATTTGTGGACCTAATTTAAGTGACAATTATGGACATAAATAAAATTTTAATTTATTGACAAATTTGAATAGGGATATTAATCCAATTTGGGGTTAACTAAAGATGTGTAATGATTAACCGCCTAAGACACGAGGTTAGACTCGTTTGTGGTATAAGACTGCCCGGACCCGCCCGGCAAATCAAGCAACCACAAACAGCAGTCTAATGTGAGAGGTCAAATGCGCGAATCAAATGCGTAACAATTGTAAAGACACGAGGTTAGGGTCGTTTGCGGTATAAGACTGCCCGGACCCGCCCGACAAATCCAGCAACCGCAAATGTCCGTCTAAAGTGGGAGATCTTTACAAGGTTACGGCTATAATGAATTAAGTAACACTTAACCAGATAAACATGTGGTGGGACATGGGGGTTAAGTGGGTGCCTTGGGTACTTGTGAAATACGATTAGAAACACTTAACCAAGTTGAAACATGTAAGATGACATGAATAAGAATGGGGTTAAGTGGGAAACATTAGTGGGGACCAAGCTTAGGTGGAAAGCTTGTGTCAGACATAGGTGCCCTTTTCAAACCCGTAACCCATTACGTATCTTTGTGATCTCGACCCAAGTCGACGACGGGACACGCTTACTGGGTTTGATTGTAAGAGGTCAAAACGGGTTGCGGTGGCAACGCAAGTCCAATGGGGTCATGTGCGTGCGTGGGCCCGGGCTGGTAGCTAAGACGTTGTTGCATCGTGTAGACATAAGCCATGAATCTTTAGTGGTATCGGGTTGCCACTTTGGGAAGTGATACACCCCACTGTGGGGCCAACACGGGTTTCTACGAGTTAGGGAGCCGATCGTATAGGGTTGGTGGGTACAACTAGTGGAGATAGGGGCAGGCGGCACCTATGAAGGCAACTAGTGGTACACGATACTACCATTATCATTATTAAGTTCTATAGGCGGGATCAACTTTTAAGGTGACTAGTAATGGTTCAGTGTAATTAGTAATGGTGAAGTATAGTAATTATCGTATAGTGATTAGGAACGAGATTAACGCCAGAATATTCCTCTTGTTTGCTTTGTCATGCCGACTTGTTTCATATCATACCTTGTTTTACCAGTTTATGCCTTACCCTAGTTACT
This sequence comes from Allium sativum, assembly GCA_030737875.1. Taxonomy (NCBI): domain Eukaryota; kingdom Viridiplantae; phylum Streptophyta; class Magnoliopsida; order Asparagales; family Amaryllidaceae; genus Allium; species Allium sativum. The sequence continues at coordinate 31,930,041 of CM060920.1, read as the reverse complement.
TTAATAATTATATTGTTAAAGTTATTATACTCGCCAGACTTTATATCTGACCCCCTTGTTTTCGCCTCTTTTCTTCCTTCCCCCCCAGGTTCTCAGGGCGGGACTAGTTCTAGTGGAGCATGATCTTGGATCTCTTTTTCTCTCTTTTGGAAGTGCTTGGATTGCTGAAAGTAAAGTTCAACTCATCTCATTTATGGCTGCTTGTGTTTGGGGTTACGCTTTTTACTTTATGTACTCAGAAAACAATTTGTCAATACGGATATTAATTGTACTTGGTTTTACTGTTGGTTTATGAATTTGTCGTAATCAAACTGTTTCTTCGCTGCAATAAAAGTTGTTATAAATTTTCAAGTACAATATATGTATCTGTCTTGTTGTATTCTGTTCTATACACTAATAATCCTCCATGAAAGTTATTGCATTCCCTTTGTTAGTGACATTAATTGATGTGGGGTGTTACAAATATAGTAAATTGAATTCCGACCATGGTCAAACCCCCTTTGACCAAAAAAACGGCATGTGAAAATTTGAGCTAAAAAAGCTTTTGATGTTCCTAATAGTCAACAAAATTGAATTTCTTGGTTACTGAACTAAGATGAGATTGGTGGAACCTGTTAGTCCTATTAATCTATGAGAGAACTTCGTTTTGACTGGTTATGGTTCTTGTAACACAAAATGGATACAAAGTTATGGTTGGCGGTACAACCCACATCTATTGGGTGCAACATCGAGGTCTTGAGGTGCAACATTCATTTTGAAATCCAAGATTCCGCTGTATGAATTTTGAAAACTCGTTTATGGGGATTAAATAGAAATATAACATGGTGAATAATATTCCAAAAAATAGTAAATCGAATTCCTACCACGGTCAACCCCCCATTGACCAACAAAACCACATGTGAAAAATTGAGCTAAAAAAGCTTTCGATGTTCCCAATAGTCACTAAGATTGAATTTCTTGGTTTCTGTTCTAACATGATATTGGTGGAACCTATTTGTCCTATAGATCTATGAGAGAGCTTCATTTTGACTGGTCATGGTTCTAGTAAATCAAAATGGATACAAAGTTATGGTTGGCGGAGCAACCCACATCTATTGGATGCAACATCAAGTCTTGAGGTGCAACATCTATTTGAAAATCCAAGATTGCACTGTATGACTTTTGAAAACTCGTTTATGGGGATGAAATAGAAATATAACATGGTGCATCATATTCCAAAAAATCGTAAATCAAATTCCTACCACGTTCAACCCCCCTTTGACCAACAAAACGGCATGTGAAAAATTGGGCTAAAAATGCTTTCGATGTTCACAATAGTCATTAAGATAGAATTTCTTGGTTACTGAACTAAGATGAGGTTGGTCGAACCTTTATGTCCCATAGATCTATAGATCATAATGACTATTGGGACATTGAAATTCGATTTACTATTTTTTGGAATATGATGTACCATGTTGTATTTCTATTTCATCCCCATAAACGAGTTTTCAAAAGTCATACAGCGCAATCTTAAATTTTCATACGGATGTTGCACCTCAAGACTTGGATTAGCACACAACAGACATGGGTTGTTCCACCAACCTTAACTTTGTATCCATTTTGACTTACTAGAACCATAATCAGTCAAAATGAAACTCTCTCATAGATCTATAGGACAAACAGGTTCCACCAATCTCATCTTACTTCAGTAACCAAGAAATTCAATCATAATGACAATTGGGAACATCAAAAGCTTTTTTAGCTTAATTTTTCATAGGCCGTTTTGTTGGTCAAAAGTGGGTGGACCTTGGTAGGAATTCGATTTACTATTTCTTGGAATATGATGCACCATGTTGTATTTCTATTTCATCCCCATAAACGAGTTTTCAAAAGTCATACAGTGCAATCTTGTTTTTTCAAACGGATGTTGCACCCAACAGACGTGGGTTGTTTCACCAACTATAACTTTGTATCCATTTTGAGTTACTAGAACAATAACCAATCAAAGCGAAGCTCTCACATAGATCTATAGGACTAACATCGAAATCTTTTTAGCTCATTTTCACATGTCATTTTGTTGGTCAAAGAGGGCATGACCGTGGTCGAAATTCGATTTACTATATTTTGGAATATGATGCACTATGCTATATTTCTATGGCATCCCCATAAACGAGTTTTCAAAAGTCACAGAGTGCAATCTTGGATTTTTAAATGGATATTGCACCTCAAGACTTCGATGTTGCACCCAACAACGTGGGTTGTTCTGCCAACCATAACTTTGTACCCATTTCAAGTTACTTGTACCATAACCAGTCAAAATGAAGCTCTCTCATAGATCTATCGGGAAAATAGGTTCCACTAATCTCATCGTAGTTTAGTAACCAATAAATTTAATCTTGATGACTATTGGGAACATCGAAAGCTTTTTTAGCTAAATTTTTCACTTGTCGTTTTGTTGGTCAAAGGGGGGTTGACAGTGGTAGGAATTCAATTTACTATTTTGGAATATGATGTACCATGTTATATTTATATTTCATCCCCATAAACGAGTTTTCAAAATTCATAAAGTGCAATCTTGGATTTTCAAACTGATGTTGCACCTTAAGATTTCGATGTTGCACCCAACAGACGTGGGTTGTTCTGCCAACCATAACTTTGTATCCATTTCGAGTTGCTAGAACCATAACAAGTCAAAACGAAGCCCTCTCATAGGTCTATAGGAATAACAGGTTCCACCAATCTCATCTTGGTTCAGTAACCAAGAAATTAAATCTTAATGACTATAGGGAACATCGAAATCTTTTTAGCTTGATTTTTCACATGCTGTTTTGTTGATCAAATGGGGAATGTACTATATGACTTTTGAAAACTTTTTTATGGGGATGAAATAGAAATATAACATGGTGCATCATTTCCAAAAAATTGTAAATCGAATTCCTACCAAGGTCAAACCCCCTTTGACCACCAAAACGGCACGTGAAAAATTAAGCTAAATAATCTTTTGATGTTCCCAACAGTTATTAAGATTGAATTTCTTGGTTACCGAACTAAGATGAGAGTGGTGGAACCTGTTCGTCTTATAGATCCATGAGAGCGGTTCGTTTTGACTGGTTATAGGGTTCTAGTTGCTCAAAATGGATACAAAGTTAGTGTGGTGGAACAACCCACGTCTGTTGGGTGGAACATTGAAGTCTTCAGGTGCAACATCCATTTTTAAAATCCTAGATTGCACTGTATAACTTGTGAAATCTCATTTATGGGGATTAAATAGAAATATAATATGGTGAGTCATATTCAAAAAAATAGTAAATCGAATTCCAACCACGGTCAACCCCCCTTTGACATACAAAACGGTATGTGAAAAATTGAGCTAAAAAGCTTTCGATGTTCCCAATAGTCATTAAGATTGAATTTCTTGGTTATGTAATGGCGCGTTTTGTAAGGAATAATAATTAAGTTATTTAATTATTTAAATAATGAATATATTAAATAAACGATAGTTGAACGTATAATTTATAATATAATTAAAATCGAGCTCGAAATGGCGCGGCAGTTCGCTATTTGGCGATTCGAACTTCAACTGAATGTACAGGATTCGTTTAAAGCCGGATTTCTGTGAAACAAGAAACGTGTGGAGCGGGTGGAGTATATCTTTCTAGTGGAAGAGAGAGATCGGGATTTCGTCGTGTGGATTTTGAGTTACGGCCAAATCAAATTATTAGAAATGCAGCGCCCTGACAATAACGATTTAATTATATTTAAATATGGATTTAAATAGAAATCGAGCGTCGATATAACTCTGACGAGGTAATATCGAGTTATAAATACATACAGGAATAGTCTAGAGCTGTACGGCATTACACTGTGAATACAGACGATAATAATTAATTTTAATTAATTAATTTAATAATATTTAAATATATTTATATATTTAAATAGGCTATTTAGAGCTTTGTAAAATAGCCACTTTTGCATACGAAGTCGGAATTCGACGAAATCAGTTTTGTTGGATCCGTAATGTCGAACACTAGCTACATGTCAAGTTTGGTGATTTTTGGGTATCATATGCGGTCGCAGTGATTTTTAAGGACCGTCGAAGAGTAGAAAATCGATAAAATAAAATAGAAAATCAAACTAAAAAAATATCCCACTATTTTTCTGTGGTCCAACACAAGCCACACGACCTCTCTCCTCAACCACAAAGCCTACCAACCCAATCAGTGCATATATATAGCACATAATCAATCACAGCGAAGAAAAATTCCCAAAACAAAAAAATCAAATAACAATTGGAATTTTACCAAAATCGAATGCGATGAGATCAGAAGGGCAAGAGCTTCATGTTGGCACTAGTCTTGTAAAGCCCGACGCTAAACCCTGCAGTTCGAAAGCACGACAGTTGGCCTAGGGCTGACGCTCGTCGATGACATGGAGGGAGTTAGGAGATGGCGAGGTGACCCTTGCGTTGCTGGTGGAGTGGCGCGTCATTTGGCATGGAAGAGGGGCACTTCGATCGCCTGGGGTAGAACGCGCTGTGTGGTTCTGTGGGTTTGAGCAGCAGGTCATGTTGGATGGGGGGTTGCGAGCTGGTGGTTGAGGCATCGGAGGGGTGCAGGCGGAGACGAGAAACTGGATGGTGGAGGCGGCAACGTGGACGGTGGTCAGAACGACGAGGGGAGGTCAGTCAAAGTGGAAGTCAACGGGGATGTGAGAATGAGGAAATCGTGATTTTTCTTTATTTGGGGAAGATGGATTTAAGAAGATACACGGTAGTAGGCTTATACGGGTGCGGTCTGGGCTGTAGAATTTAGTGAGTGGGCCTTGTTCAAGTGGTAAGCCCAATAATGGTTTAGAACTTAAGTTTATTTAAATTCAAATAAGCATATTAAACTTGTAAGTTCGATATCTTGGTCATACGAGGTCAGAATCGGAAACCGTAAGTTGCGTTGGGATCGTATGGACGTGCACTACACAATGAGACTGACCGGGTGTGGATCGGAGACAGTTACGATTTACGGCAAAATAAACTGTTTGATTCAAATAAAACCACAGTTTATCGTTCTTTAACGATGAACTGCACATGTGAGTAAATCTCACAACCTCTGAACAGTTTATATCCTCACGTTGTATTCTTAGAACTGTTAAATATTGTCTGTTTGATTGTGTGTTGACTGTTTGATTGAACTGCTAGTCAGTTAGTGGAAATTATATATATACGTATATATATAAACCGTTAAATAGTTATATGTTGGTTCTGCTATCAGAATATTTCACTGAGAAGTGAAATCGATGTTGTTGTATTACCTAACATCTGTGGTGCAGGGAAACAGGTCGGAGGAATCCAACTGGATTCCTCAACAGTTATTTTTACTGTGATTTATGTATTGTGATATATAAATGTGATATATATAATATGTTGTGATTACGTGTGGTTGGACGATATTCATTGTTGTTAGATGATGTGTTAATTACCATAACAAATACCAGAGTGTGATAAAAGGGTTTTACAAAGTAATTGGTTAAGTTAAACTAAGTGACTTAGTTAAGTTAAACTAATCGGTTATCAAAGTGAATTAGTTAAGTTAAACTAATTGGTTATCAAAGTGAATTAGTTAAGTTAAACTAATTGGTAAATCAAAGTGAATTAGGTGCGTCAAACTAAGTGAACTAGTTAAGTAAACTAAGTGGTTAATCAAAGTGAATTAGTCGAGTTAATCAAAGTAATTGGTTAAGTTAAGCGAAGTGAATTAGTTAAGTAAACTAAGTGGTTAATCGAAGTGGATTAGTTGAGTTAAACTAAGTGAATCGGTTAGAGTTAATCTGTTAGAGTTAACCAGTTGAGTTAACCAGTTAGATTTGACCAGTTAGAGTTGATCAGTTAGAGTTATCCAAGTAGAGTTAATCGAGTAGAGTTATCGAATATCACTTATCCGAAGTAGAGTTATCGAATATAGTGTATTCGAGAGAAGAGTAATCGAATATAGTTTATTCGAGTGGAGAAATCAAATGTTATCCATTTGAGAAGAGTTATCGAATATAGTTTATTCGAGTGGAGAAATCAAATGTTATCCATTTGAGAAGAGTTATCGAATATAGTTTATTCGAGTGGAGAAATCAAATGGTATTCATTTGAGAAGAGTTATCGAATATAGTTTATTCGAGTGGAGAAATCAAATGCTATTCATTTGAGAAGAGTTATCGAATATAGTTTATTCAAGTGGAGAAATCAAATGCTATTCATTTGAGAAGAGTAATCGAATATAGTTTATTCGAGTGGAGAAATCAAATGTTATTCATTTGAGAAGAGTTATCGAATATAGTTTATCCGAGTGGAGAAATCAAATGTTATTCATTTGAGAAGAGTTATCGAATATTATTTATTCGAAGAGTAGTTATCGAATATTGGTTATTCGAAGTTAGTTAATCCAAAGGAGTTAATCGAAGAGTTAATCCGAAGGAGTTAGTCGAAGAGTTAATCCAAAGGAGTTATTCGGAGTTAGTTAATCCGAAGGAGTTATTCGAAGTTAGTTAATCCAAAGGAGTTATTCGAAGTTAGTTAATCCAAAGGAGTTATTCGAAGTTAGTTAATCCAAAGGAGTTATTCGAAGTTAGTTAATCCAAAGGAGTTATTCGAAGTTAGTTAATCCAAAGGAGTTATTCGGAGTTAGTTAATCCAAAGGAGTCATTCGAAGAGTTAATCCGAAGGAGTTAGTCGAAGAGTTAATCCAAAGGAGTTATTCGAAGTTTGTTAATCCGAAGGAGTTAATCGAAGAGTTAATCCGAAGGAGTTATTCGAAGTTAGTTAATCCAAAGGAGTTAATCAAAGAGTTAATCCAAACGAGTTATTCGGAGTTAGTTAATCCAAAGGAGTTATTCGAAGAGTTAATCCAAAGGAGTTATTCGAAGTTAGTTAATCCAAAGGAGTTAATCAAAGAGTTAATCCAAACGAGTTATTTGGAGTTAGTTAATCCAAAGGAGTTATTCGAAGAGTTAATCCGAAGGAGTTAGTCGAAGAGTTAATCCAAAGGAGTTATTCGAAGTTAGTTAATCCAAAGGAGTTAGTCGAAGAGTTAATCGAATATAGTTATTCGAAAAGAAAGTGTTAATCGAATATAGTTTATTCGAGTAAAGTTAAAAGAGTAAATCGAATATAATTTATTCGAATAGAGTTAGAGAAGATAATCGAATATAGTTTATTCGAATAGTATTGGAGGAGATATCGAATATAGTTTATTCGACAGGAGTTAAGTGAATAGGGTTAATCAATAGAGTTAAGCAAATTTAGAAACTGACTGGAGAGGGTAAGTTGAACGGTTTTCTAAGTGACGATCTGATGTTGGTTTCGACCTTCCGGATTGATACTTAGAGAATTGTTCTCATACTAGTTACAGTTAGGGATTGATAGTTGCGAAAATATAGTGATGTGAAAATAAGTTATGGAAATGTTTTCCAATGATTAATAACATATATTTTCTAAGTATATGAAATAAGGAAATATGAACCTATGATGACTGATCGATCGAATTCCCATTTGGAAATAAGATCGTTGTTTGTACACCGACATGTTTTCATTTGATAGTTAAATCACAGACTATCGAAGTTTTTACCATTTTAATGTTGTTAATATGGAGAGACCGGTTGGATTATTATCCAAAGAACCACTCTGTATCGGCATAAGCGTTGCGAGCAATATATGCCAAAGATAAATTGAAGACGGAGTAAAGTGCAAGGGCTGTTGTATAAGTCTTAGATAACAGTGACTAAGATGGATATACTGAATAGTGCCTTCGGTTTGTCCAGTACCAGGACAACGTATATGGAAGAAGGTCTGACAGAGTATATCCAATCGATCGCGTAAGTTGATCTGTTCAAACGTATTCACGTTTGGTGGCGGAGGAATTCGTTTCTCTTAGCTGTATACCCGTGTTATTCTTGGATAAGTCAATTTATGATTTGGCGGGTATGACGATGTGGCATTCAAAGTGAATGGTGATCAGATGTTCTGAAGATAGACGTAGCCTCTAGCCTCACACCAGGAAGTAACAAAAGTTGGGCTAGGCAGCATGCCTAGTTGGGTCATCCCCAAGCAGGGTGTATTGTCACCGATCTAGTGAATATTCATATTTATACTTCTTTTTGATTCTGTATCTTCGGATGACGGTTTGATGGCCTATAACCGTGGTGGCAATATATTCGCGACACTCAAGCTAAATGAGTGAGCGGTCATGTGTGGCCGGGTTGCAAGACGTTCTTGTTGAACCTGCAGTGTATCACCTCTAGAGTACACTGATCAGAAGGTGCTCCCATACCTTGTCTGTTGGAATCCATTCCCCGTTAAGCGCCCTGCGGTTTATGATTTTATACTATGTATGTAGAACGTGAGATGCAAGCGTTTCTGCTAGATTGATACCTATTTGTACTTAGACATTATTATAATATCACAATGATATTTCTTGTCAAAGTTGTTTAGATACTCATAAGGAAAAACCCGTTCCGTATTCACGGCGTGGTCTTATGAGATATCCTATACCTGTTCAACTGTTTTAAACTATTTTACTCATACCAGTCCCATGACTGACCCGGAGTTTACTTTGTTGTTTTCCATAAACTCTTGGGTGCCTAAATTTGTACGGGCAGTCAAGTAGTCGGGATTTACAGATATACTTGGAGAGCTTGGAGCAGGAGACTTCAAGATTCTATAGCTATAGTTATTTCCGCTGCGTTGTAAGTGTTGTACTCTGATAAGTGCTATTGTATATATATAACTGTTTACTTCAAAGTTATGTTATATATATTATATGTTATTCGTTCCGCTGTGAGATTCGTGTTACTCTGATGATTCTGATGTTCTTCTTCTTCTTCTATTCTATTAGTTCTATCTTTTCTTTCTCACCTTCTAAATTCTTTCACTAACGTCTCGGAATTTTCGGCTCTCGAGGAGTCGGAAATTTCCAGCCGTTACAGTTGGTATCAGAGCTTAAGTTAAGAATTACTTGGCTCTGTGGCGTGACTCGGTAGAGATAGGGTTAGTAATACCCTAGATTGAGTTTGAGTGTATATATACGAGTGCGTATTTGTTATTTAATATAAAGTGATTTTATATTGTGGAGACTCATTGGTTGAGTAGTTTGTGAATTCTGGTCGATCAGTTTGATCCACTGTATCGATAGGGGTTACTTAACACTCGAACACGATGGGTCGTCACGATATGTTTTGAAAGAGGGTAAGTGAATTTAACTATACCCAAAGTATATTTTGATATAGATATATATATATATATCAAAATTATAATATATTAGATATATTGGTTGTTATTATAATCGAGTAAGATTATAACATGTGAAATGGTTATATATAACTAATCAAAATTCATATAAGTAAAGTATATGAAATAAGATGAATTAAATATGAATTTAAATCAGATTTGGAATTAAAATATGGAAATTTTAAATTCCTGGGAGATTTTGAAATGTTTTCAAAATGGAAGTATTTAGTAATGGTTTTGAAAATAATATAGTATTGAAATCACTTGGGTCGCTGGAAAATAATTCCGATGATGACTGCGCAGTATCATCGGTGTGATTTTCGAGTTCTAAGTGGTGGATTACTACCAAAGATTTTATTTTGAATTGTTTTGAGGAAACAAGTTGTTTAGAAAATTCAAAGGCTTTGAATTGGCAGTATGATTTCAAGTTGATTTTAAAACCCAGGAATTTAAATTCTATAATTTAAATGTAACTCGTGGAGTTAAGTAAAACTGAAATGGATTTGATTATAATCTGGATTGGAATTGAGTGGAAGGGTTAAGAGTTTGAAATTTGATATTGGAGTTTGAATGGAATTCGGCTTGGGTATAAGCGAATGATTTGGTTTGAGGATATAAACTGAGTGGGATGACCATGATATATGCAGAAGTGATAACAGATCAAAAGGATGTAATGATACGACCGACAAAAAGGTACAAGTTTATATTATATATGAGTTTGGATTTTATGAGCCGAATTGGCAAGTCGCTTGGCTGTTTGATTTTCTTTTGGGTTGGAGAAGGCCTAGAGAGGCGAGAGGTGGTTTGTCATATTGACCAATACAAAGGAGGTTATGGCGAAATTTTTTGAAAAATTTCAGGCGTTAGAACATTCTCATGATTTATGTAAATTCAGTTAGCCAGAATGAATTAATAATTTAATTGAAAATTTAATGGTTCAGTTGAAACTGGAGTTGAGAAGTAAACTAAAAGATATTTGAATCTAGTTAGTAAAGTTGGTAGCATTTTCCTAGCTTAGCAATTTCGAGGACGAAATTATTTTAAGGGGGGAAGTCTGTAATGGCGCGTTTTGTAAGGTATAATAATTAAGTTATTTAATTATTTAAATAACGAATATATTAAATAAACGATAGTTGAACGTATAATTTATAATATAATTATAATCGAGCTCGAAATGGCGCGGCAGTTCGCTATTTGGCGATTCGAACTTCAACTGAATGTACAGGATTCGTTTTAAGCCGGATTTCTGTGAAACAAGAAACGTGTGGAGCGGGTGGAGTATATCTTTCTAGTGGAAGAGAGAGATCGGGATTTCGTCGTGTGGATTTTGAGTTACGGCCAAATCAAATTATTAGAAATGCAGCGCCCTGACAATAACGATTTAATTATATTTAAATAGGGATTTAAATAGAAATCGAGCGTCGATATAACTCTGACGAGGTAATATCGAGTTGTAAATACATACAGGAATAGTCTAGAGCTGTACGGCATTACACTGTGAATACAGACGATAATAATTAATTTTAATTAACTAATTTAATAATATTTAAATATATTTATATATTTAAATAGGCTATTTAGAGCTTTGAAAAATAGCCACTTTTGCATACGAAGTCGGAATTCGACGAAATCAGTTTTGTTGGATCCGTAATGTCGAACACTAGCTACATGTCAAGTTTGGTGATTTTTGGGTATCATATGCGGTCGCAGTGATTTTTAAGGACCGTCGAAGAGTAGAAAATCGATAAAATAAAATAGAAAATCAAACTAAAAAAATATCCCACTATTTTTCTGTGGTCCAACACAAGCCACACGACCTCTCTCCTCAACCACAAAGCCTACCAACCCAATCAGTGCATATATATAGCACATAATCAATCACAGCAAAGAAAAATTCCCAAAACAAAAAAGTCAAATAACAATTGGAATTTTGCCAAAATCGAATGCGATGAGATCAGAAGGGCAAGAGCTTCATGTTGGCACTAGTCTTGTAAAGCTCGACGCTAAACCCTGCAGTTCGAAAGCACGACAGTCGGCCTAGGGCTGACGCTCGTCGATGACATGGAGGGAGTTAGGAGATGGCGAGGTGACCCTTGCGTTGCTGGTGGAGTGGCGCGTCATTTGGCATGGAAGAGGGGCACTTCGATCGCCTGGGGTAGAACGCGCTGTGTGGGTCCGTGGGTTTAAGCAGCAGGTCATGTTGGATGGGGGGGTTGCGAGCTGGTGGTTGAGGCATCGGAGGGGTGCAAGCGGAGACGAGAAACTGGATGGTGGAGGCGGCAACGTGGACGGTGGTCAGAACGACGAGGGGAGGTCAGTCAAAGTGGAAGTCAACGGGGATGTGAGAATGAGGAAATCGTGATTTTTCTTTATTTGGGGAAGATGGATTTAAGAAGATACACGGTATTATGCTTATACGGGTGGGGTCTGGGCTGTAGAATTTAGTGAGTGGAGTGGTAAGCCCAATAATGGTTTAGAACTTAAGTTTATTTAAATTCAAATAAGTATATTAAACTTGTAAGTTCGATATCTTGGTCATACGAGGTCAGAATCGGAAACCGTAAGTTGCGTTGGGATCGTATGGACGAGCACTACACAATGAGACTGACCGGGAGTGGATCGGAGACAGTTACGATTTACGGCAAAATAAACTGTTTGATTCAAATCAAACCACAGTTTATCGTTCTTTAACGATGAACTGCACATGTGAGTAAATCTCACAACCTCTGAACAGTTTATATCCTCACGTTGTATTCTTAGAACTGTTAAATATTGTCTGTTTGATTGTGTGTTGACTGTTTGATTGAACTGCTAGTCAGTTAGTGGAAATTATATATATACGTATATATATAAACCGTTAAATAGTTATATGTTGGTTCTGCTATCATAATATTTCACTGAGAAGTGAAATCGAAGTTGTTGTATTACCTAACATCTGTGGTGCAGGGAAACAGGTCGGAGGAATCCAACTGGATTCCACAACAGTTATTTTTACTGTGATTTATGTATTGTGATATATAAATGTGATATATATAATATGTTGTGATTACGTGTGGTTGGACGATATTCATCGTTGTTAGATGATGTGTTAATTACCTTGTAACACCCCGAAAATTCTATAACTGTGAAATTCATGAATTAAAGTATAATCAAATTCAAATCTAAGAACTAAGGGAAACGGGATACGCCATTGCGTTCGTCTCGGAAAAATACGCGAAATAGAGTCCGAGTTTTCGAAAAACGGAGTCCGTATGAAGAAGATATGGCCTTCGGAAGATTTGAATTAAATTTAAAACTCAAACAGAATTAAATAATTAAATATTCCGAAGTGGGGCCCATTGGGCCAGAAAAGCGCCGCCTGGGCCACCCAGGCCGACTGGGCTGTCGACCTGGGCTACCCATGTCGACAGGGCTGTCGACAGCCCTGTCGACAGGGGTATCGACCTGGTCGAGCCCAGTCAACCTGGCTGGCCAGATCGGTGTGTGGTCGAATTTCTGTGGTCTGCTTTGTCATTAGGGCTAGGTGGCGGGTTTTTATTGGTCTCTCTTCCTAATGAATGGCTATGATCTAACCTAGCAACATCAAGGGTCCTAATTAGTTCCTAACCTCTATATAAACAACCCTAGACTAAACCCTAATCTATTCATTAAAAATTAAGAACATAGCCGCCATGTTGCTGAGGAACGACAAAGCATAGCCGCCAACTAAAGAGAGGATTAGGGAGGAAGTTCTAAGGCCTAAAGCAATTCAAGCAACCTAAAGCTAATCAATTCAACAAAGGAATTTGCGTCTTCAATCCCTAAACTAGAGAATTCATCAAACCATTGTAAGTAGAGTATTACTTTGGTATTAATAAACAACTGTGTTGATGTGTATGCTTGAATTGTGGCAATGGAAGTAATTCATATTTGTGCAAAATTATGTTATTCATTATAAAGAACTACATGCGGTAGTTCTATGCAAATAAACGTTTGGAATATTGCGCAAATTGTGTAATCTATATTGAAGCTACATGTATGTAGTTAATTGAAATTCATGCAAATTTGAGGCTTTGTTATTATGCCATTATGATGTATATTTTGTGCATAAATCGTTTTGCAAGTAATTGAAACAAGTTTGGTTATTATAGTTCATATGAAACTATGTAGAATTTTGACACCATAATCCATGCATTAAGTCATGCTTTTACAAACTTATGAATATGGCTAGGAATGATAATTGGCATAATTGAAATCCGTTATTAAGTCTATCTTGTTTTAAAGGATTATATGATGACATGGCTAGGTTAGACTCAAAAATCCCTTTTTTGCAAGTTTAAAGCAAACACCATGTTTAGGAATATTTATGCATAAGTATGTTTATACCATCGTTATGTGATTAGGCTTAAATCATGATTAAGTTGAATTATGCTATGTTTATGCTAGAAGTATTTTATGCCATGCTTATGTTTGACAATATGCCATGTTTATGCTAGAAGTATTTAGGCCATGCTTATGTTTGACATTATGCCTAAATAAGAATATAGGTTCATGTTGTAGTTAAACCTATGCAAGTTTACATGCCTTGATTTATGTCACCTATGTTGTATGATCAAAATACATGTCACCACTATGCAAGTACACCAATTTCTATTATGTATTTTCCAACGTCATATGCAAGTTCATGCGCTCACTTTCCCCTCTTTGTGTATACGCCATAAGCCTCCCCTTTCGCATGGCTAAATTGGGCTTTAAAAGGCTAAGCCCAATATATATGAACGGACGTGTAAAACGGGGAAAAACAACGTTGGGTTAAAATGAATTAATGAATGAAAATATGAAATAGAAGGGCCCAAAGTCAAGTATGGGTTGGGCCCATGGTTGGTGTAACCATTACACCATTAACATAATAATGGGCCGCAAATATTTACATATAAATAAAGAAGAATGACAAAATATGTAAATGTAGAAAAGACGATGTGTTTAACCCGAGGTTGGATTGAGTTGTGATGTAAACCTGCCCGGAACCGCCCGGCTGTCCAGTAGTCACAACAATACCTATCCAATGTGGGAGGTTAAACATGGAGCCCAGCAAGGACCCGAGGTTAGACTGAGTTGTGGCGTAAGACTGCCCGGAACCAACCGGCAACAGGCAGCCACAACAATACCTGTCTAATGTGAGAGGTCAGGGCCTTAATAAGACAATTAAGGCTGAGTCAGGATTGTTAGGATTAAGTGAACTAAAGACTTAATCAAAATGGAACATGCTAAACTAAACGGACTGGTGGGGTTAGGTTAGGAAACACTTAACCAACTTAGCATGTTGGCTAGAGATAGAAAACCTAGTAACGGGGGACCCTTTTCAGCAGTAACCCTAGAAGGTGTATCAGGATACCCTGAAGCTAGGCAGGGTGGGGCACGATTACTGGGCTGATTGTAAGAGGTCAAATCGACGGCGGTGGTGTAGCAGTGTAGGTTCTAACGGTGTGCGGGCGTGCACGCACTCCGGCGCAGAAAAATAAAGCACTGGACACCAGTAGCGTACCTTTGCACTCTAAGGTTGTGTCGGGTTGCCACTATGGGACTTGATACACCCCATGGTGGGACCAGCATAGGTAACTACAGACATCGGGGGCCGTAAGACACATGTAACTTTGCGAATAGGAGCCGATCATCGTAGAATGGATCACACTACCCTGATTATGGGGTGCAAATTGGAAACTAGTTTATTTGGGTTCAGGGATTAACATGGGGTACGATAGTATATTCGACCCTAGATAACTTAACCAAGTTCATAGTGTTTGCCCACTTCCTGTTTACTTATCATACCCAGTTCTTTATTCATAGACAAAGTAGTACTAGACTTACTCAGGCTTTATGTCTGACTCTATTTTTCTTTCGTCTTCTTTCTTCCGTTTCCCCTCCCAGGTCCTCAGGGAGGGAACACAGCAGCTTGATCAACCTCAACATCCAGCTTGAAGAAGAGAAATGTATTGCTTGGACTTTCCTGTTTTGAACTATGGCTTTGGACAATTCACTATGGGGCTTTGGCAGTTTATCTATGTTTTATTTATGCTTCTTTAAAAATAATGTACTCAAGACAGATTATGAAGTATTATGTTATGTTTTTGGAAGGGATGTTGTTGTAACACGTATTTGACTTTATGAAATAAAATTTGTTGTTCTTCCGCTGGTTTACAAATATGTGTTATTATATCTGTCTTGTATATCTGTGACTTGTACTTATAAACCTCCACCAAAAATTAGGGCATTCCCTTTGAGAGTGACCCTAACGGAGGTGGGGTGTTTCACTTGGTATCAGAGCATAGGTTTACCAGATAAGATAAAAAGTTTTGAAAAATTATTTTCAAAAAGGAAATTTAAAGAAGCATTTTTTTTAAAAAGATAAAATATTATTTTGTTTTAAAAGGCAAAGTCCCCAAAGCCATAGGTATTATCTCTTATCCTTCGTTTTGAATCTATCCTTTTTGTTTCAGCATGTCCCAAGAACTTAACTTGCCTGAAGGGGTGCCCATACCTGGTTGGTTTAGACGTTTCTTAGAAGCTAGGGCCACTCAGCCAGGTCCTACCGTTCCTCCTCCTCCAGCTGAAGGAAATCATCCAGCCGCAGCAGCACCTTTTCCTCCACCTCCTCCACGGGGAAACACATTCGCTAAGATATGTAAAGATTTTAAAGCTATGGGAGGAAGGGATTTCCATGGAACTGAGTCCTTCGTAGCAGCTAGAAATTGGCTGAAGGAAACTGAAGACCTATTCATCATCTTTGAGGTAGAAGATAGACAAAAAGTACAATTGGCAGTGTGGCTATTGAAGGGCGAGGCTTCCTACTGGTGGGAAGTCACTAATGCTGAAAGACCAGTAGAAACATGGGAGGACTTTAGGGCAAGGTTTGAGACTAAGTTTCTCTCAGATGCAGAAAGAAGTTTGCAGTTGGAAAAATTCTTATTCCTTAAGCAAGGAGACAAGACTGTTAGAGAGTATGTGAATCAGTTTGATGAGCTGGCTAGGTTTGGGCTTGACCTAGTCAACACCCCTCATAAGAAGGCTCTCCGTTTCGTCAAGGGGTTAAATGAGCCATTACATAGTTTGGCCATGACCCATATACCCATGGGAGCCACGTATGAAAGATTGGTGCAAATGGCATTGCTGAACGAAGAGGACAAGGGCAAGAAGGAGACCAAGGAAGAAAGCTCTCAAGGGAAGAAAGAGGGTTTGCAGCCTAAGAAGACAGACTTCAAGAAGGGCGGAAAGGGCAACAAAGAGAAGAGGAAGTGCAATTTCTGTGGCAAAGTGGGGCACTTAGTAAAGGACTGCCGGAAGAAAAAGGCCAAGGAGAATGGTGGGTGCTTTTCATGCGGTCAGACAGGCCACAGGGCTAAGGACTGCCCAAGGAAACGAGGGCAGGGGCAGGGGGCTGGATCCACCCCAGGGGCACAGGTTCATGTGCTAGAAGCGCCACCATTGCAACAGCGAGGTACAAATACTTCTGTAGAAAGTGTAGTTTATCTTTATGATCACCCCGTTCGCACTTTATTTGATTCTGGTGCATCACACTCCTTTATCTCGTCTGCTTTAGTAGAATCTCTGCACCTAAAAACTAGTATGGTAGAGGACCCCTTAATTGTTTCAAACCCAATTGGGGGCCCAGCTCATTTGTCTATGATCTGTCTGGATTTGAAAATTTCTATTCTAAGTGTAGAATTTGAATGTAGTGCCTTTGTTTTGGGCTTTTCGGGGTATGGTTTGATTTTGGGTATGGATTGGCTATCCAGTAACGGGGCCATCCTTGATTGTGAGAAAAGGGTTGTTAGGCTCCTAACCCAGCTCGGTAATACTTTGGAAATTTCTTGTAATCCCTCGTATGCGGTTATGCTTAGTTATCTTGAATCGCTAGATGCCTCCGTTGAAAATTTGAAATCAGTTAGAGTGGTCCGGGAATATCCGGATGTCTTTGAAGAGGTGAAGGGCTTGCCTCCGAAGCGGGAAATAGACTTCCGCATATATCTGGTAGATAATGCAAAGCCCGTTGCGTTGCCCGTTAGACATATGGCTCCACGAGAAAGGAAAGAGCTCAGTAAACAGATTAAAGAGCTTCTAGAGAAGGGGTTCATTAGGAGGAGCATTTCAGAGTGGGGCGCTCCAGTGGTGTTCGCTACAAAGGCGGATGGTTGACTCCGTCTATGTGTTGACTATAGGGAGCTCAACAAGCTAACGAAAAAGAATAGGCACCCTCTCCCTAGAATTGACGATTTATTTGACCAGCTTGTAGGAGCGTCTGTTTTCTCCCAACTCGATTTAGCAACCGGTTTTCATCAGCTAAGGGTGGCTGAAGATAGCATCGATAAAACGGCTTTCAGAACCCCAGACGGCTTCTTTGAATGGCTTGTCATGCCTTTCGGCTTGACAAATGCACCTGCGTACTTCGTGGACCTGATGAGTAGTGTATTTAGAGATTTCCTCAACAAATTCGTAGTGGTCTTCGTAGATGATATCCTTATCTTCTCAAAGAGTGAAGAGGAACATGCTCAGCACTTAAGGGCAATCATGGAAACTTTGCGAGTCCATCAACTAAAAGCCAAATTCTCCAAATGCCACTTTTGGAGGGAAGAGGTGAGGTTCCTTGGGCACATAGTATCCAAACAAGGGTTGGCGGTGGACCCTGCTAAGGTAGTGGCGGTACAAGATTGGAAGACACCAAGGAATGCAACTGAGGTCCGAAGCTTCCTAGGACTAGCAGGTTTCTATCGAAAATTCATAAGGGATTTTGCGAAAATCTCAGCTCCGCTCACGAAATTGACTAAGAAGAATCTAGTATTCAATTGGGATTTGGATTGCGAGTTTGCTTTCCAACGACTGAAGAGGGCTCTCACAACAGCCCCAGTTTTGACGCTGCCAGATGGGAGTAAGATGTTCACTGTTTATACGGATGCATGTGGGACAGGGCTAGGCGCCGTCTTAATGCAAGAAGGAAGGGTAGTAGCTTATGGCGGGAGGCAGTTGAAGGTGCATGAAAGGAACTACCCAACCCACGATCTAGAGCTAGCCGCCATCGTCTTTGCACTCAAGTCTTGGCGACACTATCTCCTAGGTGAGAAGTTCGAACTTTACACTGACCATAAATCGTTGAAATATCTTTTCTCGCAGAAAGATCTTAACTTGAGGCAACAAAGATGGATGGAGTTTCTTGCCTCGTACGATTTCGAAATCTCCTACACTCCGGGCAAAGGCAACGTAGTGGCAGACGCGTTGAGCCGAAAGAAATTGACACTAAGCCCGTTGTTTGTTGAAAGACAAAGCCTAGAGTTTATAGCCAGCTTCGACTTTAGGCCCTCCTCCGATTTCGTACCAGGCTTGCTTGCATCTCTCGAAGTGCGCCCAACTATAGTAGATTCAGTAGGGGCAGCACAACGCGAAGACCCTCAGCTTGTGGAAATAATTGATAGGCTAATTAGGGGTGAGACTTCAAGTCACCTCAACAGATACTCCATTGACGATAAGGGTGTACTAAGGCGAGATGGAAGACTATGCGTCCCACAGACAAACGATTTAATAAAGAAGGTTCTCGAGGAAGCACATCACTCCAAGATGACGATACACCCCGGCGGAGATAAAATGTACAAAGACATAAAAAGGACTTTCTTCTGGAACGGCATGAAAAAGGACGTAGCAGAATTCGTTTCTAAGTGTATGGTGTGCCAACAGGTTAAGGCGGAACAGAAAAAGCCTGGCGGACTGCTACATCCTTTGGAGGTCCCGCAGTGGAAGTGGGATAGCATCTCAATGGACTTCATCGATGGGCTGCCTAGGTCTAGGAGAGGCAACACTAGCATTTGGGTAATAGTGGATAGGCTTACTAAAAGCGCCCACTTTTTACCTGTCAAAAGTAAAAGAACTGCCTCATCCCTAGCATCACTTTACCTCAAGGAGATCGTTCGACTCCATGGAATACCATCTAGCATCGTTAGTGACCGAGACCCCATCTTCACCAGCGAGTTTTGGCGGAGTCTGCAGGAAGCAGTAGGAACGCAGCTATGCTTGAGCACGGCCTATCATCCCCAAACCGACGGCCAAACGGAGAGAGTGAACAGAGTTTTGGAAGACCTCTTAAGGCTATGCGTCCTCGACTTCGGAGGGACATGGGAAGACCACCTCCCTTTGGTGGAATTTGCCTACAACAACAGCTATCAAGCAACCATCGGAATGGCGCCCTTCGAAGCTTTATACGGAAGACCGTGTCGATCGCCCACTTGTTGGTGGGAGTCCACGGATAAGCTCATACTTGGACCAGACATGATCCGAGAGACTTCAGAGAAAGTGGACTTAATACGAAGAAGGATGAAGACGGCCCAAGACAGACAAAAGTCCTATGCCGACAAGAGAAGGACCGACCTTGAATTCGAGGTTGGAGACAGAGTTTTTCTCAAGGTATCACCACTAAGAAACGTTGTTCGTTTTGGAACCACAGGAAAGCTAGCGCCAAGATTCGTAGGGCCATTCCCTATTATCGAGAAAATTGGGAAAATGGCTTATAGATTAAAGCTACCCGAGAAGTTGGCTGGAGTCCACAACGTTTTTCACGTTTCACATCTCCGAAAATGTCTACACAAGTCTGCTGAAGTGGTAGAGCCGAATATCCTCGAAGAGGCCGAAGTGGAACGCGAAGCAACCATAAGAAGAGTTCCAACCCGCATCTTAGGAACGGAAGTAAAGAAGCTACGCAACCGCGAAGTCAAGCTCGTCAAAGTCCAGTGGAGCGACACCGAGGGAGACGCGACTTGGGAAACTGAAGCTAGAATCCGCACAGCCTACCCTTTTCTGTTCGAGGGTACATCCTTGATCTTTCTTTTCCTTAAGTTGCGCTTTTATCTATCTATCTTTTTAGGTATATTTCCTCGACCGTATCTTTTAGGTAGAAAACCTTTGGATGAAAACATGTAGTTGAAACATGTTATGTATGAATGGTTGCAAGTGGTTGCAAGTGATTGCTAGTGGTTGCTCGTGGTTGCATATACACACACAATCTAGGTTTTAGATCGGCTCAGTCACTTCATATTGCATATGCATATGTGTTTGTATTCGTATGTGGTTGAACTTTAATGTGTTGACATGTGGATGCTGCATTTGTATTGAATGACTGTGCACTCATGTAGAATCAAGGATAGGAAAATTTGCATACATAATGGATTCATGGCACTAACATAATTCGCATTAAGGAGGTCAACTGAATCAGTAGACCGACTGATTTTGCATTAGATAAGTACATGTATACGCACACACTTTGCATATGATCATGAAGCATTAGAAGTCTTTTAAGGACAATGGATACTCGTGTTTGATGGATGAGTAGATGGATGATTGGATGTTAGGATATACGTTTTCCTACACTTGAAGATTTCGGGGACGAAATCCTTTTAAGTGGGGGAGAATGTAACACCCCGAAAATTCTATAACTGTGAAATTCATGAATTAAAGTATAATCAAATTCAAATCAAAGAACTAAGGGAAACGGGATACGCCATTGCGTTCGTCTCGGAAAAATACGCGAAATAGAGTCCGAGTTTTCGAAAAACGGAGTCCGTATGAAGAAGATATGGCCTTCGGAAGATTTGAATTAAATTTAAAACTCAAACAGAATTAAATAATTAAATATTCCGAAGTGGGGCCCATTGGGCCAGAAAAGCGCCGCCTGGGCCACCCAGGTCGACTGGGCTGTCGACCTGGGCTACCCATGTCGACAGGGCTGTCGACAGCCCTGTCGACAGGGGTATCGACCTGGTCGAGCCCAGTCAACCTGGCTGGCCAGATCGGTGTGTGGTCGAATTTCTGTGGTCTGCTTTGTCATTAGGGCTAGGTGGCGGGTTTTTATTGGTCTCTCTTCCTAATGAATGGCTATGATCTAACCTAGCAACATCAAGGGTCCTAATTAGTTCCTAACCTCTATATAAACAACCCTAGACTAAACCCTAATCTATTCATTAAAAATTAAGAACATAGCCGCCATGTTGCTGAGGAACGACAAAGCATAGCCGCCAACTAAAGAGAGGATTAGGGAGGAAGTTCTAAGGCCTAAAGCAATTCAAGCAACCTAAAGCTAATCAATTCAACAAAGGAATTTGCGTCTTCAATCCCTAAACTAGAGAATTCATCAAACCATTGTAAGTAGAGTATTACTTTGGTATTAATAAACAACTGTGTTGATGTGTATGCTTGAATTGTGGCAATGGAAGTAATTCATATTTGTGCAAAATTATGTTATTCATTATAAAGAACTACATGCGGTAGTTCTATGCAAATAAACGTTTGGAATATTGCGCAAATTGTGTAATCTATATTGAAGCTACATGTATGTAGTTAATTGAAATTCATGCAAATTTGAGGCTTTGTTATTATGCCATTATGATGTATATTTTGTGCATAAATCGTTTTGCAAGTAATTGAAACAAGTTTGGTTATTATAGTTCATATGAAACTATGTAGAATTTTGACACCATAATCCATGCATTAAGTCATGCTTTTACAAACTTATGAATATGGCTAGGAATGATAATTGGCATAATTGAAATCCGTTATTAAGTCTATCTTGTTTTAAAGGATTATATGATGACATGGCTAGGTTAGACTCAAAAATCCCTTTTTTGCAAGTTTAAAGCAAACACCATGTTTAGGAATATTTATGCATAAGTATGTTTATACCATCGTTATGTGATTAGGCTTAAATCATGATTAAGTTGAATTATGCTATGTTTATGCTAGAAGTATTTTATGCCATGCTTATGTTTGACAATATGCCATGTTTATGCTAGAAGTATTTAGGCCATGCTTATGTTTGACATTATGCCTAAATAAGAATATAGGTTCATGTTGTAGTTAAACCTATGCAAGTTTACATGCCTTGATTTATGTCACCTATGTTGTATGATCAAAATACATGTCACCACTATGCAAGTACACCAATTTCTATTATGTATTTTCCAACGTCATATGCAAGTTCATGCGCTCACTTTCCCCTCTTTGTGTATACGCCATAAGCCTCCCCTTTCGCATGGCTAAATTGGGCTTTAAAAGGCTAAGCCCAATATATATGAACGGACGTGTAAAACGGGGAAAAACAACGTTGGGTTAAAATGAATTAATGAATGAAAATATGAAATAGAAGGGCCCAAAGTCAAGTATGGGTTGGTCCCATGGTTGGTGTAACCATTACACCATTAACATAATAATGGGCCGCAAATATTTACATATAAATAAAGAAGAATGACAAAATATGTAAATGTAGAAAAGACGATGTGTTTAACCCGAGGTTGGATTGAGTTGTGATGTAAACCTGCCCGGAACCGCCCGGCTGTCCAGTAGTCACAACAATACCTATCCAATGTGGGAGGTTAAACATGGAGCCCAGCAAGGACCCGAGGTTAGACTGAGTTGTGGCGTAAGACTGCCCGGAACCAACCGGCAACAGGCAGCCACAACAATACCTGTCTAATGTGAGAGGTCAGGGCCTTAATAAGACAATTAAGGCTGAGTCAGGATTGTTAGGATTAAGTGAACTAAAGACTTAATCAAAATGGAACATGCTAAACTAAACGGACTGGTGGGGTTAGGTTAGGAAACACTTAACCAACTTAGCATGTTGGCTAGAGATAGAAAACCTAGTAACGGGGGACCCTTTTCAGCAGTAACCCTAGAAGGTGTATCAGGATACCCTGAAGCTAGGCAGGGTGGGGCACGATTACTGGGCTGATTGTAAGAGGTCAAATCGACGGCGGTGGTGTAGCAGTGTAGGTTCTAACGGTGTGCGGGCGTGCACGCACTCCAGCGCAGAAAAATAAAGCACTGGACACCAGTAGCGTACCTTTGCACTCTAAGGTTGTGTCGGGTTGCCACTATGGGACTTGATACACCCCATGGTGGGACCAGCATAGGTAACTACAGACATCGGGGGCCGTAAGACACATGTAACTTTGCGAATAGGAGCCGATCATCGTAGAATGGATCACACTACCCTGATTATGGGGTGCAAATTGGAAACTAGTTTATTTGGGTTCAGGGATTAACATGGGGTACGATAGTATATTCGACCCTAGATAACTTAACCAAGTTCATAGTGTTTGCCCACTTCCTGTTTACTTATCATACCCAGTTCTTTATTCATAGACAAAGTAGTACTAGACTTACTCAGGCTTTATGTCTGACTCTATTTTTCTTTCGTCTTCTTTCTTCCGTTCCCCCCCCCCAGGTCCTCAGGGAGGGAACACAGCAGCTTGATCAACCTCAACATCCAGCTTGAAGAAGAGAAATGTATTGCTTGGACTTTCCTGTTTTGAACTATGGCTTTGGACAATTCACTATGGGGCTTTGGCAGTTTATCTATGTTTTATTTATGCTTCTTTAAAAATAATGTACTCAAGACAGATTATGAAGTATTATGTTATGTTTTTGGAAGGGATGTTGTTGTAACACGTATTTGACTTTATGAAATAAAATTTGTTGTTCTTCCGCTGGTTTACAAATATGTGTTATTATATCTGTCTTGTATATCTGTGACTTGTACTTATAAACCTCCACCAAAAATTAGGGCATTCCCTTTGAGAGTGACCCTAACGGAGGTGGGGTGTTTCATACCATAACAAATACCAGAGTGTGATAAAAGGGTTTTACAAAGTAATTGGTTAAGTTAAACTAAGTGACTTAGTAAAGTTAAACTAATCGGTTATCAAAGTGAATTAGTTAAGTTAAACTAATTGGTTATCAAAGTGAATTAGTTAAGTTAAACTAATTGGTAAATCAAAGTGAATTAGTTGCGTCAAACTAAGTGAACTAGTTAAGTAAACTAAGTGGTTAATCAAAGTGAATTAGTCGAGTTAATCAAAGTAATTGGTTAAGTTAAGCGAAGTGAATTAGTTAAGTAAACTAAGTGGTTAATCGAAGTGGATTAGTTGAGTTAAACTAAGTGAATCGGTTAGAGTTAATCTGTTAGAGTTAACCAGTTGAGTTAACCAGTTAGAGTTGACCAGTTAGAGTTGATCAGTTAGAGTTATCCAAGTAGAGTTAATCGAGTAGAGTTGTCGAATATCACTTATCCGAAGTAGAGTTATCGAATATAGTGTATTCGAGAGAAGAGTAATCGAATATAGTTTATTCGAGTGGAGAAATCAAATGTTATCCATTTGAGAAGAGTTATCGAATATAGTTTATTCAAGTGGAGAAATCAAACGTTATCCATTTGAGAAGAGTTATCGAATATAGTTTATTCGAGTGGAGAAATCAAATGTTATTCATTTGAGAAGAGTTATCGAATATAGTTTATTCGAGTGGAGAAATCAAATGCTATTCATTTGAGAAGAGTTATCGAATATAGTTTATTCAAGTGGAGAAATCAAATGCTATTCATTTGAGAAGAGTAATCGAATATAGTTTATTCGAGTGGAGAAATCAAATGTTATTCATTTGAGAAGAGTTATCGAATATAGTTTATTCGAGTGGAGAAATCAAATGTTATTCATTTGAGAAGAGTTATCGAATATTATTTATTCGAAGAGTAGTTATCGAATATTGGTTATTCGAAGTTAGTTAATCCAAAGGAGTTAATCGAAGAGTTAATCCGAAGGAGTTAGTCGAAGAGTTAATCCAAAGGAGTTATTCGGTGTTAGTTAATCCGAAGGAGTTAGTCGAAGAGTTAATCCAAAGGAGTTATTCGAAGTTAGTTAATCCAAAGGAGTTATTCGAAGTTAGTTAATCCAAAGGAGTTATTCGAAGTTAGTTAATCCAAAGGAGTTATTCGAAGTTAGTTAATCCAAAGGAGTTATTCGAAGTTAGTTAATGAGTTATTCGAAGTTAGTTAATCCAAAGGAGTTATTCGGAGTTAGTTAATCCAAATGAGTCATTCGAAGAGTTAATCCGAAGGAGTTAGTCGAAGAGTTAATCCAAAGGGGTTATTCGAAGTTAGTTAATCCGAAGGAGTTAATCGAAGAGTTAATCCGAAGGAGTTATTCGAAGTTAGTTAATCCAAAGGAGTTAATCAAAGAGTTAATCCAAACGAGTTATTCGGAGTTAGTTAATCCAAAGGAGTTATTCGAAGAGTTAATCCAAAGGAGTTATTCGAAGTTAGTTAATCCAAAGGAGTTAATCAAAGAGTTAATCCAAACGAGTTATTCGGAGTTAGTTAATCCAAAGGAGTTATTCGAAGAGTTAATCCGAAGGAGTTAGTCGAAGAGTTAATCCAAAGGAGTTATTCGAAGTTAGTTAATCCAAAGGAGTTAGTCGAAGAGTTAATCGAATATAGTTATTCGAAAAGAAAGTGTTAATCGAATATAGTTTATTCGAGTAAAGTTAAAAGAGTAAATCGAATATAATTTATTCGAATAGAGTTAGAGAAGATAATCGAATATAGTTTATTCGAATAGTATTGGACGAGATATCGAATATAGTTTATTCGACAAGAGTTAAGTGAATAGGGTTAATCAATAGAGTTAAGCAAATTTAGAAACTGACTGGAGAGGGTAAGTTGAACGGTTTTCTATGTGACGATCTGATGTTGGTTTCGACCTTCCGGATTGATACTTAGAGAATTGTTCTCATATTAGTTACAGTTAGTGTAACACCCCGAATTTTAGTTAATACTAAAATTCACTAATTACAGGATAAATAATCTCAGATGTGGGAATTGGGGGTAACGGGCTGCGTTATTGCGTTCGTCTCGGAAAAATACGCGAAATAGAGTCCGAGTTTTCGAAAATCGGAGTCCGTATGGCCCAGTTATGGCCCGATGAAGGTTGCAGAAAATTCAAAACTAAAAACAGATTTAAAAATTTTAAATTCAGATTTTAAAATGAAACAGGCGGGGTCAGGCGGGGAAATTCCCGCCTACCCATGTCGACAGGGCTGTCGACAGGCCTGTCGACAGGGGTGTCGACTTGCCTGTCGACTGGCCTGTCGACAGGGTCGAGCCGTCCAGTGAACCTGGGTGCACCAGGTTGGGTTCTAGGCTGGCTAGGAGGGCTGGTTCTAGAGATTTCCTAAATCTAAGGGTCCTAATCTAATCTAGGGTTAATCTAAGGGCCTAAAACACTCACCTAATCTATAAATACACCCTAAACCCCCCTTAATCCTTACCAAAAATAGAAATGATGGCCTCATGCCGCCAAATTAAATCCTAAGAGGAGCCTCCACTAATCTAAGAAGGAAGTTTCAAGCTAATCCCTCTCAAATCATTCTCTAATCATCATTATCTTCATAGTTAGCAACTAATTCTACTTCGTAAGGTTGCTAATCTTGAGTTTGGTGAGTTTCTATCACTTTAACATCAATTGTTAAAGTAAGTAGATTAGGTGTAATGAGACTTATGGTCTTGAATGCGGATTAGTGAGTTTGAATCATTTGTAATGATATGTTACTCTATGTTTTTCTATGTTTATGCATATTGAATAAGTTGGTTTATGCATATTTAATAAGTTGGTTTATGCATACTTGACAAGTGGGTTTATGCATGTTGAGTATGTAAGTTTATGCAAGTTTAGTATGATATATGTTATGTTTACATGATGCTAAATATGCAAGTTGTGGACTATGTGATCATATACATGTTATGCAAGTTCATGAAGATATGCTATGCAAGTTACATGTATGTTAATATGCAAGATATGCTATGCAAGTTACATGTATGTTAATATGCAAGATATGCTATGAAAGTTACATGTATGTTAATATGCAAGATATGCTATGCAAGTTACATGTATGTTAATATGCAAGATATGCTATGAAAGTTACATGTATGTTGATATGCAAGATATGCTATGCAAGTTACATGTTTGTTAATATGCAAGTTCATGATGACACATTATGCAAGTTTAAGAGTTAATATGTAAGTATATGGATGCTTATGCAAGTCATGTATATGTTTAAATGCAAGATTTATGTGATATGCAAGTTATGCATGCTTATGCGAGAATATGAATGCTTATGCAAGATATGTATATGCTTAAATGACATGATATACAAGTTATGCATGTTTATGCAAGTATGTGAATGCTTATGCAAGTATGTGGATGCTTATGCAAGTATGTGAATGCTTATGCAAGTTATGTGTATGCTTAAAATGCATGTTTAACATGTTATGCAAGTTATGAGAATGCCTATATGCAAGTTCAACATGTTATGCAAGATATGTGTATGATAATATGCAAGCTCATATGCAACATGTTATGCAAATCATGTGTATGATAATATGCAAGTTTGGGTTAAATGTAGTTGGGTTAATATATGCTCATATATGCAAGTTGACATCCTCTTAACCCATGACAAAGTTGTATGCTAAACCCATGATATTTGCGATGATCTTCCCCTTATTTATGTCATGAAAAGAGAACGATTTACGTGGGGAACGATGGGGGTGGTAAATATGTTAATAAAAATATGATTGGGTATGATTAAGCATACCATAAAAATAAATTACCATAAGTGGGAATTTACCTATTGAGTTAGGTCTACCTCATGGGAATTTACCTATTGAGTTAGGTCTACCCATGATATGGAAAATTTGATATTAATTAGGGATAATTAATATGGGGGTGATTAATTAGGTTTAATTAATCAACTAAGACACGAGGTTGGACCCTTTTGTAGCGGAAGTCTGCCCGGAACCAACCGGCCATCCAGCGGCTACAAATGATTGGCCCAATGTGAGAGGTCTTAGTCATAAATTAAATACATGATTAAAGTAAAGACACGAGGTTAGACCCTTTTGATGACAGAAGTCTGCCCGGAACCAACCGGCATATCCAGCAGTCATAAAAGACGGTCTAATGTGAGAGGTCTTTATGAGGTCATGATCTTAATTAATGAATTAAGAAGCTCTTAACCATATTAGCATGTAGTGGGACATGAGGGGTTAAGTGGGTGCCTTGGGGTGGCATGATGAGGCTAGTGGGTTGCCTTGGGTGGCAATAGAAAAATACGATTAGAATACTTAACCAAAGTGAAACATGTAAATAAAACATGATTAAAGGGTTAAGTAAGTGCCATGGGTGGCATGTGAAAATACGATTAGAATACTTAACCAAAGTGGACATGTAATTAAAACATGGGTGAAGGGTTAAGTAAGTGCTTTGGGTGGCATGTGGAAATCTAGTGCGTGCCCTAAGTGGCAATTGAAATATGATGGATGACTTTACCAAATCTTAACATGTAAGTGGGCATGGCTATATAAGGGGTTAAGTGGGATGCACTAGATAAAAGTAACAAGCTTAAGTTGTAGCTTGTGGGGGCCCATTTCAACCAATATCCCAAACGTATCTTTGTGGGCTCGACTCTAGTCGGGTGACGGGACACGCATATTGGGCTTGACTGTAAGAGGCCAAACCGGGTTAGCGGTGGCAACGCGGGACCAACGGATTTCATATGCGTGTGTGGACCCGGGCTGGTTGGTAAGTCGTTGTTGCATCGTGTAGATATAAAGCCGTGCACTGTTGATATTATCTGGTAGCCACTTTAGGGGAATGATACACCCCAATCGTGGGACCAGCACGGGTATCTACGGTAGGGAGCCGATCGATGGGGAGTAGTGGGTACACCTAATAAAGATAGGGGCAGACGGCACCTATGTAGGGGTACACGAAACTACTGGGTAAGAATTACTGAGTACACCTAGTGGAGATAGGGGCAGACGGCACCTATGTAGTGGGCTAGGAATACATGAAACTACTGGGGAAATTTTCTAAGTCCTTGGAAGGGATCAACCTTTAAGTAGGAATGACTGGTGTGGTGCAGTTAGTAATTATCCTTGGGTGGGTAGATGTGTCCTTACGGTTATCTTAGTTTATCCTAAGTCTACCAAGCTGCTTAGTGTAGCCATTCATCCCCAGATATTACCGTAGGTCAAGTTTATGTCTTCTCTGGTTACTTTAATGATTGTATTGTTAAAGTTATAGGGCTCACTCAGACTTATGTCTGACCCCGTTGTTTTTATCTTTTTCCCAACCCTCAGGTCCTACGGTGGATCCTAGCGGTAGTAGAGCTTGATCGGATTGCTGTTCCAGTCTTTAGGAGCTTGGGTAGATGTAAAGCTCCAGTTATCCAGTTATCTTTTCTTTTGTTCTGGCTATTGTATGAGAGAGTGGGATTATGTACTTCTTTATTTTGATGGATATTGTACTTGACTTTTATCGTGGTTTTATGATGTAACCAGACATGTTTATTTCCGCTGTTATGAGATGACGTTTTAAAATTTTCAAGTACTATTTATATCTGTCTTGTTGTAATTTTTCTGTTCTATATTCACTAAAATACTCCACCGATGCTATGGCATTCCCTTAGTGAGTGACCATAGCGGGCGTGGGGTGTTACACGTGGTATCAGAGCAAAGGTTACCACAACAGATAAAAGTTTTAGAAAACTATTTTTCTAAAAACATTTTTGGAAGAAATATTTTCAAAAACATGTCTTTTAAGAGAAAAGTTTTTGAAAGAAAAGCATAATCCCCGATAGCCATATCTTTATCTCTCGAATTCTCCGTTTTGAATCTTTCCCTTTTTCGTCTCAGCATGGCTGAAGATCTTTATCTTCCGGATAGTGTAGCGGTACCATTATGGTATAGGAGGTTGTTAGAGGCTAGGGCCGCCGCTGCAGGTCCAGCAAATGTTCCTCCTCCACCCGTTGCACTCGTTTCTCCTCGCGCGGATACTTTTGCTATGACTTGTAGGAAGTTTAAGGCTATGGGAGGAAAACCTTTTGTGGGAGCTAGGGATTGGCTTAATGAGACGGAAGAATTGATGGAAATCTTGGAAGTAGAAGAGGGAAAGAAAGTCAGGTTAGCCGCTTGGTTAATGGAAGGAGAGGCCTCGTTCTGGTGGGAGGTCACTAATGGAGAACGCCCTATTGACTCTTGGGAGGATTTCAGACAAAGGTTTGAGGCAAAGTTTCTCTCAAAAGCAGAAGAAAATATGCATAAGGAAGAGAAGGGTCCCAATGCTAGTAAAGCACCCGAGAAGGAAGGAGATCAGAAGAGACCTCTACAGCAACAGCGAAACAAGGGTGGGAAAGGCAACGGTGGCAAGGGAAAGAAGAAGTGCTTCAGTTGTGGAACACTAGGCCACCTAAGCAAGGATTGTCGCAAAAAGAAGAAGACTGGCTGCTTCCACTGTGACGAAGCAGGGCATCTAGTGAAAGACTGTCCTAAGAAAGGGCAAAGGACGGGAACTACCTCAGGAGGACAGGTGCAAGCTCATGTGGCACCAGGTCAGGCTAGGGGGCAAGTACAGGCTCTCGCGATTCGGGAAAGAGGTAGAACTACTTCTATTGAAAGTCTAGTTTTTCTGATCGATCATCCTGTCCGTACTTTATTTAATTTTGACGCATTGAGTTCGTTTATCTCATCATTAATAGTAAAGTTACTGCACCGAGACACCAGTTGGTAGATGATCCCTTAGTTGTTTCAAACCCGATTGGGCTCCATGATGTGTTTGGGTTTGAAAGTTTCTATACTTAGCGTTGGGTTTAGATGTGATGCTTGTTGGGCTTCACGGGTTATGGGTTAGTGGGCATGGACTGGTTATCCAGTAGGGGTGCCGTTCTTGATTTTGAGGGGAGAGTTGTTAGGCTTATGGGCCGCTTGGGTGACACTCTTGAGATCTCTTGTAATCCCATAGAATCTGTTATGCTAAGTTATCTAGAATCGCTTGACACGTCGGTCGAGAGTTTGCAATTTATAGAGTAGTCCGGGAATACTCGGATGTGTTTGGAGGAGGTGAAGGGCTTACCTCCGGAGCGGGAGATTGACTTCCAAATATATCTGGTAGACAATGCCAAACCAGTGTGCCGCGTGGCTCCTCGTGAGAGGAGGGAACTCCATAAGCAAGTACGCAATTTGCTTGAGAAGGGGTTTAGAAGACGAAGTATATCGGAGTAGGGTGCTCCGGTAGTTTTTGCCACAAAGGCGGGTGGGTTCCTCAGACTTTGTGTAGGCTAAAGAGAGCTAAATAAGCTCACAAAGAAGAATAGACACCCCTTTGTCGAGGATTGATGATCTCTTTGATCAGTTAGTAGGCACCTCAGTATTTTCGCAATTGGACTTAACCACGAGGTTTCGTCAGTTGGGAATGACTGAGGATAGTATAGAGAAGACTGCCTCTAGGACTCCGAATGGTTTTTTTTTATGAGTGGCTGGAGATGCCATTTGGTTTGACGAACGCCCCCGCATATGATGAGAAGGGTGTTCAGGGAGTACCTAAATAAGTTCGTGATGGTCTTTGTAAATGACATCTTGGTCTTTTCTAGGAGCGGAATAAGTTTTCGTGTGTGCTCAATAGGATGAGCCAAGCCAGTTATGGGATAAACGGTGGTTTTGGAGCGAGACTGGCGAGGACATCCAGAGTTGGACAAGGGCTTAATTGTTTGGCCATTTTTACTAGTATCATCTCACGTAGGTCGCCTGAACTCGAAGGAGATATCCCTTGGGTGTTTGTCTGATATTGGTTTAGGCCTTTGGGGCTTGCGTTTGGGGGACATCGAGCTCGACTAGGGTGGTCTGCGTGAGAGATGGATAGTTGTGACGATTTTGCATGGGAGAATATCCTGATTTTCTCTAGGAGTGGAGAAGAACCTGCCCTATATATTAGGGAAGTATTGGGGACTCTCCAGACGCATAGTTTTAAAAGTGGATGGGATTCTTAGCATCCTATGAGTTCGAGATAGCGTACAACCACGGTAAGGATAACATGGTAGCGGACGCCTTAAGTAGAAAAGGTTGTCCTCGAGTTTGTGCTTCGTTGAACGACGGGGCTTAGAGTTTATTTCTATGTTTGACTTTAGACCTTCCGTTGATTTCGTACCCGTTTGCTAGGCTCCTTGGAGGTTAGGCCTACTCTTTTGGGGCGGATTGGAGAAGCACAGAGGGACGACCCACAGTTGATTGAGTTGGTAGAGAAGCTCAAAAGGGGGAAAGTCGTCCAGCCATTTGAGTAGGTACACCCTAGACGATAGGGGGTGCTTGCGTAGAGACGGTAGACTTTGTGTACCGCAAGACGAGGGTTTGAGGAAGGTTATTCTGGATGATGCACACCGTTCTAGGATGACCATTCATCCCGGTGGGGACAAGATGTACCAAGACATGAAGAGGGTTTTCTTCTGGGCCGGTATGAAGAAAGATGTGGCCGAGTATGTCGCTCGATGCTTGGTGTGCCAACAAGTGAAGGCGGAGCAAAAGAAACCAGGTGGGTTGTTTCACCCATTGGAAGTTCCGCAATGGAAGTGGGATAGCGTCTCGATGGATTTTATTGACGGGTTACCCAGATCAAGAAAGGGTAATACGGGAATTTGGGTTGTGGTAGATAGACTTACTAAGTGTGCCCATTTCATACCCGTGAAGAGCAAGAGGACTATTCCATGTCTAGCTTAAGTCTACATTCGAGAGATTATTAGATTGCATGATGTACCTTCAAGTATAGTGAGCGATCGAGATCCTATCTTCACTAGAGAATTTTGGAAAAGTTTGCAAGAGGCGGTAGGGACTCAGTTGTATTTGAGTACCGCATATCATCCTCAGATAGACGGCCAGACCGAGAGGGTGAATCGTATTTTAGAAGGCCTTTTGAGACTATGTATCTTGGATTTAGGAATTACATGGGAAGAGCATCTTCCATTGGTAGGGTTGCCCGACAGACTTAGTGGTATACATGATGTATTCCATGTGAGGAAGGGCCTACATAAGATCGTAGAGGCGATAGAGCCAAGCTTGCTTAAAGAAGTAAGGTAGAGCGTGATGTGATTATTCGACGAGCTCCTACCCGCATCCTTGGGTCAGAGGTTAGGGAGTTGAGAAACAGAGAGGTTCAACTAGTCAAAGTGCAATGGGGAGAAGATGAGAGCAACGCGACTTGGGAGACGGAAGCGAAGATGCGTTCATTGTACCCATTTCTTTTTGAGGGTATGTCCTTACTTTCTCCTTTATCGCTTGCCTAGTACTTATCTTATCTTTAGTATGTCCTCTCGTTAGTACCTTTGACCTTTAGATAGGGTAAACCTATGGTTGAAACATTTGTTTGAGACATGTTATGGTTGATGGATGCAAGTGGATGCAAGTGTTTGCTAGTGGCTGCTCGTGGATGCATATACACACACTCTAGGCACTAGATCGGCTCAGTCACTTCATATTGCATATTGCATAAAATTGTGTGCAGGAAAATATATTTATGGATGTATAATGGTTGTGTTATCACATGGATGATGCATTTTGGTGAATGATTGTGCACTCATGTAGATATTGTATGTGTCGATAGGGTTTTCTCGCATACATAATGGATGCATGGCACTATCATGGTTTGCATATGTTCATACATTAGATAGGGAACATATACACACACCGTTTGCATATGCTCATACATCATTAGAAACTGTTTAAGGACAATGGATGCCTGTGGTTGATGATTTGAGTAGATGGTTGTTTGGATGGTAGGATATGCATTCTCCTTAGCTTAGAGATTTCGGGGACGAAATCCTTTAAGGAGGGGAGAATGTAACACCCCGAATTTTAGTTAATACTAAAATTCACTAATTACAGGATAAATAATCTCAGATGTGGGAATTGGGGGTAACGGGCTGCGTTATTGCGTTCGTCTCGGAAAAATACGCGAAATAGAGTCCGAGTTTTCGAAAATCGGAGTCCGTATGGCCTAGTTATGGCCCGATGAAGGTTGCAGAAAATTCAAAACTAAAAACAGATTTAAAAATTTTAAATTCAGATTTTAAAATGAAACAGGCGGGGAAATTCCCGCCTACCCATGTCGACAGGGCTGTCGACAGGCCTGTCGACAGGGGTGTCGACTTGCCTGTCGACTGGCCTGTCGACAGGGTCGAGCCGTCCGGTGAACCTGGGTGCACCAGGTTGGGTTCTAGGCTGGCTAGGAGGGCTGGTTCTAGAGATTTCCTAAATCTAAGGGTCCTAATCTAATCTAGGGTTAATCTAAGGGCCTAAAACACTCACCTAATCGATAAATACACCCTAAACCCCACTTAATCCTTACCAAAAATAGAAATGATGGCCTCATGCCGCCAAATTAAATCCTAAGAGGAGCCTCCACTAATCTAAGAAGGAAGTTTCAAGCTAATCCCTCTCAAATCATTCTCTAATCATCATTATCTTCATAGTTAGCAACTAATTCTACTTCGTAAGGTTGCTAATCTTGAGTTTGGTGAGTTTCTATCACTTTAACATCAATTGTTAAAGTAAGTAGATTAGGTGTAATGAGACTTATGGTCTTGAATGCGGATTAGTGAGTTTGAATCATTTGTAATGATATGTTACTCTATGTTTTTCTATGTTTATGCATATTGAATAAGTTGGTTTATGCATATTTAATAAGTTGGTTTATGCATACTTGACAAGTGGGTTTATGCATGTTGAGTATGTAAGTTTATGCAAGTTTAGTATGATATATGTTATGTTTACATGATGCTAAATATGCAAGTTGTGGACTATGTGATCATATACATGTTATGCAAGTTCATGAAGATATGCTATGCAAGTTACATGTATGTTAATATGCAAGATATGCTATGCAAGTTACATGTATGTTAATATGCAAGATATGCTATGCAAGTTACATGTATGTTAATATGCAAGATATGCTATGAAAGTTACATGTATGTTGATATGCAAGATATGCTATGCAAGTTACATGTTTGTTAATATGCAAGTTCATGATGACACATTATGCAAGTTTAAGAGTTAATATGCAAGTATATGGATGCTTATGCAAGTCATGTATATGTTTAAATGCAAGATTTATGTGATATGCAAGTTATGCATGCTTATGCGAGAATATGAATGCTTATGCAAGATATGTATATGCTTAAATGACATGATATGCAAGTTATGCATGTTTATGCAAGTATGTGAATGCTTATGCAAGTATGTGAATGCTTATGCAAGTTATGTGTATGCTTAAAATGCATGTTTAACATGTTATGCAAGTTATGAGAATGCCTATATGCAAGTTCAACATGTTATGCAAGATATGTGTATGATAATATGCAAGCTCATATGCAACATGTTATGCAAATCATGTGTATGATAATATGCAAGTTTGGGTTAAATGTAGTTGGGTTAATATATGCTCATATATGCAAGTTGACATCCTCTTAACCCATGACAAAGTTGTATGCTAAACCCATGATATTTGCGATGATCTTCCCCTTATTTATGTCATGAAAAGAGAACGATTTACGTGGGGAACGATGGGGGTGGTAAATATGTTAATAAAAATATGATTGGGTATGATTAAGCATACCATAAAAATAAATTACCATAAGTGGGAATTTACCTATTGAGTTAGGTCTACCCCATGGGAATTTACCTATTGACTTAGGTCTACCCATGATATGGAAAATTTGATATTAATTAGGGATAATTAATATGGGGGTGATTAATTAGGTTTAATTAATCAACTCAGACACGAGGTTGGACCCTTTTGTAGCGGAAGTCTGCCCGGAACCAACCGGCCATCCAGCGGCTACAAATGATTGGCCCAATGTGAGAGGTCTTAGTCATAAATTAAATACATGATTAAAGTAAAGACACGAGGTTAGACCCTTTTGATGACAGAAGTCTGCCCGGAACCAACCGGCATATCCAGTAGTCATAAAAGACGGTCTAATGTGAGAGGTCTTTATGAGGTCATGATCTTAATTAATGAATTAAGAAGCACTTAACCATATTAGCATGTAGTGGGACATGAGGGGTTAAGTGGGTGCCTTGGGGTGGCATGATGAGGCTAGTGGGTTGCCTTGGGTGGCAATAGAAAAATACGATTAGAATACTTAACCAAAGTGAAACATGTAAATAAAACATGATTAAAGGGTTAAGTAAGTGCCATGGGTGGCATGTGAAAATACGATTAGAATACTTAACCAAAGTGGACATGTAATTAAAACATGGGTGAAGGGTTAAGTAAGTGCTTTGGGTGGCATGTGGAAATCTAGTGGGTGCCCTAAGTGGCAATTGAAATATGATGGATGACTTAACCAAATCTTAACATGTAAGTGGGCATGACTATATAAGGGGTTAAGTGGGATGCACTAGATAAAAGTAACAAGCTTAAGTAGTAGCTTGTGGGGGCCCATTTCAACCAATATCCCAAACGTATCTTTGTGGGCTCGACTCTAGTCGGGTGACGGGACACGCATATTGGGCTTGACTGTAAGAGGCCAAACCGGGTTAGCGGTGGCAACGCGGGACCAACGGGTTTCATATGCGTGTGTGGACCCGGGCTGGTTGGTAAGTCGTTGTTGCATCGTGTAGATATAAAGCCGTGCACTGTTGATATTATCTGGTAGCCACTTTAGGGGAATGATACACCCCAATCGTGGGACCAGCACGGGTATCTACGGTAGGGAGCCGATCGATGGGGAGTAGTGGGTACACCTAATAAAGATAAGGGCAGACGGCACCTATGTAGGGGTACACGAAACTACTGGGTAAGAATTACTGAGTACACCTAGTGGAGATAGGGGCAGACGGCACCTATGTAGTGGGCTAGGAATACATGAAACTACTGGGGAAATTTTCTAAGTCCTTGGAAGGGATCAACCTTTAAGTAGGAATGACTGGTGTGGTGCAGTTAGTAATTATCCTTGGGTGGGTAGATGCGTCCTTACGGTTATCTTAGTTTATCCTAAGTCTACCAAGCTGCTTAGTGTAGCCATTCATCCCCAGATATTACCGTAGGTCAAGTTTATGTCTTCTCTGGTTACTTTAATGATTGTATTGTTAAAGTTATAGGGCTCACTCAGACTTATGTCTGACCCCGTTGTTTTTATCTTTTTCCCAACCCTCAGGTCCTACGGTGGATCCTAGCGGTAGTAGAGCTTGATCGGATTGCTGTTCCAGTCTTTAGGAGCTTGGGTAGATGTAAAGCTCCAGTTATCCAGTTATCTTTTCTTTTGTTCTGGCTATTGTATGAGAGAGTGGAATTATGTACTTCTTTATTTTGATGGATATTGTACTTGACTTTTATCGTGGTTTTATGATGTAACCAGACATGTTTATTTCCACTGTTATGAGATGATGTTTTAAAAATTTCAAGTACTATTTATATCTGTCTTGTTGTAATTTTTCTGTTCTATATTCACTAAAATACTCCACCGATGCTATGGCATTCCCTTAGTGAGTGACCATAGCGGGCGTGGGGTGTTACAGTTAGGGACTGATAGTTGCGAAAATATAGTGATGTGAAAATAAGTTATGGAAATGTTTTCCAATGATTAATAACATATATTTTCTAAATATATGAAATAAGGAAATATGAACATATGATGATTGATCGATCGAATTCCCATTTGGAAATAAGATCGTTGTTTGTACACCGACATGTTTTCATTTGATAGTTAAATCACAGACTATC
Organism: Allium sativum; assembly: GCA_030737875.1. NCBI lineage: Eukaryota > Viridiplantae > Streptophyta > Magnoliopsida > Asparagales > Amaryllidaceae > Allium > Allium sativum. The sequence continues at coordinate 31,892,406 of CM060920.1, read as the reverse complement.
GAAGTTTTTACCATTTTAATGTTGTTAATATGGAGAGACCGGTTGGATTATTATCCAAAGAACCACTCTGTATCGGCATAAGCGTTGCGAGCAATATATGCCAAAGATAAATTGAAGACGGAGTAAAGTGCAAGGGCTGTTGTATAAGTCTTAGATAACAGTGACTAAGATGGATATACTGAATAGTGCCTTCGGTTTGTCCAGTCCTAGGACAACGTATATGGAAGAAGGTCTAACAGAGTATATCCAATGGATCGCGTAAGTTGATCTGTTCAAACGTATTCACGTTTGGTGGCGGAGGAATTCGTTTCTCTTAGCTGTATACCCGTGTTATTCTTGGATAAGTCAATTTATGATTTGGCGGGTATGACGATGTGGCATTCAAAGTGAATGGTGATCAGATGTTCTGAAGATAGACGTAGCCTCTAGCCTCACACCAGGAAGTAACAAAAGTTGGGCTAGGCAGCATGGCTAGTTGGGTCATCCCCAAGCAGGGTGTATTGTCACCGATCTAGTGAATATTCATATTTATACTTCTTTTTGATTCTGTATCTTCGGATGACGGTTTGATGGCCTATAACCGTGGTGGCAATATATTCGCGACACTCAAGCTAAATGAGTGAGCGGTCATGTGTGGCCGGGTTGCAAGACGTTCTTGTTGAACCTGCAGTGTATCACCTCTAGAGTACACTGATCAGAAGGTGCTCCCATACCTTGTCTGTTGGAATCCATTCCCCGTTAAGCACCCTGCGGTTTATGATTTTATACTATGTATGTAGAACGTGAGATGCAAGCGTTTCTGCTAGATTGATACCTATTTGTACTTAGACATTATTATAATATCACAATGATATTGCTTGTCAATGTTGTTTAGATACTCATAAGGAAAAACCCGTTCCGTATTCACGGCGTGGTCTTATGAGATATCCTATACCTGTTCAACTGTTTTAAACTATTTTACTCATACCAGTCCCATGACTGACCCGGAGTTTACTTTGTTGTTTTCCCTAAACTCTTGGGTGCCTAAATTTGTACGGGCAGTCAAGTAGTCGGGATTTACAGATATACTTGGAGAGCTTGGAGCAGGAGACTTCAAGATTCTATAGCTATAGTTATTTCCGCTGTGTTGTAAGTGTTGTAGTCTGATAAGTGCTATTGTATATATATAACTGTTTACTTCAAAGTTATGTTATATAAATTATATGTTATTCGTTCAGCTGTGAGATTCGTGTTACTCTGATGATTCTGATGTTCTTCTTCTTCTTCTATTCTATTAGTTCTATCTTTTCTTTCTCACCTTCTAAATTCTTTCACTAACGTCTCGGAATTTTCGGCTCTCGAGGAGTCGGAAATTTCCAGCCGTTACAGGTTACTGAACTAAGACGAGATGGGTGGAACCTGTTAGTCCTATAGATCTATAAGAGAGCTTCGTTTTGACAGGTTATGGTTCTTTTAACTTAAAATGGATACAGAGTTATGGTTGGCAGAACAACCCACGTCTATTGGGTGCAACATTGAAGTCTTGAGGTGCAACATCCATTTGAAAATCCAACATTGCACTATATAACTTTTGAAAACTCGTTTATAGGATGAAATAAAAATATAGCATGGTGAATCATATTCCCAAAAATAGTAAATATAATTCTTACCACGGTTAACCCCCCTTTGACAAACAAAACGACATGTGAAAAATTGAGCTAAAAATGCTTTCGATGTCCCCAATAGGCACTACCATCGAATTTCTTGGTTATGGAACTAAGATGAGACGGGTCAAACCTATTAGTCCTATAGATCTATGAGCAGGCTTAGTTTTGACTGGTTATGGTTCTAGTAACTCAAAATGGATACAAAGTTATGGTTGGCAGAACAACCCAAGTCTGTTGGGTGCAACATCGAAGTCTTGAGGTGCAACATCCGTTTGAAACTCCAAGATTGCACTGTATGACTTTTGAAAACCCGTTTAAGGGGATGAAATCGAAATACAACACGATGCGTCATATTCCAAAAAATAGTCAATCAAATTCATACCACGTTCAACACCCCTTTGACCAACAAAACGACAAGTGAAAAATTGAGCTTAAAAAAATATCGATGTTCCAAATAGTCATTAAAATTGAATTTCTTGGTTACTGAAATTAAGATGAGATTGGTGGAACCTATTAGTCCTATAGATCCCTGAGAGAGATTCGTTTTGACTGGTTATGGTTGTAGTAACTCAAAACGGATACAAAGTTATGGTTGGCGGAACAACCCACGTTTGTTGGGTGTAACATCGAAGTCTTGAGGTGCAACATCCGTTTGAAAATACAAGATTGCACTCTATGACTTTTGAAAGCTCATTTATGGGGATGAAAAAGGAATACAACATGGTGCATCATATTCCAAAATATAGTAAATCGAATTCCTACCACGGTCAACCCACCTTTGACCAAGAAAACGGAATATGAAAAATTGAGCTAAAAGAGCTTTCGATGTTCCCAATAGTCATTAAGATTGAATTTCCTGGTAATAGAACTAAGATGAGATGGGTGGAACCTGCTATAGATCTATGAGAGAGTTTCGTTTTGACTTGTTATGGTTCAAGTAACTCCAAACGGATACAAAGTTATGGTTCGTTGAACAACGTACGTCTGTTCGGTGCAACATCGAAGTCTTGAGTTGCAACATTAGTTTGGAAATTCAAGATTGCGCTGTATGAATTTTGAAAACTCGTTAATGGGGATGAAATAGAAATATAACATGGTGCATCATATTCCAAAATATAGTAAATCGAATTCCTACCACGGTCAGCCTACCTGTCCAACAAAACAACAAGTGAAAAATCGAGCTACAAAATCTTACCATGTTCACAATAGTTATTAAGATTGAATTTCTTGGTTACTAAACTAAGATGAGAATGGTGGAACGAATTAGTCCTATAGATCTAGGACAGAGCTTCGTTTTGACTAGTTATGGTTCTAGTAACTCAAAATGGATACAAAGTTATGGTTGGCAGAACAACCCACATCAGTTCTGCGCAACATCGAAGTCTTGTTGCAACATCCGTTCGAAAATCCAAGATTGCAGCGTATGACTTTTGAAAACTGGTTTATTGGGATGAAATAGAAATAAAACATGGTGCATCATATTCCAAAAAATAGTAAATCGAATTCCAACAACAGTCAAACCCCGTTTGACCAACAAAATGTCATATGAAAAATTGAGCAAAAAAGCATTCGGTGTTCCCAGTAGTCATTAAGATTGGATATCTTAGTTACTGAACTAAGATGAGATGGGTGGAACCTGTTAGTCCTATCAATCTATGAGAGTGCTTCGTTTTGACTGGTTATTGTTCTAGTAACTCAAAATGGATACAAAGTTTTGGTTGGCGGAATAACGCACGTCTGTTGGGTGCAACATAGAAGTCTTGAGTTGCAACATCCATTTGAAACTCCAGGATTGCGCTGTATGACTTTTGAAAACTCGTTTATGGGGATGAAATAGAAATATAACATGGTGAGTCATATTCCAAAAAATAGAAAATCGAAATTCTACCATGGTCAAACCCCCTTTGACTAACAATACGGCCTGTGAAAAATCGAGCTAAAAAAGCTTTTGATATTCTCAGTAGTCATTAAGATTGAATTTTTTGGTTACTGAACTAAGATGAGATTGGTGGAACCCACGTCTGTTTGGTGCAACATCGAAGTCTTGAGGTGCAACATCCGTTTAAAAATCCAACATTGCAATGTATGACTTTTGGAAACTCGTTTATGGGGATGGAATAAAAATACAACATGGTGAATCATATTCCAAAAAATAGTAAATTGAATTCCTACCACGATCAACCCCCCTTCGACCAACAAAACGGCTTGTGAAAAAGTGAGCTAAAAAAACTTTCGACGTTCCCAATAGTCATTAGAATTGAATTTCTTGGTTACTGAACTAAGATAAGATTGGTGGAACGTGTTTGTCCTATGGATATATGGGAGAGCTTCGTTTTGACTAGCTATAGTTCTATGGATGGAATAAAAATACAAAATGGTGAATCATATTCCCAAAAATAGTAAATCGAATTCCGACCATGGTCAAACCCCCTTTGACCAACAAAACGACATGTGAAAAATTAAGCTAAAAAAGATTTCGGTGTTCCCAATGTCTTTAAGATTGAATTTCCTGGTTACTTAACTAAGATGATATGGGTGGAACTTATTAGTCCTATAGATCTATGAGAGAGCTTCTTCTGACTGGTTATGGTTCAAGTAACTCCAAATGGATACAAAGTTATGGTTCGTGGAACAACCTACGTCTGTTCGGTGCAACATCGAATTCTTGAGGTGCAACATCCGTTTGAAAATTCAAGATTGCGCTGTATGAATTTTGAAAACTCGTTAATGGGGAAGAAATAGAAATATAACATGGTGCATCATATTCCAAAATATAGAAAATCAAATTCCTACCAAGGTCAGCCCACCTTTGACCAACAAAACAATAAGTTAAAAATCGACCTACAAAATCTTTCGATGTTCCCAATAGTTATTAAGATTGAATTTCTTGGTTACTAAACTAAGATGAGATTGGTGGAACCTATTAGTACTATAGATCTATGACAGAGCTTCGTTTTGACTAGTTATGGTTCTAGTAACTCAAAATGGATACAAAGTTATGGTTGGAAGAACAACCCACATCAGATCTGCGCAACTTCGAAGTCTTGTTGCAACATCCGTTTGAAAATCAAAGATTGCAGTGTATGACTTTTGAAAACTCGTTTATTGGGATGAAATAGAAATATAACATGGTGCATCATATTCCAAAAAATAGTAAATCGAATTCCTACAATGATCAAACCCCCTCTGACCAACAAAATGGCATATGAAAATTTGAGCTAAAAAGCATTCGATGTTCCCAATAGTCGTTAAGATTGAATATCTTAGTTACTGAACTAAGATGAGATGTAAGAGGGCTTCGTTTTGACTGGTTATGTTTCTAGTAACTCAAAATGGATACAAAGTTATGGTTGGCAGAACAACACACATCTGTTGGGTGCAACATAAAAGTCTTGAGGTGCAACATCCATTTGAAACACCAAGATTGCACTGTATGACTTTTGAAAACTCGTTTATGGGGATGAAATAGAAATATAAATGGTGAGTCATATTCCAAAAAATAGTAAATCGAAATTCTAGCATGGTCAAACCCTCTCTGACCAACAATACGACCTGTGAAAAATCGAGCTAAAAAACTTTTGATGTTCTCAATAGTCATTAAGATTGAATTTTTTGGTTACTGAACTAAGATGAGATTGGTGGAACCCACGTCTGTTTGGTGCAACATCGAAGCCTTGAGGTGCAACATCCGTTTAAAAATCCATGATTGCAATGTATGACTTTTGAAAACTCGTTTATGGGGATGGAATAAAAATACAACATGGCGAATCATATTCCAAAAAATAGTAAATTGAATTCCTACCACGGTCAACCCCCCTTTGACCAACAAAACGGCTTGTGAAAAAGTAAGCTAAAAAAACTTTCGATGTCCCCAATAGTCACCAAGATTGAATTTCTTGGTTACTGAACTATGATAAAATTGGTGGAACGTGTTTCTCCTATGGATCTACGGGAGAGCTTCGTTTTGACTGGCTATATTTCAACGGATGGAATGGAAATTCAACATGGTGAATCATATTCCAAAAAATAGTAAATCGAATTCCAACCATGGTCAAACCCCCTTTGACCAACAAAACGACATGTGACAAATTAAGCTAAAAAAGATTTCGATGTTCCCAATAGTCTTAAAATTGAATTTCCTGGTTACTGAACTAAGATGAGATGGGTGGAACCTATTAGTCCTATAGATCTATGATAGAGCTTCGTTTTGACTGGTTATGGTTCAAGTAACTCCAAATGGATACAAAGTTATGGTTCGTGGAACAACCTACGTCTGTTCGGTGCAACATCGAAGTCTTGAGGTGCAACATCCATTTGAAAAATCCAAATTATGCTATATGAATTTTGAAAACTCATTAATGGGGATGAAATAGAAATATAACATGGTGCATCATATTCCAAAATATAGCAAATCGAATTCCTACCACGGTCATCCCCCCTTTGACCAACAAAACAACAAGTGAAAAATCAAGCTACAAAATCTTTTGATGTTCCCAATAGTTATTAAGATTGAATTTCTTGGTTACTAAACTAAGATGAGATTGGTGGAACCTATTAGACCTATAGATCTATGACAGAGCTTTGTTTTGACTATTTATCGTTCTAGTAACTCAAAATGGATATAAAGTTATGGTTGGCATAACAACCCACATCAGTTCTGTGCAACATCGAAGTCTTGTTGTAACATCCGTTTGAAAATCCATCGTTGCAGTGTATGACTTTTGAAAACTCATTTATTGGGATGAAATAGAAATATAACATGGTGCATCATATTCCAAAAAATAGTAAACCGAATTCCTACAACGGTCAGACCCCCTTTCCCAATGGTCATTCAGACTGAATATCTTAGTTACTGAACTAAGATGAGATGGGTGGAACCTGTTAGTCCTATCGATCTATGAGAGAGCTTCGTTTTGACTGGTTATGGTTCTAGTAACTCAAATTGGATACAAAGTTATGGTTGGCGGAACAACCCATGTATGTTGGGTGCAACATAGAAGTCTTGAGGTGCAACATCCATTTGAAACTCCAGGATTGCGCTGTATGACTTTTGAAAACTACGTTATGGGGATGAAATAGAAATATAACATTGTGAGTCATATTCCAAAAAATAGTAAATCGAAATTCTACCATGGTCAGACTCCCTTTGACAAACAATACGGCCTGTGCAAAATCGAGCTGAAAAAGATTTCGATCTTCTCAATAGTCATTAAGATTGAAGTTTTTGGTTACTGAACTAAGATGAGACTGGTGGATCCCATGTCTTCTTGGTGCAACATCGAAGTCTTGAGGTGCAACATCCGTTTAAAAATCCAAGATTGCAATGTATGACTTTTGAAAACTTGTTTATGGGGATGGAATAAAAATACAGCATGGTGAATCATATTCCAAAAAATAGTAAATTGAATTCCTACCATAGTCAACCCCCCTTTGACCAACAAAACGGCTTGTGAAAAAGTGAGCAAAAAAAACATTCGATGTTCCCAATAGTCATTAAGATTGAATTTCTTGGTTACTGAACTAAGATAAGATTGGTGGAACGTGTTTGCCTATGGATCTACCGGAGAGTTTCGTTTTGACTGGCTGTAGTTCTATGGATGGAATAGAAATACAACATGGTGAATCAAATTCCAAAAATAGTAAACTGAATTCCGACCACGGTCAAACCCCTTTTGACCAACAAAACGACATGTGAAAAATTAAGCTAAAAAAGAATTCGATGTTCCCAATAGTATTTGAGATTGAATTTCCTTGTTACTGAACTAAGATTAGATGGATGGAACCTATTAGTCCTATAGATCTATGAGAGAGCTTCATTTTGACTGGTTATGGTTCAAGTAACTCCAAATGGATACAAAGTTATGGTTCGTGGAACAACCTTCGTCTATTCGTTGCAACATCGAACTCTTGAGGTGCAACATCGGTTTGAAAATTCAAGATTACGTTGTATGAATTTTGAAAACTCGTTAATGGGGATGAAATAGAAATATAACATGGTGCATCATATTCCAAAATATAGTAAATCGAATTCCTACCACGGTCAGCCCCCCTTTGACCAACAAAACAACAAGTGAAAAATCGAGCTACAAAATCGTTCGATGTTCCCAATAGTTATTAAGATTGAATTTCTTGGTTACTAAACTAAGATGAGATTGGAGGAACCTATTAGTCCTATAGATCTATGACAGAGCTTCGTTTTGTCTAGTTATGGTTCTAGTAACTCAAAATGGATACAAAGTTATGGTTAGCAAAACAACCCACATCAGTTTTGTGCAACATCGAAGTCTTGTTGCAACATCCGTTTGAAAATCCAAGTTTGCAGTGTATGGCTTTTGAAAACTCGTTTATTGGGATGAAATAGAAATATAACATGGTGCATCGTATTCCAAAAAATAGTAAATCGAATTCCTACAACGGTCAAACCCCCTTTGGCCAGCAAAATGGTATATGAAAAATTGAGCTAAAAAGCATTCGATGTTCCCAATAGTCATTAAGATTGAATATCTTAGTAACTGAACTAAGATGAGATGGATGGAACCTGTTAGTCCTATCGATCTATGAGAGAGCTTCGTTTTGACTGGTTATGTTTCTAGTAACTCAAAATGGATACAAAGTTATAGTTGGTGGAACATCCCACGTCTGTTGGTTGCAACATAGAAGTCTTGAGGTGCAACATCAGTTTGAAACTCCAGGATTGCGTTGTATGACTTTTGAAAACTCTTTTATGGGGATGAAATAGAAATATAACATTATAAGTCATATTCCAAAAAAAAGTAAATCGAAATTCTACCACGGCTAAACCCCCTTTGACCAACAATACGGCCTGTGAAAAATCGAGATGAAAAAGCTTTCAATATTCTCACTAGTCATTAAGATTGAATTTTTTGGTTACTGCACTAAGATGAGATTGGTGGAACCCACGTCTATTTGGTGCAACATCGAAGTCTTGAGGTGCAACATCTGTTTAAAAATCCAAGATTGCAATGTATGACTTTTGAAAACTCGTTTATGGGGATGGAATAAAAATACAACATGGTGAATCATATTCCAAAAAATAGTAAATTGAATTCCTACCACGGTCAACCCCCCTTTGACCAACAAAATGGCTTGTGAAAAAGCGAGCTAAAAAAACTTTTGTTGTTCCCAATAGTCATCAAGATTGAATTTCTTGGTTACTTAACTAAGATAAGATTAGTGGAACGTGTTTGTCCTATGGATCTATGTGAGAGCTTCGTTTTGACTGGCTATAGTTCTATGGATGGAATGGAAATACAACATGGTGAATCATATTCCAAAAAATAGTAAATCGAATTCCGACCATGGTCAAACCCCCTTTGACCAACAAAACGACATGTGAAAAATTAAGCTAAAAAAGATTTTGATGTTCCCTATGGTCTTAAAATTGAATTTCCTAGTTACTAAACTAAGATGATATGGGTGGAACCTATTAGTCCTATAGATATATGATAGAGCTTTGTTTTGACTGGTTATGGTTCAAGTAACTCCAAATGGATACAAAGTTATGGTTCATGGAACAACCTACGTCCGTTCGGTGCAACATCGAAGTCTTGAGGTGCAACATCCATTTGAAAATTCAAGATTGCGCTGTATGAATTTTGAAAACTCATTAATGGAGATGAAATAGAAATATAACATGGTGCATCATATTCCAAAATATAGCAAATTGAATTCCTACAACGGTCAGCCCCCCTTTGACCAACAAAACAACAAGCGAAAAATCGAGCTACAAAATCTTTCGATGTTCCCAATAGTTATTAAGATTGAATTTCTTGGTTACTAAACTAAGATGAGATTGGTGGAACCTATTAATCCTATAGATCTATGACAGAGCTTCGTTTTGACTATTTATGGTTCTAGTAACTCTAAATGGATACAAAGTTTTGGTTGGCAGAACAACCCACATCAGTTATGTGCAACATTGAAGTCTTGTTGCAACATCCTTTTGGAAATCCAAGATTGCAGTGTATGACTTTTGAAAACACGTTTATTGGGATGAAATAGAAATATAACATGGTGCATCATATTCCAAAAAATAGTAAATCGAATTCCTACAACGGTCAAACCCCCTTTAACCAGCAAAATAGCATATGAAAAATTGAGCTAAAAAGCATTCGATGTTCCCAATAGTCATTAAGATTGAATATCTTAGTTACTGAACTAAGATGAGATGGGTAGAACCTATTAGTCCTATCAATCTATGAGAGAGCTTCGTTTTGACTGGTTATGGTTCTGGTAACTCCAAATGGATACAAAGTTATGGTTGGTGGAACAACCCACGTCTATTGGGTGCAACATAGAAGTCTTGAGGTGCAACATCCGTTTTAAACTCTAGGATTGCGCTTTATGACTTTTGAAAACTCGTTTATGGGGATGAAATAGAAATATAACATTGTGAGTCATATTCCAAAAAATAGTAAATTGAAATTCTACCACGGTCAAACCACCTTTGACCAACAATACGGCCTGTGAAAAATCGAGCTGAAAAAGCTTTCGATGTTCTCAACAGTCATTAAGATTGATTTTTTTGGTTACTGAACTAAGATGAGATTGGTGGAACCCATGTCTGTTTGGTGCAACATCGAAGTCTTGAGGTGCAACATCCGTTTAAAAATCCAAAATTGCAATGTATGACTTTTGAAAAATCGTTTATGGGGATGGAATAAAAATATAACATGGTGAATCATATTCCAAAAAATAGTAAACTGAATTCCTACCATGGTCAACCCCCCTTCGACCAACAAAACAGCTTTTGAAAAAGTGGGCAAAAAAAAACTTTCGATGTTTCCAATAGTCATTAAGATTGAATTTCTTTGTTACTGAACTAAGATAAGATTGGTTGAAAGTGTTTGTCCTATGGATCTATGGGAGAGCTTCGTTTTGACTGGCTATAGTTCTATGGATGGAATAGAAATACAACATGGTGAATCATATTCCAAAAAATTGTAAACCGAATTCCGACCACGGTCAAACCCCCTTTATCCAACAAAACGACATGTGAAAAATTAGGTTAAAAAAGATTTCGATTTCCCAATAGTCTTTAAGATTGAATTTCCTGGTTACTGAACTAAGATGAGATGGGTGGAACCTATTAGTCCTATAGATCTATGAGAGAGCTTTATTTTGACTGGTTATGGTTCAAGTAACTCCAAATGGATACAAAGTTTTGGTTCGTGGAACAACCTACGTCTGTTCTGTGCCACATCGAACTCTTGAGGTACAACATCCGTTTGAAAATTCAAGATTGCACAGTAAGAATTTTGAAAACTCGTTAATGGCGATGAAATAGAAATATAACATGGTGCATCATATTCCAAAATATAGCAAATCGAATTCCTACCACGTTCAGCCCCCTTTGACCAACAGAACAACAAGTGAAAAATCAAGCTACAAAATCTTTCGATGTTCCCAATAGTTATTAAGATTGAATTTCTTGGCTACTAAACTAAGATGAGATTGGTGGAACCTATTAGTCCTATAAATCTATGACAGAGCTTTGTTTTGACTAGTTAAGGTTCTGGTAAATCAAAATGGATACAGAGTTATGGTTGGCAGAACAACCCACATCAGTTCTGTGCAACATCGAAGTCTTATTGCAACATCCGTTTGAAAATCCAAGATTGCAGTGTATGACTTTTGAAAACTCGTTTATTGGGAGGAAATAGAAATATAACATGGTGCATCGTATTCCAAAAAATAGTAAATCGAATTCCTACTATGGTCAAACCCCCTTTGACCAGCAAAATGATATATGAAAAATTGAGCTAAAAAGCATACGATGTTCCCAATAGTCATTAAGATTGAATATCTTAGTTACTGAACTAAAATGAGATGGGTGGAACCTGTTAGTCCTATCGATCTATGAGAGAGCTTCGTTTTGACTGGTTATGGTTCTAGTAACTCAAATTGGATACAAAGTTATGGTTGGCGGAACAACCCACGTCTGTTTGGTGCGACATAGAAGTCTTGTGGTGCAACATCCGTTTGAATCTCCAAGATTGCGCTGTATGACTTTTGAAAACTCGTTTATGGGGATGAAATAGAAATATAACATGGTGAGTCATATTCCAAAAAATAGTAAATCGAAATTCCACCACGATCAAACCCCGTTGACCAACAATACGGTCTGTGAAAAATCGAGCTAAAAAACTTTTGATGTTCTCAATAGTCATTAAGATTGAATTTTTTGGTTACTTAACTAAGATGAGATTGGTGGAACCCACGTTTGTTTGGTGCAACATCGAAGTCTTGAGGTGCAACATCGGTTTAAAAATCCAAGATTGCAATGCATGTCTTTTGAAAACTCGTTTATGGGGATGGAATAAAGATACAACATGGTGAATCATATTCCAAAAAATAGTAAATTGAATTCCCACAACGGTCAACCCCCCTTTGACCAACAAAACGACTTATGAAAAAGTGAACTAAAAAAACTTTCGATGTTCCCAATAGTCATTAAGATTGAATTTCTTGGTTACTGAACTAAGATAAGATTGGTGGAACGTGTTTGTCCTATGGATGTATGGGAGAGCTTCGTTTTGACTGGCTATAGTTCTATGGATGGAATAGAAATACAACATGGTGAACCATATTCCAAAAAATAGTAAATCGAATTCCAACCTAGGTCAAACCCCCTTTGACCAATAAAATGACATGTGAAAAATTAAGTTAAAAAAGATTTCGATGTTCCCAATAGTCTTTAAGATTGAATTTCCTGGTTACTGAACTAAGATGAGATGGGTGGAACCTATTAGTCCTATAGATCTATGAGAGAGCCTCGTTTTGACTGGTTATGGTTCAAGTAACTCCAAATGGATACAAAGTTATGGTTCGTGGAACAACCTACATCTATTCGGTGCAACGTCGAAGTCTAAAGATGCATCATCCTTTTGAAAATTCAAGATTACACTGTATAAATTTTGAAATCTCGTTAATGGGGATGAAATAGAATTCCGAACAATAGTAAATAGAATTCCGACCACGGTAAACCCCACTTTAACCAACAGAACGGCATGTGAAAAAATTGAGCTAAAAACGCTTTTGACGTTCTTAATAGTCATTAAGATTGAATTTCTTTCTTACTGAACTAAGATGAGATCGGTGGAACCTGTTAGTCCAATATATCTATGAGAGAGCTTCGTTTTGACCGGTTACGGTTCTGTTTACTCAAAATGGATACAAAGTTATGGTTTGCGGAACAACCAACGTCTATTGGGTGCAACATCGAAGTTTTGATGTGCAATATCCTTTTGAAAATTCAAGATTGCAATGTATGACTTTTGAAAACACGTTTATGAGGATGAATAGAAATATAACATGGTGCATCATATTCCAAAATATAGTAAATCGAATTCTAACCACAGTCATCCCCCCTTTGACCAACAAAATGACAAGTGAAAAATCGAGTTAGAAAGCTTTCGATGTTCCCAAAAGTCATTAAGATTGATTTTCTTGGTTACTGAACTAAGATGAAATTGGTGCAATCTGTTAGTCATATAGATATATGAGATAGCTTCGTTTTGACTGGTTATTGTTCTAGCAACTCAAAATGGATCCAAAGTTATGGTTAGCAGAACAACCCATGTCTGTTGGGTGCAACATCAAAGTATTGAAGTGCAACATCCATTTGAAAATTCAAGATTGCACTGTATGACTTTTGAAAACTCGTTTATGGGTATGAAACAGAAATATAACATTGTGAATAATATTCCAAAAAATAGTAAATCGATTTCCGACCACGGTTAACCCCCCTTTGCTCAATAAAGCGGCATGTGAAAAATTGAGCTAAAAAGGCTTTCGATGTTCCTAATAGTCATTAAGATAGAATTTATTGGTTACTAAACAAGTATGAGACTGGTGGAACCTGTTAGGCTTATAAATCTTTAAGAGAGCTTTGTTTTGTCTGGTCATGCTTATATTAACTCAAAATGGATAAACAGTTATGGTTGGCGGATCATTCAATGTCTATTGGGTGCAACATCGAAGTCTTGAGGTGCAACATCTGTTTGAAAATTCAAGATTGCACTGTATGTCTTTTGAACACTCATTTATGGGGATGAAATAGAAATATAACATGGTACATCATATTCCAAAATATAGTAAATCGAATTCCGACCACGGTCAAACCATCTTTGACCAACAAAACTGCGTGTGAAAAATTGAGCTTAAAAAGCTTTCGATGTTCCTAATAGTCATTAAGATTGAATTTCCTAGTTTCTGAACTAAGATGAGATGGTTGGAACCTGTTTGTCCTATAGATCTGTGAGAGAGCTTCGTTTTTACTGGTTATGGTTCTAATTACTTAAAATGGATACAAAGTTATGGTTGGCGGAACAACCCACGTTTGTTGGGTGCAACATCGAAGTCTTGAGGTGCAACATTCGTTTGGAACTGCAGGATTGCGTTGTATGACTTTCGAAAACTCGTTTATGGGGATGAAATAGAAATATAACATGTTGAGTCATATTCCAAAAAATAGTAAATCGAATTTCTACCATGGTCAAACCCCCTTTGACCGACAACACGGCCTGCGAAAAATCGAGCTAAAAAAGCTTTCGATGTTCTCAATGGTCGTTAAGATTGAATTTCTTGGTTACTGAAGTAAGATGAGATTGGCGGAACCTATTAGTCCAATAGATCTATGAGAGAGCTTCATTTTGACTTGTTATGGTTCTAGTAACTCAAAATGAATACAAAGTTATGGTTGGCAGAACAACCCACGTCAGTTCTGTGCAACATCAAAGTCTCGTGGTGCAACATCCTTTTGAAAATACAAGATTGCACTGTATGACTTTTGAAAACTCTTTTATGGGGATGAAATAGAAATATAACATGGTGCATCATATTCCAAAAAATAGTAAACCGAATTCCTACCATGGTCAAACCCCCTTTGACCAACAAAATAGCAAATGAAAAATTGAGCTAAAAAAGCTTTCGATGTTCCCAATATTCATTAAGATCGAATTTCTTAGTTACTGAACTATGATGAGATAGGTGGAACCTATTCGTCCTATCGCTCTACGGGAGTGCTTCGTTTTGACTGGTTATCGTTCTAGTAACTCAAAATGGATGCAAAGTTATGGTTGGTGGAACAACCCACGTCTGTTGGGTGCAACATAGAAGTCTTGAGGTGCAACATCTGTTTGAAACTCCAAGATTGCACTGTATGACTTTTGAAAACTAGTTTATGGGGATTAAATAGAAATATAACATGGTGAGTCATATTCCAAAAATAGTAAATCGAATTTCTACCACAGTCAAACCCCCTTTGACCAACAATACGGCATGTGAAAAATCGAGCTAAAAAAAGCTTCGATGTTCTCAATAGTCATTAAGATAGAATTTCTTGGTTACTGAACTAAGATGAGATTGGTGGAACCTACGTCTGTTTGGTGCAACATCGAAGTTTTGAAGTGCAACATATGTTTAAAAATCCAAGATAGCAATATATGACTTTTGAAAACTCGTTTATGGGGAACGAATAAAAATACAACATGATGAATCATATTCAAAAAAATAGTGAATCGAATTCCTACCACGGTCAACCCCCCTTTGACCAACAAAACGGCTTATGAAAAATTGAGCTAAAAAAACTTTCGATGTTCCCAATAGTCATTAAGATTGAATTTCTTGGTTACTGAACTAAGATGAGATTAGTGGAACGTGTTTGTCCTATGGATCTATGGGAGAGCTTCGTTTTGACTAGCTATAGTTCTATGAATGGAATAGAAACACAACATTGTGAATCATATTCCAAAAAATAGTAAATTGAATTTCTGACCATGATGAAACCCCCTTTGACCAACAAAACGGCATGTGAAAAATTAAGCTAAAATAGTTTTCGATGTTCCCAATAGTCTTTAAGATTGAATTTCTTGTTTACTGAACTAAGATGAGATGGGTGGAACCTGTTAGTCATATAGGTCTATGAGAGAGCTTCGTTTTACTGGTTACGGTTCTAGTAACTCCAAATGGATACAAAGTTATAGTTCGTGGAACAACCTACGTCTGTTCGGTGCAACATCGAAGTCTTGAAGTCTTGAGCTTCGTTTATGGGGATGAAATAGAAATATAACATGGTGAATCATATTACAAAATATAGTAAATCGAATTCCTACCACGGTCAGACCCACTTTGAAAAACAAAACGGCATGTGAAAAATTGAGCTAAAAAAGCTTTCGATATTCCCAATAGTCTTTAAGATTGAATTTCCTGGTTACTGCACTAAGATGAGATGGGTGGAACCTGTTAGTCCTATAGATATATGAGACAACTTCGTTTTTACTGGTTATGGTTCTAGAAACTCAAAATGAATACAAAGTTATGGTTGGCGGAATAACCCACGTCTATTGGGTGCAAGAACGAAGTCTTGAGGTGCAACATCCATTTGAAAATCGAAGAATGCACTGCAGAGTATTGAAAACTCAATTATGGGGATGAAATAGAAATATAATATGGTGCATCATATTCCAAAAAATAGTAAATCGAATTCCGACCATAGTCAAACCCCTTTTGACCAATAAAAATAGCATGTGAAAAATTGAGCTAAAAAAGCTTTCGATGTTCCCAATAGTCATTAAGTTTGAATTTCCTGGTTACTGAATTAAGATGAGATTGGTGGAACCTATTAGTCCTATAAATCTATGAGAGATCTTCATTTTGACAGGTTATGGTTCTAGTAACTCAAAATGGATACAAAGTTATGGTTGGCAGAACAACCCACATATGTTGGGTGCAACAACAAAGTCTTGAGGTGCAATAACCATTTGAAAATCCAAGAATGCACTGTATGACTATTGAAAATTCGTTTATGGGGATGAAATAGAAATATAACATGGTGCATCATATTCCAAAAAACAGTAAATCGAATTCCAACCACGGTCAAACCCCTTTTAACCAATAAAAACGGCATGTGAAAAATTGAGCTAAAAAAGCTTTCGATGTTCCCAATAGTCATTAAGATTGAATTTCTTGGTTACTGAATTAAGATGAATTTGGTGGAACCTGTTAGTCCTATAGATATATGAGAGAGCTTCGTTTTGACTAGTTATGCTTCTAGTAACTCAAAATAGATACAAAGTTATGGTTGGCAGAACAACCCATGTCTATTAGGTGCAACATCGAAGTATTGAGGTGCAACATCCATTCGAAAATCCATGATTGCACTGTATGACTTTTGAAAACTCGTTTATGGGGATGAAACAGAAATATAACATGGTGAATAATATTCCAAAAATAGTAAATCGAATTCCTGCCATGGTCAACCCCCCTTTGAGGTGCAACATCCGTTGAAACTCCAAGATTGCACGGTATGACTTATGAAAACTCGTTTATGGGGACGAAATAGAAATGTAACATGGTGCATCATATTCCAAAATATAGTAAATCGAATTCCGACATCGGTCAAACCACGTTTGAATAAAAAAACTTCAAGTGAAAAATTAAGCTAAAAAAGCTTTTGATGTTCCCAAAAGTCATTAAGATAGAATTTCTTCATTACTGAACTAAGATGAGATGGGTGGAACCTGTTAGTCCTATATATCTATAAGAGAGGTTCGTTTAGACTGGTTATTGTTCTAGTAACTCAAAATGGACACAAAGTTATGGTTGGCGGAACAACCCACGTTTGTTGGGTGCAACGTCAAAGTCTTGAGGTTCAACATCCGTTTGAAAAACCCAGATTGAACAGTTTGACTTTAGAAAACTTGTTTATGGGGATGAAATAGAAATATAACATGGTAATCTTATTCCAAAAAATAGTAAATTGAATTCCAACGATGAAAAAACTCCCTTTGACCAACAAAACGACATGTGAAAAAATGAGCTAAAAAAGCTTTTGATGTTCCCAATAGTCATTAAAATTGAATTTCTTGGCACTGAACTAAGATGAGATTGGTGGAACCTATTAGTCCTATAGATATATGAGAGAGCTTCGTTTTGACTAGCTATGGTTCAATTATTTCAAAATGGATACAAAGTTATGATTGGCAGAGCAAACCACATCAATTGGGTTCAACATCGAAGTCTTGAGTTGCAACATCCGTATGAAAATCCAAGTTTGCACTGTATGACTTTTGAAAACTCGTTTGTAGCGGTGAAATAGAATATAACATGGTTAATCATATTCCAAAAATGAGTAAATAGAATTCCTAACATGGTCAACCCTCCTTTGACCAATAAAACGACACGTGAAAAATTAAGCTAAAAAAGCTTTCGATGTTCCCAATAGTCATTATGATTGAATTTCTTGGATATTGAACTAAGATGAGATTGTTGGAACCTGTTTGTCCCATAGATGTATTAGAGGGCTTTGTTTTGACTGGTTATTGTGCTAGTAACTCAAAATGGATACAAAGTTATGGTTGGCAGAACAACCCACATCTGTTGGGTGCAACATCAAAGTCTTGAGGTGCAACATCTGTTCGAAAATCCAAGATTGTACTGTATGACTTTTGAAAACACATTTATGGGGATGAAATAGAAATATAACATGGTGCATCATATTCCAAAAAATAGTAAATCGAATTCCAACCACAGTCAATCCCCTTTGACCAACAAAACGACATATGAAAATTTGAGCTAAAAAAGCTTTTGATGTTCCCAGTAGTTATTAAGATTGAAATTCTTGGTTACTGATCTAAGGTGAGATTGGTGCAACCTGTATGTCCTATAGATCTATGAGATAGCTTCTTTTTGACTGGCTATGGTTCTAGTTACTCAAAATTGATATAAAGTTATGCTTGGTGGAACAACCCACGTCTGTTGGGTACAACATCGAAGTCTTGAGGTGCAACATCCATTTGAAAATCAAAGAATGCAATGTATGACTATTGAAAACTCGTTTATGGGGATGAAATAGAAATATAACATGGTACATCATATTTCAAAATATAGTAAATAGAATTCCGACCACGGTCAAACCCCTTTTGACCCACAAAACAACATGTGAAAAATTGAGCTAAATTTTTTTTGATGTTCCCAACAGTCATAAAGATTGAATTTCTCGGTTACTTAACAAAGATGAGATTGGTGGAAACTGTTAGTCCTATAAATATATGAGAGGGCTTCATTTTGACTAGTTATGGTTCTAGTAACTCAAAATGGATACGAAGTTATGGTTGGCAGAACAACCCATGTCTGTTGGGTGCAACATCGAAGTCTTGAGGTACAACATCCATTTGAAAATCCAAGAATGCACTGTATGACTTTTAAAAACTTGTTTATGGGGATGAAGCAGAAATATAACACGGTGAATAATATTCCAAAAAATAGTAAATCGAATTCCTACCACGGTCAACCCCCCTTTGAGGTGCAACATCCGTTGAAACTCCAAGACTACACTGTACGACTTTTGAAAACTCGTTTATGGGGACGAAATAGAAATATAACATGGTGCATCATATTCCAAAATATAGTAAATCGAATTCCTACCATGGTCAAACCACCGTTGACCAACAAAACATCATGTGAAAAATTGAGCTAAAAAAGCTTTTGATGTTCCCAAAATTCATTAAGATTGAATTTCTTTATTACTGAACTAAGATGAGATGGGTGGAACCTTTTAGTGCTACAGATCTACGAGAGAGCATCGTTTTGACTGGTTATGGTTCTACTAATTCAAAACGGCTACAAAGTTATGGTTGGTGGAACAACTCATGTTTGTTGGGTGCAACACCGAAGTCTTGAGGTGCAACATCCGTTTGAAACTCCAAGATTGCACTGTATGACTTTTAAAAACTTGTTTATAGGGATGAAATAGAAATATAACATGGCGAATCATATTCCAAAAAATTGTAAATCGAATTCCAACCCAGGTCAAACCCCCTTTGACCAACAAAACGACATGTGAAAAATTGAGCTAAAAAAGCTTTCGATGTTCCCAATAGTCATTATGTTTGAATTTCATGGTTACTGAACTAAAATGAGATTGGTTGATCCAGTTTGTCCGATAGATTTATGAGAGAGCTTCATTTTCACTTGTTATGGTTCCAGTAACTCAAAATGGATACCAAGTTATTGTTGGCGGAACAACCCACGTCTGTTGGGTGCAACATCGAAGTCTTGAGGTGCAACATCTATTTGAAAGTCCAAGATTGCACTGTATGACTTTTGAAAACACGTTTATGGTTATGAAATAAAAATATAACATGGTGTATCTTATTCCAAAAAAAAGTAAATCGAATTCCGAACACGATCAGACCCCCTTTGTCCAACAAAACGACATGTAAAAAATTGACCTAAAAATGCTTTCGATGTTTCCAATAGTCATTAAGATTGAATTTCTTGGTTACTGAAATAAGATGAGATTGGTGGAACCTGTTTTTCCTATAGATCTATGAGAGAGCTTCGTTCTGATTGGTTATGGTTCTAGTAACTCAAAATGGATACAAAGTTATAGTTGGCGGAACAACCCACGTCTATTGGGTGCAACATCTGTTTGAAAATCAAAGATTGCACTGCATGACTTTTGAAAACTTGTTTATGGGGATGAAATAGAAATATAACATGGTGCATCATATTCCAAAAAATAGTAAATCGAATTCCGACCATGGTCAAAACCCCTTTGACCAACAAAACGGCATGTGAAAATTGAGCTAAAAAGCTCTTGTTGTTCCCAATAGATATTAGGATTGAATTTCTTTGTTGCTGAACTGAGATGAGCATTGTGGAACATGTTAGTCATTTGGATATATGAGAGGGCTTCGTTTTGACTGGTTATGGTTCTAGTAACTCAAAATGGGTACAAAGTTATGGTTGGCGGAACAACCCACGACTATTGGGTGCAACATCGAAGTCTTGAGGCGCAACATCCGTTTAGAAAACCAAGATTGCACTGTATGACTTTTGAAAACTCGTTTATGGGATAAAATAGAAATATAACATGGTGAATCATATTCAAAAAATGTAACACCCCGTGAATTCTATAATGTTAAGCTTCACGAATTAAAGTATAATTAATTATAAATGATGAAATCAAGGGAAATGGGTTACGCCATTGCGTTTGTCTCGAAATTATGCTTGAGATAGAGTTCAAGTTTGCGTAAAACGGATATCGTATGAAGAAGATATGGACGAACGAATTTGGGAAGAAAAACCAGAAAATGGGTCAGAATACACTGGCGCACTTGTGAAGTGCGCCAGAACAAAGTTGAACTGGCGCACTTGGGAAGTGCGCCAATACAATTTTGGCCTGGCACACCTGCCAAGTGCGCCCAGGTCAGAATGACCTACTGGTCAGGTTCTGGCTAGCCTGGTCAGGGTCTGGTCGAATTCTGATGCTTGGCTGAGACACTAGGGCTTACATGTCACTTTCTTATTGGCCTCTCTTGAGCTGGATGGTCTGGATTCACTCTAGCTTCATCGATGGCTCAAAAAAATTAAAAATTCTATAAATACAACTCAAGTCTAACCCTAAATTCACACAAATAATACAATACAAAAGCCGTCATGCTGCTGGAGAAGAACTAGGAATGACCGTCAATTAGAAACCCTAGAGACAAGCTAACAAGCCTAAGTGACGAATCAAATTAAAAGAAGATAAAAGCTTAATCAAATCATTCAACGCAACTTTGCTACCTTAAGGAGAGCATCTCCAAATCAGAATAACAGAAATCAGAAAACAAGAATTCATCACACATTGTTAGTGACCTTTCAAAATATGAATAAAAACTGTGATGTGATTCGATGTAAATGAAAATAGAATCGTGTTGTTATATCATATAAATTTTGTGTATTGCAATGGTTCTATCATGACTTGTGTATTGATGTTTGTGGCATAAATTAATTGATGCAAGCCTATTGAACAATTGTATATAAAAAACAATGGCACTTGCAAGCTTGTGGCAAAAACCAGAAATTGATCCCTTTTTGTATATGTCGATGGCATGGACTATGTATATTCCCTTAGTCTAAATTAGAACTTGTTTAAACATGTTATAGACCTTTTATGCCTACATGACCCAAAACCTATGATGCCATCCTTATGTTTATTGGCAAGTATAATTAGATCTATGTTTGCAAGTATAATTGGATCTATGTTTTATAAACTATGTAAGTTCATGGTTATTTGCAAAATATAATTGGTTCTATGTCAAACATCGTTTGGGTTTCATAAACTATGCAAGTTCATGTTGAAATAGGCTATATGATTAGATGTAAAAATTGTACATTTTGATAAATATATAACATGCTAGTTTTGTCATCGAAATTTTGCCAAGTTAACATGTTTAAACACAAGTTTGTATTTGCCTAAACTATGCCATTTCATATGTCACCTACTTAGTCATACTTTGATTCAAATGCAAGTTCACATGACCCATGTTATATGTTAGTTGAATCGCCAAATTGCAAGTTCATGCGCCACACACCTTTATGTATTACATGTTCTTGATTTCCCCTTTTCCTCACGTTTATAAAGTTGGGCTGAATTGTGACAAGCCCAACACATGTTATAACGTTGCGAACAAACAAGGGTAATAACGTTGGGTGTAAAATATGAAAAATATACGTTGGCATGTTTGGCACATGCCAATGATTATGACACATAAGCGGTATGAATTGAAATACCCAAAAATAAAAGATAAGACATTTACATGTAGTTGAAAAGTAATAACATATGTAAATTTAGAAAACACGATATGCTTAAACCGAGGTTGGATTGAGTTGTGATGTAAACCTGCCGGGACCCGCCCGGCTATCCATTAGTCACAACAATACCTATCCAATGTGGGTTGTTAAGCATTGAGCCCAATAAGGACCCGAGGTTAGACTGAGCTACGGTGTAAACCTGCCCGGAACCGGCCGGCACTTCCAGTAACCGTAGCAATACCTGTCTAATGTGAGTGGTTTGGTGCTCCTAAGAAGCTAAGGACATATGGTAGGGTTAAGTCAACTATAACAATTAACCAAATTCAACATGTTAACAAGAATTGATGGGTGGGGTTAGGTAAATACAGACACTTAACCACTTAACATGGTTGACTAGAAATCCTATTAACGAGGGACCCGTTTCAGCAGTAACCCAAAGTTAGGTATCAACGGTACCCTGAAACTAGGCAGGATGGGGCACGATTACTGGGCTGATTGTAAGCGGTCAAACGACGGCGGTGGGGGGCACAGTGCAGGTCTAACGGGGTGCGGGCGTGCACACACTCCGGAGCAGACAACCAGGGCACTGGGGACACCAGTAGTTTAACCTATGTCTTCTAGTTTTGTGTCGGGGCCGCCACCATGGGTCTTGATACACCCCATGGTGGGACCACCATAGGTATCTACAGTTCTTGGGGGCCGTATGACACGTGTTAACGCGAGTAGGAGCCGATCTCTAATAAGAATGGGGATTACTTGACCCTCACTATGGGGTGCCAGTTAGAATGAATTCAAATAGAGGTAGAGATATAGTATGGGTGTGATAGTATATTCGACACTTCCTTAGCTTGTGACACTTTCCTATTTTTAGTTTACATCCATCATACCCTTTTCTTATTCACATTTTTATTAGTTACTAGATTTACTCAGGCTTTATGTCTGACCCTATTTTCTTTTTGTCTTCTTTTCTTTCGTTCCCCTCCTCCCAGGTCCACAGGGAGGAAACAACTTAACTCAGTTAGGCTCTTTACAAGCACCAAGAACGTAGATGTATGATTTGGATCTTTCTTGCTCGGATAATGGCTTTGGATATCACTATGGGGATTTGTGTCACATTATTTATTGTTTCGTGCTTCTTTAATAATCAAGGCAGTTATGAGGTTGTAATGTTGAAAGTATTTTGAGACAATTATGGAAATCTTTGTTTGATACACTTATTGATGAAATAAAAGTTTGTTTGGTTTCCGCTGTTTAAAATATGTGTATTTATATCTGTCTTGAGTTCATTTGTGGCCTTTATTTATAAACCTCCACCAAAGTTAATGCATTCCCTTTGTGAGTGACCTTAATGGAGGTGGGGTATTTCACTTGGTATCAGAGCATAGGTTTACTAGACATGATAAAAGTTTTTGAAAATTGTTTTCAAAAAGAAAGTTTAAAGAAGCAAATTTTTTTAAGAAAAAAAAGTGTTATATTTATAAAAAGACAAAATCCCCCAAAGCCATGTGCCCTATCCATCCTTCTCTCTCCTTCATTTTGAATCTTTCCTTTCTGTTTCAGCATGCCTAGAGACCTTAACCTTCCAGAAGGAGTGCCGATTCCCGGCTGGTTTAGGAGGTACTTAGAAGCAAGGTCCAATGGCGCAGGCCCAGCAGACATCCCTCCTCCAGTGGTCGCGGTTCCTCCTCCTCCTCCACCTCCTCGTGGAAATGCCTTCGCAAAAACATGTAGAGACTTCAAGGCAATGGGTGGAAAAGAATTTTATGGGACAGAATCCTTTGTAGGGGCAAGAAACTGGCTAAAGGAGACTGAGGATCTGTTTGTCATCTTTGGAGTGGATGACAGGCAAAAGATACAACTAGCGGTATGGTTTCTTAAGGATGAGGCTTCCTACTGGTGGGAAGTTACAAATGCTCAGCGGGCGGTGGAAACATGGGAGGATTTCAGGACGAGGTTTGAGATGAAATTCCTCTCCCAAGCAGAAAGAAGCCTGCAAATAGAGAAGTTTCTAACTCTGAAACAGGGAAGCATGACGATTAGGGAATATGTTAATCAGTTTAACCAGTTGGCTAGATTTGGGCTAGACTTAGTAAACACCTAGCACAAGAAGGCACTTCGCTTCGTCAAGGGTTTGAATGAACCTCTACACAGCCTTGCCATGACTCATGTATCCACGGGTGCTGTAACACCCCGTATTTTCTGTGAACGTATAAGTAACAAATAAGAGAATAATTAATTTCAAAAATAAGAATCAAGGGAAACGAGTTACGCCATTGCGTTCGTCTCGGAATTCTGCTTGAAATAGAGTCCGAGTTTCCGTAAAATGGATACAGTATGAAGAAGATATGGACGAACAAAGTTTGATGGCTAAAAAAAAAGAGAGTTTGCACTGGCGCACTTGGGAAGTGCGCCAGTACAAATTTACATTGGCGCACTTCCCAAGTGCGCCCAGGCCAAGGGAAAACCTGCACAGCCTTCTGGTTCGAACGGTGAGTCGGTGCTGAGTCATTTCGGACTATTTAATGAGTCATTAGGGTTTCTGGATAGTTCTAATCTGGATTGAGTGGTTTTGATTAACCCTAAGATCATCCGACGGCTATAATTAAATTGAAATTCTATATAAACATGTGTAGACGCAAACCCTAGGATCAAATCAAAAATTAGATCAGTAGCCATCATGTTGTCACTCCAAACCCTAGAATAGCCACCACAAAATAGAAGCAAAGTAAAGCAACTCAATACAAATCCAATCAAGCCTAAAACTACAACAACGTAATTTTCTACAACAAGGGAATGCTAATCAATTACAGAATTCCGAACCCAGAACCGAAGACCCCTTATTCGGTGAGTTCTAGTCACTTTTAGGTTTAAATAAATAAAAGTGAATTGTGGTAGACTATGATTTGGGTATATGTTGTTTGTAGTTATGCAAGTTTGTTATTGTTGTGAATCATGATATGATGCAAGTTTATTATTGTTGTGAATCATGATATGATGCAAGTTATTATGTTGAGAAACTATGAATCTATGCAAGTCATTATGATGAATCTATGCAAGTCGTTATCATTAATCTATGCAAGTGGTTATTATGAATCTATGCAAGTCGTTATCATGAATATATGCAAGTCGTTATTATTCAAGTTGTTATCATGATCTATGCCAATTTATTACGAGATCATGCAAGTTACCTGTGCAAGTTATTGTGTGACGAATTCATGAATCTATCCTAGTTGTTATGTTGTGGATCATGAACCTATGTAAATCACCTATGTAAGAACTTATGTTATGAATCATGCAAGTCTTGTGAATCTTGAACCTATATAAGTTTTTGACTATGATAAGAATCATGAACCTATGTTAGTTGTTAATTCATGAACCTATGCAAGTTGTTATGAATCTATGCAAGTTGTTATTTATGTGGTGAATCATAATTATATGCGAAGTTATCATGTCATTTTCCCTAGTTGTCATGCTTATGCCAAAAATTGTACTGAAAACAATCACCTTGTCATTCCCTTTATTTTATTGTTATGGCGAGACTATTTAGTAGCCTCGATAACGCCAAAACGCAAATGGTTACGATAGTTAAGAAATGGGGAAAAGGGGGAATTTGTAATAGGCATAATTTACATAGTGATCATGTAAATTGGACACGTGATTCTAGTAGGAAAACACATAGATAATTACCTATTATGACTTAGGTAAAATTGGGTTAAAATGGTACAATTTGAATATGACCATTTATGGAAAGGAAATTCAAATTGTTAATAAGATAGGCATTGACACCCATAAAAAGAGGAAAGGGTTAATTAATTTAATGAATCAAAAGAGGAATATTCAAGTAATTAAAGTCTGAAGATTTAAAAAGATTTAATTGGATTAAATGGTTTAAAAGGCATAAAATATAATTGTAGTGAAAATTTATATGATTTTACATACCATAAATGGATGGACATAATTGAGTCAATTATGGACATCGTTAAATTTGAAACTGATTGATAATTTGAGTAGGGAAAGAAATTCAAATTGGGGAAAGATTAATTAGGAGTAATTAATCGTCTAAGACACGAGGTTAGGCTCTTTTGTGGTGTAAGACTGCCTGGACCCGCCCGGCAAATCCAGCTTCCATAAATGCCAGTCTAATGTGGGAGGTCTTAGGCATAAATTAAATTCGTGACAGTTGTAAAGACACGAGGTTAGACTCTTTTGTGGTGTAAGACTGCCCGGACCCGCCCGGCAAATCCAGCTGCCACAAATGCCAATTTAATGTGAGAGGTCTTTATAAGGTTACGGCCTTATTGAATTAAGAAACACTTAACCAGATAAGCATGTAGAGGAACATGAGGGGGTTAAGTGGGTGCCTCGGGTGGCACGTGGAATTAAGTGGGTGTCTGGGGTGGCATGTGAAATACGATTAGATATTTCAATAATTAACTAATGCAAATCTGAGATAAATATGATGTCTAAAACGTGTTGGGTGGATAGGGTTAAACCAATTGGACTGATGAATTTTACAAACCCATTTCGTGAATCTGTAGGCCCAATACAAAGTTAGACAATTTGTAAGTCTGTTAAATCTGTACATCTGACACGTTAGTCTGAAAACTTGTTAACTTGATTGTCTGATCTGTGAACTAGTGAATCTGAACTCTGTATGTCTGAAACTTGTAAACTAGTTAATCTGAAATCTGTTAGTCTGGGGACACAAGGTTAGGATGGGTAATTACTTGTGTCATCTGTTGTGTGGGATCCATATTAGTCAGTAACCCTTTCTGCTATCAAAACTTTGACCCAACAATATGTAGGGTGCGGGCACGCTTACTGAATTAATTATAAGTAGTTCATTCTGATAATGGCGAGGGGTGTTGATGGTGCATTCCAACCGGGTCATGTGCGTGCATGGATCCTGGTCAGCCTCTGAGGATGTAAGACGCCGTGACATCTGTAAATAGGTCTGTGCCAATTGGTTGTCACTTTATGGAGTGATATACCCTATTGTGGAGCCGACACAGGGTATTTATGTATTAGGGAGTCGATCGCTTGGGTTAGAGTTTTAGGGTACACATAGTTCTGTCTATTTCGGTTAGTACCGTTTGTTTCTGTTGGGTGGC
The DNA here is from genome assembly GCA_030737875.1 of Allium sativum. Taxonomy (NCBI): domain Eukaryota; kingdom Viridiplantae; phylum Streptophyta; class Magnoliopsida; order Asparagales; family Amaryllidaceae; genus Allium; species Allium sativum. The sequence goes on along the minus strand of CM060920.1, from coordinate 31,865,045 downwards.
AACACCTGTCTGTTTCTGCGTGGTACCGTCTGTTCGTGTGGTAAAGGCCCATTTACTAGTGTGCACCTAATTCTACATTTTGTTTCCGTAGGGATTAATCTGTTTCTGTTTCTGTCTGTTTCTGTTCGGGTGGTAAAGGCCCATTATTAGCATTCTATTTCTGTCTGTTTCTGTTCGGGTGGTAAAGGGCCATTATTAGCATTCTGTTTCTGTTTGTTTCTGTTAGGGTGGCAAAGGCCCATAACTAGCATTCTCTTTGTGGAAGTTGTTCTGTCCCCATTTTGTTTTAGTTTAGACATTAGGGTAACACCAAATCTGCCATCTGTTTCTGTTTCCGTTTCTGTTTAGGCCCATTATTCTGTTAGTGTAGTAAAGGCCCATTATTCTATTTCTGTTTAGACATTAGGGTAACACCTAATCCTGTTATACTAGTAATAGTGTAGAGTAGTTTGAAGTGAAGCATACATCTTACCTTATTTGTCCTGTCATACCTGCCATCTGTACCATGAATCCACTTATCCACTTTGTGTGCCTGCCATGTTTACCTTTATTTATTTACTGGCTAAAAGTTACTGGACTCACCATATGTATGTCTCACCTAGTTTGTTTCGCCTCTTTTCTTCCGTTTCCCCCCAGGTTATCCAAGGAGGGAATACTTTAGCTTGATCCAGATTCCTTCTGCTTGAAGTACTTGAAGTATGGCTTGGCTCTCTATAGCTTCTGTTCTGTGGGGATTATGATTTTAAAGTTTTGTACTCTGATGATTTTCTGAACAAGACTGATATTTATGTACTTGAGTTTTTGGTAAAGATGTAACCAAACTGATTTCTGTTTTCCGCTGTAATAAAGTTATAATTTCTCAAGTATTGTTTATCTGTCTTGTAAATTTCTGTTCTGTCTACTAAAATGCTCCACCAAAGTTAAGGCATTCCCTTTGTGAGTGTCCTTAACGGAGGTGGGGTGTTACACTTGGTATCAGAGCTGAAGGTTACCAGATTTGATAAAAAGTTTTGAAAACTATTTTCAAAAAAGGTTTCAAAAAGGAAGAATTTTCAAAAGTAAAGCTTATTTTTGAAAAACGTAATCCCCAAAAGCCATATATCTATCTTTTGATTCCCTGTTCGAATCTTTGTTTCCTTCTTTCTCCGGGGCTCCCGGCTTTCTGGGAGGCAACCTCATCGCGACATGGTTCTATAGGCTTGATAAGACTACGACACCGGTTAAAGGGCAAATAAGCGCCCAACTTCCATCTATAGCCGCACTAGTCTCACCTACGGATAATTTTCTTTCGAGCTTTGTTGGATTTTCCGTGCGATGGAGGCAGCTTTTGAGGGACTTGTCAACGTGTTACACACAGATAGTAAAGATGAGAATGAGGAAGTTTGTCAAAGGAGCACAACCCATGGATGAGAAACTCATGGATATGGACTTGGTTCTCAAAGGAGGCAAAAAGGAAGGACACTCATTTCAACTGTGGTGAGATGGGACACTTCACTAGGGACTGCCCGAAGAAACAGGGGCAAGGACAGAGGACATGACCTACTTCGGGAAGGCAGGCGAATGCTCTCATAGTTGGTTGATAGGATAGAAGTAGGAAAATTTCCGTAGAGAGTTTAGTTTCCTTATCTGATTATTGAGTTAGAACTCTTTCCGATTATGGCATTCTGATTCTGTAGTCAAGTCTCTGCACTTTAATACTAGTCTTCTTTCTGATCTGGTTATAGTCTCAAATCCCATAAGGGTTACGACTCATCAGTTGGTGATAGGTTGGGGTTTGAGGGTATATGTGTTAGGCGTCAAGTCGATTGTAATGTATACATTCTGGGTTTTTGAGGGATATGGTGGGATATTTCCATGCTTAATTTTCTAAGAATCATTCGATAATCTGATCTGTACTAGTAGTCCGTAAGCATCTGCATATTTCTGAAAAGGTTAAGGTTTCCGGTTTTAACATTGTCTAAGGAGGGTAATCCTCTGGGTGTCAATCTGATGTTGATTTCGGTCTACGGGGTTGATACTTAGGGGAGTTTGTCTCTCAACCAAGGTCTAATGGAAACCAAGTTTTTGTTTTATCTGTACTCACTTCCATCATTCGACTGTATCTTATCGATCGAATCTTCGAACTTTAGGTAGAAACTAATGGGTGTAAACATGTGTTTGAGACATGTTATGTTTGATGGTTGCAAGTGGGTGCAAGTGGTTGCTAGTGGTTGCTCGTGGATGCATATACACACACTAGGCACTAGATCGGCTCGAATACACTGTCATAATGCATATGGACGTGTGAGCATTTTCAATTTCTGCGGATGCAAAATGATTGACTCATCACATGGATGTTGCATATGAATGAATGTTTGTCACTCATATAGAAATTATATGTATCAAATAGGAAAATTGCATACATGTTGGACTCATGGCACTAACATAATTCGCATTAAGGAGGTCAACTGAATCAGTAGACCGCCTGATCTTTGCATTAGATAAGAAACATATACACACACTTTTGCATATGTTCAAGCAACATTAGAAGTTTCTAAGGACAATGGATGCTTGTGGACGATGGTTGAGTAGATGGGTGATTGGATGGTAGGACACATTCTTCTTAATTTGAAGATTTCAGGGACGAAATCCTTTAAGGAGGGGAAAATGTAACACCCCGTATTTTCTGTGAACGTATAAGTAACGAATCAAAGAATAATTAAATACAAAAATAAGAATCAAGGGAAACGGGTTACGCCATTGCGTTCGTCTCGGAATTCAGCTTGAAATAGAGTCCGAGTTTGCGTAAAATGGATACCGTATGAAGAAGATATGGACGAAGAAAGTTTGGTGGCTAAAAAAAAAAAGAGTTTGCTCTGGCGCACTAGAGAAGTGCACTAGTACAAATTTACATCGGCGCACTTCCCAAGTACGCCCAGGCCGAGGGAAAACCTGCACAGCCTTCTGGTTCGAACGGTGAGTCAGTGCTGAGTCATTTCCGACTAGTTAATGAGTCATTAGGGTTTCTGGATAGTTCTAATCTGAACTGAGTGGTTTTGATTAACCCTAAGTTCATCCGACGACTATAATTAAATTGAAATTCTATATAAACATGTGTAGACCTAAACCCTAGGATCAAATCAAAAATTAGATCAGTAGCCGTCATGTTGTCACTCCAAACCCTAGAATAGCTGCCACAAACTAGAAGCAAAGTAAAGCAACTCAATACATATCAAATCAAGGCTAAAACTACAACAACATAATTGTATACAACAAGGGAATGCTAATCAATTACAAAATTCAGAACCCAGAACTGAGGACCCCTTATTCGGTGAGTTCTAGTCACTTTTAGGTTTAAATAAATAAAAGTGAATTGTGGTAGACTATGATTTTGGTATATGTTGTTTGTAGTTATGCAAGTTTATAATTGTTGTGAATCATGATATGATGCAAGTTTATTATTGTTGTGAATCATGATATGGTGCAATTTTATTATTGTTGTGAATCATGATATGATGCAAGTTATTATGTTGAGAAACTATGAATCTATGCAAGTCGTTATGATGAATCTATGCAAGTCATTATCATGAATCTATGCAAGTGGTTATTATGAATCTATGCAAGTTGTTATCATGAATCTACGCAAGTCGTTATTATGCAAGTTGTTATCATGAATCTATGCCAATTTATTATGAGATCATGCAAGTTACCTGTGCAAGTTATTGTCTGATGAATTCATGAACCTATGCTAGTTGTTATGTTGTCGATCATGAACCTGTGTAAATCACCTATGTAAGAACTTATGTTATGAATCATGCAAGTCTTGTGAATCTTGAACCTATATAAGTTTTTGACTATGATGAGAATCATGAACCTATGTTAGTTGTTAATTCATGAACCTATGCAAGTTGTTATGAATCTATGCAAGTTGTTATTTGTGTGGTGAATCATAATTATATGCGAAGTTATCATGTCATTTTCCCTAGTTGTCATGCTTATGCCAAAAATTGTACTGAAAACGATCACCTTGTCATTCCCTTTATTTTATTGTTATGGCGAGACTATTTAGTAGCCTCGATGACGCCAAAACGCAAATGGTTACGCTAGTTTAAAAACGGGGAAAAAGGGGAATTTGTAATAGGCATAATTTACATAATGATCATGTAAATTGGACACACGATTCTAGTAGTAAAACACATAGATAATTACCTATTATTACATAGGTAAAATTGGGTAAAAATGGTACAATTTGAATATGACCATTTATGGAAAGGAAATTCAAATCGTTAATAAGATAGGTATTGACACCTATAAAAAGAGGAAAGGATTAATTTATTAATTTAATCAAAAGAGGAATACTCAAGCAATTAAAGTCTGAAGATTTAAAAAGATTCAATTGGATTAAATGCCTTAAAAGACATAAAATATAATTGTGGTGAAAATTGGTATGATTTTACATACCATAAATGGATGGACATAATTGAGTCAATTATGGACATCGTTAAATTTGGAACTAATTGATAATTTGAATAGGGAAAGAAATTCAAATTGGGGAAAGATTAATTAGGAGTAATTAATCGTTTAGGACACGAGGTTAGGCTCTTTTGTGGTGTAAGACTGCCCGGACCCGCCCGGCAAATCCAGCTGCCACAAATGCCAGTCTAATGTGGGAGGTCTTAGGCATAAATTAAATATGTGACAGTTGTAAAGACACGAGGTTAGACTCTTTTGTGGTGTAAGACTGCCCGGACCTGCCCGGCATATCCAGCTGCCACAAAGGCCAATCTAATGTGAGAGTTCTTTATAAGGTTACGGCCTTAATGAATTAAGAAACAGTTAACCAGATAAGCATGTAGAGGAACATGAGGGGGTTAAGTGGGTGCCTTGGGTGGCATGTGGAATTAAGTGCGTGTCTGGGGTGGCATGTGAAATACGATTAGATATTTCAATAATTAACTAATGCAAATCTGAGATAAATATGATGCCTAAAAAGTGTTGGGTGGATAGGGTTAAACCAATTCGACTGATGAATTTTACAAACCTATTTCGTGAATCTGTAGGCCCAATACAAAGTTAGACAATCTGTAAGTCTGTTAAATCTGTACATCTGATCTGTTAGTCTGAAAACTGGTTAACTTGATTATCTGATCTGTGAACTAGTAAATCTGAACTCTTTATGTCTGAAACTTGTAAACAAGTTAATCTGAAATCTGAAATCTATTAGTCTGGGGACACAAGGTTAGGATGGGTAATTACTTGTGTCATCTGTTGTGAGGGACCCATATTAGTCAGTAACCCTTTCTGGTATCAAAACTTTGACCCAACAGTAGGTAGGGTCCGGGCACGCTTACTGAACTAATTATAAGTGGTTCATTCTGATAATGGCGAGGGGTGTTGATGGTGCGTTCCAACCGGGTCATGTGCGTGCATGGATCCCTGTCTGCCTCTGAGGATGTAAGACGCCGTGACATCTGTAAATAGGTCTGTGCTAATTGGTTGTCACTTTAGGGAGTGATACACCCTTATTGTGGAGCCGACACAGGGTATTTATGTATTGGGGAGCCGATCGCTTAGGGTAGGGCTTCAGGGTACACTTAGTTCTGTCTGTTTCTATTGGTACCGTCTGTTTCTGTTGGGTGGCAACACCTGTCAGTTTCTGCGTGGTACCGTCTGTTCGGGTGGTAAAGGCCCATTTACTGGTGTACACCTAATTCTACATTCTGTTTCCAGAGGGATTAATATGTTTCTGTTTCTGTCTGTTTCTTTCTGTTTCTATATGTTTCTTTTCGGGTGGTAAAGGCCCATTATTAGCATTCTGCTTCTGTCTGTTTCTGTTAGGGTGGCAAAGGCCCATTACTAGCATTCTCTTCTATGGAAGTTGTTCTGTTCCCATTTTGTTTCAGTTTGGACATTAGGGTAACACCTAATCTGCCATTTGTTTCTGTTTCTGTTTCTGTTTAGGCCCATTATTCTGTTAGGGTGGTAAAGGCCCATTATTATGTTTCTGTTTAGACATTAGGGTAACACCTAATCCTGTTATACTAGTAATAGTGTAGAGTAGTTTGTAGTCAAGCATACATCTAACCTTATTTGTCCTGTCATACCTGCCATCTGTACCATGAATCCACTTATCCACTTTGTATGCCTGCCATGTTTACCTTTATTTATTTACTGGCTAAATGTTACTGGACTCACCAGACGTATGTCTGACCTAGTTTTTTTCGCCTCTTTTCTACCGTTTCCCCCCAGGTTATCCAAGGACGGAATACTTTAGCTTGATCCGGATTCCTTCTGCTTGAAGTACCTGAAGTATGGCTTGGCTCTTTATAGCTTCTGATCTGTGGGGATTATGATTTTAAAGTTTTGTACTCTGATGATTTTCTGAACAAGACTGATATTTATGTACTTGAGTTTTTGGTAAAGATGTAACCAAACTGATTTCTGTTTTCCGCTGTAATAAAGTTATAATTTCTCAAGTATTGTTTATCTGTCTTGTAAATTTCTGTTCTGTCTACTAAAACGCTCCACCAATGTTAAGGTATTCCCTTTGTGAGCGTCCTTAACGGAGGTGGGGCGTTACAGGTGCAACTTATGAAAGCCTGGTGGACATGGCATTGCTACACGAGGAAGACCACGGCAAGAAAGAAACAAAGGGGAAGAGAAGAAAGAGTGTCTACAAGCAAAGAAAACAGACTTAAATAAAGGAGGGAAGAACAATAAGCCCCGTGAGAAGAGAAGGTGCAATTTCTGTGGCATTGTGGGCCATATATCAAAAGACTGCCGGAAAAGTAAGGCGAAGATGGGTGGTTGCTTCCATTGTGGAGAAACTGGGAACCAGGCTAAGGACTGCCCAAAGAAGAAAGGGCAGGGACAGAAAGTCGGATCCACTTCAGCTGGTCAGGTTCATGCGCTAGTGGCACCTCAGCGGGAACGAGGTAGTAATATTTCTGTAGAAAGTGTAGTCTATCTTTATGATCATCCTGTTCGTACATTTTTGACTCTTGCGCATCACACTCTTTTATTTCATCTGCCTTAGTAGAATGTCTGCAACTAGACACTAGTATGGTAGAAGATCCCTTAGTAGTTTCAAATCCAATTGGGGGCTCTGCTTATTTGTCTATGGTTTGTTTGGTGTAACACCCCGTATTTCAGTTAATACTAAAATTCACTAATTGCAGAATAAATAATCTCAAATGTGAGAATTGGGGGAAACGGGCTGCGTCATTGCGTTCGCCTCGGAAAAATACGCGAAATAGAGTCCGAAATTTTGTAAATCGGAGTTCGTATGGCCCAGTTATGGCCCAATGAAGTTTGCAGAAAATTCAAAGTTAAAAACAGATTTAAAAATTCAAATTCAGATTTTTAATTTCAACCAGCGGGGCCAGGCGGGAAAGTTCCCGCCCTAGCCATGTCGATAGGGCTGTCGACAGGCCTATCGACTGGGGAGTCGACTGCCCTGTCGACTTGCCTGTCGACACGGGGTGTCGAGCCACTTGGCCTGGGTGCACCAGGTCTGGTTTTCTGGCTAGGGCTGGGCTGTGTTCTAGAGACTTCCTAAATCTGACGGACCTAATCTAACCTAGGGTTAATCCTATGGTCTAAAACACACCCTAATCCTATAAATACACCCTAATGCAAGCCTAATCCATACTAAAAATAGAAATGATGCCATCATGCCGCAAAAATCAAACCTAAGAGGAGCCTCCACTAGTTTATGAAGGAAGTTGCAAGCTAATCAACCTCTAATAATCATCTTCTTCATATTTAGCAACTAAGTTCTACTTCATAAGTTTTCTAATCTTGGTTTTGGTGAGTTCCTATGCCTTTAGCAAGTAATTGCTAAACTAATTAGGATAGGATATTAGGAGGCTATGGATGTAAATGTGGATTATGCAAGTTGTGGTTGTCATATGTTATAAGTTCATATGTAAACTTGCCTCTTTTTATGATATGATGTGTTATGTAAGATCATTTGCAAGTTTTATGCAAGTTCATATGCAAGTTTTATGCAAGTTTATATGCAAGTTCATTCGCAAGTTTTATGCAAGTTCATATGCAAGTTTTATGCAAGTTTATATGAAAGTTCATATGCAAGTTTTATGCAAGTTTATATGCAAGCTCATATGCAAGTTTGTCTCTTTTTATGATGTGCATAACATATGCAAGGTTGCCTCTATGTATGACATGTTATGTAAACGAATTACGTGGGAAACGATGGGGTTAATATGCATAATTATAAAAAGGTGTAAAGTTGTTATGATTAAGCATAACATAAAATGAATGGACATAATTGGGAATTTACCTATTAAGTTAGGTCTACCCATATTATGGAGTTGGGAATTTACCTATTAAGTTAGGTCTACCCATACTATGGAATTGGGAATTTACCTATTGAGTTAGGTCTACCCATATTCTTAAAAATGTGTAATTAATTAGGGATAATTAATACAAATTATGGGGGTGATTAATTAGGTGTAATTAATCAACTAAGACACGAGGTTGGACCCTTTTGTAGCGGAAGTCTGCCCGGAACCGACCGGCCATCCAGCAGCTACAAATGATCGGCCCAATGTGAGAGGTCTTAGTCATAAGTTAAATACGTGATTAAAGTAAAGACACGAGGTTAGATCCTTTTTATGATGGAAGTCTGCCCGGACCCAACCGGCATATCCAGCAGTCATAAAAGATGGTCTAATGTGAGAGGTCTTTATGAGGTCATGATCTTAATTAATTAATTAAGAAACACTTAACCATATTAGCATGTAGAGGGAATGAGGGGTTAAGTGGGTGCCTTGGGTGGCATGTGGAAATCTAGTGGTTGCCTTGGTTGGCAATAGAAAATACGATTAAAATACTTAACCAAAGTGGAACATGTAATTAAAACATGATTAAAGGGTTAAGTGGTATACACTAGAAATGACAAGCTTAGGTGGGTAGCTTGTGGGGGCCCATTTCAACCAATATCCCAAACGTATCTTTGTGGGCTCGACTCTAGTCGAGTGACGGGACACGCATATTGGGCTTGACTATAAGAGGCCAAAACGGGTTAGCGGTGGCAACGCAGGATCAACGGGTTTCATATGCGTGTGTGTACCCGGGCTGGTTGGTAAGTCTTTGTTACATCGTGTAGATATAAAGCCGTGCACCGTTGATATTATCAGGTTGCCACTTTGGGGAATGATACACCCCATTGTGGGACCAGCACGGGTATCTACGGTAGGGAGCCGATCGCTTGGGAGTAGTGGGTACACCTAGTGGGGATAGGGGCATACGGCACCTATGTAGTGAGCTAGGGGTACACGAAACTACTGGGTAAATTTTCTAAGTCCTTGGGAGGGATCAACCTTTAAGTAGGAATGACTGGTGTGGTGCAGTGTAGTAATTATCCTTGGGTGGGTAAATGCGTCTTTATCGTTATCTTAGTTCATTCTAAGTCTGATTGCCTACTGAGTGTAGTCATTTATCCCCAGTCACACCGTACCAAGTTATATCATACCCTAATTACTTTAATGATTGCATTGTTAAAGTTATAGGACTCGCTAAGACTTATGTCTGACCCCGTTGTTTTTATCTTTTTCCCAACCCTCAGGTTCTCAGAGTGGGCCCAGCACGAGTGGGCATTGATCAGGCTGCTTTTATTACTCTCTTGGAGCTTGGACCCTAGATGTATAGCTCAGCTTACCCTTTTTCTTTTATGGCTATCAGTTCATGTAATGGGATTATGTCTTTTTATTTATCAGAATGGATATTTTGTACTTGACTCTTATTATGGTTTTGTGATGTAACCAAACATGTTTTGCTTTCCGCTGAAATGAAATGATGTTTTAAATGCTCAAGTATTATTTATATCCGTCTGATTGTAATTTTTCTGTTCTATATTCACTTAAAATACTCCACCGATGTTATGGCATTCCCTTAGTGAGTGACCATAGCGGGCGTGGGTGTTACACGTGGTATCAGAGCAAAGGTTACCGGAACAGATAAAATTTTTAGAAAACTATTTTTCTAAAAACATTTTTGGAAGAGATATTTTCAAAAACATGTCTTTAAAGAGAAAAGTTTTTGAAAGAAAAGCATAATCCCCAATAGCCATATCTTTGTCCTTCGAATTCTCCGTTTTGAATCTTTCCTTTTTCGTTTCAGCATGGCTGAGGATCTTAACTTTCCGGAGGGTGTGACGATACCAGTATGGTATAGGAGATTGATGGAGGCCAGGGCCACCACTGCGGGTTCAGCAAATGTTCCTCCACCAACTGTAGCACCCGATCTTCCTCCTCCCCCTCCTCCTCGCACGGATACTTTTGCTAAGACTTGTAAGGAATTCAAAGCTATGGGAGGAAAACCTTTTCAAGGATCTGAAACTTTTGTGGAGGCTAGAGATTGGCTTAAGGAGGTGGAAGAGTTGATAGATATCTTTGAGATGGAAGAAGGAAAGAAAGTCAAGTTAGCTGCTTGGTTAATGAAGGGAGAGGCCTCATTCTGGTGGGAGGTCACTAATGGAGAACGCCCCGTTGACTCTTCGGCGGATTTTAGGCAAAGATTTGTGGCAAAGTTTCTCTCAAGGGCGGAGGAAAACTTGTATATGGAAAGATTCTTGACTCTAAAGCAAGGAAATCTCTCAGTAAAGGAATATGTCAACAGGTTTAATCAATTGGCAAGGTTTGGCCTAGACATGGTGAATACACCGGAGAAGAAGGCTTTGAGGTTCGTGAAAGGCTTGAATGAACCGATGCATGGGTTGGCTATGACTCATATCCCTATGGGGGCCACCTTTGAGAAGCTAGTTGACATGGCACTCATGCATGAAGAAGAGGAGGGTCCCAATGCTAATAAGGCACCCGAGAAGAAGGGAGATCAAAAGAGACCTCAGCAACAACAGCAAAACAAAGGGGGGAAAGGCAACGGTGGCAAGGGGAAGAAGAAGTGCTTCAATTGTGGGATACCAGGCCACATAAGCAAAGATTGTAGAAAGAAGAAGAAGACTGGTTGCTTTCACTGTGGCGAAGCAGGGTATCTAGTGAAGGATTGCGCTAAGAAGGGGCAAAGGACGGGATCTACCTCAGGAGTACAGGTGCAAGCTCTTATGGCACCGGGTCAGGCTAGGGGGCAAGTACAGGCTCTCGCGGTTCCACCGATGCAGGAAAGTGGTAGAACTATTTCCGTTGAAAGTCTGGTTTTTCTATTTGATCATCCTGTCCGTACATTGTTTGATTCAGGCGCATCGCATTCGTTTATCTCATCATCATTAGTTGAGTCACTGCACTTAGACACCAGTCTTGTAGATGATCCCTTGGTTGTTTCAAACCCAATTGGGGGCTCCACTTATTTGTCCATGATATGTTTGGGTTTGAAGATTTCTATACTTGGCATTGAGTTTAGATGTGATGCTTTTGTTTTGGGCTTCACGGGCTATGGGTTGATTTTGGGCATGGACTGGTTATCCAGTAATGGTGTTGTTCTTAATTGCGAAAGGAGAGTTGTTAGGCTCATGACCCGCTTGGGTAACACTCTCGAGATCTCTTGTAATCCCATGGATTCTGTTATGCTAAGTTATCTTGAATCGCTTGACGCTTCGGTCGAGAGTTTGCAATCTATTAGAGTGGTCCGGGAATACTCGGATGTGTTTGAGGAGGTGAAGGGCTTACCTCCGAAGCGGGAGATTGACTTCCGAATATATCTGGTGGATAATGCTAAACCTGTATCTTTACCAGTGCGCCACATGGCTCCTCGTGAGAGGAGGGAACTCCATAAGCAAGTAGGGGAGTTGCTTGAGAAGGGGTTCATAAGACGAAGTATATCGGAGTGGGGTGCTCCAGTAGTTTTTGCTACGAAGGCAGATGGGTCCTTCAGACTTTGTGTAGACTATAGAGAAATCAACAAGCTCACAAAGAAGAATAGACACCCATTGCCGAGGATTGATGATCTTTTCGATCAGTTGGTTGGCGCTTCAGTATTTTCTCAATTGGACTTAGCCACGGGGTTTCATCAGTTGTGGGTGGCTGAGGATAGCATAGACAAGACGGCCTTTAGGACTCCGGATGGTTTCTATGAGTGGCTGGTGATGCCATTTGGGTTGACGAACGCCCCTACATACTTTGTTGATTTGATGAGTAGGGTGTTCAGGGAGTTCCTTAATAAGTTCGTGGTGGTCTTTGTGGATGATATCTTAGTATTTTCTAAGAGTGAAGAAGAGCATGCCCTACATCTTGGGGAGGTGTTGAAGACTCTTTGAGCGCATAGCCTTAAGGCTAAATTCTCTAAATGTCACTTCTGGAAGAAGGAAGTGCGGTTCTTGGGGCACGTGGTCTCCAAGGAAGGGATAGCTGTGGATCCCGCAAAGGTAGTATCAATTCAGGATTGGAAGGTGCCGAAGAATGCTACCGAAGTGAGAAGTTTCTTAGGGTTGGCGGGTTACTATAGGAAGTTTATCAAAGACTTCGCGAAGGTATCAGCCCCATTAACCCGCTTAACGAAGAAGAATCTTGTCTTCACTTGGGACGTAGATTGTGATGATGCGTTCCGACGGTTAAAGAGAGCTTTAACCACTGCTCCAGTTTTAGTGTTGCCAGATGGGAGCAAGCCATTTGTTGTCTATACCGATGCTTGTGGGATAGGACTGGTCGCAGTCTTAATGCAAGAGGGAAGGGTAATAGCCTATGGTGGAAGGCAGTTGAGAGTGCATGAGAAAAATTACCCTACCCATGATTTAGAGTTGGCCGCTATTGTTTTTGCGCTTAAGATTTGGCGCCATTATCTTCTTGGTGAGAGATTCGAATTGTTTACTGACCACAAATCATTGAAGTACATGTTTTCTCAGAAGGATTTGAATTTGAGACAGCAAAGGTGGATGGAGTTCTTAGCATCCTATGATTTCGAGATAGCGTATACCCCTGGCAAGGGTAACGTGGTGGCGGACGCCTTGAGCAGAAAAAGGTTGTCCTTGAGTCCATTGTTCGTGGAACAATGAAGCTTGGAATTTATCTCGACGTTTGATTTCAGACCTTCCATTGATTATGTACCCGGTTTGCTAGCATCCTTGGAGGTCAGACCAACTCTTCTGGGGCGGATTGGAGAGGCACAGAGGGACGACCCACAGTTGGTTGAGTTGGTGGAGAAGCTCATAAGGGGGGAGTCGTCCAGCCATTTGAGTAGGTACACCCTAGACGATAAGGGGTGCTTGCGTAGAGACGGTAGACTTTGTGTATCGCAAGGCGAGGGTTTGAGGAAGGTTATTCTTGATGATGCACACCATTCTAGGATGACCATTCATCCCGGTGGGGACAAGATGTACCAAGACATGAAGCGGGTTTTCTTCCGGGCCGGTATGAAGAAAGATGTGGCCGAGTATGTCGCTCGATAATTGGTGTGCCAACAGGTGAAAGCGGAGCAAAAGAAACCTGGTCGGTTGCTTCACCCATTGGAAGTTCCGCAATGGAAGTGGGATAGCGTCTCGATGGATTTTATTGACGGGTTACCCAGATCAAGAAAGGGTAATACGGGAATTTGGGTTGTAGTAGACAGACTTACTAAAAGCGCCCATTTCATACCTGTAAAGAGCAAGAGGACGGCTCCATGGCTAGCTTCAGTATATCTTCGAGAGATAGTTCGATTGCATGGGGTACCCTCTAGCATAGTGCGTGATCGAGACCATATCTTCACTAGCGAGTTCTGGAAAAGTTTGCAAGAAGCAGTGGGGACTCAATTATGTCTGAGCACCGCATACCACCCTCAGACGGATGGCCAGACTGAGAGGGTGAATCGTGTTCTAGAAGACCTTTTGAGGCTTTGTATCTTAGATTTTGGAGGTACATGGGAAGAGCATCTTCCATTGGTGGAGTTCGCATATAATAACAGCTTTCAGTCCAGTATTGGTATGGCTCCTTTCGAAGCTCTCTATGGAAGGCCTTGTCGATCACCTACATGTTGGTGGGAATCTACGGATAAGATCTTGCTTGGGCCTGATATGGTTAGGGAGACTTCTGAGAAGATTGACTTGATTCGAAGAAGGATGAAAGCAGCGCAGGATAGGCAAAAATCTTATGCGGACAAGAGGAGGACGGATCTTGAGTTTGAAGTTGGGGACATGGTCTTTGTCAAAGTGTCTCCATCACGAAATGTGGTTCGCTTTGGATCTGTTGGGAAGCTAGCACCAAGGTTCGTGGGGCCGTTTCCTATTTAGGAAAGGATCAGACGGATGGCATATAGAGTGGAGTTGCCCGACAGACTTAGTGGTGTACATGATGTATTCCATGTGTCACATTTGAGGAAGTGCTTACATGAGACCGCAGAGGTGGTAGAGCCGAGCTTGCTTAAAGAAGTGGAAGTAGAGCGTGATGCGACTATTCGACGAGCTCCTACTCGCATCCTTGGGTCAGAGACTAGGAAATTGAGGAATCGAGAGGTTCAACTAGTCAAAGTACAATGGGGAGAAGACGAGGGCAACGCTACTTGGGAGACGGAAGCGAAGATGCGTTCATTGTACCCATTCCTTTTTGAGGGTATGTCTTTTAAACTTCTCCTTTATCGTTTGTCTAGTACTTATCTTATCTTTAGTATGTCCTCTCATTAGTACCTTTGACCTTTAGATAGGGTAAACCTATGGTTGAAACATGTGTTTGAGACATGTTATGTTTGATGGATGCATGTGGATGCAAGTGGTTGCTAGTGGTTGCTCATGGATGCATATATACACACTCTAGGCACTAGATCGGCTCAATCACTTCATATTGCATATTGCATAAAATTGTGTGTAGGAAGCTATATTTATGGATGTGTAATGATTGTGTTATCATATGGATGATGCATTTTAGTGAATGATTGTGCACTCATGTAGATATTGTATGTGTCGATAGGGTTCTCTCGCATACATAATGGATGCATGGCACTATCATGGTTTGCATATGTTCATACATTAGATAGGGAACATATACACACACTCTTTGCATATGCTCATACATCATTAGAAATTGTTTTAAGGACAATGGATGCCCGTGTTTGATGGATTGAGTAGATGGTTGTTTGGATGGTAGGATATGCATTCTCCTTAGCTTAGAGATTTCGGGGACGAAATCCTTTAAGGAGGGGAGAATGTAACACCCCGTATTTCAGTTAATGCTAAAATTCACTAATTGCAGAATAAATAATCTCAAATGTGAGGATTGGGGGAAACGGGCTGCGTCATTGCGTTCGTCTCGGAAAAATACGCGAAATAGAGTCCGAAATTTTGTAAATCGGAGTCCGTATGGCGTAGTTATGGCCCAATGAAGTTTGCAGAAAATTCAAAGTTAATAACAGATTTAAAAATTCAAATTCAAATTTTTAATTTCAACCAGCGGGGCCAGGCGGGAAAGTTCCCGCCCTAGCCATGTCGACAGGGCTGTCTACAGGCCTGTCGACTGGGGAGTCGACTGCCCTGTCGACTTGCCTGTCGACACGGGGTGTCGAGCCACTTGGCCTGGGTGCACCAGGTCTGGTTTTCTGGCTAGGGCTAGGCTGTGTTCTAGAGACTTCCTAAATCTGACGGACCTAATCTAACCTAGGGTTAATCCTATGGTCTAAAACACACCCTAATCCTATAAATACACCCTAATGCAAGCCTAATCCATACTAAAAATAGAAATGATGCCATCATGCCGCCAAAATCAAACCTAAGAGGAGCCTCCACTAGTTTATGAAGGAAGTTGCAAGCTAATCAACCTCTAATCATCATCTTCTTCATATTTAGCAACTAAGTTCTACTTCATAAGTTTGCTAATCTTGGTTTTGGTGAGTTCCTATGCCTTTAGCAAGTAATTGCTAAACTAATTAGGATAGGATATTAGGAGGCTATGGATGTAAATGTGGATTATGCAAGTTGTGGTTGTCATATGTTATAAGTTCATATGTAAACTTGCCTCTTTTTATGATATGATGTGTTATGTAAGATCATATGCAAGTTTTATGCAAGTTCTTATGCAAAATCATATGCATGTTAGTCTCTTTTTATGATATGCATAACATATGCAAGTTTGCCTTTGTGATATGACATGGTATGCAAGTTCATATGCAAGTTTTATGCAAGTTTATATGCAAGTTCATTTGCAAGTTTTATGCAAGTTCATATGCAAGTTTTATGCAAGTTTATATGCAAGTTCATTTGCAAGTTTTATGCAAGTTCATATGCAAGTTTTATGCAAGTTTATATGCAAGTTCATATGCAAGTTTTATGCAAGTTTATATGCAAGCTCATATGCAAGTTTGTCTCTTTTTATGATGTGCATAACATATGCAAGGTTGCCTCTATGTATGACATGTTATGTAAACGAATTACGTGGGAAACGATGGGGTTAATATGCATAATTATAAAAAGGTGTAAAGTTGTTATGATTAAGCATAACATAAAATGAATGGACATAATTGGGAATTTACCTATTAAGTTAGGTCTACCCATATTATGGAGTTGGGAATTTACCTATTAAGTTAGGTCTACCCATACTATGGAATTGGGAATTTACCTATTGAGTTAGGTCTACCCATATTCTTAAAAATGTGTAATTAATTAGGGATAATTAATACAAATTATGGGGATGATTAATTAGGTGTAATTAATCAACTAAGACACGAGGTTGGACCCTTTTGTAGCGGAAGTCTGCCCGGAACCGACCGGCCATCCAGCAGCTACAAATGATCGGCCCAATGTGGGAGGTCTTAGTCATAAGTTAAATACGTGATTAAAGTAAAGACACGAGGTTAGATCCTTTTTATGATGGAAGTCTGCCCGGACCCAACCGGCATATCCAGCAGTCATAAAAGATGGTCTAATGTGAGAGGTCTTTATGAGGTCATGATCTTAATTAATTAATTAAGAAACACTTAACCATATTAGCATGTAGAGGGAATGAGGGGTTAATTGGGTGCCTTGGGTGGCATGTGGAAATCTAGTGGTTGCCTTGGGTGGCAATAGAAAATACGATTAGAATACTTAACCAAAGTGGAACATGTAATTAAAACATGCTTAAAGGGTTACGTGGTATACACTAGAAATGACAAGCTTAGGTGGGTAGCTTGTGGGGGCCCATTTCAACCAATATCCCAAACGTATCTTTGTGGGCTCGACTCTAGTCGAGTGACGGGACACGCATATTGGGCTTGACTATAAGAGGCCAAAACGGGTTAGCGGTGGCAACGCAGGATCAACGGGTTTCATATGCGTGTGTGGACCCGGGCTGGTTGGTAAGTCGTTGTTACATCGTGTAGATATAAAGCCGTGCACCGTTGATATTATCAGGTTGCCACTTTGGGGAATGATACACCCCATTGTGGGACCAGCACGGGTGTCTACGGTAGGGAGCCGATCGCTTGGGAGTAGTGGGTACACCTAGTGGAGATAGGGGCAAACGGCACCTATGTAGTGAGCTAGGGGTACACGAAACTACTGGGTAAATTTTCTAAGTCCTTGGGAGGGATCAACCTTTAAGTAGGAATGACTGGTGTGGTGCAGTGTAGTAATTATCCTTGGGTGGGTAAATGCGTCTTTATCGTTATCTTAGATAATTCTAAGTCTGATTGGCTACTGAGTGTAGTCATTTATCCCCAGTCACACCGTACCAAGTTATATCATACCCTAATTACTTTAATGATTGCATTGTTAAAGTTATAGGACTCGCTCAGACTTATGTCTGACCCCGTTGTTTTTATCTTTTTCCCAACCCTCAGGTTCTCAGAGTGGGCCCAGCACGAGTGGGCATTGATCAGGCTGCTTTTATTACTCTCTTGGAGCTTGGACCCTAGATGTAGAGCTCAGCTTACCCTTTTTCTTTTATGGCTATCAGTTCATGTACTGGGATTATGTCTTTTTATTTATCGGAATGGATATTTTGTACTTGACTCTTATTATGGTTTTGTGATGTAACCAAACATGTTTTGCTTTCTGCTGAAATGAAATGATGTTTTAAATGCTCAAGTATTATTTATATCTGTCTGATTGTAATTTTTCTGTTCTATATTCACTTAAAATACTCCACCGATGTTATGGAATTCCCTTAGTGAGTGACCATAGCGGGCGTGGGTGTTACATTTGGGTTTGAAAATATCTATTCTCAGCGTTGAGTTTAGTTGTGATGCCTTTGTCTTAGGCTTCTCGGGATATGGTTTGATCTTAGGCATGGACTGGTTATCCAGTAATAGTGCCATCCTTGATTGTGATAAAAGAGTAATTAGGCTCTTGACTCGGCTTGGTAACACTCTAGAAATTTCCTGTAATATTTTTAATGTTGTTATGCTAAGTTATCTAGAGTCTCTTGATGCTTCTGATGAGAATTTGCAATCAGTAAGAGTAGTCCGGGATTATCCAGATGTCATTGAGGAGGTGAATGGCTTACCCCCGAGGCAGGAAATAGACTTCCGCATATATCTTGTGGACAACGCAAAGCCTGTAGCTTTACCTGTCAGACACATGGCTCCAAGGGAGAGAAAGGAGCACAGTAAGCAGGTTAAAGAACTTCTCGAAAAAGGGTTCATTAGACAGAGCATTTCGGAATGGGGTGCTCCAGTGGTGTTCGCAACCAAAGCAGACGGTTCGCTTCGCCTTTGCATCGACTATAGGGAGTTAAATAAATTGACCAAGAAAAATAGGCACCCTCTTCCCCGAATCAACGATTTGTTTGATCAGCTTGTAGGTGCAACGGTCTTCTCCCAACTTGATTAGCAACTGGGTTCCATCAGCTAAGAGTGGCTGAAGATAGTATTGATAAAATGGCGTTCATAACCCAAGCCGGTTTCTTCGAGTGGCTTGTCATGCCTTTCGGCTTGACAAATGCACCCGCTTATTTCGTAGACCTAATGAGCTGGGTGTTCAGAGAATTTCTCAACAAATTCGTGGTGGTCTTCATAGACGATATCTTAATCTTCTCAAAGAGTGAGGAAGAGCATGCTCATCATCTTAAATAAATCATGGAAACTCTTCGAGCTCATCAACTAAAGGCCATGTTCTCCAAGAGTCAATTCTGGAGAAAAGAAGTAAGATTTTTGGGGCATATAGTGTCCAAAGAAGGATTGGCCGTGGACTGCGCAAAAGTGGTGGCAGTGCAAGATTGGAAGACACCAACAAATGCAACCGAAGTTCTAAGCTTTCTTGGGCTAGCCAGTTTTTACCGAAAGTTTATTAGGGATTTTGCGAAAATCTCAGCCCCACTCACAAGGCTAACAAAGAAGAATCTGGCGTTCACTTGGGATTTGGACTGCGAGTTTCCTTTCCAATGATTAAAACGGGCTGTCACAACAGCCCCAGTTCTGATCTTGCTAGATGGAAGCAAAATGTTCACAGTATACACGGATGCATGTGGAACGGGACTCGGCGTTGTTCTATTGCAAGAAGGAAGGGTAGTAGCTTATGGTGGAAGACAATTGAAGGATCATGAAAAGAACTACCCAACCCACGATCTTGAGTTAGCCGCCATCGTCTTTGCGCTTAAGTCTTGGCGCCATTATCTCCTAGGTGGGAAGTTTGAATTATACACGGACCATAAATCGTTGAAATATCTCTTCTCCTAGAAGTACCTTAACTTGAGGCAGCAAAGATGGATGGAGTTTCTTATCTCGTATGATTTTGAAATTTCCTATACTCCCGGAAAAGGCAACGTGGTAGCGGACGCGTTGAGCCAAAAGAAACTGACCATAAGCCCTCTCTTTGTGGAAAGGCAAAACTTGGAGTATATAGCCAGTTTCAACTTTCGGCCCTCCACGGATTTTGTACCGGGATTGTTAGCATCTCTCGAAGTACGCCCTACTCTCTTAGACTCAATAGGGGCAGCACAACGTGAAGACCCTCAGCTTGTTGCTGTGATTGATAAATTTATTAGGGAGAGACTTCTAGTCACCTCAGTAGGTACGCCATCAGTGATAAGGGTTGGCTGAGACGAGATGGAAGATTATGCGTCCCACAAGCAAGGGAGTTGACAAAGAAGGTTCTTGAGGAAGCGCATCATTCCAAGATGACTATAGACCCTGGCGGTGATAAGATGTACAAGGGTATAAAAAGGACTTTCTTTTGGAGCAGCATGAAGCAAGACGTGGCAGATTTCATTTCTAAGTGCATGACCTGCCAACGGGTCAAGGTGGAACAAAAGAAGCCCGGAGAAATACTTCACCCTCTAGAGGTCCCACAGTGAAAGTGGGATAGCATTTCAATGGACTTCATTGATGGACTGCCTAGGTCGAGAAGAGGCAACACTAGCATTTGGGTAATAGTGGATTGGCTTACTAAAAGCGCCCACTTTATACCTATCAAGAGTAGAAGGACTGCCTCATCTCTAGCATCTCTTTATCTCAAGGAAATAGTTCGACTCCATTGGATACCCTCCAGCATTGTTAGTGACCGAGACCCTATTTTCACAAGTGAGTTTTGGCGGAGTCCGCAAGAAGTTGTAGGCACACAGCTATGTTTGAGCACGGCCTATCACCCCCAAACAGATGGCCAGACGGAAAGGGTGAATAGAGTTTTAGAGGATCTTTTAAGACTTTGCGTTCTTGACTTTGGAGGGACGTGGTAGGTTCACCTTCCTTTAGTGGAATTTGCCTACAACAACAGCTACCAAGCTACCATCGGCATGGCACCCTTCGAAGCCATGTATGGAAGACCGTGCAAATCACCAACTTGTTGGTGGTAGTCTACAGATAAGCTTATACTTGGGCCAGACATGATTCGAGAAACTTCAGAGAAAGTGGATTTGATACGTAGCAGAATGAAGACAGCCCAAGACAGACAGAAATCCTACGCCGACAAAAGAAGGACCAACCTTGAGTTTGAGATTGGGGACAGGGTTTTCCTTTAGGTATCCCCTTTAAGGAACGTCGTTCGCTTTGGATCAGCAGGAAAGCTAGCATCAAGATTTGTTGGACCGTTCCCAATCATCGAGAAGATTGGGAAAATGGCTTATAGATTAGATCTGCCTAAAAAATTGGCTGGAATTCACAATGTCTTTCTCGTTTCTCATCTCCGGAAATGTATACATGAATCAGCGGAAGTGGTGGAGCCAAGCATTCTAGAAGAAGCCGAAGTGGAACGCGAAGCAACTGTTAGGAGAGTTTCAACCCGCATCATAGGAACTGAAGTGAAAAAGCTACGCAACCGCGAAGTCAAACTCGTTAAAGTTCAGTGGAGCGACGCCGAGGAAGACGCGACTTGGGAAACTAAGGACAGAATACGTGCTTCCTACCCTCTTCTTTCTGAGGGTACATCTTTGACCTCTCTTTATCTTAAGTTGTGCTTGTATCTATTTTTTTAGGTATATCCCCTCGATATTATCCTTCATCCTTAAGTAGAAACCCCTTTGGATGTAAACATGTATTTGAAACATGTTATGGTTGATGGCTGCAAGTGGTTGCAAGTGGTTGCTAGTGGTTGCTCGTGGATGCATATACACAAACAACCTAGGTCTTAGATCGGCTCAATCACTTCATACTACATATGCATATATGTATTCTTATTTGTGTATGGTTGTAAACTTGATATGCTGTCATGTGGTCATCGCATTTGTATGAATAGTTGTGCACTCATGTAGAATTATGAGTAGGAAAAATTTGCATACATAATGGATTCATGACACTTACATGATTTTCATTAAGGAGGTCAACTAAATCAGTAGACCACCTAATTTCTGCATTAGATAAGGAAATGTACACACACTATGCATATGATCATGAAGCATTAGAAGTCTTTTGAGGATAGTCGATGCCTATGTTTGTTGGTTGAGTAGATGGACTGTTGGATGGTAGGATATACATTCTTCCTAACTTGAAGATTTCGGGGACGAAATCCTTTTAAGTGGGGGAGAATGTAACACCCCGTGAATACTATAACGTTAAGCTTCACGAATTAAAGTATGATTAATTATAAATGATGAAATAAAGGGAAATGGGTTACGCCATTGCGTTCGTCTCGAAATTCTGCTTGAGATAGAGTTCATGTTTGCGTAAAACGGATATCGTATGAAGAAGATATGGACGAACGAAGTTGGGCAGAAAAACCGAAAAACGGGTCAGAATACACTGGCGCACTTGTGAAGTGCGCCAGAACAAAGTTGAACTGGCGCACTTGGGAAGTGCGCCAGTACAATTTTGGCCTGGCGCACCTGCCAAGTGCGCCCAGGTCAGAATGACCTACTGGTCAGGTCCTGGCTGGCTTGGTCAGGGTCTGGTCGAATTCTGATGCTTGGCTGAGTCACTAGGACTTACATGTCACTTTCTTATTGGCCTCTCTTGATATGGATGGTCTGGATTCACTCTAGCTTCATTGACGGCTCAAAACAATTTAAAATTCTATAAATACTACTCAAGACTATCCCTAAATTCACAAAAATAATAGAATACAAAAGTCGTCATGCTGCTGGAGAAGAACTAGGAATGGTTGTCAATTAGAAAGCCTAGAGACAAGCCAACAAGCCTAAGAGACGAATCAAATTAAAAGAAGATCAAAGCTTAATCAAATCATTTAACGCAACTTTGCTACCCAAAGGAGAGCATCTCCAAATCAGAATAACAGAAATCAGAAAACAAGAATTCATCACACGTTGTAAGTATAGCGACCTTTCAAAATATGAATAAAAACTGTGATGTGATTCGATGTAAATGAAAATAGAATCGTGCTGTTATATCGTATAAATTTTGTGTATTGCAATGGTTCTATCATGACTTGTGCATTGATGTTTGTGGCATAAATTAATTGATGCAAGCCTATTGAACAATTGTATATGAAAAACAATGGCACTTGCAAGCCTGTGGCAAAAACTAGAAATTGATCACTTTTTGTATATGTCGATGGCATGGACTATGTATATTCCCTTAGTCTAAATTAGAATTTGTGTAAACATGTTATAGATCTTTTATGCCTACATGATCCAAAAATTATGATATCATCCTTTTGTTTATTGGCAAGTATAATTAGATCTATGTTTGCAAGTATAATTGGATCTATGTTTCATAAACTATGTAAGTTCATGTTTATTTGCAAAATATAATTGGTTCTATGTCAAACATCATTTGGGTTTCATAAACTATGCAAGTTCATGTTGAAATAGGCTATATGATTAGTAAAAATTGTACATTTTGATAAATATATATCGTGCTAGTTTTGTGGTTGATATTATGCCAAGTTAACATGTTTAAACACAAGTTTGTATTTGCCTAAACTATGCCATTTCATATGTCACCTACTTAGTCATACTTTGAGTCAAATGGAAGTTCACATTACCCATGTTATATGTTAGTTGAATCGCCAAATTGCAAGTTCATGCGCCACACACCTTTATGTATTACATGTTCTTGATTTCCCCTTTTCCTCACGTTTATAAAGTTGGGCTAAATTGTGACAAGCCCAACACATGTTATAACGTTGCGAACAAATGGGGGTAATAACGTTGGGTATAAAATATAAAAAAATACATTGGCATGTTTGGCACATGCCAATGATTATGACACATAAGCGGTATGAATTGAAATACCCAAAAACAAATGATATTACATTTACATGTAGTTGAAAAGTAATAAAATATGTAAATTTAGAAAACACAATATGCTTAACCCGAGGTTGGATTGAGTTGTGATGTAAACCTGCTCGGACCCGCTCGGCTATCCTGTAGTCACAACAATACCTATCCAATGTGGGTGGTTAAGCATTGAGCCCAATAAGGACCCGAGGTTAGACTGAGCTACGGTGTAAACCTGCTCGGAACCGACCGGCACATCCAGTAACCGTAGCAATACCTGTCTAATGTGAGTGGTTTGGTGCTCCTAAGAAGCTAAGGACAGATGGTAGGGTTAAGTCAATTACAACACTTAACCAAATTCAACATGTTAACAAGAATTGATGGGTGGTGTTAGGTAAATACAGACACTTAACCACTTAACATGGTTGGCTAGAAAATCCTGGTAACGAGGGACCCGTTTCAACAGTAACCCAAAGTAAGGTATCAACGCTACCCTGAAACTAGGCTGGGTGGGGCACGATTACTGGACTGATTGTAAGCGGTCAAACGATGGCACTGGGTGCACAATGCAGGTCTAACGGGGTGCGGGTGTGCACACACTCCGGAGCAGACAACCAGCGCACTGGGGACACCAGTAGTATAACCTATGTCTTCTAGTTTTGTTTCGAGGCCGCCACCATAGGTCTTGATACACCCCATGGTGGGACCATCATAGGTATCTACAATTCTTAGGGGCCGTATGACACGTGTTAACGCGAGTAGGAGCCGATCTTTAATAAGAATGGGGATCACTTCACCCTCACCATGGGGTGCCAGTTAGAATGAATTCAAATAGATGCAGAGATATAGTATGGGTGTGATAGTACATTCGACACTTCCTTAGCTTGTGATACTTTCCTATTTTTAGTTTACATCCATCATACCATTTTCTTATTCACATATTGAAGAGTTACTAGATTTACTCAGGCTTTATGTCTGATCCTATTTTCTTTTCATCTTCTTTTCTTTCGTTTCCCCCCCTAGGTCCACAGGGAGGAAACAACTCAACTCAATCAGGCTCTTTACAAGCACCAAGAACGTAGAATTATGATTTGGATCTTTCTTGCTCGGATAATGGCTTTGGATATCACTATGTGGATTTTTGTCACTTTATTTATGTTTTCATGCTTCTTTAATAATCAAGGCAGTTATGAGGTTGTAACGTTGAAAGTATTTTGAGACAATTTTGGAAATCTTTGTTTGATACACGTATTGATGAAATAATAGTTTGTTTGGTTTCCGCTGTTTAAAATATGTGTATTTATATCTATCTTGAGTTCATATGTGGCTTTTACTTATAAACCTCCACCAAAGTTAAGGCATTCCCTTTGTGAGTGACCTTAATGGAGGTCGGGTGTTTCAAAAAATAGTAAATCGAATTCCCACCACGGTCAACCCCCTTTGAGGTGCAACATTCGTTTGAAACTCCAAGATTGTAATGTACGACTTTTGAAAACTCATTTATGCTGATGAAATAGAAATATACATGGTGCATCATATTCCAAAATATAGTAAATCGAATTCCAACCAAGGTTAAACCACCTTTGACTAAAAAAACGTCATGTGAAAAATTGAGATAAAAAAGATTTTGATGTTCCCAAAAGTCATTAAGATTGAATATCTTCGTTACTGAACTAAGATGAGATGGGTGGAACCTATTAGTACTATAGATCTATGAGAGAGCTTCGTTTTGACGTGTTATGATTCTTGTAATTCAAAATGGATACAAAGTAATGGTTGGCAGTACAACCCACGTTTGTTGGGTGCAACATCAAAGTCTTGAGGTGCAACAACCATTTGAAACTCCAAGATTGTGCTGTATGACTTTTGAAAACTCGTTTATGGGGATGAAAAAGAAATATAACATGGCGAATTATATTCCAAAAAATAGTAAATCGAATTCCAACCTCGGTCAAACCCCCTTTCCCCAACAAAACGACATGTGAAAAATTGAGCTAAAAAAGCTTTCGATGATCCCAATAGTGATTATGTTTGAATTTCATGGTTACTGAACTAAGATGAGATTGGTGGAACCAGTTTGTCCTATAGATCCATGAGAGAGCTTCATTTTCACTGGTTATGGTTCTAGTAACTCAAAATTGATACAAAGTTATGGTTGGTGGAACAACCCACGTCCGTAGGGTGCAACATCGAAGTCTTGAGGTGCAACATTTGTTTGAAAGTCCAAGATTGCACTATATGACTTTTGAAAACTCATTTATGGTGATGAAATAGAAATATAACATAGTGAATCTTATTCCAAAAAATAGTAAATCGAATTCCGACCCTGGTCAAACCCACTTTAACCAACAAAACGACATGTGAAAAATTGAGCTAAAAAAGCTTTCGATGTTTCCAATAGTCATTAAGATTGAATTTCTTGGTTATTGAAATAAGATGAGAATGGTGGAACCTGTTTGTCCTATAGATCTATGAGAGAGCTTCGTTTTGATTGGTTATGGTTCTAGTAAACCAAAATGGATACAAATTTATGTTGGCGGAACAACCCACGTCAATTGGGTGCAACATCGAAGTCATGAGGTGCAACATCTGTTTGAAAATTAAAGATTGCACTATGACTTTTGAAAACTCGTTTATGGGGATGAAATTGAAATATAACATAGTGCATCATATTCGAAAAGATAGTAAATCGAATTCCGACCATGGTCAAACCCCCTTTGACCAACAAAACGGCATATGAAAAATTGAGCTAAAAAAGCTCTTGATGTTCCCAATAGACATTTAGATTGAACTTCTTGGTTGCTGAACTAAGACGAGCCTTCTGGAACCTATTAGTCATATGGATACATGAGTGGGCTTCGTTTTGACTGGTTATGGTTCTAGTAACTCAAAATGGATACAAAGTTATGGTTGGCGGAACAACCCACGTCAATTGGGTGCAACGTCGAAATCTTGAGGTGCAACATTCGTTTGAAAAATCCAAGATTGCACTGTATGAATTTTGAAAACTCGTTTATGGGGATGAAATAGAAATATAACATGGTGAATCATATTCCAAAAAGTAGTAAATCGAATTCCCACCACGGTCAACCCCCCTTTGAGGTGCAACATTCGTTTGAAACTCCAAGATTGCACTGTATGGCTTTTGAAAACTCATTTATGCAGATGAAATAGAAATATACACGGTGCATGATATTCCAAAATATAGTAAATCGAATTCAGACCACGGTCAAACCACCTTTAACCAACAATACGGCATGTGAAAATTGAGCTTTAAAAGCTTTCAATGTTCCCAAAAGTCACTAAAACTGAATTTCTTGGTTACCGAACTAAGATGAGATGGTTGGAACCTGTTAATCCTATAGATATATGAGAGAGCTTCGTTTTGACTAGTTATGCTTCTAGTAACTCAAAATGGAAACAAAGTTATGGTTGGCGGAACAACCCACGTCTGTTGTGTGCAACATTGAAGTCATGAGGTGCAACGCCCGCTTGAAACTCCATAATTACATTGTATGAATTTGGAAAACTCGTTTGTGGGGATGAAATAGAAATATTACATGTTGAATCATATTCCAAAAAATAGTAAATCGAATTCCAACCACGGTCATACCTCCTTGGACCAACAAAACTGCATGTGAAACTGAATTTCTTGGTTACTAAACTAGGATGAGATTGGTGGAGCCAGTTTTTCCTATAGATCGATGAGGCAGCTTCGTTTTGACTGGTTATAGTTCTAGTAACTCAAAATGGATACAATGCCATGGTAGGCGGAACAACCAACGTCTGTTGGGTGCAACATCGAAGTCTTGAGGTGCGACAACTGTTTGAAACTCCAAGATTGCACATTATGACTTTTGAAAACTCATTTATGGGGATGAAATAGAAATATAACATGGTGCATCATATACAAAATATAGTAAATCAAATTCCGACCACAGTCATATCCCCTTTGACCAACAAAACGGCTTGTAAAAAATTGAGCAAAATAAGCTTTCGATGTTCCTAATAGTCATTAAGATTGAATTTCTTGATTACTGAACTAAGATGAAATGGGTGGAACCTGTTAGTCCTATAGATCTATGAGAGAGCTTCATTTCGACTAGTTATGGTTCTAAAAGCTCAAACTACATACAAAGTTGTAGTTGGCGGAATAACCCACGTCTGTTGAGCTCAACATCGATGTCTTGAGGAGCAACATCCATTTTAAAATCCAAGATTACACTGTATGACATTTGAAAACTCGTTCAAGGAGATGAAATAGAAATATAACATGGTGCATCATATTCCAAAATATAGTAAATCGAATTCCTACCACGGTAAACCCCCTTTGGCCAACAAAACAGCATGTGAAAAATTGAGCTCAAAAACTTTAGATGTTCCCAAAATTCATTAAGATTTTCTTGGCTACTAAACTAAGATGAGATGGGTGAAACTTGTTAGTCCTATAGATCTATGAGAAAGCTTCGTTTTGACTGTTTATGGTTCTAGTAACTCAAAATGGATACAACGTCATAGTTGGCGGAACAAACCACGTCTGTTGGGGTCAACATCCGTTCGAAACTCCAAGATTGCACCGTATATCTTTTGAAAACTCATTTATGGGGATGAAATAGAAATATAACATGGTCCATCGTATTCCAAAATACAGTAAATCGAATTCCAACCACGGTCAAACCCCCTTTAACCGACAAAATGGCATGTGGAAAATTAAGCTAAAAAATCTTTTGATGTTCCCAATAGTCATTAAGATTGAATTTCTTTGTTAGTGAACTAAGATGAGACTGGTGGAACCTATTAGTCCTATAGATATATGAGAGAGCTTCGTTTTGACTTGTTATGGTTCTAGTAACACAAAATGGATACAAAGTTATGATTGGCAGAACATACCACATCTGTTCGGTGCAACATTTAAGCCTTGAGGACCAACATCCGTTTGAAACTCCAAGATTGCACTGTATGACTTTTGAAAACTCCTTTATGGGGATGAAATAGAAATATAACATGGTGCATCAGAATAGTAAATCGAGTTCCTACCACAGTCAACCCCCTTTGACCAACAAAACACCATGTGAAAAATTGAGCTAAAAATGCTTTCGATGTTCCCAATAGTCATTATGATTGAATTTCTTGGTTATTGAACTAAGATGAGATTGGTGGAACCTATTAGTCCTAAAGATCTATGAGAGAGCTTCGTTTTGACTAGTTATGGTTCTTGTAACTCAAAATGGATACAAAGTAATGGTTGGCAGAATAACCGACGTCTGTCAGGTGCAACATCGAAGTCTTGAGGTGCAACATCCATTATAAAATCAAAGATTGCATTTTATGACTTTTGAAAACTCGTTTATAGTAATGAAATAATAATATAACATGGTCCACCATACTCCAAAATATAGTAAATCGAATTCCGACCATAGTCAACCCCCATTTGACCAACAAAACTTGTGAAAAATTGAGCTAAAAACGCTTTTTATGTTCCTAATAGTCATTAAGATTGAGTTTCTTGGTTACTGAACTAAGACGAGATTGGTGGAACCTGATTGTCCTATAGATCTATGAGAGGCTGGGTTTTGACTGGTTATGGTTCTAGTAACTCAAAATGGATACAAAGTTATGATTGGTGGAACAACCCACGTCTGTTCCGCCAACCATAACTTTGTTGGATTTTCAAACAAATGATGCACATCAAGACTTCGATGTTGCACCCAACAGACGTGGGTTGTCCCGCCAACCATAACTTTGCATCCATTTTGAGTTACTAGAACCATAACAGGTCAAAACGAAGCTCTCTCATATATCTATAGGATTAGCAAGTTCCAACCATTGCAGCTTAGTTCAGTAACCATGAAATTCAGTCTTAATGACTTTTTGGAACAACGTAAGCTTTTTTAGCTAAACTTTTCACATGCCGTTTTTTTGGTCAATGGTGGTTTGACAGTAGTTGGAATTCGATTTACTATATTTTAGAAAATGGTGCACCATGTTATAATTCTATTTCATCCCCATAAACAAGTTTTCAAAAGACATACAGTGCAATCTTAGAGTTTCAAATGGTTGTTGCACCCAACAGACGTGGGTTGTTCCGCCAAATATAACTTTGTATCCGTTTTGAGTTACTAGAATCATAACTTGTCAAAACGAAGCTTTATCATTGATCTATAGGACAATCAGGTTCCACCAATTTAATCTTTGTTCAGTAATCAAGAAATTCAATCTTAATGACTATTGGGACATCGAAAGCCATTTTAGCTCAAATTTTCACATGTCGTTTTGTTGGTCAAAGGGGGGTTGACCGTGGTAGGAATTCGATTTACTTTTTTGTGGAATATGATTCACCATGTTATATTTCTATTTCATCCCCATAAACAAGTTTTCAAAAGTCATACATTGCAATCTTGGATTTTCGAACATAAACAGATGTTGCACATCAAGACTTCGATGTTACACCCAATAGACGTTGTTTGTTCCGCCAACCATAACTTTGTACCCATTTTGAGTTTTTAGAACCATAACCAGTCTAAACGAAGCTCTCTCATAGATCTATAGGACTAACAAGTTCCACCCATCCCATCTTAGTTCAGTAACCAAGAAATTCAATCTTAATGACTTTTGGGAACATCAAAAATGTTTTAGCTCAATTTTTTACATGCCGTTTTGTTGGTCAAAGGGGGTTTACCGTGGACGGAATTCAATTTACTATATTTTGGAATATGATGCACCATGTTATATTTCTATTTCATCCCCATAAACGGGTTTTCAAAATTCATACAGTTCAATCTTGGATTTTTAAATGGATGTTGCACCTCAAGACTTCGATGTTGCACCCAACAGACGTGGGTTGTTCCGCCAACCATAACTTTGTATCCATTTTGAGTTACTAGAACCATAACCATTCAAAACGTAGCTCTCTCAGAGATCTATAGGAATAATAGGTTCCACCCATCTCATCTTAGTTCAGTATCCAAGAAATTCATTCTTAATGACTACTAGGAACATCGAAAGCTTTTTTAGCTCAATTTTTCACATGCCGTTTTGTTGGTCAAAGGGGGTTTGACCGTGGTCGGAATTCGATTTACTATGTTTTGGAATATGATTGTAACGACACGGATTTTGACGATCTTGGTTATCAGATATACAGCACATATCGAACATCCAAGGATCAAAAATAACCGAATAGTTAATGAAAGAAGTTATATGGTGAGAACAGATAAGATAGAACTATTAGAATATAAGAAGAAGAAGGACATCTTGAACAGAGTAAACAAGAATCTCACAGCGGAACGAATAAAATATAACATAACTTTTGAAATACCAACATTTTGTACACAATAACATTTATCAGAGTACAACACTTACAACAACAGCGGAAGAAATAATAGCTATAAATCCTGAAGCCTCCTGCTCCAAGCTCCTCAAGTATCTGTAAATCCCGACTACTTGACTGCCCGTACAAATTTAGGCACCCAAGAGTTTAGGGAAACAAAACAAAATAAACTCCGGGTCAGTCATGGGACTGGTATGAGTAAAACAGTTTAAAACAGTTTGAACAAGTAAACGATATATCATAAGACCACGCCGTATAATGGAACGGGTTTTTCCCTTATGGGAATCCAAAATATCTTTATATCAAAAACATTTTGATATTATAATAATGTCTACCAACCACAATATAATAATCATCTAGCAGAAACGCTTTAATCTCACGTTCTACATATATAGCATACAATCAAAACCGCAAGCACGTATTGGGTAATGGATTTCCAACTATGACAAGGTATGGAACCACCTTTCGATCAGTGTACTCTAGGAACGATACACTAGAGTTCAACAAGAACATCTTGCAACTCAGCCACACATGACCGACCACTCAATTCGCTTGAGTGTATCGAATGTATATCACCAACGGTTGGGATCAGCAACTGTTTCCCGCATATATATATATATATATATATATATATATATATATATATATATATATATATATATATATATATATATATATATATGGGACAGCATTGGTAGATTAAAGAAGCAAATGAATATTCTCTAGATAGGTGATTATACACCCTACTTCGGTGCGACCGACTTAGCCATGATGCCTGCCCGATTTATGTCATTTACTGGATGTGAGACTAGAAGCTACGCTTATCTTTTTTTGCATATCATATCTTCATTCACTTAGAATGCCACATTGTCATACCCTTTAAATCACAAATTGATTTATCCAAAAATAACACGGGTATACAGCTAAGAGAAACGAATTCCTCCGTCACCAAATGTGAATACGTTTGAAGAGATCAACTTACACAATCTATTAGATATACTCTATCAGACCTTCGTCTATACAAGTTGTCCTGGGACTAGACAAAACGAAGACACTATTCAGTACATCCATCTTAGGCACTGTTATCTAAGACTTATACAATAGCCCTTACACTTTACTCCGTCTTCAATTATCTTTAGCATATATGATTTGCAACGCTTATGCCAATGCAGAGTGGTTCTTTGGATAATAATCCAACCGGTCTCTCAATATTAACAACGTTAAAAATGGTAAACATTGATAGTCGGTGATTTAACTATCAAATGAAAACATGTCCGTGTACACACAACGATCTTATTTCCAAATTGAATTATCTATCTAATCATCAGCTATATATATACCTATATATATTCATATTTCCTTATTTTTCTATATTTAAAAAATGTACGTTATTAACACTGGAAAACATTTCCATAGCTTATTTACGTTTCACTATTCTTCCACAACTATCAGTCCTTGACTGTAAACTAGTATGAGAACAATTCCTTAAGTATTAATCCCGAAGGCAAAAACCAACATCAGATAGACACTTAGAAAACCATTCAATTTACTAATCTCTACTCAGTTTCTAATTTTGCTTAACTCTATTTGATTTACTCTATTTCGAATAACTAATAATCGATTTATCTTTATTCGATTAACTCCTCTATTTATTTTCCAAATAAATAATCCTTTATTCTACTTATTTGTAAATGGTTTACAAATATTTCTCTTTCTATTTGTTTTATTTATTTTCTAAATAAAAGATCCTTTTTTTTACTTCAATTTATTTATCAAATAAATATTCCATTTCAATTCTATTTATTAAACAATAAATATCCTTTTATCATATCTTATTTATTTTCCTAATAAATGTTTCTTATATGATCATTATAAACCCATAGCCCTTTTATAAAATCTTTTGATTTTATAAAAAAAATCCTTTTTATTTCTTCTTTGATTTTATAAAGTATTTTCTTTTATAAGAATCCTTTTTCCTTTTATATATAAAATCCATCGATTTTATATAAATGATTTATATTTCAAAATCTACTTTGAAAATCTCCTTTCTATTTCCCAGTATTTCTTACGGTATTTAATATGCCATACCACAAAAATCGATATCATTTAAACATACATAATGAAACGGATTATATATCACATCATATATTACAATATATGAACACAACAGTATTACAAATATTGAGGAGTCCAGTAGGACACCTCCAACCTGTTTCCCTGCATCCACATATGTTACACAATATAATCAACATCACTGTCAGTTCAATATGAAATATTCTGTTAACAGAATCAGTATATATAGATTTAACGGTATTTATATATATATAATTTATTTATATATATAATTTCCACTAACTGACTAGCAGTTCAATCAACAGTCAACACACAATCAATCAGACAATTTTTAACAGTTCTAAAAATACAACATGAAAATATAAACTATTCAGAGTTAGTGAGATTTACTCACATTGGACGATCATCGTTAATAACGATAACCATCGCTTGATTTGATTCGCACGGACAATTTATTTTACAATAAATTGTAGCAAGGTCGATGTAATGACCCGCATTGGCAGGGGTATTATAATTTATTTATTTAATTATATAAATAGTGATATATTGGATTAAATTGTGAATTAATTAAATAATGGTAAATATTTAATTAAAATACTAAATTAAAATAATATATTTAATTCAGAAATAATCAGAAATATTGGAAATCATAATATTCTGTGAACTGGGCCATCCCGAAGATTTTATTTCAGTATAGAGTTGAAATATATTGACGAATATATTAAATAACGACAGTTGAACATAGAATTTATAATATAATCAAAATCGAGCTCGAAATGGCGCTGCAGTTCGTTATTTGGCGATTCGAACTTCAACTGAATGTATAGGATTCGTTTTAAATCAGACTTCTGTGAAACAAGAAATGCACGGAGCTGGTGGAGTATATCTTTTTAGTGGAAGAGAAAAATCGGGATTTCGTCGTGTAGATTTAGAGATATGTCCAAATCAAATTTTAAAATAGTCGCTAGAGAATCGTTTATCGACCATAACGATTTATTCGATATAACTAGATATCGGGTTTGAATTCAGACAAGGTTCTTTTGGGAAATAGTGATAATTTAATTTTTAGAATTTTATGGTAATTTTTAATTAATTAAATAAGCAACTTTTTATTTGGAGTATTTGGCACCATGTATCGACATTTCGGGGTTTCACAATATGAGTTCATCTACCGGTATTATTATATTTTGGGACCATGACGCACTGTTCATCACAAAGGTATTTTTGTTTCTGTCTATAGCAGTGCACATGTTAAAAAAAATATTAAGTAACGCGTACGTGCTTAAACTAACAATCACCTACCTATGCCTTCAAATGCCAACCCTTTCCATGGAGGAAATAGCACCCACGTAGACAGATAAAAAGGATCTGAGTGGCCTACTTCCTGCCTCCAAACATTTGTGTGGTCAAAAACAGAGACAACGAATGGCCATTCATCCCAACCTTCTCTTATAAAGGGGTTCATCTAACCTAATTCTTCGGAAAAACAATTCATTTCGTGGTCAGCTTCTTAGTAGCTGCCACTAGATTAAATCAATGGCCACAATCTCCCAATCTCTTCCTCTTCATTTCTTCTACTCCATGGACCAAATCGAAAATGCCTTAACTGCAAACATATAGAGCTAATCGAGAACTACTTTATGATCGGTGGAGATCTAATCTGGTTCACTGTGTTGGCCGGAAACGATGCAGAAATGGGCTGCGGTTATTTGTTTACTGGCGACGAAAGGCAGAGTTAGGGTGGTCAAGGCTTGGCGCGTTAGTTGAGGGGGGTTAGTCGCAGCACTTGGTGATGTCAGATGAATTTCCGATGGCCAGAGCTCGGAGGCGCGATGTTTTTGAGTGACGAAGTCGAAGTTGAGTTTGGGGAAATCTGTTGTTCGTGCTAAGAAAAGTAGTTCGGCTGGGAAGTTTGAAGACTGTAGGACAGGTTCTCGCGTGATATACTGAAGTGAGAATGAGAACGAAGGATAACGTGGAATGCATGGGGATGGACGCTATTTTAATGGAGGGCTGCTGTGAGACAAGAAGGAACAGTGCAGCGTTGTATTTGTTTTGGGGAAAGACATGTTTCGGTGGTAGTGGAAAAACATACTGGAAGCGTGTGGGTTCATTGATAAGGATCTGGGGTTTTACGTGGTTAAGGGTGAGCTGATGTTGGAAGAGGTGTCGCGTGGTTGTTCTTCTTTACTAGGAGCGGTTTCACATTATTTAGCGTGGAAATGACTGTGAGTACATTTGTCTTGTTGGGTTTGCTGTGTAAATGAATAGTTGGAAGTCACGGTTACTGTGATGGGTTCCAGTGTGCCGCTGTGATGTCGGGGAGGACTGGGAGGACGGAGAGTGTAGTGAAGTCCATTATTCTGCTACAGGAGGAAGGAAGAAACGAATATTGCCATTTGTAAAATGCTGGAGTGGAATTTTAGGTGGGAGAGATGAAAACTGTTCACGGTGGGTTTTAATGGGAATTGGGCCAGAAAAGAGAAAGGCAAAACAAGGTCCGCTAGGATCGTATAGACGACGGCTACAGAATGGAACTGACTGGAAGTCCACCGGAGCTCGTTACAATTTATAACGAAATAAATTGTCCGTTTGAATCAACAGACACAAATCGTTATATAACGGTTAACGCAAAATGTGAGTAAAACTCACTGACTCTCCTCAAATTATATTTTAATATTAATTGTACTTTGTTTTGTTGACTGCTGTATATTGATTGTTAAACTGGACTGTTAAATAGATTTGATTGAAAACGTAGATATAGTCATATATTATATCGTTAATCAAATATTGATTCTGTCCAGTAGAATATTTCATATTGAAATGAAATTGATGTATATTATACTGTGTAACATTTGTGGATGTAGGGAGACAGGTTGGAGGAATCCGACTGGATTCCTCAACAATTATTTTACTGTTTTTCATATATTGTGATATATGTTGTGATTTATAAATCTGTTATTGATTATGGATGTTAGAACGATATTGATCATCGTTGTTTGATATTTCAAATATCATAAGGAAACCCTGAGTTGTATAAAAGGAATATTTCAATGTATATTGAAATAAAGGAATTTTATAAAATCACAGGATTTTATAAAAGGAAATTATTTATAAAACGAACACGGTTTTATAAAAGGAAATTATTTATAAAACAAATAGAGTTTTATAAAAGGGAATATTTATTTAGAAAATAAATAGAATTGAAAAAGGGAATATTTATTTAGAAAATAAATAGAATTGAAAACGAGAATATTTATTTAGAAAATAAATAGAATAAAGAAATATTTGTTACGGTAAATAGAAGTTAAAAATAGGAAATATTTGTAACGGTAAATAGAAGTTAAAAATAGGAAATATTTGTAACGGTAAATAGAAGTAAAAAATAGGAAATATTTGTAATGGGAAATAGAAGTTAAAAACAGGAAATATTTGTAATGGTAATTAAACGTTATAAAAAGGAAATAGTTGTAACGGAAAACGTAGTTTATCAAAAGGAGTTAATCAAACGTAGTTTATCAAAAGAGGTTAATCGAATATAGAAATTAAGAAGTGAAGCTAAACAAAAATTAGAAACTGACTAGAGATTAGTAAGTTGAATAGTTTTCTGGGTATCGATCTGATGTTGGTTTCGGCCTTCGGGGTTTATACTTAGAGAATTGTTCTCTTACTAGTTTATAGTTAGGGACTGATAGTTGTGGAAGAATAGTGATACATGGATGAGTAATGGAAATGTTTTCCAACGTTAAATAACGTATATTTTCTAAAAATAGAAAATAAGGAAATATGAATATATATATATATATACATATATGTATTTTTGATGATTGGATCGATAATTTCATTTGGAATTAAGATCGTTGTGTGAACACCGACATGTTTTCATTTGATAGTTAAATCACAGACTATCAAAATTTTGACCATTTTAACGTCGTTAATATGGAGAGACCGGTTGGATTCTTATCCAAAGAACCACTCCGTATTGGCATAAGCGTTGCGA
Organism: Allium sativum; assembly: GCA_030737875.1. Taxonomy (NCBI): domain Eukaryota; kingdom Viridiplantae; phylum Streptophyta; class Magnoliopsida; order Asparagales; family Amaryllidaceae; genus Allium; species Allium sativum. Next base: position 31,828,204 of record CM060920.1, on the reverse strand, counting down.
ATCATATATGCTGAATATATTGAAGACGGAGTAAAGTGCAAGGGCTGTTGTATAAATCTTAGATAACAATGGACTAAGATGGATGTACTGAATAGTGCCTTCGGTTTCGTTCAATCCCAGAACGAACGTAAATGGACAAATGTTTGACAAAGTATTTCCAATGATCGAATGGGTTGGTTTGTATAAATATATATGGTGGAACGGATTTATTCCCTTAGCATAACATCCAGAATATTTGTGTAAACCAATTAATGATTAACGGATTTGATAATGTGGCATTCAAAGTGATCGTGTTATCAATGAATGGAAAGTAATCGTAACTTCTAGCCTCACATCCGGTAAATGACAGAAATCGGGCAGGCAGCATGGCTTAGTCGGTCGCACCGAAGTAGGGTGTATAATCACCTATCTAGAGAATAATCATTTGCTTCTTTAATCTATCAATGCTGTCCCATATATATACGGGAAACGGTTGCTGATCCCAACCGTTGGTGATGTACATTCGATACACTCAAGCGTAATGAGTGGTCGGTCATGTGTGGCTGAGTTGCAAGATGTTCTTTTTGAACTCCAGTGTATCGTTCCTAGAGTACACTGATCGGAAGGTGGTTCCATACCTTGTCATAGTTGGAAATCCATTTCCCAATACGTGCTTGCGGTTTTGATTGTATACTATATGTAGAACGTGAGATGAAAGCGTTTCTTCTAGATGATTATTATACTGTGGTTGATAGACATTATTATAATATCAAAAGGTTTTGATATAAAGATATTTTGGATTCTCATAAGGGAAAAACCCGTTCCGTTATACGGCGTGGTCTTATGAGATATCATTTTACTTGTTCAAATTCTTTTAAACTATTTACTCATACCAGTCCCATGACTGACCCGGAGTTTACTTTGTTTTGTTCTACCTAAACCCTTGGGTGCCTAAATTTGTACGGGCAGTCAAGTAGTTCAGGATTTTACAGATACACTTGGAGAGCTTGGAGCAGGAGGCTTCAAGATTCTATAGCTATTATTATTTCCGCTGTTGTTGTAAGTGTTGTACTCTGAAATGTTATTGTATACATATACTGTTGTATTTCAAAAGTTATGTTATATTTTATTCGTTCCGCTGTGAGATTCGTGTTACTCTGATGATGATGTTCTTCTTCTTCTTCTATTCTACTAGTTATATCTTATCTATCCTCACCCTCTATCTTCTTTCTATAAATTTTCTTGAATTTTCTGTGCAATTTGGGGTTGGACTTGTGTTAATTGGTTAGCTCAAATTGGACCGGATTTTCGGGTCATTACAGTTGGCATCAGAGCTTAAGGTTAAGTATTACCTTGGCTCTGTGGCGTAACTCAGTAGAGATGGGATTAGTAATATCCTAGATTGAGTTGAGTGTATATATACGAGTGAACGTATTTGTTATTTGATATAAAAATTTGTTTTATATTGTGGAGCTTTATTGGTTGAGTGGCTTATGAATTCTGGTCGATAGTGGGGCACCACAATATCGATAAGGGTTTCTGAACACTCGAACACGATGAGTCGACATGGTATGTTTTGAAAAAGGGTGAGTGAAGTAATTTTACCCGAATTATATTTTGATATAAAAAAAATGGTTAAGTTTTGAATCATTATAGTATATTGGATGTGTTGGTTGTTGCTATAATCGAAAGAGATTATAAAAAAGTGAAATAGTTATAAATAACTAATCAGAATTCATATAAGTAAAGTTTGTCAAATAAGATGAAGTAAATCTGAATTTAAATCAGATTTGGAATTATAATAAGGAAATTTTAAGTTACGGGGAGAGTTTGAAATTTGTTTTCAAATTGAAAGGGAAATATAGTATTGAACTCACTTCGATCGCTGGCAAATAATTCTGATGATGGTGTACACATCATCAGTGTGATTTTCGAGTTTCAAAGTGATGGATTACTACCAAAGATTTTGTCTTGAATTGTTTTGCGAAAACAAGTTGTTTAAAAATTCAAAGGTTTTGAATCGTTATCATGATTTCAAATGGATTTTAAATAAACCCAGGCATTTGAAATTTGAATTTAACTTATGAGTTAAACAGATGAACTAGTAAATGTGAATAAACAAATAAGAAATTTAACTTGAACTAAGTTGAATTAAAACTGAATTTGATTATAGAATAATATGGAATGGCATTGAGTTGATGAGGGTTGAAAGTTGATATTGGAAGTTGAATGAGATCTATCTTGTATAAGTGGAAGATTGGAATTGAGAATAAACTGATTAGAATTTGGTTGGAATGACATGGGTATATGTTGAAGTGGTAACAATTGAAAGGATATGAATGGTATGCTCGACAAAAGGTACAAGTTTATATTTCATATGAGTTTGGATTTTATGAGCCGATTGGCAAGCCGTTTGGCTGTTTGATTTTCTTTTGGGTTGGAGAAGGCCTAGAGAGGTGAGTTGTGGTTTTACCGATAGGGTTGTACAAAGGAGGTTATGGCGAAATTTTCTGAAAATTTAAAGGGTTAGAAAATCTTCAGAATTTTTGAAAATTTAGTAAGTCGGAATGAATTAATATTTTAATCGGAATTTAAGCGGTTCAATGAAACTAGAGTTAAGAGGTAAACAGATAAATATTTACCCAGTAGGTAGGGTCGTCCACTACCTTAGCAATTTCGAGGACGAAATTATTTTAAGTGGGGAAGAATGTAATGACCCGCATTGGCAGGGGTATTATAATTTATTTATTTAATTATATAAATAGTGATATAGTGGATTAAATTGTGAATTAATTAAATAATGGTAGATATTTAATTAAAATAATAAATTAAAATAATATATTTAATTCAGAAATATTGGAAATCATAATATTCTGTGAACTGGGTCATCCCGAAGATTTTATTTCAGTATAGAGTTGAAATATATTGACGAATATATTAAATAACGGCAGTTGAACATAGAATTTATAATATAATTAAAATCGAGCTCGAAATGGCGCTGTTGTTCGTTATTTGGCGATTCGAACTTCAACTGAATGTACATGAATCGTTTTAAATCGGACTTCTGTGAAACAAGAAACGCACGGAGCTGGTGGAGTATATCTTTTTAGTGGAAGAGAAAAATCGGGATTTCGTCGTGTAGATTTAGAGATATGTCCAAATCAAATTTTAAAATAGTCGCTATAGAATCGTTTATCGACCATAACGATTTATTCGATATAACTAGATATCGGGTTTGAATTCAGACAAGGTTCTTTTGGGAAATAGTGATAATTTAATTTTTAGAAATTTATGGTAATTTTTAATTAATTAAATAAGCAACTTTTTATTTGGAGTATTTGGCACCCTGTATCGACATTTCGAGGTTTCACAATATGAGTTCATCTACCGGTATTATTGTATTTTGCGACCATGACGCACTGTTCGTCACAACGGTATTTTTGTTTCTGTCTATAGCAGTGCACATGTTAAAAAAAATATTAAGTAACGAGTACATGCTTAAACTAACAATCACCTACCTATGCCTTCAAATGCCAACCCTTTCCATGGAGGAAATAACACCCACGTAGACAGATAAAAAGGATCTGAGTGGCCTACTTCCTGCCTCCAAACATTTGTGTGTTGAAAAACAGATACAACGAATGGACATTCATCCCAACCTTCTCTTATAAAGGGGTTCATCTAACCTAATTCTCCGGAAAAACAATTCGTTTCGTGGTCAGCTTCTTAGTAGCCGCCACTAGATTAAATCAATGGCCACAATCTCCCAATCTCTTCCTCTTCATTTCTTCTACTCCATGGACCAAATCGAAAATGCCTTAACTGCAAACATATAGAGCTAATCGAGAACTACTTTATGATCGGTGGAGATCTAATCTGGTTCACTGTGTTGGCCAGAAACGATGCAAAAATTGGCCGCGGTTATTTGTTTACTGGCGACGAAAGGCAGAGTTAGGGTGATCAAGGCTTGGCGCGTTAGTTGAGGGCGGTTAGTCGCAGCACTTGGTGATGTCAGATGAATTTCCGATGGCCAGAGCTCGGAGGCGCGATGTTTTTGAGTGACGAAGTCGAAGTTGAGTTTGGGGAAATCTGTTGTTCGTGTGAAGCAAAGTAGTTCGGCTGGGAAGTTTGAAGACTGTAGGACAGGTTCTCGCGTGATATACTGAAGTGAGAAGGAGAACGAAGGATAACGTGGTACGCATGGGGATGGACGCTATTTTAATGGAGGGATGCGGTGAGACAAAAAGGAACAGTGCAGCGTTGTATTTGTTTTGGGGAAAGACATGTTTCCGTGGTAGCGGAAAAACATACTGGAAGCGTGTGGGTTCATTGATAAGGATCTGGGGTTTTACGTGGTTAAGGGTGAGCTGATGTAGGAAGAGGTGCAGCGTGGTTGTTCTTCTTTACTAGGAGCGGTTTCACATTATTTAGCGTGGAAATGACTGTGAGTACATTTGTCTTGTTGGGTTTGCTGTGTAATTGAATAGTTGGAAGTCACGGTTACTGTGATGGGTTCCAGTGTGCCGCTGTGATGTCGGGGAGGACTGGGAGGACGGAGAGTGTAGTGAAGTCCATTATTCTGCTATGGGAGGAAGGAAGAAACGAATATGGCCATTTGTAACATGCTGGAGTGGAATTTTAGGTCGGGGAGACGAAGTCTGTTCACGGTGGGTTTTAATGGGAATTGGGCCAGAAAAGAGAAAGGCAAAACAAGGTCCGATAGGATCGTATAGACGACGGCTACAGAATGGAACTGACTGGAAGTCCACCGGAGCTCGTTACAATTTATAGCGAAATAAATTGTCCGTTTGAATCAACAGACGCAAATCATTATATATCGGTTAACGCGAAATGTGAGTAAAACTCACTAACTCTCCTCAATTTATATTTTAATATAAATTGTACTTTATTTTGTTGACTGCTGTATATTGATTGTTAAACTGGACTGTTAAATAGATTTGATTGAAAACGTAGATATAGTCATATATTATATCGTTAATCAAATACTGATTCTGTCCGGTAGAATATTTCATATTGAAATGAAATTGATGTATATTATACTGTGTAACATTTGTGGATGCAGTGAGACAGGCTGGAGGAATCCGACTGGATTCCTCAACAATTATTTTACTGTTTTTCATATATTGTGATATATGTTGTGATTTATAAATCTGTTATTGATTATGGATGTTAGAACGATATTGATCATCGTTGTTTGATATTTCAAATATCATAAGGAAACCCTGAGTTGTAGAAAAGGAATATTTCAATGTATATTGAAATAAAGGAATTTTATAAAATCACAGGATTTTATAAAAGGAAATTATTTATAAAATGAACACGGTTTTATAAAAGGAAATTATTTATAACACAAATAGAGTTTTATAAAAGGGTATATTTATTTAGAAAATAAATAGAATTGAAAAAGGGAATATTTATTTAGAAAATAAATAGAATTGAAAAGGAGAATATTTATTTAGAAAATATATAGAATAAGGAAGTATTTGTAACGGTAAATAGAAGTTAAAAATAGGAAATATTTGTAACGCTAAATAGAAGTTAAAAATAGGAATTATTTGTAAAGGTAAATAGAAGTTGAAAATAGGAAATATTTGTAATGGTAAATAGAAGTTAAAAATAGGAAATATTTGTAACAGTAAGTAAACGTTATAAAAAGGAAATAGTTGTAACGGAAAACGTAGTTTATCAAAAGTAGTTAATCAAACGTAGTTTATCAAAAGGAGTTAATCAAATGTAGTTTATTAAAAGGGGTTAATCGAATATAGAAATTAAGAAGTGAAGCTAAACAAAAATTAGAAACTGACTAGAGATTAGTAAGTTGAATAGTTTTCTGGGTATCGATCTGATGTTGGTTTCGGCCTTCGGGGTTTATACTTAGAGAATTGTTCTCTTACTAGTTTATAGTTAGGGACTGGTAGTTGTGGAAGAATAGTGATACGTGGATGAGTAATGGAAATGTTTTCCAATGTTAAATAACGTATATTTTCTAAATATAGAAAATAAGGAAATATGAATATATATATATATATATATGTTTGATGATTGGATAGATAATTTCATTTGGAATTAAGATCGTTGTGTGAACACCGACATGTTTTCATTTGATTGTTAAATCACAGACTATCAAAGTTTTGACCATTTTAACGTCGTTAATATGGAGAGACCGGTTGGATTCTTATCCAAAGAACAACTCCGTATTGGCATAAGCGTTGCGAATCATATATGCTGAATATATTGAAGACGGAGTAAAGTGCAAGGGCTGTTGTATAAATCCTAGATAACAATGGACTAAGATGGATGTACTGAATAATGCCTTCGGTTTCGTTCAATCCCAGAACGAACGTAAATTGACAAATGTCTGACAAAGTATTTCCAATGATCGAATGGGTTGGTCTGTATAAATATATATGGTTGCAACGGATTTATTCCCTTAGCATAACATCCAGAATATTTGTGTTAACCAATTAATGATTAACGGATTTGATAATGTGGCATTCAAAGTGATCGTGTTATCAATAAATGGAAAGTAATCGTAACATCTAGCCTCACATCCGGTAAATGACAGAAATCGGGCAGGCAGCATGGCTAAGTCGGTCGCACCGAAGTAGGGTGTATATTCCCCTATCTAGAGAATATTCATTTGCTTCTTTAATCTATCAATGTTGTCCCATATATATACGGGAAACGGTTGCTGATCCCAACCGTTGGTGATGTACATTCGATACACTCTAGCGAAATGAGTGGTCGGTCATGTGTGGTTGAATTGCAAGATGTTATTGTTGAACTCCAGTGTATCGTTCCTAGAGTACACTGATCGGAAGGTGGTTCCATACCTTGTCATAGTTGGAAATCCATTTCCCAATACGTGCTTGCGGTTTTGATTGTATACTATATGTAGAACGTGAGATGAAAGCGTTTCTTCTAGATGATTATTATACTGTGGTTGATAGACATTATTATAATATCAAAGGCTTTTGATATAAAGATATTTTGGATTCTCATAAGGGAAAAACCCGTTCCGTTATACGGCGTGGTCTTATGAGATATCGTTTTATTTGTTCAAATTGTTTTAAACTGTTTACTCATACCAGTCCCATGACTGACCCGGAGTTTACTTTGTTTTGTTCTACCTAAACTCTTGGGTGCCTAAATTTGTACGGGCAGTCAAGTAGTTCAGGATTTTACAGATACGCTTGGAGAGCTTGGAGCAGGAGGCTTCAAGATTCTATAGCTATTATTATTTCCGCTGTTGTTGTAAGTGTTGTACTCTGAAATGTTATTGTATACATATACTGTTGTATTTCAAAAGTTATGTTATATTTTATTCGTTCCGCTGTGAGATTCGTGTTACTCTGATGATGATGTTCTTCTTCTTCTTCTATTCTACTAGTTCTATCTTATCTATCCTCACCCTCTATCTTCTTTCTATAAATTTTCTTGAATTTTCAGTGCAATTTGGGGTTGAACTTGTGTTATTTAGTCAGCTCAAATTGGACCGGATTTTCGGGTCATTACAGTCGAATTCTCTCCCAGTCAGTTCCGTTGCGTAGTCGCCGTCCATACGATCGTAACGGACCCTGTTTTGCGGATTTCCGTTTACATATAATAAAGTTATTCAGATTACACACTATACAGATAATTTAAATTAGTTAAACTAAAACATTATTATTAATATGGATTTTGGGCTGTAACCTTTTTATACAAACTTTGGCCCATCATTTAGCAGACCCGTCCGCTCCCTGTTCTTTCCCAACACTACAACAAGCTTCAAACTTTAACCCAAGAACGCAGCACTACACTTCACCTTACGGCCCATCATCCACAATTAGAACCCTGACCCGCTTCTGAGTTCTTCTCCCTCATTCAAACCCGACAGCAAAAGGGATGGCCATTACCCATCCTCCCGTATTTCCGCAGTAACATCAAACTACACTTTCATCAATACCCCCCCAAAACTTCATACTAAACATACCATAAATCATTTCCTATATTTCTGCACCCAGACCCCTTCTCTTGCTTCCCGTGAACCCCACCGGCAGTTCGAACTTCTACAGACCATATCGGGATCGTCCCTCCCCTTCGTGAGTTCCAGAAACGCGAATCCAAAACCACACTCAGTGACCTCTCAAACACTTTCATTTCCTGTGTCCATCTCCACTACTATATCATGGAAAGTTTAACAATGTACACTACGATGACCTCCTGCAAATCCCACCTCGCAACACCCATTTTTCCCTGCGATTTCCCCGTTCAAATCCCTTATCATCCTCCTGTACTTCGAATCACTCCACCAAGCCAATATTGAACCTTCCTGCGCCTCATCCCTCCATCGAAACCCACCCAAAACCACCAAAAATTACCTTCTCGAGACCGCCTGCCCCCATTCCGATTAACGTTGGAATTTCCAGCGATCCAAAACGAAACCGACCTCAGCAAAATGCCCCTATACGCGAAGAGATATGTTCCAGTAATCCGAATATGTGTTTATTTTGATTTATAGAATTTTGTGGGAATTTCATGGATTTTTGAAGGAGGAGTTCTTTACGTTTTCTTGTTTTGAGTGGCCGCTTTGTCTTTGATCGTGGAATGGAACTGATTAGGTTAAGGGAGAAGTTAAAGTAATTATATAGGGTGTATTTTAGTGGTCAGAACCCACTCCAATGTGGCTTCAGTGGTTACCACTCACCAATGTACTAAGATATTCTTTTATTTGTTCTATAAATGGAATAAAATGTATTTCACGTGAACGAAGAAAAGGAGACACAAAAGTCTACATCGCTTTTAACATGCGAGATATCTAGCTTACACAGTTGTTTGCGGACTGATATAAAAATATCATTAAGATGAGAAATGTGCCACAATCCCAAAAATATAATAATATCAGTAGTTTAACTCATATTGTGAAACCAAAAAATGTCGATATAGGGTGTCAACACTCCAAATAAAAAGTTGCTTATTTAATTAATTAAAAATTACACTAATTTCTAAAAATTAAATTATCGTTAAGTCTCAAAAGAACCTTGTCTAAATTCAAACCCGATATCGAATAAACCATTACGGTCGATAACCGATTCTATAGCCACTTTTCTAAATTTGATTTGGACATAAATCAAAATCTACACGACGAAATCCCGATTTTTCTCTTCCACTAGAAAGATATACTTCAACAGCTCCGAATGTTTTTTGTTTCACAGAAATCCGGCTTAAAACGAATCCTGTACATTCAGTTGAAGTTCGAATCGCCAAATTACGAACTACAGCGCCGTTTCAAGCTCGATTTTAATTATAATATAATTATATGTTCAAACTTCATTTAAATAATATATTCGTTATTATAATTCAATTTTAAACTGAATTATATACTTTGAATTGTCCAGTTCACACAATATTGTGAATTCCACTAGTTCTGATTATTTCTGAATTATATGTATATTATTTAATTATTATTTTAATTAAATATTCAAGTTATTTAATTCAACGACTAATTAAATTCTCTAATCAACTATTTAAATAATTAAATAAATTAATTATTATATCGCTGAAAATGCGGGTCATTACATTCTTCCCCACTTAAAATAATTTCGTCCTCGAAATTGCTAAGGTATAAAACAAAGCCTATCGACTGGTCAGAACTTAGTTGTTCACTTCTTAATTATAGTTTTCAACCGAACCAATTTAAATTTAATTAAATTATTAATTAATTCTTATCAACAAAAAATTTCAAAAATCCTGAAAATTTTGTAACACCTTAACTTTCGAAAAATTTCGCTAGCTCCCCCTTTGTACTGGTCAATAGCTCAAACTCCAACTCGCCTCTCTGGGCCTTCTTCAACCCAAAAGAAAATCAAATAGCCAAGCGGCTTGCCAATTCGGCTCATCAAAATCTCAAACCCATATGTAATATAAACAAGCACCTTTTTGTCGGGCATACCATTATATCCCTTCCATCTGTTACTACTTCAGCATATACAAATACCATTCCAATCAAACTCCAATTAATTTCATCTCCAACACAACCGTTCGCTTATATCCAAGTCGAATTCAATTTCAGATCATTCTTTAATCAAATCCAGTTCCATTTAACTTAGTCAAAGTTAAATTCTAATTTATTATTCACTTTTACCATCTCATTCTAATTAACTTCATTAGCTAAATTTTAATTCCAGAATTTAAATTCCTGGGTTTATTTCAAATCAATTTGGAATCATAATGCCAATTCAAAACCTTTGAATTTCTAAACAACCTGTTTTCGCAAAACATTTCAAACACAAAATCTTTGGTAGTAATCCGTCACTTAGGAACTCGAAAATCGCACCGACGATGTATCGATCCATCCTCGGAATTATTTTCCAGTCATTAAGGTGAGTTCAATACTGTATCAAATTCAAATTGAAAAAAAAAATCAAAATCTCCCAGGAACTTAAAATTTCCTTATTTTAATTCCTAATTCTGATTTAAATTCAGATTTAATTCATCTTATTTCACATACTTAACTTATATGAATTCTGATTAGTTATTTATAGCCATTTCACCTTTTTATAGTCTCATTCGATTATACTAACAACCAACACAAGCAATTATTCTATGATAATTTCAAAACATATCATGTTAGTTCATCGTATTCGAGTGTTTAGAAACTCCTACCGATACAGTTGATCAGACTGATCGACCAGAACTCATAAACAACTCAACCAATAAATCTCCACAATATAAAACCATTTTTATATTGAATAACATATACGCATTCATATATATACACTCAAACTCAATCTAGGGTATTACTGACCCCATCTCTACTGAGTCACGCCATAGAGCCAAGGTAATAACTTAACCTGACTATAATACCAACTGGAACAACCCAGATTTTGACGATCTTGGTTATCCGATATACAACACATTTCGAACATCCAAGGATTGAAAATAACCGAATAGTTAATGAAAGAAGTTAGAGGGTGAGAATAGATAAGATAGAACAATTAGATTAGAAGAAGAAGGACATGATCAATAAAGTAAACACGAATCTCACTGCGGAACGAATAAAATATAACATAACTTTTGAAATACAAACATTTTGTATACAATAACACTTATCAGAGTACAACACTTACAACAACAGCGGAATAAATAATAGCTATAAATCCTGAACCCTCCTGCTCCAAGCTCCTCAAGTATCTGTAAATCCCGACTACTTGACTGCCCGTACAAATTTAGGCACACAAGAGTTTAGGGAAACAAAACAAAAAAAACTCCAGGTCAGTCATGGGTCTGGTATGAGTAAAACAGTTTAAAACAGTTTGAACAAGTAAACGATATCTCATAAGACCACGCTGTACAACGGAACGGGTTTTCCACTTATGAGAATTCAAAATATCTTTATCTCAAAAACCTTTTGGTATTATAATAATGTCTACCAACAACAATATAATAATCATCTAGCTGAAACGGTTTCATCTCACGTTCTACATATATAGTATATAATCAGAACCGCAAGCACGTATTGGGTAATGGATTTCCAACTATGACAAGGCATGGAACCACCTTCTGATCAGTGTACTCTAGGAACGATACACTGGAGTTCAACAAGAACATCTTGCAACTCAGCCACACATGACCGACCACTCATTTCGCTTCAGTGTATTGAATGTATATCACCAACGGGTGGGATCAGCAACCGTTTCCCGCATATATATATGGGACAACACTGATAGATTAAAGAAGCAAATGAATATTCTCTAGGTAGGTGATTATATACCCTACTTCGGTGCGACCGACTTAGCCATGCTGCCTGCACAATTTCTGTCATTTACCGGATGTGAGGCTAGAAGCTACACTTATCTTTTTTTCATATCATATCTTCATTCACTTAGAAAGCCACATCGTCATACCCTTTAAATCACAAATTGATTTATCCAAAAGTAACATGGGTATACAGCTAAGAGAAAAGAATTCCTCCGCCACCAAACGTGAATGCGTTTGAAGAGATCAACTTACGCAATCTATCAGATATACTCTGTCAGTCCTTCGTCCATACAAGTCGTCCTGGGACTGGACAAACCGAAGGCACTATTCAGTACGTCCATTTTAGGCACTGTTATCTAAGACTTATACAATAGCCCTTGCACTTTACTCCGTATTCAATTATATTTAGCATATATGATTCGCAATGCTTATGCCAATATAGAGTGGTTCTTTGGATAATAATCCAACCGGTCTCACCATATTAACAACGTTAAAAATGGTAAACTTTGATAGTCGGTGATTTAACTATCAAATGAAAACATGTCCGTGTACACACGACGATCATATTTCCAAATGGAATTATCGATCCAGTCATCAGCTATATATATATAACTATATATATTCATATTTCCTTATTTTTCTATATTTAGAAAATGTATGTTATTAACACTGGAAAACATTTCCATAGCTTATTTACGTTTCACTATTCTTCCACAACTATCAGTCCCTGGTTGTAAACTACTATGAGAACAATTCCCTAAGTATTAATCCCGAAGGCCGAAACCAACATCAGATTGACACTTAGAAAACCATTCAATTTACTAATCTCTAGTGAGTTTCTAATTTTGCTTAACTCTATTTGATTTACTCTATTTCGAATAACTAATATTCTATTTAACTCTATTCGATTACCTCCTCTATTTATTTTCCAAATAAATAATCCTTTATTCTATTTATTTGTAAATGGTTTACAAATATTTCTCTTTCTGTTTGTTTTATTTATTTTCTAAATAAAAGATCCTTTTTTTACTTCTATTTATTTATCAAATAAATATTCCATTTCAATTCTATTTATTTAACAAATAAATATCCCTTTATCATATCTTATTTATTTTCCCAATAAATGTTTCTTATATGATCTTTATGAACCCATAGCCCTTTTATAAAATCTTTTGATTTTATAAATAAATTTCCTTTTTATTTCTTCTTTGATTTTATAAAGTATTTTCTTTTATAAAAATCATTTTTCCTTTTATATATAAAATCCATCGATTTTACATAAATGATTTATATTTCAAAATCTACTTTGAAAATCTCCTTTCTATTTCCCAGTATTTCTTACGGTATTTAATATACCAAACCACAAAAATGGGTATCATTTAAACATACATAATCAAACAGATTATATATCACATCATATACTACAATACATGAACAAAACAGTATTATAAATATTAAGGAGTGCAGTTGGACCCCTCCAACCTGTTTCCCAGCATCCACAGACGTTACACAATATAGTCAACATCACTGTCAGTTAAATATGAAATATTCTGTTAACAGAATCAATATATATAGATTTAACGGTTTTTATATATATAGAGATATATTTATTTATATATATATATTTTCCACTAACTGACTAGCAGATCAATCAACAGTCAACACACAATCAATCAGAAAAATTTTAGCAGTTCTAAAAAATACAACATGAAAATATAAACTATTCAGAGTTAGTGAGATTTACTCACATTGGACGATCATCGTTAATAACAATAACCATCCCTTGATTTGATTCAGATGGACAATTTATTTTACAATAAATTGTAGCAAGGTCGAATTCTCTCCCAGTCAGTTCCGTTGCGTAGTCGTCGTCCATACGATCGTAACGGACCCTGTTTTGCGGATTTCCATTTACATATAATAAAGTTATTCAGATTACACATTATTCAAATAATTTAAATTAATTAAACTAAAACATTGTTATTAATATGGATTTTGGGCTGTAACTTTTCATACAAACTTTGGCCCATCATTTAGCAGACCCGTCCTCTCCCTGTTCTTTCCCAACACTACAACAAGTTTCAAACTTTAACCCAAGAACGCAGCACTACACTTCACCTTACGGCCCATCATCCACCATAAGAACCCTGACCCGCTTATGAGTTCTTCTCCTTCATTCAAACCCGACAGCAAAAGGGATGGCTATTACCCATCCTCCCGTATTTCCGCAGTAACATCAAACTACCCTTTCATCAAGACCCCCCCAAAACTTCATACTAAACATAACATAAATCATTTCCTATATTTCTGCACCTAGACCCCTTCTCCTGCTTCTCGTGAACCCCACCGGTGGTTTGAACTTCTACAGGCCATCTCGGGATCCTCCCTCCCCTTCGTGAGTTCCAGAAACGCGAATCTGAAACCAGACTCAGTGACCTCTGAAACACTTTCATTTCCTATGTCCATCTTCACTACTATATCATGGAAAATTTAACAATATACACTACAGTGACCTCCTGCAAATACCACCTCGCAGCACCCCTTTTTCCCTGTGGTTTCCCCGTTAAAATCCCTTATCATCCTCCTGTAGTTCGAATCACTCCACCAAGCCAATATCGAACCTTCCTGCGCCTCATCGCTTCATCGAAACCCACCCAAAACCACCAGAAATTACCTTCTCGAGACCGCCTACCCCCTTTCCGATTAACGCTGCAATTTCCAGCGATCCAAAACGAAACCGACCTCAGCGAAATGCCCCAATATGCGAAGAGATATGTTCCAGTAATTAGAATATGTGTTTATTTTGATTTATAGTATTTTGCGGGAATTTCTTGGATTTTTGAAGGAGGAGTTCTTCACCTTTTCTTGCTTCGAGTGGCAGCTTGGTCTTTGATCGTGGAATGGAACTGATTTGGTTAAGGGAGAAGTTAAAGTAATTATATAGGGTGTATTTTAGTGGTCAGAACCCGCTCCAACATGGCTTCAGTGGTTACCACTCACCAGTGTACTAAGATATTCTTTTTTGGTTGTATAAATGGAATAAAATGTATTTCACGTGAACGAAGAAAATGAGACACAAAAGTCTACGTTGCTTTTAACATGTGAGATATCTAGCTTACACAGTTGTTTACGGACTGATATAAAAATATCATTGAGATGAGAAATGTGCCACAATCCCAAAAATATAATAATATCAGTAGTTCAACTCGTATTGTGAAACCCAAAAATGTTGATATAGGGTGTCAACACTCCAAATAAAAAGTTGCTTATTTAATTAATTAAAAATTACAGTAAAATTCTAAAAATTAAATTACCGTTACGTCTCAAAAGTACCTTGTCTAAATTCAAACCCGATATCTAGTTATATCGAATAAACCGTTACGGTCGATAAACGATTCTATAGCGACTTTTCTAAAATTTGATTTGGACATAAATCAAAATCTACATGACGAAATCCCGATTTTTCTCTTCCACTAGAAAGATATACTTCAACAGCTCCAAACGTTTCTTGTTTCATAGAAATCCGGCTTAAAACGAATCATGTACATTCAGTTGAAGTTCGAATCGCCAAATTACGAACTGCAGTGCCATTTCAAGCTCGATTTTAATTCTAATATAATTATACGTTCAAACTTCGTTTAAATAATATATTCGTTATTATAATTCAATTTTAAACTGAATTATATACTTTGAATTGTCCAGTTCACACAATATTGTGAATTCCACTAATTTTGATTATTTCTGAATTATATATATGTATTATTTAATTATTATTTTAATTAAATATTCAAGTTATTTAATTCAATGAATATTTAAATTCTCTAAACCACAGTTTAAATAATAAAATAAATTAATTATTATATCGCTGAAAATGCGGATCATTACAATGATGAACCATGTTATATTTCTATTTCATCCCCGTAACTGAGTTTTCAAAAGTCATACAGTGAAATCTTCGATTTTCAAACTGATGTTTCACATCTAGAATTCGATGGTGCACCCAATAGACGTGGGTTGTTCTACCAACCATAACATTGTATCTATTTTGATTTACTCGAACCATAACTAGTCAAAACGAAGCTCTCTCATATATCTATAGGATTAACGGGTTCTACCCATCTCATCTTAGTTCAGTAACCCAGAAATTCAGTCTTAATGTTGTTGGGAACATCGAAAGCTTTTTTAGCTCAATTTTTCGCATGTCGTTTTATTGGTCAAAGTTATGGTTAGCGGAACAAACCAGGTCTACTAGGTGCAACATCGATGTCCTGAGGTGCAACATCCATTTGAAATTCTAAGATTGCACAGTATGAAATTTGAAAACTTGTTTATATGGATGAAATAGAAATATAACATGGTGCATCTATTCCAAAATATAGTAAATTGAATTCCAACCAAAGTCAAACACCCTTTGACCAACACAACGGCATGCGAAAAAATGAGCTAAAAAAGCTTTCGATGTTCCTAATAGTCATTATGATTGAATTTCTTGATTACTGAATAAGGATGAGATTGGTGTAACCTGTTAGTCCTATAGTTCTATGAGAGAGCTTCATTTTGACTGGTTATGGTTTAGTAACTCAAAATGGATACAAAGTTATGGTTGGCGGAACAACCCACGTCTATTGGGTGCAACATTGAAGTCTTGAGGTGCAACATCAATTTGAAAATCCAAGATTGCACTGTATGAATTTTGAAAACTCATTTATGGGGATGAAATAGAAATATAACATGGTGCATCATATTCCAAATTATAGTAAATCGAATTCCTACCACGGTCAACCCCACTTTGACCAACAAAACGGCATGTGAAAAATTTAGCTTAAAACGCTTTCGAGATTACCAAAAGTCATTATGATTTAATTACTTAATTACTGAACTAAGATGAGACTGATGGAACCTATTAGTCCTATAGATCAATGAGATAGCTTTGTTTTGACTGGTTATGGTCCTAGTAACTCAAAATGAGTACAAAGTTATGGTTGGCGGAACGACCCACATCTGTGGGGTGCAACATCGAAGTCTTGAGGTGCAACATCCGTTTGAAAATGCAAGATTGCGCTGTATGGATTTTGAAAGTTCGTTTAAGGGGACAAAATAGAAATATAACATTGTGCGTTATATTCCAAAATATAGTAAATAAAATTCCAACCACGGTCAAACAACCTTTGACCAACAGAACGACTTGTGAAAAATTAAGCTAAAAAAGCTTTTGATGTTCCTAATAGTCGTTAGGATTGAATTTCTCGGTTACTGAACTAAGATGAGAATAGTGGAACCTGTAAATCCAATGGATCTATGAGAGAGTTTTGTTTTTACTGGTTATGGTTCTAGTAACTCAAAATGAATACAAATTATGGTTTGCGGAACAACCCACGTCTATGGGTGCAACATCGAAGTCTTGAGGTGCAATATCCGTTTGAAACTCCAAAATTGCACTGTATGACTTTTGAAAACTAGTTCATCGGGATGAAATAGAAATATAACATGGTGCATCATATTCCAAAATATAGTAAATTGAATTCCTACCACGGTCAACCCCCCTTTGACCAACAAAACGACATGTGTAAAATTGAGCTAAAAATGCTTTCGATGTACTCAAAAGTCATTATGATTGAATTTCTTAGTTAATGAACCAAGATGAGATTGGTGGAACCTATTAGTCCTATAGGTCTTTGAGAGAGCTTTGTTTTGAAAAGTTATGGTTCTAGTGAATCAAAATGGATACAAAGTTACGGTTAGCAAACCAACCCACGTCTATTGGATGCAACATCGAAGTCTGGAGGTGCAACATCCGTTTGAAAATCCAAGTTCGCACTGTATGACTTTTGAAAACTCGTTTATGGGGATGAAATATAAATATAACATGGTGCATAATATTCCAAAATATAGTAAATCGAATTCCGACCACAGTCAAACCCCCTTTGACCCACAAAACGGCATGTGAAAAATTGTGCTAAAAAAGCTTTCGATGTTCCAAATAGTATATATGATTGAATTTCGTGGTTATTGAACTATAATGAGATAGGTGGAACTTGTTAGTCCTATATTTCTACGAGAGAGCTTCGTTTTGACAGGTTACGGTTCTAGTAACTCAAAATGGATACAAAGCTATGGTTGGCCGATTGACCCATGTCTATTGGGTGAAACATCGAAGTCTTGAGGTGCAACATCCATTTGAAAATCCAATATTTCTCTATATGACATTTGAAAACTCGTTTGTGGAGATGAAATAGAAATACAACATGGTGCATTATATTCCAAAATATTGTAAATGGAGTTCCCACCACGGTCAAACCACCTTTGACCAACTAAACGACATGTGAAAAATTGAGCTAAAAAGCTTTTGATGTTCCTAATAGTCATTAAGATTGAATTTCTTTGTTACTTAACTAAGATGAGATGGGAGGAACTTGTTCAGTCCTATAGATCTATGGGAGAGCTTCGCTTTGACTAGTTATGGTTCTAGTAACTCAAAATGGATACAAAATTTTGGTTGGCGGAACAACCCACGTCTGTTGGGTGCAACATCGAAGTCTTGAAGTGCAACATCCATTTGAAAATCCTAGATTTCACTGAATAATTTTGGGAAACTCGTATATTGGGATGAAACAGAAATGTACATGGTGCATCATATTCCAAAATATAGTAAATCGAATTCTGACCACTGTCAAACTCCACTTGACCAACAAAACGACATGTGAAAAATTGAGATAAAAAAGCTGTCGATGTTCCCATTAGTCATTAAGGTTGAATTTCTTTGTTACTAAACTAAGATGAAAAAGGTGGAACCTGTTAGTCCTATAGATATATGATAGATCTTCGTTTTGACTTGTTATGGTTCTAGTAACTCAAAATGGATACAAATTTATGGTGTGCAGAATAACGCACATCTGTTGGGTGCAACATTGAAGTCTCGAGGGGCAACATCCATTTTCAACTCCAAAATTGCACTGTATGACTCTTTAAAACTCGTTTATAGGGATAAAATAAAAATATAACATTGTTCGTCATATTCCAAAAAATTGTAAATCGAATTCCTACCACGATCAACCCCCCTTTGACCAACAAAACGACATGTGAAAAATTGAGCTAAAAAACTTACGATGTTCCCAATAATCATTATGATTCAATTTCTTGGTTACTGAATTAAGATTAGATTGGTGGAACCTATTAGTCCTCTAAATCTATGGGAGAGCTTCGTTTTGACTGGTTATGGTTCTAGTATCTCAAAATGGATAAAAAGTTATGGTTGGCAAAACAACCCACGTCTGTTGGATGCAACATCGAAGTCTTGAGGTGTGACATCCGTTTGAAAATCCAAGATTGCATTGTATGACTTTTGAAAACTCGTTTATGGGGATGAAATAGAAATATAACATGGTGCATCATATTCCAAAATATAGTAAGTCAAATTCCGACCATGGTCACAATCCTTCCCTTTGACCAACAAAACGACATGTGAAAAATTGAGCAAAAAAAGCTTTCGATGCTCCTATTAATCATTAAAATTGAATTTCTTGGTTAATGAACTTAGATGAGATTGGTGGAACCTGTTTTTTCTATAGATTTACGATAGGGCTTCGTTTTGACTGGTTGTGGTTCTAGTAATGCAAAATGGATACAAAGTTATGGTTGGAGGACAACCCACGTCTGTTAGGTGCAACATCGAAGTCTTGAGGTGCAATATCCATTTGAAAATCCAAGATTGCACTGTATGACGGTTGAAAACTCGTTTATGGGGATGAAATAGAAATATAACATGGTGAATCATATGCCAAAAACTAGTAAATCAAATTCCTACCACGGTCAAACCCCCTTTGACCAACAAAACGGTTTGTGAAAATTTGACCTAAAAAAGCTTTCGATGTTCCCAATAGTCATTAAGCTTGAATTTCTTGGTTATTCAACTTAGATGAGATGGGTGGAAACAGATATATAAGAGGGCTTTGTTTTGACTTGTTATGGTTCTAGTAACTCAAAATGGATACAAAGTTATGGTTGGCGGAACAACCCACGTCTGTTGGGTGCATCATCGAAGTCTGGAGGTGCAACACCAGTTTGAAAATCCAATATTGCACCGTATGAGTTTTGGAATCTCGGTTGTGGGGATGAAATAGAAATATAGCATTGTGAATCAGATTCCAGAAAATAGTAAGTCGAATTCCCACCACGGTCAAACCACCTTTGACCAACAAAACGACATGTGAAAAATTGAGATAAAAAAGATTTCAATGTTCCTAATAGTCATTAAGCTTGAATTTCTTGGTTACTGAACCAATATGAGAAAGATCGATCCTGTTAATGCTATAGATATATGAGAGAGCTTCGTTTTGACTGGTTATGGTTCTAGTAACTCAAAATGGACACAAAGTTACGGTTGGTGGAATAACCCACGTCTATTGGGTGCATCATCGATGTCCTGAGGTGTAACACACCATGTACATTAATGTCACTCACAAAGGGAATACATCAATGTCCATGACGCGTTATTGTTGTATAGAACAGATAAATTACAAGAATAAATAAATAAATAAAACACAGCGGAAGATAAAACTTATTTCATTGCATCATAACTCAGAACAAGATTACATAAGTAGTCTCCAAAACCATTACAATAGGATCAATAGTCTTTTCCAAAAGTTTCAAAGTACATAAAGAAGCAAATACTTAAATAACATAAATGCATAAATCCCCACTGAGCATAAGCAAATACATAAAGTTGAAAGAGTTCAGAGCGATACATCTACTCTTTTCAAGCAACTGAAAGAAATCGGCACAAAGCTGTAGTATTCCGTCCTTGCAAACCTGAGGGGGGAAGGAAAGAGAAGAAGTGGAAACAAAACGGGTCAGACATAAAGTCTGGCGAGTCCAGTAATTTTCACAAATAATAGGTAAGGTAAACGATAAAGACATAAATAGGCATCATGATATGGCTGTAACATAGATAAGGTAGATAAATAGGATGGACAAGATGATTCTGTTCCTAAGTACTAAGACAATCCTACATCTTGGCTAAGCGAAAAACCCTCCAAGTACTAAACCCGAAGACCGAAGTCAACGTCAGACTAGCACCAAAAGGACTATGCAACTCAACCAACATGTATTACGTTACACCGCACTTTTACTAAGTTAGACCACATTACTTAATTACACCGCACATCTACTAGTCTCTATTTACTAAAGGTTGATACCTTCCCACTAACTGTACCCACATGACAAACTTGGTAGTTACTTGTATCTAGCTGCTATCGTAGGTGCCAGCTTGCTTGTACCACCGCTAAGGTACCCTTACCCTATCCATTCGATTGGCTCCGTAAACCCCGTAGGCAACCCTGCTGGCCCCACAGTGTGGTGTATCACTTCCCAAAGTGGCAACCCCGATACCAACATAAAATGCACGGCCATACCTACATGATGCAACAACGTCTTACCTACCAGCCCGGTCCCATGCACGCACATAAACCCATTGGACTCGCGTTGCCACCGCTATTCACGTTTTGACATCTTACATTCAAGTCCAGTAAACGTGCCCCAACCGCGGCCTAGTACCGGGACTAATTAGATACTCAAACAAGTTACTGGTTGAAACAGGTCCGCCATCCGACACAAGCCTCCAACCTATGCTTGGTCCCCATTAGGTTTTTCTCCCACTTAACTATTTTAATTTAAATGTCCAAGTCTTACACATGCTATGTTTAAGTCCATACTTACATGTCATAATTTACATGTCTTATCTTATATCGGTTAATTCCATATTTACATGTCATAATTTACATGTCACCCCACTTAACCCTCTAACCATACCGATGTCTTATTATGGTTAATATTCCTTAATTCATTCCTTATGACGAAAGGTGCATGACCTCCCACATTAGACCGAACGCTTTGTGGCCGCTGGATTTGTCGGGCGGTTCCGGGCAGTCTTACGCCACAAGCCGGGTCTAACCTCATGTCATTAACCGTTGCGCCTACAATTCATTTCTTTGACCTCTCACATTAGACGTCCAATTGTGGCAACTGGATTTCCCGGGTGGTTCTGTGCAGTCCTACACCACAATTGCGCCAAACCTCGTGTTAAAGGTTTATTAATAATCGTATTTCAGCCATACCCAATTTTCATGTCATGTATATCCAATTAAACATATAATCATGTTTATAATATTGCCTATTCCAAATTGTTACTAATTACATATTAATTAGCCTCAATTACAGATTTACAATAATAGGCAATTTCATCAATTCCATGTAATTCATACCCAAATATGCCAATTTCACATATTATCCAATTATCCAAAATATCCAATAATATCCAATTTCCATATTTCACATATTTCCATCGTTCCCACGTATTTGCATTCACGCGTATTTTTAACATAGGCTCGAAGGTAGCCTAGATCCAAAAATAAAAGGAATAGGGATAAGAAGAGAGAATCAAAACACAGAAAATTGGAATTAACAAAACATCATGAAATAAAGGGGCATGTAAACTGGAATAGAGGCATAATGACAGATACAACATGAATAATCTGATAAAAGGTTTGAACTTTACATAGAAACATAGGCATATGATGATATGAATCAAAAAGGTGAAGACTTGGATGAGATTTAAATTACATACATACATATGAATCCTCTTTAAAACTTCATTATGTTACTTTTAATCCCATTATATTATGAAAATCACTGTACTCAACTTTCGTGGTTAAAGAATACAATTATGCACTGAAATTTGTGTAGAAACGTTGTGGTGTTGCTGGTTTATCTTCTTGAATTGTTGTACAAGCTCTAATCTTTAATTTGAGTTGAAGTTGAATTGTAGAGATTTGATTTAGAGGCGGCGGTTAGGGTTTAAGAGATAGTTTGACAGCATAATGGTGTCATAGATAATATTTATGAATTAGGGTTAGGTCTTAGGGTGTATATATAGGTGTAGGAAGTTATTTAGGACCATTAGATTAACACTGAACCATGAGAATCAATCAGATGCCACATATGCCTTTGAGCGAATCGGCCCACGGGTTGACAGCCAAACACCCTGAATTAACCCCTAGTCGACCCAGCGAGGCTCGGGTCGACCACAAAAATGGGCCGGTTCGGTTATTTCCCCTCCCAATTCGCTGTTTTGAACTTTTTTGCATATTTATTTATCTAATATATATATATATATATATATATATATATATATATTTCTCTCATACGCATACAAACTTCAAGGCTTAATAACATTTTCATAAGGTATCCATTTTGTGCAAACCAAATGTCAATCTTGACCCAAAATTTTGAAACGAACATAATAGCGCAACCCATTTCACTCAATTCTTTTCTGATAATTAATTATACTTTAATTTGTGAATTTTAATGTTATAAAATTACGGGGTGTTACATTCTTCCCTCCTCAAAGGATTTCGTTCCCGAAATCTCCATGTTAAGAAGAATGTATCCTACTATCCAATCATCCATCTACTCAACCATCATCCACAAGCATCCATTGTCCTTAAAGGATTTCTAATGCTTTTCATGTACATATGCATAGTGTGTGTATATGTCCGTATACTAATGCAAAATCAGGCGGTCCACTGATTCAGTCGACCTCCTTAATGCAAATAATGATAGTGCCATGTATCCATCATGTATGTAAAGAACCCTATACATATCATTACTACATGTGTGCACAACCATTCATTTAAATACAACATCCATATGATACACACCTTCAATGTACATTCATTTTACTAAATACATCCATTTATATGCAATATGCAATATGAAAGTGACTGAGCCAATCTAGTGCCTAAAGTGTGTGTATATGCATCCACGAGCAACCGCTAGCAAACACTTGCATCCACATGCATCCACCATACATAACATGTCTCAAACACTTGTTTCAACCATAAGACTACCCTATCTAAAGGTCAAAGATACTAGCGAGAGGACATGCTAAAGATAGAACAAGTACAAGCTAAGCGATAAAGGAGAAATTAAAAGACATACCATCGGAAAAAAAGGGTACAATGTACGCATCTTCTCTTCCGTCTCCCAAGTAGCATCGCTCTCGTCATCTCCCCATTGCACTTTAACTAGCTTGACCTCTCGATTCCTCAACTTCTTAATCTCTGACCCAAGAATGCATGTAGGAGCTCGTCGAATCGTCGCATCATGCTCTATCTCCACATCTCTAAGCAAGCTCGGCTCTACCACTTCCGCGGTCTCATGCAAGCACTTCCTCAAATGTGATACTTGGAATACATCGTGTACGCCACTAAGTCTCTCGGGCAACTCCACTCTATACGCCATCTGTCCAATCCTCTCCTTAATAGGAAACGACCCTACGAACCTTGGTGCTAACTTCCCAACGGACTCAAAGCGAACAACATTCAGTAATGGAGACACCTTGATAAAGACCATGTCCCCAATATCAAACTCAAGATCTGTCCTCCTCTTGTCCGCATACGATTTCTGCCTATCTTGTGCCATCTTCATCCCCCTTCAAATCAAATCAATCGTTTCCGAAGTCTATCTAATCATATCAGTCACAAGCAAGATCTTATCCGTAGATTCCCACCAACATGTAGGTGAATGACACGGCCTTCCATAAAGAGCCTTGAAAGGTGCCATGCCAATGCTAGACTGAAAACTATTATTATACGCGAACTCCACCAAAGGAAGATGCTCCTCCCATGTACCTCTGAAGTCTAAAACACATAGCCTCAAAAGGACCTCTAGAATACGATTCACCCTCTCGGTCTGGCCGTCCGTCTGAGGATGATATGTGGTGCTCAAACATAATTAAGTCCCTACCGCCTCTTGCAAGCTCTTCCAAAACTCTCTAGTAAAGATAAGATCGCGATCGCTCACTATGCTAGAAGGAACACCGTGCAAACGAACTATCTCTCGAATGTATACGGAGGCTAACCATGGAGCGGTCCTCTTACTCTTCAAGGGAATGAAATGGGCGCTCTTAGTAAGTCTGTCTACCACGACCAAAATCCCCATATTACCCTTCCTCGATCTTGGTAACCCATCAACAAAGTCCATCGAGACACTTCCCACTTCCATTGTGGGACCTCCAATGGGTTAAGCAACCCACCGGGCTTCTTTTGCTATGTTTTTACTTATTGGCACACCAAGCATCTTGCGACAAACTCGGCCACATCCCACTTTATATCGGCCCAAAAGTAAACTCGTCTCATGTCCATGTACATCTTGTCCCCGCCGGGATGAATGGTCATCTTCGAACGATGGGCTTCATCAAGAATGGTCTTCCTCAAGTTCTTGTCTCATGGTACACAAAGTCTATCGTCCCTACGTAACCAACCCTTATCATCTAGGGTATACCTACTGAAATGGCTTGATGACTCCCCCTTATGAGCTTCTCTACTAACTCAACCAACTGTGGGTCATCTCATTGTGCCTCAACAATCCATCCCAAAAGCGTAGGTCTGACCTCTAAGGATGCTAACAAACCTGGTACAAAGTCAATGGAAGATCTAAAGTCAAACGTAGAGATGAACTCTATGCTTCGCCGCTCAACAAACAACGGACTCATGGACAACCTTTTCCTACTTAAGGCGTCTCCTACCACGTTACCCTTGCCAGGAGTATATGCTATCTTGAAATCGTAGGACGCTAAGAATTCCATCCACCTTTGCTGCCTTAAGTTCAAGTCCTTCTGAGGGAACCAGTATATTAGTGATTTGTGGTCTGCGAACAATTCGAATTTCTCGCCAAGAAGATAATGGCGCCAAGACTTAAGCGCGCAAACAATAGCGGCCAACTCTAGGTCATGTATAGGGTAATTTCTCTCATGCACTCTCAACTGCCATCCTCCATAGGTTATTACCCTCCCTTCTTGCATTAAGACTGCGCCTAGTCCTGTCCCACAAGCATCGGTATAAACGGTGAATGGCTTACTCCCATCTGGCAACGCTAAGACTGGGGCTGTGGTCAAAGCTCTTTTTAAACGTTGGGACACATCATCACAATCTACGTCCCACGTGAAAACAAGGTTCTTCTTTGTCAAGCGTGTCAATGAGGCTGATATCTTTGCGAAGTCCTTGATAAACTTCCTATAGTAGCCAGCCAACCCCAAGAAACTCCTCACCTCGGTAGCATTTTTAGGGACCTTCCAATCTTGGATGGCCACCACCATTGCGGGATCCACAGCTATCCCTTCTTTAGAAACCACGTGCCCTAAGAATCGCACTTCCTTCCACAAAAAGTGACATTTAGAAAATTTAGCTTTAAGATTATGCGCTCGAAGGGTCTCCAACACTTCCCTAAGATGTAGGGCATGCTCTTCCTCGCTTTTAGAAAAGATCAAGATGTCATCCACAAAGACCACCACGAATTTATTAAGGTACTTCCTAAACACCCTACTCATTAAGTCAACAAAGTATGCAGGGGAGTTTGTCAAACCATAGGGCATCACCAGCCACTCATAGAAACCGTCCAGAGTCCTAAAGGAAGTCTTATCTATGGTATCCTCCGCCACTCTCAATTGATGGAAACCAGTGGCTAAGTCCAACTGCGAAAACACTGAGGCACCAACTAACTGATCGAAGAGATCATCAATCCTCGGCAGTGGGTGCCTATTCTTCTTAGTAAGCTTATTAAGTTCTCTATAGTCCACACAAAGTCTAAGGGACCCATCTGCCTTCGTAGCAAATACTACTGGAGCACCCCACTCCGATATACTACATCTTATGAACCCATTCTCAAGCAACTCCCCTACTTGCTTATTGAGTTCCCTCCTCTCACGAGGAGCCATGTGGCGTACTGGTAGAGATACAAGTTTTGCATCATCTACAAGATAAATACGAAAGTTTATCTCACGTTTTGGGGGTAGACCGCTCACCTCATCGAAGACATCAACATATTCACAGACTATACGAACAAAATGTAAATCATCTTGGATGTGTCAAGTGACTCAAGATAACTAAGCATCACCGATCCTGTAGGGTCACAAGAAATATCAAGGGGCATTCCACTATGAGTCAACAATTTTACTACCCGTCGTTCGCAATCTAGGATGGCACTATGTCTGGCTTGCCAATCCATCCCAAGAATCAACACATAGCCCATGAAACCAAGCACAAAAGCATTACATTCAAAACCAATGCCTAAGATAGACAATCTCAAGATAAAAGAGCCGACCCACTAATAGGATTTGAGACTATAATGGGATCGACAACGAGACTTGTATTTAAGTGCAGTGTTTCAACTAATGATGTAGAGATAAACAAATGTGATGCGCCAGATTCGAATAAAGTACGGACAGGATGATCAAACAAGAAAATCAAACTTTCAACAGAAATTTTTCTACCATCTTCCTGTCCCAGAGCGATGAGTTTATGAACCTGCCCTCCCGAAGTAGAACCTGCCCTTTGCCCTTGCTTCTTAGGACAGTCCTTGACAGCATGACCTGGATCACCACAATGATAACAAGCGAACTTCTTCTTCTTCCTACAGTCTTTCTTCAAATGGTCGGGTATCCCACAGTTGTGACACTTCTTCTTTTCTTTACCACCTTTCTTTTGTTGTTGGGCTTTCTTTGGATCCTCCTTCTTACCTTGCGGCCTAAAAGTACTTACACCCTTATCTCTTCATGCATGCATGCGATATCAACAAGCTTTTCATACGTAGCCCCCATTGGAATGTGGGACATAGCCAAACTGTGAAGCGGTTCATTGAGGCGCTCTGCAAACCTCAAGGCCTTCATGTGACGCGTGTTCACCAACTCTAGCCCAAATCTCGCCAACTTATTAAATTCAGTCACATACTCATTCATGGTCAAGTTTTTCTGCTTCAATGTCAAGAACCTCTCCACGTACATACTCTCCTCAGCTTGAGAAAGGAATTTCAACTCAAACCTTCCCCTAAAATCTGCCCACGTCTCTACAACACGCTCTCCATTAGTAACCTCCCACTAGAACGAAGCTTCATCCTTCATTAACCAAGCAGCCAATTGGACCTTCTTACAATCGTACAAATCGAAAATGCCAAATAGTTCCTCCACTTATTTCAACCAATTTCTAGCTTCAACGAATGTTTCAGACCCACTAAAAGGTTTTCCACCCATCGAATGAAAGTCTTTACATATCTTGGAGAAAGCATCTCGACGCGGAGGAATGAATAGAGCTGGGGGAGGAGGAGGAGGAACGTCGGCCAGACCCACGACAGTAGCCCTAGCCTCGAGATATTGACGAAACCAACCGGGTACATGAACACCCACTGGTATCTCAGATGCTCCAGACATGCTGAAAAGAGAAAGAAAAAGTTTCAAATCAAGGGAAGTGAAAGAGAGATGTATGGCTTGCGGGGATTATGCTCTTTAAAGTAAACTTCCCTTGAAAATAGCTTCTTTAAAACAAGTTTTTGAAAATAATTTCTATGAAAATAATACTTTTGAAAACACTTTTCAAAGCTTTTTATCTGTTCTTGTAACCTTAGCTCTGGTACCACGTGTAACACCCCATGTCCATTAATGTCACTCACAAAGGGAATGCATCAATGTCCAAGAAGCGTTATTGTTGTATAGAATAGATAAATTACAAGAATAAATAAATAAAACATTACAGCGGAAGATAAAACTTATTTCATAGCATCATAACTCAGAACAAGATTACATAAGTAGTCTCCAAAACCATTACAACAGGATCAATATTCTTTTCCAAAAACTTCAAAGTACATAAAGAAGCAAATACTTAAATACCATAAATGCATAAATCCCCACTGAGCATAAGCAAAGCCATAAAGATGAGAGAGTCCAAAGCGATACATCTACTCTTTTCAAGCAACTGAAAGAAATCGGCACTAAGCTGTAGTATTCCCTCCTTACAAACCTGAGGGGGGGGGAGGAAAGAATGGGGGTGGAAACAAAACGGGTCAGACATAAAGTCTGGCGAGTCCAGTAATTTTAACAAATAATAGGTAAGGTAAATGATCAAGACATAAATAGGCATCATGATATGGTTATAACATAGATAAGTTAGATAAAAAAGGATGGACAAGATGATTCCGTTCCTAAGTAATAAGACAATCCTACACCTTTGCTAAGCGAAAAACCCTCCAAGTACTAACCCCGAAGACCGAAGTCAACATCAAACTAGCACCCAAAGGACTATCCAACTCAACCAACATATATTTCGTTACACCGCACTTTTGCTAAGTTACACCACATCACTTAATTATACCGCACATCTACTAGTCTCTATTTACTAAAGGTTGATCCCTTCCCACTAATTGTACCCACATGACAACCCTTGTAGTTACTTGTACCTAGCTGCTATCGTAGGTGCCGGCTTGCACCTACCACCGCTAAGGTACCATAACCCTACCCATTCGATCGGCTCCCTAAACCCCGTAGGCACTCGTGCTGGCCCCACAGTGGGGTGTATCACTACCCAAAGTGGCAACCCCGATACCAACATGAAATGCACGGCCATACCTACACGACGCAACAACGTCTTACCTACCAGCCCGGACCCATGCATGCACATGAAATTGTCGGACTCGCATTGCCACCGCTATTCACGTTTGGGCCTTTTACATTCAAGTCCAGTAAACGTGCCCAACCCCGGCCAAGTACCAGGCCCAATTAGATACTCAAACGGGTTACTGGTTGAAACGGGTCCCTCATCCGATACAATCCTCCCACCTATGCTTGGTCCCCACTTGGTTTTCCTCCCACTTAACCATTTTAATTTAAATGTGCATGTCTTACACATGCTATGGTTAAGTCCATACTTACATGTCATAATTTACATGTCTTATCTTATACCGATTAAGTCCATATTTACATGTCATAATTTACATCTCACCCCACTTAACCCTCTAATCATACCCATGTCTTAATATGGTTAGTATTCCTTAATTCATTCCTTATGACGAACGGTACATGACCTTCGACATTAGACCGAACGCTTTGTGGCCGCTGGATTAGCCGGGTGGTTCCGGGCAGTCTTACGCCACAAGCCGGGTCTAACCTCGTGTCATTAACCGTTGCGCCTACAATTCATTCCTTTGACCTCTCACATTGGACGTCCAATTGCACCTACCCTCGTGTCAAAGATTTATTAATAATCGTATTTCACCCATACCCAATTTTCATGTCATGTATATCCAATAAAACGTGTAATCATGTTTATAATATTGCCTATTCCAAATAGTCACTAATTACATATTAATTAGCCTCAATTACAAATTCACAATTATAGGCAATTTCATCAATTCCATGTAATTCATACCCAAATATGCCAGTTTCACATATTATATAATTATCCAAAATGTCCAATAATATCCAATTTTCCATATTTCACATATTCCCCTCGTTCCCATGTATTCGCATTCGCGCGTATTTTTAACATAGGCTTGAAGGTAGCCTAGATCCAAAGATGAAAGGAATAGGGATAAGAAGAGAGAATCAAATCACAAAAAATTGGAATTAACACAATATCATGAAATAAAGGGGCATATAAACCGGCATAGAGTCATAACGACAAATTCAACATGAATAAAATGATAAAGGTATGAACTTTACATAGAAACATAGGCATATGATTACATGAATAAAAAAGGTGAAGACTTGGATGAGATTTAAATTACATACATACATATGAATTCTCTTTACAACTTCATCATGTTACTTTTAATCCCATTATATTGTGAAAATCACCGTACTCACCTTTCGTGGTTGAAGAATAGAATTATGCAATGAAATTGGTGTAGAAACGTTGTGGTGTTGCTGATTTATCTTCTTAAATTGTTGTGGAAGCTCTAATCTTTAATTTGAGTTGAAGTTGAATACTAAAAATTTGATTTAGAGGCGGCGGTTAGGGTTTAAGAGAGAGTTTGACAGCATAATCGTGTCATAGATAATATTTATGAATTAAGGTTAGGTCTTAGGGTGTATATATAGGTGTAGGAAGTTATTTAGGACCATTAGATTAACCCTAAACCATGAGAACCAATCAGATGCCACATCTGCCTTTGAGCGAATCGGCCCACGGGTTGATAGCCAAACACCCTGAATTAACCCCTAGTCAACCCAACGGGGCTCTGGTCAACCTCAAAAATGGGCCGGTTCGGTTATTCCCCCTCCCAATTCGTTGTTTTGAACTTTTTTGCATATTTATTTATTTAATTATATATATATATATATATATATATATTTCTCCTATATGCATACAAACTTCAAGGCTTAATAACATCTTCATAAGGTATCCGTTTTGTGCAAACCAAATGTCCATCTTGACCAAAAATTTTGGAATGAACATAATAGCGCATCCCATTTCACTTAATTCTTTTCTAAAAATTAAGATTACTTTAATGTGTGAACTTTAATGTTATAAAATTACGGGGTGTTACATGAGGTGCAACATCAGTTTGAAAATCCAAGATTGCACTGTTTGACTTTTGAAAACTCGTAACATGGTGCATCATATTCCAAAATATAGTAAATCGAATTCCGACCACGGTCAAACCACCTTTGACTAATAAAACGGCATGTGAATATTGAGCTAGAAAAGCTTTCGATGTTCCTAATAGTCATTCAGATTGAATATCTTGGTTACTGAACAAAGATGAGATAGGTTGAACCTGTTAGTCCTATAGATCAATGAGAGAGCTTCGTTTTGACTGGTTGTGGTTCTAGTAACTCAAAATGGATAAAAAGTAATGGTTGGCGGAATAACCCATGTAAGTTGGGTGCTACATCCATTTGAAAATCCAAGATTACACTGTATGACTTTTGAAAACTCGTTAATTGGGATGAAATAGGAATATAACATGGTGCATCATATTCCAAAATATTGTAAATCGAATTCCGACCATGGTAAAACCTCTTTGACCAACATAACGGCATGTGTAAATTTGAGCAAATAAACATTCGATGTTCCCAAAAGTTATTAAGATTGAATTACTTGGTTACTGAACTAAGATGAGATGGGTGGAACCTATTAGTTCTATAGATCTACGAGAGAGCTTATTTTTGACTGGTTAGGGTTCTGGTAACATAAAATGGATACAAACTTATGGTTGGTGGAACAACCTACGTCTGTTGGGTGCAACATCGAAGTCTTGAGGTGCAACATCTTCTTGAAAAACCAAGATTTCATGGTATGACTTTTGAAAACTCGTTTATGGGGATGTAATTTAAATATAACATGGTGAATCATATTCTAAAAAATAGTAAATCGAATTCCTATCACGGTCAACCCTCCTTTGGCCAACAAAACGACATGTGAAAAATTGAGCTAAAATAGTATTCTATGATCCCAACAGTCATCAAGATTGAATTTATTGGTTACTGAACTAAGATTAGATTGGTGGAACCTTTTTGTCCTATAGATCTGTGAGAGAGCTTCATTTTGACTGGTTATGGTTCTAGTAACTCAAATGGATACAAAGTTATGGTTGGTGGAACAACCCACGTCTGTTGCGTGCAACATCCGTTTGAAACTCTAAGATTGCACTATATGACTTTTGAAAACTCGTTTATGGGGATGAAATAGAAATATAACATGGTGCATCATATTCCAAAATATAGTAACCACCTTTGACCAATGAAATGGCATGAGAAAAATTAAGCTAGAAAAGCTTTCGATGTTCCAAAAAGTCATTAAGAATGAATTTCTTGGTTACTGGACTAAGATTAGATGAGTGGAACCTGTTAATCCTATAGATATATGAAAGAGCTTTGTTTTGACTGGTTATAGTTCTAGTAACTCAAATTGGATACAAACTTATGGTTGGTGGAACAACCCACGTTTGTTGGGTGGAACATCGAAGTCTTGAGGTGCAACATCCGTTTGAAAATCCAACAAAGTTATGGTTGGCGGAACAGACATGGGTTGTTCCGCCAGTCATAACTTTGTATCCGTTTTGAGTTACTAGAAACATAACCTGTTAAAACGAAGCCCTCTCATATATCTATAGGACAAACAGGTTCCAACAATCTCGTCTTAGTTCAATAACCAAGAAATTCAATCTTATTGACTATTAGGAACATCGAATGCTTTTATAGCTCAATTTTTCACATGTTGTTTTGTTGGTCAAAGGGGGGTTGACCGTGGTTGGAATTCGATTTACTATATTTTGGAATATGATGCACCATGTTATATTTTTATTTCATCCCCATATACGAGTTTTAAAAAGTCATACAATGCAATCTTGGATTTTCAAACGGATGTTGCTCCTCAAGACTTCGACGTTGCACCCAACAGACGTGAATTATTCAGTCAACCATAACTTTGTATCCATTTTGAGTTACTAGAACCATAACCAGCCAAAACGAAGCTCTCTTATTGATCTATAGGACTAACAGGTTCTGCCAATCTCATCTTAGATCAATAAACAAGAAATTCAATTACAATGGCTATTGGGAACATCGAAAGCTTTTTTAGCTCAAATTTTCACATGTCGTTTTGTTGGTCAAAGGTGGTTTACCGCGGTAGGAATTCGATTTGCTATTTTTTTGAATACGATGCACCATGTTTATATTTCTATTTCATCCAGATAAATGAGTTTTTAAAAGTCATACAGTGCAATCTCTGAGTTACAAACGGATGTTGCACCTCAAGACTTCAATGTTGCACCCAATAGACGTGGGTTGTTCCGCCAACCATAACTTTGTATCCATTTTGAGTTACAAACCATAACCAATCAAAACGAAGCTCTCTCATAGAACTATTGGACAAATAGGTTCTACTAATCTAATCTTAGTTAAGTAACCAAGAAATTCAATCTTAATAACTATTGGGAACATCGAAAGCTATTTTAGCTCAATTTTTCACATGTCGTTTTGTTGGTCAAATCGGGGTTGACCGTGGTAGGAATTCAATTTACTATTTTTTGAATTATGATTCACCATGTTATATTTCTATTTCATCCCCATAAACGAGTTTTCAAAAGTCATACAGTGCAATATTGGATTTTGGAATGGATGTCGCACATCAAGACTTCAATGTTGCACCGAACTGACGTGGATTGTTCCGCCTACCATAACTTGGTATCCATTTTGAGTTACTCGAAACATAACCAGTCAAAACGAAGCTCTCTCATAGATCTATAGGACTAACAGGTTCCACCCATCTTGTCTTAGTTCAGTAACCAAGAAATTCAATCTTAATGACTTTTAGGAACATTGAAAGCTTTTTAGCTTAGTTTTTCACATATCGTTTTGTTTGTCAAATGGGGTTTGACGTGGTCGGAATTCGTTTTACTATATTTTGGAATATGATGGACCATGTTATATTTCTGTTTCATCCCCCTAAACGAGTTTTCAAAAGTCATAATATGCAATCTCGAGTTTTCTAATGGATGTTGCGGACTTCGATGTTGCGCCCAACAAACGTGGGTTGTTCCGCCAAGCCTAACTTTGTATCCATTTTGAGTTACTAGAACCATAACCAGCCAAAACGAAGCCCTCCCATAGATCTATAGGACAAACATGTTCCACCAATCTCATCTTAGTTCATTAACCAAGAAATTCAATCATAATGACTATAAGGAAAGTCGAAAGTTTTTTTACCTCAATTTTTCACATGTCATTTTGTCGGTCAAAGGGCGTCACATGCCGTTTTGTTGGTCAAAGGAGGTTTGATCGTGATAGGAATTCGATTTACCATTTTTTAGAATATGATGCACCATGTTATATTTCTATTTCATCTGCATAAACAGGTTTTCAAAGGTCATACAGTGCAATCTTGGATATTCGAAAGGATGTTGTACCTCAAGACTTCGATGTTGCACCCAACAGACGTGGGTTGTTCCGCCAACCATAACTTTGTGTCCATTTTGGGTTACTAGATCCATAACCAGTCAAAACGAATCCCTCTCATAGAACTATAGGACAAATAGTTTCCACCAATCTCATCTTAGTTCATTAACCAAGAAATTCAATCTTAATGACTATTGGGAACATCGAAAGCTATTTTAGCTCAATTTTTCACATGTCGTTTTGTTCGTCAAAGGGGTTTGGTCGTGGTAGGAATTCAATTTACTATTTTTTGGAATATGACGCACCATGTTATATATCTATTTCATCCACAAAAATGAGTTTTCAATAGTAATACAGTGTAATCTTGGAGTTTCCAACGGATGTTGCACCTTAAGACTTCAATGTTGCATCCAACAGACATGGGTTGTTCCGTCAACCATAACTTTGTATCCATTTTGAGTTACTAAAACCATATCTAGCCAAAACAAAGCTCTCTCATCGATCTATAGGACTAACAGTTTCCACCAATCTCATCTTAGTTTAGTATCCAAGAAATTCAATCTTAATGACTATTGGGAACATCGAAATCTTTTTAGCTCAATTTTTCACATGTCGTTTTGATGGTCAAAGGGGGTTTGACCGTGGTCGGAATTCGATTTACTATAGTTTGGAATATGAGCACCATGTTATATTTCTATTTCATCCCCAAATACTAGTTTTCAAAAGTTATACAGCGCATTCTTTGATTTTCAAACAGATGTTTCACCTCAAGACTTCCATGTTACACCCAGTAGACATGGGTTGTTCAACCAACCATAACTTTGTATCCATTTTGAGTCACTAGAACCGTAATCAGTGAAAACGAAGCTCTCTCAAAGAGCTATAGGACTAACAGGTTTCACCAATCTCATCTTAATTCAGTAACCAAGAAATTCAATACTAATGACTTTTGAAAACATCGAAAGCTTTTTTAGCTCAATTTTTCACATGCCGTTTTGTTGGTCAAAGTGGGGATTGACCGTGTTAGGAATTCGATTTGCTATATTTTGGAATATGATGCACCATGTTTTATTTCTATTTCATCCCAATAAATGAGTTTTCAAAAGTCATACAGTGCAATCTTGGAGTTTCAAACAGATGTTGCACCTCAAGACCTCGTTGTTGCACCCAATAGACGTGGGTTGTTCCGCCAACCATAACTTTGTATCCATTTTGAGTTACTACAACCATAACCAGTCAAAACGAAGCTCTCTCATATATCTATTGGAAAAACAGGTTCCACCAATCTAATCATAGTTCAGTAACTAAGAAATTCAATCTTAATGACTATTGGGAACATCGAAAGCTTTTTTAGCTCAATTTTTCACATGTCGTTTTGTTGGTCAAAGGGGGTTTGACCGTGGTTTGAATTCGATTTACTATATTTTGGAATATGATGCACCATGTTATATTTCTATTTCATCCCCAAAAACGAGTTTTCAAAAGTCATACAGTGCAATCTTGGATTTTCAAACAGATGTTGCACCTCAAGACTTCGCTATTGCACATAATAAACGTGGGTTGTTCTGCCAACCATAACTTTGTGTCCTTTTTGAGTTACTAGAACCATAACAAGTCAATATGACGCCCACTAATAGATCTATAGGACTAACAGGTTCCACCCATCTCATCTTAGTTCAGCAACCAAGAATTTCAATCTTAATGACTATTAGGAACATCGAAAGCTTTTTTAGCTCAGTTTTTCACATGTCGTTTTGTTGGTCAAAGGTGGTTTGACCGTGGTCGGAATTTGATTTACAATATTTTGGAATATGATGCACCATGTTATATTTCTATTTCGTCCCCATAAACGATTATTCAAAAGTCATATAGCGTAATCTTGGATTTTCAAGCGGATGTTGCACCTCAAGACTTCGATGTTGCACCCAACAGATGTGGGTTGTTCCGCCAAGCATAACTTTGTATCCATTTTGAGTTACTAGAACCATAACCAGCCAAAACGAAGCCCTCCCATAGATCTATAGGACAAACATGTTCCACTAATCTCATCTTAGTTCATTAACCAAGAAATTCAATCATAATGTCTATAAGGAAAGTCAAAAGTTTTTTTACCTCAATTTTTCACATGTCATTTTGTCGGTCAAAGGGCGTCACATGCCGTTTTGTTGGTCAAAGGAGGTTTGATCGTGATAGGAATTCGATTTACCATTTTTTAGAATATGATGCACCATGTTATATTTCTATTTCATCTCCATAAACGGGTTTTCAAAAGTCATGCAGTGCAATCTTGGATTTTCAAAAGGATGTTGCCCCTCAAGACTTCGATGTTGCACCCAACAAACGTGGGTTGTTCCGCCAACCATAACTTTGTGTCCATTTTGAGTTACTAGATCCATAACCAGTCAAAACGAATCCCTCTCATAGATCTATAGGACAAATAGTTTCCACCAATCTCATCTTAGTTCATTAACCAAGAAATTCAATCTTGATTACTATTGGGAACATCGAAAGCTATTTTAGCTAAATTTTTCACATGTCATTTTGTTGGTCAAAGGGGGGTTGACCGTGGTAGGAATTCAATTTACTATTTTTTGGAATATGATGCACCACGTTATAAATCTATTTCATCCACAAAAATGAGTTTTCAATAGTAATACAGCGCAATCTTGGAGTTTCCAATGGATGTTACACCTTAAGACTTTAATGTTGCATCCAACAGACCTGGGTTGTTATGCCAACCATAACTTTGTATCCATTTTGAGTTACTAGAACCATATCTAGTCAAAACGAAACTCTCTCATCGATCTATAGGACTAACAGGTTCCACCAATCTCATCTTATTTTAGTATCCAAGAAATTCAATCTTAATGACCATTGGGAACATCGAAATCTTTTTAGCTCAATTTTTCACATGCCGTTTTTGTAATGACCCGGGATTTTGGCGACTTTGGTTATCCGATATACCACACATATCGAACATCCAACGATCGAAAATACCGGTCATAATGAAAGAAATTAGAGGGTGAGATTGATAAGATAGAAACTTAGAATAGAAGAAGAAGAAGAACACAACATCAGAGTAACACGAATCTCACAGTGGAACGAATAACATATAATAGATATAACATAAATTTGAAATGTAAATCTGTATATGTATACAACAACATTATCAGGGTACAGCACTTACAAAACAGCAGAAATAACTATAGCTACATAATCCTGAAGCCTCCTGCTCCAAGCTCTTCCAGTATATCTGTAAATCCCGACTACTTGACTGCCCGTACAAATTTAGGCACCCAAGATTTTAGGGAAACAAACAAATAAACTCCGGGTCTGTCATGGGACTGGTATGAGTAAAACAGTTTAAAACAGTTTGAGCAATGCAACGATATCTCATAAGACCATGCCGTATAACAGAACGGGTTTGTCCTTATGAGAATCCAAAATATCTTTATATCAAAACTCATTGATATTATAATAATGTCTATCAACCACAATATATTAATCATCTAGCAGAAACGCTTCCATCTCACGTTCTACACATATATTATCCAATAAGAACTGCAAGCACGTATTGGGTAATGGATTTCCAACTATGACAAGGTATGGAACCACCTTTCACTAGTGTACCTCCAGAAAGGAATACACTGGGTTCAACAAGAACATCTTGCAACCCGGCCACACGTGACCGACCACTCATTTCGCTTTAGTGTATCGAATGTATATCACCAACGGTTGGGATCAGCAACCGTTTCCCAAATGGGACAGTATCGACAATAGATTTTTAGAAGTAAATGAAACTCTAGATCTGGTGATTATACACCCTACTTCGGTGCGACCAACTAAGCCATGCTGCCTGCCCGATTTCTGTCATTTACCCGATGTGAGGCTAGAAGCTACGCTTTATGATCACACTAGATTCACTTTGAATGCCACATCGTCAAATCCATCAAATCACCGTTTGACGTCCTCAACCATACATTATGTGTTAGCTAAAAGAAGATTCCTTCTCCGCTTCCACTCTTGGTACGGTTGGAGAAATCAATATACGTGATCGTCTGGAAACACTCTGTCAGACATCCGTCCATATAAGTCATCCAGGGACAGGATGAACCGAAGGCACTATTATGTAAACAGGATAGCCCTTACATAACTCCGTCTTTAATTTACTTTGGCATTTATGATTTACGATGCTTATACCAATACAGAGTGGTTCTTTGGATAATAATCCAACCGGTCTCTTCATATTAACAACGTTAAAATGGTCTAAACTTCGATAGTCTGTGATTTAACAATGGAAGAAAAACAGGTGTGCAAACAACGATATTATTTCCAAATGGAAATTTATATCGATCAAATATCATTCAACATTTATCTCTTTATTTCATTAATTTACTTATCTCCTGTTTCCCTATATTCAATATTTCTTATTTTCTAAATTTGGAAAATATACGTTATTAACAATGGAAAACATTTCCATTTCTTGTTTACTTTATTAGAAAACATTTCTGGTTTCTTATTTGGAAAACATTTCCAAAGCTGCTTCATTGGACTTAGACAGATGTTTAAACAAACCATCGCGATGCCAACTCAAACCATTTCCTTTAATTACTAAATTCACTTAACCATCCTTTACTATCGAACCTTAACCATTCCTTAGTAAAAAATGAAGTCAATCAAGTTGGGGTAATACTACCTCTCAGACCTTAACTGAATAACGTTTCTAACCTTGAAATAGACAAAGTTCACCATTCTAATTCTATAACAAACTTCCTTACGTAACTCTCTTTCAAATCTTTTCTATTCGATAAATCTTTCCTTCGATAAGGTATATTCAATAACTCTATTTCAATTTGTTCTATTCACTTAACTCTTTTGATTTAACTCTAACTCTATTCACTTAACTCCTATCGAATAAACTATATTCGATAACTCTTTTAATTCTATTTGAATAAACTATATATTCGATTAACTCCTTTTACTCTAATCTATTACTATATTCGATTAACTCATTTGCTTTAACTCTAATCGATTAAACTAACATCAATTAACTCCTTTTAACTCGATTAAACTATTCATTTATAAATATTTACTTTTAGTAACGGTTCTTCACTTTACAAATGGTTTCCTTTTTATAAATCTATTCATTTTATAAATATTTCCCCTTTTATTTACTTTCGAAATATTTCCTTTTTATAAAATCTATTGACTTTATAAAATCCCTTTTATTTCAATATACATTGAAATAATTCTTTTTACATCCTAGGGTCTTTTATGATATTAAAAATATCGAATAACAATGATTAACATTATTCTAACACACATAATCCATAACAGATATAGATCACATCGTATATCACAATATATGAAAACAGTAAATAAATGTTGGGGAATCCAGTCGGATTCCTCCAACCTGTTTCCCTGCATCCACAGATGTTATACAATATAAAATCAACATCACTTTCGGTTCCATATGGTATATTCTGTTAAACAGAATCAATATAGAAATTTCAACTAACCGACTAGCAGTTCAATCAAATAGTCAACACACAGTCAATCAGCCAATATTTAACAGTTCTAAAAATACAACATGAAATTATAAACTGTTCAGAGTTAGTGAGATTTACTCACATTGGACTATCATGGATAAATAACGATAATTGTCTCTTGATTCAGAAGGAGAATTTATTTTGCAATAAATTGTAACGAGCCCCTATTCAATCCCAGTCAGTTCCATGGTGTAGCCACCGTTCATACGATCCCAACGTGACTGACGGTTCGTGATTCTGACAATGTATGAGCAAGTTACGAATTTATGAAGTTTGTATACTAATTTGAATTAAATTTAAACCTTAAATAGAAATTTGGGCCTTTACCCTTATAACAAACGTCGGCCCATTACCCTTTATTAAAACCCACCCGTTCGCTACCGTCTCCTTCCCCAAATCCAAATGATCGTGAGCAAACTCAACCATTGTAGCCACTTCCTCCACCTCGTTCACCCTCTACGGTCCACCGTTCAATGAGCCATTTCCACCAAAACGACCTGCGCCTCACCCTGTTCTCGACGGTACCCTCATATCCATGTTCGAACCCCCGAAATGAAATCCGACTCTAGCCTCCATCAGCGACTGATGTAACAGCCCGCACCTCTGTTCACGCAAAATATTGTCCCAAACTTAGCAACCGTATAGGTGTGGGGTTTTGTTCCTCAAAAGGCCTCGGCGTTAGTAAGAGATGGGATCTACTATATAAGTACCCACTTCACACAGGCTTCCACGATGTTGGACATAGGAGTGTTACATTCTCCCTTCCTACAGAGCCCAACGTCCCCGTTGGCTCACAAACACCTCACACAGGCGCTGCGGTCCACACAGGAGCCACAATTCCGGCTGGGTATTGGCTCTGATACCAGTGTAACAGCCCGCACCTCTGTTCACGCAAGATATTGTCCCAAACTTAGCCACCGTATAGGTGTGGGGTTTTGTTCCTCAAAAGGCCTCGGCGTTAGTAAGAGATGGGATCTACTATACAAGTACCCACTTCACACAGGCTTCCACGATGTGGGACTTAGGAGTGTTACAACTGAGTAGTGTCGCTTTGCACCACAGATGATCGAAGCTCGTCCAAACTACCTTCCCAAATGCGCCTCGACTCCCTAATCACCCTGCTACCCTCGGTTTTCCTCCTCGTCGCCTGTACTCCTTGCGAAGGCCAACCCTAGCTTAAACCCCTTCGCTGTACACAATTTCCACTGACGACAAACTCCATCGAACACATTGAAACCCCCTCAGAAACGACGAGCAACTACGCAGCATCACAAATATATTCGGTTTCCAATTTATAACTTTTTATTTGATTGTATAATATTTATTTGAGGATCGAAATTCATACAGTCGAAAATGGTGGAGGCGCATTTGACCATGGAAAATGATTTAGGGTTTTTAAGTGTTAAGGGTATTTTATAGTGAAATTTTAATATTT
The DNA here is from genome assembly GCA_030737875.1 of Allium sativum. Lineage (NCBI taxonomy): Eukaryota > Viridiplantae > Streptophyta > Magnoliopsida > Asparagales > Amaryllidaceae > Allium > Allium sativum. The sequence goes on along the minus strand of CM060920.1, from coordinate 31,786,761 downwards.
TTATATTGATTTTTATATTGATTTATAAGCAACTTTTTAGTGTATTTATCGGTTAAAAATTCTCATGATCGCACACGATACTCAAAAATCAAGAAACTGGACATGCAGCTACACTTCGACATTACGGTCCCAACGAAACTGGTTTCGTCGAATTCCGACTCTGTTTGCTCACACAGCGTATTTTTAACCGCCGAAATATCGACTGTTTTTCACTCTAAAAATTCGTACGGCCACACATTGACTCTAAAAATCACGAAACTGGAAATCTAACAATAATTTGACATTACGAATCCAACAAAACAGGTTTCGTCGAATTCTGACTTCGTTTGCAAAAGTGGCTATTTTTAAAGCCCTAAATAGCCTATTTAAAAATATAAATATATTTAAATATAATTAAATTTAATATTTAAAATTAAATATTATCATCTATATTCACATAGAATACCGTACAGTTTCAGAATATTCCTATATGGATTTACAACTCGATATTACATCGTCAGAGTTATATCGATGTTCGATTTGTATTTAAATCCTTATATAAAATATAATTAAATCGTTATGGTCAGGGCGCTGCTTTTATGAGAATTTGACTTGGACATAGAACAAAATCTACACGACGAAATCCTGATTTTTCTCTTCCAATAGAGAGATATACTCCGCCCGCTCCACATGTTTCTTGTTTCACAGAAATCCGATTTAAAACGACCCCTGTATATTCAATTGAAGTTCAAATCCCCAAATAGCGAACTGCCGCGTCGTTACACGCTCTATTTTAATTATATTATAAACTATACATTCAACTATCGATGATTGAATATATTCGTTATTATAATTCAACTTTAAACTGAATTATATAATTCGAATTGCCCAATTCACACATATCGCCATTTCAGCCAATTCTGATTATTTCCGAATTAAATATATTATTTAATTTATTATTTTAATTAAATATTCATCATTATTTAATTCCACGACCATTTAATTCACTGTATCACTATTTATATAATTAAATAAATTAATGATAATACCTCTGCCAATGCGGGTCATTACATTCTTCCCCACTTAAAATAATTTCATCCTCGAAATTGCTAAAAGGTAGAGGACGACCCTATCGACTGGTTAGAACATATTTGTTCACTTCTTAACTTCAGTTTCAACTGAACCAATTTAATTTCAATTAAATTATTAATTAATTCTTATCAACGAAAATTTCCAAAAATCCTGAAAATTTTCTAACTCCTTAACTTTTTTGAAAAATTTCGCCAGCACCTCCTCCGTACCGGTCAATCGGTCAAACTCCAACTCGCCTCTCTGGGCCATCTCCAACCAAAAGAAAATCAAACAGCCAAGCGGCTTGCCAATTCGGCTCATAAATCTTATATCCAATAGAAATATAAACTTGTACCTTTTGTCGACATATCATTATATCCTTTCCACCTGTTATCAATTCAGTAAATACAATGGTCATCCCAATCATATTCCAATCTGCTTTTATCCACAACACAACCATTCGTTTATATCCGAGCCAAATATCATTTCAACTCGAGTTTCTTCTCGATTCCCAACTCTTAACTTGATTATCACATTACAGTTCCCATTTGAATCTCACAATCTAATTTGTCATGTATTATTCTAATCAATCTCAGTTACCACTTAACTGGCTTTACTTTAATTCAATTTTGCTTTCACAAATTTCTATTAAATTAGTTTTTAATTCAAACAGTCTTTCCCTGGAGTTTTTAAACAGTTTACTCATTTCAAAAATCAAATTTTCCTTTTGAACATGTCACTGAGCCCTAAATTAATATTCCATTAGTTAAATTACTTCTCTATTTCTTTATCAATATTTGTTTACCAAATATTTTCAATAACCATATTGGTCTTTTATGTTATTTGGAAAACATTTCCGAATATCGCCTTCCTTTATTTTCTAAACTTTAAGAAAATATATGCTATTTATAATTGGAAAATATTCCAATTACTTATCTGTTTTCCAATCTCGTTTATTTTTATACTTAGGAAGTATTCTTTATTATATTTCCAAGCTTACACTTATTTGGGTTAAAACGAATGTTGTGTAAAACATCGTTACGACAATCCAAATACTATATTCAACTAACTCTTATTCATCATTGATCTTCGAGCATGAAATCTTACTATTTATTTGTTAATAATGACATCAATCAAGTTGGGGTATAACTACCTCTCAGACCTTGACTGAATAACATTTATAGCGTCAAAACAGATATGACTACTTACTCGAATAATCAATACCATTCATTCACCTTTAAACACGTACGCTTCTTTTTTCTATTCTTACTAGAATTTTTTTCTCAGTCTTCCTTTTTGATTTTACTATTCTATTTCTATGTTCGTTTCCTTACCGACTTATATATATATATATATACATTGATTTCTAACTATCAAATTATCTTAAAAATATTCTAACTCCTTAAATTCTTGGAAAAATTTGCCATAACCTCCTTTGTACTAGGAGCATCGGGATATTTCAAATAGCCTCCCATGGCCCTCAACAATCCAAAAGAAAAAGAAAAAGCCAAGCGGCTAGCCGATACGGCGCATAAAATCTCACATATGAATTAAATACATACCTTTTGTCGGGCATTCTAATATATACCTTCATACCTTATCCATACCTATGTCATGTATATTTACCTGCCCAATCTATTTTAACTATACCTGATCGTTTTAACTCAGTTCGTTAATTAATTTGTTAATTAACTCTTTAGTCTATTTCACTTTTATATTTGAACATGACATGTTCAAATATATTTTAACTTGCTTATTAACTAATTTGAATCCAAATTTCAAATTTAAGTTCTATATTCGATTTCGAATATCCATTTACAAATCCAGTTCACCTTTCAAAGTTCAACTTCTAATTTAAAACTTGATTAACTAATTCCTCTTCAACCTAGTTAATTCTATCAAAATTCTATATATTCAAATTCTATAGTTTAAATTCCGTTTGAATTCTATATTCAAATTCCATATATTCAAATCCTATATTTGAATTCCATTTGAATTCTATATTCAAATTCCATTTGATTTTCTATATTCAAATTCCGTTTCACTTTCAACATTCAAATCCTATATTACTTCCATTGAATTTCATATATTCAAACTCCCTTGTAATTTCTATATTCAATTTCTATTTCAATTCCCTTTATTCAAATTCTATATATTCAAATTCTATTTTTATAAATCCCATTTTGAAATTCAACACAACTTGTCTTTCCCAAAACAAATTCAAAACAGTATCTCTGGTATTAATTCGTCACTTACAACTCGAAAATGAATACTTATGATGTAGCTGTCATCATCAAAATCTATTTTCCAGCGATCGAAGTGAGTTCAATACTATAAAACCATTTCTAAACATTTCCACTTTGAAATTCATTTCAAAATATAATTCACACTGCTTGTAAAACAATTTAAAATCTCCCAGGATCTTAAATTTTCCTTATTTTTAATCCTAATCCATTTACAAACACTTATCCAATTTTCCAGCATTTTAATTCAATTTCTGGTTTAAATTTCAGATTTAATTCATCTAATTTCACGTATTTCACTTATATAAATTCTGATTGGTTATTTTCAAAACCATTTAATTTATAATCTTACTTGATTATAATAACAACCAATATATCCACTATATTATAATTTTGATATACATATCTTCTCCATATCAAGATATAACTTGGGTAAACTTATTTTAATTTACCCTCTTTTCAAAACATATCGTGATGACCCATCGTATTCAAGTGTTTAGTAACTCCTACCGATACAGTGGATCAAACTGATCGACCAGAACTCATAAACAACTCAACCAATAAATCACCACAATATAAAAAAAAATTATATCAATAACAAATACGTTCACTTGTATATATACACTCAAACTCAATCTAGGGTATTACTAACTCCATCTCTACTGAGTCACGCCACAGAGCTAAGGTAATTCACTTAACTTAAGCTCTGATACCAACTATAATGACCCGGGATTTTGGCGACTTTGGATATCCGATATACCACACATATCGAACATCCAAGGATCGAAAATACCGGTCATAATGAAAGAAATTAGAGGGTGAGGATAGATAAGATAGAAACTTAGAATAGAAGAAGAAGAAGAACACAACATCAGAGTAACACGAATCTCACAACGGAATGAATAACATATAATAGATATATGTATACAACAACATTATCAGAGTACTACACTTACAACACAGCGGAAATAACTACAGCTATATAATCCTGAACCCTCCTTCTCCAAGCTCTTCCAGTATATCTGTAAATCCCGACTACTTGACTTCCCGTACAAATTTAGGCACCCAAGAGTTTAGGGAAACAAACAAATAAACTCCGGGTCAGTCATGGGACTGGTATGAGTAAAACAGTTTGAGCAATGCAACGATATCTCATAAGACCACGCCGTATAACGGAACGGGTTTGTCCTTATGAGAATCCAAAATATCTTTATATCAAAACTCATTGATATTATAATGATGTCTATCAACCACAATATTTTAATCATCTAGCAGAAACGCTTTCATCTCACTTTCTACATATATAGTATACAATCAAAACCGCAAGCATATATTGGGTAATGGATTTCCAACTATGACAAGGTATAGAACCACCTTTCACTAGTGTACCTCTAAAAAGGAATACACTGGGTTCAACAAGAACATCTTGCAACCCGGCCACACATGACCGACCACTCATTTCGCTTGAGTGTATCGAATGCATATCACCAACAGTTGGGATCAGCAACCGTTTCCTGAATGGGACAGTATCGACAATTGATTTTTAGAAGTAAATAAAACTCTAGATCAGTTTATTATACACCCTACTTCGGTGCGACCGACTTAGCCATGCTGCCTGCCCGATTTCTGCCATTTACAGGATGTGAGGCTAGAAGCTACGCTTTATCATCACACCAGATTCACTTTGAATGCCACATCGTCAAATCCATCAAATCAACGATTGACGTCCACAACCATACATTATGTGTTAGCTAAAAGAAGTTTCCTTCTCCGCTTCCACTCTTGGTACGGTTGGAGAAATCAATATACGTGAACGTCTGGAAATACTCCGTCAGACAACCGTCCATACAAGTCATCCAGGAACAGGATGAACCGAAGGCACTATTCTGTAAACAGGATAGCCCTTGCATAACTCCGTCTTCAATTTCCTTTGGCATATATGATTCGCAACACTTATGCCAATATAGAGTGGTTCTTTGGATAATAATCCAACCGGTCTCTCCATATTAACAACGTTAAAATGGTCAAAACTTCGATAATCTGTGATTTAACTATCGAAGAAAAACAGGTGTGGCAACAACGATATTATTTCCAAATGGAAATTTATATCGATCAAACATCATTCAACGTTTATCTCTTTATTTCATTAATTTACTTATCTCTTGGTTCCCTATATTCAATATTTCTTATTTTCTAAATTTGGAAAATATACGTTATTAAGAATGGAAAACATTTCCGTTTCTTGTTTTCTTTATTAGAAAACATATCCGGTTACTTATTTGGAAAACATTTCCAAAGCTTCTTCATTGGACTTAGACAGATGTTTAAAAAAACCATCGCGATGCCAACTCAAACCATTTCCTTTAATTACTAAATTCACTTAACCATCCTTTACTATCTAACCTTAACCATTCCTTAGTTAAAAATGAAGTCAATCAAGTTGGGGTAATACTACCTCTCAGACCTTAACTGAACAACGTTTCTAACCTTGAAATAGACAAAGTTCACCCTTCTAATTCCTTAACAAACTTCCTTACGTAACTCTCTTTCAAATCTTTTCTATTCGGTAATTCTTTACTTTGATAAGTTATATTCGATAACTCTATTTCAATTTATTCTATTCACTTAGCTCTTTTGATTTAACTCTAACTCTATTCACTTAACTCCTATCGAATAAACTATATTCGATAACTCTTTTAATTCTGTTTGAATAAACTATATATTCGATTAACTCCTTTTACTCTATTCGAATACTATATTCGATTAACTCATTTGCTTTAACTCTAATCGATTAAACTAACATCGATTAACTCCTTTTAACTCGATTAAACTATTCATTTATAAAGATTTATTTTTAGTAATGGTTCTTCACTTTACAAATGATTTCCCTTTTATAACTCTATTCGTTTTATAAACATTTCCCCTTTTATATACTTTCGAAATATTTCCTTTTTATAAAATCTATTGACTTTATAAAATCCCTTTTATTTTAATATACATTGAAATAATTCTTTTTAGATCCCAGGGTCTTTTATGATATTAAAATTGTCGAATAACAATGATCAACATCATTCTAACACACATAATCCATAACAGATATACATCACATCATATATAACAATATATGAAAACAGTAAATAAAGGTTGAGGAATCCAGGTGGATTCCTCCAACCTGTTTCCCTGCATCCACAGATGTTATACAATATAAAATCAACATCAATTTTAGTTCCATATGATATATTCTATTAAACAGAATCAATATAGAAATTTCAACTAACTGACTAGCAGTTCAATCAAACAGTCAACATACAGTCAATCAGCCAATATTTAACAGTTCTAAAAATACATGAAATTATAAACTGTTCAGAGTTAGTGAGATTAACTCACATTGGACTATCATGGATAAATAACGATAATTGTCGCTTGATTCAGATGGACAATTTATTTTGCAATAAATTGTAACGAGCCCCTATTCAATCCTAGTCAGTTCCGTGCTGTAGCCACCGTTCATACGATCCCAACGTGACTGACGGTTCGTGATTCTGAAAATTTACGAGCAAGTTACGAATTTATAAAGTTTGTTTACTAATTTGAATTGAATTTAAACCTTAAATAGACCCATTACCCTTTATTAAATCCCACCCGTTCGCTATAGTCTCCTTCCCCAAAACCAAATGGCTGCGATCAAACTCCACAATTGTAGCCACTTCCTCCACCTCGTTCACCCTCTACGGTCCATCGTTCAACGAGCCATTTCCACCAAAACGACCTGCGCCTCACCCTCTTCTCGACGGTACCCTCATATCCACGTTCGAACCCCCGAAATGAAATTCGACTCTAGCCTCCATCAGCGACTGAGCAGTGTCGCTTTTCACCACAAATGATCGAAACCCGCCCAAACTACCTTCCCAGATGCGCCTCGACTCCCTAATCACCCTGCTACCCTCGGTTTTCCTCCTCGTCGCCTGTACCCCTTGCGAAGGCCAACCCTAGCCTAAACCCCTGCGCTGTACACAATTTCCACCGACGACAAACTCCATCAAACACAATGAAACCCACTCAGAAATGACGAGCAACTCCCCAGCATCACAAATATATTCGGTTTCCAATTTATCACTTTTTATTTGATTTTATAATATTTATTTGAGGATCGAAATTCATATAATCGAAAATGGTGGAGGCGCATTTGACCGTGGAAAATGATTTAGGGTTTTTAAGTGTTAAGGGTATTTTATAGTGAGATTTTAATATTTTTATATTGATTTTTAAGCAACTATTTAGTGTATTTATCGGTTAAAAATTCTCATGATCGCACACGATACCCAAAAATCACGAAACTGGACATGCGGCTAAACTTCGACATTACTGTCCCAACGAAACTGGTTTCATCTAATTCCGACTCTGTTCGCTCACAAAGCATATTTTTTACCGTCCAAATATCGACTGTTTTTCACTCTAAATATCCGTACGGCCACACAGTGACTCTAAAAATCACGAAACTGGAAATCTAACAATAATTTGACATTACGAATACAAAAAAACTAGTTTTGTCGAATTCCGACTTCGTTTGCAAAAGTGTTCTATTTTTAAAGCCCAAAATAGCCAATTTAAATATATAAATACATTTAAATATAAATAAATTTAATATTTAAAATTAAATATTAAATATTATCTTCTGTATTCACATGGAATACCGTATAGCTTCAGAATATTCCTATATGGATTTACAACTCGATATTACATCGTCAGAGTTATATCGATGTTCGATTTCTATTTAAATCCTTATATAAAATATAATTAAATCGTTATGGTCAGGGCGCTGCATTTTTGAGAATTTGATTTGGACATAGATCAAAATCTACACGACGAAATCCCGATTTTTCTCTTCCAATAGAAAGATATACTCCACCCGCTCCACACGTTTCTTGTTTCATAGAAATCCGATTTAAAACGAACCCTGTATATTCAGTTGAAGTTCGAATCGCCAAATAGCGAACTACCGCGTCGTTACGCGCTCTATTTTAATTATATTATAAACTATACGTTCAACTATCGACTATTGAATATATTCGTTATTATAATTCAACTTTAAACTGAATTATATAATTCGAATTGCCCAATTCACACATATCGCCATTTTAGCCAATTCGGATTATTTCAGAATTAAATATGTTATTTAATTTATTATTTTAATTAAATATTCATCATTATTTAATTCCACGACCAGTTAATTCACTATGTCACTAGTTATATAATTAAATAAATTAATTATAATACCTCTGCCAATGCGGGTCTTTACAGTTTTGATGGTCAAAGGGGTTTTGACCATGGTCGGAATTCGATTTACTATAATTTGGAATATGACGCACCATGTTATATTTATATTTCATCAACAAAAACTAGTTTTCAAAAGTTGTGCAACGCATTCTTGGATTTTCAAACAGATGTTGCACCTCAAGACTTCGATGTTACACCGAGTAGACATGGGTTGTTCAGCCAACCATAACTTTGTATCCATTTTGAGTCACTAGAACCATAATCAGTCAAGACGAAGCGCTCTCAAAGAGCTATAGGACTAACAGGTTTCACCAATCTCATCTTAGTTTAGTAACCAAGAAATTCAGTATTTATGACTTTTGGGAACATCGAAAGCTTTTTTAGCTCAATTTTTCATATGCCATTTTGTTGGTCAAAGGGGGATTGACCGTGTTAGGAATTCGATTTACTATATTTTGGAATATGATGCAAAATGTTATATTTCTATTTCATCCCCATAAATGAGTTTTCAAAAGTCATACAGTGCAATCTTGGAGTTTCAAACAGATATTGCACCTCAAGACTTCGTTGTTGCACCCAATAGACGTGGGTTGTTCCGCCAACCATAACTTTGTATCCATTTTGAGTTACTACAACCATAACCAGTCAAAATGAAGATCTCTCATATATCTATTGGACAAACAGGTTCCAACAATCTAATCTTAGTTCAGTAACCAAGAAATTCAATCTTAATTACTATTGGGAACATCGAAAGCTTTTTTAGCTCAATTTTCCACATGTCGTTTTGTTGGTCAAAAGGGGTTTGACCGTGGTTTGAATTCGATTTACTTTATTTTGGAATATGATGCACTATGTTATATTTCTATTTCATCCCCAAAAATGAGTTTTCAAAAGTCATACAGTGCAATCTTGGATTTTCAAACAGATGTTGCACCTCAAGACTTCACTGTTGCACCTGATAAACGTGGGTTATTCCGCCAACCATAACTTTGTATCCTTTTTGAGTTACTTGAACCATAACCAGTCAAAACGAAGCCCACTCAAAGATCTATAGGACTAACAGGTTCCACCCATCTCATCTTAGTTCAGCAACCAAGAATTTCAATCTTAATGACTATTAGGAACATCGAAAGCTTTTTTAGCTCAATTTTTCACATGTCGTTTTGTTGGTCAAAGGAGGTTTGACCGTGGTCGGAATTTGATTTACAATATTTTGGAATATGATGCACCATGTTATATTTCTATTTCGTCCCCATAAACGATTATTCAAAAGTCATACTGCGTAATCTTGGATTTTCAAGCGGATGTTGCACCTCAAGACTTCGATGTTGCACCCAACAGACGTAGGTTATTCCGCCAACCATAATATTGTATCCATTTTGAGTTACTAGAACTGTAACCTTTAAACACGAAGCACTCTCATAGATCTATAAGACTAACAGGTTCCACACATCACATCTTAGTTCAGTAACCAAGAAATTCAATCATAATGACTATAGGGAACATCGAAAGATTTTTTAGCTCAATTTTTCACATGTCGTCTTATTGGTCAAAGGGGGTATGACCGTGGTTGGAATTCGATTTACTAAATTTTGGAATATGATGCACCATGTTATATTTCTATTTCATCCCCATAAACGAGTTTTCAAAAGTCATATAGTGCAATCTTGAATTTTCAAAAGGATGTTGCACCACAAGACTTTGATATTACACCTAACAGACTAAGATTTTTCAAACAACCATAATTTTGTATCAATTTTGAGTTACTAGAACCATAACCAGTCAAAACAAAGCTCTCTCGTAGATCTATAGGACTAATAGGTTCACCAATCTCATCTAAGTTCAATAATCAAGAAATTCAGTCATAACGACTTTTGGGAACATCGAAAGCTTTTTAAGCACAATTTTTCAGATGTCGTTTTGTTGGTCAAAGGGGTTTGAGCGTGGTAGGAATTGGATTTACTATATTTTGGAATATGATGCAACACATTATCTTTCTATTTCATCCCCATAAACGAGTTTTCAAAAGTCATACAGTGCAATCTTGGAGTTTTAAACGGATGTTGCACCTCAAGACTTCCATGTTGCACCCAACAAACGTGGGTTGTTTCGCAAACCATAACTTTGTATCCATTTTGAGTTACTAGAACCATAACCAATCAAAACGAAGCTCTCTCATAGTTCTATAAGACTAACAGGTTCCACCAATCTCATCCTAGTTCAGTAACGAAGAAATTCAATCCGAATGGCTATTGGGAACGTCGAAAGCTTTTTTAGCTCAATTTTTCACATGCTGTTTTGTTGGTCAAAGGGAGTTTGACCGTGGTTGGAATCCGATTTACTATATTTTGGAATATAATGCACCATATTATATTTCTATTCCACATAAACGAGTTTTCAAAAGTCATACAGAGCAATCTTGGAGTTTCGAACGGATGTAGCACCTCAGGACTTCAATGTTGCACCCAACAGACGTGGGTGGTTCCGCCAACCATAACTTTGTATCCATTTTGAATTACAAGAACCATAACTAGTAAAAACGAAGCTCTCTCATAGATCTATAGGACTAACAGGTTCCACTAATCTCATCTTAGTTTAGTATCCAAGAAATTCAATCTTAATGACTATTGGGAACATCGAATCTTTTTAGCTCAATTTTTCACAAGCCGTTTTGATGGTCAAAGGGGGTTTGACCGTGGTTGGAATTCGATTTACTATAGTTTAGAATATGACGCACCATGTTATATTTCTATTTCATCCCCAAAAACGAGTTTTCAAAAGTTATACAGCGCATTCTTGGATTTTCAAACAGATGTTTCACCTCAAGACTTCGATGTTACACCCCGTAGACATGGGTTGTTCAGCCAACCATAACTTTGTATCCATTTTGAGTCACTAGAACCATATTTAGTCAAAACGAAGCTCTCTCAAAGAGCTATAGGACTAACAGGTTACACCAATCTCATCTTAGTTCAGTAACCAAGAAATTCAATCATAATGACTTTTGGGAACATTAAAGCTTTTTCAGCTCAATTTTTCACATGCCGATTTGTTGGTCAAAGGTGAGTTGACTGTGTTAGGAATTCGATTTACTATAATTTGGAATATGATGCACTATGTTATATTTCTATTTCATCCCCATAAACGAGTTTTCAAAAGTTATATAGTGCAATCTTGGAATTTCAAACAGATGTTGTACCTCAAGACTTCGTTGTTGCACCCAATAGACGTAGGTTGTCCCGCCAACCATAACTTTTTATCCAGTTTGAGTTACTACAACCATAACCAGTCAAAACGAAGCTCTCTCATATATCTATTGGATAAACAGGTTCCACCAATCTAATCTTAGTTCAGTAACCAAGAAATTCAATATTAATGATTACTTTGAACATCGAAAGCTTTTTTAGCTCAATTTTTCACATGGCGTTTTGTTGGTCAAAGGGGGTTTGACCGTGGTTTGAATTCGATTTACTATATTTTGGAATATGATGCACCATGTTATATTTCTATTTCATCCCCCAAGACGATTTCTCAAAAGTCAAATAGCGTAATCTTGGATTTTCAAACAGATGTTGCACCTCAAGACTTCGGTGTTGCACCTAATAAACGTGGGTTGTTCCGCCAACCATAACTTTGTACCCATTTTGAGTAACTAGAACCATAACTAGTCAAAACGAAGCTCTCTCATAGATCTATAGGACTAACAGGTTCCACCCATCTCAACTTAGTTCAGCAACCAAGAATTTCAATCTTAATAACTATCAGGAATATCGAAAGCTTTTTTAGCACAATTTTTCACATGTCATTTTGTTGGTCAAAGGTGGTTTGACCATGGACGGAATTCGATTTACAATATTTTGGAATATGATGCACCATGTTATATTTCTATTTCATCCCCATAAACGATTATTCAAAAGTCATACAGCGTAATCTTGGATTTTCAAGCAGATGTTGCATCTCAAGACATCGATGTTGCACCGAACAGACGTTGGTTGTTCCGCCAACCATAATTTCGTATCCATTTTGAGCTACTAGAACCGTAACCTGTAAAAACGAAGCTCTCTCATAGATCTATAGGACTAACATGTTCACACATCTCATATTAGTTTAGTAACCAAGAAATTCAATCATAATCACTATAGGGAACATCGAAAGCTTTTTTAGCTCAATTTTTCATATGCCGTCTTGTTGGTCAAAGGGGGTTTGACCATGGTTGGAATTCGATTTACTAAATTTTGGAATATGATGCACCATGTCATATTTCTATTTCTTCCCCATAAATGAGTTTTCAAAAGTCATATAGTGCAATCTTGGATTTTCAAAAGGATGTTGCAACTCAAGACTTTGATGTTGCACCCAATAGACGTGGGTTGTTCCGCCAACCATAACTTTGTATCCATTTTGAGTTACTAGAACCATAACCGGTCAAAGCGAAGCTCTCCCATAGATCTATATGACTAATAGGTTCCCCCAATCTCATCTTAGTTCAATAATCAAGAAATTGAATTATAACGACTTTTGGGAACATTGAAAGCTTTTAAGCAAAATTTTTCAGATGCCGTTTTGTTAGTCAAAGGGGGGTTAACCGTGGTAGGAATTTGATTTACTATATTTTGGAATATGATGCAACACGTTATCTTTCTATTTCATCCCCATAAACCAATTTTCATAAGTCATACAGTGCAATCTTGGAGTTTCAAACGGATGTTGTACCTCAAGACTTCCATGCTGCACCCAACAGATGTGGGTTGTTCCGCAAACCATAACTTTGTATCCATTTTGAATTAATAGAACCATAACCAATCAAAACGAAGCTCTCTCATAGATCTATAAGACTAACAGGTTCTTCCAGTCTCATGCTAGTTCAGTAACCAAGAAATTCAATCCGAATGACTACTGGGAACGTCGAAAGCTTTTTTAGCTCAATTTTTCACGTGCTGTTTTGTTGTCAAAGGGAGTTTGACCGTGGTTGGAATTCGGTTGACTATATTTTGGAATATAATGCACCATTTATATTTCTATTCCACATAAATGAGTTTTCAAAAGTCTTACAGCGCAACCTTGGAGTTTCGAACGGATGTAGCACCTCAAGACTTCAATGTTGCACACAATAGACGTGGGTGGTTCCGCCAACAATAAATTTGTATCCATTTTGAATTACTAGAACCATAACCTGTAAAAATGAAGCTCTCTCATAGATCTATAGGAATAACTGGTTCCACCAATCTCACCTTAGTTTAGTATCCAAGAAATTCAATCTTAATGACTATTAGGAACATCGAATCTTTTTAGCTCAATTTTTCACATGCCGTTTTGATGGACAAAGGTGGTTTGACCGTGGTCGGAATTCGATTTACTATAGTTTGGAATATGACGCACCATGTTATATTTCTATTTCATCCCCAAAAACGAGTTTTCAAAAGTTATACAACACATTCTTGGATTTTCAAAAAGATGTCGCACCTCAAGACTTCGATGTTACACCCAGTAGACATGGGTTGTTCAGCCAACCATAACTTTGTATCCATTTTGAGTCACTAGAACCATAATCAGTCAAAACAAAGCTCTCTCAAAGAGCTATAGGACGAACAGGTTCCACTAGTCTCATCTTAGTTCAGTAACCAAGAAATTCAATCATAATGACTTTTGGGAACATCGAAAGCTTTTTTAGCTCAATTTTTCACATGCCGTTATGTTGGTCAAAGGTGGTTTGACCTTTGTCGGAATTCGATTTAATATATTTTGAAATATGATGCACCATGTTACATTTCTATTTCATCAACATAAACGAGTTTTCAAAAGTCATACAGCGCAGTCTTAGATTTTCAAACAGGTGTGGCACCTCAAGACTTCGATTTTGCACTCAATAGACGTGGGTTGATCCTCCAGCCATAACTTTATATCCATTTTGAGTTACTAGAACCATAACAAGTCAAAACGAAGCTCTCTCATAAATATATAGTAACAGGTTCCACCCATCTCATCTTAATTTAGTAACCAAGAAATTCAATCTTAATGACTATTAGGAACATCAATAGCTTTTTTAGCTCAATTTTTCACATGTCGTTTTGTTGATCAAAGGGGGTTTGACCGTGGTCGGAATTCCACTTGCTATATTATGGAATATGATGCACCATGTTGTATTTCTATTTCATCCCCATAAACGAATTTTCAAAATTCATACAGTGTAGTTTTGGATTTTCAAACGGATGTTGCACCTCAAGACTTCGATGTTGCACCCAACAGACGTGGGTTGTTCCGCCAACCATAACTTTGTATCCAATTTGAGTTACTAGAACCATAACCAGTCAAATCGATGCTCTCTCAGAGATCTATAGGACAAACAGGTTCCACCAGTCTCATCTTAGTTCAGTAACCAAGAAATTCAGTCATAATGACTATTGGGAACATCGAAAGCGTTTTTAGCTCAATTTTGCACATCTCGTTTTGTTGTTCAAAGAGGGGTTGACCATGGTAGGAATTCGATTTACTATGTTTTGGAATATGATGCACAATGTTATATTTTTATTTCATCCCCGTAAACGGGTTTTAAAAGGTCGTATAGTGCAATCTTGGAGTTTCAAACGGATGTTGCACCTTAAGACGTCAGTGTTGCACCCAATAGACGTGGATTGTTCTGCTAACCATAAATTTGTATCTATTTTGAGTTACTTGAACCATAACTAATCGAAACGAAGCTTTCTCATAGTTCTATAGGATAATCAGGTTCCACCAATCTAATCTTAGTCCAGTAACCAAAAAAAATTGAATTTTAATGACTATTGGGGACATCGAATGCTATTTTAGCTCAAATTTTCACAGGTCGTTTTGTTCGTTAAAGGGGGGTTGACCGTGGTAGGAATTTGGTTTACTATTTTTCGGAATATGATTTACTATGTTATATTTCTATTTCATCCCCATAAACGAGTTTTCAAAAGTCGTACAGTGCAATCTTGGTTTTCAAACAGAAACAGATGTTGCGCATCAAGACTTCGATGTTACACCCAACAGACGTGGGTTGTTCTGCCAACCATAACTTTGTATCCATTTTGATTTACTAGAACCATAACCAGTCAAAACAAGCTCTCTCATAGATCTATGGGACTAACATGTTCCGCCCATCCCATCTAAGTTTATTAACCAAGAAATTCAATCATAATGACTTTTGGGAATATCAAAAAAAAATTTAGCTCAATTTTTGACATGCCGTTTTGTTGGTCAATGGGGGTTTACCGTGGTTGGAATTCAATTTACTATGTTTTGGACTATGATGCACCATGTTATATTTATATTTCATCCCCATAAACGAGTTTTCAAAAGTCATACAGTTCAATCTTGGATTTTCAAAGGGATATTGCACCTCTAGACTTCGACGTTGCACCAACAAACGTGGGTTGTTCCGCCAACCATAACTTCGTATCCATTTTGAGTTACTATAACCATAACCAGTCAAAACGAAGCTCTCTGATAGATCTATAGGACTAATAGGTTCCACCTATCTCATTTTAGTTCAGTTACCAAGAAATTCAATCTTATATTTTAATTTTTCACATGTCATTTTGTTTGTCAAACGTTGGTTGACCGTGGTTGGAATGCGATTTACTATATTTTGGAATATGATGCACCATGTTATATTTCTATTTTATTCCCATAAAAGAGTTTTCAAAAGTCATACAATGCAACCTTGGATTTTCAAATGGATGTTGCACCTAAAGACTTCGATGTTGCACCCAACAGACGTGAGTTGTTCTACCGACTATAACTTTGTATCCATTTTGAGTTACTAGAACCATAACCAGTCAAAACGAAGATCTCTGATGGATCTATAGGACTAACAGGTTCCACCCACCTCATTTGAGTTCAGTAACTAGGAAATTCAATCATAATGACTATTGGGAACATCGAAAGCTTTTCAGCTCAATATTTAACATGCCGTTTTGTTTGTCAAATGGGGTTTTACCGTGGTCGGAATTCGATTTACTATATTTTGGAATATGATGCACCATGTTATACTTCTATTTTATCCCCATGAACAAAATTTAAATGGTGGCACAGTGCAATCTTGGAGTTCAAACGGATGTTGCACCTCAAGACATCGATGTTGCACCCAACAGACGTGAGATGTTCTGCCAACCATAATTTTGTATCCATTTTGAGTTACTAGAACCATAACTAGTCAAAACGAAGCTCTCTAATATGTTTATAAGACTAACAGGTTCCACCAATCTCATCTTAGTTCAGTAACCAAGAAATTCAATCATAAGGACTATTCGGTACATCGAATGTTTTTTAGCTCCATTTTTCACATACCGTTTTGTTGGTCAAAGGTGGGTTGCCCATGGTGGGAATTCGATTTACTATTTTTTGGAATATGATGCACCATGTTATACTTCTATTTCATCCCAATAAACGAATTTTCAAAAGTCATACAGTGTAATCTTGGAGTTTCAAACGGATGTTGCACCTCAAGACTTCGATGTTGCACCCAACAAACGTGGGTTGTTCGGCCAACCATAACTCTTTATCCATTTTGAGTTACTAGAACCATAACCAGTCAAAACGAAGCTCTCTCATAGATTTATAGGACTAAAAGGTTCCACCAATCTCATCTTAGTTCAGTAACCAAGAAATTCAATCATAATGACTATTGGGAACATCGAAATCTTTTTTAGCTCAAATTTTCACATGTGGTTTTGTTGGTCAAAAGCGGTTTGACCATGATAGGTATTCGATTTACCATTTTTGGGAATATGATGAACCATGTTATATTTCTATTTCATCCCCATAAACGGGTTTTCAAAAGTCATACGGTGCAATCTTGGAGTTTCAAACAGATGGTGCACCTCAGGACATCAATGTTCCAACCAACAGACGTGGGTTGTTCTACCAACCATAACTTTGTATCCATTTTGTGTTACTAGAACCACAACCAGTCAAAACGAATCTCTCTCATAGATCTATAAGACTAACAGGTTCTGCCCATCTCATCTTAGATCAGTAATAAAGAAATTCAATCATAATGACTATTGCGAACATCGAAAGCTTTTTTAGCTTAATTTTTCACATGCCGTTTTGTTGTCAAAAGGGGTTTGACCGTGGTCAGAATTCGATTTACTATATTATGGAATATGATGCACCATCTTATATTTCTATTTCATCTCAATAAACATGTTTTCCAGAATCATTCAGCGCAATCTTGGATTTTCAAACGGATGTTGCACCTCAAGACTTCGATGTTGCACCCAACAGTCGTGGGTTGTTTCGCCATCCATAACTATGTACCCATTTTGAGTTACTAGAACCACAACCAGTCAAAACGATGCTCTCTCATTGATCTATAGGACTATTAGGTTCCACCAATCTTATTTTAGTTCAGTATCCATGAAATTCAATCATAATGACTATTGGGAGCATCGGAAGCTTTTTTAGCTCAATTTTTCACAAGCCGTTTTTTCGTCAAAGGGGGTTTGACCTTGATAGGAATTCAATTTAACATATTTTGGAATATGATGCACCATGTTATATTTCTATTTCATCCACGTAAACGAGATTTCGAAAGTCATACATTGCAATCTTGGATTTCCATCTGTTGTTGCTCCTCAAGACTTTGATGTTGCACCCAACAGGTGTGGGTTTTTCCGCCAACCACAACTTTGTATCCATTTTGAGTTATGAGAAACATAACCAGTCAATACGAAGCTCTCTTAAAGATCAATAGGACAAATAGGTTCCTCCCTTCTCATCTTAGTTCAATAACAAAGAAATCAATCTTAATGACTATTGGGAATATCGAAAACTTTTTTAGCTTAAATTTTCACATGCCGTTTTGTTGGTCAAAGGGGGTTTGACCGTTGTTGGAATTCGATTTACTATATTTTGTAATATGATGTACCAAGTCATATTTCTATTTCATCCCCATGAATGGGTTTTCAAAAGTCATATGGTGCGATCTTGGAATTTTAGACATATGTTGCACCTCAAGACTTCAATGTTGCACCCTACAAACGTGGGTTGTTTTGCCAACCATAAATTTGTATCCATTTTAACTTACTAGAACTATAACCAGTCAAAACGAAGCTCTCTCATAAATCTGTAGGACCAATAGGTTCCACCAATATCACCTTAGTTAGTAAACAAGAAATTCAATCATAATGGCTATTGCGAACATCGAAAGCTTTTTTAGCTCAAATTTTCCCATGCCGTTTTGTTGGTCAAAGGGGGGTTGACCGCGGTAGGAATTCGATTTACTATTTTTTTGAATACGATGCACCATGTTATATTTCTATTTCATCCCCATAAACTAAATTTAAAAGGTCACATAGTGCAATCTTGGAGTTCAAACGGATGTTGCCCCTCAAGATCTCGATGTTGCACCCAACGGACGTGAGTTGTTCTACCAACCATAATTTTGTATCCATTTTGAGTTACTAGAGCCATAACCCGTCAAAGCGAAGCTCTTTCATTGATTTATAGGACTAACAGGTTCCACCAATCTCATCTTAGTTCAGTAAGCAAGAAATTCAATCATAATAAACTATCGGGAACATCGAAAGCTTTTTTAGCTCAATTTTTCACATGCTGTTTTTTTGGTCATTGGGTGGTTGACCGTGATAGGAATTCGATATACTATTTTTTGGAATATGATGCACCTTGTTACATTTATATTTCATCCCCATAAACGGGATTTCAAAAGTCATACGGTGCGATCTTGGTGTTTCAAACAGATGTTGCACCTCAAGACTTTAACGTTGCACCCAACAGACGTGTGTTGTTCTGCCAACCATAACTTTGTATCCATTTTAAGTTACTAGAACCACAACCAGTCAAAATGAAGCTCTCTCATAGATTTATAAGACTAACAGGGTCTGCCCATCTCATTTAGATCAGTAACCAAGAAATTCAATCATTATGACTATTGGGAACATCGAAAGCTCTTTTAGCTCAATTTTTCACATGCCGTTTTGTTGGTTAAAGGGGGTTTGATCGTGGTCAGAATTCGATTTACTATATTTATGGAATATGATGAAGCATGTTACATTTCTATTTCGTCTCAATAAACAAGTTTTCCAAAATCATTCAGTGCAATCTTGGATTTTCAAACGGATGTTGCACATCAAGATTCGATGTTGCACCCAACCGTTGTGGGTTTTTCCGCCAACCATCACTATGTATCCATTTTGAGTTACTAGAACCGTCTCCAGTGAAAGCGAAGCTCTGTCATAGATTTATAGGACTAACAAGTTCCACCAATCTCATAATAGTTCAGTATCTATGAAATTCAATCATAATGACTATTGGGAACATCGAAAGCTTTTTTAGCTCAATTTTTCACATGCCGTTTTGTTGGTCAAAGCGGGGTTGACCTTGATAGGAATTCGATTTACTACTTTTTTGGAATATGATGCACCATGTTATATTTCTATTTCATCCCCATAAATGGGTTTCCAAAAGTCATACGGTGCGATCTTGGAGTTTCAAACAAATGTTGCACCTCAAGACTTCAATGTTACACCCAACAGACATGGGTTGTTCTGCTAACCATAAATTTTATCCATTTTGAGTTACTAGAACCATAACTAGTCAAAACCAAGCTATCTCATAGATCTATCGGACTGACTGGTTCCACCAATCTCATCTTTGTTCAGTAACAAAGAAGTTCAATCTTAACGAGTATTGGGAACATCGAAAGCTTTTTTAGCTTAATTTTTCGAATGTCGTTTTCTTGGTCAAATGGGGTTTGACCGTGGTTAGAATTCGGTTTACTATACTTTGGAACATCATGCACCATGTTATATTTCTATTTCATCCCCATAAACGAGTTTTCAAAAGACAGACAACGCAATCTTGGGTTTTAAAACAGATGTTGCACCTCGAGACTTCGATGTTGCACCCAATAGACGTGGGTTGTCCCGCAAACCATAACTTTGTATCCATTATGAGTTACTAGAAATATAACCCGTCAAAACGAAGCTCTCTCATATATTTATAGGACTAATAGGTTCCACCCATCTCGTCTTATTTAGTAACCAAGATAGTCAATCATTATGACTATTGGGAACATCGATAGCTTTTTTAGCTCAATTTTTCACATGTCGTTTTGTTGGTCAAAGGGGGTTTTACAGTGTTCGGAATTTGATTTACTATTGTTAGATCCAAAAGTGGCTCTAACACCCAAAATTTTTGAATATGCAGAGATTAATGTCTAGAAGTGCAAGAAAACATAGAAAACACACAAGATTTATATTGGTTCGCGTTACGAGCTTATGTCCACTTTATATCTATGATTATACATAAGATTCAGGTACAATCAGTGATTTATCTCTTAATCTCACTTTCACAATGTTGATTCACTCAATGATTTAAAATTAATACTGATAAGAAGTAACGCAGAGACAGTAGTAGTGGAAACAACTCTCAGAACTGCCAAAAGATCCTGAAGAATATCAAGTACGTGGCACAAATCCCGAGGATCTCAGGCTGGTTCGTAGATTGATGGAGAAATGGTCAGTATAGTGGTTATGGACAGGTGTCACCAGATCCTTCATCTCCCGATCGAGAATGACCTGGTCATAGCCTCCATCTTTCAGCTTCAGGGATCTTATCGTGGAAATGACTCAGGTGTGGATGAATCGGATCACGGTGGGGAGCCATGATCGCGGCGGGGGTGGGGGGTGTAGCAGTAGGGTCATGGTCCGGAAAGCGCTTGGTGGCCACGATCGGGGTTTGATTGCTTCTACGACTAAATCTCCATTTTGAACATGCGTGTGAATCTTGTATGCTTGATCCAAAAGCTAGCCAACATTTTGCACCCTCGAAGTATGTTTTATCAAGGATGAAACAAGCTTCGAAATTACTAAGCTATCTTTTCATGAAGCGGTGTGAATCAGTGGTCGCGTCTTTTTGAAATGTCGTATTGCTTCAAGAATTTGCGTCCTTTGACCGGTATAAACACCGGGTTATATCATCCATCATTTCTTTGTTCATCGGGTAATTTTCATCTCCTAGGTTGCAGAAACACTCCTTATTGTATAACCCCGTAATTCTGTGACATTAAGATTCTCAAATTAAAGTATAATTAATTTTTAAAAGAAAAATTAAAAGAAAAAGATCAATGCAGTTGTTTAATTTAAGTATTGTAACTAACATGAAAAAAGAGAAGTAAGGAGAGAACAATAATTATTATTGTTCTAAGACTTATTAACAAAAGCCTCTGTAGCTCAATTGGTTAAGGCATTGGATTTGTAGCATGGAGTTCGGGGGTTCGAACCCCGGCGGCGGCATAATTTTTTTATCTTTGTTTTAGAGAGGGCCAACTGAACATGCAAATATATGTACGTATACAAATTCAAAATTTGAAAGGATAAGAACGTACATATAAGGAAATAAAGAAAAAATATATATACATATGAGAATATAAATATATATATATGCAAAAATATATGTATACGAAAGATAAAATTCAAGATAAGGCTACAGTCAATGAAATATGGCAACATCATTTGAATTTTGAAAATAAAATGGAAGTTGTGTGTATATATATACGCGTAAAATGGTCGTTAGAGGAATTGTATACATATAAGAATATTTCATGTGAATAAAACAGTTAAATAAATTCCAGAAATTCAAAAGTTCGAAAATCAAACTTCTACGCCAAAACAATTCATTCGAAATTCAAATTTCTACGCCAAAATAGCTTGTGGGACCCAATGCTGACTCAGCACAGCGTGTATGATAAGGTTTGGCTAGATTCATCTACGTACCTGGACTATTTTCTTAACTGGGTTCAATGCTGACTCAGCGCTGCGTGTACGATAAGGTCTTGAGCAGCTATATAAACAGCCCTAGTCTTCATTCTCTTTGCACCAATTCTCTTCTATCCTTATGCTGCTAAGATTCATGGCTTCTTCCCCTCCTCTAGATTTTCGTAAATAATTAAAATAAAATATAAATTCAAGACATGGAGATGCTGCTCAAATCTGTTCAAGAGAAGATTCAAATCAAAGTGAAGAATTCAAAGGCTAAATCAACAAACCTCGAGCAACGACATACGAATCTTAGCATCGCCGTTCTTCTATTCTAGATCTAATTTCTGTAAGTTGGTTATTTCTAGACTTGAACGTTTTATTTTTATTTGTGACATGAAATTAAAAGGATATAAGAAAAATGCCTATGATCATGATTATGAGAACTATGACCATGAACCTATTGCCTTTGAATTACGAACATGAACCTTGATTTGGGACATACAACATATGACTATGACATTGCCTATGACAATGACTTATGACTATGGGAATTATTTTCCCTTTTGGACTATGAAAATTGCCTATAACTATGAACATTTCCTATGACTGTGACTGTAACTACGAGGATTATTTCCTTGACTAAGCCTATGCCTTGGATTTGGAAACATGAACTATTTCCTATGATTCATAATTAGGAAATTTTTTGCTTAAGTTTTGTGGCTATGAAATTGGGTCTAAACCCGATTATCTATTTTATCTGTTCCTTGGTTTTCTTTGGTTTTAGACTGTGGGAATTTACCTATTTAGTTAGGTCTACCCATGTTCTTGAACCTATTCTATCTATTTTTGGTTTTAGACCATGGAATTTACCTATTAAGTTAGGTCTACCCATATTCTTGAACCTACGTCGTCATCCAAACCTTTTATGCCAGTTATTATCCCTTTTCATAGCATCTTTGGTTCATTCCCTATTTTCTACGAATCTAAATTTATTTACAATCTAGGTTAAATCACGATTATACAAACGGTGGGAATGCAATTTGGGGAAAATATGAAAATGAACATAAACGTAGTTATAAGCTTGGACATTGGCATAAATTGGGAATATGTATTATGGCATGTTCATAGGAATGCAAATTGGATAAGTTTGACATATTAAATTTAGTATTAGCAAGTAAGCTAAATTTTAGGCATGAAATGTAAACTAGAATAATAATTCTAGTCTTACCATAAACTGTGAATTAGGAATGTTAAATCAAAATTGTGTTAATTGAATAAGTTTATTAGCACAATTTTGAATTTAGCCATAATTGTGAGAAATTGTCATGTTTAGAATAAATTATGGTTAGTGACACTTAATCTGGTATAATTTACATAACAAAAAGTATAAATATGATAAATAAGAGATAACGGGCCATAATAATAAATGTGACAATGTACATTAAAAGTGTAATAATGAAATAAGTAAATTAGGAGTAAATTTACTTATAGAATTTGTCATAAATGATAAATTGTTCATTTACCACAAAATATGTAACTTGCATGTAGGTAAAGTTTTGGCCATAAATTATAAACTAGGATATTTAATCTAGTTTTGGCAATGAAGTAGGAAACGGCCTGAACTGCAAGTTGGGTTAGGACTTGGGCCGAGAATATAAGTGTACTATTGGGCAGAACAAAATGAAAATGGTATAGGCCAAGTTTATCTAAAAAGGGAAAATGGACTTTGAAGATAAATTGTTGACAATTTATATGTGGACAAAAGAAAGGTTTTCTCTTTGAATAACACATGCACCTGAAAGTTCTAGGGTGACAGAGAGGATAGTGTCTAGGCTTGGGTTTGGAAAATACAAGTTTCCTGCCCTCCCTGGCTATCCCTAACTGATCTGAAGGACGGGATGATTGTTTTCAAAACCAGATTTGGAAATTAATCAAAAACCCTTTGAACTTAGAAAACATGAATATGCCTAACCCGAGGTTAGACTGAGTTGCGGTATAAACCTGCCCGGAACCGACCGGCACATCCAGTAACCGCAGCAATATCTGTCTAATGTGAGAGGTTGCGGCTTTAATTTATTAATTAAAGCTAGAACAAGAATGGGAGAGTTATGTCCATAGAAACACTTAACCAATTTAACACAGTTAAGCAAGAATGGGTGGGTTACGTCCATAGAAACACTTAACCAACTTAACATAGTTAAGCTAGAATGGGAAGGTTAAGTCCATAGGGACACTTAACCAACTTAACCCAACTAAGCTAGAATGGGAAGGTTAAGGAACACTTAACCAACTTAGCACAGTTAAAGCTAGAATGGGAGGGTTAAGTCCATGGGAATACATAGCCAAATTAACATGTTGACTAGACTAGAAGATGGGGTTAAGAAAAGTTAATACACTTAGCCAATTTAACATGTTAATTAGACTAGAGGTTGGGGTTAAGTAATACACTTAGCCAATTTAATATGTTAGCTGGACTAGACCATAGGGTTAAGTAAACTTGAACGCTTAACCATCAGAATATGATAAATGAATAGGGTTAAGTAAAAAGCATAAAGGGATAACACTTAACCAGTTTAACAGGATAAGGGAAGAGGGTTAAGATAGCTTGAATCGACTAAAGACCCTTAACCAATCCAACCTGGCGAGAAAGAAAACTAAGTAGTAAACCTCAGTTGAAAAGGGGACTAAGTAGTAAAACTTGGTTAAGAAAACAAGGAATTTGGAAACTAAGTGGTAAACCTTAGTTAGTAGAACTAAGTAGTAATTCTTAGTATAACATGAAGGAGCGGACGTCCATCTGATTTTAAAGAAGACTCCAACGAATTAGGATACGAAGCCCGAGACTTCGAGGGGACGTTAGTGTACTCTTGGTATCCCTCTGTGAGGCTGCAGATGATCCGCCTGGGTGCACAGAGGTTAAGGTCTGCGGTAGAAGAGCCAAGGGTATGCCTTGGTTGCAATATATGGCAACCAAAAGACTAGGATGGACCAGCGTGATTCGACGAGAAGACGGAAGCCGTGTGATAGCAACTCGTCGTCTACCTACTATCTTCAGTCAAGCGAGACACGTAAAGCGGGAAGGCTGGAGGACTCATACGGACCACATACTTGCTATCTAGTTGTGGTTGCGGGGTGTTTTTGGCCATAGAATTAGTGGGGCAGATAGGGGCCTTCGTACAGTTCTCATTTTATAAAGGTGGCCTTCCATTAGTTGAGGGAGGGGTCGAGTGGGACCATAGCCACTGGAAAAACAGACCTTAGCATCTTCATTGGAAGATATTGAAAGCTCCCGACCGAGTTCCGTATTTCTAGAGTAGCCCTGACAGCAGAACTCGGACCGCACATTACTAGACATGTGCATCTAGACAAGCGATAACGATTCGCGATACATGCGTGGGGAAAGTCTAGGAACATGTACCATTCTAGTTGTTGTGTCCTAGACTAAAGGGCATCGTTCGACAGGTAGAATAATCCCTAGTTTGGAACTAGGTGGCATAAACCCTGAATCCAAGAAGCGTTCAGAAAGATAGCATAAGTTCTAGTTGAATCTAGAAGGCACTTGATAGAAAACCCTAGATTTGATCTAGGTAATAACTAATAAATGGATGCCTGAAGGTGATGGAAAATACAGGGATTGGGATCACGTTATCGTTACTAGTATGGACACTAGTTAGGCGGTGCAGAGATATATAAACTAGTATATCGCGGTAAAAG
Source organism: Allium sativum (assembly GCA_030737875.1). Lineage (NCBI taxonomy): Eukaryota > Viridiplantae > Streptophyta > Magnoliopsida > Asparagales > Amaryllidaceae > Allium > Allium sativum. Next base: position 31,760,732 of record CM060920.1, on the reverse strand, counting down.
CGAAGCGGAGAAAGTGTTATAGTATATCCAGTTTATCTTGTACTAGCATAGCTTGTGTTAATCCTATCTTGTTGATCTTATCATCATGGTGTTATCTTGTATTCAGTTAATTCATATCGTTCTGTTTTCCCTGTTCACATGCTAGAAGTTACTGACTTACTCAGGCTTTATGTCTGACTCTGTTTTTTTCTCGCTTCTTTTATTCCGTTCCCCACCCCCAGGTAGTTGAGGAGGGAACAGTATAACTCAGGATTAAATTGGACCGTTGCTCTTTCCCAGCTTAAAGATTTGACGAAGTTGTCCTTGGATTCTCTTTCAGATGCTATGGCTGGCTTATGCTACATTAGGGAAAATAAATGTATTTTTATGCTTCTTTATCTAGTAAAGACAGATGATACTCTGATATTGTAAATTAATCTTGTACAATCTATTTTATCAATAAAGCAAAGTTTTATTTTCCGTTGTTAATTGTTTGTCTGTCTTGTAATTTATCTGCATCTTTTACCCATAATACTCCACAGAACTTAGTGCTTTCCCTTTGCGAGGGACACTAAAGGACGTGGGGTGTTACACGTGGTATCAGAGCTGAAAGTTACCAGATCAGATAAAGATTTGAAAAAATATTTTTCAAAACAGTTTTAAAAAAGCATTTTCAAAAGAAAAGTTTTGTTTTAAAAGGCATATTTCCCAAAGCCATAAGCACTATCTTTTGATTCTCTATTTGATTCCTCGTTTCCTTCTTTCTTGAGTCTCTGGGGCTCCTGGCTTTCTGGGAGGTAACCTCATCGAAGGGCAAAGTAGTGCCCGACTTCCATCTATAGCCGTAGTAGTTTCACCTGCGGCCAGTTTTCTTTCAAGCTTTATAGGGGATTCTGTACGATGGAGGCAGCTTTCGAGAGATTTGTCAACATGATTACACACGGAAGAGGATGGGGAGGTTGGCTAAGGAGCATAACCCAAGGATGAGGAATTATAAAACCTAAGACAAGAGGAAGTATCTTTACTAGGGTATAACAGGGCATATAATTAAGGGCGAGGGCAAGAACAAAGGACAAGATTTTCAGAAGGGCAAGTACATACTATGCGTACCTAGGAGAAAGGTAGTAAAGTTCTGTTGGAAGAGTCTAGTTTTTCTGTTCGTACTCTTTCCTTTTTAGCGCTTCGCATTTGTTCATATTTGCTTCCATAGTTGAGTCTCTGCACCTTAGTACTTGTATAGTAAGAAGATCCCAATCAGTCTCAAACCCAGTGGGTAGTTCGACCCGTTTATTTTTGGTTAGTAGGGGTTTGAATAGCTATCGAGTTTGCTTATATCATGTCACGTCGATCATCTAAAATCGGAGGAGATATTCCCTGGATACTTATATGATATTGGTTTAGGCCTTTGGGGCTTGTACTTGAGGAATGTCGAGTTCGACTAGGATGGTTTGCGTGAGAGATGAATAGTTGTGATAGGCGCTCTAAAAAGCACGTAGTGATCTTTCAACCCTTATAGTTATGGCATGGTGGATAAGGGAGAGACCTCTAATCATACACTTGGTACCGTGATTGACATCTGTTTATTTTGGAAATGGAGGTTAGGAACTTCACAATCGTGAAGATAAATTGGTTAAGATACAGTGGAGTAAAGCTCAAGAAGGCTAGATACTAGCAACATGCCCTTTTTCCTTAAGGGTGCATCCTTGATTTCTCTGTTTAGGAGCTTTACGCATAATTGTTTCTCTCTTTCCGAAGTATATCACCTAGGTCGTATCTTCGATCTTTAGGTAGAAGCCAATGGATGTAAACATGTGTTTGAAACATGTTATGGTTGGTGGTTGCAAGTGGTTGCAAATGGTTGCTCGTGGATGAATATGCATACGTATTAGGCACTAGATCAAGTTCGGACGCTCTCATACTGCATTTACATATATGCATTTGTTTATAGGTTGAACTTGATATGATATCATATGGACGTTGCATATAGATGAATGGTTGTGCACGCATGTAGTATTTACATGTCTAGGGATGTTTGCATGCATGATTGGACGCATGGCACTAACATGATTTGCATTAAGGAGGTCAACTGAATCAGTAGACCGCCTGATTTTGCATTAGATAGAGACATATACACACACTATGCATATGAACATGAAAGCATTAGAAATCTTTTAAGGACAATGAATGCCTATGATTGAATGGTTGAGCCGATGGGTGATTGGATGGTAGGACACATACTTCCTAACTTGAAGATTTCGGGGACGAAATCCTTTAAAGTGGGGGAGAATGTAACACCCCGTAATTCTATGACATTAAGATTCTCAAATTAAAGTATAAATAATTTTTAAAAGAAAAATTAAAAGAAAAAGATCAATGCAGTTGTTTAATTTAAGTATTGTAACTAACATGAAAAAAGAGAAGTAAGGAGAGAACAATAATTATTATTGTTCTAAGACTTATTAACAAAAGCCTCTGTAGCTCAGTTGGTTAAGGCATTGGATTTGTAGCATGGAGGTCGGGGGTTCGAACCCCGGCGGCGGCATAATTTTTTTATCTTTGTTTTTGAGAGGGCCAACTGAACATGCAAATATATGTACGTATACAAATTCGAAATTTGAAAGGATAATAACGTACATATAATGAAATAAAGAAAATATATATACATATGAGAATATAAATATATATATATATATGTATGCAAAAATATATGTATACGAAAGATAAAATTCAAGATAAGGCTACAGTCAATGAAATATGGCAACATCATTTGAATTTTGAAAATAAAATGAACATTGTGCGTATATATATATACGTGTAAAATGGTCGTTAGACGAATTGTATACATATAAGAATATTTCATGTGAATAAAACAGTTAAATAAATTCCAGAAATTCAAAAGTTCGAAAATCAAACTTCTACGCCAAAACAATTCATTCGAAATTCAAATTTCTACGCCAAAATAGCTTGTGGGACCCAATGTTGACTCAGCACTGCGTGTATGATAAGGTTTGGCTAGATTCATCTACGTACCTGGACTATTTTCTTAACTGGGTTCAATGCTGACTCAGTGCTGCGTGTACGATAAGGTCTTGAGCAGCTATATAAACAGCCCTAGTCTTCATTCTCTTTGCACCAATTCTCTTCTATCCTTATGCTGCTAAGATTCATGGCTTCTTCCCCTCCTCTAAATTTTCTTAAATAATTAAAATAAAATATAAATTCAAGACATGGAGATGCTGCTCAAATTTGTTCAAGAGAAGATTCAAATCAAAGTGAAGAATTCAAAGGCTAAATCAACAAACCTCGAGCAACGACATACGAATCTTAGCATCGCCTTTCTTCTATTCTAGATCTATTTTTTGTAAGTTGGTTATTTCTAGACTTGAACGTTTTATTTTTATTTGTGACATGAAATTAAAAGGATATAAGAAAAATGCCTATGATCATGATTATGAGAACTATGATCATGATTATGAGAACTATGACCATGAACCTATTGCCTTTGAATTACGAACATGAACCTTGATTTGGGACATACAACATATGACTATGACATTGCCTATGACAATGACTTATGACTATGGGAATTATTTTCCCTTTTGGACTATGAACATTGCCTATAACTATGAACATTTCCTATTGCTGTGACTGTAACTACGAGGATTATTTCCTTGACTAAGCCTATGCCTTGGATTTGGAAACATGAACTATTTCCTATGATACATAATTTGGAAATTTTTTGCTTAAGTTTTGTGGCTATGAAATTGGGTCTAAACCCGATTATCTATTTTATCTGTTCCTTGGTTTTCTTTGGTTTTAGACTGTGGGAATTTACCTATTCAGTTAGGTCTACCCATGTTCTTGAACCTATTCTATCTATTTTTGGTTTTAGACCATGGAATTTACCTATTAAGTTAGGTCTACCCATATTCTTGAACTTACGTCGTCATCCAAACCTTTTATGCCAGTTATTATCCCTTTTCATAGCATCTTTGGTTCATTCCCTATTTTCTACGAATCTAAATTTATTTACAATCTAGGTTAAATCACGATTATACAAACGGTGGGAATGCAATTTGGGGAAAATATGAAAATGAACATAAACGTAGTTATAAGCTTCGAAATTGGCATAAATTGGGAATATGTATTATGGCATGTTCATAGGAATGCAAATTGGATAAGTTTGACATATTAAATTTAGTATTAGCAAGTAAGCTAAATTTTAGGCATGAAATGTAAACTAGAATAATAATTCTAGTCTTACCATAAACTGTGAATTAGGAATGTTAAATCAAAATTGTGTTAATTAAATCTGTTTATTAGCACGATTTTGAATTTAGCCATAATTGTGAGAAATTATCATGTTTAGAATAAATTATGGTTAGTGACACTTAATCTGGTATAATTTACATACCAAAAAGTATAAATATGATAAATAAGAGATAACGGGCCATAATAATAAATGTGACAATGTACATTAAAAGTGTAATAATGAAATAAGTAAATTAGGAGTAAATTTACTTATAGAATTTGTCATAAATGATAAATTGTTCATTTACCACAAAATATGTAACTTGCATGTAGGTAAAGTTTTGGCCATAAATTATAAACTAGGATATTTAATCTAGTTTTAGCAATGAAGTAGGAAACGACCTGAACTGCAAGTTGGGTTAGGACTTGGGCCGAGAATATTAGTGTACTATTGGGCAGAACAAAATGAAAATTGTATAGGCCAAGTTTATTTAAAAAGGGAAAATGGACTTTGAAGATAAATTGTTGACAATTTATATATGGACAAAAGAAAGGTTTTCTCTTTGAATAACACATACACCTGAAAGTTCTAGGGTGACAGAGAGGATAGTGTCTAGGCTTGGGTTTGGAAAATACAAGTTTCCTGCCCTCCCTGGCTATCCCTAACTGATCTGAAGGATGGGATGATTGTTTTCAAAACCAGATTTGGAAATTAATCAAAAACCCTTTGAACTTAGAAAACATGAATATGCCTAACCCGAGGTTAGACTGAGTTGCGGTATAAACCTGCCCGGAACCGACCGGCACATCCAGTAACCGCAGCAATATCTGTCTTATGTGAGATGTTGCGGCTTTAATTTATTAATTAAATCTAGAACAAGAATGGGAGAGTTATGTCCATAGAAACACTTAACCAATTTAACACAGTTAAGCAAGAATGGGTGGGTTAAGTCCATAGAAACACTTAACCAACTTAACATAGTTAAGCTAGAATGGGAAGGTTAAGTCCATAGGAACACTTAACCAACTTAACACAATTAAGCTAGAATGGGAAGGTTAAGGAACACTTAACCAACTTAGCACAGTTAAAGCTAGAATGGGAGGGTTAAGTCCATGGGAATACTTAGCCAAATTAACATGTTGACTAGACTAGAAGATGGGGTTAAGAAAAGTTAATACACTTAGCCAATTTAACATGTTAATTAGACTAGAGGTTGGGGTTAAGTAATACACTTAGCCAATTTAATATGTTAGCTGGACTAGACCACAGGGTTAAGTAAACTTGAACGCTTAACCATCAGAATATGATAAATGAATAGGGTTAAGTAAAAAGCATAAAGGGATAACACTTAACCAGTTTAACAGGATAAGGGAAGAGGGTTAAGATAGCTTGAATCGACTAAAGACACTTAACCAATCCAACCTGGCGAGAAAGAAAACTAAGTAGTAAACCTCAGTTGAAAAGGGGACTAAGTAGTAAAACTTGGTTAAGAAAACAAGGAATTTGGAAACTAAGTGGTAAACCTTAGTTAGTAGAACTAAGTAGTAATTCTTATTATAACATGAAGGAGCGGACGTCCATCTGATTTTAAAGAAGACTCCAACGAATTGGGATACGAAGCCCGAGGCTTCGAGGGGACGTTAGTCTACTCTTGGTATCCCTCTGTGAGGCTGCAGATGATCCGCCTGGGCGCACAGTGGTTAAGGTCTGCGGTAGAAGAGCCAAGGGTATGCCTTGGTTGCAATATATGGCAACCAAAAGACTAGGATGGACCAGCGTGATTCGACGAGAAGACGGAAGCCGTGTGATAGCAACTCGTCGTCTACCTACCATCTTCAGTCAAGCGAGACACGTAAAGCGGGAAGGTTGGAGGACTCATACGGACCACATACTTGCTATCTAGTTGTGGTTGCGGGGTGTTTTTGGCCATAGAATTAGTGGGGCAGATAGGGGCCTTCGTACAGTTCTCATTTTATAAAGGTGGCCTTCCATTAGTTGAGGGAGGGGTCGAGTGGGACCATAGCCACTGGAAAAACAGACCTTAGCATCTTCATTGGAAGATATTGAAAGCTCCTGACCGAGTTCCGTATTTCTAGAGTATCCCTGACAGCAGAACTCGGACCGCACATTACTGGACATGTGCATCTAGACAAGCGATAACGATTCGCGATACATGCGTGGGGAAAGTCTAGGAACATGTACCATTCTAGTTGGTGTGTCCTAGACTAAAGGGCATCGTTCGACATGTAGCATAATCCCTAGTTTGGAACTAGGTGGCATAAACCCTGAATCCAAGAAGCGTTCAGAAAGATAGCATAAGTTCTAGTTGAATCTAGAAGGCACTTGATAGAAAACCCTAGATTTGATCTAGGTAATAACTAATAAATGGATGCCTGAAGGTGATGTAAAATACAGGGATTGGGATCACGTTATCGTTACTAGTATGGACACTAGTTAGGCGGTGCAGAGATATATAAACTAGTATATCGCGGTAAAAGCGAAGCGGAGAAAGTGTTATAGTATATCCAGTTTATCTTGTACTAGCATAGCTTGTGTTAATCCTATCTTGTTGATCTTATCATCATGGTGTTATCTTGTATTCAGTTAATTCATATCGTTCTGTTTTCCCTGTTCACATGCTAGAAGTTACTGACTTACTCAAGCTTTATGTCTGACTCTGTTTTTTTTGTCTCTTCTTTTATTCCGTTCCCCACCCCCAGGTAGTTGAGGAGGGAACAATATAACTCAGGATTAAATTGGACCGTTGCTCTTTCCCAGCTTAAAGATTTGACGAAGTTGTCCTTGGATTCTCTTTCAGATGCTATGGCTGGCTTATGCTACATTGGGGAAAATAAATGTATTTTTATGCTTCTTTATCTAGTAAAGACAGATGATACTCTGATATTGTAAAGCAATCTTGTACAATCTATTTTATCAATAAAGCAAAGTTTTATTTTCCGTTTTTAATTGTTTGTCTGTCTTGTAATTTATCTGCATCATTTACCCATAATACTCCACAGAACTTAGTGCTTTCCCTTTGCGAGTGACACTAAAGGACGTGGGGTGTTACACGTGGTATCAGAGCTAAAGGTTACCGGATCAGATAAAGATTTGAAAAAATATTTTTCAAAATAGTTTTTAAAGAAGCATTTTCAAAAGAAAAGTTTTGTTTTAAAAGGCATAGTTCCCAAAGCCATAAGCACTATCTTTTGATTCTCTATTTGAGTCCTCGTTTCCTTCTTTCTTGAGTCTCTGGGGCTCCTGGCTTTCTGGGAGGTAACCTCATCGAAGGGCAAAGTAGTGCCCGACTTCCATCTATAGCCGTAGTAGTTTCACCTGCGGCCAGTTTTCTTTCAAGCTTTATAGGGGATTCTGTACGATGGAGGCAGCTTTCGAGAGATTTGTCAACATGATTACACACGGAAGAGGATGGGGAGTTTGGCTAAGGAGCATAACCCAAGGATGAGGAATTATAAAACCTAAGACAAGAGGAAGTATCTTTACTAGGGTATAACAGGGCATATAATTAAGGACGAGGGCAAGAACAAAGGACAAGATTTTCAGAAGGGCAAGTACATACTATGCGTACCTAGGAGAAAGGTAGTAAAGTTCTGTTGGAAGAGTCTAGTTTTTCTGTTCGTACTCTTTCCTTTTTAGCGCTTCGCATTTGTTCATATTTGCTTCCATAGTTGAGTCTCTGCACCTTAGTACTTGTATAGTAAGAAGATCCCAATCAGTCTCAAACGCAGTGGGTAGTTCGACCCGTTTATTTTTGGTTAGTAGGGGTTTGAATAGCTATCGAGTTTTCTTATATCATGTCACGTCGATCATCTAAAATCGGAGGAGATATTCCCTGGATACATATCTGATATTGGTTTAGGCCTTTGGGGCTTGTACTTGAGGAATGTCGAGTTCGACTAGGATGGTTTGCGTGAGAGATGAATAGTTGTGACAGGCGCTCTAAAAAGCACGTAGTGATCTTTCAACCCTTATAGTTATGGCATGGTGGATAAGGGAGAGACCTCTAATCATACACTTGGTACCGTGATTGACATCTGTTTATTTTGGAAATGGAGGTTAGGAACTTCACAATCGTGAAGATAAATTGGTTAAGATACAGTGGAGTAAAGCTCAAGAAGGCTAGATACTAGCAACATGCCGTTTTTCCTTAAGGGTGCATCCTTGATTTCTCTGTTTAGGAGCTTTACGCATAATTGTTTCTCTCTTTCCGAAGTATATCACCTAGGTCATATCTTCGATCTTTAGGTAGAAGCCAATGGATGTAAACATGTGTTTGAAACATGTTATGGTTGGTGGTTGCAAGTGGTTGCAAATGGTTGCTCGTGGATGCATATGCATACGTATTAGGCACTAGATCAAGTTCGGACGCTCTCATACTGCATTTACATATATGCATTTGTTTATAGGTTGAACTTGATATGATATCATAAGGACGTTGCATATGGATGAATGGTTGTGCACGCATGTAGTATTTACATGACTAGGGATGTTTGCATGCATGATTGGACGCATGGCACTAACATGATTTGCATTAAGGAGGTCAACTGAATCAGTAGACCGCCTGATTTTGCATTAGATAGAGACATATACACACACTATGCATATGAACATGAAAGCATTAGAAATATTTTAAGGACAATGAATACCTGTGATTGAATGGTTGAGCAGATGGGTGATTGGATGGTAGGACACATTCTTCCTAACTTGAAGATTTCGGGGACGAAATCCTTTAAAGTGGGGGAGAATGTAACACCCCGTAATTCTATGACATTAAGATTCTCAAATTAAAGTATAATTAATTTTTAAAAGAAAAATTAAAAGAAAAAGATCAATGCAGTTGTTTAATTTAAGTATTGTAACTAACATGAAAAAAGAGAAGTAAGGAGAGAACAATAATTATTATTGTTCTAAGACTTATTAACAAAAGCCTTTGTAGCTCAGTTGGTTAAGGCATTGGATTTGTAGCATGGAGGTCGGGGGTTCGAACCCCGGCGGCGGCATAATTTTTTTATCTTTGTTTTAGAGAGGGCCAACTGAACATGCAAATATATGTACGTATACAAATTCAAAATTTGAAAGGATAAGAACGTACATATAAGGAAATAAAGAAAATATATATACATATGAGAATATAAATATATATATATATATGCAAAAATATATGTATACGAAAGATAAAATTCAAGATAAGGCTACAGTCAATGAAATATGGCAACATCATTTGAATTTTGAAAATAAAATGAACGTTGTGCGTATATATATACGCGTAAAATGGTCGTTAGAGGAATTGTATACATATAAGAATATTTCATGTGAATAAAACAGTTAAATAAATTCCAGAAATTCAAAAGTTCGAAAATCAAACTTATACGCCATATCAATTCATTTGAAATTCAAATTTGTACGCCAAAATAGCTTGTGGGACCCAATGCTGACTCAGCACTGCGTGTATAATAAGGTTTGGCTAGATTCATCTACGTACCTGGACTAATTTCTTAACTGGGTTCAATGCTGACTCAGCGCTGCGTGTACGATAAGGTCTTGAGCAGCTATATAAACAGCCCTAGTCTTCATTCTCTTTGCACCAATTCTCTTCTATCCTTATGCTGCTAAGATTCATGGCTTCTTCCCCTCCTCTAAATTTTCTTAAATAATTAAAATAAAATATAAATTCAAGACATGGAGATGCTGCTCAAATCTGTTCAAGAGAAGATTCAAATCAAAGTGAAGAATTCAAAGGCTAAATAATCAACAAACCTCGAGCAACGACATACGAATCTTAGCATCGCCGTTCTTCTATTCTAGATCTAATTTCTGTAAGTTGGTTATTTCTAGACTTGAACGTTTTATTTTTATTTGTGACATGAAATTAAAAGGATATAAGAAAAATGCATATGATCATGATTATGAGAACTATGACCATGAACCTATTGCCTTTGAATTATGAACATGAACCTTGATTTGGGACATAAAACATATGACTATGACATTGCCTATGACAATGACTTATGACTATGGGAATTATTTTCCCTTTTGGAATATGAACATTGCCTATAACTATGAACATTTCCTATGACTGTGACTGTAACTACGAGGATTATTTCCTTGACTAAGCCTATGCCTTGGATTTGGAAACATGAACTATTTCCTATGATTCATAATTAGGAAATTTTTTGCTTAAGTTTTGTGGCTATGAAATTAGGTCTAAACCCGATTATCTATTTTATCTGTTCCTTGGTTTTCTTTGGTTTTAGACTGTGGGAATTTACATATTCAGTTAGGTCTACCCATGTTCTTGAACCTATTCTATCTATTTTTGGTTTTAGACCATGGGAATTTACCTATTAAGTTAGGTCTACCCATATTCTTGAACTTACGTCGTCATCCAAACCTTTTATGCCAGTTATTATCCCTTTTCATAGCATCTTTGGTTCATTCCCTATTTTCTACGAATCTAAATTTATTTACAATCTAGGTTAAATCACGATTATACAAACGGTGGGAATGCAATTTGGGGAAAATATGAAAATGAACATAAACGTAGTTATAAGCTTGGAAATTGGCATAAATTGGGAATATGTATTATGGCATGTTCATAGGAATGCAAATTGGATAAGTTTGACATATTAAATTTAGTATTAGCAAGTAAGCTAAATTTTAGGCATGAAATGTAAACTAGAATAATAATTCTAGTCTTACCATAAACTGTGAATTAGGAATGTTAAATCAAAATTGTGTTAATTGAATAAGTTTATTAGCACAATTTTGAATTTAGCTATAATTGTGAGAAATTGTCATGTTTAGAATAAATTATGGTTAGTGACACATAATTTGGTATAATTTACATACCAAAAAGTATAAATATGATAAATAAGAGAGAACGGGCCATAATAATAAATGTGACAATGTACACTAAAAATGTAATAATGAAATAAGTAAATTAGGAGTAAATTTACTTATAGAATTTGTCATAAATGATAAATTGTTCATTTACCACAAAATATGTAACATGCATGTAGGTAAAGTTTTGGCCATAAATTATAAACTAGGATATTTAATCTAGTTTTGGCAATGAAGTAGGAAATGGCCTGAACTGCAAGTTGGGTTAGGACTTGGGCCGAGAATATAAGTGTACTATTGGGCAGAACAAAATGAAAATGGTATAGGCCAAGTTTATTTAAAAAGGGAAAATGGACTTTGAAGATAAATTGTTGACAATTTATATATGGACAAAAGAAAGGTTTTCTCTTTGAGTAACACATACACCAGAAAGTTCTAGGGTGACAGAGAGGATAGTGTCTAGGCTTGGGTTTGGAAAATACAAGTTTCCTGCCCTCCCTGGCTATCCATAACTGATCTGAAGGACGGGATGGTTGTTTTCAAAACCAGATTTGGAAATTAATCAAAAACCCTTTGAACTTAGAAAACATGAATATGCCTAACCCGAGGTTAGACTGAGTTGCGGTGTAAACCTGCCTTGAACCGACCGGCACATCCAGTAACCGCAGCAATATCTGTCTAATGTGAGAGGTTGCGGCTTTAATTTATTAATTAAAGCTAGAACAAGAATGGGAGAGTTAAGTCCACAGAAACACTTAACCAATTTAACACAGTTAAGCAAGAATGGGTGGGTTAAGTCCATAGAAACACTTAACCAACTTAACACAGTTAAGCTAGAATGGGAAGGTTAAGTCCATAGGAACACTTAACCAACTTAACACAATTAAGCTAGAATGGGAAGGTTAAGGAACACTTAACAACCTTAGCACAGTTAAAGGTAGAATGGGAGGGTTAAGTCCATGGGAATACTTAGCCAAATTAACATGTTGACTAGACTAGAAGATGGGGTTAAGAAAAGTTAATACACTTAGCCAATTTCAAGTTAATTAGACTAGAGGTTGGGGTTAAGTAATACACATAGCCAATTTAATATGTTAGCTGGACTAGACCATAGGGTTAAGTAAACTTGAACGGTTAACCATCAGAATATGATAAATGAATAGGGTTAAGTAAAAAGCATAAAGGGACAGCACTTAACCAGTTTAACAGGATAAGGGAAGAGGGTTAAGATAGCTTGAATCGACTAAAGACACTTAACCAATCCAACCTGGCGAGAAAGAAAACTAAGTAGTAAACCTCAGTTGAAAAGGGGACTAAGTAGTAAAACTTAGTTAAGAAAACAAGGAATTTGGAAACTAAGTGGTAAACCTTAGTTAGTAGAACTAAGTAGTAATTCTTAGTATAACATGAAGGAGCGGACGTCCATCTGATTTTAAAGAAGACTCCAACGAATTGGGATACGAAGCCCGAGGCTTCGAGGGGACGTGAGGGTACTCTTGGTATCCCTCTGTGAGGCTGCAGATGATCCGCCTGGGCGCACAGAGGTTAAGGTCTGCGGTAGAAGAGCCAAGGGTATGCCTTGGTTGCAATATATGGCAACCAAAAGACTAGGATGGACTAGCGTGATTCGGCGAGAAGACGGAAGCCCTGTGGTAGCAACTCGTCGTCTACCTACCATCTTCGGTCAAGCGAGACACGTGAAGCGGGAAGGCTGGAGGACTCATACGGACCACATACTTGCTATCTAGTTGTGGTTGCGGGGTGTTGTTGGCCATAGAATTAGTGGGGTAGATAGGGGCCTTCGTACAGTTCTCATTTTATAAAGGTGGCCTTCCATTAGTTGAGGGAGGGGTCGAGTGGGACCGTTGTAAAACCCCGCCTCCGCCAGGGTGGCTCTTGCAAGCACTCTGACTTTGGAGGGGCGTTTAAATCAGGTAAACATGCATAATGATATATCAAGGCAGAACAAGAACATATGTATATATGTAAACAGAGTAAATAACATAGATGTATAGATAAAACAGCGGAAGATTTTAAACCATTTCAAAACCAGTCTGGTACAACATCATGTAAATTTTCCAAATAAACAAGTCTAGATAAAACAATCATCATCTGTAAACTGAAATACATAAGTAGCTAT